>BSBN01000379.1:5799642-7061785 GCA_027924645.1 Cunninghamia lanceolata
AGTGAAACAGGGTAGAACAAGGATGAAGTGTGTAAAATTAGTATTTTGTGCTTAACTGGAACTGAACTTCTGCATTGGTAGATGCTATTCATCAGTTCAAACATTTTGTATTCTTCTTGTAATCATTTATGTAGGCAGTGAGCCTCTTAGAGCAGTGAGCTCTAGGCAGTGTGCCTCAAAGGCATGTGCCTTCCCCATTTGTAATACTTTTAATAGAGTATAATTTCTTGTGGGTTAACCCCCACCATGGTTTTTCCCTTAACTGGTTTTCCACGTAAAAACCCTGGTGTTATCTATGTTGATTTTGTTTCTGCTCATGTGTTATTGATTCATGCTTCCATGGTTATATCATTCATCTATAAATAAGTGGTAAAGAAGTTTAAATTGCAACAAAGGATAAAAGTTTTTGTGACAACTGATTCACCCCCCCTCCCAGTTGTCTTCCCTTATTTCAATAATTGGTATCAGAGCAAGGTTCCTTGGAAGAAGCTTAACAGCTTGAGGAAGATCTGGGAAGGCGTTTCAATGGGCTTACTTAGAGAACAACTTCAATTGGCTTTAGAAGATCTTGATCAGTCCAAAATAGAAGTAAATGAACTAAAAGCAAACCTTAAAGATGTTGATGATTACATTGAGATGTTAAAAGAAAAACTAAAAAAATGTATGGAAAAGAGGAATGAACTACTTCAGTAGCTAGCTAATTCTACTAAAGAAAATGGCATGAATGAGGATTTGGAAGAAAAGACAAAGGAATGTGAGAAGCTGACAAAAGAAGTTTCTGTTCTAAAACATGAGATGGAATCTGGGGTGATGAGGCTAACCAAAGAAATTGAGGAAAGGAAGAAGACTAAAGAAAACCTGAATCAAACTCTAAAGGAAAGAATAGAAGAATGTTGTAGAATGGACAGAGAAATTGGTCACCTAAAATATGATCTACAAGAATGTAGATATAATGAGGAGGAACTTGAAAGGCAAATTGTTATTCTCAGACATGACCTAGAAGTTGCAAATGAATACAAGGAGAAGTTCAAAATAAGCTCAGCTAAACTTGAAGTGCTTCTTGAGAGTCACAAGAAGGCTAATAATACACATGGTCTTGGGTATGATAAAAGTGAAAGCTCTGGATCCGGACAAAGAAATTTTCAATCAACGAATGGGAGAAATAGACTTAGAAGAGCTCTAGTAAGACAGCCTAATGCTCAAAGGTATCCATCTTTCAATGACAATTGTTTCAATCGCAATAAATTTGGTCATAGAGTTACTCAATGCAGAAGTAGAGTGAATCAAAGTGGTCCATTCTTCTCCAGTCAATGCTTCAATTGTAAAAGGTATGGTCATAGATCTAATGATTGCAAAAGTATGATGATAAACTACTCTAACAACAGAAGAAATGTCAATTCTTTCAATGGCTATTGTTTTGCATGCATTGGATTTGGACACATAGCTAATCAATGCAGATCAAGAAGAAATCAAGTAAATAAGAAAAGAAATGTTGTGTTCTTTAATTGCAATAGATCTGGTCATAGTGCAAGATTCTGCAGAAGCAAGAATAATGAAAGAAGAGGTTCGGTAAACAGAAAACTAGATGAGCAGAGATAAGACAAAGGCAAGGGCAAAGTTGATGTAAGCAAGATCTAGAATGAAATGAACAAAACATGGGTGAAGAAAAGTGTAAGAAATGATTGTGATGGGTCCGCACTGGAATTCGGTGCTAAGAATTCCTCAAGAAACTAAAATGAGAACTCTAGCTCAGGGGGAGCTGCATTGAAAATCAAATTCCCCCAGCCAGTAAGTGGGTGCCTAAATCTGGGATGATGAGAGAAGACAATTTGGGTTATTGCAGATCATTTCAAAGGATTTGTGGAAGAAAAGAAGTGGATATGGTGATTTGTAGAGCATTTCATGAGAAACTGCATCAAGAAATAGAGTAAGCAGATGAAGTTAGGGCAACACATTTATTACAATGGAGAATTAGGTTTTGTAGAGCATAAAAGGTCATCCTTTCATCATTTGGATCACTTTGTATTCGAAGAGAGCAAGCAGAAGAGCACCTAAGCTAAGATTTCAAGGATTTGAAGTGTGACCGGTGAATTCATTAGCCAACCCTAATTTCATGAAAGAGAAGCATCCACGCAAATCAGTAGAAGTTGACCCATTAGGTGCATTTTCAAGTGTTCTATATGGTGTATTACATGTTGAAGATATTAGGGTCTATATTCATGCAAGCATAGATGAATTTGGGGACTCAAGGTTTGTAGATTTGTTCAAGAACCATCTAAGGGATGAAATTCACGGTCTTAAACCTAAATATAAGGTACTACACGATAAACATTTCATTCATATTATAGGGTTTCCATCCTTCGATGAAAATGAGTGGGTCCGGTATGTGCTAAGCTGAAAGCATGATGAATTTATATGGCTAATGAAACCCCTCAAGATCACCAAGGACACCATTAAGGCTGTCATAGGATTAGACTCATCCAGTGGACTGCCAATGTTGAAAGCAGTAAAGAATCAAACAGTAACTGATTCTACCAATTCAAAATTTGACAAAAAGGCAATGACAATCAATGACATTATTGATCCGGATGTTAAGTTTTCTTCAATGGTAATTGGTTACAAAATTTATCACTCCAGCAGGGAGAACTCTGTTTCCAGAACGGTCATATATGTTGCATACAAAATGTTAGAGAGAATGTTGATTATGACTTGTGTGAGTTGTTGCAGAACCAACTGCTGGAAAATTTGAATAAGGTAAAGAAGGATAAGAAGAACACCTTCAAATATGGTACACTAATCTTATGTGTGTTCTTCTATTTCATGAATGAGTTACCTAGCAAGAAAAGCATGTGTTGGACAGATGATAAACATGTTGCTATATAGATAAGAGAGCACTTGAACAACATTGGTGACTCTAAATCATAGAAAATTGCAATTTGGGGTTACTTCAAGAATTTTTAGAGCATGATGCATTCTAGGGAAAGAATCCCTAAATCGGTTGTTGAGAAATACATGAATGAAATTTGTTTCATGGTGGACACTGATTAGTGCTTAATGGAAGCAATAGAACCCAAAATTTTTTGGATCATGCCCATGGGGTATGAGGTAGATGGAAAATTTTTGGATATGTATGCTCAACATCTCTTGAGCAAACCCAAGGATAATTCTATTGAAATATTTGGGACTTATGAGGAGCTAAGTATGAAACTGCACGTTGAGCTCATAAAACTTGAAATCAAGAGGAAAGTGCAAAAGCAAGTAGAAATGTATGCTAAAAGTATTGGCACAACTAAGGAAGTTGTGAAGTAGAATAGAGAAAGGATAGAAAAAGCTAAGAAGGAGATGCAGGATAAGAAATAAGGAAGTGCTCCGGAAGTCTCCACCAGCCAGCCTAGAAAAACAAGAAACTCTGCTGCTACCTCTGCCCACACAAAACCTGTCAGAACAGAAAAACTAGAAGACAAACCATCTGGTAAAAATGGCAAAAGAATGAAGAGTAAAGCATCTAGAACATATGTGAGCATTAAAGATGATGAGAAAATAGAATCAGATGAAGCAGTAAAGGAAATAAAGACAAAGAAAGTAGAAGCCTCAAAGGCTACAAAAGATAAGCCTTCTAGAAGTATGAAGGTAAGTAAAAGACAAAAGATAGAAACCCAAGCTAGAAAATCCACTTTATCTGTAGAAGAAATTGTGAATACTGTGACAATTCATGGGAATCTAAAACCCATAAAAAAATACTATGATACTTTTGATGATGCAAACAAGAGAATTCTGGAGGATGCCACTATAAAATACTTGAATACATTCAATAGAGCTTTTGTGGAAATTTTATCTGAAATTCCTAAGATTTTGAGTAACATTTTGGAAATGAGGAAAGAGGGTACTAAAGCTAAAGATTTAGAGCTGAGGGAATATGTGTTATCTAGTTTGTGTCTGGTGATCTCCAACAAAGAAGCAAATAAATTTTTTAAAGAGGTCAAGAATGATTTCAGAAGCAAAACAAGGATGAACAAGCTGATGATTGGAGATATTGATGAAGTTGTTAAAGAAACAAAACAAATTATGAAGAAAGCACTGGACAAAAACAAGTTCTATGTGGTTATAGAAGAACTAATGGATACTGAGGATGCATCAATTATGAATTATGAAGAGCAGCAGAGAGATGAGCAGCAAACTAAGATAGATGACTCCTCTGTTCAGGAAGAGGAAGCAATAAACAAAGAAGATGAAAAGATGATAGATAAAACTAATGATGTAGGAGGTATTCAAACTCTTCCAAATCAATCTGGAAAAGAAGATACAGAGATGAATGTTGGAACAGATGAAGATAATTCATTGAAAAATAAAGAGTATGAAACAAAAGAAGCTAAGGACCAAGAAGAAGAAAAAGCCAAGGACAAAAATGAAAAGGAAGAAGAGATTGCAAAGGTTGAGGAAGAGCCCAAGCAGAACAATCCAGTTGACAATACCGGTAAGAATCAAATAGATACATCAACATCTTGGTCAAGAGACACTGTAGAAGCAGTGAAGGAAATTTTGGAAAGAGATAAACAAATTGAAGAAAATCAGGACATAAGACAAGGTCCAATAAATTTTGATACCTTGTCTCCAGTGCAGAAGATAAAATTGGCCTCCATTTCTAAAGCCAAGGCCAAAGAAGATATTCTGAAGTCTCACATGGAAGACAGTGAGCTACTTGGTCTTGCATCTAGGATTCTAGAGAAAATCATGCCAACATTCCAAAAAGATTCATCTGCATCTCCCTCTAGCCAGTTGAAAAGTGTAATAAACTCTATAAGTTTTCAGTTTGAATCTCTTGAAAAGTCTACAGAGGTCAAGGTTCAAAATGAATTCAATGATAAAATATTTGATTCTCTAAAAGGGATGATTGGAGTAGATAGAATTGTGCTGGATACCAGTATAAAGAGTATTCGAAATGCTCTTACAGAAGGAGGAAATGTATATAAATTTTTCTTATCTTGTTCTAAAGTTATAAAGGATATTGAAGATAAAATAAAGGAGTCTAAGCAAAAACTATCAAGTGTATCCAAATCTTTTGATCCTGTGACAGCATCTGTGGCAAGTAAGGAGTGTCAGACAATCAGCTTGATTGAAGAACTAAAGAAATTGACAAAAGAGAAGGAGAGCATTGAGGCAAGGATGGGTGAGCTCCGGGGACTAATTTCCCCCAAATTAGAAGCAATGTTCAATGCTTTGACCAAAGCCCAAAGCAAAGTCTCAAGCAATCTTATTCAATGGTCACATCTCAGTTTTGAATAGCATGAAGAAGAGTTGGAACAATGAGTTGGCGCTATTGAGGAATGTCTTTGGTGATGTGTTCAAACTTATGTAAATAAGTCATAGAGTTGTTTGTATATATGCCCATGTACATAAAATTCTTGGTGAATTTTGGTATGCATATTTTGTTGAGTTTGATGCTCAATTACAGATATTGTAACTACTAGACCATAATGCAATATTCACTCCTGGCTATAAATTTGTATTGCATATATACTCCATTGTGGAGGAATGTGAGATTATGGAATTGTTACATCCAAAAAGTTTAGCCTTTGTCATTGATGTCAAAGGGGGAGTGAAGAACAATGAAAAATGAGGAATCCAGCAAAGGGGGAGCACTAGAGAATAGTGAAAAGGATAAGTGTATAGAGTAAGGGGAGTTGTTTTGACACTTAGTCATTTTTCACTAAGTGTTGCCATCAATGCCAAAAGGGGAGATTGTTGGCAAGAGACATTGCTATGCATGACAGGTGTTGTCATTAATGGTAACTAAGTCCATCTTACATTTCTACATTACATAATTTGTTCGTATCGGAAGTCAGAATGAAGATTTGTCCAAGTCTGGGTAATCAAAAACAAAGCATGTGATAGGGTCCAGTATCTGGGTGCAGATCTCTCTGGTGGTAAATTATAGTATGCTATGGATCTGAGGGAGTAATAAGAATTGTCAGGACTAAGTCCAGGAATGTATCCTCTAGTGATGAAGGATTTAAATGTTATAAGCATCTAAGTATCAGGTTCTAGTTAGTCAGTACAGTCAGAAGAAAAACAGGTCGGCCTAGCATTTGATCTTGGTCCGGATGAAGAAAAGATGTTGGTTAAGCAATTTGTGATAATTAGTGGTATTGGTCGACATGATTGATGATTTGAGAACACAAGTTTTTGGTCTGCATTGTTGATTGTGCATGGATTTAGCCGACAGAGCAGAGTTCTTAAAAAATGTTCTAAGTTTTCTTGAAGCCAACTACAGTTGATTGAATTTCTTGATGTAGATATATATAGCTGATGGATTCGAGTGTTTTGAGTTGTTTGTGTGTGAAGTGGTTATGGAGTAAGTGCAAAAAAGGCAGGAAGAAGTGTGAAGATAAATATCTAAGTTTAGATTATGGCCTAAGAGTGAAACAGGGAAAAATAAGGATGAAGTGTGTAAGATTAGTATTATGTGCTTAACCAGAACTAAACTTCTGCATTGGTAGATGTTATTCATCAGTTCAAACATTCTATATTCTTCTTGTAACCTTTTCTGTAGGCAGTGAGCCTCTTGGAGCAGTGAGCTTTGGGCAATGCACCTTGAAGGCATGTGCCTTCCCCATTTGTAATACTTTTAACATAGTATAATTTCTTGTGGGTTAACCCCCACCATGGTTTTTCCCTTAACTAGGTTTCCACGTAAAAATCCTAGTGTTATGTGTGTTGATTTTGTTTCTGCTCATGTGTTATTGATTCATGCTTTCATGGTTATATCATTCATCTATAAATAAGTGGTAAAGAAGTTTAAATTGCAGAAAAGGATAAAAGTTTTTGTGACAACTAATTCACCCCCCCTCTCAGTTGTCTTCCCTTATTTCAACAATTACCTTTACCTTTCACCAAGTAGTGCTCTGGTTGTGTCATATAAATATCCTCCTCTAATTCACCATGAAGGAAAGCAGTTTTCACATCCATTTGTTCAACCTCTAAATCATAAGTAGCAACAATAGAAAGAAAAAATCTAATGGATGTCATTTTTGCAATGAGAAAATATCTCACCACAATCAACACCCTCAACTTGAGAGTAACCTTTTGTAACCAACCTTGCTTTGTACTTCTCAATATCTCCATCTAAACCAATCTTTTTCATAAACACCCATTTGCAACCAACAGGTTTTCGTCCTTCAGGAAATGGTACAAGATCCCATGTATCATTCTTTTTCAAAGATGTCATTTCTTCATCCATAGCAATCTTCTAGGATTCTACATCATTCATACCTAATGCCTCTTCTATAGATCTAGGTTCATCCATGTTAGTATTCAAAGAAAAAATACATCTCCAATCATCAGGTGAATACCTTTCAGGTGGTTGTCTATGCCTTGTAGACCTACGAACAAGCTAAGTTGGAGGTTCGTCCTCCTCTTCTGAAGATTCAGAGCTAGATGAGCTCTCCTCAACTTCTTGTCTATCCATGGGCCCCGATTCAACTTTCTTAGGTATAGAAAGAAACTGATCACATCTTCCTTCTTACTTTGTTCTATCTACAATGTAACATAAGAAGGCTTAGTTTCTCTAAAAATAAAACTTCTACTATATATTACCTTCTGTGCAACAGGATGCCAAAGCTTGTATTCTTTCACACCATAACTGTATCTGATGAAGATACATTTCACAACCTTGTTCTCCAACTTTGTTCACTTCTTCTTTGGTACATGTGCATAGGCCTTGCCTCCAAAAACTCTAAGATGTCTTAATGAAGGCTTGTGACCTAACCATGCCTCTATAGGTGTCTTATCAAAAAGAGATGATGTAGGAGACTTGTTAATTAGGTAATAGGTAGTGGCAACAACTTCAGCCCAAAACCTTTTTTCTAGACCAACACCACTAAACATACTACTAGCCTTCTCCATCAGTGTCTTGTTCATTCTTTCTCCAACTCCATTATGTTGTGGAGAATATGAAATTGCCTTTTTTCTATGAATACCATAATCTTTACAAAATCTATCAAAATCATTAGAGTAAAATTCACCGCCATTATCAGTCCTCAAACATTTTATTTTCTTTCCAGTTTCTAACTCAACCATTGCTTTAAATTCTTTAAATTGACTGAAAACTTCAGATTTACTCTTTAGAAAGTATACCCATGTCCTTCTACTATAGTCATCAATAAATGAAACATAATATGTGGATTTTCCAATTGAAGGAAGATCTATAGGACCAAACACATTAGAGTGAATAAGATCCAATACACCACAAGATTAATAAGAACTAGATTAAAACTATACATAGTTTTATTTTCCATAAATGCAATGCTCACAAAAATCAAACTCAAGATTACAATCAAACAACCCTTCAATAAGGTTTTTTTTTTCAAGGTCCTTTGACCCTTTTCTCCAATGTATCCAAGTCTCTAGTGCCATAACATAGTTTTCTCTACAAGTAACTTTGATTTAGAAGAAAGAGCACCCTTGGGTACCCAAAAGCGATGACCATCTACTGAAGATGAAACCCTCACCTCTTCCACATATTTGCTTTTTACAGAAGTACTATTGCACTCAATAATGCATGCATCAAGCTTATATAATGTACCATATCTAACACCTCTATAAATAACCATAGCACCTCTAACCATCTTGTATCTTGCATTAGAAAATGCTACCTACACACCTACATCTATTAGTTTTCTCATAGATAAAAAAATTTCGTGCTAATCTAGGGATATGCAACACACCATTAATCCTTTTTATTCTACCATCAGGAAACTTGATTCTAACTTTACCATAGCCAACAATATTTAAATAAGAATCATCACCCAAGTACACCTTATCTCCATCAAATCCTTCATTTCCAAAAAATTGATCTCTATTAAAGGTCATATGGAAATATGTACCTGAGTCAACTAACCATGCATCATTACCTGCACAAGTTGCCAAAGTTGCAATGAATGCATCACAATCTTCCTTCTTAGACTCAGAATCAAAATCAAATCTCTTCTTTTTCTTCTTTTCTTCTTTGCATTCCTTATGAATATGTCCAGGCTTACCGCAGTTCCAACAAACAACTTTGGACTTTCCAGGGGATTTGGATCTCCCCTTGGACTTGGATTTATCACACTTCTCATTCTTCTTTCCTTTTTCCTTAGGTCTTCCATGAACATTTAGGGCCTCCTTGGCACTAATGGATACCTTCCTCCTCATCTCTTTAGAAAGAAAAGAACCCGCCACATCTTTAGTTTTCAATATAATATAAGTACTCCCAATAGCCATAACAAGAGAATCCCACGAATCAGGGAAAGAACAAAGCAATAACTGATATTTCTCCTCCTCATCCATTTTGACACCAACTAATGCCAATTGAGCCACTAGCATATTGAATGCTTCCAGGTGGTATGTAATTCATCCACCCTCTTCCATTGTCAAGGAATACAATTTCTTCCTCAAGAAAATCTTGTTCACTAAAGATTTGGCTTGATACATCTCACCAAGCTTTTTCCATAGTTTCTGTGTAGAGGTCTCTTCATGGACATTGATGAAAATAGAGTCTACCAAACACAATTTGATTAGACCCTTGGCTTTACAGTCCATAACATCATCTTGAGTAGCCAAAGTAAGATCTGCAAGCCTTGAAACCTTCTCATCAACAGCATCCCATAGATCTTGATCTATCAACAGATCCTCCATCTTCAGCTTCCACATTTCAAAACTATTTCCAAAAAAAATATCCACCTCTATTCTCCTTGATGAACTTGTCATCTAAAAATTCCTACAACAAGATCACAAAGTGTCTTCTGCATAAGCTCCCACTCAAATCTAGATTAGTTCAAAAAATCCAACAACCCACAACTAAAACCAAAGTGTCTTCTGCACAAGCTCCCACTCAAATCTAGCTAAGGTAGTAGAACAACTTCCTACACTAATCTTGAGAGGAGGATAATGTAAAAATTTACAGATCTTTAACAATTACATAAACCTAAATAGAAATAAACATAGATATTGTATATGCCTAAAAATGACGCGACTCTGTCCAAATAAATATTCTTAATATTTATTTAAGTCTAATTCCTCTATCAATAAATAAACAAACAAATTTATTTATTTGATTCATATTCTTCCAACAATTAAATAAAATCATTTATTTAATTAAATTCCTCCAAATCCTCCAACAAATTAAATAATACCAATTATTTAATTAGTTCATCCAAAATCATTCTAAATTAAATAAAATCAATTATTTAATTATTTCTTCCAATAATATCTTCTCTAAATTTAAATAAATCAAATATTTATTTAAGTTGTCCATTTCTTCTAAATTGAGTTATCCCTAAATATAATTCAATCCTTGTGCACATGCAATTGAATATTCTAAATATTCAATTAAGCTAAACTATCTTCTCATCCTCATGCAATTTCTATTCTCTAGTTCTATTCTCTTAACTAATTGATCTATTCTTTTAATTGATTAATCTCTTCAATTAACTCATTCTTCTATTTTATTAATTCCTGTCATGCAAAATATAGCAAGACACGTCTTCTTCTTATTCACACACATTCCTCAATCGTTCTCAACCGTCAATCTTCTCATTCTTTCTATACCATTGATCTTCTCTCTTTCGAGTCTATAAAATGAACCATGTTCTTCCATTTCATTCATCCAAGCTTTTAGTATTGTTACTCTACAGGAATTACAGCATGCCTTTGGCACCCACATCATTCATTTTGCTTGCAATCAACTTGTTACCATATCACTACCATTGTTGTGAAGCTCATCTTCATTACAAAGCACTACAATAGTCATTCTCCATTGACAATCTTGGAATAGAAAGGAAGTGCACTCTCTAAGGGCCTTATTCATACATGCAAGATCGATTGAGATAGGAAACCAACGGAAGCTATCAAGTATTAAGGTTTGCAAAGGTTTTCATCTTTGTTTGTTTGATCTTGATTATTTCCCTTTTCGTTGAGTTTTGGGTATTATTGATATTGATATATTGATTATTCATGTTTAGTCCAATTTTCCCTTAACATTTTTGGTGCCCAGCATGGGGCCTAGCCCCGATTTAACCCAAAAATTGAGTTTTTATGCATTAGGAAGTCGTACACAGGAGGAATCTACACATCTGACCCATCCTAACACGCATCTGCTATCTATTTTAGTGCATCTAATCTTTTGGCACATACAGGCTCTGTTTTAGCGCATATAACCTTTGATACGATGCATCTGCTAATTCTATGCATATACTCTGTATTCCTACACTTTTGACCTCTGTCTTAGTGCATTTGTACTCCTACACTTCTGAGCTATGTTTCTACGCATTCAAGCTCTGAAGCTGTGCATCTGATCTAGATAGTGATTTTTAGGGTTTTCTTGAGGTTTTTGCTAATGCTAACATTTTTTCACAGCAACACTATTGATCTGTTTGCAGGCTAGGTACTGGTTTAGATCATATAGCTACACTTGTTAACTCACACTTCAATTTCTAAAAGGAAAGTAAGTGGATGCTCATGCAAATCTCATGTAGTCTTAACTAGGAGGGTGGTAACTGAATCATTGCTATCTTGCATATCATTGAATCATTGC
This sequence comes from Cunninghamia lanceolata, assembly GCA_027924645.1. Classification (NCBI taxonomy): domain Eukaryota; kingdom Viridiplantae; phylum Streptophyta; class Pinopsida; order Cupressales; family Cupressaceae; genus Cunninghamia; species Cunninghamia lanceolata. Next base: position 5,811,212 of record BSBN01000379.1, read on the forward strand.
TATATTGCTATCTTTCAAAGTTAGACACATTGCTATCTCGGTATAATTGAACCATTGCTATCTTGTTATCACTTCAAAGTTAACAAATCATTGCTATCTTGGTAAAACTAAACCATTGCTATCTTGTTATCACTTCAAAGTTAAAAAAAATTTGTGCGTGCCCAAGTAGATACCTCATTTAGTCTTTCATTTTAACTAGGGGAAAAGAATCACTATCTTTCATCTTTTTGGGAATGATACTAGGCCTATGCTCTCCCCTATCTTGGGTGACTAAAATGAAAGACATATCATTTTCACATGTGTTTAACCTTTAGAGAGGCCTACCCTTGGATACCCATCCGTCCTTGGGGAATGACCTTAAGTGGTAACAAGCTAAAGCCAAGCTATGCCAAACCACTATAAATAAATTGTGTTTGGGGTGAAAGCTTCAAACAATGAGTGAAGTTGTGTTATACCGACAACCAACCTCCCCCAAAACCCTCCAACGTGTAACCCTTGTAGGCTGGGAGACTCCATAATGGAGAGTAGTGTTGCCGCATGTATAACCACTCAAACGGTTGCCCTCACTACTTATCTTTGTTTTAGTGGCCAAAAACCTCCTATAAGCCAGTGCAGGGAAGGGCGATTATCACCTCCTGAAGATGCTTCACTAGAGATAGTGAGAATTTAGTTTATATTGTCCTTTGAAGCCTAGGATCGTACTTGCTTTCTTTTAGTCAAAAAGAGTCAAAAAAATCACAAAAAAATAAAAAACCATGAAAACATTCTTTGTGTTTGTTGTGTCTTCTTGCCATAATTAAGAAAATTAGATCAAAAAGACCATCTTGCAACCAATAAACCAAAAACATCAAAAAATTTGCTAACAATTTGCAAAAAACACTAAAAAAATCTAGAGTTGCGCATCTGTTATCTGAAGCTACGCATACCTATCGACTGGCTGCACATTTACATAGACTTGTTGTTCTTTTGTATCCTATTACTACGCATCTGATTTTCACCAGTACTGCACATTTGTGTTGACTTTTGGTGCTTTATCCCATTCTACTATGCATCTATTCCTGCACATGCATAATAGTGAGCACTTCCACATACTTTGAGAGAAGAATTTTACCATTTCTAGGTACCCATTTAGCCTAGTTCCAAATTTCTAAGATTAGATCTTACCTTGCAGTCATTTTCTAATCCGTTTCACATCAAACTCTCTCTTTCGTTGGTCGTCTCACCCACCTTCTACCAAGTCTCCATAGAACAAAGTCAAAGTATCCTATATCAGATTGTGAGGGGGAAAATAGGTTAATTCAAATCAATGAAAACAAAACCCAAACATCAATGGAAGTTGAAAGAAAAGAAGATTAAAACAAGCACAAATGATATACTTACAACCTCTTTACCTGTCGTTTTCCATTGCTCGCCTATCTATTCTTGATCTTGATGGTGAAGCCCTCAGAAGCGTTTTTGCTCCCTTGCTTGTTGAAGATGACAAAGACAAAATGGCTATGATATTCGTGTGGTTGAAGATGAGCTTCAAACACACTAACAAATGGATATGAAGTGCTTAAGGTAATGGGGGTACCAAAGGCGCGCCGGTATCTCTGCAGTAGAAGTTTGCACAATGATCGATCTATGAAATGAAGAGAAGAAGGTTGTATTTATAGAAAAACGTGAGGGAAGATCAATGGTTGAGAAGAAAGAAGAAGATCAACGGAGGAGGATTGTTAAGGAATGTGCAACAAATGGAAGGACACATGTCATTCGAAAAGAAGCCTTGTTGAGTTAACTCCTCTCTTGATGAGGATGAGATTTGATTTTCTTAAATTAGAATTTATTTTTCTAATTTAAGAGAAAGTTTGCTTTAAAACTCCTTTTGCTTTTGTAACTTAACTTTTGCTTTTATGTGACAAGAGGAAAGTATTTTTGGAAGATAAGAATGATTTTTGTGAAGATAAGAAGGCATAATTAAATAAAAAGATTTATTTAATTATTTTGTAGATAATTGAGAGGAATAAATAAAATATAGAAATATATTTTATTTTTGTGAAGATTTTAGATTTTATTTAAATTTGGAAGAATAAAAGATTTTTAATTAAATAATTAAAATTATTTAATTATTTAGAAGAATGAAGTTGATGTAGGTGAATTTAATTAATTAAATAAATGTAATTTATTTAATTAAATGAGAGGGGATGAATCAAATAAATAAATAAATTTATTTATTTATTGATAGAAAAATATGAAGGTGAAATAAATATTTAAAATATTTATTTAAGTAGAGTCATGTCAATTTTAGGTGTATACATTTTGCCCCTCTTTGATGCAATGTGTTTTATCACGTTGTTTCAAAGAATAAGATTGTCTAAAAATGATACATGCCCCAGTTTGCCCCTAATACAAGTTTATGATAGGATGCCCCCTCGGGAGATTGGACGGGGAGACAGTAGAAAGGTGTGAGATGGACAATCTCACGATGAAGAAGAGGAGAAATAGGAGAAGAAAGATGGTGAATGATATGTGATGCAAAAATGATGACATACACAAGCAAGTAAGCAAGTATGCACAAATGATACAAGAACAAACAAGGTATTGCCCCTATCAAGCGATAAACCAATGATATAGATCGATGATGTCTGGTGTCAGGAATGAAACATGTCGTATAAGACTTTGAGTCTAGTTTTGACAATGCAACATCCTATCTAAGACATTTGATATGATAACAATATACGACAGTGTTGTCATGGCAGGGAACGATATATCCCTAGAGCAACATGAAGGATATTTAGGAATGATTGATATGGTTTACGACAAGATTAGGATCAAGACTACTGATTGCGATTGGATAATTCAACAAGATTGGCTTGACTTGATTGGTATGGATTAAGGATAAATTTGCATTTTGATCACTGCTCAGATTGGCAACCAAAACTGTTGATGAGAGACATGAAGACAAATAGAAATTTGAGCGATAGAAGAATGACTTGATAGAAGAAATTACAAGCTTTTGTAAACATTGATTTGCTGCATTTTAGATCTTTATTGGATGGGATATGGAGAAATGCAATTGGATATGGATATGGATATGAGACACAATTGGATACGTTATGGATATGGATAGGGATATGAACTGCAATTGAATACGGTATGGATATGGATATGGATATTTGTCATCTTGATATAGCAAGTATTTTGAATTGCTTATTTCATCATTGGGCTTTATTATGTTGTAAGAAAATACAAGCATCTAGGTATAATTAAACCGAGATGACCTGAGTATTACTTACATGGATTTTGATATAGCAAGTTAATACAAGCATCTAGTCAAAATTGAATCTAGATGACTTGAGTATTTCTTGTGTTTCAACAAACAAGGATTGCCCCTTTTCATGTTCAGACTTCAGAGTCCTCGATGATCTTTTGTTGATCTTGTCGTTAGATAGAAGTCATCACATTACTAAAGTTTGATCCACAAGTAGTAGACAAAGGAAAAGATTATGCCCCCATCATAGCATCTCTAGCTTTTGGCATCCTCGAGTAGCATAGGAAGACATAATGACAAATATCTAAGACCCTGTAAGTTAACCTGTTCACAAAACATTCTTGCATTAGATGTGTCTTTTTGCCATAATTGATATAGAATTAGCTTGAGTGTTTCGGTATGGTGCACTACTTTGTTTAGGATAGGTTGATGTTCTTGCCAAGGTTTTGTTTGGAAACGTGTTGTGTTGTACTTGCTTACCTCGTGAAAGGGTGCGGACGTGGATAGAGAGAAGGACAGATGACAAAATATGGAACAGATGGGAAGTGGAGCTTCGGGGGCGCATTTGAAGAAATGGCCTTGCCTACGTGATGATGTAGAGGCAACGTAGTTCGGGGTGAACCCTGATGGACCTAAGATATGGATCGGATGAGACACGATATGGACCAGATATGGATTAGATATGGAATAGGTAACATTGATGATAGAGGCCATGCTAGGCTGACACTGTGGACAGGATACTGGACAAGAATTTTGGATAGCCTTAATGCTAGATACTGATGACAAGGGAAACACCTCGGATAGGTAGATGGATGGGCGATAGGGGATCAATGGTAGGGTAGGTAGAAGGAAACAAGGATGTGATCTCCAAGGACCGTGTTGCATAAGAAAAACATGCCCCATTGTAGGTAGAATACGTAGGAGTTTTCATGACAATGTTTATGACAATAGGGGGATGAGAGGATAATGAAGGATTTGTGTGGTTTTGGAGGGATAAGGTATGTCAAGAGGCATCTAGAACATTTGTCAACATTGTGCCCCCAATCTTTATCAAGATCAAAAAAATATAGGAAAGGAAGATCAGGATGGATGGACACGACAAGATAGGTATGTAATGGATAGAGGAATAGGATAGGAAATGGTATGAAAGGAAACTGGTAGGAGAAAAGTGATATGCTAATGAGACAAGGTGCCCACAAGTGTAGGTGACATAGAAGATCAACTTACACATGACGCCTGTTTGCCAGGTTTTCATCATGGTACTTATCCAAGGCACCTGTTTGCCAAGTTTTCACCATTGGATGAAGGGATTTCTCTTTACTTTTTTTTTTTTGAATATTTAGATAGGAGAAAGTGGATATGGATAAGGAGAGACTCAAGTATCTAGTTCCTTGAAAGGTGATAGTCCCACTAGATAGATGTTGTCAAATGGACCATGTCAAGTGTTCTCACAGATGTTGGTAGGGGATTGCATGAAAGTGAGATATGAGTATGTAGATAGTAGATTATGGAAGGTGCAATAGTGGATGATGATGTAGAATACAGAAGGAATTATCCAAAGATGGAAGGAAGGTTTATGCAAAAGCATGGACCATAGGATGAGAAAGATATGTAGGATAGTAGTGGAAGGGAGGGGAGATGGAGTTATATGGAAGTGTTGTGGAATGGAAGGGAACCATGACCAACGGTTGCACATACTGTGATAAACATTGAAGTTGATGATGGGAAGGTGGTGTAGGAAGCAATGAAGAGTTTTGCTTGGTGGATGAATGATATAGGCCTTTAGGGACCCACATAGACTTAGTATTTTTCTAATTTTTGTTTGTCATGTGGGATGGAAGGATTTGATACTTGTGGATGGCATGGGAGAAAGTGGATGGTTGGGATGCTTTAGAGGTGGATGCCTCAGTTGACTTGATGGATTTTTGCTTGGGTACCCAAACCATTTTGCTTTTAGATTTTACCTATGAAGGTATGGGCTTGGGTATATACAGCTTTTGTGCAGCTTCTAAGATAATTATTTCTTGCTTGGGGACCCACACCTTTTTCAGTTTGACATTGAGGTGCGTGGGTGTATGCAGCTTTTGAGATGGATGTTTCTTTGATTCTTGGTTTTTGTATCCTAGGTCATGAGGACTCTTAGGATTTTTAACTTTATAGGTAGAGGCATATAGATTTGTGCTTTTGAATCCCCTGGGGATGGTGGAAGTGAGGTTGGTGGAAGCTCGTTGTTTAGACAACATGTGCATTTGTTGGCCATGATTGGGATATTTAGAGGATTTATAAATGGATGGATAAGGTGTTGGAAGAATTGGAGGTAAATTGCATGGAGGGATATTAGGAGTTGGAAGTAGTGGAGGTAGATTGGATGGTGGAAGGTGTATGGTCACATGCTTTTGACAATTGTAGGATGATGGAGGTGGAATGACGACATATGTTTTGGGGATATGATAGGGTTTGCGATGGAAAATGGTAGACTTAGGAGGAGTGGAGGAAGTACCAACATCTCGAGATTGTTCACCTTGGAGTATGTATCCAAGGCCATATGAAGGTGGAGGAGCATTGACATGGATGGGCTCCAAAATACCTTGTTCATGAAGGCCTAAGCCTTTACCCTGATAGTTCATATGTTGGAGTATGCGGTGGACAGCAGGATTATGTGTAGGTGGAACACTAGACAGAAGTTCTTTATTGGATGGAGAAGATGAGATAGACGATAATGGTTGTTGGTGTTCTAAGGAAGAATGTTCATGCATGAAAGTAGTGGGACCAAGGATATAGGATAACGGATTTGCAGCTTGGTCAATAATGGATGGTGAAGGATCATTTGGATCTTGATCATCATTATGCTCTTTAGGGTCCAAGTTATTGGGTTGATCATCCATGTGCATTTGGGAGGCAAGTGTCTCATTAGAGGAAGCAGAAGTTGTTGGATCATGGATGGGATTAAATGGAAGATGGATAGGAGTAATGGAGGTTTCTTGCTCATGAAGGGGTATGGGATCAAGTTGTTCAAGGACATATTCTTCATAGGGAATATTTTGATCATAGAGAAGGTATAGATTATGGATGGGTTGGAATTGGATCTCTTTCCCATGTAAAGGATCAAGTTGCTCATGGATAGATTCTTCATAGGTATTATCTTGATCATGGAAGAGATAAAGGTTATGAATGGTTTGAAATTGGATGGGGGTGTTTTGATCTTGATTTAGACAAAGGGTGGGTATTTCCACATGCTCTAAGGTGTGCTCTTGACATAGCTCTTGGTCTTCTTGAATGGAAGTGGATAGCTCTTGGATAGATTCTTGGTTGACAACATGGATGCTCAATGGACTTTGACTTTGGTTCATGGTAGGAGGTTCTTCGATAAGCTCAATGGTTTGTAGATGACATGAAGGTGTTGTACGATTTGACATGGGATTGGAAGAATCTTTGGTAAGGTCAAGGACTAGAATTTGGGGACATGGTTGACTCTCTGCTAGTAGCCCTTGGATCACATCATTGGTAGTTGTATGAATAAGTGAATGAGGGGATTTAGCTTTCTCTCTAGCTTTTCTCTTGTTGTATAAATTTGGAAAAACTCTTTCCCACCACTCTTCTGATTCTTTTTTGGTCATCCATTTAGAGTTTGAGGAACTAGATGGTGGTGTTGGTGTACAACTGGTATGTTTTGGAATATGTGTCCTAGAAGGTGGCGAAGGAGGACTAGTAGATGGGGTGGTATATGATTTCTGACTTAAGGTGGTGCTTGCCTTGTCATGAGTATGGGAAAAGGATATATGATTTTGGGGTGAGGTGTAGCTGGTACTGGCATGTTCATCTTGCAAGATTGCCATTTCTTGTTGTAAGACTTGGGCTTGTTGAGAAATTGCTATACAATTTTGGGGCGAGGGATCTAAACTTATTTGCAATTGCAGGTATTGGAGTTTTTGACCAAAATATTCTAATTGGTTTTCCATTGACATAAGACTGGAAAAGCTTACTGGTTTGGATGTGCAAAAACAAATGCACCAGCACATAGTGCAAAAGCGTTATAAGTCAAATCAAATGCACAACTCTAGTGTTTTTCCTTGTTTTCTCAGAAATTTTGCAAAATTTTGGATCATTTTCAGGAGCTTCTATTTTTTTTTTTGGTTTGAAAAACTTGGTGTTTTTGAATAGTCTGATGTTCAATTATGGCAAAAACACAGCAAACACATAGAAGTTTTTCATGATTTTTATCTTTTTATATTTTTTTGTATTTTTTGGACTATTTTGACTCAAAGACAAGTACACCCTAGGCTGGATATGATAGTATTTGTTGAATCCTCTAGCTGTGCCACTCAAAGCGTGTAGCTCTAGGATCTGGTAGCATCGGCTCCCCTCCACGGCACTCACTTCTCACACATACCAGATCCAGGTTTCCTTAGGCTTGTACCCACATCGAACCTTAGGATTGTCCTTGCTATCTCTACTAAGAGTCACTTGAATCGAGGTCGCTTCAAGGGCTCCACCCTTTGCATCAATAAATAGGGGTTTTTGGCTTGCTACATAATTGGTTCTTAGTTAGGACAACCGTTTGAGTGGTTACACGTGCGGTGGCACTACTCTCCATTATGGAGTCTCCCAGCCTCAAAGGGTTACACCTATGAGGGTTTTGGGGGAGGTTGGCCATCGGTGTAACACAGCACCACTCGTTGCTTGAGGTTTTCACCTCAAGCACAATTTATTTTAAGTGGCTTGGTAGGGCTTGGCTTTAGCCTATTACCACTCAGGGTTGTTCCCACTTGGACAAGAGTGCATCCAAGGGAAGGCCCCCCCTAAAGGTTTGACAAATAGAATGACAAGTCTGGCACTTTGATCACCTAGTTAAGGGGAGAGCATAAGCCTATTGTCATTCACAAGCACAGAAAACACTTGTTAATCCAACCTAGTTAAAAGTAGAAAAACTAAATGGGCTACTCTACTTGTGCACTCACACGATTGTTAACTTGGAAGTGTTTAGATCATAGCAATATTCATTTCCCATTTGTTAACTTGGAAGTGATTAAGACATAGCAATGTTCATTTTCCCATTTGTAAAGATAGCAGTGGTATAATCTAGGAAAATAAATGAACAATGCAAAGATAGCAATTGGGTTTAGTTACTTCCTTCCTAGTTATGAACTATGTGGAGTTTGTATGAAATGCACTTGTTTACTTCACCCCTAATTAGTCTAAGTGAACTAGGCAAAGCATCTAAATGACCTATTCCAGCCACTAACCCTACAAAACAACTGTTAGATCCAACGCACAAAATCAGAAACACTAAAAACAAGGAGCAGAACAGAAGCACCGCAATGTAGTCTGAATGCGCAGAAATAAAACTTGCATGTGCCATTGTACAAAAGCACTAAGATAGGTGTCAAAAGCCCTGTAACAAGAGATATAGGCACTATTTTAATAGATGCGTCGAATTAGAGGACATATGCGCAGAAAGAAACAATCGGTCAGCAGAAATTTGCATTTTCTAACCCTAGTTTGTTAAGATTTGGATAAAAATGTATGTAGATGATCTCTTAGCTCAAATCTAACCTCACCATTATGTCCAAGGGGGCATTTCCATAAATTTTGAGTACAAATTTGCCTAGATTTCATGAAAAATAGAGCGTTTGGCAAAGAAAACAACTTTCTTAAAATTCACTGCAAAACATATGCGCCATTTCAGAGGTCATATGCGCCATTTCAGAGGTCATATATGCCGTTTCAGAGGTCATATGCGCCGTTTCAGACTGTATATGCACCGTTTCAGTGTATATGCACCGTTGCGGAGGATGAATGCGCCATTTCAGTATATATGCGCCATTTCAGATTGTATATGCGTCGTCTCAGTGTATATGCACCGATTCGGGAGGTAGATGCGTCGTTTGGGAGGTCAAATATGCCAGAATGTTAGATATGGCATAACAGGAGTCAAATGCACCAAATCAAAGGGTGTGTGTGTCAAATGCTTCTGTTAGAAATCTGTTCATCACCTGTATGGACCTGTCACTTAGGAAAACTCAGTTTTTGATTAGTTAGAGGGGCAAGGGCCCCACGGTGGGTGCCAAAATGTGAGGGGGAAAATAGGTTAATTCAAATCAATGAAAACAAAACCCAAACATCAATGGAAGTTGAAAGCAAAGAAGATTAAAACAAGCACAAATGATATACTTACAACCTCTTTACCTGTCGTTTTCCATTGCTCGCCTATCTGTTCTTGTTCTTGATGGTGAAGCCCTCAGAAGCATTTTTGCTCCCTTGCTTGTTGAAGATGACAAAGACAGAATGGCTATGATATTTGTGTGGTTGAAGATGAGCTTCAAACACACTAACAAATGGATATGAAGTGCTTAAGGTAATGGGGGTGCCAAAGGCGCACCGGTATCTCTGCAACAGAAGTTTGCACAATGATCGATCTATGAAATGAAGAGAAGAAGGTTGTATTTATAGAAAAATGTGAGGAAAGATCAATGGTTGAGAAGAAAAGAGAAGATCAACAAAGGAGGATTGTTGAGGAACGTGCAACAAATGGAAGAAGGGCACATGTCATTCGAAAAGCAGCCTTGTTGAGTTAACTCCTCTCTTGATGAGGATGAGATTTGATTTTCTTAAATTAGAATTTATTTTTCTAATTTAAGAGAAAGTTTGCTTTAAAGATGCTTTAAAACTGCTTTTGCTTTTATGTGACAAGAGGAAAGTATTTTTGAAAGATAAGAATGATTTTTGTGAAGATAAGAAGGCAAAATTAAATAAAAAGATTTATTTAATTATTTTGTAGATAATTGAGAGGAATAAATAAAATATAGAAATATATTTTATTTTTGTGGAGATTTTAGATTTTATTTAAATAAAATTGCATTTTATTTAAATTTGGAAGAATAAAAGATTTTTAATTAAATAATTAAAATTATTTAATTATTTAGAAGAATGAAGTTGATGTAGGTGAATTTAATTAATTAAATAAATGTAATTTATTTAATTAATTAAATAAATGTAATTTATTTAATTAAATGAGAGGGGATGAATCAAATAAATAAATAAATAAATATATTTATTTATTGATAGAAGAATATGAAGGTGAAATAAATATTTAAAATATTTATTTAAGTAGAATCATGTCAATTTTAGGTGTATACACAGATTAGCACAAGACCTTTTTCAGATCATTTCAAATTCAAGTAACCTTAGTAGGTCACAAAACTTTGCTAGTGGTCTTGGTACACGAGTAGCCTCTACATGGTAAAATAGGTATCAAGTACCCTTACTCGTGGCTATCGTCTTGTGTTGGCCGTCTTACTTGGAATCATTAATCAAAAGAGTCCCTTGTTCAAATCTCATCATAAGTATCCCCTTCTTAGTAATCTTCGCCAGCACCTTACCAAAATCTCTAGTTTCATCCCACCACTTCCCACATCGCCTTGCATGGTTTTAACAAGATCTCAATACAAAAGACAACTTGAAATGGCCAGATCATTCAACTGCATTGTCACCCCTCACGATAGTGATGAGGAGATCTCTCATGAAGAGTATCAAGGACACCTCCAAGATCAGAAATTTCAACGCTTGCTAGAAAAAGTGCTCCATGAGGACCCTCACAAGTACTTTATTCATCTTGCAAATATCAGACTTAAGCTCCCCACTGACTTTGATCTCAACAAACTGAAAGAGACCGTAGAGGAAACTCCTAAAAACCACATTGGTGAGGACAAAGGAAAGAAAGTTGTACACCCAAACATACCTATGGAAGAAATGAGAAAACAAATCGAGGGTCTAATGCAACAAATGATGGATCTCAAAATAGGAACAAACACTAAAACTTACTCCTTGAAGACATCGCACCATACCTCTTTGATAAAAGTTTAAACATGGTGCCTTTCCCTTTTCGGTTTGAAGTTCCTAAATTTGACAAGTACAAAGGAAAACTGGACCCAAGAGATCACATTAGGGAATTCAATGTCGCATGCATGGAAGTAGCTCACAATGAGACCTTCTTAATGAGACTATTCCCTAGATCTCTAGGTAGTCAAGCCATGGAGTGGTTTTCACAACTTCCACCGGGTATCAAAATGTTTGATGAGTTAGTAAACAAGCTCATCACGCACTTCTCGTATAACATTGAACATGAAGTCTCCATGCTAGACCTATGCAATACAAAGCAAAAGAGTGGTGAATCCTTCGCCTCCTTCTTACAAAGGTGGAGACAACTCATGAGCACATGCTCGTATGACGTACCTAAGAAGCAATTGACAAAGATGTTTGTCCACAACCTTAACTCTGATCTAAAATACCAAATCCAAATTCAATGCCCTACCTCATTTTCGAAGGTCATTGAAATGGGATTGTTCATTGAGAAAGCTATGATCGCCAAGGGGCAAATAAAGTTGTATAAGGACACCCCTACCTCCAACTACACTACGAACAAGTCAAAATTTTGGACAAAGAATAAAAATGTCGTCAATGATGGAGTGGTTGATGCCAAGGTGGTAGCTCCCAAATAGCAACCAATAGTCACTCTTAAAGGAGAGGCAAGCAATGCTATGCCCAACAAAACATTCTCTCAGGAGTCAAAGCCATGGTTCAACTCCAACCCTAGGAGAAAGTTCACACCACTGGGAGAGTCCCAAGAGTCTGTGTTAAGAAAGCTATTGGCCAACAATGAGATCACTCCCACCAACTAGCGACTATGAATTGCAAATAAAACCTCACTATTGGAAAGACATTGATTTCTGCGAGTATCATAGAGGAAGAGGCCATATAACCAACAATTGTATCCATCTCAAACATGTTATTGAAGACATACTTGATCAAAATCAAGGAGGTGCTCAACAACATACCTCTAACAAGACACATGTGGCACACAAGGATCCACTTCTCAACCACTCCAAGTCGTACAACAACAACAAACACAACAGGGAAAATCAGAATAATGGGAATAATAATGCTAACTATGCAAGTGTGCCATTTTATTATACCATCAACTGCATATCAGAGTACATCCCACAAATCAATGTGGTCACGCCCAACCAACAATCAAGACCCAACAAAACTAATTGCAGTATCATCACCCACAGTGGTAAGGTCACATTGAATACCCTCCCTCCAAGGTCGTCACCTTCTCAGTCCAATTCCCATCAGTATAGTGTCATAGACCAACTACAAAAAACTCCTACCCACATATATATCTTAGAGTTGTTGCATCTTTCTCCTTCCCATAAGGAGATTCTCAATAAGGCCCTAGTGGAAACGACTGTACCCACAAACTTGGCCCAAGAGAAGTTTCAAGCCATGGTAGGCAATCTAACCTCCTCTAGCACCATATTGTTTACCAAACATGATGACCTCTCAATGTCTCAGCCTCATAACACCCCCTTGCATATCATCACCTTCATCCATAAACACCATATCAAAAGGGTTATCATTGATGGAGGGGCCGGTTTAAATATTTGCACGCTTAAACTAGTCCTTACATTGGGGTTCTCTAAAAATATAGTGGATCCAAGGAAAAAGATCACTATTAAAGCCTATGATGAAGAGGAAAGAACTGTTACAAGTATAGGCCTAACCGGTGTTGTCATTGATGTCAACATACTCTTGTTGCATTGATGTCAAGGATTGGATGAACTGTGTGTTGAGGATATTGAGAAAATTAGTCCTATCAAAAATAGAGAAGAACAGTGAAGACAATGAAGCTCTATGAAGTGAAGATCTAAGCTAAGATGAAGATCAGAGAATGCGCATCAAAGGGTTTGTATATATGTGTGTAAAGATGATCCAGTCAAGATTTGAGAGGTCCGCATGAAGATTTGGAGAAGTTATGGCCATATAAGTAAAATTAGTTCTGACAGATGTTTAGAGGTGACAGAGTGATACAAATAGATCTAGTGAGATTTGGAAATGCAATTATTTGTTCTACAGATTTGGTGGAATGTTTAGGAAGCCAATGTGAATTGACAACTCAATTGGTTCGTGGTCTAGAGGTCCACAAGCATTTATTCTAATGTGACAGTGATGATGGACTGTATTTTTGAGGTTCCAAATGAAGATGCGAATGATTTCAATAAGAAGAAGTGGTGTGGATGTTCCTGGTGATTCAGGTAAACTTGTGGGGGTCTCTAGATTGTGTCCAGTTTGTGTTGGCGATCCGCATTGAAGATTGAGCTCGTAATTGAAGATTTACTCTTGAATGATCGTGTTCTTCCTAATCATGGCCGACCGGATGTTTTACACATCTTGTGGATGATCTTGAAGATCTTCTGCGAAGCATGGCATGTTCCTCAAAGAAGTTTGAAGTCCCAGATATGTGTGGCCGATAGTGTGGTGATACGCATGAAGTTCTTGTAACAAATCAAGTTGTATCTTTGTAATTGATATGTAATAGAATATGTTGTGCTGACTTTGATGATCATTCCAAAGTTGATGTCTTGTATAAATAAGAGTTGTGAAGTCATTTCAAAAATCCTAACTATGATGGGAGAGTGGTAGAGAGGAGAAGAGCGAGAAGCAAAGCAGAAGTGTTGAGCTTAAATGGAACTAACTCAAGCATGGTGAAGATGCTAATCTCTAGTTCAAGTATGTAATATTTATATTATTCTGTAGACAGTGTGTCTCTTGTAGGTAGTAGGCCTCTTGTGAGCAGTGTGCTCAAAAAGTGAGCCCTAATTGGCAAGTGCCATTTTGTTCTTATTATTCTTTTAACAAAAAATACAATCTTGGGTTAGTCACCCCGTGGTTTTTCCCTTAACCAGGTTTTCCACATTAAAATCTTGGTGTCATATGTGTTAATATGTTTCTGCTCTTGAGTTATTGCATTGTGCTTCCATGATTGAATCATTATTATGTTGTAGAAATATAAGAAGGATTTAATTGTTTAAAGAAAAGAAAGTTTTGAGACAACTGATTCACCCCCCCTCTCAGTTGTTGGGCCTAATACCAACAAGAACCACTAAAGGAACAGTGGTGTTACCAATACAAGTGGGACCAGTAATAAAGGACATTATTTGCCAATTCCTAGATAGGGAGCTAGCCTATAATATTCTCCTAGGTAAACCATGGATTCATGCCATGAAAGTTGTGCCTTCTACCTACCACCAATGCATAAAATTGCCTCATAATGGCAAACAAGTCACCATCGAAGGTGATCCCAACCCCTTTCAGCATTGCAACTCTGTCCACTCAAAGCTTGATTACATCATACCCAACAATAGAGCTTCTATGTCCTCTACCCCATAGCATGATGCTACCTCCTAAGCTTCCTCATCCAAGCCCAAAGAGAAGAAAATTACCATCAAAGAAACAAGAGTAGGGGAATACTCCATCGAGTACAGCCTCAACTTGGCCAAAATGCCTCTATCTCCTAGATCCTTTGGGCAACCCAAACATTTTCCAAAACCATCTACTCCTCCAGCACCTCCTATAGCTCCCTTTGTAAAATGAGGGACCCTATCAGATGAAATAGAGGAAAGAGATATCTTACAATGGCTCTATACAGAAGAAGAAGAGAACACACAACAAGAACCACTTAAGCTCCCAACGGAAATCTATGGGTGAGGTGAGTCTATCTTACACAGAATGGGTTATGAAGGACAAGTTCCCATTGGCCTAAGAAGAGAAGGAATAATAGAACCCATTCAACCTTCTTCATCCTCATTGGCAAGAAATACAAAAGGTCTAGGAAACAAGGACAAGGGCAAAGCAAAAGCAAATGCTTGTCTTCTGGAAATTATCCATAACCTTCAAGAGGATAGTGATACAGATTCCAATGAATATGAGTGGGATGAGCTGACAGAGCACTCCTATGATGAAAAACAAGTTGACAACGCTCAAACTTATAACCCCTACCATGAGGGACAAATGCTAACACATAGACCATTAGAGTATGATTCACTAATTCTTGAGAATATGACTTTCAAGGAAGGTTCAAGTTCTATCGCAATAAACAATTTGGAGAAAAGTACCATCCCAAACACTCTCCCTACCAATACCCCTAGCATATCCATTCAAACTATCAACGAATCAAATCTATCCTTCGACTCCCTCCCCCTTGTACATCCTGAACTTATCGACTGGGATCTACAAGGAACCCCGCAACTAGATATGTTCCAAAACGATGATGCCTACATTGACTACATGGAACTTAGGGACCACCTACCCACAGAGGATCATAAAACTAGCTTCACCATTGAACTTAACACTATGGCTTATTTGGGAGAGGGTGCCAAGCCTTCCAGTCACAAAAATATCAAAATAAAAATTAGATCTAATGGTGAAAACTGCTCCACGGCAGTGTCAGATCCCAAAATAGTAAAAAGAAAGGATGCATCTGATGGTGATAACCCAACTGTGGCACCTGACGATGGAAGGCTTGACACTCTCCCCAACAACATGCACCAAGAGAAGTCTCAGATTGTTGTGGAACCTACAAAACCTATTAACATTGGAACAGAGGAATAGCCTAAGATCATTCACTTTGCTAAGTCTTTAACTCCACTAGAAAAGACTAAGTTTGTACCATTCTTCAAGAAAAAGCAAGTCAACTTTGCTTGGTCATATGCAGATATGCCAAGATTGGATCTAGATTTGATTCTACATCATCTTCCACTAGATCCAAGAGTGAAACCAGTTAAACAGAAACTTAGAAAGATGCATCCACACATTGCACTACTAGTGAAAGAAGAACTCAAGAAACTACTGGATGTAGGGTTCATCAGAGCCATAGAATATCTGGAATGGGTCTCCAACATAGTGCCAGTATCCAAACTTGATGGCCAAGTCAGATAATGTAATGATTTCTGAGATCTAAACAAATTTTGATGCAAGGATGACTTTCCATTGCTAAATATAGATATCATAATCGACTTAATAGTAGGGCACACCATGTTATCTCTCATGGATAGCTTCTCTGGATACAATCAAATCAGGATAGCACTAGAAGACCAACATAAGATAGCTTTCACTTGTCCATTTTGCTAGAATGTCATGCCATTTGGGCTAAAGAATGCAAGAGCCACATATCAACGTGCTATGACCACTATATTCCATGATATGATGCACGTCACAATGGAAGACTATGTAGATGATATCCTTGCAAAGTCACTCACAAGAGAATCA
The DNA here is from genome assembly GCA_027924645.1 of Cunninghamia lanceolata. Taxonomy (NCBI): domain Eukaryota; kingdom Viridiplantae; phylum Streptophyta; class Pinopsida; order Cupressales; family Cupressaceae; genus Cunninghamia; species Cunninghamia lanceolata. Next base: position 5,827,569 of record BSBN01000379.1, read on the forward strand.
CACTTGGATGTGTTAGAGAAAGTCTTTTAGAGACTAGAACAGTTCAAATTCAGCTTGAACACAAAGAAATGTGTGTTTGGAGTCACCTCGGGCAAGCTCTTAGGCTTCATTGTATCAGCAAATGGGATCGAAGTGGATCCTGCCAAAGTCAAGGCCATCATGGAAATACCATCACCAAAGAATATTACTCAATTGTGGTCTCTACAGGGCAATTTGCAAGCAATCCATCGATTCATATCACAATTGGCAAACAAGTGCCAACCTTTCAGTCATCTCCTACACAAGAACATTCCATTTAGGTGGGATGAGAAATGTGAAGAGGCATTTGGTAAACTAAAGGAATATCTTATGAACCCGCCTATCTTGATGCCTCCTATCCAAGGAAAACCGTTGTTACTTTACATATCTTCTATGCCAACAGCTCTTGGGGCCCTCCTAGCACAACAAGATTACGAAGGTAAAGAAAGAGTTGTCTACTACATCAGTCGTACATTGGTGGGCTATGAACTGCAATACTCTCAAATAGAAAGATCATGTCTTGTTGTGGTTTTTGCTTCCCAAAAATACAACATTACATGCTAGCACATCCAATCAAGCTTATTGCAAAAATAGATCCACTGAAATACCTATTAAGCAAAGCAACTCTAACAGGTCGCCTAGCTAAGTGGGTAATGCTCCTAAGTGAATATGACATTGAGTATGTAGACAGAAAGGATATCAAGGGACAAATCATTGTTGATCAGTTAGCAAAAGCACCATTATAGGATACCACACCAATGACATTTGAGTTTCCAGATGAATTCTTATTCAATATCACAACACACTCATGGAAGCTCTACTTTGATGGATCCTATGTTGACTCTAGGGCATACAACTGAGAGGGGGGGTGAATCAGTTGTATAAAAACTTGCTTTCTATTTCAAATACTTGATTCATCTTGTTAGTTAACAGCATATCAATTAATCATCCATGAAAGTAAAATGCACAAGCTCAAGAGCAAATAAACATCAACACATTGAACACCAAGATTTTGATGTGGAAAACCCGGTTAAGGGAAAAACCACGGGGTGATTAACCCAAGGATTATTCTCTGTTAAAAGAATAAGAAAAAGAATGGCACTTGCCAATTAGGGCTCACTGCCCGAGCACACTGCTCACAAAGACGCCCACTGCCTACAAGGAGACACACTGTCTACAAAGTGATAAGAATCACAGTCTTGAACTGGTGAATGACATCTTTACCATGTCCGGATCAGTTCCATTTAAGCCCAAAACCTCTGCTCTGCTTTTCGTACTTCTCTTCGCTACACCACTCTCATCCACATGATCCACACTACAAAATGAACTCACAAACCTTTATTTATACAAGACATCAACTTAGGAACAATCATCTAAGTCGGCAATCAACCATAAGAATATCCGCAAGATGGATAACACATCCGGTTGGCCATCACAAGAACATTCGCAGGATGAACAATTCATCCGGTCGGCTAGTCGGAATAAGAACTTCATCCGGAAGAATAACTTCAATTCCGGGCTCTACCATCAATGCAGACCAATAACACAACTTCATCATGATCCAAGAACCTTCACAAGCCTGCCTGAATGACCAAGTACATCCGCACTTTCTCTACATAGTGGAATTTCTTCTCTTCCTCATCTGGAACTTCAAGAACATAGTCTGTCGCCACTGTCACAATGCAAAAGGCACTTCCGAACCTCAAAATCATACACAAATCGAGATGACACATTACAAGGACATCCTAAACACTCCTTCCAATCCGCAGATTAGGATTATACAATTCCAGACCTCACCGGACCTTTCTGTGATCTTCTGTCACCTCTGAACACTTGCCGAAACCGGTTCTATACCGACAGCCACAACTCCTTCAGATCTTCATGCAGACCTCTGAAATCTTAACTGAAGCATCTCAAGACTCATATCTACAAACCCTTTAATCCGCATCCTCTGGTTTTCATCCTATACAATACATTTGCCTTCTTCTTATCACTGTTCTTCACTGTTCCTGACTGAGGCTAATTTTCTCAATATCCTTAGCACATTGCTCATCCAATCCTTCTTGTCAATGCAATATGAGTATGTTGACATCAATGACAACACTGGTTCACCTCATACTTGCAACATCCTATACAAACCATGGATTGGGGGCATGAATCTTGTTGGTCACTCCTCACGGTGACACCATACCTAAGTCTTATCATCTGTTATTGCCATGCACAAATAATATAGCAGAGTATGAGGCCTTGGTTATTGGCCTCAAAATGGCAATAGAATGAAAAATCAAAGAGCTACATGTCTATGGTGACTCTCAATTGGCGATCAATCAAGTCAATGACGACTATCAAATCAAAGATGAGAAGCTTATCCCATACAAGTGCATGGTCAATGACTTTAAAGAGTCCTTTGTGATCATCTCCTTTGAACATATACCTTGCATTGAAAACAAAGTAGCAGATGCCATGGAAACCATTGCCTCACTCCTCGAGATCCCATAGAATGAGTCACAGTATGAGTTCTTGGTGGAGTCAATTCAGCAACTGGCTTATGATCTTTCTGAAACACACTCCATATGCCTATTAGTTGGATCTAATTCACCTTGGTATGGTAAGATTTACACTTAACTCAAGGATAACACCCTCCCACTTGACTTGTCTTCAAACCAATGTCGAACCTTCATCTGCCAAACCTCTTGTTATACCATTATCATTTACACCCTATACTGATGTGGTTTGGATGGTACTTTACTCCGTTGCTTAGAACGAGAAGAATATCAAACCACCTTATGAGACATGCACGAAGGGATTTGCAGAACACACTCTAGCGGTCATTCCTTAGCTAAGAAACTCATGCGTTTGGGTTATTATTGGCCGAACATGGAAATAGATTCATATCAATTTGTGAAGAAGTGCAAGCAGTGCCAAATACATGAAAACCTGATAAATGCACCAGCCCAAGAGCTGAGACCTTTAACGACACCTTGGGCCTTTTGTCAATGGGAACTCAACCTTGTGGGAAAGATCCACCCACCCTCGTCCAATGGCCACAAGTTCATAATAACCACCAGTGAATACTTTACCAAGTGGATTGAAGCCGTTCCCCCCACCAGCATCATAGGTAAACAAATTTCCTCATTCATCCTCATTTACCTCATCTATAGATATGGAATTTCCTCATCCATTATCACAGAGAATGGAAGACCTTTCAAGAACCAAGATGTACAAGAGCTTTGTGACAGATTCAAAATCCAACACCATTTCTCCACACCCTATTACCCCCAAGGCAACGGCCAAGCAGAAGCATCCAACAAAATAATCTTGAAACGCCTCAAGAAGATAGTTAATGTTGTTGGCTGTGATTGGCACATCCAACTCAATCCCACTCTGTGGGCCTATCAAACCAGTATACACGCTCCCACAGGTGCTACCTCTTATGCCCTTGTCTATGGATTAGAAGCCATTTTTTCCCATTGAGGTCAAGATACCATCTCTAAGGGTGTCGTTAAAAGGTCTCATAATTGATGAAGAGTATAGAGTTTCCAAATTGCAAGAGCTAGAGCTGCTAGAGGAAAAGAGACAGAAGGACTTCAATCATCTCAAGGCATATCAACAAATAATGTCACAAAGCTATAACCATAGCGTCTGTCCAAGAGTCTTTAAGGTTGGAGATCTAATACTTAAGGAAAATCCCCTCAATCAATAGGATCAAGAAAAGAAAGGCAAGTTTGAACCCAACTGGCTTGCGCCTTATGTGATCATTGATGCCTATGGATCGGGGGTATATCAGTTGGCAACATCAGAGGGTGAGCTATTCGATGACAAAATCAATAGTATGCATCTTTGCCGGTTCTATACCTAAGAGAACCCCAATGTAAGGGGGGCATAAAAATACAAAAAAATCAAAAAATGGAAGAACAACAAAAAATTGTCCTTCGGTGAAAACCTGGCAAATAGGCGTCATGTTTACTCTTAGCTTTTGTGAAAATAAAGGCAAGTGGTGAAAACTGGTAAAACAGGCATTACTTGTGATAAACCGCTTCCTCCATCTTTGGGAAACCAATCACCTTGTGTCCATTCTTCCTTCAAACATTCCTCATTCGATCCATATCTATCTCTTTTGTCACCTTGTCAACCAAGGTCTTATCCAGTATCCTATCCACAGTGTCAGCCTAGCGTAGCATCTGTTGTCAGTACCCACATGGTCCAAGTCCATGAACTACATTGCCTTTGCATTGTCACATAGGCAAGGCCATTTTTCAATGCACCCCTGAGGCTCCCACTTACCCATCCATCCCGTGTCTGGTCCTTCTATCTATCTGAGTCCACACCACTTTCTATCACCTAGGTCTTAGGTTCATTAGGGTTCACCCAGAACTACGTTGCCTCTACATTGTCACGTAGGCAAGGTCAGTTTGCCATGAGCCCCCGAGGCACTAGGTCAGTCCCTTAGGGTCCATCTTACCAATAAGGATTGTGGAACCTCTCACAAAGCACGCAAGCGCAAGCAAAAACCACTCTTAAGAAAAAATTTTGACCCAGTACCTCAACCTATCCAAAAGTAACCAAGCAAGTATGTAAAACACTCTAAATGATTTTACCTAAATTATGGCAAGAAACAAACACATCTAAATGCAAAAATGTTTTGTCATTGTGATCAGGTTAGGTTACAGCATCTTGATTTTTATTATCAGGTCTTTCTATGCTACTCCAGGATGCCAAAAGCTAGAGATGCTATGATGGGGGCATGATTATTTCCTTTGTTTGTTGTTTGTGGATTAAACTTTAGTAATGTGACGCCTTGTCTAATGACATGATCGGCAAAAGATCATCGAGGACATCAAAGGTCAACATGAATGGGGGCAATCCTTATTTGTTGATACATAAGAAATACTCAGGTCATCTCAGTTCAATTATACCTTGATGCTTGTATTAACTTGCTAAATCAAAATCCATGTAAGCGATACTTAGGTCATCTCAATTCAATTATTACTAGATGCTTGTATTTTCTTACAACATTTTAAATCACCCAATGATGAAATAAGCACTTCAAATACTTGAAAAATCAAGATGGAAAAACTATTTCACATCCATATCGTATCCATTTATGTCCATATCCCATGCAATAAAAATTCCTATGTAGAGTATCAATGTTTACAAATAAAAGCTTACGAATCCTTCTGTCGAGTCATTCTTCTATCAATCATTGTATCTCTCGTCAATAGTTCTAGCTATCAATCTGAGCAATGATCCAAATGCAATTCCATCCTTAATCCATACCAATCAAGTCAAGTCAATCTTGTCAAATGATCCAATCACAATCAGTGGTCTTGATCCTTGTCTAGTCGTAAACCAACTCGATCAGTTAATCAATCAATTGTCTTATACAGGATGTAACATTGTGGAAACTAGACCAACACATGCGTCTTACATGACATGCTTCATTTCCTGAAACTAGACACTATCCTTTGTGTTTTCTCTAGGGATCTATCGTTCCCTGCCATGACAACATGCCTATCGTGTTGGTCTAGGGATATATCGTTCCCCTTCATGACAACACTGTCATATATCGTTATCAGTATATCATTGGTTTACTGCTTGACAGGGGCAATACCTTGTTTGTTCTTGTATCATTTGTGCATCCTTGCTTACTTGCTTGTGTGTCTTTTCATTCTATCTTGCATCGCGTATCATTCAGTTTTTCTTAAAACCTAACCTATTTTTCTCCTTCTTCATGATATTGTCTGTCTCTCATCCTTCTGCCTTCTTTCCATCCAATCTCCTGAGGAGGCATCCTACCATTGTTAAACCTGTACCAGGGGCAAACTGGGGCATGTATCATTATCAGAGAATTCTTATTCTTTGAAGCAATGCTATAAACTACATTGCATCAAAGAGGGGCAAAATGCATATGCCTAAAAATGATGCGACTCTGTCCAAATAAATATTCTTAATATTTATTTAAGTCTAATTCCTCTATCAATAAATAAATAAACAAATTTATTTATTTGATTTATATTCTTCCAACAATTAAATAAAATCATTTATTTAATTAAATTCCTCCAAATCCTTCAACAAATTAAATAATACCAATTATTTAATTGTTTCTTCCAATAATATCTTCTCTAAATTTAAATAAATCAAATATTTATTTAAGTTGTCCATTTCTTCTAAATTGAGTTATCTCTAAATATAATTCAATCCTTGTGCACATGCAATTGAATATTCTAAATATTCAATTGAGCTAAAATATCTTGTCATCCTCATGCAATTTCTATTCTCTAGTTCTATTCTCTTAACTAGTTGATCTTTTTCTTTTAATTGATTAATCTCTTCAGTTAACTCATTCTTCTATTTTATTAATTCCTCTCATGCAAAATATAGAAAGACACATGTCTTCTTATTCACTCATGTTCCTCAACCATTCTCAACCATTGATCTTCTCATTCTTTCTATACCGTTGATCTTCTCTCTTTCGAGTCTATAAATTGAACCTTGTTCTTCCATTTCATTCATCCAAGCTTTTAGTATTGTTACTCTGCAGGAATTACAGCGTGCCTTCGGCACCCATGTCATTCCTTTTGCTTGTGATCAACTTGTTACCATATCACTACCATTGTTGTGAAGCTCATCTGCATTACAAAGTACTAACATAGCCATTCTCCATTGACAATCTTGGAATAGCAAGGAAGTGCACTCTCTAAGGGCCTTATTCATACATGCAAGATTGATTGAGATAGGCAACCAATGGAAGCTATGAAGTATTGAGGTTTGCAAAGGTTTTTATCTTTGTTTGTTTGATCTTGATTATTTCTCTTTTCGTTGAGTTTTTGGTATTATTGATATTGATATATTGATTATTCATGTTTACTCCAATTTTCCCTTAACAGATATCATGCATACTACTACACAATGATTTACGTGGGGAAAACCCTTTTGGGAGAAAAAAACCCCACACTCCAAAAGCCACCCAATATATTATTCAGAAATCACAAAGATTACAATATACTTGTAGAGAAAGCTTCTCACAGGAGTATCACCACCATAGATCCAAAGATAACACGATTGCTATCAAACTCTTAGAATACATCACGATACCCAGTCATAATACAACACCCTCATAAAATAGGGTTACCTTCTAGGACAAGACAAGCCAACAAAATATCTACCATCAGATCTAAAACATAATAATGAATTGTCCATATTTACAATATATCATTAATTTGATGTATGTCGGTTATTTAACAATTTTTGTTAACAAAAAAATGTTAACATGCATCCCACTCCACCTCATGCTCTCATTGTATGTTACACCTATCGGTGTAACTAGGAAATTTATATAAATATATATGTATATCCTATCAACAATAAACCTTATATAATTGCAAGGTTGAGACACATTTTCCCAACAAGAGGAAACCCTAGCTATGACTTAGGGATTTTCTTGAAAAATACATACAACAATGGAGAAGTTTGAATATTGATACCAACTTACTTTTTCAACCTTCATACATAGGGGAAAAGACCCAATAGGTGAGATAGTTCCAATCGCTGAGAAAGTATATGTGCATTTAAGGCCCAATATTTTTTAAGTTTAGTACCAGTATATGTGCATTTGAGGCCCAATATTTTTAAAGTTTAGTACTAGTAGTTATGACATTAAGGTTGTTAGTGTTACTAGAAGTACTAATAATTAAATGAAATGTGCCCTTTAAATTTAAAAAGCAACCAATCATGTGATGCCACATCAGCCCACTAACAAAACATGACTTAATGCACACTTATTGGTCCACCCTTTTTTTGGGGGAACTATTTGACACCTCAACAAAAAGCATGTTGATGTGGCATCATATTTGATGATATGGCCCTGAAACCTTAGTTATAAGCAAGGGTATTGCTAAGTAAGCTACTATAAAAATTTTGGAGTGATTTGAAATTGCCATGTATGATTTTGAGAGGCGTGAAGTTAGGGTGCACCACTACTGGGTCCTCTCCCCTAGTACAAAATCATTGTTTCCCTAAAGAACTAGACAAGCGATTTTTGAAACCTTAGAAAGCTTCTGCACCTTCAAACAACTAAAAAAACAAGAAAATGACCCCCCCAATGCCTTTACCACACAGAGGATATAACATTACAATCATTTTTTGTTGTTTAGGTAGGAAACCCATCCCACCTACCCCATATACCATCTACAATTAACTTCATTCAATTCTCATCTACCTCTAATTCTTTCACATTGGGCATTAATGGAGTATTTGAGAGGTAGGCAAATGTTAGAATAGCATGACCTATGAAGAAACACATTATAAACACATTACAAACATTTATTTTCACCTTGTCATCCATTTGGGGCCCCATAGAACCCTATGTAAACAAATTGGTGAGCTCAAAAGCTTTTGAACTCGTTGATGCCATTTATCTTCCTTTCTACTTTCTTTCTCCCTTGTTAGTGACTTGCCCCTTAGTTGAACCTTCTTAGAGGTTTGGTGAGCTTAGGAACTTGTGAATCCTCCAACATTTTGAACCTAGCATATTCCACTTTCTTTTCTTTTGTTCATTGTCTTCTAAACTCTTTGTCAAAAAATCAATAATTTGGGGAACTTTTAAACCCATCAGTAGGTTCAAATGTTCTTGAACCTTGTGAAACATTGACTCCTTGCCTCATTTCACTTTCTCTTTCACAATTTTGGTGAGTTACTGAACTGTTGAGCTCACCGAAAAACATTTATTCCTCTACTCTGTCATTGTTTCAGCATCTCCTTGCACCACTAAACATGTCGACTTTTCAATGAGTTCCAGAACTTTTAAACCCATTGATGCCCTTTATTATTTTCCTTCCTTGTTGCATTTTTGGTGAGTTCCTGAACTATTGAACTCATTGACGAGATTTAAACAAAGCCAAAAAGGCTGACAAAAGTAATAACTTAGGCAATTTTTAGGTACTTAATTTTTTGCAACTAAAACACATGAAATAGGCCTAGGGAATGTAAATGAAACTTCTCAAGCACAAAATTTAGGAAAAAGGGAGGGAACACATAATTTTTCAGGGCCTATCACAAGTTTTTACCTAAGATTCATCCAAGGACTAAGACTAGCTCTAGTTTGGGATGTGTGTCTAGTAGGAACAATGAGAATCCAGAAAACACTCAGAAGGAAGAACACAAAAGGAAACAAAACAAAAAATGGAAATGACATAAGAAACACAAATGTATATAGATAAGGCAAAACACAAAGGGGAAATATACAAGTCAAAAGAAGACTTCAGTACTTAAGACTAGTGCTTCAAATGCTAGCCATGAATTGGAAATGCCATAGATTCTCCATCCAAGCCATTTAGATAAAAAGTGCCTTAGCTACACCTATCCATAATCTGGTAGGGATCAACCCATAAGGCCTCAAATTTTCCATGTTTGCCCTTGTATTTTGACCTAGAATTCCACATGAGGACTAGGTCACCAACTTGGAAGCACCACTGAATTGCTTTTTTATCAAATAAGTGCTTGACCTTCTTCTTTTGTAATAATTTTCTTTCATGTGCAACCCTTCTAATTTCATCAAGTTTAGTCAGCTCATGTATTCTTAAGGAGATGGCATCATCCTTACTTCCCTCAGTATATTGTAGAAACTTATACACAGCTAATTCAAGAGTGATTAATATTTTAGCCTCTATCCCATACATCAATTCAAAGGGATTCCTACTAATAGCCTTCTCGAATGTTATCTTATTAGCCCAAATTACATAGTTCAACTTATCATCCCATCTTTTCTTGTTCACATCTAGGGTTCTTCTTATGATTTTCATGAGTCTCTTGTTGCTATATTTGACTTTTCCATTTTTTTGGGGATGGTATGGAGATGAGTGGATTAGATTAATCCCATATTTATAATACATGAACTCAAGATATCCTGGGATCTAAAACTAGTGGCATTATCAACAATAATCCTTAATGGCACACCAAACCTAGTTGTTATGTTATTTGTCAGGAACTCTACCACCACCTTAGATGTAGCATTGTAGGTTGGAGCTTTCCCAACCTACTTTGTGAAATAGTTGGTTTCCATAAGGATCCACCTGTATCTATTACTAGATTTTTCTTGAATCTCCCTTATAAAATTAATTCCCCATCGCTGAATTGGAGCCTCAACTGCAACTAACATGAGAGGGAGGGTTCTTGCAAACCTTAATTTACCTAAAAATCTTTGGAAAGCATCACATTTCTTGACTATTTTAGCAACATCCTTAAATAAGGTTGGCCACCAATATATCACTCTAATAATATAATGTGCAGTGGTCTTAGTGTGAAAATGTCCTCCACAGATACCTTGATGATACTCTTTAATTACCCTCTTGGATTCATATTGATCCAAGCATTTAAGTAGCAACCCATCATTATTCCTCCATATTAACTAATTAAGTTTGAGCGATGAGGTCAATTTCCTTTACTCTTTTTGGATCTATCCTTACCCCATCCTTTGACATAATATGTCCCAACAAATTACCTTCTTCAACTCCAAACATATGTTTTTTGGGATTCAAAGAAATCCCATACTCTAGGCACCTATCGAATATCATTTCTAGATGCTTGCAATGACCTTTTCTTTCTTTGTAGAATGTAGTTAGATCATCTTGGTACACCACCATGACCTCATCAATGAGGCTTGCAAAGGCAACATCCATTGCTCTCTAAAACATTGAACCTACATTCTACAAACCAAATAGCATTCTTAAATATACATAGGTATCGCAAGGAGTGGTAAATACAATTTTATATTGCTCTAACTCCTTGACCATAACCTAGTTATACTTGGAGAATCCATCCATAATGGACATTAGTTATGACCCAGTCACCTTTTGTAGAAAATGGTCCATGCTTCGGAGAGGGTAGTTGTCCTTCAGGGACTTGATGTTCAAGTTTGTAAAGTTCACACACAATCTGATTCTTCTTTCTTACTAGAACTAAGTTAGATACCCACTCTAAATGTTGGATTGGTTTGATGATACCTCCTTTCAACTTAAACAACTCCTTCTACATTTTAGGAGCAAGAGTGGGATTAATTGGACTTTGCTTTTGTCTAAAAGGATTTGCAATGGGCTGGAGAGGAATGGTGTAGTTAAACAATTCCTCCCTATGTGCCTTGAGTTCATCATAAGACCATGCAAAAAATTTCTTGAAACTTTGCAACAATGTGATCAATAATTGCTTTTCATGTGGTTTCAACCTCTTACCAATATAAACCATCTCGAGGGCTACCTTAGTCCCCAAATTTACACCCTCAATGCATTCTTCCTCAACTGGCTTGCTTTTACTTATGTAGAAATCTACACTATCAAACATTCTTTCCAATGTTACAAGCCCTTTGGGAATAGTGTTTGTATTTAGCTACACCACATTGGTACCAAACAAAGTTCCTTTATTATCCTCAATTTCAACCATAGGATGTTAATCAATCAATTGATTGTCAAATTCATCAATGCAATTTAAAAACCTACATATTTGATCACTATCAACAAACACTTGCCAGTTGCAAATGTTGTCAAGTATAGTAGGCCTTATAAGAACTTCAACAACATATTGAGAATGAAAAGAAGCTAATTGTAAATCAAAACTTTAAGATTCAACAACTAGAGCATCAACTTATGTATAACCTTTCAATCCATTCAATGCCAACAACACCAAATAATTCTAATGTATCCCAAGCTGCATTATTGTATGCCTTCAACCTTTTGTCCTTGGCTATATAAACACCTTTGACCTACTACATAACTAACCACTACAACAAACCCCTATGATTAACTCCCTTTTTTGCTCTATTTTTTGCTTCCACCCACTATTTTAATGTATTTTTCTCCATTTTTTTGAAAAAATTGGCACTATTTATCAAGATGGCACTATTTTTGGCATTTTTTGCGCCAACTAGAACAAGTCGACGCTAAATTAGGTGCAAAGTTGCACCTAATTTAGCACCTAATCTGGTGCCACATTTAATGCCTGATTGAGTGCCTAATTGAGTGCCTGATTTAGCATCTGATTTACCGCCTAATGTAGCACCAAGATTTAGCGCCTATTTTAGCATAAAATTGAGCACCTAATTTATGGTTACTTGGGTTTAGGAGTATTATTTAGGGTTTAGGGTTTATGGTTTTGGGGTTAGGGGTTAAGGTTTAGAGGTTTAGGGTTTAGGGTTTAGGGTTTAGAGAGAGATAGAGGACCAAAAGGGAGATATAGAGGAGATCGAGGGGAGAGATAGGGAGATAGAGAGTAAGGGACGTGGCTAGAGACATAGGGAGATATATTGAGAGGTAAAGGGACAAAGGTGATAGGGAGAGAGGGGAGAGATAGGGAGATAGAGGTTTAGGGTTTCTTAGGTTTAGGGGTTAGCGGTTAGGGTTTAGGGGCATTATTTAGGGTTTAGGGTTTATTGTTTAGGGGTTAGGGGTTCAGGTTTAGAGGTTTAGGGTTTAGGGTTTATAGAGAGAGAGGACTGATAGGGATATATAGAGGAGACTGTGGAGAGAGATAGGGAGATAGAGAGTAAGGTACATGGCCACGGACATAGGGAGAGAGATTGAGAGGTAGAGAGATGATAGAGATAGGGAGATAGAGGATAGATAGGGAGATAGAGGTTTAGAGTTGCTTGGATTTAGGGTTTAGGAGTTTGGGGTTTAGGGTTGCTCAGGTTTGGAGATAGCTAGATAGAGAGAGAGAGAGAGTAGATAGATAGGCAGAGATATAGGAGACAGAGGGGAGAGATAGGGAGATAGAGAGTGAGTGAGATATCCAGAGAGATAGGGAGAAGGATTGAGAGGTAGAGGGATGATAGAGATAGGGAGATAGGGGTTTAGGGTTTCTAGGGTTTAGGGTTTAGGGGTTACGGGTTAAGGTTTAGGAGCATTATTTAGGGTTTACAGTTTAGGGTTTAGAGGTTTAGGGTTCAGTGTTTAGAGAGAGGACCAATAGCTAGAAGATATAGAGAGTGAGGTACATGGCCAAAGACATATCCAGAAGAGATAGGGATATGGAGAGTGAGGGACATGGCCAAAGACACAGGGAGAGAGATTGAGATGTAGAGGAACGATAGAGATAGAGAGATAGGGAGATAGAGGTGTAGGGTTGCTTGGGTTTAGTGTTTAGGGTTTAGGGGTTTGGGGTTTAGGATTTAGGGGTTTAGGGTTTCTCAAGTTTAGGGTTTATGGTTTAGGGCTTAGGGCTTAGGGGCACTATTTAGGGTTTATATATATGTTTTAGGGGTTAGGGTTTAGGGTTTAGGGTTTAGGGGCATTATTTAGGGGTTAGGGCTTAGGGGCATTATTTAGGGTTTATATATATGTTTTAGGGGTTAGGGGTTAGGGTTTAGGGGCATTATAAGGTTTGGAGGTTTAGGGTTGCTCAGGTTTAGGGTTTAGGGGCATTATTCAACTAGCTAGCTAGGAGCTGGTAGATAATATATAGGTCAGAGTCGAGAGAGACACATACAAAGAGTTGCTTGGGGTTATCGGTTAGGGTTTAGGGGCATTATTTAGCATTTATGAGTTTAGCATTGTTCAAGTTTAGGGTTTAGATTTTACTAAGGTTTAATAGCAGTACGTGGCTAGGGACATAGGGAGAGAGATTGAGAGGTAGCTAGGGATGATAGAGATAGGGAGATAGGGGAGAGATATGGAGATAGAGGTTTAGAGTTGATTAGATTTAGAGTTTAGGGGTTTAGGGTTGCTCAAGTTTGGAGATAACTAGAGAGAGAGAGGAGACAGATCGAGAGAGATAGAGGAGACAAAGGGGAGAGATAGGGAGATAGAGAGTGAGCTAGATGTCCAGAGAAATAGGGAGAAGGATTGAGAGGTAGAGGGATGATAGAGATAGGGAGATAAGGGAGAGATGGGGAGATAGGGGTTTAGGGTTGCTCGGGTTTAGGGTTTAGGGGTTAAGGTTTAGGGGCATTATTTAGGGTTTAGGGTTTAGGGTTTAGAGGTTTAGGGTTTAGTGTTTAGATAGAGGACCAATAGGGAGATATAGAGAGTGAGAGACATGGCCAGAGACATAGGGAGAGATATTGGGAGGTAGAGGAATGATAGAGATAGGGAGATAGGGAGATAGTGATTTAGGGTTTCTTGGGTTTAGTGTTTAGGGTTTAGGGATTTGCAGTTTAGGATTTAGGGGTTTAGGGTTTCTCAGGTTTAGGGTTTATGGCAGGTCATGGGTTAGGACTTAGGGGCATTATTTAGGGTTTATGGTTTAGGGGTTAGGGTTTAGGGTTATTAGTCGAGGCATTATTCGAGGTTTACACATCTTCAAGGATCTAGATAGTGTGGCTATACACATTGCTACACATGTTCGTGGCTAGTTAGACACATGGAACATCAACAACCACATGTTATGCTTCCATACACGTGTGCCACCTAATGACATTTGTACTACAAAATATGATCATTTAATTGGCACTGTATGCATCTGACACATGGTGATGTCCATGTACGCCACATGACACAATGATCTACTAGCTGGCACCATACAAGTTTGAGTACATTTGTTCTCATCTCATCCATATAAGAAATGCAACATATAATATGTTGGATACTTGTCAACATCTACATGGAGAATAACTGATGGTATTCTTGAACAAATGCCTACTTTGTACATTTTGTAGAGTAAAAGCGAGGTATATATAACAAATTTTCATATTACCTCTCTGTATATTTCCTTTGTTCATTTTGAATAGAAGTGACATATATGTTAGAACCCTTCTATATTTGAATGTGTTTTGGTTTACATATCTATTATCCTTTATGTATTCTATGATCTTATTACATTAATAGATAATATAGGATTGTCCCTCAGTTCACCTTAGGAATTAGATTAAATAACATCTGAAGTTGACTGTAAATTAACATGGGGAGCATTTTGTTGATTTTCTTGCTTATTTTCACCCTTTTGAGAACTAAATTTTCCTATTGAAATTTTGAAGGATGAGATTGATATTTAAGTGCATTAGACTTAAGAATTTGATAGTGTATCAAATTCATCATTAGGAATTTGATAGTGTATCTTTGTTGACAAAGTTTGAATCCAATAACATAATCATGATTGCACTCATTAATTTGATCCTTATTTGATGCTCTCCTATTCCTAATTCAATCTATCTTAATAGTGAAGGAAAATAAATACATGGGAAACCCATAGAGAAATTTGTCATCAATTTTGTTCCTCAAAATTGTCTCATGATATGCTGAAGGAAAAAATTACTAAAGATAAATTGTGATCATTATTCATCGACCCAAAAACTAATGCACTGTTAGAAATATAGACACCTAAATCTTACCATGGCCTAACATCACACCAGATGTATCCCACATCTCCTCTTACAATATTTTTAATTAAATAAATCATATTTATTTAATTAACCACTTTGATCATTCCTCCTAATATCAGTTTAATAAGTCACACTATTTAATTAATAAATCTAACCATTCTTCTGACATTAATTAAATATTAACGCTTCCTCTAAAGTCTCATGCTTGCAGCTTAAATATTAACCCTTAAGTAGTTGATATGAAGAAGCTACCACTACCCCGTGGATAGTTCATCTCATGCTTGTGGCTTGGTAGTGTTCAGGGTGCAGATAGTCTCTTCTCACAGTCCTGCAGAGGTTTGAAAAGTAACTGGCGGCATTGCGGTAATAACAACATGAGCTATCACTTACCACGTCCCCGCAAGGGTTTCGACCAAGGCTCGTGGTAGAGTGGTAAGAGGAGAATGTAATTGGTTTTTGCCCTACCGTCCAATGACAGTCATTCATAACATTTGCGAGTGGGCGGTAAACAGAACGACATCAAGTAATAATCTCCCACGGTCCCACAAGGGTCAATCTAAGCATTTGCAGTCTAGCGATAAAGGATGAAATAGAAGTGTAGTGGTTGTAAGCCACCGCTATCCCATGATGGTCATTCATATCAGTCGTGGGTGGGTAGTAAATAGAAGGACATTAGGTAATAATCTCTCGCAGTCCCGTAGGGGTCAATCTAAGCATTTGTAGTCTGGCGGTAAAGGATGAAATAGAAGTGTAGTGGATGTAAGCCCCTGCTATCTCACAAGCGGTCTAGGCAAGCCTTGTGGTGACACAGTAAGAGAAATAAATGGCAAGCACATTCAATGTGGGGTCACGGTTATTGAGAATTGCTGCCAAATCTTGAGAAAGGAATTGAATGTTGAGATTTCATGACCTCATGGCACAAACCAGAGTAATGGTGATATGATGAACTCCTTGGCTGAATAAGATTCAAAGATTTCTTGACATTTGCTCATTTCAGAGAATTCAGACGTAACTTGGAGAAGGCACAACTCAGCTCAATGTGTTTCCTGCAAATTGCAATTGACTAGGTAAGTTCATTCCTGCACTCTCTGATTAGAAGTTGGCGAATATTTCACTCTATTTTTCAGTTGCTAGTACTAGGGGTTCTTGTAATTACATCTTTTGTTAATATAAAATTTCTCTTTTAAAAAAAGGCTAGGGCTAAGCTTTTGTGTTATACAATAGGGGGGTTGTAGTTTGTTCTATCTCTGCTACTTGCAAAGTTCCCCACTTTGACTATGATGCTAACTGAAGATACAAATCATATTCTTATCCATTCTTGAATGGGTTTATTTTTTAATTTTAAATATTGTTCTTTTATTCCTATGTCTACCTACATTAATTGGCCATGTCAAGTTCATTTTCTCTTTCGCTCTATTTTTCAGTTGATGGTACAATAAGTTGAATTTTGAAAAACCCTAACCTATTCAAGTCATTAAACATGGCACCCAAGAGGTCTGAGTCTGCCAATAAAGGTAATGAGCATGTAGTTCCCAAGAAAAGACCACTTCAACAATCTCTGCTAGAAGTATTGCCTCAGTCCATAGACAAGGGTCCAAAGAAGATGTTTAGAGATGCGGCAAAAGGGTGTCGGGATGCTACAATCCCTATCTCCAGGTGAGATTTTTTTTGGTATTTTTATGCAAAAAGAGATGGCGAGGCACCAGTGGGAAATCCATGGAAATTTGATTTGGCAAAGTTGGTGGTGCCCACTGTATTTGTGGATGTGGAATTGATTAGGGCACTAGGACAATTTTACCATCCTGCCACTAAAATAGTCAGAATGCCAAATGGATTGCCATTGGTGATAGTAGACAGGAATGCAAATGTTAATTGTTTTATGTTGAACAAGCAAGCTCTCACTCAAGTGGATTTGCAGTGATTTGAACAAGATTACACAAGCCTAAGGAAAACACTTAGGAGAGATGAATTGCCAATATATATGAGAAGGGGGGCCAACAACAGAAAAATTGAGATTCCATCAAATGCTATTGAGTCTTTCCTTGTGGAAGAATTTGTTGTATATTTCAAGAGAATCTATTTTTCACTGTGCCAGGTCTTGGGAATTGATGCACAAGGAAGAATGCCAACTAGCCTAATGATGATAGCTATGAAAATACAACATCTAGAGGTGAACACTGAATACAACTTTGCATCTTATATTGAGAAAAAACTACATGAAGGATTCTTTTATGTGAACAAGACAAAGCAACCCTTAGATTTTAAATTTTATTCTTTATTGTGTCACTTGATTCTGTATTAGAACAGAGGAAGATGGTCAAGCAAAATGGATCTGAGTATGGTTGATGAGAAAGGACAAAGATTGCCGACTTAGTTTTGGTGTTATAAGTGGGATTCTTGTTGCCAGAATAGTGACTACATTGTATTTCATGATTTGTTTGTTGTCAAGATATTGAATTCTCCTAGTATCTGGTTTCCTAGGTTGACTAAGGAAGTTAGGGTAATGCTGAGGCCGCTTGCACACAAACTAGAGTAGGGCCACAACCATAATTTTGCTGATTAGTTTTTTATGCCAGATCATACTATAATTAGAGTGTATGGTTGCCCCTAGCCACCTCACATATTGCCAAAATTTGTATCAGACATAATTGTATTCATGGAGTTTATGTGGAAAATGATGTGGATGGAAAAGGATGTAATGAAAAGACAAAAGAAAGGTAGATTTCTACCTGATGCTACATTTTTTGGTGATTGGTCTATTGTCTCTGACACTCTTGAAAATTTGCAAGCCTTTTTAAAGGTGAAATTTTCTTTGAAATAGGGTATCAAGAGGAATTGTGACCCTAAGGGTCAAATGAATCTTGTGAGATAGTCAATTCTGACTAAAATGGTCATACCCATCAGGTCTTGTTTGATGAGGATGTGATAAGAAATCTTGTCACTTTTGATGAGGTATACAGTAGGAAGAGAAAATGGGATATCTTGAAAAATATTGAAGATGAAAAGAAAAAGTAGAATCCCCCATTTCTTGGATTCTTTATTGAAGAAAAAGACCCTCTAAAGAGAATTGATGCAATCATTGATAATTTTGAAAGTATTTATGGTAATGTTACTAAATTTTTGTTCACACTAAATTTAGTTAGACCTAATTGCAGTTGTTTCAGAAGGAATAAAAGAAAACTTTAAAGTTATTGCATTTAGTGAATATTTGATGTTTGGACAAAGTAGAGATAGATATCAGTTGTCAGGATAACCCATCAGTCCAATTAGGATTGATGAATCATCATAACAAGTGAATCAGAATGTCAAGAAATCAAAGATTCAAGAAATATAGTTGATCTAACATAGTGTTATCTTTCAAGAGTTATAAGACAAATTGATTACTCAGTTGAACATATTTGAAAGAAAGAAAGAAATTTATTTAACTGTTATTTCATGTCATATTTGGAACATACATTCAATATATGTTACTCTATCCTATGCATTGATTGAAAAGGAAACATAAATACATCAAGTACATGAGATAAATTAACTGATGTTTACAAGAAGTGTTCAAATGTGTCCCACACAAGCTATGGGAGTGACTAAACTAAGCAATGTAGACATAAGCAAGCTATACATCTGATGATAAAGGAAATGATGAACACATGATAAAATTAAATATTCATCATTTCCTAAGCAAGTTGGTTGTTGAACTTGTTGACAGTTGATCTTCAGTCCTCATCTTCAGCTCAAGTTGTATCAAGTGTACTTGCAAAAAATTAGGGAAAGTCTTGTAAGAGCTCCAGATATTTGAGATTTTCATATGCTTTTATCAAACAAACATATCAACTTGTCACATCATGCATTTCATATGAAAGATTCAATTAGACATGTGCCATAAATTAGAATATCATGAAGAGGATCAATCAACTCCATAAGGTATGTTTTTATGCTAACTTGTTTGTTCACTGTGTAGGTATAGGAAAAGTAATGTTGCTAATTTGAATACATTAAAGCATGTGGAGAAAATGGGCTCCCATAAGGGTTGAGCCCAGCATGCTCAAGGTAGTGTCATTAATGCAGAGATTTTTCAATTGAACAAACATCATGGTATTGTGTCTCATGCGTATTGTTGTTATATCAAATATATCAAGTACAAGGGAAGAAAATAGCTAGATCATATCATGCCATATGAGACAGTCAAGTCAAATGATCAAAGTACAGGTAGCATCCAAAGAAGATATCAATCACCCATATGAAAGGTACAGTTATATCACAAAGTAGCTGAGCTTGGGAACAACAATCAAGGTATTTCTCAATCTCCTTCTGTTGTCTTCATTAAATGAACAAATGCATGTATAGCCACCATGAAAATTTAGATGAACCAAAAGGTACAGGCTAACAAGAATCCATCATGCTATCAAGAAAGCTACAAAGTTAAATCATGACTATAGCAGTCAGGAGCAACTTCATTAAGCATAGGGAGCAGCAAACTATTGTGGTAAAGCAGAGAAGAACTCGCAAATGTCATCCACTGATAATAGAACATAGAGCATAAAAGGCATCTTTCATGTTAGCAGTAGATTCAATAGTAGTCATGCTTAACAATGAGGTAAAGTAGTCGCCTCTACAGGTTTGACAGTCACATGAAGAGAAAATCAGGAAGTGGAGAAGGGTTGTGAATATTCTATCACAACAAGACAACCAGGACAGAAGTGGTGCTGCCACAGCAAAAAAGAACAAGTATTTAAAATAATAAATATTTACCACGTTTTGTTGTGAATGAGGTGTAAAATTTCTATTCAATGATCAAGCTACAGCCATATGCCTAATGCCATAAAAGGTACAGTTACCAAGCAGGTTACAAATGATGGGAAGATGTCAGTTATTCATCTGTAGCTATCAAAGGTACACTATTTAGGTGTTCTTGCATTTTGTTCAGTCTTTATACAAAAAGGAATAGCTAGGAAATCAAAGAATTACAGTTTTCCTTTCAAAGATAGGATCAAGTATCTTATTATGTCATGAGATAGTCATCTCCCACAATATAGGAGAATAGTCACCATTATCAGAAGGAAGAAGTCATCTCAGATTCAATAGGAGCATTTAAGGTATGACTGTTATACAGGTCACAAAAAAATGGTAGTCATAAATATAAAGCCAACATTGCCAAGGTACAGTCGAAGGAGTAAGACAGTCATTAAAGTCTCAAATGAAGAGAAATAACAACAAACACCCCTGCAAAGGATAGTTAGTAAAATCAAGAGGAACAACCTTCTACAAAAATACCAAAGGAATCAAACCTTTTCATGGCTTTCATGAAATCAAAAGACATCATGTTTTGCAGCCATGAAGAGAATACATGGGGACATCATGTGTCAAAAAAAGATAAATCATGCATTGAAATAAGCAACAGGGACTGCAATTTATTGTTACAGCTACTTGGGGAAGAGAGTTTGGTTTTATAGGCCTTGCACCTGCTAGAGTGAATGGAGTTTCAAAAGCCATCCATAGTTAGTTCCGAAGGTTACTCTATTTTTTTTCTTCTCTGCTTCTTGGGAAAGCTAGAATGATAGAAAATTTGTGAGTAGTGTTCGAGAATATACCAGATGGAAGAGATTTTCACTCTGCCAATGTCTATAATATAGTGATTTCTAGCTTTTCACAATACTCCAAGTATGATGATGCATGGAGGGTCTTTGAAGAAATGGAAATAAGGAATACTGGACCGGATACTGTAACTTACTCTTTTCTTATAGCTATTATGAGAGAGAGAGGTCGAAATGCTAAAGACATGTGGCAGTTTTTTAGGAGAATTTCCAAAAATGGTGTGAACTTAAGATCTGAATCTTTTTGTGGTGAGGGCCTCATGAAAGAAGCCCTAATCATTCTACCTGATATGGAGAAGCATGGTTTTGATTCTAGTGTTTTTATTTATAACACCTTAACCAATGCCTATGTTAAAATAAATCAAATAGAAGAAGCTAAAGGGTTGTTTCTTGAAATGAAGGACAGACATTTACAACCACGATCATGACCGAAGGAAAGGCTTTTGTTCTTTAAAAGTGTTTTGAAACCCCTTTTCATCTTCTTATAGTTAAAATCAAATGCTACAAGGAGGTAAAGGAAAGTGCACAGTGAAAGTTTTGATAGAGAAATACATCAAAATGCATCAGAAATGGACATGGACGCGGCCAAAATACCTATACTTTGCTCAAAAAATGGAGAAAAATGCTTGAATGTTCATAAATTCAAAGTGAGATACTCACTCTTCATTAAACAGAGAAGAGAAATCAATGTGTTTCAAGCTGAAATTCCCATCCAAATGCCAGATTCAAACTCAAACCCCAGATCTCTCATGGCAGCGCTGTAGCTTCTCCGGGAAGCTTTTACAAAAATGACCAAAGTTTAGGGTTTGTTACCTTTTTCATTGTTTGCACGAGCCCCAAGGGAATGGTTCAAGAGCCTTCATTCCTTCTCCACTGTTTATTCAAATAAACCTTCGAAGATGAATTCATACCGTGGTCACAACTTAGGTTGTGAATGCCTAATTCAAAGGAGGGGGTCCGAACTTAAATCATAACATTATAACTTCGCTAACAAAATCAAATGGTGGCCGATGGTAGATGAAGAGCTGATAGGGTTATGCATTAGATAGTGATAATAATCTTATTATTATTATTGGAGATATAAGGGAAAATTCAAATATTGTTATTTTGACTTAGGTAAATGCATGGAGGGGAGTTATAAGGGGTTTATTATTTGTTTTTATTTATAGCCCATGCATGGAAGATGCAAAGTCAAATGGAGTTTGACTAATGTATCAAAATAGAAATTTTTATAATAAGTTTATTGAGTTTTATTATAACAATTAAATCAATTGTTCTAATAATATAACTCTAATAAACTATTATAATTATAAATGTAAATAATGTGCTAGGGCCTAATGAATATTCATTTTTTAATATTACCATTGAGCTATGCATTATAAAAGCTTGCAGATTATTTATTTAACATGGAGACAAACACCTTATATCACTTATGCATAGAGGAGAGACAGTTTGACCACATGATGCCACCTTTTTTTAGCAATTTTGAGACACTTTTTGCATGCTTTTCAAGCTTGCACGAGAATCAGTTTGTCCATCACACATGCTTTTTTTAGAGATAATTGATGTTGATTTCCAATTATCTAGAGTTCTTTTTTTATCCTCTTCTCTACATATTGTAAAACTTCATTCTTTATGGGGGTTCTTGTTTTCTCACTCAAATTTTGAGGTGAAGATTTTGTAACTCATTTTACATAGATTTTAATACAGCAATAGCAGGTTTCACAGGTTATATCAGTTCATTCTTTGTAGTGTTTTCCTTCAATTTCTTGCAGAAAGTTAGTGTTTTCCTTCACAAATTTAGGAGTCTTGCATTTATTAATCATTTGATGCAGATTTAATGTGTTTTGAACATTGAAACCTTTAAATTTATATCTAGTTATTGAGTGCATGTATTCAATTTTGAGTTCAGACATAGGTCATTGATTGTACAGTAGATATATCAATCCTTTTAAGTTGTGAAATTATATTTTCCTTCATAAAGGACAGATTATCAAGCCTTTCCTTGGGATAATTTTGTGTTTGATCTCTTCAATTTGAGTTGTGAAAATAGATTTCAATAAGAGAAAGTTGTGAAGTGTCCTACAAGTTTTGGTCAAATTTTCATTATAGGTGCATTACCAAAATTTTACAGTTTTATTACCTTAGAGATTCCTTCTTACCCTTTTCCAAACCAAAAAACATAGTTTCAAATTGAACATTTTATGGGAACCAGCCCATAATCTGGAGGTTCAAACTCACTATAGGTCACCCACAGCCTAAGTTTGTCCCCATGTTTCGAAGGATTACAGAGTTTCATAGCTTTGCATAAGGGTGCAATCCTCATTGACAACAGGTAAATCTGAGAAGCAGCCTCCTAAGGCTACTAAACTTCCAGTGAAAAGGTCTGCAGGGATTGAGATTCATGAGTCTACTCCTGATGTTATGTCAGTGCAAGATCCACAGGTCCCAGAATCACCACCAACAAAGAAGTAGAGGATAGAAGAGGTATCTCCACTTGCCCCCTATGAAATGCCTGAGGAGGTGGGGGATACTGATGAGGTAGTTAACATCTTGAGGCACATGGGAGATGAGCAAGAGGTTGATCAACCCACTGATGCACATAAGCCTGAGGCTAGGAAGGGTGAGCAAACCCAAGCTAAACTAGAGTTGGAGGAGGATGAAAGGATTATAGCATCCATGAGGTTCATAGAAGATGACGACTTCATCAAAACTCTAGAGTTTAAGGATTTTTGGCTGAAAATGAAAATGAAAGAATATAATGAAAAAGTGGCAATAAATAAAATGGGTGCTGATGAAGCACAACATGATCAAATCATTACACAAACTTTCAAAGAATTGAAAGTAGATGAAATTGATGTGAGTCCAGAGGAGGCAAGACAAATGGTGTTGAAAAGTAATATGCTCATCATCCCTGGCCTTGAATTGAAAAAGGTATTTTTGCTTGACCAAGTTAGAAGTCAGGATGATCCACAACTTGTTTCAAAATTTGATTATGAAGATGGCATAAGTGGATGTGGTTTTAATCTAAAGATAGAGACCCTTGTAATCTGGACTACTCAAAATAATACAAGAAAACCAAGATTGCTTGATATTGTTCAAGAAATGAGGGGTATAGATGTGGTAAAGACTTTACAAGATACATCAGCAACAGAAGCAGTTGCTCTCAATGTTCATACTACTATGTTTACTCATGATGTTATGAAGAGGTTAGAACAAAGGCTAATAGATTATGAGCAAACTCAAAAAGTAATGAATGATGAAGTAAACAAATTATATTTTGAAAATGTGAAATTAAAGAAAAAATTGCAAGCTATGAATTCTTCTTAAGTTCAAGCCATTATACCCTATCAGCCCCATGTTCCACAAATAGCTAGTGATGTCACAATGTGTACTAAAGAATTTAATGCAAAAATATTGAAATTTGAAAAGGAAATTGAAAGTTTGAATAAACAAAATGAAATGACAAAGACTAAGGCAAAGATGAAAGTTTTTGAAATTTTTGAGAAAATTTTGGAGCATAGAGTAAAATTGGTTGTGGATAAGCTTGGGATTGTGCATGATTGCTACTCTTTTTTATCTTAGGACATTGAGCAATTGAAGATAAACTTTTCTGTTTTGGATTTGTTGTTTAAAAAATGGCAACCCTATCATCACAATTTGGTTACGATGTGCTTAGTAGTGCAAAGGAATCTTGATACCCCTACAGCTTTGAAGCCCACTGAGAAAATAGTCAAAATAATCATTGATGAATACTAGTATATGAATGGGGAAAGTCAGAAGATGCAAGCAAAGGTTGAATCTTTTACTACGTTCAAGCATAAATTTATTCCTTTCATACTGACAGAAGAAGAGAAAATCAAAAGTCTTGACACATGGAAGATGGAATTCGGCCAGACAGTATTCCAAGTTATGGATTTTTTGAAAGAAGGATGGAAATATCAGCATTCTCAGTTTCAACATGATATTGGACCAAGTAATTTCTTTGGATGCTGGGTATGCAAAATTTGTGATGGATGTTAGAGCTTTGCTTGATACAAGATGGAAAGATCACTAGGAGAACTTTCTTCAGATTCAAGCTTACCAATGGCCTGGTGATTTTACAATATATAAATGGGAGGAGAAATATCTTAGAGATGAATCATCAACAGCACAAGTTCAGGTGCAGAGGAGCAATGAGCCATATGCTGGTGTTAAATAGCACCACCACGTCTTGAACGCTCTCTTTTTGTCTCTTTATGTTTTCTTCATGTTTTCAAAATGTATTCAAATATATTTGAAAATCTAAGTTGGACTTATAAAAGACAAATATTGTAATATCAAGGGCTAGGAATACAAAGAGCCATTTTGAATGTGAAAGGTCTGAAGCTTGTTGCTTCCTTTATAAAAGGAAACCAAGACCTTATGGCTCAGAATCTATCTAGGATTTTGATTTTTTGAAAGAGACATTGCACTGCCTATACTTCGAAGCAAATCAATATAAAAGCTGCTATTCTTTGGTGGTCAACTTTTGGTTCTCATTTGTTTGTTGAATTGTATTGCTAATAATTTATCTGGTTGTCTCCAATTTACTTTTTCTTTGTTATTCAAATCAAAAGAGACCCTTACATTCACATTACAAAAGAGGATAGGTGATATTTATCAAACTAAAATTATAAAGTAATAAGTTATATCTCAAAAGATATTTATATTATTTAAAAATAAAGGAAGGATATTCTACTATAGAACATTTTAACACCTTTAATATGATTTTGAGTCAAATAGGTTCAATAAATGTTAAAATTGATGAGGAAGACAAATGTATCTTCTCACTTGATTCTTTACCCAAAAATTAGGAGAACATAATGCTTGTTATAAATGGTAGTGTTGCAAATGTGACTATGGAATCCTTTATTGTTACAATGCTCAATGGACAAGTGAAGAAGGAATGCAAAAAATCAGTTAATCACTGTCACAATCTCATGATCATTATTCTAGTAGAAATCCTAGTTTTCATTCTTTTTTCATAATGCATTAGTTAATCACACACTTCACATTTGACATCATGGTAAAAAGATCAAATAAGTTTTGTATTTATTCTCAACTATTTCATTTCTCTATCTTAATTACTTAATATCTCAATATTTTATTCTAGTCTCAACTCCTTGTACTTTAAAGTTTAATTAAATCTAGGATTGGACTTAAATCTTCAATTATAGGGTATGATTTATTTCCCTACATTTTTTTGAACTCGCAATTTGCATGCCTATGTTTAGGATTAAAAAAAGATTGATTTTTTATTTTGAGATTTTTGTGGTTTGCATTTGTTGGAAACAACCCAATGCTTTTATTTTACATTCCTAAGAAACATCTAGGATCCTTATGTCCCCTTCAACAAAGTATTGGGTCAAACCCTCACCTTACAAACATGACTACCTCTTTCTCCTACTTCCTATGACGATCACATGTTGCATTCTAATGATGAAGAAGAATATTATGATTATGATGTCTATATTAAAAGTGTTGAAAATGAATAGAAACATGAGATCATTCATAAATTGAAATATTTGTGCAATCAATTAGCTAATATAGATGATAATATGTCCACTTCATTTTTCATTGATGGTCTTACTCAAGTACTTATCACAAGATAACATGGCATAGATACAATTAAGGATATATATGAAAAATAATTAAAGATAAACAAACTCCTCATGTGGCAGGTACTGGTCTTTCTCTTTTGAAAATCATTCCCTTGTATATATTTTCAAAATCCAAATTTTTTTTCTATTTTAGGAGCAAGGTTTAAAGATTTATAGAAAACATTAATCCAAATCATATGCCAGATTGGGTTAAGTGAAGTGGATGATTTAATTGACAAAATTACATAAGCTCCTTAATCTATTCTGAAGTCACCAGCAAACTTGAAAGTAAATTGTCATTGGTGAAACAAGGTAATACCCACTATTTAAGGAACTTGATGAGCTCATCCTTTGACCTATATCACTTAATACTTCCATCACATAAGGATTATCCATTAACAAGTTATGAAGAACATCAATCAATCCATTGATGAGCTTATCCTTTGACCTATATCACTTAATACTTCCATCACATAAGGATTATCCATTAATAAGTTATGAAGAATATCAATCAATCCATTTAATTAACATTATTGCCAACAATTCATACCAAAGATTGAACAATTTAAGGATATTGCAATAGGTAATTTGTCAACAATTGAACAATCCATTTAATTAACATTATTGTCAACAATTTAATCATCCTTTTTTAAACATGGATTGCAAATAATTCTAAAACTTTAGAAGTCTTAGTCATTAACATTATTGTCTGCTACAATGTCATCCAGTGTATCATTGTCAATGTTCATATGTTCTTTCAAGTATTTAATAGTATCATCATCCTCATCTTGACCTACATCATCTTCATCATCATTAAAATCTGACTATAGACCATCTATATTGTTACCAGATGTATTTGGATCATCATTTTGTATACCATCCATATTGTTGTCTTCCATAACATCATCCAACTTTGGATTGTTGTCTTCTTGTGCTTGAACATAACCATCTTCAACATCATCATGGATGTCAATTTCTTTGATGTTCTATAATCCCTCTCTCTCATTTTGTTGGCCATCATTGTTTTGTTCAATATCCACTAATGCATCATCAAATACATGCCTTAATCTTGGATCATAATGTATGACAAATATCCATTTCAGGTCCAAAATATCTTCATAGAAAAATACCTGCACATAAATGACATACATATATTAGATGTATGGTATAACAATTTTATTTATTAATAAACACATGTATATATTCGCAATAAACTATGAATTAATAGATTAATGATCACTACCGCTTCTTGTTTGAGTTAAAGAAATACCTGCTCACAATGAATTGGTAGAACATAAGGCTCCTTATTCTCTTTTAGGAAACATGAAGAATCTATAGAAAACAATCCACTATGGGTATCATGTCTTCGTGTCCTCTCAAATGCTTCATACCATCTACACTTAAAATACAACATTTAAAAGAGTGGTAATCTAACTCAATAATTTCTTGTATTTTCCCAACATATTGTAGATTCCATTCAATTATATTCTTATCTTTTGAGCTTCATCGACTAGATTGCTTGAAGTCAATCATGATGCCACAATCGAAGGATCATCTCTTTACATCTACACTTCCTACATGATAATGTCGACCATATGCCCACATTGCTAGATATTTCCTCGCCTATGAAAGACCATTTATTTCGGTGAAAACAAATATAATGATGAATATTAAAATAGTTAATAGTGTCAAAACTGTAAAGAAACAACATTTTGTAAAAGTCCAACTATACCTTTCTTTCATATCCTCTAGACATGTTGATTTCATCTTCTGTTATGTTTGAATCTATACCTACATATTCTATTTGATTTTGAATTTGTTCAATAACCCATTATAGTGTGCAATATTTACCCAATTCCCCAAGCAGATCAATGGGAAGTGGAGTATTCCTTGGGTTCGATCTCTTAAATTGTCTCATTGCTTCTAACACTTCTTCTCTCTTTGTATCATACAGATCAATCCATTTGTTCATAAAGTCCATGTGGTACAGAATGAACTTGTTGAGTATAGCACTTTCATCTACACCTATTACATGTCAACAAGTTTATTTAAAACTCCAAATGTCATGCTATTATTTTGACAAATAAATTACAGAGTAAATTAATGATTGCAAGAAAAAAAACCACACTGATCATGAATTTACTTACTAATTTCTACTTGAACACCATTAGATTGTGGTTTTTCTCCATTAATAATATATCTGATGCTCGTTCTTCATCCCAGAAGTGTGGCCCATCTTCAAAATCCTTACCAAGGAATTCACATAGGAAGAAAAATGCTTCATTCAATACATAGCCTTTAGCCATGCAACCCTCTGGATGTGCCTTTTATCAGACATATCTTTTTAGAACTTTCATATACCTCTCAAAGAAAAACATCCACCTCATTGATACGACACCTGCCAATTCAATGTCATCGACTAGGTGTATAAGTAAATGGACTTGTAGGTCCATGAAACTTGTAGGGAGCTCCTTCTTGAATACACATACAATTTCTACAATTTCCTTCTTCCATTTTGGCACTTCACATTCGTGGATCTCCTTGGAGGTCACCCACCTAATATAAAAATAGTAAATTAGTATGAACCTTTATTCAAAAATTAAAATACAATATAATATCTCTATGTCTCTCACACATGAACATTTCATATAACCACATTGTTAGATCTAAGGCACACAACTGAGAGGGGGGGTGAATCAGTTGTAAAAAAACTTACTTTCAATTCAAACACTTAAATCCTCTTGTTATTTAATAGCATATCAATTAATCACTCATGAAAGCATAAAGCATAAACACCAGAGCAGATACACATCAACACATGAAACACCAAAATTTTGACGTGGAAAACCCAGTCAAGGGAAAAACCATGGGGTGACTAACCCAAGGATTATTCTCTGTTAGAAGAATAAGAAAAATAAATGGCACATGCCAATTAGGGCTCACTACCTGAGCACACTGCTCACAAGAGACACACTGTCTACAAAGTAACAAGTATTACAAACTTGAACTAGAGATTGACATCTTTACCATGTCTGGATTAGTTCCATTTAAGCCTGAAAACTCTTGCTCTACCTTTCGCTCTTCTTCGCTATGCCACACTCATCCACCCCAAGACACACTTCAAAATGAATTCACAATCCCTTATTTATACAAGGCATCAACTTAGGAACAATCATCTAAGTCAACAAACACCTATAAGATCATTCGTAAGACGTGTAATACATCCGGTCGGCTTATTTTAGGAAGAACACCAATATCTGTGGTTATTCTTCAAATGCAAACTCAAACTTTAATGTGGATCGCCAATAAGAATTGTATACAATCCAAAGATCACCAAAACCTTTCCTGAGACATCAAGAACATCCGCACTTTCTCAGCTTACTGGAATTCTTCTCTTCTTCATCTGGAACTTCAAGAACACAGTCTGCCATCACTGTCACAATGAGAAAGGTGCTTCCAGACCTCCAAACCATGAACAAATCTATTTGTCACTTCACACAGACTTCTTCAACACTCCCTCCAATCAGCAGAGTGAGATCATGCAATTTCGGAGCTCACCAGACCTTTCTGTGACCCTCTGTCACCCCTGAACACCTGCTAGAACCGGTTCTACTGGAGCGACCATAACTTCTTCAGATCATCATGTGGACCTCTAAAATCTTGACTGGAACATCTCAAGACTCATATCTACAAACCCTTTAAACTGCATCCTCTGATCCTCAACCTATTTAGGACTTTTTCCTTCTTGTCATCACAGTTCTTCACTGTTCTTGATTGAGACTTATTCTCTCAATATCCTCAGCACACAGCTCATTCAATCCTCCTCATTAATGCAATATGAGTATGTTGACATCAATGACAACACTGGTTATCCTCATACTTGCAACAATCTCCCCCTTTGTCATTGATGGCAACATATGATGTGAAAAACCATCAAGACAAGAACTTCTCCTTTCTGTCACAGCTCCCCCTATCAGCAACAACTCTTCACATGACTTATCTTCCTTTACTGCTCCCCTTTTGATCATCAACCACTTGTTTTTCACACGTCTTCTCTCCCCCTTTGACATCAATGGCAAAGGGCTCATACTTACAATTCTAACACATCAAAATCATTTCAACTACTCCCCCTTAGTAGCAGCTCCCCATCATCAATCCAGATCACAAGATATGACTGTGATATCCACCGGACTGATGCACATCAGTGCATCCTAGTTCATCACCAGAGGGGCCATGACCCCTAACTTTTCCCTGAGATACTCAAAAGAGTCCTTAGCAAGAGGTTTAGTAAAAATATTTGCAAGCTGATCCTTGGAGGGCACATACTCCAATCTGACTTCACCCTTGTTCACTTGCTCTCTCAGAAAGTGAAACTTGATAGATATATGCTTAGTCTTAGAATGCAACACCGGATTCTTAGAAATATTTATTGCACTTGAATTATCACAGAAAATTGTGATAGGCTCCTCATATTCTACTTGAATATCTCTTAGCATCTGCTTCATCCATAAAAGTTGAGTGCAACTACCTACTGCTGCAATGTATTCTGCTTCAGTTGTAGACAAGGATATTGCCTCTTGTTTCTTGCTTAGCCAAGAAACCAACCTCTTTCCCAAAAAGAATGCTCCTCCACTTGTACTCTTCCTATCATCCACATCTCCTACCCAATCTGCATCTGTGTATGCATGAAAGAAAAAATTATGATCTCTAGGATACCATAGACAATACTCAACTATTCCTTTTAAGTACCTAAAAATTCTTTTGATTGCCATGACATGAGATTCCCTGGGATCAGCCTGGAATCTTGCCACAAGACCAACAACCTGCATTATATCTGGTCTAGTCTGAGTGAGATACAATAATCCTCCAATCATTGATCTGCACTCGGTCTGATTTGTCTTAGGAGAGTCATCATCTTTGCTCAACTTACATCTGGTTGCCATTGGAGTGTTCATTGGCTTTGAATCTTCCATTCCAAATTTCCTCAATAGTTCTTTCACATATTTGGTCTGAGAGATAAAGATTCCTTTCTTTGACTGAGTAATTTGTAGACCCAAGAAGAAATTCATTTCACCGAGCATTGACATTTCAAACTCACTTTTCATTTAATTTGCAAAGGTTTTACACATACTGTCTTTTCCTCCAAAGATGATATCATCAACAAATACTTCAACAATCAAGATGTTTTCATGATCAATTTTGAAATATAGGTTACTATCAGCAGTACCTTTGTTGAACCCAATCTTCAAAAGATGTTTGTCCAACCTTTCATACCATGCTCTTGGAGCTTGCTTTAGACCATACAGTGCCTTCTTTAATTTGCAGACCATATCACCATGCTCAGATAACTGAAATCCATCCCGTTGTTCAATGTACACCTCTTCTTCTAAGTCACCATTCAGGAAAGTAGATTTGACATCCATCTGATACACTTTGAAATCTTTGAAGGTAGCAAATGTAAGAAACAGTCTGACTGCTTCAATTCTTGCCACCGGAGCAAAGGTTTCCTCAAAATCAATCCCTTCTATTTGAGAGTAGCCTTTGTAGACTAATCTGGCCTTATTTCTGATTACTTCACCAACTTCATTTAGTTTGTTCCGGAAGACCCATTTGGTTCCAATCACATTCTTGTTTCTAGGTCTAGAAACAAGATCCCAAGTGTGATTTTTCTCAATTTACATTAATTCTTCTTCCATTGCTTTTGTCCAATTTTCATCATTGCATGCTTCATTTATTGTCTTAGGTTCAATCTTTGAAATCAGACAACATTCATCTGAATTTTGAGCAACATTCCTTCTAGTTTGCACACCTTTGCTTTTATCACCTATGATCTGATCTTTAGATTGGTTTAGTCTTACATACCTTGGAACTTTGGGAGTTTCTTGCACTTCTGCTTCTTGATCATGCTCATTCAGACCTGTCTCTTCTTCTTGATTTACTAGATCAGTTTGAATCTGACTTTCAGGAGAGGATGGAGCTCCTTGAACCAGAACATCATTCTGATCATCTTCATCATACTCATAAAATCTTGAGGCCTTCTCAATACCTTCATCAACCTTCACATTTGTACTTTCTATCATCTTTCTTAGTCTCTTATTGTAACACCGGTATGCTTTGCTTTGAGTGGAGTAACCCAAGAAAATTCCTTCATCACTTCTAGCATCAAACTTTCCTAGATCTTCATCTCTTTTAATGTAACACTTGCTACCAAATACTCTAAAATCTCACAATAGGAGTGATGCCAAACCAAAGTTCATAAGGAGTCTTACCGGTATTGTTTCTGATTTGAACTCGATTGAGAGTGTAGACTGCAGTGCTGACAGCTTCTTTCCCAAACATCTGGGGAACATTTGCTTCCATCATCATTGTCTTGGATGCTTCCTGGATGGTCTAGTTCTTTCTCTCAACTACTCCATTCTACTGTGGAGTCCTAGGAGCAGATAACTATCTCTTTATACCATGCTTCTCACAAAAATCTATGAATTCACTAGACGTGAATTCACCACCTCAATCAGACCTCAGACATTTCAATTTTAATCTAGTTTGATTCTCTACCATAGCCTTGAAGATTTTGAACTTCTCAAACGCTTCTGATTTCTCTTTTGGAAAGGTGACCCACATCATCTGGGAATGGTCATCAATCAGTAACATGAAGTATCTATCACCTTGCATACTCTTGATTCTTGTCGGACCACATAGATCAGTATGAACTAACTCCAATAATCTGTTAGAGGACTGATCCTTGCTTTTGAATGAGACTCTACTCTGTTTACCCAGCTGACATTCTTTGCACAAGCTATTTGTAGGTTTTACCAATTTTGGAAGATCTCTTATAGCCTGAGTATTGCTTATCTTGATGATGTTATCAAAATTTAAATGACACATCCTTCTATGCCATAACCAACTCTGATCAATTTGAACAAACAGACAACTTTTATCAGAACCAACCAAGTGGAAGATATTACCTTTAGTTTGAGTACCGAATGCAATCTCTGTTCTAGATCTTTCAAGGATTTTGCATTTTCCATCCTTGAATCAGAGATTATAGCCTTTGACCACCAACTGTCCAACACTGAGAAGATTGTGCTTCAAGCCTTCAACATATAGTAAATTACCAGTTCTGTTTCTTCCATTAAAAGAAATAGTTCCTCTTTCTCTGATTCTACTAGCAGAATTATCACGAAACATTACCACTCCTCCTTCATACCTTT
Organism: Cunninghamia lanceolata; assembly: GCA_027924645.1. NCBI lineage: Eukaryota > Viridiplantae > Streptophyta > Pinopsida > Cupressales > Cupressaceae > Cunninghamia > Cunninghamia lanceolata. Next base: position 5,861,314 of record BSBN01000379.1, read on the forward strand.
CCAAATCTAAGAACTTGTTCTTGTCACCTATCATATGGTGAGAGCATCCACTGTCAATAACCCAATCATCCTTGTCTTCAACTTGGGCAGCCAAATCTCTTTCTACAACCTTATGATTGATAGATTCAGAGGATACTGAATCTTCTTCCTTGATGGCAATAAACACCCATTCATTTCTGGATTTGTTTCTTATCTCTGATTCATCATCTGTTACTCCTTCATTATCATCTTCTTCATGAACATAATAACAATTCTTTTGGAACTTTTGTCTGTTAGAGTTTGACCTTGTAGATCTTTCCAGACATCTTGAGGTAAAATGACCAATGTTATTGCAGTTGAAGCACTTAAAGGGTAATTTTCCTTCATACTTACTAGATCCTCTTGACAGTCTCTTTGCAAAGAGAACTTCAAGTTGAGTTGTTTTTGCTTCTTCCACTTCCATGTCTCTTCTTGTTTGATCATACCATGACAGCTTCCTTGAAGAGTTTTCTCCTAGATCAGATCTTTGTTTACCTTTCATAGAGGCACTGGCTTTGAATGCAGATTCAGTCTTGGGGGGAACATCTCCAAACTCAGTCATTTCAAATGCAGCCGGTTTGCCAGCCAATTGGTCTCTAGTGACAGTTGTATGGGCTCTGAATTCATCAATGGCAACAACCTTGATTTTGTAGACAACAGGAAGAGATCTGAGAATTTTGCCAACAATCTCATTTTCATCCAAAACTCCACCAACATTCTTGATTCCACACACCAGCTCATTTACTCTTGGCATAAAGGTAGTAATATTTTGATCATCTCTCATTTTCAGTCTTTCAAATTTCCCTTTGAGACTCTACAACCTTGCACTCTTAACATACTCATCTCCTTCATGCAGAAGTTCTAGTTTAATCTAGATCTCATAGGCAGTTGGTAGGTCAATAACATTTGAAAGCTCTGAATCAGTTAATGCACTTAGAAGAGCCTCTTTGGTCCATAGATTGTTTTCAGCATCTGTGATTTCATTTAGAGTTGTCGGACCACCCTGTGGAGGTGTATATGCTTTTGTGACCATGGACAAGTATGCCTTTCCCATACACTCCAAGTGACATTTCATGTGGCCTTTCCAAAGAGTGAAGTTGGTTCCATCAAACTTTTGACTGTCCTTCTTGTATGACGACATCCTGGATCTCCTCAAGCGGTTAAGCTCTTTTTAGAGGAACCTGGCTCTGATACCAATTGTTAGATCTAGGGCACACAACTGAGAGGGGGGAGGGGGTGAATCAGTTGTACAAAAACTTGCTTTCAATTCAAACACTTAAATCCTCTTGTTATTTAATAGCATATCAATTAATCACTCATGAAAGCATAAATCATAAACACCAGAGCAGATACACATCAACACATGAAATGCCAAGATTTTGACGTGGAAAACCCGATCAAGGAAAAAACCATGGGGTGATTAACCCAAGGATTATTCTCTGTTAGAAGAATAAGAAAAATAGATGGCACATGTCAATTAGGGCTCACTGCCCGAGCACACTGCTCACAAGAGGCACACTACCTACAAGAGACACATGTCTACAAAGTAACAAGTATAACAAACTTGAACTAGAGATTGACATATTTACCATGTCTAGATCAGTTCCATTTAAGCCTGAAAACTCCTGCTCTGCCTTTCGCTCTTCTTCGCTATGCCACACTCATCCACCCCAAGACACACTTCAAATTCACAATCCCTTATTTATACAAGGCATCGACTTAGGAACAATCATCTAAGTCGGCAAACACCTATAAGATCATTCGTAAGACATGTAATACATCCGGTCGGCTTGTTTTAGGAAGAACACCAATATCCGTGGTTATTCTTCAAATGCAAACTCAAACTTTAATGCGGACTATCAATAAGAATTGTATACGATCCAAAGATCACCAAAACCTTTCCTGAGACATCAAGAACATCCGTACTTTCTTAGCTTACTGGAATTCTTCTCTTCTTCATCTGTAACTTCAAGAACATAGTCTGTCATCACTATCACAATGAGAAATGTACTTTCAGACCTCCAAACCATGAACAAATCTATTTGTCACTTCACACAGACTTCTTCAACACTCCCTCTAATCCGCAGAGTGAGATCATGCAATTCCAGAGCTCACCGGACCTTTCTGTGACCCTCTGTCACCTCTGAACACCTGCCGGAATTAGTTCTACTGGAGCGACCATAACTTCTTCAGATCATCACGTGGACCTCTAAAATCTTGACTGGAACATCTCAAGACTCATATCTACAAACCCTTTAAACCACATCCTCTGATCCTCAACCTATTTAGGACTTTTTCCTTCTTGTCATCACAGTTCTTCACTATTCCTAATTGAGACTTATTCTCTCAATATCCTCAGCACACAGCTCATTCAATCCTCCTCATTAATACAATATGAGTATGTTGACATCAATGACAACACTAGTTATCCTCATACTTGCAACACACATACCTTGTAAATGCTGACAATCGACTTATGGCATTCCTTAAGTCAACTATAAGATAGGAATCCCCCCTAATTGCCAATGGAATGATATGCTATCAAACACATTTATGAAAAGGTCATTAGTAATTTTTTCTCACACAACAAAATATCAAAATATATTTAATACTTAATCAATGTTACCAGTAAATGTTAAATGATGATATATAATACCTTCATAAAATTATGAAAATCATGTGTTTTAAATCCTGTGATATGTCCATCAACTATAAAAGCTTTAGCCAGTGATGACCCATAGCCAGTAGGTGTCCTTATTGAACAGATGACATTTTTTAGTTGGTCTAGCTCTTTTTTTTTCAAAATCCATGGAGCTTCTGCATATGTTTCATTTTCCTTGTTTGGCCACAAATGTTTTCTATCAATTTTGGTACGCGAAAGAGCAATATCTCTCCTCGAAGACAAGCTGTCCTTCTCTTTGCCTGATATATGTCAAAATATAGAATATGGGACTTTTTTGAAGATGTGCATAGGATCTAATAGGTGAGATATTAATAGATCCTTCCATTAAGGAAGCTCATAAAATATGGATTTCCTTTTCATTCCTTCTGGCATATTAACTACAACTTGTTCTAGTTCTTCAATTGAATCACCCTGATCAAAAAAATCCTCCCAATCTTTCAATTCAGCATCTTCATACTTCTTAAGCCAATCACCTGGACCCATAATCATGGGAGGGCCTCTATTTTCAACTTTTCATCAAATTGATTCTTCAGGCGATTTCTAAACTTATGATCTAGTGGTAGAAAAACCCTATTTTTTGTGTAAATAAATTTATGTAGATCTTTAGAATATCACCCTTGAAATTGTTCTGTACATCTTGGACATGCAAATATCCCCTTTGTTTGAAGCCCTACAATTCAATAAGTAATGTTAATAACATCAAAAAAATAGTATAAAACTAAGTATGAAAGTTGGGATGAAAATAAATTATGAGTGTAAATACATAAGTATTTTATCTTACCAGAACAAACACCAAGTCCTGCAAAATCATGAATAGTCCAACATAGTACATCATACAACATGAAGGACCTATTTGATGGGGGATGTGATATGTCATACATTCTTATGCCTTTCCATAGCAGTTGCATCTCATCAATAAAAGGCACAAGATAAACATCCATGTTTTTAACTTGATGTTTTCTTGGAATAATGAGAGTCATCATAAGGTGCTCCTTTCTAACCTTCATCCATGGGGGAATATTGTATACTATCAATCCGACTGGCCAAACACTATAATTTAAGCTCAGGAAAGAGAATGGGTACACTCCATCAATTGCAAGACCAAACCTGATACTACGGGGTTCATCTTTGAATTTTCTTCGCCATTTTTCCTCTATGTGTTTCATTGCTTTGGAGTTGACCAAAATTTGCATGAATCCATCTTTACTCCTATTCTTGCATGCCAGTCCATCAATTGTGCAAGTGACTTGCAATGAAACATTCGTTGAAGTCTAGGTATAATTAGCATGTGACGTAAAACCTTCTTTGGAACTGTAGGACCTTGTACATCTATACGATATCTCTTCTCTTTGTATATAGGGCATTCTACCTTGTTTTGATATTCATCTCTGTATAAAATGTAATCATTTTTACATGAATGAATTTGCTTATATTCAATCCCCAACTCATCCAACAACAGACGCACCTCTCTGCAAGTTGATGGCAACACATTCTCTTTAGGGAATATTTTAGTTTTTAGTGCCCTGTAAGATTGCCAAAGATTAAATCAATTGAATGTTTAACTTATGCTGAACATGTTTGATATGTCAATCTATACTAGGACTATTTAAATACAATATATGGTTTTAAAATCCCCTTAAAGAAATATAAATGAAGTTGATGAATGTTTATGAATTACGTACACCAATTGACAATTGCAAAGTAAAAAATAGATTTCAACTCACTTTAGTAGGGTAGTGAATCCTTTATCTGACCAACCAAATAGTGACTTGATTTCTAATAAGAATGTGCATGCCAGTTTTAATGTTCTACTTGCACCTGATTTGAACACGGGTGTCTTTGTTGCTTGCTTGATGGAGTCTTTCAGGTTGTTATCATCAACATTATGTTCGTGGTAATTACCCCTACTATCATCGTTACTATCAACCATATGATCATTATTGTCATCATTGTTTTCATCCCCAAAGAAAGATGTAAGCATTTCATTCAATCCTTCTTCATGCACAACATTTTCACTATCATGATCATCATCATTAAGGCTAGGTGGCATGTCATTAGTGTATGTGGATCTCATCAGCTCTTCAAATTTCTCAGCTGGTAGTATTCTCTTCAATAATGCTCTTTTCACCCTCATATTGTTTAAAGGATGGTTTGGATCATCCCATCCAAATCTTAATAACCTAGTTGGATCTTGGGTATTAGTATGTGTTTCATCAACATCTTCTACCTATCAACAAACGAAAGCATTATTTAATGTTTGGCAACAATTGGATAAATCATAAATGTATCAATTTCAAAGAAATATAATCAAATATGGCTTAAAAATAAAAATATAAATTGTATGAACATATATACATTAATTGAATAATGGAACATTATTTTATAGACTACCTTTTTATACAATAATTTAAATAAAACACAATTTTGTCAACATAGTTTATAAAACATCAGTCCACACTCATTTATTATTCTTTGGTTTTATGCCCTTAAGAACATCTTTAGGGAGACCTTGTTCTTCCCTCTTCTTTCGCACATGAGTGAGTTTTAAGAAGGGGTAATCAATCAATAACTCATCCCCAATGGTAATGTCCATAACAGCCTCAACCATTATCAATCTATCAACCTCTCTTTCCATATCTCCATCTTTTTCATTTATAAGCTCAACAAATTGACAATTCAGTCTTACAATAGGGTCCCTTCCCTTACTACTATTTATAAATCCTGCAATATTTTTGTGTGTGTATGCACATCCATCTATATACATAAGATGACCTCTATTCATTTCTTTTCCACTTTCCAATTGGAGACGATGTGTATACATATTCAAATTTAGACCATATGCTGACATGCTAGGCTTATATTCTGCTAGCCTTCTCCATTCACCATTGTAATATGATGGACCATAATATGGCACTAATCTCCTAGTGGTTTGTTCTGAATTGTTTCTATGTTTAGATCCCACATGTACATTTTGGACAATAAAGAGGCCTAGATTCGCTCCATGAATATTGGAGGGTCATATCATGTAGCTATATCCCCAAAATTGAAACACCTCGTACACTCTAGGTAGTTGTTGATCACTAGGCCAAGCGCAATATAGTCGACGATCAAATGTCTCTTTGTAAATTGATCTCAAACTTAGGGGCAAGTCATCATCTCCATCACATTCATTCTCATAGGGTATGTAGTCCACCTTCCCCTTGTCTTTAAGCAAATTATGCATCTTTAAACCAATTCTTGTTCTGTTGCTTGTTTTCATCAATTCCTCATCTTTCGAGCTAGTATATTAGCACATATTTTTGTTAGATGTATCATCTAATAAATGATCATTGCCCTCTAGGATGGAAATCAGTGATCTAGGAAACTTTAAACCAAGAACTTTATCCTTCAAGTATCCATTAAGAAAAAAATTAGTTATTTAAATAATATAAAACAATGTTTAAACAAAGTATACACGTTATTTATATCAATTTGGAAAATTCCTTACCACAATTCCTATTGGATTTGAATCGATTGTAGGAAGCATACTACTGACTGGAAGCTCATCATATATGTAATGTCTTTGTACAATCGCTTGTTTGAATTGTTTCTTTCCATGATATATAGAACATCCACAAACAACAATTTTCTCAAAGTATTCATCCCATGTACTATAGTCTTGACCAACCTCTTGTTCAATGCAATCATTTGTGGTGTCTTTAGGATCCATTGTCATATCCTCTGCCACCCACTATCGTCTACGTGATTTAACAGTTTTAGGTCCACGCCCACGTACATAGCTTTTTCATTTGCTAGTTGAACGCTCAGGCTCTGCATTTGCTCCAATCTCCATCTAAATAATCAACATGTGTTAATTTATGTCAAGATTGGATAATACATTATAAATTTCAATAATACTATGAAAAAAGATAGATGTATCACAAAATGCCATCAGATCATTTTTTTCCTAAGGAAATTGGATTTGAGTACCTAATTTCCCCCTTCATCCATTGTGTCCTCATTTGATATGACATGATCTGTTGCCATGGCCTCGTCTGGCCCCTATAATACACAACATAGTAAACAATGTTTAGTACACCAATTATATCATTTCAACAAATATGCTATCCAACACAAAACCTCACTTTAGTCATATATTTGATATATTGATATCATGTTTTGGCCATCCTAATTTTCAAACTTTTCCCTTGATCATAGAATCACATTTAATCACCATTCCTATGCATTTTCAACCAATAAGTTTGACCTCAGAGGCCTCGTGGATAGAAAAATGACTTTATCTCCTCTATGTTGTAGCATTTGTGAATTCATAAACACCATCCTCCTTTGGTTTAGGTTGCTTTCTCTTCTTACCTCTATTGCATCTGCAGATTCTGTTGTCATATCTATTTCCACCCACTTTCCTCTCTATGATTTAGTAGTTCTACGTTGTCCACGTCCTCTCTCCATGGCCTCCTCTAGATTTTGTAATACACAACAATGACAATAGTCACATAACAGTTGTGCACCAAGAGAATATTCTTGAATTTATCTTGTTAATACAATATGTAGTCATGGTAGGAAAGTGAAATTACAATGAAATTTTGATATGATTGAGATGTAGTTGGGGTATTTAGGGATGTTGTCATCATGCCTTAAGGATTGACAAGATCTAAGGAATAACTAGATGAATAAATAGGGCTATCACAAGTATGTGAGGAAGTGGAAGGTTGTCAGATAGTGAAGGAGATAGTTCATGGCCTCTTAAACCGGGCCTCAAGATTATAGTGAAGTCACATAATATAAACAAAGATTGTCATGACTTAGCTAAAATGTTGTCAATCTCCTATCACATATCTTAATGTTGTCTTTAATCCCAAATCCAACTCTCAAATGTTAGATGGAAGGTCATGGCTCCAAAACAATAATTGGTGTCAAAATGATAAGTTAGGGGACCATCATAATGTTGATCTACTATTGTAGTGGGATCATGAGGATTAACATTGTAGAGGTTGTCATACCATGAGGCATAGGTAACAACCATAGGAGGTTTAAAAGTAACACTAGCAGCATTAAATTATTGTCATAGTACACCTAGGATAGCTAGGTATGCATCCATAGAGTTATTACTATAAAATTGTCTCATTAATCTTGTGACCAGGTTAAGTCACTATCATAGTAACAATGTAGTTAGTCATCAATTAACATGTTGTCTTTGCATTTCAATGAGATCAATTCTTGAAAAATGACAATCCAGAGGTTAAAGAGACAAGTTGATACCTTACCTAAGTTGTCATGTTCTTGAAACCTTGTCACTATAAAGAGGAGATATCTAGAGAGTAATGTAACAAGGACATAACCAAAGCATGCACTATCATGAGCCATAGGGACAACTTACTACACCATCCAAAACTCCATTTGAACTAGCTACTATCAATAATTCACATTATTGGGGACTATCATGAAGAAAACACCATGCATGGGACTGTCATAGTCAAAGTGGAGAGGATTGTCTAGTCATTGTATGACTATCATAATAGCTAGTGGGTTAGTTACCATGCTTCAACCTAAAATAGGTTAATGAGAACATAGAAATGAAAATCAAAATACCATACGCACACTCCATAAGCTACCAATATAGTCCCAATATCATGTCATCATGATAGTAAGAGAAGAGTTGTTTAGTTTTTCCAAAGCCATAGCACTTGCATAAGGATTGTCACCAACCATCTGTGTAAGGTTGTGAAAGAGTGAGTCATTATTGAGCTAATCATAAGAGAAGCATGAAGTCAAAATGCTATCATGGAAACAAGATATAGTTACTTATTATAAGGACAATCCAAATTTGGTGAGGTTATTTATTTATCAACTTCCAAGTAAAATACATCATTTTGCACTGATTGGCACTAAATTAGGCACACTTTGTGCCACCTTTTGTGCCCCAAAAAATATTACATTTAGGCCTAAAAGTCGGCACTACAGTCGGCTGTAACTACTTTGACTATAGCGCCGACTACTGGATCAAAAAAAAATTAAAAAAATTCCCGCCTGCACATACCCCAAAACAAAAACAAAAAACAAAACAAAACTTTATTGATTTTTGGTGTTCATTTTTTGTTTGGAGATCGAGTGTTTGGCATGTAGAGATCAAGCATTTGGGTTTTTTGTGTTCACCCTTATTTTGGCAAGTGGGACTTGTAAATCAAAAACAAAAATTAAAAACTTCCCACCTGAATTATATGACAAATTCAATAATTATAGGAGAAAAATGCCTCGTGAATTAGAGGAGAAAGAAGTAAAAAAATGCCGCGCGAAGAGAGGAGAAAAAAGGGAAAAACAAGAAAGTAGATGAGAAATTTGATTTAGTTTGCGACACCATAGGTAAGGTTACAATTACAATAAAAAAAATTTGTTCCCAAAAATATTTTGTTTTGATTAAATGGATAGGATTGTGAAGAAAGGCTTGTGAATATTCTTTTATTTACAGGCAAATCGTTCAAGTATCATGTGGTTGCAAAGGAGGAGGGTAAAATTGTAGACATTACATTATTTCCTCTGCATCTGAGAGTAGTGAACACATTTTTCAAACCCCAATGCCCAAGTTCACTTATCATTCCCATCAGTACCTTTCTCTAAAGACAACTTTCTTGCTTCCTTCCTAAAAAAGTAGTCGAGTGCTTTAAGACAAGTCGATTGTGAGCAAACTAAAATTAGGGATTTTGAGATGAGGATGAGCAAACTAAAATAGAGGTTGGTCGAGACAATATGAGGAGATAGGGCTTTTGAGATGAGAGTGAGCAAAGTAAAATTAGTCTCGAAACTATAGATTCCCTCCCAAGGCACCAATTGATTCATAGGAAAATAGCTTCATGATTTGATCTACAAAGTAAAGGTCAAAAACCTTGAGGAATATAGAAAAACTAGGCAAAAAATTTTGTTTGCCTCCATAGACTAAACAAAAATAATTTGCCCTAGGTCACCTCAAAATGTCAAGCAATAGAGGGAAGAGAGCAAAGGGAGCAGACTCTGGCCACAATGAGGTAATTCATTGTCAATTTATAGATTTGTAAATGTTTCCATTGTTTCTTTCATTTTTAGTTTTTAGTTTTTTATTTGTAAATTTAAAAGAAGTAATTTATTTTATATATATATAGGAACATGAGACTAACAAAGATAAAGAGGCATTGGCTTCCATATTGGGGGCATAGGCAGTGAACAAATTAGATGGTGTGGATTTGACAATGCTTGCCAGATACATAGAAAAATGATCTGGTAAAGCCCCTAAAACATTACAACCAAATCAATAGTGTCAAAGGGAATCAATTGATTTCCCAACTAGTCCTTGATCGAGAAAAAGATCCAGGAGGAAATCAATAACAATAACCTCTAAGAATGTGGAATAGGGAACGGAGGCTTCCAATGTCCCACCCACTCCTGGGACACAGACTTCTTCGACCACCATGCCATGTTTTGCATCTTACATTGGTTTCTGCAATACCAAAATAGAATACGATGTGGTTTCAAGGGAAGTCTGAATGATAGATGCTGGAAAAACATTTGTGAATATGTTGAAGGAATCATGCCTTCAATGGTTCAAAGACCATCTACATTTGCCATTCTCAAAGATACCCATGCACCTACAAAAAGCAATTATCCAAGACAGGGAGACTGAATTTGGCACAGGTTGGTCTGTAAAGAAGATAAAGCTACGAATGTCTCAAAATTGCAAGAAATTTTGATGCAACCAAACAAAGAAGACAAAAAAACTCCCTCCTAAGCAAAGGCTCAAAAAAAGGCCAATTGATGTAAGTTTGAAAGTATGGAAAGAGCTTGTAAAAGCTTATGAGAAGTCTAATGCATGGAGGAAGTCCGGTGAGGAGAGTACACAGGTATTTGAATTTGCTCATAAGATTATATCAAATTTATTAAACAATTTTTAAATTTTATTTGTGCATAGTTAAATTGAATTAGTATATGTTTCAAGACAAGGCCTCCAAGGCTAGGCTTGACAAACTTCGTGCCACGCATCATAGTGGCCAGAAAGGTTTACAGGCCTTGATCTATACATTTGTAAGTATATTTAATAAGTTAAATGATATATTTTTTTTATTTCCTAGGAAAAAGTAAATGATCGCATATTAATTATTTTAACTAGTGCATGTGCCATGTTTTGATAGGAGGAGAAATCTGGCCAGCATCCAAGCCAATTTGAAAAGGAAATGTCACAAAGCAAAAAGTGGATTGATTTTGTAATCTGGATGGAGAACGAGGTATCAATAGTTGACTTTCAATAACTTAGTTGGATATTGTTATGTTAATATGTAAATTTGTATTTCTTGTGTTGAGTTGTTTAATAATGTGTAGGATGAGTTCTAAAGTGCTTCTCTATTGGCCCTAGCGTCCTTAAATGTAAGATTTCTCTAAGATGACATGATTACTCCTATATCTTTGGGGACCCTTCTTGGTGCCATTAGGATCATAATGAGTATACTAGTCTTGTGCTTGCTTACAAAAAGTGGTTGTAATTAACCTAATCTTGTGGTCATTATCCACAATATTTTGTGTGTGCCATGCTATCTCATATGCTTAATTTTAACGAGCTAATAATGAATAAAAAATCCTTGTTTGCCTACCTCCAACTAATGGACTTGTTGGAACCTAAAATTTCCTACCATTTTTTGCAAAAAATTTAGATTCCCGTGATGAAAAAATAGACTGCAGCACTCAAAAATGCCCCTGTACAATATACTACAGTGGCCTACTTTAAAGGGTTATAATTCTAAGCCTATTTATTTTTATGCCAAACCACTTGGTAGGCATACTTATCTGTCATATGTGAGTGTACATGCTTGATTTTAGCTTCCCACGATCATATTGGACAAGGTTTTGCAGTGCCAAGTTAAAGGGTTCTGGTGGTATCTAGTGGTACCCACCTAGGGTTAGGGTTTTAAGTCGAGTCTGCAAGCCTATATTTTTATTCCCTTAAACCCCTTAAGGCCTTAAGTTTTCTTTTCCTTTGGCCTCTTGTACTTTATCTTTTAAAACTACATTGATTTCATGTATTAAAGGGCAATTGTCTTGAGGTCTTCTTAAAGGGGTGATATGTGACTAGGGTATGAAGACTAGGACTTTGTATGTAATATTAAGCCCTCCTTTTGGATTTGTTGGAAGCCTCCTTCATTGATACATAAGGATTGTCAAGACTCCTATGATAATGCATTAGAGAGGCATTGAATCAGAAAGGAGATAAATGTTATTAGGCCATCACCCAATGGAGAAGGGATTGTCATAAAGAGCATGATAGTGTTACCTTGTCATAGTCACAAAGGGGATAGTCTTTGTGGTGGTAATTAAAGTCACTAATTCTACATCCACCTTCCTAGGGTCTGTAGAAATGCCTGAAGTTGAATATACCTATTTTAAAGATCTGGCCATGAGTATTTTCCATGTTTTTACAAATGGAGACCTCCCCAATCTTCATCTCAAGTTTCAAATGCACAATGAAACAATGGAGGGCAATCATAATTGTCATAATAGTACATTAGCATTTTTTGTCTCAAGGTGGCCCTTGAGACTGCCAAGGGGATGGATATAGATTTGGGATTATGGTTTTTGTTTAAAAGCCTTGTGTCATTGACCTAATATTTATTTGTGGAAAGGATCCCAATAGTACAAGGATTACAAATTGTTGTCAAGAAGGGATTGTCATAGTTAAGTGTGGTACAGTAATACAATTTCATCTTGGTTGAGTATTGTATAAATCTCAAGCTATTTAGAATGCATGGGGTATTAGGGTGTGGTATCACTATATAGGTAACCATCAAGTGATTTCTTCAACCCAATCTTGTCCTATATAATACCCAGTGTGAAGAGCAAGATAGTGTTGTCCAAGAAAATTCTTACGGTCACAAATGAGGGCAGTCTTAGCTATTGTAACCATAGTTGGAATACCTTGTTGTTACCATAACATACATGACCTAAAACCATGACTCTATGAGTATGAGTTGTTTGAAATCCAAATTGCACAACCTTTGCCACCATCCTCCCTGCCTATGTCAAAATGGGAGCTTTGGAATAGGGTATGGACATCCATCAATACATAAAGGATAGAGGAATTTTGTCAGATTTTGTAGTTGCAACTGCCCTGTTAGACATGTATGTAAAATGTGGAAGCATAAACAAGGCACATGAACTATTTGATAGAATGCCTCAAAGAAATGTGGTCTCATGGATTGCAATGACTGCAAGATATGCACAAAACGGATTTGCTAAAAAGGCTTCAAAAATTTCAAAGAAAATACAATTGGCTAGTGTAAAGCCAAATTCCACAACTTTTGCCACCATCCTCCCTGCCTGTGTCAAAATGGGATTTTTGGAATAGGGTATAGACATCCATCAATACATAAAGGATAGAGGAATTTTGTTAGATGTTGTAGTTGTAACTTCCTTGTTAGACATGTATGCAAAATGTGGAAGCATAGACAAGGCATGTGAATTGTTTGACATAATGCCTCAAAGAAATGTGGTCTCATGGACTGCAATGATTGCAGGATATGCACAAAATGGATTTGTTGAAAAGGCTTCATAAATTTTAAAGCAAATGCAATTAGCTGGTGTAAAGACAAATTCCACAACCTTTGCCTCCATCCTTGGTGTAGGGCACCTAGGAGCACCTTGGTTCCCAAAGGCATTTTGATACATTTTGAGAAGTTATGTTTTTTTGTTCAATGTGTTTTGTAATAAGTCTTTTAGCCATTGTTGTTTGGTCCATTTTGTATGGTCAAGAGGTTTGGGGGGACTATATAAACCTCAAATCCTTCTTAGTCCATTTGGACCCTTGTTGTGCCAATTAGGCCTCGAAGGTCTAAGGATTGGTTTTGAGTTTTTTTTGGTTGTTTTAGTGTTTTAGTATGTTGGAAGGAGTGTGTTGATCATTTGGACTCCATTGGACAAGCCAAACAAATCAACCTCCTTGTGTTAATGTAAAACACCATAGTTGTCAAAGGTGTTGTGTTGGGTCGGTTCAAAAAAACCACTTTGGGTGGTTGAATGTTGTTGTAGAAGTTGGACACCAACTTGGATGGGTTAATATGGTGGATATCTGACTCCAGTACAGAGGAAGAGATTTTGTATGCAATTTTGGGCACAAAAATCAAGAATTTGACTATTTTTCTGAAGAAAACATGTTTCTGTACGGACTGTATGGACTAAACTCTTGGTCTAATGTACTTTTTTCTGAAAGCTCTTGGAGTCAGGGTTCTAATGCAACTAGTTTGAGGTCCTGAAGTGGTCAGGATCAAAAGTTATTGATTTTTCTTTCAAAATAGGTCTAGAAACCCTGTTTTCTAGGGCAGCCATAGAAATCCGGCCCTAGAATGCATTCCCACTAGTGAAAATTCACAAAAACTGGTGAAATGTAGGCTAGGGATATGTACTATAAGATTCCAAAAGATTTTTGTCAGGAAATGCAGTCTTCTATTTTTAATTTGATGCCCTAGGTCAAGTATTACCATGTATTTGGCCTGTTTTATGCTATTTGCTGTTGTAGGTGACAGAATCCAGAAATGGTGAATGAAAGAATGGTGGTTTTGTGTTTTAGGGACCTAGTAGAGACATTCTAAATTCCTTCCCCTGACCTATGAACCCAATTTGAACCCTTTGCTTTGTAACCCAGGCCTAAAGTGATCAATTAGGCCTAGAGACCTAGTGGGGGTTTCGAACTACTGGAGTAAAGTTGGGATTGGAGATTTGGAGGTTTGTTAGAGTCCCATAGAGAATATCCAAAATCACCATTTGTTTGCCTATTCCTTTGGGGTTTTGTCATTTGTTGTGAAGAAAACTAGTTTTGGAGGGCTAGTAGCCTCACTAGGCCTAGTCAAGGTTAGAGAGTTGAATGAAGTTGGTGATCAAACCAAGTGTTGGTAAGGTGTTTTCAGACCTGCATGAAGGTGTAGACATAGCCTTGAGAGTTGGACAAGAGTCTAAGTAACAAATCCTTCATTTACCCTTGAATGTGCCTTTGATTGTGTTGGATTGAAGAAGTGAAGTGGGTGAGTGGGCTAAGGAGAACAATCTTTCTTTGTGTTGTGCTTCCCTTGTGCCACTCTGCATCAGGTGGTATCAGAGCCATCAAAGAGATGGGAGATAGAGAAGAAGAGGAAGAAATTCCTTCAAAGGTGACAAATGCCGAATTGGCAAAGATAGTGAGAGAACAAGCAACCAAGAACAAAAGGATGGAGGCTGAGATAGAAAAGTTGAAGAAAGAAAAAGACAAGAAGAAGAAGCCAGAGGTCATCTTGGATTCAGATGAAGAGGATCAAGATGAGAAAGAAGAAGTGCCAATGGAAGAGCCACAAGGAGGCATCTCAGAGAGACAATTCCTAGATGCACTTGGAAAGTTAGGTAGGAAGGACACTAACGCAGACTTACCTATGTTTCCTGGTAAGATGAATCCAAAGGAGTGCCTTGATTGGATTGAGGAAATGGAGAACTATTTTGAATGTGAAGAAGTGGCAGAAAATCAGAAAGTGAAGATTGCCAAATCAAGAATGAAAGGGCCAGCCTTGAGTTGGTGGAATTTTATTCAAAATGAGAGGATAGAAGATGATAGGAATCCTATCTCTACATGGAGGAAGATGGTACTTGAAATCAAGAAGCAATTTGTCCCTGAGGATTATGAAGTCAACTTGAACAAGAAGTTGCACAACTTGAGATAGAAGGACATGGACGTGAGCACCTACATAGAGGAGTTTCACAAGATGACATTGAAAGCCAAGATGCCTAAGAATGAAAAACAGAAGCTTGTAAGGTATCTCAATGGCCTTAAGTTCTCCATTCATGATGAATTAACTCTCTTTAACCCGGAGACAGTGCATAAGTGCTTCCAAATGGCACTAAGAATTGAGGATAAACAAAGAAGAAAAGGTGATTCATACAGCAGCAGCAGAGGCAGAGGAAATTAGAACTTTAGGGGCAGGGGTAGATTTCAAAACAGAGATAATTTCTCTCTCCAAGGTGGCGGATCACAAGAAGGCAGCCAAGGGCAGGCTGATAAAAATAGTACTGATAAGGGTCAGTTTAGAGGGAGAGGAAATGGCAGAGGAAGAAGTGGGGGTAGAGGTCCCAATGTGTTTACTAGAAGGTGTTTCTCTTGCAATCAGATTGGACATCAGTCCTTTAGGTGCCCGGAGAAGATGGGAAACATTGCTGCAAATCATAAAGAAAGAAGAGTACAACTCCTTCAAGAAGAGGACTGTCAAAGCACCACAAGTTACCAAACAGCCTCTTCCAAGTCTGCAGCACCTGAGAGTGGAGATTGCATCATGTTTAATAGATCCCTCATCATGCCAGCCACCAAGGAGCAGCCCCAAAGGAACAACTTGTTCAGAACCACTTGCAAGGTGAAAGGAAAAGTTTGCAAGGTAATAGTAGATTCAGGTTCCTCTAAAAATTTGGCTTCTAATGAAATGGTGACTAAGTTAGGATTGGAAAGAATGCCTCATCCTAACCCCTATAGAGTCTTTTGTCTAACCAAGGAACAACAAATTGTGGTGAAAGAGCAATGTTGGGTTGAATTCAAGATAGGTGAATACCATGATAAGGTTCTTTGTGAGATAGTGGATATGGATGCATGCCACCTTCTTCTTGGAAGGTCTTGGCAACATGACACAAGTACCCAACATGATGGTAAGCAAAATGTGATTTATTTGTCCAAAAATGGTGAAAAGTTTACAATGACTCCTTTGATTGATGATTGCAAAGAGAAGGTCATTTCTAGTTCAGTTATGTTGGTAGGTGAAAAAGAGTTTTTGGCTAACCTCAAGGAAGAGAAAGTGCCATGTTTTGTAGTAGTCCTCAAGCCCAAGGATGTGAATCCCAAGAAGGCCAAAGTGCAGAAACATCTTAGGAGGATTGGACCAAAGGAAGTGGAAGAACTGTTGGAAAGGTTTCATGATGTGATAGCCGATGAGAGTAAGGATGCTCTTCCACCAAAGAGGGAGATTAGTCATTGCATTGATCTCATCCCTGGATCCACCCTACCAAACCAAGCAACATACAAGTTGATTCCAGAGCAAAATACTGAAGTGGCAAGACAAATCCAAGACTTGTTGGATAGAGGACTTATCAGGAGGAGTATTAGCCCATGTGCAGTACCTGCAGTACTTGCACCCAAGAAGGAAGGAACATGGAGACTATGCACTAATTCCAGGGCCATCAACAAGATTACTATCAGGTATAGATTTCCAATGCCTAGAATAGAAGATTTAATGGATTGCTTGGGTAGGGCTAAGTATTTTACCAAGATGGATCTAAAAAGTGGTTACCACCAAATCAGGATAAGGGAAGGGGATGAGTGGAAAACCGCCTTTAAAACCAATAAAGGACTATTTGAATGGGTTGTCATGCCTTTTGGCTTGTCAAATGCACCAAGCACCTTCATGAGATTGATGAATGAAGTGCTAAAACCTTTCCTTAACAAGTTTATTGTTGTGTATTTGGATGATATATTGATTTTTAGTGACAGCAAGGAAGACCACATAAGGCATATCCATCAAGTGCTCAGGAGGCTCCAAGAGGAGAAGTTGAGAATCAATCTTGACAAATGTGTCTTCCTACAAGAAGAGTTGATATTCTTGGGGTTTGTCATCTCCAAGGGCAGCCTAAAAATGGATCCAAGTAAGGTTGAAGCCATTCTTAATTGGCCAACACCTACAACAGCCTTGGAGGTAAGGAGTTTCCATGGTTTGTGTAGCTTTTATAGAATGCTCATTAGAGGGTTTAGTGGAATTTGTGCTCCACTTGTTGACACCATAAAAGGGGGCAAGAAATGTGTATTTGTGTGGACAAATGAGGCCACTCAAGCCTTTGAATTGTTAAAGAAAAAAATTTCAGAAAAACTAGTCCTAGTGCTACCTAATTTTGACAAGGTCTTTGTAGTAAAGTGTGATGCAAGTAAGAGGGCTATTGGGGGAGTCCTAAGTCAAGATGGGAGGCATGTAGCCTTCTTTAGTGACAAGTTAAATGAGGCAAAACAAAACTACTCCACCTATGATCTAGAGTTATATGCCATGGTTCAGTCATTGAGGAAATGGAGACACTACTTATTGCCAAAGGAATTTATAGTTTTTACTGATAACCATGCATTGAGCTTCTTGAACAGGCCGCAGAAGTTAAACCACAGACATGTCAAGTGGATGGAGTAAATCCAAGCATACACCTTCTCCATAAAACACAAGAAAGGAGTGGCCAATAAGGTAGTCGATGCCTTAAGTAGGAGGAATCTTGTTGTGCAAACCATACAGTTGGAAAGTATAGGTATTCATGCCATCAAAGATCAGTATGCAACAGATGAAGACTTCAAAGAGCCATACCTATCTTGCAAGGCCATGACAGGAAGGTATAACACTGTTTTTTCTGATTTTTTGTTACAAGATGGATATCTTTTCAAGGGTAGCATGTTGTGTATCCCAAGAGGGTCTGTTAGAGAAAATATAATCAGGGAAAAGCACTGTGGTAGCATGTCAGGTCATTTTGGTATTGATAAGACCCTAGAGTTGGTTAGGAGGTACTATTTTTGGCCAAAATTGCCAACCGATGTAAGGAAGTTTGTTGAAACTTGTCAAATTTGCAAAAGAGCAAAGGGGCATACATCAAATTAAGGTTTATACACTCCTCTACCTATTCCTTCAAAGCCTTAGGATTCCATAAGCATGGACTTTGTACTTGGTTTGCCTAGGACAAAGAATGGACATGACAGCATTTTTGTGGTTGTAGATAGGTTCTCAAAAATGGCTCACTTCATCCCATGTAGAACCACACATGATGCCTCATACATAGCAAGTTTTTTCTTCAAAGAAATAGTTAGGTTACATGGTTTACCTTTGTCCATTATCTCAGACAGAGACCCCAAGTTCATAGGACACTTCTGGAGGACACTTTGGAAGAGACTAGGTACAAATTTGTCCTTATCATCTGCCTATCACCCTCAGTCTGATGGACAAACAGAGGTGATTAATAGGTCACTTGGCAACCTTCTCAGATGCCTAACAAAGGAGCAAGGTGCTAGTTGGGATTCACTTTTGGCTCAGGTAGAGTTCTCATACAATGACACTGTCAATAGAAGCACCGACCTGTCTCCTTTCCAAATTATTTATGGCACTCACCCAAGGGGTATTTTGGAACTTAGGGAGGTTAAAGGATTGGAAAACAGCAATGCATTGGTTGAAGACTTCATTCAAGTCATGAAAGATGTCCATGAACAAGTATAACAGAAATTGTTGTCCACTTCTTAGAAGTACAAACAGTTTGCTGACAGGAAAAGAAGGGATTTGCAATTCAAAGAAGGGGATTTGGTAATGGTCCATCTGAAGAAGGAGAGGCTCCCTGCAAGTAAACATACCAAGCTTCTCATCAAGAAGATTGGGCCTTGTGAAGTGCTCAAGAAATGTGGAGAAAATGCCTACAAAATCAGACTTCCGGATGGCATTGCTTTGTCTCCAATTTTTAATGTTTCAGACCTTTATCCCTATAAAAGATCTGATCCTTAGACTATTGTTGAAGAAGATCAAACTGATCAGACACTCCAGGAACTCATTCCTTCATCTCCAAATCAGATTGAGTGCATTTTGGACAAGAGGATTGCAAAACAAACTAGAAGGCACACCTATCATGACTATTTGGTGAAGTGGCTAAACAAACCTCAGGAGGATGCCACTTCGATGAGCAAGGTAGACATTGAGAAGGTAGGTTTCACATTTGACAGCATTCCAACTCAAGAGACTTGAGTTCTCTTTGACAGTGGGTGTATGGTGCAGGGCACCTAGGAGCACCTTGGTTCCTAAAGGCATTTTGATGCATTTTGAGAAGTTATGTTTTTTTGTTCAATGTGTTTTGTAATAAGGCTTTTAGCCATTGTTGTTTGGTCCATTTTGTATGGTCAAGAGGTTTGGGGTGACTATATAAACCTCAAATCCTTCTTAGTCCATTTGGACCCTTGTTGTGCCAATTAGGCCTAGAAGGTCTAAGGATTTGGTTTTGAGTTTTTTTTTTTGTTGTTTTAGTGTTTTAGTATGTTGGAAGGAGTGTGTTGATCATTTGGACTCCATTGGACAAGCCAAACAAATCAACCTCCTTGTGTTAATGCAAAACACCATAGTTGTCAAAGGTGTTATGTGTTGGGTCGGTTCAAATAAACCACTTTGGGCGGTTGAATGTTGTTGTAGAAGTTGGAAACTAACTTGGATGGGTTAATATGGTGGATATCTGACTCTAGTACGGAAGAAGAGATTTTGTATGCAATTTTGGGCACAAAAATCAAGAATTTGACTATTTTTCTGAAGAAAACGTGTTTCTGTAAGGACTGAACTCTTGGTCTAATGTACTTTTTCTGAAAGCTCTTGGAGTTAGGGTTCTAATGCAACTAGTTTGAGGTCCTGAAGTAGTTGGGATCAAAAGTTATTGATTTTTCTTTCAAAACAGGTCTAGAAACCCTGTTTTCTAGGGCAACCATAGAAATCTGGCCCTAGAATGCATTCCCACTAGTGAAAATTCACAAAAACTGGTGAAATGCAGGCTAGGGATATGTACTATAAGATTCCAAAAGTTTTTTGTCGGGAAATGCAGTCTTCTATTTTTAATTTGATGCCCTAGGTCAAGTATTACCATGTATTTGGCCTGTTTTATGTTATTTGTTGTTGTAGGTGACAGAATCCAGACATGGTGAATGAAAGAATGGTGGTTTTGTGTTGTAGGGACTTGGTAGAGACATTCTAAATTCCTGCCCCTGACCTATGAACCCAATTTGAACCCTTTGCTTTGTAACCCAGGCCTAAAGTGATCAATTAGGCCTAGAGACCTGGTGGGGGTTTTGAACTGCTGGAGTAAAGTGGGATTGGAGATTTGGAGGTTTGTTAGAGTCCCATAGAGGATATCCAAAATCACCATTTGTTTGCCTATTCCTTTGGGGTTTTGTCATTTGTTGTGAAGAAAACTAGTTTTGGAGGGCTAGTAGCCTCACTAGGCCTAGTCAAGGTTAGAGAGTTGAATGAAGTTGGTGATCAAACCAAGTGTTGGTAAGGTGTTTTCAAGCCTGCATGAAGGTGTAGACATAGCCTTGAGAGTTGGACAAGAGTCTAAGTAACAAATCCTTCATTTACCCTTGAATGTGCCTTTGATTGTGTTGGATTGAAGAAGTGAAGTGGGTGAGTGGGCTAAGGAGAACAAACTTTCTTTGTGTTGTGCTTCCCTTGTGCCACTTTGCATCAATCCTCCTTACTTGTGTCAAAATGGGAGCTTTGGAATAGGGTATGGACATCCATCAATACATAAAGGATAGAGGAATTTTGTTAGACGTTGTAGTTGCAACTGCCCTGTAAGACATGTATACAAAATGTGGAAGCATAGACAAGGCACATGAACTATTAGATAAAATGCCTCAAAGAAATGTGTTCTCATGGATTGCAATGACTACAGGATATGCACAAAATGGATTTGTTGAAAAGGCTTCAGAAATTTTAAAGCAAATGCAATTGGCTGGTGTAAAGCCAAATTCCACAACCTTTGTCACCATCCTCCCTACCTATGTCAAAATGGGAGCTTTGGAATAGGGTATGGACATCCATCAATACATAAAGGATAGAGGAATTTTGTCAGATGTTGTAGTTACAACTGCCCTATTAGACATGTATGCAAAATGTGGAAGTATAGACAAGGCACGTGAACTGTTTGACAGAATGCCTCAAAGAAATGTGGTCTCATGGAATGTAATGACTGCATGATATGCACAAAATGGATTTGTTGAAAAGGCTTCAGAAATTTTAAAGCAAATGTAATTGGCTGGTGTAAAGCCAAATTCCACAACCTTTGTTGCCATCCTCCCTGCCTATGTCAAAATGGGAGCTTTGAAATAGGGTATGGACATCCATTAATACATAAAGGATAGAGGAATTTTGTTAGATGTTTTAGTTACAACTGCCCTATTAGACATGTATGTAAAATGTGGAAGCATAGACAAGGCACATGAACTGTTTAATAGAATGCCTCAAAGAAATGTTGTCTCATGGACTGCAATGACTGCAGGATATGCACAAAATGGATTTGTTGAAAAGGATTTAGAAATTTTAAAGTAAATGCAATTAGCTGGTGTGAATCCAAATTCCACAACCTTTGCCACCATCCTCCCTGCCTGTGTCAAAATGGGAGCTTTGTAATAGGGTATGGACATCCATCAATACATAAAGGATAGAGGAATTTTCTTAGATGTTGTAGTTGTAACTGCCCTGTTAGACATGTATGCAAAATGTGGAAGCATAGACGAGGCACGTGAACTGTTTAACAGAATGCCTTAAAGAAATGTGGTCTCATGGACTACAATGACTGCAAGATATGCACAAAATGGATTTGTTGAAAAGGCTTTAGAAATTTTAAAGCAAATGCAATTGGCTGGTGTAAAGCCTAATTCCACAACCTTTGCCACCATCCTCCCTGCCTGTCTCAAAATAAGAGCTTTGGAATAGGGTATGGACATCCTGTTAGGTCTCAAAAATGCTAGTTATTAAACCATAAGAGGGTGCGAATCTCTTAATATGGTTTGGCTAATGAAACATGGTTTATGTAATTGAAAACCCCCTACTCTTTAGGCTCTACAAACCTAGCCAAGTGTACCTGAATGATAAAGCAAATTTTGAAAGCCTGAAAGTGATTTTGATTTTGAGGAATCTACTCACTATGGCACACAGGTGTGAGGTAGATGCAGAGTTTTACCTATTAGTTCTTAATGAAAGTGTTTGAAGTTTGAAAATTATGAATAGGATTGTGAAATGATATTTGTGATTACCAATGCTTTCATCTATTGGGCAATAGAGTCAAAAGTTAATGGTATATGGATCCCTATAATTGGTTTAACTCAGATTACTGCACTTAGGTGAATCTACACCTTGTGTAGATGTGCAAAGATGTTGAGTTGTAAGGTTCTTCTTACTAATCCCAACGATATTTTCTTAAATCGTTGTGATCGTAGAAAAGGATTTTTATTCAAGGGGAAAGGAGACCTATCAAGATGACCAGTCTTAAAGGATTTTTAGCTC
Source organism: Cunninghamia lanceolata (assembly GCA_027924645.1). Classification (NCBI taxonomy): domain Eukaryota; kingdom Viridiplantae; phylum Streptophyta; class Pinopsida; order Cupressales; family Cupressaceae; genus Cunninghamia; species Cunninghamia lanceolata. The sequence goes on from BSBN01000379.1 coordinate 5,884,078, forward strand.
TTAGGTAGAGACCAATAAACACAAGCAACTTTTGTAGGAATTAAATCAACTTTCCACATAAAACAATCAAATTGATCACACAAAAACAACAATTGTGCTCTGACAAATTAAACATACCCTTGATATATTAATTTGAACTGATTTAAGAAATCATTCTAGAGACAACCACACAACTCGTAAACATGAAATTCCACACAACAATTGAACATCAAAAATATAATCCACAAGATAACTTCTACTCCTTTGCATTAAATTATAAGTTCAGAGCACATGAGAATATAACATAACATAAGTATTGCAAGTTTTAGATTTGCATATATATATTAAAGTCTTGTAATTGTTCTCATAATTTGAAGCGGCCTTGGTATCCCTTATTTATGGGATGTGAAACAAGCTTTAGGCCAAAAGGATATGCCTTTTCATAAACATACTCCTAACTAATGCAATTATTAAGGAAATAAGAAAATAATTTGTAGATATGCAAGGCGATCAATACTATGCTCGGTTATTCATCGGAGGTAGACTCGTGACCCATAGGTCTGGCAAAGTCATCTCTTCAGGATCAATTTTGACATGTCCAAGGTATCTGCTCAAAAATGTATCTCCACACTCTTGTATATCACTGTGTCCTAGATATAAACATGTTTACTCTAGCCAGGTGATCAATGTACTCCTGTTGAACACATGTATCTGAAGCAATTATATCACTTATAGAAAATTCCAGGGCAAACAACTTGTCGAGGCACTGATAGGTATTATCCAATACTTTTTCTTCATCATTCACCTTATTCAGGAGTGGTTGTAGCATCTAGCTCATTTCCCTTACCCAGTCATCCTTATCTCAAAGATCACTTCTAGAAAGGAAGTTTAGAAATGTTAACTCAAGGTTTTGATCAAAATCATTTAGGTCATCAGTCAATGTAGTGTTATACTTTTCATGCTCGACAATTAAGTTGTTATATTCCTCAAGTATTTGACCCTGGAGACCTGACTTAGAGCTCAATTCTTCTTTCATTTCTAATAGCCTCAAATGAAGCCTTTTATGCTCTTGATGTGCAAGATATAGCCTTTTATGCATACTCCAGGTTTGGTCACTGAACTTCATTATTTTATCAAATCTTTTTTTGATCAATGTTAAGGCCATGTGGTATTTGATTGATTTTATCTCGACCTCAATCTATTCACTTTTATTTTGAAACTTTTCTTCTTTGTACTTCCAGTAATTTGAATCAGCTTTTGCTTCAAGGATCTTTTGATCTTTTTCTAGGTAAGGTGAATAAGAACTTGAAGGCAATCTATTCTTGTAAGTGGCCACCTCTTGTCTTAGTTTTGCATTCTCAACCATATAAGCATTGTTTTTCTTTATCAACTGCTCAATCTCAGCCTTAGTAAATCTTGCCACATTGATATTGAGGTCAGCAGTTTCAAGAGGGTCTGTGTCCTCAACTCTTTGAATGAACAAATGGCCAAATGCTTCATCAAGATTGTTTATAACCTGAGGTTTCTTATGTGAAGGATAGAGGGACCATATTAGCAATATCTTTTTATCAGGGTCATAGCCTGATCCATTCTTAATCTTATCCAATGCCTCAATACTAAGCTATATTTTCTTTTTATGATTCTTTCTGAAGGTATCAAAAATAATGGCTGAAGTCATGTCCCACCCAGGGACCAATACCACTCCTACTTCTTTGAGCAATTGTCTACCTTTTTCTAGTGTCATGTCACTCATGGCATTGTCTATTTCTAACTAAAGTTCTTGTACAACTTCCTCTTGAACTTTAGGAGTAATGTCCTTCATCCTTTCCCTGGCCTATTTTCCTTTGTACTCACATAAAGGAAGGCTTTGAATTATGAGATTTTAATGAAATCAATATCTGCAATGAATTTTTGACTGGCCAAATATCTCACATCATCTATTAATTCATCAGAAGTTTCTATTCTAACTTCCTCTCTATCCACAGGGGCCTCATATTCCTCAATAAGTGAAGAGGATGCTTGCAAGTCTTTATTTTTCCCCTCTTCACTTTCTTCTTCAAAAGAAATTTCTAGAGTTTGTTAAGGAGATAATTGGCAAATAGGAATCTCATCTTCTGCTTAAGATCCTTTAATAGTTTTTCCTTTTCTTTCAAAAACATAGGAAGGGACATTTTGAATCAAATCTATAGCATTTATTATCAATGTATCAAGCCTTTCAATAGGATCATTCACATCCATGAAGGCTCCACTATAAGTGGGGTTTTTGGCTACCCTCCAAGCCTCAGCAAGTGTTATCTTATAATAAAAATCTCTTCTTTCAATTGTAGCTTGCTCATCATAGTTTCTAACTAGGTCATCATCCACAAATAAAACATGGTCATATCCTCTAAGCTTTTATTTTGTCTTGACACTGTTTATGAAACCTTCTGGATCAAAGCTTTCTTTGCAACTCCCTGATGGTGCCTATAATGTTCCAATTTTTTGTCAATTAACTAGTACCCCTTGTAGGACATAACAATGAAGTCACCAAAACATAGAGTGCCTAGCATAAAAGACTGCTTATTATGTCTTTTTAAGTGCATAAAATTAGAAAGAGCAAGCTATCTTACAATCTCCAAATAAGCCACCCTATCAGGACAAGTTTTTGGTAGTAGCAGAGGAGACCCTTCAAACCCAGACACTCTTATTTTTGTACAGTCAATGTAAGAATACCAATCTCCCCAATTATGAGCAAATTTTCCAGTCTCATACTTGTCCTTTGGTCTTAAAAACTTCTGAATTTCAGGTGATAGGTTGTAATTATAAGGATGCCCTAAGTGTTTATACACTGGTTTCACAAAGTACTCTTCAAAATATATATAATGGGATTTGTCACACCTAATGTCCCATATGGCAATCCATCTTTGGATGGGCTTCACATCTCCATTTATATTCAAGTCCCTTACTCCCAAGCATTTGTCCCATAATCCAAAGTTTTGGCCTTCATACAAAATGAGATGCAACTGAAAAAACCCTTAATTTGTTGTTTCCATCACGAGGTCGGTGCATAGGCAACCTCCATCTTTTGTAATTGTTACTCAAGTTATAATATTCACCAATTGAATCCCTAATTCTAAGTTTCACATCAAAGCTACTATCTAGTTGGAACACCATTGAAATGTAGTCCCGGGTGACAAGGAAAAATCCCATACCATCCTTCAATTCAATCATGTAGTTCTGCGAGTTGTAGCTTTCAGCTAACATTTTTTAGGAATTCCACATTCACAAAAACATTTGGTACTACCAACTTTCATAAACTCAGCCACCATGGGTTTGACACAGGGGAACGCCTATGCATTTTCTTGTAGTGGTAGATGAAAAGATCATACCCCCTTACAGGAGTCCACGCATCTCCTACTTGTTTGTATTCATCCTCTAATTTCTCTACGTTTGGATTTAATTGGGCATCCCTCTGATATTTTTGCCCTGATTTTGGACATTGGTCTATTAAGTCCTTGTTCAGTGTCTTTCGTTTAACTTTTGCCTTTTAGCCTTAGGGTTATCAGATGTTTCTTCCATGATGCAATGCAAGAGATTTTTCTTAGATGCAATTCTAAACTAGAACGCTTAAGCTTCAGAATACTTATTTGGAAAACCAAACTGTATTAGTTGCAGATGTTTTCCCCAGCTCCTGTGCTTGTGTACTAAACCAAATATTTCAAGATTTCCCATTTTACTCTACTCTGATCATTAATGGCAGTTTTCATATCATCAGGGAAACATTAAATTTTCACAACATATCACCTCCTATCACCTCGCCAAAATAATCATTTCGTTTGAAGGATTTATTATTTCTTTATTTATTGGGACCTCGTTATAGCTCAAATGGTGGTCTTGCTGAAATCCCCTCCTTTCGATATATGTGCAATTCCTTAATGTTTTCTTAATTATCAACGTGTTCATTTTTTTGAGGAGACTGAATATGGACTCCCTTCGACACTTTGAAATATCAGTCATTCGATAGGATATATCTCTAAGTCACCTCGTCATGCTGAAATGGAATGTTACTTCTATATTTTGAAATCTCATTGATAGGTTCCTTTCGGTCCAGAATGTCGAAGAGACCTCAGAAAGATTCATCCCAACACTCTAATATCTTTGTCTCTTCTTACTCGAAATGTCAGCTCGAAATACTTGTCAAGTGTTCATGTATGCAGATATTGATTTAATCATTTTATTGGTGTGACACATTAAAGGTGTCACACTAACCTCCCGATCACCTTTTAACATTTTTCGGGGTGTCGAAGTGATTTTCAAAGAAGTCCTACAAATATGTCAAAGGTTCTTCCATAAAGACTAAGGCTTTGACACATCGTATATGAATTTTTCATGGGTCAAAGGTGGATATGGTGGGGATGCTAATTAAATAAATGAAAAGTACATGGTGGGAAATGGATCTCATGGGTGAATTCTTTAGGGTTGAAATTGTTGTCCCAACACATCCATCAATACATAAAGGATAGAGGAATTTTGTCAGATGTTGTAGTTGCAGCTGCCCTATTAGACATGTATGCAAAATGTGGAAGCATAGACAAGGCACATGAACTGTTTGACAAAATGCCTCGAAGAAATGTGGTCTCATGGACTGTAATGACTGCAAGATATGCACAAAATGGATTTGTTGAAAAGGCTTCAGAAATTTTAAAGCAAATGCAATTGGCTGGTGTAAAGCCAAATTCCACAACCTTTGCCTCCATCCTCCCTACCTATGTCAAAATGGGAGCTTTGGAATAGGGTATGGACATCCATTAATACATAAAGGATAGAGGAATTTTGTTAGATGTTGTAGTTGCAACTGCCCTATTAGACATGGATGCAAAATGTGGAAGCATAGACAAGGCACCTAAATTGTTTGACAGATTGCCTCAAAGAAATGTGGTCTCATGGACTGCAATGATTGCAGGATATGCACAAAATGGATTTATTGAAAAGGCTTCAGAAATTTTAAAGCAAATGCAATTGGCTGGTGTAAAGCCAAATTCAACAACCTTTGCCATCATCCTCCCTACCTGTGTCAAAATGGGATCTTTGGAATAGGTTATGGACATCCATCAATACATAAAGGATAGAGGAATTTTGTCAGATGGTGTAGTTATAACTGCCATGTTAGACATGTATGCAAAATGTGGAAGCATAGACAAGGCACGTGAACTATTTGACAAAATGCCTCAAAGAAATGTGCTCTCATGGCCTGCAATGACTGCAGGATATGCACAAAATGGATTTGTTGAAAAGGCTTCAGCAATTTTAAAGCAAATGCAATTGGCTGGTGCAAATCCAAATTCCACAACCTTTGCCACCATCCTCCCTACCTGTGTCAAAATGGGAGCTTTGAAATAGGGTATGGACATCCATCAATACATAAAGGATAGAGGAATTTTGTCAGATGTCGTAGTTGCAGGTGCCTATTAGACATGTATGCAAAATGTGGAAGCATAGACAAGGCACGCGAACTGTTTGACAGAATGCCTCAAAGAAATGTTTTATTTTCGTAAACAACTACCAAATATGGGGGTAGCTCCCTATATTAAAATATCAAAAAAAAAGTTACATAGAAGCTGAGGCATTACACCTAGTGATATATATAACCTATGCCTGCAGCAATATCCACCATCCTAGCTATTACCTTTTCATCAATCAGACCTGGGTTGGCTTCTAGGAATTTCAAAAACTCTCCTATGTTATTTTCTTTCTCCACACCCTTTTTGTAGAGAACCCAGGCTTTGTGCAGCTTCACCTTCTTCTTCTCCTCATTCAGGCTAAGGGTGGCAAGAGCAAATCCATGTTTGGGCTCCACTACCACACCATCCATGGCAGTCCTGACCATGTCCATCTGATCTTCCCTCACCAATCTCATTGCAGCTCTTAGCCTCCATAGTCTTGCTCCCATAACCTATACATAGTTCTATAAAAAATGTTCAAGCACTTCTCCATCATGCATGTGCCCTCCTGACTAGAAACCAGCCCCGATCACTTTCAAGATGGCCACTTTTTCTTCATCGGAAGCTTTGTTGAATAGGCCCGCAATATGTTGCCCTCTAGTTTCATCCTCCTCACAGTGGCACTCCACTCTGAAATACTGAGGCATCACTTTGTTTGGACAACTCTTGAGAACAAATAGTATAATCTGCTTCAATCTTTCCTTAGCTTAAAAAGAAGCATGTGGGCAAGTTCTCCCCCGACCTCTAATCCTGAGGATCACCATTCCATGCACAAGATTTTGCCACCTATGGGAAGGTGGTACATTCGCATCATTTGGACCGCCTCCATTTGCAGGTTCATTCTTAGAGTCTACCATCGTATCCTACTTGAGGATTCTCCTACTTCTCCTATGACAGCCTCATGTTTTATAGAAGCCTTGAGAGGTTTCATCAAAGCCTGTAGATCCCAAGGCTAGGAAATGAGCAGACAGACTATGTCGAGCCTACAACTAATTTGCACTTTAGCAGTACTTTTGCACTCATTCCGTCTGCCTCCATTCAGACTCACTTCCGTCCTTGCCTTCAAGAGATTGATGTGTGACAAACCTTGCACTAGTAATTGATAGGAACATCCTTTTACTTTTGTAGTAGTGGACAATTTCATGAGTCTTCTAACATTGTAATCTTTGCTTGTATTCTAGGTGCATGCAGCCATGCAGGTTTAGTGGATGAGAGTTGTACATACTTCAATTACATTTGTAACCCTTATTGCATTACACCTACAGTTGATCATTATGTGTGCATGGTTGACCTCCTTTCCCATGCTGGCTATCTTGAAGACACCCTAAACTTTATCTTTCTTTCTAAATCCCCAAATTTGCCCTATTCCTGCTCACATTGAAGACCTATGAGTGGGAATAGGGCTAACATTTTTTCTTTCTAAAAACGGCCGGATAAAGCCATATTGCTAACTTCATTTTTATTTTCAAACAAAATAGACCGTTATCTTAAGGTTACTCATGAACCTTAAGATAAATAATTATTGAAAAAAATTGTGCATTCCTTAATGACATGTAAGAGAATTTAATCAACTGCTACTTAAAAACTCTTTAATGTTTCTGTCTAATGCAAGTTATTAGATTAATAGTGAAAAAGAACATACATGGACCAAGCAATTTTTGGCACTTAAGGTTATGTAATAGAATTTACAGTTGATAGTTAAATTTATAACAAATTTCTTTATGATTTTTACTAATGTTTATTAGAATTGTTGCATGTTTTACATCATTGGAATGACATATTAGCTGTAACTTTTTTGAAATTTTATTATGGTATGTGCACTTTGATATGATGTAATATGATTATGGTTTTGTTTCATATGTTGTAATATTAGATATATAATAGAAAAATAAATTATTGCATGAAATAAATAATAACTTTTCATTATAAATATTTTTTTTGCAGAACACCGGTCTTCCAGAAGATCAAGATGATCCTCATGATAGAGATCCAGATTATGTTGGTTCTAGTATAGATCACATGGCAGAGGATGATGATGACATAGATACAGAAGACACCAAGGCCGATGACGATGATGATGATGATGATTATGATCATGATGATGATGGTGATCATGATGGTGATGATGATGATGAGGCAGTTACTGGTAGAAGCTAGCTACATTCATGATCATATAGACTGCATCATGGATCATTGTTGATATATCATTATGATGTCTCTTTTCATGGTCACTATCATATGTGTCATTTTCACGGCCTGTAGTACCATATTAATGAGTTGTATCATAAATTTATGTATCATTTTGACTTATATCATTTATACATGTATCATTTTGACATGTTATTGATCTACTGGCATATTTGACTTTCACTTGTTTTGGTTATATATGATGATTATCTTATCAGTATTGACTTGTCAATTTATATATATTGAAAGTGGTCGATGATTTTTGGATGGATATTTATTGCGTATGATGATTTTAATTTACTGCTCAGGATGGATGTTGTCAAATTCAATTAAATTATAGATATTTGACTCACTTGTTTTAATTATAGATGATGATCATGTTATAATAATTATCTTGTTATTTAATCATATGAGTTAAATTATTAAATTACTTACTCTATAATCATATGAGTTATTTAAGAGGCATGATATATTTAACTAATTAAATTGAAATAAAACATATTAAATTAATAAATGTAAGCAAAACAAGAAGCATTTTTAGAAGAAAAAATGAAGCAACAATGGAAGCCAAACTAGAAGCAAACCAGAAGCAATCTTGGAAGCAAAACTTGGCATTATCTAGGAAGCAAAAATAGAAGCAATCCAAGTAGCAAACAAAGAAGTAATAATGGAAGCAATTTTAGAAGAAACAAAAGATGCAAAAATGAAAGCAAAATTGGAAGCAACAAGCAACGTTATATCGAAAGAAAAATTGGAAGTAAAACCAAAAGAAAAACTAGAAGCAAAATTGGAAGCAACAGTGGAAGAAAAATTGGAAGCAAAACCAGAAGCAAAACTGGACGCAAAATTGGAAGCCAAACTAGAAGTAAAACCGGAAGCAAAACTAGAAGCAAATTTGGAAGTGAAACTGGAAGAAAAATTTCAAGAAAAATTGGAAGCAAAATTGGAAGCAAAAACAGAAGAAAACCTGGAAGCAAAATTGGAAGCAAAATTGGAAGCAAAACTAGAAGAAAAACTGGAAGCAAAATTGGAAGCAAAACTAGAAGCAAAACTGGAAGCAAAACCAGAAGCAAAATTGGAAGCAACAGTGGAAGCAAAACCAGAAGAAAACCTAGAAACAAAACTGGAAGCAACAGTGGAAGCAAAACTAGAAGCAAAATTGGAATCAAAACTGGAAGCAAAATTGGAAGCAAAACTAGAAGCAAAATTGGATGCAAAACCGGAAGCAAAATTGGAAGCAAAACTGGAAGCAAAACCAAAAGCACAATTGGAAGCAAAATTGGAAGAAAAATCAGAAGCAACAATGGAAGCAAAACCAGAAGCAACAGTGGAAGCAAAAACTGAAAGCAAACCTAGAAGAAAAATCAGAAGCAAAACTGGAAGCAAAACTGGAAGCAAAACCGGAAGCAAAACCGGAAGCAAACTTGGAAGCAACACAAGAAGCAAAATCAAAAGCAAAACTAGAAGCAAAACTAGAAGCAAAATTAGAAGCAACAAAATCTGGCACTAAATCCGGTTCTAAACCTGGCACTAAAATCTGGCATTAAACCTGGTGCTAAACTAGGCGTTATAACTACTGCTAAACCCGATGCTAAATCTGGCATAAAAGTGAGATGCTATTGGGCGTCGAGTTTGGCACTGGCAGAAGTGTCGAATTCATGGACTCAAATGCACTAAATTCTAGTGCTATTTTAGGCGCTAATTGCCTATTTTGTTGTAGTAATTAGAGTCCCTCCAGACTCTCAAGCACTTGATTCCATGCCTATGAGCAATGTTCAAACCTAACATAAGAGCTTCATACTCAACAATATTATCTTTGCATGGGAAATTGAGCTTGAAGGACAACTTGGAACATTCCCTATCTGGTGATATCAAAACAATGTCTATAGTCAAACCATATCTTGAGCATGCACCATCAAAGCATATTGTCCATAAATCAGTCATATGATGAATAGGAGAATTGCAAATCGAAGGATCAACATTTATCTCATGACCATCATCACTATCACATCTCATGAAATGATCAATTTTAGTGTCAAAAAAGTTTATTTCTTTAACAGTCTTGTAGTAATCCTCTATACCATCCAACATCTTCTTTTCCCTTGAAAAATTCACTTCCACTCCATTCAATGGGATAGTAGCATATGAAAAGTTCATTTGGATACTGCCCCCAATAGAAGCTACCCATTTCCTTGATAACAACATACCCCACTTGGTAGGATAGTCTATAATGATTATGTCCATTAAGAATGACTTATCAAGATAAGCATCAAGCTAGACCTCAACATTGCTCAAAATTCCAATCACATTCACTTCCCTAGAATCAATGGAAAAACATTTGCAATAAGACTTGGGCACTTGTAAACCTAAGCCATTCATGACCTCAAGTGGCATAACATTACTAAAGTCTCTAGAATCCAATAGAAAATTGTGTAAGATCCACCCATTAATAATCAAGGTTGTGTAAAAAGGGTCAACATATAATCGATTGTTAACTATTGATGCTCCTAAATAAACTTCTACAGTTTCTTCTTCATTATTACCCTCATCATTATCACTTGGAATAACAATAGGCTACTCTAGTGCATTGATTACACTGATATATGACAAAACCATATCCCTATGCTTAGGAATTCTAAGGACTTCCCCACTAGTAATGAAATCCTAAATTTACTAAGAACATGTGCCATATCTACAAGGTTATAGCTTGGAAGAGGTATATCACATGGGATAGTTACATCATTGGTATTGGGGATGAAAGGTAACATTGGGCCAGAGGAAGAAATATCCTTACATTTTAGCTCCTTCTTCTTCTCTTTGCTCTTTTCTTGTTCTTTTAGCACCTAGGGCTAATCTTGTCTAGCATCTTTTTTGAATTTTTCACTTCTAGGACTTGTGTAGCAGTAGATCGCACAACATGTGTTGGAGCTTTTTGCACATAATTTTCTTTTTCTACTAGTTTTTGCACTACAACCCTTTTCTTTTCTGTCACCTTCTTTTGGACAATGCTACTCTTTCTTTTACTGTCTATTTTTATCTCTTTTTCAATATCTGCTTCAACTCTACTTGATTTTGTAGCATAGTTATTTTATATAGGAACTTGTCTATTTCTTAATTGATACCCACCTTGGACCTACATTATGGCTGCATCTATAATGGTTTTCATATCTTCATTTGATGGTTTGGACTACTAATATTTCTCATACATAAGCTCTCAAATGTTCAAAATCATGAGTAGAAAACTAATACTTTTGTGGAGCTACCCTATAATCATATTAGAATATATGTTCATCTTCATCATAACTATCATAACCAGTATCCTATTTCATTTGTTCATAGTCCTCTGTATCAAAGTGGTTAATCTCATTCTACCCTTTTCATTAGGAAACTCTTCTTCCCTACTCATTGAATAAGCAACAACATAATTAGATGAATCATGGGAAAGAAAGCAGGCCTTACACCATGATGAGACTTCATGAAAGTTGACATGACCCCTCCTCAATGAATCCGGTGTGTCTTTTTTAGGTTTCTTGAAATTTACCTGCTTAGGAATTGCCTGCCCATCATTTTGTTATGGCCTCTTAGACCAATTAGTGTTATAGAACTTGTTATGTAATCTTTGGCCTTCATTAAAATGTGTTGTTGCACCTTGATTTGACAACCACTTCTCATTCCTTACTACTTTGTATGACAAGTATTTCATAGCACCCATCAAATTATCTAAGTTATCTTTAGTAGTAAGAGGCTTATTTAGAATTTCCCTATTTAGCTAGGAGATCTTTACATATGACCTCTTGGTATGCTTACCTAATGCCCTCATGTTGCTTTCAATGTTTAAGGATTCTTGTCCTGTAGACAATACCTGATCTTGGAATCAAATGCACCGCAATATAAAACAGGCACATTGATTCATTTGGTATAGATTTAGTGGAACCTTCCTCATAGTCATGATGAACCTACTATTGAAATCCAACACTATTTCATTTATTCCCTTCTTTATGGTTGTAAGTTCATGTATAGAAAATTTGGGATCAATCCTATCCCCATACTGAAGTTTGAAAACTCTCATGAACTCCTCCCATGAATCAACACTATTTTCTAGGAGACTTTTATACCATTCCTTAGCACTTTCCTCTAGAAAATGAACAAAAAACTTCATCATCACATCATCATGATCTATTTCATACTCATCCATGACATTGATGAAATGCCTCAAACATTCTTCCCATGTGATTGCATTGTTACCTTAAAATCTAGAAACCTTTCCTCTTATCTCATTTGGAATAGGATTCTAAAAATCAAGGATGCCAAAAAAATCTAATTTTTTGTACCTCTCTACTCCCAAAGGTTTCCTTGCTAGAGGGAACTTCTGAGCTTGTTTTTGAAATGTAGGTCTAGGATTTGGAATGTTCCGAAATTGTTAGCCCATCTATTGTTGTTAATAAAATTGTTGTTGATCAATGACATAATGCATGTGGCCTTGATTCCTATTTTTTTGATTCAGAGGGAGTTGATCATGATATTGATTTTTTATTTATTACTAGGCTACTTGAGCCTGAGCTTGTGCCTATCTCCTTTATCTAATATGATCCAACAAATCTAAATCTTCCTAAAGATTTATTTTCCTTTCTTCAACATCTGAATGTATTGGTTGATTAACATCTTGATGAATATTTCCATGTTCATTCCTTTATGATCTAGTGGGTGAAGTAGGATTTTGGGTTGCCTGATGTGTTTCCATATTTTGGTTCTGCATGCCAAATTTCCTTCTCTTTGCATCCTAGACCTATCTCTACTTCCCCTGCCAATGAGGTTTTCATTTCTCTACACTTCATATTCATTTATATTCACTCTTCTATTTTTTCTAAGTATATTTTCACCAAAGTCCTTTGAGACATATTGGTTTTGACTCCTTAAATCTACAAATGTATCATTTCCACTAGATGTCCCTACCTAATCATGTGCAATTGGTCAACAAGACTCACTATTATTTCTTTCTCTCCATCTATTTCTTTGACTTCTCCTGTGATCTAAGGAACCTTCATGTCCCGAATGATCTTGGTGTTGTCTTCTTCATTACATATTAAACCCTTTTAGTTGTAAACTAATTTCTGAGTTGACCTGAATAGAGTTGTCAATCTTCACTTGTAAGAGATTACTTTGCAAGTTTTTCAGATTGACACTATTGTAACCACATCAATTCTATTAAGTTGCAGAGCCACACAAATTATAACCAGAATCAAACTATCCTCAGCAATGGCACCAAGATGTTGGTTCCCAAAATAGTAGGTCTAAAACCCTAAAGTGTATCCTAGACTTCTAGGCTAGGGATGTCATTAAGAAGGTGAGGAAAAGACTCATCAACAAGCTAAGAATGATTAAGGGCCAATTGTTAGGAGTGGGTAATCTCCTCTTCACTTTAAGCTCAGCTAACCTAAGGAGGGTGTTCCTAGAGGTATCCCTTAATAAGAATTTATTATAGTAGAAAATACACAAAATGACATTTTGGCAATAGTACCCAATTTGTAGGTTTGATACCAAGAGTTGTCACTAGATCAAAAAACAACCCACTGCACTAAAAACCTCTTATTGAGCTCATAAACAAATCTTTTTAAGAAGGGAAGATGCAAGTATGCACATCTAGTTCATTAGGATGGAGACTTGATAAGTTTGCTAAAGATATTCCTTGGTTACAATGTTGAATCATAGAGATGCATACAAATTAGAATCTATTTTTACGCCATAGGCAAATGATATTGTTCATTTTAAGGAATGTGGGTGATCAATGTCTCCAAGACCGGTGCATATCCAATGGGCCATAGTCTCCAGTTTATCAAAGGAAAACAACACTAGTGTAACATATGATAGTAATCCTGAATGCACAAATGCATAAAAATGAGGTATCAAGAAGTTGAATATACTTAATTATCCATTATCATATTGTATTTATCTATACATAACATAGAAATGATCATTATATGACCTGTAATGTTTTAAGATGTTGTCACATACATCAAATCTAGAATTATATTCATACCACTAAATGTGGCAAGAAGAAACCCTAGCCATGACTTAGGGATTTCCCTAAAACAATACATACAACAATGGAGAATTTTGAATAGTAATACCAGTTAATTTTTCAACCTTCATACATAGCACAAAATCATTGTTTCCTTGAAGAATTGGATATGTGATTTTTAGAACCCTAGAAAGCTTTTGTACCTTTAGGCAACTAGAGAAACAAGAAAAATGACCCCTATACCTTATGTAATTAACTTCGTTCAATTCTCATCTACCTCCAATTCTTTCACATTAGGCATTAATGGCGTATTTAGGAAGTAGAAAAACATTAGAATAGTAGGATCTACAAAGAAACACATTATAAACATGTTATAAACATTTATTTTCACCTTGTCAACGATTTGGGGCCATGTTGAACCCTATGTCAAAAAATTGGCAAGCTTAGGAACTTCTGAACTCACCAACCTTTATCCTTCCTTTCTTATTTCTTTCTCCCTTATCAACAATTTGCTCCTTGATTCAACCTTGTCATAGGTTTGGCAAGTTTAGAAACTAGTGAGCCTTCTGACATTTTGAAGCTAGCATATTCATCTTTCTTTTCGTTCCTTCATTGTCTTCTGCACTCTTTGTCAACAAATCAACAATTTAGGGAACTTTTGAACCTATTGGTAGGTTCAAAGGTTCTTAAACCTTGCAAACCACCAATGTCTTGCCTCATTTCACTTTATCTTTCACAATTTTAGTGAGTTCCTAAACTGTTGAACTCATCAAAAACATTTGTTTCTCTCCTTTGTGTCGGCATTTCATCATTTTGCACCACTAAACATGTTGGCCTTTTGGCGAGTTCAAGAATGTTTGAACTTGTCGATGCCCTTTGTTATTTTTCCTCCTTGTTGTAATTTTGGTGAGTTTCTGAACTGTTGAACTCGTCGATGAGATTTATACAGAGCCTTAAAGGATGACAAAAATAATAACTTAGGTATTTTTTAGACATTTTTAGGGATTCTTAAATTTTTTGCAACTAAAACACATGAAGCAGGCATGGGGAATGTAAACGAAACTTCCCAAGCATAAAATGTAGGCAAAAGAAAGGGAACACATATAATTTTGTAGGGCCTACCACAATTTTTTGTGTAAGATTGATCCGGGGACTAACACATTGCTTGGCTATATGTTGTTTATGCGGTAAGATCCTAGCCATCGTATCTTTAACTTACCTAGTTTATTAAATCTACTATTGTATATTAATAATATATCTTATGGTTGGAATTTTCTTATGTTCTAGTCATGCCACATTTGTTGTTTGTAATTTTCTTGTGTTTGGCTGTGGGTTGCAAGTAGTTAGTTTTCACTTGATTTCTCCAACTCCACTAACTAGTGCTTCTTGAGAGTCTTCCTCATTCAGTCTTGTAGAAATTATGGTTCACAAATTGTGCACTATGTGTTGAACTGATAATGTTGCATTTAGTCCATAGAATCAATGGAATGGGAAATAATTTGTTAATTATTTGTACATTGTGTGGTAGGCCCAAAGTACTACTAGTATCTTTGTTGTCCATTCAGACATATCTTCATTGTAAAATTTGTTAATGCTTTCCCTAGGATCTTATTAAATGATTCACTCATCCCATTAGCTTGAGGGTGGTATGGTGTGATTTTACTATGACCTATCATGAATTTATTTAAGGGTTCCTAAATAGCTTGATTGATAAAATGCTTCTCTTGATCATTGGTAATATTTAGATGGTAGCCAAATCTTGTAATGATGTTTTTGTAAATGAATTTAACTATCATTTTTATAGTATAGTCTCTTGTCAATTCCACTTTCTCCCATCTTGTTAAGTATTCTATACCAATTATGATGAAGTGTGTCGTAGTCTTCTCGTAAGGGGATTTATAGGTCCAATAAATTCAATAGCCCACTTTTCAAATGACACCATGGCTAGTACTAGTTTTAGTGGCATTTCATCTCATTTCAGTTGGTCTACCCAATCATTGACAAATATCACATGTGCAACAATAGGTGTTTGAATCTTTGAATGGTATTGACCACCAAAGTCTAGCCAATAATACTCTCTTTGATGTTCCAGTTCTTGAATTGTGTCCTCCGGATATACCCTCATGTTCTTATTTTAGAACTTTATGTTATTCATACTCTATAACTACTGCTCATAGTACTCCATCTTTTCCTAAAATATAGAGTTCTCTATTGATCATCGTATAGGGAAGATCTTTTATGATTAATCTCCTTTTATCTTCTTTAGTATAGTTCTCAGGAAGGTACTGGTAGATAGTAGTTAAGCAATATCTTGTAAATTGTTAGGTGCTATGGTCATTTGAAATAGGTGTGTGCCAAGGAAATCATCTTTCATTACGTCTTCTTCTTCACCATTATCAATTCTAGAAAAGTAGTCTAGTACCTGATTTGTCTTCCCTAGTTTAACCATAATTTTGAAATCAAAGTCTTGAAAAAGCATCAACCTTTTGCATATCCAGTCATGTATCACCAGTTTGTTCATGAGGTATCTTAACTACTTATGATCTATATAGAAAATGAATGGATTCACTAGAAGATAATGTCTAAACTTATGTAGAACAAACACCATAGCTAAAACTTATCTCTTTGTAGTTGTTCACTTCTTCTCAACTATTGATAGTTTCTCACTAGCAAATTTAACGAGATGATCCTTTCTTCCTTTAGGTTATGCTAGTATTATGCCTATTACGGTACTAGATGCATCAACATGAACATAAAATGGTTGTCCAATCTGGAAAGATTAAGATTAGAGTCTTTTCTATATTTTTTAAAGTATATCGAATGGTTTCTGGTAGTGATATGTCTATTCAAACTTCTTGTTATTCTTTTTCTTTAGTAGTTCCTCAATGGGTCCTAAGATCAAGCGGCATAGTTTTTGATGAATTTTTGATGGTAACCTATATAACCCAAAAATGCCTTTATCTCTATTATACTTTTTGAGGGTGGTAGATTTAGAATAATAGCTATTTTAAGTGGGTCTACCACCATTCCTTCTTTACAAATAATGTGCCCTAGTGGAGTGCCAAATGGGGTTGCAAAAAGACATTTATTCAAATTCAGTGTAATTCTTAGGTTGTGATATCTCTCAAACATCAACCTTAGTGTTTGAATATGGTCTTTAAGCATTCTATATATTGTCCAATCATCAAGATATACTTCCATAAAATCATGTATGAGATCTCTAAATGCATTTGCCATGATTTTATTGAAAAATGCAAGTGCATTTATCAGTCTAATGGCATAACTACGTACATATATGATCCCCATTCTGTTACAAAGGTAGTTTTAGATTGATCTTATTTGAAAATATTCACTTTATGGTAACCAAAAAAGCATTTGTAAATTAATAAACCTCTCTTCTAACCACATTTTCTAATATTTCTTCTATAAATGGTGTTGGAAAAGGGTCATGTTCATAGACCTTGTTTAATCCTCTAAAATCTACACATCCTTATGTCCCCTATTTTCTTGTTCTATACTACTATGGAGCTCACCCAATTTGCATTTTCCACTAGTTTAATTATACCAGTGGCCAAAATTTTATTTATCTCAATTTTGACCTTGACTTTTAACTTTGGATCCAACTAGTAAGGTCGTTGTTTATGTGGTTTTACATGTTTATTAAGTTGGATCTTTATTACCTCTTTCTTTCAATATCTCTACAACTTTTTCTGCTATTTCTTATGTCCAATAATCAATAATCTTAGCCATCTTAAGTTCACCATTCTATGTTATGTTCTTTTCTTTGACTTTTAATGGTTGGTAGTAATATTCACTTTTGTCCCTAGTTTTTTCTATTATTATCTCTCATCCTCTCCTATTTGTACATCTTAATTTTTAGGATCTTTGCTTTCTTCTAAAGGATCCTTATTCTCTTGCTTTACTAAATAGCATATCCTTTGTAATGTTTGTGGTATCTATTCAAGTGTATCATGTTGAAATTATATCTTTTCTTTTCCTAATTTATGGTCGATTTCTTCTTTTGATAGTGTTATGACTTCTTTAATTCATTGGGGCACATTAAATATATTTTAGGATTTGGATCCCATAATTCAAAAATTTTGCAAAAATCTATCTTGATTATATCCTAGTGTTTTTTCTCTCCTCTTAACTCTTGATGGATATACTGAGCTCTTATGATAGGTGTTAAAGTCTAGTAGAAGAGTTGTTCTTTTAACCTTTCATAAATCTCCCTTATTTCATTCCATATATACTCACAAGTTTCTATGTGATTAAATGGGTTCCCTTTTCCATCATACTTAATTATTCCATCAGCATCTACTTCTTCTTCTAGGTATCTACTCTTAATCAATATTGTCAATGCTTTCCAAGTAGGTATGTTGTCTTTCTGAGTCTTCCACCAATTTGTGACACTTAGAATTAAGATTTCATCAAGAGTTTGTAATCTAATTATTTTATTTGTGAATGTGCATTCCATTTCTTGAAATATTGTATCAAATCTCCTACTCCAGAGTAGTGGGGTAATTTAACTTGTGATACCCCTCTTTGGATGTAGTTTAATCTCTTAAATTGTGGTGGGCTCACTTGGTCTCTAGTATCTAGTTGTGTTGTTCTAGTAACTTTTCTATCCATAAAGATTATCTTGATTCCTAGGATCCTTTTCTTATATTTTCTAGTTCTTGCCATGCCCATGCTTCCACCACTTTATCTATGTCTATTGAGTTATTACTATTCAAAAATATCTCTCCTTCAATATTAGGTTCTCTATCTCATTCCTTCCTTGGTATAGCATCTATTGTGTATGGTGCTTTAATGTCTTCATCTTCACTTCTATATTTTTTGAGTGGATTTCTTCCACATATACCCATTTCATGCCTTTCTTAAATGGAATATGTATTGCCCTTCCATTACCTTGTAGTATTAGTTCTTCAACTACATTGAAAATGCCATTTTTCTCCTCAAACTATGCAATATCCAATATGAGTTTAAAGACTTCTTTTGACCTCTCATACATATCAATAACTTTAAAGTCAACTTTAGTCTATATACCCATAAAATCAACTTGAACATTTTTCCAGGTACCAATTGGACATATTGGTGTTCCATTTGCTAAAGATATATCATATGGTGTTTGATAGAGTTGTAATTTATCAAATGCCTCCCAAATTTCTTTATCCATAATATTTGTACATTCTCCTAAGTCTAATAGAACTTTCTTAGCCATATTGCAATTAAGTTTGACATATAATAGTCATGGTTGCTTTTTCCATCTCTTTTGGGTTTTGATAGCTGATCTAGGATTCTTGTTTTCTCTAATTTTTTTATTCCAATAATTTTAAAATTGTTTAAACTTTTGCAATAAATTCACTTCTTCTATTAAATTGGCCATTTCTTTTAGATTTTGAGCTTCCCTTTCTAAATATGATTTCTTATTCTCTTCTTCCTCTTATAGATTTTCTATTATATTTATAGATTTTTAACCACTAAGTCATGGTTATTTTTATTCAAATATTCATTTTCTTCCTCACTCTCATATTATTCTTTGATTATGTGCTTATGACCTGTATCTTTCCCTCCACAGGTTATGACAGTTGCTCTATCTTCTTTCTTCTAAAATTTTTCAATAGCCTCTTTCTTTAGTTGTCCTTTTATTTGTTGATACTCTTTTTCCAAGAATTCCTTTTCTATCATTGAAGGTTCTCCTATTTCATATTTAAGTTCTATGTCTTTTCTTTAACATCATCTAGCATTCTATCCTTGTTCTCTTGGTATTTTCATTATTACCTTCACACTATGTGGTATATTAGGACATGAGAATTATTCACTTCTAGTCCTTTGTACTAGTCCATTCTTATAAACTATAGCTTTAGGGAAACTAAATACATTGTTTGAATTGCCACCACAAAATCTACAACCTAATTTTTCTTCTCTTTTTTTTTTCTTCTGCGTTCATTAGTATAGTGACTTAGATTACCACAATAGTAGCAGGTTGGCTTCTATCCACTTCCTCTACCTCAACCACCTTTGTAATTGTTGTTCCAGTAGTCACCTATACTATATTCTTGTGAGTACTCATTGTTATAACTTGTAGAAGGCTCTCCATTTTATATTTGGGGTATTGCATGGTTCACATTATTGATTTGTCATTGATTTCTCTTACATGTTAGTCCTTGGTAACCATGAATTTTATAGCCATTTAATGTTGTTGTGGCCAATCCTTGAGCTCTATCCATGCCTCTATCAATAGTGGATTCTTCCCTATTCATTCCTCTAACCAATGGCTCATGTCCTTCTCCAACTAACATGGGACAATCATCTATTAGATGTCTATCCCACTATTTACATTTATCGTACTTACATCTTACCATTCTACTAGTAACTTTTTCAAAAGTTTACCCTTAGTGGGGTGACATTTTTTGTTCCTTTAGCCATTGGGTATTCATGCTTAAGTGTCCTTCTCTCCTACAATAAATGCATTAGATGTTATCCCTTCTAGGTAAGGGAGAAGTCTCATTTCTCCTACCTTTTACTAAAATTTCCTATTGTAATTTCAATTTCTTCAATTCTAACTTTAATTTCTAAACTTCTTCACTTTCTCCTAATTTGTTTCTCCATGATCGAGCTTCTATTCTGGATGATAATTCCACTACTTCATAACAAGTACTAAATTGTTTTCCATCTACCGTATCTCTAATATGTGGTTTCAAACTAGATGCAAACCACTTTAAATCCTCTATTTCTCAATTAGTGATTCTTTCAATTTGCAGACTACACTTTTAAATCTTTGAACATATTGCTTCACTAATTCGTTCTCTTCTTGTATCATCTCCTACATTTTTCTCACACTTTTAGTAGGGGCATTCAGAGAATACAAATTTCCCATAAATAATTTACTTATCTCTTCCCATTCCTTATCATGTTTGGGGCATACCTTGATATACCACTTTAAGGCTTCATCTCTTAGTTTCTCTACAAATTCATATAATCTGGTTTTTCCAAAATGAAGAGATGTTCACTTGCATCCTTTGTATATTTATTGAACACATGGATTTTAATCATGTTTACAACCATTTGTGTCAAAGTGAAAGGTGTCTTTGGTTTGTCTTTTTGTAATTTAGGGCTTGACCTTAGCTCTACTTTGTCTTCTACTCTTAGTTTTCCTTATTTTTTTCATCATGTCTCATTTGCCTAGTTTTATCCTTTTGTTGGTTGACTAATTTTTTTTCTTTGCTTTTGTCTCTAGATAATTGGATTTAAAAATAGTAATTGCCTAATATTTCTTCAAAATATTTCACACACTCTCTTCTTGTTCTTTCTCTCTCTAGCCTTAGCAAGGAGTCATTATTTATCTCCCCTTCTAATACTTTTGTCTTATTTGGCATGGTGACTCTTGCTCTAGGAGGTTCACCTCTTCAAGGTGTCATTTCATCTTGGGAGATGTAGTTTTCTATAATTTATTATTAGTTAATGACATTTTTTTTAATTAATATGGGACTCTCACATCCTTCTTTGATTGTTTTAGTTGTATCAATGGCTAACTAATTGCATGATTTCTTATATCCTCTTTTTCTGCATATCTTTCCTAAAATTTTAAGTTTTTCAACACCTTTTCTTTTTGTAATTGAATACTTTTACTTTCTATGTTTTCTATGAACACAATGAAGCGCTGAGAGGGGGGTGAATCATCACACACTAAAACTTAAGAAAATATTTGCATATAAAACTGAATAACTTGAAGAACAAAACTAAAATAAAGGAACACACATAACACTAGTATTTTTACATGGAAAAACCTAAAATAGGGAAAAACCATAGTGGGGATTAGCTCACAATATATTATGCTCACTACAAAAGTATTACAACATTGTTTTAGGGCTACAACCCAAGGAAGTTGCTACTCCCTAATTTAGTGCTTACAGTAATTACAACTTTGATTTAAGGTTACAATCTAAGGAAGCTACTACTCCCTAACCATTCTACTCACTGCAATAGGATTTACAAAATGGACTATTGCCAAAAGGACATCTGACTTATGTTGATAATGTAGTCTTCTTTTTCTACTCAATATATGTCTTCAAATTGATTCTGCACACTTCATATCTTTCACTCTACTCTGCTATCTTCGCACTCAGTCAAACTTCTCACAAATGAATTTGATCTTCTATAAATATCATCCACAATACTTCAAAACATTGATTAGGTCAGCCAAACAGGATGGAACGTGTAGCTTGTAGTAAGTTGGCCTAAAACATCACCATATGCACTTGCAGAGATGAAACATAACATAAGCTTCACCAAAATAGGTCAGCACACCCTTCCATCATCCTTATAATCCTACTATCCATATGAACAATCACCACTCAATAACCAAGTCACTTAGTTTAGGTTTCACATAGATGCTAGTGAAGATAAAGCAAGAAGCTACCAATTGTTCATAAGAAATGGCACTTGTGGAACACCAAACACTCTAAAAGTTTGATAGAGTGAACTTCAACCATTACTGATCTTCTCCTAAAAACCACATGCCAAAAAGGTTAAGTATAGTGGAATGCAGAGCATTCCAATGTAATCACTACAACTCCAAGCTCAGTCTACATAGTCTGGCACTTTGTTGCTTCTAACTTTCATTGTTGAAGGAATTAAGAGTTGAAACTTTGGAATTAGACTCCTTGATGACTGCAAATGCTTATTCTAGAACCATAAGCCAATTTATTACAATGTGGAGAAATGTAGACCAAAACAAGGTGATTCTACCTTAGGATATGCAATGTGAATGCCTTAGTCAAATTTCTACTTCTTATCATTAAGTGCGTTATTCCCAACTAATGAGATATAATTGTACAGATACTAGAAACATGTAAGGATATGAGTATTTACCTCAACATTATGTTCAAACATAAAACTGATCACCTCACCATACTTAGATCATTTTCTCTTCTCCCGGACTGGTTTTCCTTGACCATGCTAACTCTTCCTTAGTATTAGTCTGTCTATACATTTCCACATACTATGTTGACATCAATGGCAACAAATATTGCCAAAAATATCTCCCTTTGTCATTGATGACAACATATACTCCTCCTTAGACATATATTTCTCTCTCCCCCTTTGACATCAAGGACAAAGGGTTTGACATCCTTTGCTTGTATCAACTCAAAAACTATATAGACCCCCCCTTACAAAATGATTTCTACACTGTACTCCCCTTGACTATGATATCTTTTTACAAAATTGTACCTTTGAAAACCAAAATGGTGTTGGAGCAATCAACCACCAGGATCAAATCTGCAAAACCAAATAACCTCCCACACAAGAGAGACAAGAAAAAAGAATGCTATATTGCCATGATACAACAATGTACTAGATTACATAATGTACAATGAGGCCTTGGTTATAAAGACCAAGGTAAGATACAAGATGTTGTAGTCATGTGACAAGTGTCGTAATCCTATGACATATGACAACTATAGGATAAGATGACAACTATCAACAACAACTATCAACAACTAGACAAACTAGAAACATCTAGAAGACAACTAGAATGCTTCCTAAGTCAACTTAAGATGTGAACATGTGTGTGATTATTATTTAACTTATAAATAGTTAAATAATATGAATTATCTACACAACAAAGGTTAAACCAGATAGGTAATAACCCTATTCACACCAACACCCCCCCTTAAGTGCAACTTAGGGAGGAACAAACAAATGCAAAGATGGGTCCCAGCAACAAGGCCATGTTAGGTACCCATGTACAAACAATCTCTCACAAGCAGAGAAAAGGAGAAAACCTCGTGGGAAAAAACTCCTCTCCAAAAGAGAGAAAAACATGCAAAGAAAAAACATGAAAAAGTGAAGGAAGGAGGACTCAAAAAGACCCCCCAAGGACAAATTCCTTCACCCCAAGCATCGATTGCAACTGAAGATAATGAGGCAATGCTAAAGGTTTAGTGAAGATGTTTGCAACCTGCTCCTCGGTAGGTAAGTACTCCAAGCTGAGAACACCATCTTGGATAAGCTACCTGATGAAGTGCATGTGGATCTCAATGTGCTTAGTACGCTGATGCTCCATGGGGTTGTGAGAAATATGAATGGCACTCTGATTATCACACCAAAGAGTAGTGGGATGATCTGGAGGAAATCCAAACTCAGTCATCAACTGTCGAAGCCAAAGTACCTCCTGGCTAGCCAAAACTACACCTCGATACTCAACCTTTGTTGATGATAATACAATAGCTATATGTTTCTTGCAAGACCATGCAATTGGGCTAGAACCAAGGCAGGAAACAAAGCCAGAAGTGGACTTCTGATCATTAACATCACCAGCCCAATCTAAGTCAGTGAAGCCGATAATCAAAGAAGCTCCTGATGTGTAATGAATGCCAAAGTGTGATGTGCCCTAAATATATCTCAAGATAAGTTTGGCTACCTTCCAATGACTCTCATGTGGCTCCTAAGAGAACCGGGAGACAAGTCCAACCACAAAGGAAATATCAGGACGACTATGTGTCAAGTACAAAAGACTACCAACCAACTATCGATACAATGTAGCATCAACTATGGGAGCAGTACAACTGGTAGATAGTACAACACCTGATTAAAATGGTGTAGGGGCAGGCTTGCAATTAGCCATGCCAAATCTGTGAAGAAAATCAAGAGCATACTTCTACTGAAAAATGAAGATCCCCTCAGTAGTCTGGCGAACCTAAAGACCAAGGAAGTAGTGCAGAAGACCAAGATATATCAAAGCACTCCATCAATGCTTGTTGAATACTCTAAATCATGGAGGTAGAACTACCTGTGAGAATCAAATCATCCACATAAAGCACAAGGATCAAAAGATCATCTCCACGTCTCTGAGTGTAAACTGTAGGGTCAAAATGGCATCAAGTGAAACCGAAAGCTAGCAGGAAACTATCCATCTTCTCATACCAAGCCCTAGGGGCTTGTTTGAGACCATATAATGAATGACGAAGCCTGCAAACAAGTGAAGAGTCCTGCACAAAACTTGGAGGCTGTTCAATGTAGATCTCCTCATGAAGATCACCATGCAAGAAGGCACTCTTCACATCCATCTGATACACTGGCCATCCTTAAGATGCAGCAAGAAAAAGTTCAAGACAAATGGAATCCATCTTGGCAATAGGAGCAAAGGTCTCAGAGTAGTCAATACCCTCAACCTAAGAAAACCCCTTAGCAACAAGACGAACCTTGTACTTGTCTATAGAACCATCAGCTACATATTTGGTGCGGTACACCCATTTGCACCAAACCAATTTTCTTCCCTTAGGAAGAGGAACAAGATCCCACGTATGATTCTTTATTAAAGAAGAATACTCCTCAACCATTGCACTATCCCACTCTAGAATACCTGTGGCATCTGAAAACTTCTGAGGATTCGTAGAAATGGCATGACTCAAAAGCCTGACACCTAATGTCTGTGAACGAGTACAGTGAGTATCTGTGGGATCACCAACAAGAGAACTAGTCTCCTCAAGAGTAGTACGGACCCATCAAGGCAAAAAAGGTGCTGGAGGAGGTGGTGGAGTAGGACCTTCATCTATATCATCCTGAAGAAGCAAAACATCTTCAAGTGATGATGAAGTAGGTGGAGTATGTAGTGAGGAAGAATAAGTGAGGGAAGAATCCACTTGTTGGAAGGACTCATCAAAATGGACATCTCTACGAAAGTAGACATCCTAAGTGATAGGATAAAACAACTTGTAAGTCTTCACATCCTCACAATAGCCAACAAAAATCAAAGGTTGACTCTTCTTCTCCATAGCCTTACGCTGACCATTCAGAATGAATGCCCAAGCCTCACTATCGAATACTCTGAAGAAGGATACATTAGGCTTGACATGGGACCAAGCCTCCTGAGGAGTCATATGCTGCACTGCCTTGTGAGGCATACGATTCTGAATATAGTTGGCACAATTGAATGCTTCAGGCCAAAAGGTGAGATCCATAGACCTATACTATAGCATGCAATTTGCCATCTCCCGTAATGTCCTATTCTTTCTCTCGACCACACCATTCTACTGAGGAGTGTAAGGAACTAAAAACTGATGTTGAATTCCATGCTCACTGCAAAAATCCCAAAAAGCTTGGTTCACATAATCCTCCCCATTATCCGTGCGTATCCGTTGAAGAGAAAGACCTGATTGCTTCTCCACAAATGCCTTGTATGTTCTGAATGTGTCAAAAATGTCACTTTTGTACTTAAGAAAGTACACCCATGTGCGTCATGAGAAATCATCAATGAAAGTGAGCACATACTTGGCCCCTGAAAATGAAGGAGTTGGGAAAGACATGAGATCACTATGAACCAACTCCAAGGGTGCCGAAGCTCGTGTAGCCTGACCCTTAGGAAAGGGATCCTAATGATGTTTTCCAAGTACACAACCTGGACAAACTCCCTCTCTACTAGAAATCTTAGGTAGACCAACAACCAACTTCTTTGTGCTCATCTGCTGAAGATAACTGTAATTCAGATGTCCAAATCTATCATGCCAAAGCTTTCTCAAGGCATCGGCATGTACTATAAGAGATGATCCTGATGAAGATTCAAATCCATCAAATCTGTATAGTCGAGATGCATGATCCACTCTCCCTGTAGCAATAACTATCTCAGGATCCTGTAGCTGTTGAATAACCACATTGTGAGGAGTAAACTCAACTTTCTTCCCATCCCCAGAATGACAAATCTAATATATGGAGAGAAGATTAGTAGATATCTTAGGAACAAAAAGAACATCCTCAATGCAAGCATCTTGCAATTGAATGGTGCCTATCCCCATGACTGAAATCTAAGAAGAGTTCCCCACTACAATCTGAGAAGTGCTAGTATCAGAAAGAGTCTCAAGTAGATCAAGTGAATTGGTCATATGATGTGAAGCACCTGAATCAAGTATCTAGCTATCTAAAGATGCAAGCAAGCCATGTGCGGAAAGAGCATGTCCTTTTCCTGTAGAGGAGGGCTTGGGAAGAGAAATCTTGTGCTTCTTCATAGCTTCCTCCAAAGCCTCTGACTGCTTGAAACAATGAGACTCATCATGACCTTTTATACCACAAAAAGAACAAGTGCCACCTTTCTTCTTCTTTTTCTTGGAGGAATACTCACCAGATTTGGAAGGATTAGGTGGAGGAGTGGGCTTCTGATCATTCTTCAGCTTTGGTTTGAAGGGAGACTCACTACCTAAAGGAGATTATGTCTTGGGCTTCTTCTTATTCTTACCTTTACCCTTGGAAGATGAGGCCATCAAGGCTTGACTCTTAGAACTAGGAAGTGAATCCATTTGAAATAACTTGGTTTGCTCCCTAGTAAGACGCTCACAAAATAGCTCAAAGATAGGCATCTTAAAGTCTTTCCCAAAGGCATCCATAGTAGAATAGAAGGTAGATGAAAACATCTGAAATGGGCCCTTCAACTTCAACAAAATCAAGAAGATACATTCCATTTCAGTTTTATCATGCCCACACCCTTTCAATTGTGACAAGATCATCTTGAATTTCTTGAGAAAATCTTGGATAGTAGGAAAACTATCTAGAGAGAGTGATGTCAATTATGCCTCTAGTTGCAAGATTCAGAATTCATTGACAGTACCATTCAATTCTACAAGCTTATCCCAAATGTGCTTAGGTGTTGTACACTCCGCAATATGAAACAACAAGTTATCTGATACATGTAATCCTATGATTCCCATAGCTTCATCTAATTTGTTCTTACAAGCAAATTTTTCAAACTCCTTAGTGAAACCAAGTGGATTATCCTCTAGCATTTGCCAAAGGCCCTTAGATTACAGTAGTTGTTTTATTTTTAACTTCCATGTGTGGTAATTATGTGGAGTGAGTGGTTTTATAGACACACTTTCTGCCATGTGTAGCAGAAAAAACACCAAGAACCAAAGACACAAGGGCACTTAAATCATGCCTTTCACCCCCCCCAAAATGTATTAACAATGTAATTGTAACCCCCCCAGCAAAGTACAATGAATGAATTTGTACAATCGACAAGCTTAAATCAATTGTTCATAACACACGGTGATTTTTACAATTTTGAGCAAATAAATCTTTTCAAGGGAAAAAATAGAAGTTACAATCAGATTCCTTGCAATTTTTTGAGCAATTTCAAAAAAAAATTCACCAGATTTCGACGTCGTACTCAAAAGTTATGCCAGTTGCAAGAAAAAGGCAAACTGAACCTTCAAGCTGAAAAACTGGCAAAAAATGATGAAATCTGAAAAAATTTCCTAAACCATAGTGAAATTCATTGAACCACCTTTCTGATGACTATAAAAAACCAAAAATCTGCCTCTTGGTTTGCAAGATATGGCGAAAGGAAAAAAGCTCCCTCTTTGTCAAAATTTACAAAAAAAATGGTCAACCTCGACTTCATGTGAGAAGATCAACACATTGTATGACAGTCAACAGAATCAACAAGAAATGTGGAAAAATATTAGGTTTCTTATGAGGGGGTATTGGCCACCTGCCAAACCGGGCCTTAATCACCGTCTTGGACAAACGAATTTAAGACAAAAAATACCCTCCTCTAAAAATTGCCTTAAAAATTACAGGAGCACCCTTACTTCTAAATTAAGAGATCATATTATGCTCTCAAATGCAGATCTCGAGCAAAATAGAACCTGACGACTTGTGAAATATCTTGTGGAAGTGGTAGTGTTTGAGTGAGAACAACAATGAAGTCGACCAATTCTATGCTGATGAAGTCAATCAATGGCCTATGAGGCCGTGCTGGAGTAATCAGCAACAAACTCTCAAAATAGAATGCTATCATCAACTTCAAAAAACATAGATCCCGATCCAATTCCTTCCAACACAAAGGACACCAAATGTAGCCGGATAAGGAATGGAAGTGAGTCGCTAAGGCCGAGTAGGAAGGCCGAAAGTTGTAGTGCAAGTCAATGACCATATAATGTTGTAAGATTGTAGAAAATGCTGGTGCAAAGGGCAGCCAAGTAACATCAAGAGTCACAGATCCTGATCCTGTATATAAGGGTCAGAGATCCAAGAGGAGAGCCCAAAGAAAAACAAGACTGTCAAAGTTTGATCACCAAAGAAGATCTAACGCTTGATGCTGATTTAAGAGGTGGATGCAAACACAGAGAGGCCGTAGATTCACTATCAACTGGACTCGGCCTCTTCAATCATACAAAAGACGCTAAATGGGTCTAGCTTGAGCCGGGTCAAAATGAGCGATAGATGCCTGCGAATGGGCAAAATGGAGTTCGATCGAGCCTGATTAAAATTTTCAATGGCCTTAGAACATGTAGAGCCAAAAGAATTTGTGCAAAGTGGCTAAGCATGAATAGCAAAGCATGCAGGCCGAGATCTTAATGCAAGGAGGCCAATTTCTGAGGACGCCATGAGTGTGAGCCCCTTAAAAAACTAGTCTGAAAGGTATCAAAGATGTCTGCAAATATTTGAACCAACTTGACCATGATCTAATATAGAATGTGTGTTGGCATTGTTGTTAATGAACAAGATCTAACACAATGCATATCTATGAGCAAGAACAGATAAGCCACCAACCACTGGTTCAAAAGAGCTTTGAATCGATGGAGCTCATATGGGAACCAAAAAAAAATGACTGTGTCAAAAAAATAGATCTGGAGGAAAAAACACCAGAAGATTACAACTGCCAAATCTGGGCCGAATCAAAGAATGACAATGACTGGAATGCCAAAGGTCAAATTGGCCAAAATAATACCCTGCAGACCAAAAAAATTGACCCAAAACAAAAAAAATAGTCTGCAAAGGCTAGATCTGGGCCCAATCACCAAAACAGGCAAAAAACCAACCGAGCTAATCTGAGAATTTGATCTTGAAGCAAAAAATGTAGGGGGCAAACATGCCCTCTACTAAAAAAAATTTGCCTTTTAGACGAAAAATTTCTGCAAAATTGCATATAAAAGCCCAAAAAAGTCAAAAAATTACCTATGTCCAAAATCAAGTTTTGGACAATTAATCTTTACTAACTTGGGCAATCTGAATTCAACGGTGAACTCTGTTTTCAGCTAGGATGTACCAGCAAAAAGTTGACGGCAAGATCTCTTAACAGAAAAGAGAAGGGGCTTGCAGGATCATTGCTCTGATACCATATTGGAGCAATCAACCACTAGGATCAAATCTGCAAAAGAAAATAACCTCCCACACAAGAGAGACAAGCAAAAAGAATGCTATATTGCCATGATACAACAATGTACTGGATTACATAATGTATAATGAGGCCTTGGTTATAAGACCAAGGTGAGATACAAGATGTTGTAGTCATGTGACAAGTGTCTTAATCCTATGACATATGACAACTATAGGATAAGATGACAACTTTCAACAACAACTAGACAAACTAGATGAAAGGAAAGTAGAGGTGCGGAATATAGCTTCCCTAATGTTAGTTCAAAGGGAAAATGCAGACAGGTGACTTTCAATTCAAAAAACCATAGATAAACACCCAGGAAAAATACAGAATATAGAGAATGATACCAGATTTACATGGGCAGACCCTTTCGGGTAAAAAACCCACCACCACAAGAGAGACTATCTTTATTATAGCAAACTGAAAGATTACAATAAAGATTTCCAGCTCTAATGTTCAGGTATCGATTCTTTTTTAATTGTACAAAGATGTTTTTCTCATCTGCACATTCTACAGAAATAAATAGTACCAAATGAATCATTTCAACCACCTCCGACAATGTCAGTAGATCAATTTTATATTCTCCAGTCTACAAGAGCAAAGACTATTACTTGTCTGTTGCCCTAACTGATTGATCTAACTTCCCTATCGCCACTGCTGTTCAACAGTTGTAACTATTCACATTCCCGTGAGATATATAGTCCCACATACACTGGGTCGCAGACTGCTCTACAGTTTATATCGCCAAACACTCAGTCATACTATCATCGACAATTTTGTTGCCGATGATGCCAAACCAAAGACCCATCGGCCTAACCTGCTGCATCGGTGATCGCATTGTTTCCTTCACCGATACTATATAGTCTCCGCAATCCTCAAGTTCACCACCCTTCATCAGACAGACCTTCGCCATCGGTTCAAACACTTTCCATTGTTCCGATGAACAATCTCTCGCTGACCAACTTTGCATATTGTTGAACCTGTTGAACCATTGAACCTCAATGCGAGGTTCAATGGTTCAACAGAGTGATATCTTCAACTAAGATAAAGGACCATTGAACCATAGAACCGATGAATCTATCCCGTTGAACCAATGCCGAACCATTTGAACCAATGTCAACGAACTATCGAACCGTTCGGTTGAACCATTGAACCACATAACCGATGAATAGTTCAATGAAATAGTTCAACGAACAATTGAACCCGATGAATAGTTTGAACCTGAAGAACAGTTCAATAAACTATTGAACCTGACACTTGAACAGTTCATCGAACCATTGAACCCAATGAACTCTTGAAAGGTTCAACAAAGAACAACTATGAAACATGAGATTCAAGCAGTAAAATTGAGACACAAGTTCTCTTCAATCTCCCACTTGTCAAAGAGATTAATGCTACCTCTTAATCCTCTTTCAATTATTGAGAACTATGAGTCCATAGACCCATCTCATCTGAACACCATTTGAACTTGGCCATGCTCACTGGTTTAGTTAAGGCATCAGCAACATTTTCCAAAATGTCAACCTTTTCCAACTTCACCTTCCTGTCTTCCACCATATCATGAACAAAATGATATTGGACATCAATATGTTTTGTCCTAGCATGGAAAGTAGGGTTCTTCACCAAACATATAGCACTTTGACTGTCACATTGAATTTGTATCTACCCTGCATTAAACCAACATTAGAACATAACCTCTTCAACCAAACAGCTTCTTGGCATGCACGAGTAGATGCCATGTACTCTGCCTCTGTTGTGGACAAAGCGACTACAGCCTGCCACTTGCTCATCTAACTGATAGCACCACCATTTAACGTGAATACATATCCACTGGTGGATCTTCTATTGTCAATGTCCCCTGCCCAGTCTGAATCAACATAACCCTGAATGCTTATAGACCTCTGAGATCCAACTGAGTTTCCATGATAGCAAATAGTATAATCAGAAGTTCCCTTCAAATACCTCATAACTCTTTTCACAGCATCCCAATGTGATCTGCCAGGATTCGCCATAAACCAGCTCAAAACTCCCACTGCTTGGGCAATGTCTGGCCTGGTATAGACCATTGCGTACATTAACTGCCAACAACACTTGCATAAGGCACTTTTTTCATGTTGTCAATTTCACTTGAAGATTCTAGACAATCTTCAACAGATAGTTTCGTTCCCTACAAAACTAGAACAACTAACTATTTGGAATAAAACATTAAATTTCTCAAGAACATTGATAATATACTTGCTCTGGCTGAGCCAAAGCTTTCTCTTAGACCTGTCCCTTTTGATTTCCATTCCCAGAATGTACTTAGCTACCCCCAGATTCTTCATTTCAAATTTCAAGGACAACTGAGATTCTAATTCTGAGATCATTCCCTTACCATTGCCAATGAACAACATGTCATCCACATACAGTGCAATTATAAGAATCTGATCACCATCAGTTTTATAATAGACAGTGATTAGATTTAGATCTCACATATCCCAAAGATAAAAGAAATGTATCAAATTTCTGATACCACATTCTAGGAGACTGTTTCAAACCATAAAGAGACTTCTTAAGTTTACACACCAAATGTTCTTTACCTTTTTCCACAAAATGCTCTGGCTGGGACATATAAATTTCTTCTTCAAGGTCCCCATGAAGATATGTTGTCGTCACATCCATCTGCTCAATTTCAAAGTAATACGCTACTGCAAGTGACAAAAGAAATCTAATGGATATCAGCTTAGCTACAGGAGAAAAGATTTCTCCATAATCAATACCTTCTTTTTGGGAATACCCCTTAGCAACCAGTCTTGCCTTGTACTTATCCACACTACCATCTGGACCATATTTCATTTTAAATACCCACTTACAGCCCACAGGTTTTCTACCTTCAGGCAAGGGCACCAGATCCCAGGTTCCATTCTTCTCCAATGATGTCATTTCACTATCCATGGCTTCCAACCAAGAATCTAAATCACGTAAGCTAATAGCTTCTTTCACAATCCTAGCTTCATCAGTATCAGTAAGTAAAGCATAGGCACAACTTGAATCAAGTACTAAAAATCCATACCTATCTGGTTGTCTTCTTTCACGTGTAGACCTCCTCACATGCTAAGGTGCAGGTTCAGGTTCTTGCTCTAGATCTAAATCTTCAGAGCTACTCGAACTAACATCTGAACCATCTACACTTGGTGCTTGTTGTTCCTCTTTTACAGGGGTCAGAGGAATATGCACAACACTCTTTTCTTTCTTCTCTTCTATCTTTTCTGGCTGAGAATTAATAACCAAAGGTTTCAACTCTCTGAAAATTACATTTCTGCTGTAAATTACTTTTTCAGTCTTAGGATTCCAAAGCTTGTACCCTTTAACCCCGACACCATAGCCAATAAAGATACATTTAACTACCTTGTTATCCAACTTAGATCTCTTTACCTCAGGAATATGTGCATATGCCTCACAGCCAAAGACTCGAATATGCCTTAGAGAGGGCTTCTTACCAGACCATGCTTCCATAGGCATCTTATCAACCAATGTCGAAGTAGGAGAATGATTTAGCAAGTAACAAGATGTAGCAACTACCTCAGCCCAGAACCTTTGTTCAAGACTAGCATAACTCAACATACTTCTTTCTTTCTCCATCAACGATCAATTTAACCTTTCAACAACTCCATTTTGTTGTGGAGTATAAGGTATAGTTTTATGCCTTTTAATTCCATGATCTACACAATACTTATCAAAATCTGCATTGCAAAATTTACCACTGTTATCTGTTCTCAAGCATTTTAATTTTCTACCAGTCTGATTTTCCACAAGAGTTTTAAATTCTTTAAACTGACTGAACACTTCTGATTTATTTTTCAAAAAATATACAAATGCCCTCCTCAAAAAATCATCAATAAATGATACATAGTATCTTGATTTAGATAAAGAAGGAACATCAACTGGACCAAAAACATCAGAATTCACATAGTCCAGAACACCAAAAGATTTATGAGAACTAGAATAAAATGAAACACGGTTTTGTTTTCCATATATACAATGTTCACAGAAATCAAATTCCAGATTACAATCAATCAACCCATCTACTAGGTTTTTGTTCTTCAAGGTTTTTAAACCTTTTTCACCTATGTGACCAAGTCTATGATGCCAGAGCATTGTTTTCTCTGCAGGAAGTTTGACTTGTTAGACTTAGGGTAGACAACTGAGAGGGGGGGTGAATCGGTTGTCCAAAACTTTCTTCCAAATCAAATACTTAACTCCACACAAGCATAATAGTAAATCAATCATGAAAGCATAATGCAACAAGTTAAGAGCAAATACACATTAACACACATAACACCAAGATTTTTGACATGGAAAACCTGGTTAAGGGAAAAACCACGGGGTGATTAACCCAAGATAATATTCTCTGTTAGAAGAATAGAAAGAACAAAATGGCACATGCCAATTAGGGCTCATTGCCCAAGCACACTGCTCACAAGAGGCTCACTACCTACAAGAGACACACTGTCTACAAAAGAATAAGTATCACATACTTAAACTGGTAAATAGCATCTTCACCATGCTTGAGTCAGTTCCATTTAAGCCCAAAACCTTTTGCTCTGCCTTTCGCTCTTCTCCTCACTACCACACACTCATCTCCACAAGTCCACATCTAAAATGACTTCGCAATCCCTTATTTATACATGACATCAACTTAGGAACAAACATCTAAGTCAGCAACCACCTAAAAAAGCATCCTCAAGATGTGTAAGCCATCCGATCAGCCAGTCACAGAAGGAACACCATCATCTGGAAGTTATTCTTCATTTCTGGGACCCCAATTATAATGCGGACCATAAACACGAACTGATCACGATCCAAGGACCTCCACAAACTTGCCTGAAACACCAAGAACATCCGCACTTCCTCTACTTACTGAAATCCTTCTCTCCTTCATCCGGAACCTCAAGAACACAGTTTGCCATTACTATCACAAAGGAATAGATACTTGCAGACCTTCAAACCACGAACCAAATGAGTTGACACACCACACAGACTTCCCCAACACTTCCTCAAATCCGTAGAATGGGATAATGCATTACCGGACCTCACCGGACCTATCTGTGTCACTCTGTCACCTTTGGACACCTGCCAGAGCCGGTTCTACTTGAGCGACCATAACTTCTTCAGATCTTCATGCGGACCTTTGAAAACTTGACTGGAGCATCTCAAGACTTATATCTACAAACCCTTTAAACCGCATCCTCTAATCCGCAACCTATCTTGGACTTTTACCTTGTTGTCATCACTGTTCTTCATTGTTCCTGATTGAGACTAATTTTCTCAATATCCTCAGCACACAGCTCATCCAATCCTTCTCATTAATGCAACATGAGTATGTTGACATCAATGACAACACCAGTTAAACCCATACTTGCAACAATCTCCCCCTTTGTCATTGATGGCAACATATGATGTGAAAAACCATCAAGACAAGAACTTCTCCTTACTGTCACAACTCCCCCTATCAATAACAACTATTCACATGTCTTCTCTTCGTATACTGCTCCCCCTTTGATCATCAACAACTTGTTTTTCACATGTCTTCTCTCCCTCTTTGACATCAATGGCAAAGGGCTCATACTTGCAACTTCAGAATCACACCTGCTACTCCTCCTGAGTAGCAGCTCCCCATCATCAATCTGAATCACAAGATATGATTGTGATATCCACCGGACTGATGCACATCAGTGCATCCTAGTTCATCACCGGAGGGGCAATAACCCCTAACTTCTCCCTGAGATACTCAAAAGAGTCCTTGGGAAGAGGTTTAGTAAAGATATCTGCAATCTGATCCTTGGAGGGCATATACTCTAGTCTAACTTCATCCTTGTTCACTTGCTCTCTCAGAAAGTGAAACTTGATAGATATATGCTTAGTCTTAGAATGCAACACTAGATTCTTAGAAATATTTATTGCACTTGAATTATCATAGAAAATTGTGATAGGCTCCTCATATTCTACTTTAATATCTCTTAGCATCTGCTTCATCCATAAAACTTGAGTGCAACTACCTGCTACTGAAATGTATTCTGCTTCAGTTGTAGACAGAGATATTACCTCTTATTTCTTTCTTAGCCAAGAAACCAATCTTTTTCCCAAAAAGAATGCTCTACCACTGGTACTCTTCCGGTCATCCACATCTCCTGCCCAATCTGCATCTGTATATGCATGAAGAGAGAAATCATGATCTCTAGGATACCACAGACCATACTCAATTGTTCCTTTTAGATACCTAAAAATTCTTTTGATTGCAATGACATGAGATTCTCTGGGATCAGCCTGGAATCTCGCAACAAGACCAACAGCCTACATTATATCTGGTCTAGTTTGAGTGAGATATAGTAATCCCCCAATCATTGATCTGTACTTTGTCTGGTCTACCTTAGGAGAGTCATCATCTTTGCTCAACTTACATCTGATTGCCATGGGAGTATGCATTGGCTTTGAATCTTCCATTCCAAATTTCCTTAACAATTCTTTCACATAGTTGGTCTGGAAAATAAAGATTTCTTTGTTTGTTTGAGTAATTTGCAGACCCAAGAAGAAATTCATTTCACCAAGCATTGACATCTCAAACTCACTTTTCATTTGATCTACAAAGGTTTTACACATACTATCTCTTCCTCCAAAGATGATATCATCAACAAATACTTCAACAATTAAAATGTTTTCATGATCAATTTTGAAATATAAGTTACTATCAACAGTACCTTTGTTGAAGCCAATCTTCAAAAGATGTTTGTCCAATCTTTCATACCATGCTCTTGGGGCTTGCTTTAGTCCATATAGTGCCTTCTTCAACTTGCAGACCATATCACCATGCTCAGATAATTGAAATCCATCCAGTTGTTCAATGTACACTTCTTCCAAATTACCATTTAGGAAGGTAGATTTGACATCCATCTAATACACCTTGAAGTCCTTAAAGGCAGCAAATGCAAGAAATAATCTGACTGCTTCAATTCTTGCCACCGGAGCAAAAGTCTCTTCAAAATCAACTCCTTCAATCTAAGAGTAACCCTTGCAGACCAATCTAGCTTTATTTCTGATTACTTCACCAGCTTCATTTAGTTTGTTCTGGAAGACCCATTTGGTCCCAATCACATTCTTGTTTCTAGGTCTGGGAACAAAATCCCAAGTGTGGTTTTTCTCAATTTGCATTAGTTTTTCCTCCATTGCTTTTGACCAATTTTCATCATTGCAAGCTTCATTCACTGTCTTAGGTTCAATCTTTGTAATTAGACAATTCTCATATGAATTTTGAGCAATTCTCCTCCTTGTTTGCACTCCTTTGCTTTTGTCACCTATGATCTGATCTTCAGAGTGGTTTAGAGTTACATACCTTGGAACTTTGGGAGTTTCTTACACCTCTAACTCTTGATCAGTCTCATTGAGACTTATCTCTTCTTCTTGACTTGCCAGATCAACTTGACTTTGTTTCTCAGAAGAGGCTTGGATACTTTGAATCTGAACACCATTCTGATCATCTTCATCATACTCATGAATTCTTGAGGGTCTTTCAATTTCTTCATCAACCTTCACATTTACACTTTCTACAATCTTTCTCAGTCTCTTGTTGTAACACCAGTATGCTTTGCTTTGAGTAGAGTAACCAAGAATATTCCTTCATCACTTCTAGCATCAAACTTTCCTAGATCTTCATCCCTTTTAATGTAACATCTGCTACCAAAAACTCTGAAGTATCTCACAGTGGGAGTAATGCCAAACCAAAGTTCATAAGGAGTCTTACCGGTATTGTTTCTAATTTGAACTTGATTGAGAGTGTAGACTGCTGTGCTGACAGCTTCTTTCCAATAGATCTGAGGAACATTTGCTTCCATCATCATGGTCCTGGATGCTTCCTGGATGGTCTGGTTCTTTCTCTCAACTACTCCATTCTGCTATGGAGTTCTATGGGCAGACAACTGTCTCTTTATTCCATGTTTCTCACAGAAGTCTATGAACTCACCAAATATGAATTCTCCACCTCTATCAAACCTCAGACATTTCAATTTTAATCCAGTTTCATTCTCCACCATGGCCTTGAATATTTTGAATTTCTCAAGTGCTTCTGATTTTTCTTTCAGAAAGGGTACCCACATCATCCGAGAATAGTCATCAATTAGCAACATGAAGTATATATCACCTTGGATACTCCTAACTCTTGCCAGACCACAAAGATCAGTATGAACTAAGTCCAACAGTCCGGTAGAAGACAATTCCTTATTTTTTAATGACTCTGCTCAGTTTTCCCAACTGACATTCTTTGCATAAGCTATTAGTAGGTTTCACTAATTTTGGAAGATCTCTTATAGCCTGAGTATTGCTTATCTTGATGATATTATAAAATTCACATGACACATCCTCCTATGCCATAACCAACTCTGATCAATTTGAGCAAATAAGCAACTTTTACCAGTACCAACCAAGTGGAAGATATTACCTTTAGTTTGAGTACCGGATGCAATCTCTGTTCTGAAACTTTCAAAGATCTTACATTTTCTATTCCTAAATCTGAGATCATAGCCTTTGTCCACTAGCTGTCCAACACTAAGAAGATTGTGCTTTAATCCTTCAACATATAGTACATTACCGGTTTTGTTCTTTCCATCAAGAGAAATAGTTCCTCTACCTCTAATTTTGCCAGTAGAATTATCTCCAAACTTTACAATTCCTCCTTCATACTTTTCCAAATTCAAGAACTTATTCTTGTCACCTGTCATATGGTGAGAGCATCCACTGTCAATGACCCAATCATCCTTTGCTTCAACTTGGGCAGCTAGAGCTTTTTCTTCAACTTTATGATTGACAGATATAGAGGATATTGGTTCCTCTTCTTTGATGGCAATAAACACCCATTCATTACCAGATTTGTTTCTTGTCTCTGATTCATCATCTGTTACTCCTTCATTATCATCTTCTTCATGAACATAGTAACAATTCTTTTGAAACCTTGGTCTGTTAGGATTTGGTCTTGAAAAACTTTCCGGACATCTTGAGGCAAAATGACCAATTTTATTGCAGTTAAAACAATTAAAAGGTAATTTCCCTTCATATTTATCGGATCCTCTTGGCAGTCTTTTTGCAAGAAGAGCTTCAAGATGAGCAGTTTCAGCTTCTTCTTCTTCCAAGTCTTTTCTTACTATTTCATACCATGATAGGTTCCTTGAAGAGTTTTCTCCCGGATCAAATCTTTGTTTCCCTTTTACAGAGGCACTGGCTTTGAATGCAGATTTAGTCTTTGCAGGATCATCTCCAAACTCGGCCATTTCAAAAGCAACGAACTTACCAACCAATTGATCTCTTGTGACTGTTGTGTGAGCTCTGAATTCTTTGATTGCAAAAGCCTTGATTTTATAAGAGACAGGAAAGGATCTAAGAACTTTGCCAATGATCTCTTCTTCACTCAGGATTCCACCTGCATTTCTAATTCCACAAACTAGCTCATTCACTCTTGGCATAAAAGAGGTAATATTTTCATCATCTCTCATTCTCAATTTTTCAAATTTCCCTTTTAGACTTTGTAACCTTGCACATTTAACATACTGGTCTCCTTCATGCAAAAGTTCTAGTTTATTCCAAATCTCAAAGGCAGTTGGTAGATCAATAACATTTGAGAGTTCTAAGTTAGATAATGCACTTAAAAGAGCCTCTTTGGTTCGTAGATTGTTTTCAGCATCTGTGATTTCATTTAGGGTTGTCGGACCACCCTGTGGAGGTACATAAGCTTTTGTAACCATGGACCAGTATGCAAATCCTATACACTGCAAGTGACATTTCATGCAACCTTTCCAGACAGCAAAGTTAGTTCCATCAAACTTTAGACTATCCTTCTTGTAGGACAACATCCTGGATCTCCTCATGCAGTTAAGCTCCTTTCAGAGGAACTTGGCTCTAATACCAATTGTTAGACTTAGGGTAGACAACTGAGAGGGGGGGTGAATCAGTTGTCCAAAACTTTCTTCCAAATCAAATACTTAACTCCACACAAGCATAATAGTAAATCAATCATGAAAGCATAATGCAACAAGTTAAGAGCAGATACACATTAACACACATAACACCAAGATTTTTGATGTGAAAAACCCGATTAAGGGAAAAACTAAGGGGTGAATAACCCAAGATAATATTCTCTGTTAGAAGAATAGAAAGAACAAAATGGCACATGCCAATTAGGGCTCACAGCCCAAGCACATTGCTCACAAGAGGCTCACTACCTACAAGAGACACACTGTCTACAAAAGAATAAGTATCACATACTTGAACTGGTAAATAGCATCTTCACAATGCTTGAGTCAGTTGCATTTAAGCCCAAAACCTTCTGCTCTGCCTTTCGCTCTTCTCCTCACTACCACAAACTCATATCCACAAGTCCACATCTAAAATGACTTTGCAATCCCTTATTTATACATGACATTGAC
Source organism: Cunninghamia lanceolata (assembly GCA_027924645.1). Lineage (NCBI taxonomy): Eukaryota > Viridiplantae > Streptophyta > Pinopsida > Cupressales > Cupressaceae > Cunninghamia > Cunninghamia lanceolata. The sequence continues at coordinate 5,924,350 of BSBN01000379.1, forward strand.
TTAGGAACAAACATCTAAGTCGGCAACCACCTAAAAAAGCATCCGCAAGACATGTAATCCATCTGGTCGGCCAGTCACAGAAGGAACACCATCATCCGAAAGTTATTCTTCATTTCCAGGAACCCAATTCTAATGCAAACCATAAACACGAATTGATCATGATCCAAGGACCTCCACAAACTTGCCTGAAACACCAAGAACATCTGCACTTCCTCTACTTACTGAAATCCTTCTCTCCTTCATCCAGAACCTCAAGAACACAGTCTGCCATTACTGTCACAAAGGAACAGATACTTGTGGACCTTCAAACCATGAACCAAATGAGTTGACACACTACACAGACTTCCCCAACACTTCCTCAAATCCGTAGAATGGGATAATGCATTACTGGACCTCACCGGACCTATCTGTGTCACTCTGTCACCTTTGGACACTTGCCAGAGTCGGTTCTACTTAAGTGACCATAACTTCTTCAGATCTTCATGTGGACCTCTAAAAACTTGACTGGAGCATCTCAATACTTATATCTACAAACCCTTTAAACCACATCCTCTGATCCACAACCTATCTTAGACTTTTACCTTGTTGTCATCACTATTCTTCACTGTTCCTGATTGAGACTAATTTTCTCAATATCCTTAGCACACAACTCATCCAATCCTTCTCATTAATGCAACATGAGTATGTTGACATCAATGACAACACTAGTTAAACCCATACTTGCAACATGACTTCCATTGAGTTTGCATCATGTGTTACAATAGTAGCTTTTTCAGATTTTACAGACATTATTACAGCACACTGGTTTAGCATCTAACCTATACAGAGTTCCAATGCGTTCACCCTTTGCCATAACAATAGAACCTCTAGTCATCTTACAGCCACCATTCACAAAATTAACTTGCACTCCAACATCATTAAGCTTACTAACAGAAAGTAAATTTTGAGCCAAACCTGGTATGTGAAGAACTCCATTCATTCCCTTTATCCTACCATCCGGGAACTAGATTCTAACTCGTCCTCAGCCAACAATTTCCAGTGTTGAATCACTTGCCAGGAACACCTTCCCACCAGCATATGGTTCATACTTTGTGAACCACTCTCTGTGAGATGTCATATGAAAAGATGCTCCTGAATCCACCAGCCAAACATCTTCAGATGCAGGTGTTGCCAAAGCAGCAATGAAGGCATCAGCATCACTCTATGAAGACTCAGAGTCAGAAAAGTTCTTCTTCTTCTTTTTCTCCTCTTTGTTGTCTTTCTTGATGTGACCTTTCTACCCACAGTTCCAGCACTTCACCTTGGACTTCTTTCCAAGGGCTTTCGATTTCCCCTCTGATTTGAACTTAGACTTCTTGTCCTTCTTCTTGCCTCTTTCCTTTGATCTACCTCAAATAGATAGAGCCTCTTTGGCCATACCAGAAGACTTCCTCTGCATCTCTTCAGACAACAGTGAGGCAACAACAGTTTCTGTTTTAAACTTGGTTGTTGTACTTCCAATAACCATCACAAAATGATCCCATGAGTCAGGTAAAGAACACAACAGAAGCATACAGCAGTCCTCCTCTTCTATTTTTACACCTACAAATGTCAACTGTGCAACAATCAAATTAAATGAGTTCAGATGGTCTGCTACAGATGCTCCTTCATCCATCTTTAGAGAGTACAACTTCTTCTGAGGAAAATCTTATTTACTAAGGACTGGCCCTGATAAATATCTCCTATTTTTTTCCACAAAAGGTTTGCAGTTGTCTCTTCATGAACGTTCAATAGAACAAAATCTACTAAACTTAATCTTATCATTCCTCTGGCTTTCCTATCTGCCAAGTCCCAATCTTCTTGCTTCATGGCTACAGGTTTAGTTGCAGACACAGCAACCCAAAGATCTCTGTCGACCAGCATATCTTCAACTTTAAGTTTCCACAACTCAAAGTTTGTGCCATTGAACTTTTCAATGTCTATCTTTCCTGATGTACTTGCCATCTTATTTAACAAAATAGAACTCTACAGAACACCCACTCACAGAACTAACACAAAAAACCCAACCTACCAACAAGGATAACACAATTGGCCAAGCTCTGATACCACTTGAAAGGAAAGAAGAGGTGTGGAATACAGCTTCCCTAATGTTAGTTCAAAGGGGAAAATGTAGACAGGTGACTTTCAATTCAAAAAACCACAGATAAACACACCAGGAAAAATACAGAATAAACAAAACAAGATACAGAGAATGACACCAAATTTACGTGGGAAAACCCTTTCGAGTAAAAAACCCACCACCACAAGAGAGACTATCTTTATTACAACAAACTGAAAGATTACAATAAAGACTTCAAGCTCTAATGTTTAGGTATCGATTCTTTTTCAATTGTACAAAGATGTTTTTCTCATCTACACATTCTACAGAAATAAATAGTACAAAACGAATCGTTTCAACCACCTCTGACGATGTCAGTAGATTAGTTTTATATTCTCCAGTCTGCAAGAGCAAAGACCGTTACTTGTCTGTTGCCCTAACTGATTGATCTAACTTCCCTATCGCCGCTGTTGTTCAATAGTCGTAATTGTTCACATTCCCGTGAGATATATAGTCCCACATACATCGGGTCACAGACTGCTCTATAGTTTATATCGCCAAACACTCGGTCATACTATCATCGGTAATTTTGTTGCCAATGATACCAAACCAAAGACCCATCGGCCTAACCTGCTCCATCGGTGATCGCATTATTTCCTTCGATCCTCAGGTTCACCACCCTTCATTAGATAGACCTTCGCCATCGGTTCAAACACTTTCAATTGTTTTGATGAACAATCTCTTGCCGACCAACTTCACATATTGTTGAACCTGTTGAACCATTGAACCTCGACGCGAAGTTCAATGGTTCAACAAAGTGATATCTTCAGCTAAGACAAAGAACCATTGAACCACAGAACCAATGAACCTATCCCGTTGAACCAATGCCGAACCATTTGAACCAATGTCGATGAACTATCGAACCGTTCGGTTGAACCATTGAACCATAGAACCGATGAACAGTTCAATGAAATAGTTCAACAAATAATTGAACCTGATGAACAGTTCGAACCTGATGAATAGTTCAATGAACTATTGAACCTGACACTTGAACAGTTCATCGAACCATTGAACCCAATGAACTCTTAAAAGGTTCAACAAAGAACAACTATGAAACATGAGATTCAAACAGTAAAATTGAGACACAAGTTCTCTTCACTAGAAACATCTAGAAGACAACTAGAATGCTTCCTAAGTCAACTTAAGATGTGCACATGTGTGTGATTATTATTTAACTAATAAATAGTTAAATAATATGAATTATCTACACAACAAAGGTTAAACTAGATAGGTAATAACCCTATTCACACCAACAAATGGTACTACCATTTTACTCAATACCTCCACATATACACATTGTTACAAAAAATTTATGTGCATCATGCTACTTACTTGGTAAAATCTCCTTATAGGTTATCTTCAATTGGGTACAACTTGTTTCCCAATGACCTTTTGCTGAAGAAAGAGAGTTGTTTTGACATTCAAATTGAATATATAGATTTTCAGCTTCTTCCACAGTGTTGGGTGTTGAGATAAGTTGCCATTAACTTGCAATCCTAACCAATTCATGTGTCTCCAAAGTTCTTGGAATGTGTTCCCCAACACATAAGGACTTTGAGAGATTAATTATTTATTAATTATATCACTGTGACTTTTGCAATCAATTCCTAATTGATAAGATCAAACTTGGGCATCCATTTTTAGAGTGGGGGACATGAATACTTTGTTGACTTCTCCTAAGTCTATTTTGAGAGTTTGATAACTCCTAATAAGTGAGAGTTAAACTTGGGCATCCCCTTTTGATGGGGACTTATATTTAAACTTGGAGTTGTGCTTTTTTATGTATATGAGTGGATAATATTGAGACACCTTACATGGATATAATGTTGGAGTTAACTAAAGTATTAGAGATGCATGAATTGGATATTACTTGCATTCAAGATCAGAAAAGCTTGCATGGACTTGCTTGTTTTTGCATGTTGTTGCATGTTACTTGCATGTTACTTGCATGTTGTTGCATGTTGTTGCATGTTACTTGCATGTGCTTGCATGTTGTTGCATGTTGCTCCTATGGATTTGCATGTTGTTGCATGTGCTTGCATGTTGTTACATGTCACTTGCATGTTCTTGCATGTTGTTGCATGTCACTCCTATGGACTTGTATGACCTTGCATGTTGTTACATGTCAGTTATATGACCTTGCATGTTGTTGCATGTCAATTTTGTGAGATTGCTTGTAGAACACTCCAACTCTAGAAACTTGCAGGATGCTACATCTCAGTGTTTCAAGTAATGGGTATCAGTTGCATGTTCTTGAAAATGCTTGCATGTCAGTTTTAAGATATTACTTGCAAAACACTTCAACTCCAGAAAGTTGCAGGATGGTACATCTCAGTGTTTCAGGTAATGGGTATCAGTTGCATGTTGAATCTGGTGCTTGCATGTCACTTGCATGTACAGAACAAAGTAATTCAAAATAACCTTGGGGACATCAATCTTGCATGTTGTTTGCATGAAATTGATGTGTATTGATCACTTCAGTCAACAAAAAGTGATTGGGCAAATATGGAAGCCCATTTGGAAGACTTTTTGTTGTTGCTTTTATTTGGAAATATGTTTGATGTTGGCAAAGCCATTTTTAGCTATCTTGGGTGCCCACATCATGAAGAGACAGTTAACTAAAAGCTTGGACATTGTTTGAGTTCAGTCTTTTCAATTTAGAGTGTTTGGTTTTTGCATGAGCTTTGGAAGCTATGTTATCAACTACAATTTATTGTATTTTGAGTTTCAAGCTTTTGAATTAAGAAGCTCTTGAATTATGAAGCTTTAAATAAATTAATTAAGAGCCCCATACATTTTTCAGAGAGTTGAATTGTAAAAGACTTAGAAGAAAAAAGAAAGAAGTTTTTTTTTTACTTAGAAGAAAAAAGCAAGTTTTTTTTTTACTTAGAAGAAAAAAGCAAGAAGTTCTTTTTGATTTAGAAGAAAAAAGCAAGAAGCTTTTAAAGTGCATCAAGGAATCAAAGGATTTTAGTATTGAATGTAATATTTCACAAGAGATTTAATACAAGCATAAACACCTTTGGTGTGGAGTTTTTTTCCCTTAGGGGTTTCTCCATGTAAATGCTTGTCTTCTTCTTGCAAGATATTTTCTTCTACTACATTGATTAAATTGGAGAAATACTCTAACATCTAAATTGAAAGTAATTTTCATATTTACACATGCTATTAAATTCAGATTTGAAAATATTTTAAAGCTACATAGCTGCAACATTACCTTGTTCTCTCTCGCGATTTCCAACATGTAGTATCAGAGCCATTGGTTGCAGTGAGAGAGGGATGCTTTTTTGTTGAAGTATTGAAGGAATTTTGGTTGCAGGGCAAGTTCAATGTGTTAACATTGTTTTGTAGATCTATGAGTTTGGAAGCCATGGTATTTAACTCTTAGATGGATATTGTCAAAAAACTCTTTGTTGGGCTCTTAAGGGTCAAGGCTATGGATCTTTATGGAGTTGATCTTGTGGTAGTGATTTGGAGCTCCATTTTGACAATATATGTATATTCTCTTGTTTGGTGGTTTTATTCCTTTACCTTGTGGTCATGTGCATTGAAAGGGTGTTTATGTTAGATGGTTACTTCTAGTACCTTAATCACATCAAAAAACACTCATTTCTTGGACTTTAGTTTGGAGTGCTTATGTTGGGTTCATGGTTTCAGTCAATGGTTACATGAAATCACTAGATGATTTATCACTTGTTGTATGGAGGTTGTGGAGTTGGTATTTTTTTGGACACTCCTGAACAACCTGGTTTCTCCTTTCTCATGTTCATTCTTTTTTGAATATGTTGGTTTTCACAATTTTCCTATCTCAAAAGATTGTGGGTTTGTAGATCTGTGATATTCTATTATTTCAGATGACATATTTGATGGTGTTCATTGGTGTGAATGTTTGGATGTTTACATGGTTTTAGATTTATAGAGATATGGTTTTGCAGGTTTTACATGTTAACTAAAATCTCTAGTTTGTAGATCTATGGAAAATTGTATTCAAACACTTCTAGATGGAAACAATTTTAGATTTGCAAGGCTGCTTGTTGGGTTCTTATAATCTATGGTTTCTCCTATGTGGATTTATTTGAAAAATCAGATCTAGAGTTGATTTTGGTGTTTGAATCTTGTAAATCTACATGTTATACCTGGTTACATTTGTTTTACATGTTACTGATGTGGGGTTGAATCTATTTTTCAGTTGTTAAAGGTTAAAGTACTTATCATGTTCTTTTCTCCTATGAGATGTTGCATGTGTGCAGATCTTGTGAATAAGTTGATGAGGGTTCTATTTGGTAGGCCTCTACTTAGTCACCTTAATACATTGGTATTTTTTGTAATGAGACAAAAGGGTAGTTTGGAGTACCTGATTTAGTTATTCATTGGAATCTATAGCAGTAAAGTTATGTTGCATAAGAAGCTTTTTTTAGTTTCAGTAGAGTTTTGGTAATGATGTTGATCATGATACCATGCATAACTTGGTATCACTTTCAATGGGAGTTTTGTGTAGCTACATAATGTGTTCTATCTTCTTTGTTTAAAGATATTGGTTCTAAGTTGTTGGTGTTGCAGTGTTGTGATCCATGCAAAATCTTTGATTAGAATATGGATGATCTTTTGCAATGGTTGTTGGTGTCATAAGAAGCTCTTAGATTATGCCTTTAGTTTGCAGTAAGGGTTCATTAACATTTTTGGTTCCATTGACAAAGGATGCTAGATCTTCATATTTTTGAAGAAGTGTTGACATCTTGGTTTTCCATGGAGGACTCTTGGATTTTTTAGTGAGGTGTTGAGTTTATAACTTATCATTTTTTGATATATGATCCTTGGTTTAGAGGATGTATAGTATTATGTCATGATGCACTCTTGATCATGAGTTAGAGCTTTTGGCATAATACAGGTGCTCTTGGGAGAAAGATATGTTCATCGAAGCATATGATCTTCTTTTTGAGAAAATGTTAGATCATGATGTCTTGATATACTACTGATTCTATAGTTGAAACTTTAACAATGGTTTGGTTAGTTCTCTTTGGTTTTGAAGTATTATCATTTGCTTGAAGCTTCATGATTGTGTAGATTGCATTTGAAGTTGGCATGGATTTATTGCTGAAAACTCATGGACACTAGAGAGACTTGGGTGAGGCTTGATACCTCTTGAACTTAGAGATATGTGTTGGAAAGATTTCTCATTATAATATGTCAACAAAAGGACCGAGATGCCTACACTTGGAAATGGATGTGAGTCCATTATAGACCTCATGAGAAGGTTGTCTTTATTATAAGCTTTTATTGCTTGGTGTTATACGCAAGGAAAATCTTGTATCCCACTCTTGGTCTACTCGGCAAGTAAATGATCTAATAGGTGTTACCCACCTAATTATTAGATGCATTCTTTATATGTATCTTGTCTTCTCTTTTACTCTAGTCTTGAAAAGGATTGTTGAGAAGTAGATGCATGGGTTTATGGATTTCTATTGTTCCCATTATTATTTGATCTTAAGCTATGGAACTAGTTCTGAGGATTTGTTTTGGAGAGGTAGAAAAATGGTTTGTAGTTTTTGGTCTTATTCCCTTTGTTGTGAGAATATTTGGCTAGCTTGATCTACTTTTAGTGAGAGGTTAACATCTATTGTTGCCATGTTTTCATCATAATTTGGATGTTAGATGTTGATACCTTTTCAGTTTGGGAATGTTGAAAGAGTTCTTACTTTACACAGTTTGGCACATGTTAGTGTGGTATAAAGACATGGTATGATTTTGTAGTTTCTTTCTTTCCTAGTATATTGTATTCTTCTTAAAGTTTCTCATGTTTATGGAGTTGAGGTTTGTATTGGAGTCAAGTGTTATTGTTGTTAACAATAATTTGGTAGCTCCTTGATCTCTTTCTTCATTAGTTAAGAGGACTTGGGAGAGTTATTCAGATATTGGTAATGAGAGATGTTTTATGCATATCATTATATGTTTTGACACTATATGATAGAGGAGTTAGCCACATCCTCTAAGAGAAGTGCTATAGGAGGATTTGTAAATGCCTTGATCTTATTTTCAGATTTGACATTACCCATGCAGTGGGATTTCTTGGATCTATATGCTCTTTACTGTCATGATATCTTCTTGGTTGTCTCAGTTTGCAAGTTATTGATGTGAAGATGATTTTGCATGTTTCACTATTGGGATCTATGAGTTGTGTAGTTTAGTGGGTTGTCTTTACCCATTGGTTGCATTGAAGACTTGGATGTGGACTGTCAATATCCATAGATCCATTCGGTGTTATTGCAGATTTTGTTTGTGGACCTTGTCTTTAGTCATTTGTACATTGGTATGTTGCATTGAGATGGGAGGATGAATTATTAGTAGCATTGTTTTATAGGGACTTGATTGCAGTTTTAGGTTGGTATGTTAATGGCATGGAGTTCTACCTATGATGGTTTGTTTACCTTGGTTTTTTTGAGGTATGGATGTTTTTGATGAGTTAGCAACTTGTTGTGGTTGCTTTTCCATTTGGTATGAGTGTGGTAGACACTCAGAGTCTTATGTTATCATTTGAATTGATGCTTGTGTTCATGTTGAGATTGGTGCAAGGTTCAGTGACAGTTGATATGTTTCACCTTGGCTTGCTTCTTATTTATCATAGGTGACATGATGTGAGGAGTTCTTGTTTGAGATGATGGTTATCATGGTTGCTTTTGCAGGTATCATGTTGAAGCACAAAAGCATGTTGAAGAATCAATGGTACATTGATGGATAGGGATGTTTTTCATTGTGATTTAAAGTTTGATTATATCATTTAGAGTTATTGCAATGTATAATGTAAAGTGGGAGAATGTTGGGATAAGTTGCCGTTTACTTGCAATCCTGACCAATTCATGTGTCTCTAAAGTTCTTGGAATGTGTTCCCCAACACATAAGGAATTTGAGAGATTAATTATTTATTAATTATATCACTGTGACTTTTGCAATCAATTCCTAATTGATAAGGTCAAACTTGGGCATCCATTTTTAGAGTGGGGGACATGAATACTTTGTTGACTTCTCCTAAGTCTATTTTGAGAGTTTGATAACTCCTAATAAGTGAGAGTTAAACTTGGGCATCCCCTTTTGATGGGGACTTATATTTAGACTTGGAGTTGTACTTTTTTATTTACATGAGTAGATAATGTTGAGACACCTTGCATGGATATAATGTTGGAGTTAACTAAAGTATTAGAGATGCATGAATTGGATATTACTTGCATTCAAGGTCAGAAAATATTGCATGGACTTGCATGTTTTTGCATGTTGCTTGCATTTACTTACATGTTGTTGCATGTTACTTGCATGTTGTTGCATGTTGGTCCTATGGGCTTGCATGTTGTTGTATGTCACTTGTATGTGCTTGCATGTTGTTGCATGTCACTCCTATGGACTTGTATGACCTTGCATGTTGTTGCATGTCAGTTTTGTGAGATTGCTTGCAGAACACTCCAACTCCATAAACTTGCAGGATGGTACATCTCAATGTTTTAGGTAATGGGTATCAATTGCATGTTCTTGAAAATGCTTGCATGTCATTTTTAAGATATTACTTGCAAAACACTCCAACTCCAAAAAGTTGCAGGATTGTACATCTCAGTGTTTCAGGTAATGGGTATCAGTTGCATGTTGAATCTGGTGTTTGAATGTCACTTGCATGTACAAAAAAAGTAATTCAGAATAACCTTGGGGACATCAATCTTGCATGTTGTTTGCATGAAATTGATGTGTATTGATCACTTCAGTCAATAGAAAGTGATTGGGCAAATATGGAAGCCCATTTGGAAGACTTTTTGTTGTTGCTTTTATTTGGAAATATGTTTGATATTGACAAAGCTATTTTTAGCTATCTTGGGTGCCCACATCATGAAGAGACAGTTAACTGAAAGCTTGGACATTGTTTGAGTTCAGTCTTTTCAATTTAGAGTGCTTGGTTTTTGCATGAGCTTTGGAAGCTATGTTATCAACTACAATTTATTTTATTTTGAGTTTCAAGCTTTTGAATTAAGAAGCTCTTGAATTATGAAGCTTCAAATGAATTAATTAAGATCCCCATACATTTTCCAGAGAGTTGAATTGTAAAAGACTTAGAAGAAAAAAGCAAGAATTTTTTTTTTTGACTTAGAAGAAAAAAGCAAGAAGCTTTGAAGTGCATCAAGGAATCAAAGGATTCAGTATTGAATGTAATCTTTCACAAGAGATTTAATACAAGCATAAACACCTTTGGCGTGGAGTTTTTTCCCTTAGGGGTTTCTCCACGTAAATATTTGTCTTCTTCTTGCAAGTTATTTTCTTCTACTACATTAATTAAATTGGAGAAATACTCTAACATTTAAATTGAAAGTAATTTTCATTTTTACACATGCCATTAATTTTAGATTTGAAAACATTGTAAAGCTACATAGCTACAACATTACCTTGTTCTTTCTCCTGATTTCCAACATTGGGCACTATCCATTTATGTGCTACTTTTTCTGCTTTAGTCACAGTTTATGTCATAGAGGTAAGTCGCAGGCTTACTGTTTCCTTGAGCACACTGTACTATATTAGAATTTGATCTTTTTCATGTTGCAATAGACAAAACTAAGAGTGCAAATTTTCAATAATTGCTCTAATTGGCCCATCACTATCCTTTAAGGGATCATACAAACCAGATACTTGTGAAATTTGTGATTCAATGGAGTCCATCTAATCCTTTATGCTCCTTGTAGACACGGGTCATTTCAAGCGGAAATGGTACAATGAAGTAGCCTCTTCTATACACTTCTAAAAATATTTCATCTTATCTTGCAAGATATTGTGTGCATTTACACACATATTAGAAACATCTCTCAATCTCTTATCATTTATTTTCTTTAAGGCATCCTTTTCTGCCTTCTTTTCTAATTGAGATGAATGATCTTTAAAAGAATCAAGGAAGAATTTTAATTGTTGTTCAATGGTCAAAGATTTATCAATGTTTAGCTCTGGCACAAGGTCTTGGATAACATTCACTGCCTCATCCAACAATTCTATATTGTGCTAGTGTTGATATATAATTTCCTTTCTAGCAGATGAAAGTAGAATTTCACCAAGATGTAACTTATGCTGGGGGTAATATTTTCCAAATCTACCTTCCCTTCTTGCATAGGAATTTGTAACAATTGTGGAGATACCATAGGTTGGAACTACATTTCCAAACTTAGTAGGTCTTTGACTGAATTAGTTGACCCTTGACCAATCTCTTATGTTCCACCTTGACTCTTTTCCGGAGTCTTTTCTTTATCAGCAGTAACCACATCTTTGTCAAGTTTTTCATGTTGCTTGGTGTTCAATGGAACACTCTGTTCATCTTGCACACTTGGTTGATCATCCACTTGTTTAGTGTTCTCTGGAACACTCTGTTCATCTTTCTCTTTATCTTTCTTCACATTGTCCTAAAGAATAGAATCAACATTCACATCTTCTTGCATATTTTCATCATTCTTCTCTTTTTCAATCTATTCTTCTTTTCCCAAAGAGGGTGCAATAGCATGATGAAAACATGTGACTATTCCATATTCTGTGTTTCCCCTCCCTCCTCATTCCCTATATTCTCTGGAGGAGAATCATTATGATCTATATTGGAGTCAATGTTCCTTGGAGGAGAAACACTACCTTTATCCTATCCCTTTGTGTTTTGTGCTCCAGTATCCTCAAGGGGAGAAATTTCCTCATTCTTTTTAGGCTTGTCACTACCTTCCTCATTTCCTTCAGAAGCAAATTGATCAGATACATCTTCAATAATTCTCACAAAAATTTTCATCTCCTTGAGAATCTCAGCAGTTTTCTTCAGTGTCTCCTTTTCCAATCCCTTTATCTCTTCATCATCCCTTCACATTAGAGTATTCAGTCTTCTTTTAGTTATGAATTCCTTTGTTAGAATTTTAGATACTTTGACTCTACCTTCCTTAGAGATGGAGGGACAAATCTTTTCAATTGCTCTTTTATTCATCTCAGCTTCTTCATTCAAAGCATCATTTCTCCTTTTAGTAAGAACATCACCAAGGCTTTTAGGTAGTTGGTCTATAATTTCAATTAAGGCCAAATGGTGGGCTCTCATATATCTAACTATTACTTGTTCAATGGTAGATTTGTCATTAGAAAGTCTTTCATCATAAATTCTTGCAACTTCCTTTAGGGCACCATATTCTGTAATTGCATTCACTATTGCCTCAAGTTGCAAGGGAACATAGTCAAGTTTCTTGACCCTCTTTGCTTTTCCTTTTTCTTTCTCCTTTGAAGTCTCTTCTTCTTTAGTTTCTTCTCTGGTTCTTTTCTTCCTTGCCAGAGTCTCAACCTCTTCTTCCTTTTCTTCTTCTTCTTCAATGTCTTCAACATTCACTGGATTTATCTTGCCTTTTATAGCCTGCCTCTTCTGTCTAGGCTTCTTCACCTTAGTGGTCTGAGTTTGTCCAAGAATCTTTGTGGTACTTCTTTTGATAGGAAATGATGATCCAGAGGGAATAGAGGCAGTGGCTATGGCTAATGTTGATCTTCTTGTTCTTTTCGGTAGTTGTGCAGAGGAAATGGATTGTGCTTCTCTTGCATAGCTTTTAGGAGATTTAAGTATCACTTCCAAGTCAGTTTTCATTTTCTTTTCCTTAGTTTTTATATTTTCTACTTTCTCCTCTACATCACTTTTAATTGACTTGATGATTTCATTATATGTCCCAAATCTTCTAGTAGAGGGTTCTTTAGGTTTGTTGAGTAGCATATCAACATATCCTACCAAATCAAACTCTAAAACCTCATAAGGTAAAGTAGTAATCCAAAATGTCCTAGATTCAACAACCTCCATGTAACAGTTGTCTTTGTCAACCACGATTGTTATGTCATTTTTATGCTTTTCTACTACCTTAGCATGTATCATTTCTCTGGATTGCATATCACTCTGGAATGTCTTAAAGAACCCCCAAAATAGAGTGTTTCAGTGCTTAAGATCAGGGAAACTTCTCATGTAGTCATTGATTTGGTGGGCAACAGGGGTATTTGGATTCCACATCATTCCTTTCATTGAAGGAAATTCATTAAAAAAGTAGAACATAAGACATAATTAGAGAGCCACACTAGAATTTATATTTTGACCACTTTGTCCTCTTCAGATTGTCTAATAGCTATTATCGTAGGAGTTCACAAAGGTCAAAATCTTTTCCCTCTTTGACCATTTGATAGGTAGTGTATATTGTTGTTGCAGAGGTAGAGTTATCCCTACTAGTGTAGTAGATTTTGTATGCAATGTTCATGGTTGCATACCGAAACTCCAAATCTTCAATATCATCTACAATTAATGTCCTCTTGTTGAATTTTGCTCCAGTGAGCTTCATCACTTCTTCATTCTTGATAGACTTTAGAACAGGCACTGGTCCAGGAGAGCATAAACTAGTCACAGCGTTTATAGCATCCTTAGTGATTAGATGGGGCCGATCTAAACAGAAGAAGTCTTCGTGAATTCAGCGTAGGGCAATTCTCACCCAAGCATCTTCATATTAGAAATTTGGAAAACCCTTCCAAATATTCAGGTGCTTAGCAATAATGTTGAAAAATTTAGGTTTCAACTAGAAATCATCTCCCAATAGATTATCATTCCTAAACTGTTCAAGCTTCAAGTGATCATATTCATTTATCTATGAGTGAATGTATATCCAAACGTCTTTAGTATGTAACACATTTGGAGGAACATGTGAGAAGGCGCCGACTTCATCAGTCACAATGGACTTAAAGGGGTGTTTCTTAAACTTTGGCCTTGGCCTCTCAACACATCAATCACAACCGGTGTCATCATTATACTATCTTCAGGAATTAGGGTTTTAACTAGTGAAACTGAGAAATACCTGTAGATGCAGAGAGTAGAGTTTGCTCTAATACTTTGCTGGGAATCTTTTACTCTTGTCAATCTCTTCAAATTGCTTGAATTCATTCAAATGAGAGAAAAAAAATGATCAAACACTACCTATATTGATGAAGGGGGTAAATCATAAAACACACAACAACAGAAATTGTACAGAAAATAGAACTTTTTTTTTATTGATTTGGACCACTTGTTACATTACAGAAGCTCAAATACAATTAGAGGAAATCAACCCTCCACAGGCTGCAACACATTACAGCTTCCTGTCACAAGACTCTAGAATCACCAACTTTCTGTAACCCCAAATCAGCTAAGGTTTCTGTTTTCCTGCCTATTCTTGACTCCACACTTGCCCCCTTAACTCTACTACTACCCAGGGTTCCAAAAATGGTTATTAATAGCCTTTTTAGCGGCCAACAACCTAATTTCAAAATTTGTATCTCCCTCCAAAAATAGGTCAACTTCCAGGAGCCATAACTTTTGATCTGGTGTCTGATTAACGAACCGTTTTATGCGTCGGAAAGCTCGCAGAGTGCTCTACACACTAAGAACCTAATTTACTGATTTCAGCCATTTTCAAGCCCATACGAGGCCATTTAGTTCCTCAAACCTGAGTTTGAATAATTTTCAGGTATTTTTTGGGAAACAGAAACTTTAATATCTTTTAGCTCGCAAATGATCTTTGTGTGATTCCTTCGCCAAAGGTCTTATATTTCCATTATGTAACTTCCTGTAATTTTCACTTCAATCCATGTCCAAATGCAAACTTTTTAAAAATAGCAGGTTACTATTTTTAGTAGTTTGGAAAAACTGAAAGTTCTACATCATTATTCAAGCGATTATGGAACCAAAACCATAAATTTTGAAAAGAAATAGAAAGAACATCAACAATTTTGAAACACATCTTTTTTTGGGTGATGCAAGATTGCCCTTACACCACTAGATGCTCCTGCATCATATATACTCCTTTCACCAACCAATTTCAATCTGCATTAATTGCCTTCATAGTTTTGCCCTAGTTTTCCCTTTTCACATGCAGAAACCAATAATCACTCAACAATCCTTCACAATTTAGCCAATTGCTCTGGAACCTTTTTCAAACCTATCTGTATGTTGAATGCTTTCTGTATCATGAAGGGGGCGTGAAGGATTTGTAGCAACAACTCCCCCTGAGTCCATGTTTCCTTTTGATAGATGCTCTTATCACTGAAAACCATGAAAACTTTCACAATCTACTGCATTGTGAGATTTTTCTTTAGAGTTTTGATCAGACTTCTTCAAATCATAATTTTAACTTGCTCATGCCATTTTAGCCAGAATGTTGAGGAATTCAACATCTTATTTATTTAGGGGTTTTGAAGAAACTTACAGTTGTAATGCCCCCTAAATCAATACTTCATCTTTTTAGTTACCAGAGGAGGGTCATCCCACAATAATGGGTTACTCTTTTTGGCCAAACTTGACATTGAAATCAACATTTTGAACTAAATCTTCACTTTCTGACACCTATAGCCGCTAAACCATTAGGAATTTGAAGATGATGTGAACTAGTGATTTGTGAGATTTTGTCTGTAGATTCTAAATATATATATTTTTTAAAATTTGGAGTTAAATTGTAAAAAAATTTATGTCTCCTTTGATAACTGGTTTTTAATAGTAAACAATATTTTTTTAAAGTGATGTGTATTTTGTCACACATAACTTTTTTTATACAAAGGATAAAATTTTGATTCTTTTGAATTTAGATTGGCAACACCGATATCTAGAGGATGCATTTGGTTTCATAATGTTTTGTTGAATATTTTTATTTATTTAAGTTTTGAAGTCAAACCAATTATAATTTAGACATTGGCGTATTCTGTCCAACAACTTTTTTTGTATGTATCAGAATTCTTTTTTTTTTTTGGAATTAGACATCAATATTAGTGTGAATAGGGATATTTTCTATCTAGTTTCCCTTGTGTGAGGATAATTCATATTATTTAACTATTTATTAGTTAAATAATATTCCCTCACATAATTCAGATGTTAAGTTGACTTAGTGAGTTTTCTAGATGTTTCTAGTTGTTCCTAGTTGTGTCTAGTTGTAGCTAGTTGTTGATAGTTGTCTAATAGTTGTCTTATCCTCCACATGTGCTATAGTTGTCACATGTCATAGGATTAAGACATTTGTCACATGACTACAACATCTTGGCTCTCATCCTTGTATTTATAAGCAAGGCTCTTCATGTACAATGTATCATAGAGCATTCATTGATAGAATACATTATTATTCTTTCATGTTGTCTCTCTTGTGCTTTAATGAAGTCCTAGATCTTGGGTGGCTCCTATCTAGCCAACTCTTACAATCAATATCTAGAGAACATGTATTTTTTAGAATTTTTTTCTCTATTTTCCTATTTTTTTGTATGTGTGAAACAAAGACCTTGATGTTTATTGAAAAACCTACATTCACAAGGAATAAAAAATAAATATAATAATCAAATTAAATATATTTAAAATTATACTTTTTGGGAAGCTTATAATAAGGACTACATACTTACAAAACATAAATTTTAAATGAATTCATTCGATCCCCCAAAAGGTAAATCAAAAGTGGTTTTTTATCAGCATTTTGATAGGTGTAGAGTGTTAGAGTAATAGGTTATTTACTTAATTAATTTAATCATATTGATTAATTAATTAAGTCACCTTTACTTTATTTCACTTAAGCTAAACTTAGGAATCTCTCATTAGGGTTTTCTAACTTGCAATTATAAAAGCAAGTGCTCTCATGTAATTCATTAATCCATTTCATTAATTGCATCCTTTTTGTGCAAATTACTCTTTTCTTTTTTTCTCTTGTGGAAGGTTTATCAGGTTTTGCAGGTGTTCACTGGGTCCTGTGAGGTTGGCTTTCTCAACTTCTACATGGTATCAGAGCACATGGGAGCTAGGAAGAAGTAGCATAAACAATCCTTTTGCAAGTATTGAAGATTAGAGCTATTAGAAAGCATGGAGGCAGATATAAATTTCTAGATGCATGCATGTTACCTCCCCTAATTTTTCTTTGCATGCTCCTTGCTTTCTTCCTTATTGATTCTTTAAAAATTGTACGTGCTTTGCAAGCACCACATGATAAAGATTTGGGAAAATTTAGAGTTTTGTAAAAATTGAACTTATATAAAATTCCATATGGGGGTTTTGCTTAAAGCATCTAGTATAGGTTTCTTTCATTTTGCTTCTAAATAAACAAACTTAGGATAAAGTTGCTAATAAACTACCAGAGCTTTGCAACTTTTCCTCCTATGGCAACCAAAAGTGTTCTTCTATTCTAAGTTTCGATCTACATGAGATTCCAGAATCACATCCTCGAGTTTTTCCAGAGATTCTTTCTAGCGGAACAATAGTGAACATTCGATAAACAATGGCATCATCCCAACCGGAGGGAATCTATGCGAATCTTTGGAGCACATCTCTGTAGAATCATATCTTCCTGTCTTCAAATGATCAATTTCTATATTCAGAGACGGTGTACCTGTATGTTCATCCATTTGAGCAATGCAAAATATGTACAACTGCAATTTTGAGCATTCAAGAGTATCTCGAAGGTACTCCTACAATGGTTTCTATGACTCTGATATAATCCTGTTGCAGTGTGGATTTATTTGCAGTTCTTCATTGGAGTTACAGCTTTCTTCTTTAGTTTGAATAAATGGTTAGGAGTTTTTTCACTCAGTTTTATGGAGAACTTATGTTACATGCTTTGTTTAAGCTAAGCTAACCAAGGAGGACTGTGTGATGACTCTTCATGCCTCTTCCTTCATTCCTCCTTAATTTCTATTTATTCATGCATTCTGTGAAAGTTAATATGAGAATGAATTTTATTTTCTTTGTAGCTCTGTTTTCCTCTACTTTTTTTTCTTTCTACAAGTTTTGCTTCTTTTTCTTCCAGCTAGATCATTGTGTAGGTTCAGCTACAAATTCCACATGGTATCAGAGCTCCAGATCTGCAAGCCCCTTCTTAGATTTGGAGAAAATTTTGAGCAAGAGTTTTTTTCTTGGTGCATTTTTGTGTAAAACGGAGTATTCCATTAGATTCAGAGTAGTTGAAATAGTCAGATTAGCATTTTATTTGGCTTGATTTGAGCTTCGTAGGTCAAATATACAAGGGTTTTAACAGGGTGCTTTTTTTGGATACAGAGGAAAGCTATTTTTGGAGCATTTTGGGCCCAAATGGACCTCACCATCACGCTTAGAAGGTCCAAAAACCTTAAGATTAACTGTCAAATCATCAAAATCAGCTTCAGGCTCATCTGGGGCAAAAAAAAATTGCCAGGGAAGTCGTACGACCTCCCAGCACGCAGTACAAGGTGACTATAAAAATATATATATATTTTTTATTTTGCATAAAAAAATTATATTAAAAAAAATTGTATTGAAAAGGTAGGTTTTTAATTATTACAAAAAAGGGCATACAAAACTTTTTTGTAAGCGCTTGTGCATTGGTGGATGAGGGGTACCCCGTACCCTGCCACAACAGGGTATGACCCTGCTGTGTGCAGGGTGGGGTACTTTTTTAAAAAAATTATGCGTGGGGGGGGGGGGGGGGGGGGGGGGTGGTTTAACCCCTCCCCCCACATATATTTTTTTTAAAAAAAATTTTAACATAAAAAAATTTCATTAACTTTTTTTTCATGTTTTTTTTTTATTAAAAATAAAATAAAACATGTAATTTTTTTTAATGTGTTTTTTTAATTTAAAAAAAATACATGCAATTTTTTTTACCTATTTTTTATTAATAAAAAAACATGTGTTGTACCTACTTCAACATGCATGCCCACCATTGGAGTTTTTTTAGCAGAGGCTCTATCTTTGGCGATTCACCATTTTTAGTGGTGGCTTTTGGCACTTTGTCAGATTCAGCTGTTACTCCAGATTTGGTTGGAGGTCTCTACATTTAGCGATGGCTCTATATTTGGCAGAGGTTGCTTTTTTACCGAATCTACCCCTCCGTTGGGTTTTTCATTTTTGCACTCCATCTTCCAGAGACCCTATCTTGGTCATACGGTGGTATTTTTCAATGCAATTTTTTTGAAATAGGGTAGAATTTCATGCTCTTCACCATGGTACAGGTGTTTTTTTAGTTTTGACTTCTAGTATTTTCTAGAAATCAGTTTTCTCAATGTTATTGCTATGCAATTCTTGTTTTGGGAACTTTGACAAGCCATATCTTCTGCATTTGGACTCCTTTTTGGGTCCTGTTTTTTTAAAGTACATGTTTTTCTGTGTACTTCATCATGATACTATTGGTTTCCTCTCTTTCTATCATAGAATTGTATTTTAATTATGTGGTCCTTTTTTAGACATTGTGAGCTTCCATTGTAAGCACTTATCTTATGTAAACGCACTGAAATAAAGTGCCATCAACATTGTACATGTATTCCTAAGATCTTGGACATCATTTTGTGCCTTATTGTACTCACACTATGATATAAAGTGTCATGGGGGGTTGATGTTTGCCTTTTGTTTTGCCATCACACCTTTGTCATGCATGTGTGCCTTGGTTTGTACACCCTTTTATTTGCTAGTACTTTCATTTTTGCACATTCAGATGTTCCTGTTTCTTCTACATGCACTTCTTGGTTTCACACAGTTTCAGTGTACCTATCATGGCCCTCCCTTGTTTGCATTATGGGGGGGTTTCTACTGTTGGTGCTAATGCTTCCTTGGTTTTGTGTTGGAGTGAGTTATGTATCTAGTATTTGTTCCTATGTACTAGGCAGATGCAGCGGCTGGTTACCCATGCATTTCGATGAGATGGAGCATTTACCATATGGACACTCTTGTATTCCTTTTGTGGAGGTGACCTTCTATTTGATTAGTTCTTCAGACTTTTGGTACATGTACCATTTGTATCTTTGAGTTCTAGATGTTTTACCTTTGTTTGTCGTCTAATTCGAGTAGTGTCCTTGGGGGCACTCATGCAAATTCTTGTCTTCTTGATTCTGATCTTCATCTTGTTTTAGAGGAGGTTCTTTCAGCACTATAGCAGTCATTCTTTGACAGTGTTTGCAGATTCTTCATGCTTCATTGGAGTTCTTCATATTCATCTTCATGTTCCTATTCTTTTGGGACATCTTTTGTGGAGGCTTCTTAGTCCTTCACTCTTTCTCTCTCTCTTGTAGGGAGGTTTGTTCTCTCTTTTAGGGAGGAGTTTTTCCCACGTGGTTTTCTCATTTTCTCTATTTTGTGACTCTTTTGTACATGGGTACCTCATCAAGCCTAGTTGTCAGGACCCATCTTTGCTTTCATGCATTTTTCCTTAGTTTTTTAGCTTCTCCCTAAGTTCATCTTAAGGGGGGGTGTTAGAGTAATAGCTTCTTTACTTAATTAATTTAATCATATTGATTAATTAATTAAGTCACCTTTACTTTATTTCACTTAAGCTAAACTTAGGAATCTCTCATTAGGGTTTTCTAACTTGCAATTATAAAAGCAAGTGCTCTCATGTAATTCATTAATCCATTTCATTAATTGCATCCTTTTTGTGCAAATTGCTCTTTTATTTTTTTCTCTTATGGAAGGTTTCTCAGGTTTTGCAGGTGTTCACTGGGTCCTGTGAGGTTGGCTTTCTCAACTTCTACATAGAGGAGACTCCATTATATGTATGGTTTAAAACTAGTAGGGTTCTATCTAAGGGGGTTTGAATCTAAGGGGGTTTGATCAAACCCTCTTAAATTAAAATCCTTTAAATAGAACATTTTGAGGCTTAAATCATTATATTTTCTAAAAATATGTGATTTCAGCAAATATCAAGATGTCCTAGAAAGTGTAACCCATTATTGTGGCAGCACCCAGGATCCACCCGCACTAGGTAGAGGTCTGAAAACATCACATTCCTCCTCCTTCCATACTTTGCTCATTTACTTTTGTTGAGCAATATCAACTTTCTTTTGTGGAGCAAACCTTACATTCTTTCCAGAGTGCCTTGTTTGATTGCACTTGTGACAGGAGAACTTTCATTATTGAGCATTTCTATTTCTCTTCACATTAGATCTACAATTAGCTGCCTTGTTGCTAAACTTGTTACAAGTGTAAAAGTATCCATGAAAGGGCAAAGCATTATCCCTATTATTCCTAGACATTTTACTTATGCAATCATTAGCCTTATGTCTCATCCTATTGCAAGCATAACACCTTATACGATTCTGACTTAACTTACTCCTACATTTAGTAGATTTATGACCAACCTTATTGCAAGTATAACACCTTACAACATTTTGATCCATCTTACTTCTACAATCAGTAGCTTTGTGACCAAATTTGTTACAAACATAATAATTACCATTGAAACTTTGAGAATACCTAATAGGAGCAGTTTGTTTAGGTGCTCCCTGAAATTCTTCCTTCATATTCTTCCTTTGTCTCCTGACAAGAGTGAATTCATCTTATTTTGTAACTCTAGAGGAATTCTTCTTAGAATATTCAATGTAGGTCTCTTTCTTCTTTATTCTAGACTTTTCTCCTGAAATGAAGTTATCATATAAATTTACAAAGTCACTGATCATAGGACTCTTCCCTTTTTCAAAACCAAGGCCTAATTTTTCTTTTGTTGGATTTTGAAAGTTAATTATCTCATCAAGGATTCAGATCCTCCTTTTAGTTTTAGCCTTTTGTCAATATGCTCTTTTTTCTTTTCCAGTTCTTTCCTTAGCGTGACAACTTCTTCCTCAAGGTTTGAACATTTAGCTGATTTCTCATAGAGCTTGTTGTTTAAGCAATCTTCAATCCTCTTTTCTTCTTCAACCATGACTTTTAAATTCGAGATTATTTCTTCTCCCTCCTTGAGCTTCATGTCACCTCCTTTATCTCCTTCTATTAGGGTTTTCAGTTTGCTAATTTCTTCTTTTGATTCTTTGGCCTTTGTCTTCAATTTGTCAATTGTATCTTTTGATATCTCAAGCATGTCTTCATATTATACATTCAATCCTCTTAATTCATCTAGTTCATTAGGGATTGACTTGAGTTTTCCCTCAAGGTCTACTTCAGATCCATCAAGATCCCAACCTCTAGGTTCCATTGCTTCTAGATCTAGTTTCGGTACAAATACATCATTGTCCATAACTTCAAATTCCATGTGTTCAGGATCTACCTTAGTTGTTTGGCTTCTCAAAGGCACTTAGCTCTAATACCAATTGTTGAACACAATGACATACTGAGAGGGGGGTGAATAAGCATACACTAAAACTTAAACAAATATTTGCATATAAAATTGAATAACTTGAAGAAAAGAACTGAAATCAAGCAACACACATAGCACCAGTATTTTTATGTGGAAAACCCTAAAATAGGGAAAAACCACAGTGATGATTAGCTCACAATAAATTATGCTCACTGCAAAAGTATTACAACATTGCTTTAAGGCTACAACCCAAGGAAGCTACTACTCCTTGATTTAGTGCTTACAACAATTACAACTTTGATCTAAGGTTACAACCCAAGAAAGCTACTACTCTCTAATTGTTCTTCTCACTATAATAGGATTTACAAAATAGACTACTACCAAAAGGACATCTAACTTATGCTGATAATGCAGTCTTCTTTTTTTGCTCAATATACGTCTTCAAACTGATTCCGCACACTTCATATCTTGCACTCTACTCTGCTATCTTTGCACTCACTCCCACTTCTCACAAATGAATTTGATCTTCTATAAATATCCTCCAAAATACTTCAAAACATTGATTAGGTCAGCCAAACAGGATGGAATGTGTAGCTTGTAGTAAGTCGGCTTAAAACATCACCATATGCACTTATGGAGATGAAACATAACATAAGCTTCACCAAAATAGGTAGGCATACCCTTCAATAACCCTTATAATCATGCTATCCATATGAACAATCACCACTCAATAACCAAGTCACTTAGTTTAGGTCTGCATGTAGATGCTAGTGAAGATAAAGCAAGAAACTACCAACTATTCATAAAAAATGGCACTTTCAGAACACCAAACACTCTAAAATTTGGATAGAGTGAACTTCAACCATTACTGATCATCTCCTTAAAATTGCATGCCAAAAAGGTTAAGTGCGGTGGAATGTGGAGCATTCCAATTTGATCACTGCAACTCTAATCTCGGTCTACCTAGGTCAAAATTCTTTTGCATCTAACTTTAACTATTGAAGGAGTTAAGAGTTGAAACTTTGGGATTAGACTCCTTGATTACTCAAAATGCTTATTCTAGAACTGCAAGCCAAGATATTGCAATGCAGAGAAATGAGGACCAAAACAAGGTGATTTTGCCTTAGGATATGCATTGTGAATGCCTTAATTAGATTTTGCTTCTTATCATTAAGTGCAGTATTCCCAACTAATGAGATATACATGTGGGGATACTAGAAACATGTAAGGATATGAGTATTTACCTCTACATTATGTTCAAGCACAAAACTGATCGCCTCACCATACTTAGACTATTTTCTCTTCTCTCAGACTGGTTTGCCTTGACCATGCTGACTCTTCCTCAGTAGTAGTCTGTCTATACATATCCAATTGCTATGTTGATATCAATGGCAACACATATTGCCAACATTCTAGATATTCTTTGCTCAAATTCAAAAGTTTTAGTTTTGAGATTGGGGTTAATAATCCCTCAATTTATTTATTAATTGTGACCTTAATGTTAGAAAAATTTGGTTTAGAATATGAATTTCTTGTTAAAATTTCAATTTGCAAAGCACCCTTGCTTCTACTCTCTAGCATTAGGAATCCATCTTACAAAACACTGCTACTTCTATAGGTTGAGCACTATTACTTCAATGCACTTTTTGAATTGATTCCTAGAATTCATTAAATTCTTTTAATTGGTTTGCTGATTTGGTAAAATTTTCTTTTGCACTTTTTATGTGGATAGTTATTTTTTCAGATGTTTCACTATTATTGAGTGGTATAGTAACTATTTGTCCCTTTGTTGGTGGATTCTCATTATTTTCAACAATAGCCCTTTTGGCGTGCTCTATTGAGGCTTCTCTAGCCTTCTCCATTCTTCTGCAATATCTTTCATGTCTTTCTTGGGTTTGTTTCAACCTTCTTTCTTCTTCCATGTGCATCTCATAAGCTATTTTAATTTCTTCAAAAAAAATTCTCGATCTTTCGTTGTCTCCTTTTGCCATAAGTGTTTTTTATTTGGATTTTCATTAATCCTTTTATTCATCCTTAATAGCTCAGTCTAGACTTTCCTTAAGCAGTTACATCTTTTTAGGATTCCTCGTCATTCCATTTATCACCCCTAGGTGCCTAACCCCTCTCATAGGATATGATCTAGAGTGTGATCATACTGCACATTTCTTTTACTACAATAATTGTCATTAATATTTTTTTCTTGGTGCTATTCTTTACCAAAAAAATTCTTTCTTGTTTCTATAATTTCTCTTCTTATACACCACAAACTGGGATCTCAACAATGAAACCAAATGTTGACAATAAAGTGTAGACTTAAGGTATGTACCACTTATGTTAGATAAGTTAATCCTAGATTGATGTAGTAACAAGAAAATCAGAAGAGTGTGATTAGTAACATATGCATAACATAAAGGTTCAAACAATTTTACACTTTCATTGACATCATAAGATTGATCTAGTCATATGTTCATATATTTATGCTGATAAGTGTTCCCTTAGTGAGTAGCACTAGATGAAATATATATATCAATGGTTTAGATTAGGAGGACTACCATGAGATAGATCTTGACCATAGATTTTTGAAACAATACCATAAATGATAAGAAACAAAAAAGATGTTCACTTTACATTTACGACTATTTTAATTTATTGTAGTCTTATTCCTAACATTTGAAAAAAAATGGTAATACTTTTTTCCTGTTTTATAAAATATATTTGTTTTCTACAATGTTAAGAAAGAACAAACCTTAACCTAACATTTTTCAAATCAGTATTACTTAAATAATCATTTACATCTCTTTACTATTTAGGTGAGGCATTTGATTTTTTACCACCATAACTATTTTTAAAAATCTTGACCATAAAATTATGAAAATTGATGGATAGGATTTAATGTCAAATTGTTGTCTAAGTACAACTCCATACACATCTTGAATAAGAAGTGTTAACATCAAATAGGTTAGGATAAAAATTCTCCACAAAATGTCCAAATAAAAAGCATATAAACTATTTTCTTTCTATATCCTTGTCGCCATAAATCAATGACAAGGCAAGCTCTTATTCAACCAACAGTTCATGGATTTAAACTAAAGTCTCACATTTAAAGTGAAATAAACATTCATTAAAGATTAAACCAACTTCTTCCTAGTAGTTGGCCAAAATATCTTTGCAAAGTCAGATATTTAATAAAATCTTTAATCGTACTAGTAGCTGGCAAAATAAAATCTTTGATCAAATTAGTAGCTGGCATATCTAATCATATCCGATTTCAAGTTTAGCATGTCTATTTTAGATATCTATTGCTAGATCCCACAATTTTTCTATCTCACATATAAAAGACAGTTCTTCCCTCAGCTCAATACTATCTACTAACATCTTTCCTAAGTGATGGTAATTGGCACCGGCATTGGAAGATTCAACAATAGATGTGGAAGTAGCAATAGTACCAGTTCTCTTCCTTGGAATTGTTGTCTTCTTCCAAGCCATTTTTGGATATCTCAATGGGTTTGTAAAATAACTAGCCTATTGATAAGTGAATTTCAAATCCCTTGCCTCTTCCATTCAACCAATTCACATACTTCAAAAATTGTCTGAATTTGGCTCAAAATTCAACTTCTAAACCAATAAAGTGCAAAAGGGTATATTGTATGTTGTGTCTACCAACTAGAAATAGCACCTAGAGGTGCAACGACACAATAATAGGACTTAAAAAGAGGTATGTTTGTTTGCTTTGTTGTGAGGCATCATAATAATATAAAAAGTGTCAGAAGTTATTGGTAAAACATTGAAATAAATTTTGTATTAACATTGGGCAAATTAAAGACAATATTTCCTCCATAATAATGGATGTGAATACTTCTAGTTGTAACTCTGTAATTTTTTTCATCTACACAGTTACAACCAAAAGTAATCACTCACATTACACAAAGGAAATTAATTATTAAACGACATCAAAGTTTAGAGGAAATGGAATCTAATAAACCTAGAAATATTATATATAGTATCAGTAGTTTACAGTGTAATTGTAACACTTACAGGTGACATCACCTATGCACACAATGGTTGTCTTGAGATCTTTGCAACCTTTCAATTCCTCCTACAGTCACAGTGTATGTCGATTGACTATCAATAGTATCTCTAAATCTTGCATCCCAAAAATTGAAAAGATGAAAGCATGACAATAAACTATTACTAGCACTAATTACCTATGGCTTCTCTTTCCAAGAGAATGATGACAGGGTGTACAAATTCCTTGTAGCAAGTTTATTATCTTTGATTTCTATCATCTTGCTTGCTTTGGGGAAGGATCAAGTTACCAAAAAATCTTACATTATAATTTTCATTCTGTATGTTGTTATAGTTTTGGGGATTTTATTATTGGTTTCTTTACAAGAAAATATATTATGAAGCTACTAGAAAATTGGGGATTTACAATTGATTGAGGACACCAATAACATCATGTTCTAACAGTTGAACTACTACTACTTTCATAGAGTCCTCATTTGCTCTATTTTCTTAATCAATTCTACCCAGTTAAATGTGTCATCACCTTCCCATAAGAAATCAAAGTTTCATCACTTTGTGTTGCTTCTACCTAGAATGAATTTACCATTATATGTGTGCAGTTAGCAAGGCATCAATTTGAAGTGTACATTTCAATAGCCAGGTACATATAATGAATCATACTTTACTCTGCAAACCTATTACAAGTGTTTCTAACATGTCAAATTTAATCAAATTTAGTTAGAATATTTTATTAAAATTAGTTTCTATCTTTTTTATTATTTAATCAAAATGTATATTCAATATAACATAGATTTTAAAGGAAAATTAAGAGTGAAATGCATCTTTTACATTTACTAATAGTTTTGAAATTCTAGCATTTGGTTATTTGTTGAACCTATCAACTATTAGTATATGACTCTTGGCATGTAAATCACATTATGTGATAACAATTGCAAGCTAGAGAAGTCTTACAAAGCTTCAACAAGAGCACTTTCACCTCAAGGAATATTTTTGGATTGGCCAAGCTTTGACTATGGATAACACGTCCTTAACAATCTCTCTCACCATTGTTATACTTGTGGGACTATTTTTAATATTAACACATATACAACACATAATGGGTAGAGTATTATAGTGGGATTGTACCATTGGCAAAAGGAAACACCTTAGTACAAGGGATAGTAAAAGCCTAGTAGTATTGCTCAAGATACCTAATAATGATGTTTTTCCCTATGTATAAACCCTTATTTGTTGACATGCACATGGGTCTTGGCACACAAGCAAATATCTTGTTGATGTAGATTTAATTCTAATTCATCAGGGATAAAACTATATTGACATATTGTATTTGATCTAGTTTTAAATGAGGGTTGTTGCAAATGGGTTGGACAACAATAATATGAATAAAATGTCACAATCTATACATACAAATTTAATATAAAGTAAGAAGGTTATTGAGGATTAAGAAAACTACAAACATATAGAAAGTTTTTAATACCATGAAAAAGTTTGAGTGAATATTTATGTGAACATAATAAATAACTACATGGTTAGAAGATGAATAGGGGTGTTGATGTCTATGAATGATATGTCAGTGGGTATTTCAGGAGGCGGTGCATTGATATCTCTACTTGTTCATACCACCACTCTAATCGGGGACTTGTTTCTCACTGAGAATCTTAGACTTGCATGTATGCTATTGTTTATAAATAATAGCAGTGACAATAACAATGTTGGCGAAGGTAGATTTTTCATGGTAGATCAAAGGCAGGGTGCAATGAATTATGCATGAACCAAAGTTTTGATTTAATAATAATCCTAATGTAGAGCTCAATTGAAATGTTTTTCTATGAACATTCCATTTCTCATGCTTTTGTAAAGTTGTAGGAAGTGCTTTTTCGATTTTTGTAAATTTTGATGTAATGTTTTGGGGCTTATTTATGCATGCTTATTATTGCTGACTCTTGCTCAAAAATAGATAAAACTATTTTCTTTGACAACTTTGATCTTTGAAATGTTTGAGATGGTGTTTATAAATGCTTCTCAAAAGATTTAATTTTTGTGTTGATGAGAATTCGGCTTTGTGTCTATTGCAATTTTCCTTTACTTGTGATTTCCTAAATTTAGGAAGCATTTTGAGCATTCTCTTTTTTAAAATTGTTTTGTTTTATCATTATGGTTTTATGTTTTCAAAAATGTATAAATCATTCAAAGACACTAAGTTGACTATGGGTGCACTATTCTAAATTTGAGTGAAGCGAGAAAAAGGCCTTCACCAAACACAAGCATAGTTTAGAGGAGAAAAGTGTATATCATTTTGTATAATTTTTTTAATGTATAGATTTAGTGTTTAATTTATTTTTTAAATGTATTTGTTAATTTTATTTCAAATTTTTACATTTTCATATATCATATTATTTAATTTTAAATATTTTAATTTTTTTTAGATTATTTCCATAGTCAATTAGAAGTTTTCTAGTAGAAAATTGTATATTTTTTTTATATCAACATTTTTTATTACAATGATCTATTATAAGTATGTAGGAGTATAAATATGATATGAATGAATGGGTTTGGACTACACTTAATTAGCAATGTATTGATCAAAGTTGGCAAATCTCTAAACTATTGTAATTTACTATTATACAACATTTTCACATTGATTAATTTGATACAAAAGACTTCTATACAATTATTTATTAGAAGAACTTTCAAATTAATAAAAATTAATATTAATGATGATGGTGGATGAGGTTTAAAGGAACAACATTGTAGCTTGGTGTGGAAAGTTAGGTGTTCTTGTGTTGAGTAGTTGATTTTTTATAGTTACAAATGTTGGAAGCATGTTCTTCCCACATGGGGTAAGGACTAGGAGTATCATCTCACCAAGAGAATATAACATGAGATAAGAGTTTCTTATGACTTGTAATGAAACTGGTTTAGGAAGACCTGCAAGAGGAATCGCATCATTCTATGGTAGAGACAAAACATAGGCACAAGGAGGATAACAATGTTATAATTGAAAACAAATATTAAAATATAAAATTAAATAAATTTATAGAAAATTATTAAAATAAAACTAAAATAAAAAGCTAAACAAACTTATGGAAAAAGATTAGCTAGGTCTCCATTGTTCCAACAACATTTGATGGTCAAAAGGTGATCAACAAAACTCAATCCTTCTGAAGACAACCTGTCATTACTTGCCGACATTAACCTTTCAGAACTATGCTTTCACATTATTGAAGAATATCATATTTCTCATGACTCATCAATATCCATGTAGTTGTATTTAATTATTGCCCATATTATCATGGAATATCATATCTCTCTTGAATGTTTATACTAGAATCAAATAATCCCTTTGTTACATGACTCTTAAATCCCTATTGTGTAACCCACAATTATGTATATCTCTTTCTATATATATAGGAATGCATATCACACTACTCTCAATTGTCGTTTCCAAGCTTGACCAAATCTCTTCCCCCTTTTACAATTTATCATTTTTATAGACATTCAGTCTTGCTGTGGAGAGAGCTTCAAAGAGATAATCGACTAAAGTCTTTCTCACATCCCCCGTGAAACTCAAAAACACATGATAACTCTAATGGCTTTGGCAAGCAAGTTTAGTTGTGGGAGGCTTGCATTGTTCCAGCTTAGAGTTAGATCTAAAGAGGAAGGATTCAACGTAAAATTTTAGATATTGAATGCAATGATACAAATATTTCAACTCTGATCACACATTCCCATAAAAAAATGACTAGATGGATTCAAATTGAATATGGTTTTTGTTTTGTACTCAATTGTAACTTGGGTATTTACATCAGGTCTCAGCCACGAACATGTGCATTCTTTTTTATCTCTATAAACTTTGCACCTAGCTTGGTGGCCAAGACATGGGTAAATGGCATGAGCTCAGGAGTTTCATCAACTTGAAGTAGATTGTTGATAGTTTATAAACTTATTTTACCATATTTAGAAGAAATGTATAATAAAGGAGATAAAACCATTTGAACGAACATGTGTTTTTCAATGTAATTTTCATAATTCACGTATTTAATATTTTACTTCATAGATACATTATTAGGTGAATTTGTGATTGTTTGATTTTATGTGCATGTATTAAATGTGTTTTTATCAAAATATTTTAAATAAACAATGTTCTCTTGAGCAATTGAAGCTCGAATGGTATCCTCCATACAAAGAACAACTAATAGATGTAGCCTACAACCACCAACATAACACTTGGTACACAAATGATCATGTCCAGTATTTGCATGCAACATTAAATATAATTATAAAAAATTGGTCCATGGCTCACAAGTCTAAAGATTACCATGCCAACTCTATGTGTTTCTGTAGTTTACAATCAACTCTTTTAAATGCTTCATTTTTTATATTGTAGTAAATGCTTCATTTTACATATGATACGAGCTTAAAGTCTTCTCACTAATATTCATCATGTAATAGTTTGGGCAAGTGGTCATCCCTTCAAATTAAAAAATAAAAAGCAATAGTTATATTGAATATTGAAGTTTCTTTTCAAATGATATATTATTGATGTTTTACCACAACATGATTGCTAGATTTAGTTCAAAATATCAACAAGAGTGAAATTGAACTGATATCAATACCTCATCATCTTCAATATTAAATCAAGAATAATATAACAAACATTAATTCTAATTTTTCTTGTAAGAAAAAAAAAAACTACAACACCTATGCTCTTATTGACAACACATATTTTGGTCATGGGTTTTAAAGATCTCCTTTTCCATTTAATAAGTGGAAACCACCACTATAGTTTTAATGTCTAGAGAGGCTAATGAGAGGCCCCTATTGCTCAAATAGGGCCAATAGAGCCACATTTGGCTTTTTCCTTATCTGAAATAAGTTTTCCATAATAGGCCACCCGAGAAGTCCAAGAGGAAGACAAAGGGTTCTCTTCCTCTTCATTTCCACAATAATAACACATCTAACAATATATACATTAATAAATTACACGCTATGGTAGAAAACTAGCTCACCAATTGGTTATCAATCATAGATAGCATTTCTTAATAGACATCCACGAGTAAAACAACTATATAGGAGTAGATCTTTGCATAGTTGCTTACTATCGATTACTATCTTCACTAGTATCTGGAAGCTTTATTGGCTAGACTTCAACTTTGACAAAAAGTTATGGCCTTCCCAAAGTGCAGTTTTAGTCATAACCATTGTGTAGGAAATCTTCTCCAAAATTGACTAATTGATTGATATAGGTCTCATACAAACTCGGATTTGACATAAATTAGATATAAATACAACTATAACCCTTTGGAATTTTTGATGGTACAACATAAAAAAATGTAGTACAACATATCTTATTTGAAACCTTTAGAATTTTTGACATGGAATTTATTTTGAAGATTAAAGCCTTCTTAATCATGTTAGATGAGGAGGTGGTAGAAAGAATCCACTTAATAAATTGCATACATATTGTACCACTTCCCATATAAACAAAAACACACTATGCCAAATTAATCACTCTAACAAAATTTCTCTCCAATTAAAAAATTATCAGCATGCCCATTAAACCTATGGGTCCAATTGCTAATCTATATTCCATGCATCAAGAATACTCCTCAAGATCAAGCTTACAATTTGACTAAAAACAGTCACCCAATCAAATGACCTTTATTTTACACTTGATCAAATTCAACAGAAAAGATAGTGTGAGTTTGATATAGTCAACTCAACTATTTCTTCCATGTAATAGTCAGCTCAAGTTTCTTACCAATTAGATGAGAAATATTTGAAACAACAACAGATTTTCCGTCCACAACAGCTCTCATCTTTGTGTTTCTTTTGTCCTCCCCATTGCTATGAATAGAAACAGTAGCGCTAGGGGCAGATTCATTGGAATGATTGAAACAAGGTTCCAATCCCAAAACTGTAACTGTTTGAAGAATCCATCCCTTCCTAATTGCAAATTTCCCCATTTGGACTTCTGATCTGAGCCGAAAACCTTTCTCTTCAACATTTGCATGGAACTTCACAAAACTTGATTTGCCACTCTTCAACTTCATTTTCAAATCATGTCCATTATCCAAATATAACTCCCCATTTGCTTCCATCCTGCTGCCCATTGCCACCACCAAACTAAATGGGGTTTTTCTTGCTTCTCTTGTTGTCATACCCATTTCTTGCATAGGCAATATAGTCCCTTCATATACATGAACATTGATGGTATCTAATGGAGCTTGAAGCCTTACATATGAACCTCTTTCCATCTGTATAGAATCTGAAACATTAAACAGGCTGTACCAAGTCCCCTTTGGAAAATAAGCATCCACTGTCCTTGCTCCTTCCTTTAAAACAGGGGAGACTAGAACCCCATTTCCCAAAAGAAACTGAGTACTGATACCCAATGTGTAAATGTCCTGGGGGAATGTGAAAAACAGAGGCCTCGCAATTGGAGATCCTTTGGTGTGTGCTTCATAAGATAGTGTGTATATATATGGAAGAAGGCGGTATCGCAGACCTAATGCTTTCCTTGCAGACTCTGTTACAGACTTCCATAAGTAGAGCTCTCGACGAACTGTATCCTTTGCAGAATGATCTCTAGCAAAAGGATAAAATGCGCCAAGCTGAATCCATCTATTGCAGAGTTCTTCTGTTGTGTCTTGTCCAAAACCACAAATATCAGCACCCACCATGGGGATTCCAAACAATCCAAAATTCAGCATTGTAGGTATGGAGTACCAGAGATCATCCCATGTTGCAGCGTTATCCCCTGTCCAATGTGCGGCATGGACTCCAGATCCAACAAAGGTAGAACGGGTCAGTATGAAGGGTCTCTAGTTTAGTACTGATCTCAGTGCCTTGTTGGTCATAATGGCCTCTGAGAGCCCATATAGATTATGTGCATTGTATTCCAAGACGCCATTGTAATGTATTGCACTGGCAGCCAAAGTTTTGTTTCCCAGTGCTCTGAAGACTCCAGAATTGTTGATTTTGAAAGGGGGATCGTCCCACTTTGTGACATTGGCATCATTGCATACTAGACAACATTCTGTCTGTGCATCTTTTCTTGGGCAATTCCCAGCTTTTGGCAAGGAACATGTAATTCCAGTGCAGAAGTTGGAAACCTCATTCATATCAAGCCAAAGGCCATCAAATGGAATTGTGCTGTGAAACTCTGAGATTTCTTTAGTCCAAAAAGATTGAGTCTTGGGGTTCAGAAAATCTGGAAAATATACTGGGCCTGGCCATACTTGTGCAAGGTAAGGGACACCTGCTTGTTTCACAAAAATGTCCTCTTTCATCCCTCTTTGAAAAGTCATGTATGTCTCATCTACAGCTATTCCTGCACATGTTAAGCAAATTGTATGGATGTCATTCCCATGTAGCTAAATTCTATTTAATTCATATGGGTACATAAATAAACATGTTCCAAAACACATTTTCAGGAGTCTAAATATCCCCCCTGTTTCTTCCTGTCATTCTTGAAGTCCCTTTATACTGTTACCCCTATGCCTTTAAAAAAAAAACACTTATATCAGCTTAAAAACTAAAAATAAAAAATACTCCCTGTACGCATTTAGTGGTGTTTAATATATCCTATGGTAATTTCCTATCATAATCTCATGATATCATACAATTAATAACAAAATATTAAGCAGTTAGTTTCACCAGAGCACTGGGTTAGTTCATGATGAAAAGCGAAATTCAACAATACCTGGATCAACTATGAGAACATATTTCTGCCCATTAACATGGATCTGTTCAATAAAGTCTCTCATTTCTTTCTCAGGGAAATTCACAGGGTCCAGAGTGAAATCCTTGAAGTCATCCATATAATCAATGTCTGTCCAAATAACTTCCAGAGGGAGTTTTGCTGCTGCATACCCAGCTACAACTGATTTAACGTCTGTAATGTTTTTATATCCATACCTACATTGGTGAAAGCCTGTACAATCCAACACAGATGATCACATTAAAAAGATCATGAATTCGAAGTTGCAGCTTCATAGTAAAATTAATTCAGAAATATTTCCTCCTACCACTAGTAGAAATTATGCATACATTGGAAGATTTCTACTATATACATACATGGAAGATAATGTGTTATTCTCAGGAATTTGAGGCATTTATTTCTGTTGCAGCCAATAGGATAGAGGCCAAGGAGAGGCTGATATTCCAGGTTCCAACCATTCATTTAGTCCAAGACCCAAGGTTTCCATCAATCTACTTAAATTTAAGACCTTCCAAATTTTCTGAATCCCCTCCTATTTAGGCTCTTGGCATGCTATGATTTTTCTTCAAAGAAATGCAGGTTTAAGTTAAAATGTAAGCATCGCCTACCTTTAGGAAATTGGATGAACTAGGTACATGTTTCTAGGACATAGATTCATATATACAGTTTTGCCTAGTTTTTGCTGGTTGTCCCTCTCAACCCTTAGGCTGAATTCATGCCTCTTCTTTCCACTTAGTGGTATACTGGAGATCTAAAATACTTCTCCTATGGATCCTCTTCTATATTCTTATAAGCAAAGCCCTTTTGTAATTGCTTATAGGATTCATTCTACATTTTGTGCTCAGTTTCCTCCACAAATATCAAGTTTCTGCTAATGTGAAATGCAATCCTTGTATAAGCATTTTTTGAAACTACTATTTAGAAATCTCATTAGGAGCCTTTTCACAATTTGAGGCTACTAAATGTCTTCTACAGGAACAGATAGTAAGGAAGTATATCGATGTTTACAAGGAAGGAAGTATACGCGGGTGTAGTAGTCAGTGAGGAGCCATGATTTTTACACAGTAAGCCGATCCTCCTGCATAGATTCTTATGCTCCTCAAAATAGTTATGGGGCACTTGTTTAGCAGGAGTGGAAATTAAGGAAATGCAAACATAACCATATTACAAACCTAGATCCTATGCATCTTCTCTTCAAAGTTCAAACTCTGATCTAAGGTTTCAGTAAGCCTTTCAAACCCACCAGGAGCCATGGTCTATTGCCAGTGAGCATTGTAATCATGATGACCCAGGTTGTGACTTTAATATGGTTGTGATAGTGCAGAAGGCGCTATTGGGATGGGGTTAGGTGCAAAAGCACTAATGAAAATTTCTGATATTATCAGAGTGATCAATGAAAACTTTTATCAAGAAAAAGTATGAGAATAATTACCAAAAGACCAGTATGGCATTGGGGCAGGGCGACCCACAAGGCCAGTGTACTGCTGAACAACAGAGAGCGCAGAAGGGCCAGAAAAGAAATAAAAGTCTAAAACTCCCCCAATGACTCTGTATGTCAAGTAGTTACCCCCATATTCAACATCCATCCCATTGCTATTCAGCAAGAAAACTCCATGAGCAACACCCCCTGCTCTTACATCCATATAAAACGGATGAGACCCATACAGATCCAGATACAAATTCACACTCCCAATGTCTGCATTCCAAAGTGTATGACTACTTTCATTCTTGCCCAGACGAAACCCACGCCGGGTGCTCTCCTCCAATCCATACAGAGAAGCATTCCAAGGAAGAACGGTGGAAATCTCCAAGTACTGGTCTTTGAACACCATGTTCCCAAATGGATAACCATTGCCTAGATCTTGTGCAGTGGAATTGAACAGGACTTCTCTATTGCAACGCCTTGTAACCGCAAACCCAAATGGATTTTTAGTATACGAAAACTGCAATTCAGGTTCCTTCTTATTAACTCCATCACCATCATTTTTTCTGGCTACTAGTTCTCTTGGGACTTCCCACCTTTCTTTATCAGCATCAGTAATATAAACCCGCAAGCGATCATGTGATTCATACCTGGAAAGACTCCAAGGCATTAAGCACAACCATACAGAGACAAAATAGTGTATGAAATCTTAAATTAAGAGAATTAAATAAGGATTGGCGAACTCATTAGATACATAGAAACAATAAGTTAAAGAAGCAGGGACAATCTAATACAGGAAAGCTGGAAACCTTCAACAAAGACAATTAAATAGAACTTGGAGAATTCAGTTTAAAGCGAAGCTCCTATCAAACAATAACCCAAACAAGTAGTGACGATCTGCACTAGGAAAATTATAAATCAAGACAGTAAAACAATGCTTCGAGGACTGATTCATTTGAAAAGTAGATATCAAGAAACAACCATTTAAACAGGTAAATCCACTTCCATGGGTCATACAGACCAATTTGGCCTAAAAGATCATGCCATAGCCACTCGATGGATTGACAAAGACGAGGGAGATCTCATTCACTATGGAAAGGATATGCAAATCTTAAATCAAGACAGTCGAATCAAGTTTTGGAGAAATCATGTGAAAACTAGACACCTAGAAAGTTTAAACAACCATTTAAACAAGTAGATACAACGTGATAGGGCCTACAGATCAATTTGATAGATCCCATGACCATTAAATAGATTGAAGAGGTAGAGTGAGATCCTATTCATTAGAGAGAGAGCCTTTAGGTACTGTCATGACCATTCATGGCTGTAAGACCAGGCTTAAGTTTGGCAAAGGAAAAATTGGAAGCTCACTATAACAAATGAGTTCTTGTTAAGGAAATTAATGTCCACCAGTGGTCAAGCATGACCAATGGGCCTGATAAAAAGTACATGGCTGAAAATCATTAATGTGGAGTGCTTAGTGTGTCTCCACCAAAGTAAAGTAAAAATAAAATCTAGCCAAAAGCTCTAAAAAAGTAATCCTAATATTTCTATGCAGCTGAGATGTACTCTGTTTGAGTGATGATATTTACCTGACCAGCAATTGGAGATGTTGGATATCTGGGCCATAAAGAGAATTGTTGGCCATTAGCTGCAGTTGGGCTGTGAAGGATCTTCCATCTAGTGCTTCTGTGACTGAATTCAGTGTATAGCCTCTTTCAAGAGCCTTGCAAACCAGAGGATAGGATGAAACTAATAAGAATGCCAGGGACAACATTACGATCCTATCTTGTAGAGCCATAGAAGTAGGCATCTTGGATTGAATATGAAATCCTAAGCTGTAGTAAACAGATGGAATGGATTACTCCATATATAAACTATCTACTACAACTTAGACTGAAGGGTATATATAAAGGGTGGTGTCAAGGTATATAAAGGAAAAAACAATGACATATAGGGACAATGTTGGGTAGATAAGGGTGATGAGTCGGAAGTTATTGGAGTTTAACTTCAATATGCCATTCCAAGGATACTCTAAGTTGGATACATGTACTTAGATAATCTGTGGTGAATTAAATCCACATAAAAAGTCCAACACAGCGGACAGAACTTTATTTGATTAGTGAATTTAATTCACATAAAAAGTTCAACACAAGAGACAAAACTTTATTTGATTTCTTTTTTAGGGTGATGAGTCGGAAGTTATTGGAGTTTAACTTCAATATGCCATTCCAAGGATACTCTAAGTTGGGTACATGTACTCAGATAATCTGTGGTGAATTAAATCCACATAAAAAGTCCAACACAGCGGACAGAACTTTATTTGATTAGTGAATTTAATTCACATAAAAAGTTCAACACAGGAGACAAAACTTTATTTGATTTCTTTTTTAATGCTTTTTTAAGCAACCATGATGATCCTTTGACCAGAGTAGCTAGTATTTGGGAAGGTAACATTCATACTTCCAATATTAGAAAAAGAGCTGTCTGTTTTGAGGTGCATAACCTAAAGATTGTATTAGATATTTTAGACATCTACACTCTGCAATATTAGAATGTTATTTATATGGAAAATTGGATTAGATTTGTATTACCACTGAATTGTAACTGATTATTAATTATTTTAATTTTAAGAGTATTTTAATATTTATTGAAAATTACAATTGTTAATTATAGATTTTATAAGATTTATGTTTTTGGGAAGGAAGTTTTCAATATCTTAACTAATACATGTCAAATAAATTACACTGACTTAACATATATTTATTTATTTATTTATTTATATATTCTATTGTTTTACCCAATTTTAGTATGTTTTTGAATCTTTGATTTTATTGAATTCTTCTATTTTTTATATTATTTATAATGAAAAGTCAGGTATTATTATTATCAAACATTTATTTATTTCATGTATTGAATTGGTCAAATAAAAAGGAGATTTTTTATCTATTTATATATATTGTTTTACCCAATCTTAGTGTGTTTTTAAATCTTTGATTTTATTGTATTTCTCTATTTTTGATACTATTTATAATGAAAAGTTAGGCATTATCATTATCGAACACTTATTTATCTCACATATTGAAATTGGTCAACTTAAAAAGAGATTATTTATTTATTTATATTATACTATTTTACCCAATCTTAATATGTTCAAATCTTTGATTTTATTGAATTTCTCTATTTTTTGATACAATTTATAATGAAAAGTTAGGCATTATCATTATCAAACACTTATTTGTTTCAGGTATTGAAATTAGTCAACTAAAAAATAGATTTTTTATTTATTTATATTATAGTGTTTTACCTAATCTTAATATGTATGTTTTTACCGATAAGGGCGTGGTTCGGTGGTTAAAAAAAAAAAATCTTAATATATTTTTAAATCTTTGATTTTATTGAATTTCTCTGTTTTTGATACTTTTTAATAAAAAGTTAAGCATTATCAAACACTTATTTATGTCACCTATTGAAATTGGTCAACTAAAAAAGAGAAGGAATTAAAGTTTACCTTCACTTGCATTATTTGAGATGTAATGGTTATGGTGCAGGAGCACCCCTTCAACAAGCTAAATATACATCTGAGGGAGAAGACTAAGGTGTAATGTGTTTTATGCATTTTATGTGTCATGTAGTATTTGTGTTAACATTTCATGTTTGTAAGAACCGACCCCACCATCCACCATATGAATCGAGGTCACAAATTGGGCATCCCAATAAGCCAATTTGGACATCATTAGACATTTGGGGTATGTGGAGGATTAAATCAATGTGTCGCATGATTCAGTGTTTTGTTGTCTTAAGCCAAACATGGGTTGTGTGATTAGTTAGGGTTTTGATTATAATCTTGTTTTAAGCAAAACGAGAAGAAGAGAGTTGAGGGGGAGAACAAACAAATGGAGTTGGTGGTAAAAAGAGTTTGCCTTCGACCTTCTGAAATTATCAAATGTATGAAGCTAGAATGTAGCAAAAGAAATTCTGTCAATTGTGTTTTCTAAATCCTGAATTTTGTGTAAATTCCATGTGCATCGAATTGTCCTGTGTATAATATCTGTATAGAATTGTTTTGTATTGAATTTAGTTTTTCTGCTGTCGAAATGCACGATTAGAACCATTCCACTGGTGGATTTCAGTGAAATTAGTGGAATGGGCTTTGTACCATAGTTTCTATTTTTGTTTCTTTTTATTCTTGGTCATGGCAGAATAGAAACTGCGGAAGCTGTTGCAGAGGAAGTTATCGGCGGGAAATTCGAATATACATTTTATGTATATCTGTCCATTGTAGGCCAGGGACAGTCTGTGAGTATATCGCATTTGCATGCAAGCATCATCTTGTGTATATGTTGTGAAGAAGGGTAGGTCTAAAAATCTTTTTTGGGTTAAGTTTGTGTTGTTCGCTGAATATACAATTCCTATATATATCACAAATGTATGAAGGTACATTTCCTATGTATACGTCGATTGTATATCACAGGCAGTGTATGTGAATATCACTATTGTATGTGAGTGTCAGTTTGTGTGTATACTGCTATTGCATGTCGGGATTGTATGTTGCAAAAGCATGTCTTGAATGTACATTCGGATGATGCAAAGGGTTGGATGCAAGGAGTGACCAGTTGAATTGGGAGAGAGGACCGGCGATAAGAAGTTGTTGGATGTATGTTTCGATTGTATATTTCAGTTGTATGTGGAAACATACATTTGCTTTTTGATACAATTGATGACCGGCTGTAGCGGTCAAAGCGGGAGAAGATACAATGGATTACCGGTGATAG
The DNA here is from genome assembly GCA_027924645.1 of Cunninghamia lanceolata. Classification (NCBI taxonomy): domain Eukaryota; kingdom Viridiplantae; phylum Streptophyta; class Pinopsida; order Cupressales; family Cupressaceae; genus Cunninghamia; species Cunninghamia lanceolata. Next base: position 5,964,467 of record BSBN01000379.1, read on the forward strand.
AAGGTCAGGAAATGTATATACATGCCGATGGAAAGCATATCGATGTGAGAAGAAGCTTCGGAGTGACATTTCATAAAGAGGCCGATGGTATAATGTTTGGCCGATGAATAGGAAGGTTTTGGTGTGAAGGAAACCATTGGGGAGACAGAAGGTAAGTCAGGCCGACAAGGAAAGAGTGCAAGAGTTTCGATGAGACATTTGAGATCTATTGCCAATATTGACAGAAATACCACGGTGTGTGTTTTCGCGGTGTACACTCTGCATCATAGTGGTATCAAAGCTCAGCAAAAGATTTGGGCGGCAAGTAGAATTAAGGAGCTGCAGGTGTATTGGCATTTGGGTGCTATCTGTGAATGTTTATGTCTGACAGAGAAAGCGAAGGAGGGGCTAGCGAGATGCCTCCAAAGGGGATGACCATTGAAGTGGCCAAGAAATTCAAGGAGATAGAGGATATGATAACAACTGGAGTCAGGGAAGCACTCTAGGCTGAGTTGAAACCCTTAGGAAAAGGAAAGAAACCAGATGAGGAGTCTGATGGAGAAGAAGAAGATGGGGAAGAGGAAACAACCTCAGGATAGATAGATATATCTGCAGATCAAAAACAATTTCTGGAGGCCATAAAATCACTTGGTAAGGAGTCGTCTGAATCAAGAATGGAGATTCTGATGTTCAGCAGAAAGATGGATGCAGAAGAAGTCATCGAATGGATCGAGGCTTTGAACAACTACTTCGAGTACAAGGAGGCACCGAAGAATAGAAGAGTCAAGTTTGCAAAAACAAAATTGAAAGGCACTGCACTCACATGGTGGAACTACACCTAGGGAGAAAGGGTGAAGAGTGGCAAGAGCATGATCTCATCTTGGAGTCGGATGGTAGAGAGGATCAAGGCTCAGTTCTTACTAGTAGATTATGAAGTGTAGATATACAGAAAAATACAGAACCTTAGGCAGAAGGATATGGATGTATCCACCTATATCGAGGAATTTCATAAATTGTCTCTAAGGTGTGGGCATGATGAGGATGAGAAAGGAAGAGTTGCCAAGTATATTAATGGCCTGAAGTACAGTATACAAGATGAGATTACCATCTTGACACCAAAAACCATCGACAAGTGTTTCTAGGTGGCGCTGAGAGTAGAAGAGAAATTGAAAAGAAGAGGAGAATTGCATAACAGAGGAAGAGGAAGACAGCAAAGAGGGGGAAGAAGTCCTTCCAGAGGTAGAGGAAATGAATTTGGACACCAAGGTGAATCCAATCAAGAGAATAGCAAAGGAGACAACAGTCAAACTCAAAGGGGAAGTTCCAGTCAAAAAGGAAACTTTAGGGGCAGAGGACCTCTCAGATGTTACAATTGCAATCAAGAAGGCCACACAACCAGTAGATGTCCAAAAAAAGCAACAAGTTCAATGGGAGAAAGAAGGACAAATCTGATCCAAGAGTCTGACTACCAAAGTGTGACAAGCTCAAACACTTATCAAAGTATGCATGCTCCTGACGGTTATGGATATCCTGAGAAGGGAGAATCATTGATGCTTAGGAGAACACTCTTGAAGACATCCAAGGAGATGATACAAAGGGGGGCACTTTTTCAAGACCAATTGTAAAAGCAAAGGTAAAATATGCAAGGTAGTAATAGATTCTGGTTCAACAGATAATATTGTATCTTGGGAAATGGTGGATAAGTTGAAACTGGAAAGGATTCCACATCAAAACCCTTACAAGGCATCGTGGGTAAGTGACAGTCAATCACTTTTGGTATATGAACAGGCATATGTTGATTTTCAGATTGGAGAATATCAGGGTAGAGTTTTATGTGACATATTGCCCATGGAATGTTGTCACCTATTGTTGGGTAGCCATGACATTTTGATAGGAGAGCATTGTATGATGGGTATGCTAACACCTACACTATCAAGAAGGATGAGAGAACTTTTCTGATGACACCATTGTAGGAGGATACTGAAGCAAAGAAGACAGCTAAGATTATTTTGGTAGGTAAGAAGGAGTTTGTGAGGATGCCTACAGCAGAGTCAAAGGAAGTTGAGGATATCTCAAGGAGAGGAGATCACAGTTTGAAGACGATTTCAGTTCTGACTGACAGAGATCAGGTGGATCAGCAGAAGGTTACGAAGCAAGTTTGTACACTGCCACAGGCTAATTGGAAAGACAAGGATGCCATCATAGTAGGGACTATTGTTTGTCCTTTAAGAGTTGAAAGACAAACACATTCTACCATAGCAGTACATGGGGTTTCCAATGCAGATGTTCAGACAGAGATGATGGTAAGAAAGAATAACCAGCAAAGTGTGAGAAGAGCCTACAGTACTAGGCATGAGTATTTGGTTCCATGGCAGTAGGTTGCAATCTAGAGATCATGGGGCAGACATGAGACAGCAGGAGATAAAGGTGGATTCAGTCAAAGACTTAACTCATGGGACATGAGTTCTTTCCAAGGTGGGGAGTATGGTGCAAGAGCACCCCTTCAACAAGCTAAATATACATCTGAGGGAGAAGACTAAGGTGTAATATGTTTTATGCATTTTATGTGTCATGTCGTATTTGTGTTAACATTTCATGTTTGTAAGAACCAACCCCACCATCCACCATATGAATCGAGGTCACAAATTGGGCATCCCAATAAGCCAATTTGGACATCACTAGACATTTGGGGTATGTGGAGGATTAAATCAATGTGTCGCATGATTTGGTGTTTTGTTGTCTTAAGCCAAACAGGTGTCGTGTGATTAGTTAGGGTTTTGATTATAATCTTGTTTTAAGCAAAACGAGAAGAAGAGAGTTCACCTTCCACCTGAAATTATCAAATGTATGAAGCTGGAATGTAGCAAAAGAAATTCTGTCAATTGTGTTTTCTAAATCCTGAATTTTGTGTAAATTCTGTGTGCATCGAATTGTCCTGTGTATAATATATGTATAGAATTGTTTTGTATTGAATTTAGTTTTTCTGTTGTCGAAATGCACGATTAGAACCATTCCACTGGTGGATTTCGGTGAAATCAGTGGAATGGGCTTTGTACCATAGTTTTTGTTTTTGTTTCTTTTTATTCTTGGTCATGGCAGAATAGAAACTGCGGAAGCTGTTGCAGAGGAAGTTATCGGCGGGAAATTTGAATATACATTTTATGTATATTCGTCCATTGTATGCCAGAGACAGTCTGTGAGTATATTGCATTTGCATGCAAGCATCATCCTGTGTATATGCTATGAAGAAGGGTAGGTATAAAAGTCTTTTTTGGGTTAAGTTTGTGTTGTTCGCTGAATATACAATTCTTGTATATATCACAAATGTATGAAGGTACATTTTCTGTGTATACGTCGATTGTATATCACAGGTAGTGTATGTGAATATCACTATTGTATGTGAGTGTCAGTTTGTGTGTATACGGCTATTGCATGTTGGGATTGGATGTTGCAAAAGCATGTCTTGAATGTACATTCGGATGATGCAAAGGGTTGGATGCAAGGAGTGACCGGTTGACCCGGGAGAGAGGACCGGCGATAAGAAGTTGTCGGATGTATGTTTCGATTGTATATTTCAGTTGTATGTGGAAACATACATTTGCTTTTTGATACAATTGATGACCGGCTGTAGCGGTCAAAGCGGGAGAAGATACAATGGATTACCGGCGATAGAAGGTCAGGAAATGTATATACATGCCGATGGAAAGCATATCAGTGTCAGAAGAAGCTTCGGAGTGACATTTCATAAAGAGGCCGATGGTATAATGTTTGGCCGATGAATAGGAAGGTTTCGGTGTGAAGGAAACTGTCGGGGAGACAGAAGGTAAGTCAGGCCGACAAGGAAAGAGTGCAAGAGTTTTGGTGAGACATTTGAGATCTCTTGCCGATATTGACATAAATACCATGGTGTGCGTTTCCGCGGTGTGCGCTCTGCATCAAGTTATATTAATAAGCAAAATCTAAGCTAGAATGACTAGACAATAATTTTTTTCTTCCAAATTTATATATGCAATATTGTTTTCCCCAAGGCAGATCCGTCATTACAGACAAACTATGCTGTTGTTTATGTTTTGTGTTGGATGCTTCATCTTATGAGTATGCGCTATGATGTTCTTAACATTGTTCTAACAATTTTTGATAGTTTATTTCTCCTTCCGCAACGCTGCTGCTGCTTATTATTTGTAAATTTGCATTGTCTCAATACAAAAAAAAAGATACAAGATACATAATATAAATTCTTTTATTATCATGCAAACTAAAAGTAATTATTGTAAATAATTATAAAATATAAGTTTCTTTATTGTTATGGTATGTTTTTTTTATTTGACTATATCATCTATCAAGTTTCAAATTCTTGAGAGGTGCAATAATTAAGGGATAAGGTCCAATCATGGATGACTTTGGCAGAATGGATACCTCTCATTCTTTTAACTCTCAGCCAAAGAGATATCAGAGTAAACTTGTACTCCCGATCAAATTGGAAAAACCATCTAAGTTTAACATAAAAACCGTCCAAAAATTAACAAAATATAAAATTTCCACATCATTATACCAACTTCCTATATTAATAAAATATTTAAATTTTATTATTAAATTCAAAACCCTTCATCATTATACAACTCTAAAATATAAATTTCTTCAAAGACACTAAAAATTTGAAAGAACGTAACTACACAAATCTACTACGATAACAAATATCAAATAACGTAAGAAGTAGCTCTCAACCTCCAAGAACTGGGCTGCTCTTTCCCACAGTAGCCCCTGTTTGCTGGGATCAGTTGTAACTATGCCTTCTAACTTTTGTAAGGACAGACTCCTTGTTAACCCTTTTATTTAATCAAAACAAATATCAAATAACTATGATAGATTTTTGCCAAGGAATGTTATATTCTGAGTTTCAAACTGAATTTCAATTAATGAAAAACAAATATCAAATAATAAAAACAAATATCAAATAACGATGATAGATTTTTTTCGAGGAATGTTATATTCTGAATTTCAATTAATGAAAGACAAATATCAAATGATGATGAATTTCAATTAATGAAAAACAAATATTAATGATGAGATTTTTAAATTAATTAATAAATACGGTCAATTGTGCATTCAGGATAGAGGACACTGATTTTTAAGCAGCTTACGTCGACGTTGCTGACCAATGTAAAAAGTATTCGTATTTGACCTTCAAATGTGGGGGAAATATTAAGATGCGGTTTATTTTTTCAGGAAAGTGAAATCTAATGATTTTATTCGATTCTTATGAATTGAATGAAAGTTTTTTTCAAACCACGTTTTCATTTATATAAATTTTAAAAGTGCATTCCACTTTTTATGCTGGTGTAAGGTGTATAGGAGTTGACTAAAGTGGGGCTAGTTGTAGTTTTTTATTGTTTCAATTAATATTTAAAATATTTCTAAAAAGAATACAAACATATATCAATTAATGTGGAGTTACCCTTTATTTATTCATTAGTATTTTTTTATTTATATTAGGTGCTATACAGAAAAGATCTACAGAGATTTTAAAACAAAAATGCAACTGACATGATTTGTACACATACACAATTGAATACATCATGAGACAGAAGGATAATATATAGAGTATATATTAAAAAGTTCATAGTACTTTCTTCTAACTAGCCAAGCAGTGATCAACCATTACAAAGTACCTTTTTTGTTTAACAAAAACAGTTTGAAACATTGAACATTCAAAAGTGTCCCATCACATATATTGCTACATCCCATAATAGTTTACTATTTTCCAAACTTGGAGTCCCAAGTAAAAACAACCATGGCCAAGTGTCACATCCAACAAGTTCTTCCATCCCATAACTCCTCCCCAAGTGCATAATATCAAGTCAAATATGACCAACCACTGGTCCCTTCTATATAATACCTGCAATAAACAACACACTTGAAGGTGTAAGGCTCACCAAACAAGCCGTCAAAACAAGAGGACATAAATTAAATACTCTAGCCCAAACAAGCATTCAACCAAATCAATCAAGTCTTAAACTTAACGAGACAATCAAGTCTTAAACTTAATGAGACACACTCGAAGGTTTAAGGTTCACCAATCAAGTCGTAAAAAAAAAACAGGACATAAATTTAAGACTTCAAACCAAACAAGCATTCAACCAAATCAATCACCTCTCAAACTTATTACCAAATTCAAAATTTTGGACATCCATCAAATGAATCAATCCACCCAAACAATTTGAACTAATCAAATGAGAGTGCACAGATCACCAACATTGCATTCCACATATTCCTACATAAACCCCATTTTTTCTAGTTCAATTTTCCAATAGTCCATACAGAAAAGTCATGTAGAGTTCAAATTGCACATTGGTATCAACAATATTGTAAGTTCACGGTATACTTTAAATGTCTGCATGTTCTATATGATCTAATATGTTCTTCTAAAGTTAAAATGTAAATGCCTATCCGTTAGAATGTAAATGCTATGTTTGCTTAAAATGTAAATGCCTATCTGTTAGAGTGTCATTTTTCTTAAAATGTAAATGTCTTCCTGTTGTGACAAAGCCGTGACCCTGCATATTCAATAAATCTTCTTATATGCCTACAAATTCACTTCATTTCGCAACAATCATTTTGTTTGTTTTGAATCTCTTTTATGTGGGTACAAAGTCATATTCTCTTCTTCATCAACTATAGAAGCATTTTTCCTACAAGAGTATGTATCCATTTGTATTCTGGAGAGAGTGGCATGGCCCTATTATTTAAAAGTGGAGTCAACATAGGGTAATGGCCCTGTTGATACTATTGTTGAGTAAACTATCAAACTTCCATCAAATATTTGGATGAACTAATGCCATATATATATTTGGATGAATTAATTTCTATCCAACATATTGGATGAACTAATGTCGTATATATACATGCCAAGCTTGTTTCACATGATAGCATACTAAATGTTTCTGAATGTTAATAAATTGTATGTTTTCATCAACATTAGCACCACACATAACTATGACCTTGACTGGACTTACAATAGTCTTGAAATTTTTCCTATTGTCACATGTCGTTAGATTAAATGAGAAAATTTTATTTCCAAACTTTATTACCTAAGAAATGGATCTATATTTTACTTACAACAATGTACGATACTTCACTTTTTGTTGTTTCCAAATATTTGGAATATTGCATGCCATCAAAGAGAGTAAATAATTTAGAGTGCCATGAAAGAGTAGGACTGTCGATACCATGAGCTAGGTCCATAACACTAAACACCCATTATTAATTTATTATTGTTATCCATATAACAAGGCACCTAATTTTGTGGTCAAGCCTTATGTTTTGTTTGCTATGGTGCCTTTAGTTTCTTAGGTGTCTTCAAAGGGCATGTTTTGGGTGTTGGGATTACCACAACTTTTGAAAATGCATTAACTTTCATTTGCAATGTTGCCCGGTAAAGTATTCTACTATCTTTATTTACATCCTTAGTGTTGCAATATCCCCTATTGTCTTGTGATCGACTTTTCTATGTGTGCCAATCTTGGTCCACTTGTAGTGGTTTCTGTAGGCTTGTGGTGGTTGTATATGTTATTACAAGTGAATCTTGTGTTATGACATCCTCCTTTTCGTCTTCATGATCTTCTATAGCAATGAGGGGTTGAATTGGCCTATGGTTCCTATGGTATTGTGGTGGTTGTGTTTTTAACAATTACATACTGTAAACATCAAATTGTAAAACTTTCAACATATAAATGTCAAATTGTAAACATCAAATTGCCAAACTTTCAACATCAAAATGTCACATTGTAAAATAAACATAGAACATCACAGATCTTTTGTTTAGAGCATCACTATGAACTCTCCAACTAAACTTACAAAATCAAGCTCTACAAACTGCAATTAAAAAGATGAAGAAAATGGTATGACAAAGGTTGTATTGTTTGTGAAAGATATTATTAATATTATTAAAGTTGATTGTGACTCTTCGTTGTTATCTTGCTTCAGAGAGTTTAAATTGTCAACCTCATTGCATGTGTGGCTAAGTTACAAACAATATTTCTCTACCTGTACTCACGTACAAGTCCAAGTGGAACCTGATAGTTAAGCTACACCACCATGCATGCCTCTCTCCTAATCAACACAGGTTGGTGGAATGTCTAGTTCAATGCTTAAAGCTCTTTGTTTCTTTAACTTTGTATTGAAAAGATTCTAAAGATTCCAAATTTCAAAACTGGTGTTCAAAGGTGTTTATTCCAATGTGTAAATGAAGAACAAAGCTCAAATGCAAACCCGCCATGGCACGAAGAGAGTGAAGACAACCATGCCTCCAGAAAAAAAGAGTTAGATTCCCACTGGATGAAGACACTCAAGTTGCTAACCAGAGCACTCCTCAACCAGCTAAGGCAGTTATTCAAGTGAATGCATCTGCTAGAAGTAAGAAGATTTCAGTTCACTAGGAGTGGATGAAAGAAGATATGGAATCATCTCTTAAAGATGTGGAGGATAATGGGATGTCGACAAGGAGTGCAACAAAGAAATGGGGAATCCCTATCACAACACTTAGTAACTAGTTAGGTGGTTTAACCTCAACATCAAAAAAAGGTCCTCCCATAATCTTAACATTATATGAAGAGGCTTTAATAGTCAAATGGTGTAAAGAGATGGTTCCAGTGGGCCATGGGCTAGAGATTATTAATCTCAAAGCAGAAGTCACACAAATTTGCCAAACACGACCAAACCCATTTGAGGATGGGTTGTCTGGTAAGTCATGGTGGACTGGATTTAAAAGGCGCCATCCTGAATTGACATTGAGGATAGTGGAAGGTCTGGATAGATACAAAGCTCTAAACCTTAGGCCTACAATTGTTGTTGCATTCTACGAGACACTATCCAAATCCTATGAAGCCAACTCATATGGACCTCAAAGAATTTGGAATTGTGATGAAACTGGAATTCAGGCAGGGAGAAATGGAGCCATGTGGGTGTTGGCCAAAAGAGGTAGCAGAAGTGTTTCATACATCATATCAAAAAGCAGGGTATGGATAACCCTTTTATGTTGTGTTGATGTTGTCGTACAGAGCATACCTGGGTTTTATCTCTTCAAAGGTAAAAAGAAGCTTAAAAATTACATTGTTGGTTGCAAACTAGGTGCTTGCATGGCTGCCCAACCCCATTCTTGGACGACTAAAGAGTTGTTTATGAACTGGCTACATCATTTTGCATGATCAGTTCCAAGTGGTGTATCTCGAACAAATAGGCACTTGTTGATATTTGATGGCCATGGAAGCCATGTAGCTATGACAACCATCCAAGAAGCTAGGTCTTTGGGTATTGATTTGCTGACACTACCAATGCATACCTCACACAAATTATAGTCATTAGATGTGAGTGTATTTTCAACATTTAAATCATACTTCAAATTGGAAAGAGTAGCAAAAATAGAAATAAAAAGAATAGAATTGGAAAAATTGAACATCAAGTCATTTCATAAAGCACTCATTATTTCAAACATCACATCTGGATTTAAAAGAACATGTATATGGCTCCTCAATCCAGAGGCTCTAATGGAGGACATGCACCCCAATGACACTTTTCAGTTCAGTGTGCATGATGATGCTTCTGTAGTGCAGAACATCCTTAGTCCTTCTAGGGTTGGTGTTTCACAAGTGGAAGTTGCCAACACATTGCTATCAAGCCTTATAGATGTTAATTTACATCCTACAACAACGGACACAGTGGGAGAGGAAACTATGCATGATTCAACTAAAAGCACTTTTCATGACTCACCTGAACCTGTGGTGGGGGGTCAACTACTTGTTGACATGGCTAAAAGTCAATAAGAACAAAGCCTAGATGGACTTAGCCTTCTATCTCAGCCAAGCCAACCATCATGGTTGGTGGAGGGAGTCATGAATTTGGAAATTAATTTGTATTCCCAGCAAGGAGACAACACATTTTCCTTCCCTTCTCCACTTCCCATGTTGAATGTACCTAAAATGGTACATTACTATGCTAAGTGTGGAGAAGCAGATGGTGGAGATATTGCAAATTTGAGCCAGGATATGAGGTAGTTTGCAACAAAGTTGAACATACCATTCATGGAGAATCCAACCAATCATTGGGTTCCCAATGTGATTCATGCATCAGTAAATTCCTTAAATTTCCCATTCACATTGTGAAGGAAAGACCCAAGACTGCAAATGATAGTGGAATTTGGTTGAGCTGACAGTCCCTGCTATTAACAATAAATGACTACATGAAGCTTTTAATGCAGCAAGAGCAGAGGAAGAAAGAAATTGAGGAGATAAAACTCTGAAAAGAGACAATAAATTGAGGATAGAAAGGCAACTCATGTTGTTGCAAGGGAATTGAAGGATCAAGCCAAATTAGATAGAGATGTTGCTTGACAAGCAAGAGAACAAAAAAAAGTTTTACAAAGGCAAGAAAGGAGCATAAAAAGAAGCAAGAGAGGATTCAAAGGGAGAAAGATAGAAAGGAAAGAGAGCTTGAAGTGGCAAGGAGGAATCTAGAGAGACAAAGGTTTTTAAGCAACCCACTAAACCCTTTGCCAAAGAATCATGCATTGTTTAGGGAGATTATGAACATTTATGTCCCTAACTATTCTACAATTCTAATCCCATCCCATGTGAGAAGCACTCCATTTCCAAATCTAACCCCATCCCATGTGAATAGTACTCAATTTCCAACTCTAACCCCATCCCATGTGAGCAGCACTCCAATTCCACCACCAAGGGAGGAGAGCATGGGTGATATTAATTTGTTAAGTAGCCAGGCAACAACAAGATCTATCACATAAAGTCCACTTGTTTTTCCAACATGGTTTCAATGAGATTGGGAGCAACCAATCATTGTACACAAACAAGATTGAAATTGCAGCCTAGGGAGGCATTTTTTTGCATTTTGTACTACCACGATTTCTATTTTAGCTTATATTAATGAAAGGGGATTCCAGATCTATGTTTGGCATATGTCAATGATATGCATTTTGTAAATCTCCAATGCTCAACATAAAACTTGTTTGAGTACAATCATATGTCGAGGGCATGATAGTGGTGCAACTTAACTTTCAAGGTTGACATGGGCTTCACATTCTTTACTATTTTAGATGGTATTTCTTCATTTTAGTAGTACAAATTTTCACTCACACATGCATGTAGTGAGGTGGACAGGAAAAATATTTAGTTTGGAGGGGTTTAGAGTTTTTTTTCCACATGGATGACAAGGCAAGTTGGCGGGATTTAAATTCCAAGAATTTTTTAACGTTGACCGATGGTCGGTCATGAGGACCTCCTGTCCAAGTACAAAACATCGTAGATAGTGCTCAACATGTCATGTGGCATGCAAGCATAGTGCCACCCTTTATTTCCAGAATCTCACATTAAACACTACAGCTCTGGCTCTTTCCATTTCCACACGCCACATTAACTTCCCTATAGTCTGCATTTCCCTAGTCTTTGTGCCATGTCATTTTGGAGAAATGGATCATTCAATGCTCCAATACATTCCATTGATGAATCATCGGCACCCCCCTACTGATGCTTGTATTCACATATGGTCATTGCAAACTACACAAAAAGATGGTTAGTTAGGCTTTGGAGATGGCTCTTCTTTGTTGATAGCTTGTATGAAGTTCGACGTTGTTTGGAAACATGACAATGCTAAAGCATTCTTAGTGTTAAGCTATGTTGCAGTTATCCACAAATCAATTTGATATGTAGACTACAACATAGCTTAACCCAAAATGCCTTTGGGTAACCAAGTCTCCCCAATGCTACCACCTCATACTAGCTTAGGTTTCTTCATGGTTAACTTTAGGTATTTGAATGGTTTGTTCATGTAGCCATGTTCTCTAGTATAATGTAGTCTTAGTTGATAGGTTCCTTCATGCATTTAGATCTAGTTTTGAAGCCATCTATTTAACAACTTATTCATGCTAACATATAGTTTTCTTTGACCCTATATTATAGTTTAGATGGGGAGTCTTGATAATGCTAAAGCATTTTTAGTGTTGAGCTATGTTACAGTTATCCACAAATTAGTTTGATATGTAGACTACAACATAGCTTAACCCAAAATGCCTTTGGCTAACCAAGTCTCCCCAATGCTACCACCTCATACTAGCTTAGGTTTCTTCATGTTTAACTATAGGTATTTGAATGGCTTGTTCATGTAGCCATGTTCTCTAGTAGAATGTAGTCCTAGTTGATAGGTTCCTTCATGCATTTAGATCTGGTTTTTGAAGCCATCTATTTCAGAACTTATTCATGGGTATATGAGTTGACCAAAGTGGGGCCAGATGTAGCATTTTATTGTTTCAATTAATATTCAAAATATTTCTAAAAAGAGCACAAATATGCACCAATCAATGTACATATCATATTTGTTTATTCATTAGTATTATTTTATTCATATTATGTGGCATAGAGAAAATATTTACAATTATTTTAAAACATAAATTCAATTGACATGGTTTATATTTTGATAACTGAGAGGGGGGGTGAATCAGTTATCCTAATTATTTCTTCTTACTGAACTTTCTTAATAACAATGCAGCATTAATTCAAATAAGCAAACATAACCATGAAATGGAAATACACATGACACAATATTTTTGATGTTGAAACCCTGTTAAGGGAGAAAACCACGGGGTGATTAACCCAAGATTGTATTCTCTATTAGAAGAATGGAAATATAAAATGGCACTTGCCAATTAGGGCTCACTGCCTGAGCACACTGCTCACAAGAGGCACACTGCCTACAAGAGACTCACTGTCTACAAAAAGAGTGTTATACAATACTTGAACTGATTGGGAGCATCTACATATGTTGGAGTTTAGTTCTGGTTAGGCTCAGTATACTGATCTGCTGCACTTCATCTTTCCTCTTCTCTTATGCTACTTTCCTTTCACATACCGAACCTTCCTTACTACTTCTGCTCTTCTCTTCTGCTTTTATTCGCACATAACCAACAACAACAACAACTCTCACAACTAAATCCATTTTGTATATATATCCGCACAAGTGATTTCATCACCTTTCTAGTCGGCACCCGGAATAGTCAAACTTTTCACAAACTCTGATCTGTCGGCTGAATCCTTGCACATCAAGTAATGCGAATCAAGCATATACTTGTAAAAGTCATCAATCATGTCAGCCAAACATGACTTATGCCTTAAGAACCTTTTCCATCATCAGCAACACATCCGGAATGATGTCTGATGTTCTGCTAGTCAGTTCTTCCTCTATCACACTGCCAATCAGGAACCCGATATTCAAGTGATCATATATTTTTCTTCATCTATCACTAGAGGCTAAATCCTTGGATTCTATCACTCAAGGTAGTCCTCATGACTTACCCAAATCTGCACTTCACCAAGATACTTCCTCTGAGAGATCCAGACCTGTCTATCAGACCTTACTGACTGCTTTGTTCCTGCTTACCGGACCTCAATACTTTGCAATCTGTCTTCTGGTAAAGACTCATTATGTCCTGCGGATGTGTGGGTTAACCTTTGTTGCCATCAATGACAACATTCATGAATCCATATAGTGTCTCTTGCCAACAATCTCCCCCTTTGGCATTGATGGCAACACTTAATGAAAAATGACTAAGTGTAGCACTATACTCCCCCTTAGTTGATGCTCTGTCTCTATGTACATTTTCTAGAACTCCCCCTTAGTTGGATACCTCATTTTTCACTGCTCCTCACTCCCCCTTTGACATCAATGGCAAAGGGTAGGGTCCGCATACCAAAATTTTCAAAAACACTTCTATATTTAGCCACATAAGTATTTGTACATGCTATATTTTACATAAACTGAAGGATATCTGCAAAAGTTGTCTTCAATTGAATGAATTCTGTAGCCCAACTTTGCTTCATTCTATCCAAAATTGATATATGGCCGCTCAGCAGGAATGTAAATGCATCTGCCCTTTTGAGATCTGTTGGATCATTGGTCTGGGCAGTGATTTGAGCTTCTTTGATGGCCTCATGCATGGCCTCTTAGGGACAATTATCCCTCTGAGCTCACTCAGCCTGTTTATTCTATTTTTCTTTTCCTTCTCAAGTTTCTTGATCTCATTCAAGACTGCAATAGTTTGACATTCTTGATTTATTATAGAGGAAGAGAGAGGATCAAAATTATTTGATAGGTTTGATAGTTTATCCTCCTGTTCTTTTATTTTCTTCTCAATGTCCAGTGTTACTTTGGACCATGATAAACAAAATTTATACACTTCACCTCCATCTTTAAGAGCGTTTTCTAAGCTCTTTATTCCCGTATTCATATTTCTCCTATCACTTGTTATCAGCCCTTAAACCTCTAAAAATCTCTTATCAGAGAACTCTTTCCAGACCTTATCTTTTGCTGACTTCTCTAGAGAATCAAAATGTGTGCTAACACTATCGACTAGAGTTTTGAGATTACCGGATGAGGAGGCTGTGGGATCCTTCTGAAACGATGGCATAATCTTTTCTAGAACTCCGGAAGCAGCTTCTATCAGCTCATAGTCTTCCATGTGAGACTTTAGGAGTTTTTCTTTAGCCTTTGCATTAGCAAATGAAGCTATCTTCATTGTCTGTACCAGAGAAAGATAGTCAAAATTGAATGGTCCTTATAGAAGCTCCGGTTCATCAATCTCCATTGTTTCTTTGTTTAGAAATTCTTGGACAGTTTTTGCAGTGTCTCTTGTCGGAGACAGATGTTTCTTCTCTTCTGCATTCTTATCACTGGTAGATGTGGTCTTCTCTGTTGAGGTCTTCTCTCCCTCTGCAACTTTGGTACTGGTATCTTCCTTTTCCTTTACCTCTACTTCTTTCTCCTGTGTTCTTACTTCTCCTTTAGATCCGGAGACTGTAGGGGAAGCCGGAGGAGAAATGTTAGACTGTTCAAGGGCGACCTCTTCCGGAGCAGAGGATTCCAAGTCCTTAGCTGTTTCTACACCGGTATCCATAACCTCTTCTATTATTTTCTCAGAAGACTTTTCTGCAACACTTGAGGGGTTAGTACCCAAGTCCTCTATAATAGGAAGATTGAATATTTTGAAGGCTTTCTGGAGAATCTCCTCTATGTTCTTGGCTACCTTGTCAGTCTCACCAAGCATAAGTTGATTCATCCTTGCTTTGCTCCTGAACTCATCCTTGCAATCTTTGAATATCATATTCATTGTCTTGGGATCGATTGAAGGATATAGCTAAATAGCTATCTATTCCCAGATTTCTAGGTCTTTGTCTTGGGCATTGTTCTTTCTTATTTCTAGTTCCTTCTCCAAGCTTTTGGGGATCAGAGATATGATTTCAATAAATTCTTTGTTGTAGACATTTAAGTACTTGACTGTAGCATCTTGCAATATCTTCTGATCTGCCTCACCATAATCATCATAGAACTCAACCATTGGCTGAAGATTTCCATCCACTGTGACTGATTTGATTATGTCATCAATGTCAAGAGTGGGTTTTTCAACATATTCCTCTGTCTTTTCTTCTTCCTCTTGATTGGTAGAGGGTTCACCAGATGTTTTCTTCTTCTTCTTCAATTTCCTTATCTCCTCATCTATTTCAGTTTCCTCATCATCCTTTAGGCTAGCATAGGACCTTGTTGCCTTTTTCTTTGTTCTCTTTTCTCCTTTTCCGGATGCCTGGACTTCTAGTTTTGAGCTTTTAGCAGTAACAGGTGTTGATCTCTTTAAAGATCTGGTCCGGGTGGAAGATTCTACTGGAGCACTTTCCTTACTTCTCTTTTCTGCCTCTTTCACCTCTTTCTTTGCCCTTTGCCTCTTTTCCCTGTTGGCATCAAGTGCCTCCTTTGAGATGCCAAAGCCTTTGGCAACATATTCAACTTCTTTTCTCACCTTTCTCTTGATTTCTGGCTGTCTGAGTTCCACATGAATCTTTATACTTAGCTCCTCAAAGGTGCCAAACCTTTCTACCTTGGGATCTTTTGGTTGTTTTAGCATGTGTTCAATATGCAACTCAACAATTTTCTCATCGAATTCATACCCCATGGGCATGATCCAAACTATCCTTGGCTCTACTGCCTCCATTAGACATTGATCAGTGTTTACCATGAAGCACATTGTATCCTTGTATTTCTCAACTACTGATTTGGGGATTCTTTCTCTGATTTGCATTGTATTTTGGAATTGCTTGAAGTAACCCCACAGAGTTGTATTCCTTGCCTTAGCATCTCCAAGTTCATGCAAGTAATCTCTAATCTGGATTGCTATCGGTTTGTCATTTTCCCATACCCATCCACTTGATCCGGGAAGCTCATTCATGAAGTAGAAAAATAAACATAGTATCAGTCCTCCATATTTAAAGGAGTTCTTTTTGTCCTTTTTGATCTTCTGTATGTTTTCCATTAATTGGCTCAAAAGAAGTTCACAGAGATCATATTCTGCATTCTTTCTCAGCATCTCATAGGCAGCATATATTGCAATTCCAGAAACTAAATTCTCCCTACTGGAGTGATATATCTTATATTCTATTATCATAGAAGCAAACTTGATATCCGGGTTAGTAATATCTTCAATGGTCATCGCCCTCTTATCAAATTTTGATCCGGTGGCTTCAGTCACAATGTTGTTTTTGACAGATTTGTGGACAGGTAACCCTCCGGAGGAGTATAAACCAGTTACTGCCCTAATTGCCTCCTTTGTGATCTTGCAAGGTCTGTTTAGCCAAAGGAAGTTATCATGCACTCTACTCAATACATACCGGACCCATTCATCTTCTTCAAAGCAGGGGAAATGAATGAACTGATCAAAATGCTTCTTCTGGATGCCCTTATATTCTGGTTTAAGCTCAAAAGCATCATCTATTAATTGTTTGTGATAGATGTCTCTTAGTTTGAATTCCCCAAACTCTTCAATACTTGCATGTATGTAAACCTTAATGTCTTCTGTATGCAATACGCCATGCGGAACACTGGAAGAGGCTCCTAGGGGATCTACCTCCAAGGACTTGTATGGATGTTTCTTAAATGTGGGGCGAGGTCTATCAGAAATCTTTATTATATTTGGAGTAGCCATCTTTCAAAAGATTTGCAGAGAGATATTGAAAACGGGAAATACCTTTTGTGCCTTTCGGTTTCACGGAGTTGGCCTGATGATTTCTGGATGAAATTGCTTCTACAAATGATCTTAGATGAGCTTTGAGGAGATTTGTTGCAGAGCTTCACTTTTCATTTCTTCTTGAATGCAAAATGAACAAGTGATTAATGAGAAAACCCTTATATTGCTCCGCAAACCCTAATGTTAGGTGCAATAAATGCTCGACCTAAGTTATTCCGGTCTACTTTATTCAGATGACTTGAAGAACCGGATCAATCCTAATCTTTAAACATCAATGTGGATCTTCCAAATCTTCACCATAGTTTGTTTGGATGTTTCCCTTATGAACCCTTCAATCCGCAACTCTTCTTGTGCCAGTTCTGACACCAATTGACTGGCTGGGGGAACAAGGTTTTCTTTGTGTCTCCCCCTGAGCTAGAGCTCATCTTTTAATTTCTGAAGGGAATATTAGCACCAGAGTCTGGTGCGGATCCATCCTCTACATTCTCTGTACTTTTCTTCACCCAAATCTTGTTCATCTCTCTTTTGACTTCATCCGCATTCATCTTTTGTTTACCCTTATCTTGATTCTGATTATGATATACCGGACCCTTTTTGTCCTGATTCTTGCTTCTACAGAATTTTGCACTATGATCGAATCTATTGCAGATTTGGCAAACAACATTTCTTTGCATATTTGACTGATATCCTCTTGATTTTCATTGATTAGCCATATGACCTATTCTATTGCATGCAAAGCATCTACCATTGAATGATTTATTCATTTGCATATTTCTGCATTCATGAGATTTGTGACCATACCTTTTGTAGTTAAAGCATTGTCTAGAGAAGGATGAATTAGTCTGACTCATTCTCTTTCTACATTGATTAGCTTTATGACCAAAGTTATTGCAGTTGTGGCAGTATCCATTGAAGGATGGATATCTTTGAGCATTAGGCTATCTTATCGAAGGTCTTCTAGGCCTGTTCCTTGGATTTTCTAATCCAAAATTCTTCTGACCGGATCCAGAGCTTTCTCCTTTCTCATATCCCAAACCACACTTGTCATCTACCTTCTTTTGAATTTCAAGAAGAACTTCAAGTTGAGCAGAACTTATCTTGAATTTCTCTTTATCTTCATTTGCTGTTTAAAGATCCATTTTGAGAGAGACAATTTGATCCTCAAGTTTTTCTTCATTATTTTTAGCATCTTCAAGATTAGATTCAAGATGTCTGATAATTCTATCCATCTAGTGGCAATCTTCTGATTTCTCCTTGAGAGATTGTCTTAGATTATCTTCATTTTTTCTTTTCTCTTCAACTTCTTGGGTAAACTTCATAACTCATGATTCCATTTCATGTCTTACCATAATGATTTCTTTTGATAACTTTTCACATAACTTGGTTTTCTCATTCAGCTCTTCATTTGCATCATTTGCTTCACCTTGTCTTGCCAATTGCTGAAGTAGCTCCTTTCTCTTTTTTCATAGAGAGACTTAATTTGTCTTTTAGTTCTCTCATGAAATCATCAACCTGCTTGAGTCTTTCCTTTAATTCATTGACTTTAGAGTTTGACTGTTCAAAATCATCAAGGGCAATCTTGAGTTGCTCCCTTAAACCATATGCATCCATTTGGATTCCTAGATCTTCCTCAAGCTGTTAGACTTTGTTAGGAGGAACTTAGCTCTGATACCAATTGTTGATAACTGAGAGGGGGGCGGGGTGAATCAGTTCTCCTAATTATTTCTTCTTACTGAACTTTCTTAATAACAATGCAGCATTAATTCAAATAAGCAAACATAACTATGAAATGGAAATACACATGACACAATATTTTTGACGTGGAAAACCTGTTAAGGGAGAAAACCACGGGGTGATTAACCCAAGATTGTATTCTCTGTTAGAAGAATGGAAATATAAAATGGCACTTGCCAATTAGGGCTCACTACCCAAGCACACTGCTCACAAGAGGCACACTGCCTACAAGAGACTCACTGTCTACAAAAAGAGTGTTATACAATACTTGAACTGATTGGGAGCATCTACATATGCTGGAGTTCAGTTCCGGTTAGGCTCAGTATACTGATCTACTGCACTTCATCTTTCCTCTTCTCTTATGCTACTTTCCTTTCACATACCGGACCTTCCTTACTACTTCTACTCTACTCTTCTGCTTTTATTCACACATAACCACCAACAACAACAACTCTCACAACTAAATCCATTTTGTATATATATCCGCACAAGTGATTTCATCACCTTTCTAGTCAGCACCCAGAATAGTCAAACTTTTCACAAACTCTGAGCTATCGGCTGAATCCTTGCACACCAAGTAATGCGGATCAAGCATATACTTGTAGAAGTCATCAATCATGTCGGCCAAACATGACTTATGCCTTAAGAACCTTTTCCATCATCAGCAACACATCCGGAATGATGTCTAATGTTCTGCCAGTCAGTTCTTCCTTTGTCACACTGCCAATCAGGAACTTGATATTCCAGTGATCATATCTTTTTCTTCATCTATCACTGGAGGCTAAATCCTTGGATTCTATCACTCAAGGTAGTCCTCTTGACTTACCCAAATCTACACTTCACCAAGATACTTCCTCTGAGAGATCCGGACCTATCTGTCGGACCTTACTGACTGCTTTGTTCCTACTTACCGGACCTCAATACTTTGCAATTTGTCTTCTGGTAAAGACTCATTATGTCCTGTGGATGTGTGGGCTAACCTTTGTTGCAATCAATGACAACATTCATGAATCCATATAGTGTCTCTTGCCAACATTATACACATACATAGTTGAATACACCATGGTTTTCTAAGACAATTAAGTATGTTAAAAAACTCTAAGAAATGCATATGAGATAGGAAATGTATAACAAAAGGACAATGAATCTTTTTTTAAGATATTGGAGATGTATAGGACAATCAATTTTTTAATTCTTTGACTAGCATGGCACTCCAGATGGACCTCGAAAGTTAAGGTGACACGGTATGGGGGCCTCTCCCTATTTCTAATGTAAAATGGAAAAATGGAGAGGTATATTGTGAGAGGTTGATTGACTTGGTTGAATGCTTGTGTGGTTTGAACTCTTAAATTTATGTCCTCTTTTTTTGACTGCTTGTTAAAAAATTATAATTTTTGGTAATAAGTTTGACAGTTGATTGATTTATGTCCTCTTGTTTTGACTGCTTGTTTGGTGATCCTTAAACCTCCGAGTGTGGATGTTTCATATGTCAATCTATGTTTGTAAGTATGTAATGTTTATATATATATGTGTGTGTGTGTGTGTGTGTAGACATCTCCATACATACATACACACACAGAGACACATATCTATGTGTGTGTATATATATATATATGCATATATATACATACATACATATGTACATATATATGCACATACATACATACATATAGGATAGTGGTATCTCTAGTCGTAAATGAAAGGTTATTTTGGTTTTCTACGAGGTTGTAATCATGAGGGTTCTGTATTAAAATGGGGTTCTTGTTTATCCATGGGTATTAAAATATTTTTTACAGTTTGCAATGGGATTTCTTCCATCTATTGATGTATGGAAGGTTGTTTTCGTTTTATGTGTCTACACACACAGATATATATACCAATAGGAATTATATGTTTAGATCATGTTAATATATTCAAAATGAAGAACATTTGTTGTTGTCCAATATTATGCATGGAGAATGAAGATTGTGACTATAAGGTGTAGATTGCTAAAGCAAGGGCATGAACAATAGAAATACTAATTGCTACATGGAGTTGATATAGAAGAAACATTTGTGTATGAAAATATGCTACATGAATGTCTTGATTGATTGTTAAATAATACCATGTTCAAACGATTTCTCACACTTAAGGAAGAGTAACCAAAGCATGTTACATGAGGATTATGACAAGTATAACCTAAGAAAATCTTATTTGGTGATCATGGCAATGAAGAGAACACTTAAAAGGATATTTACATATGAATATGTATGAAAAGAGGACATAAAGCTTATTCCAATAAAGATGGTCAATGGGCCCAATTGTTTTGTTAGGATAATGATTTGTTTGGTGGATATTTTATTTTATAACAAAATCTTACTTGGTGAGCATGTAAATGAAAATAAGTCTTAAAAGGATATTTACACATATGTATATGTATCAAAAGAGGACATAAAGCTTATGATAAAGTTATTTGAGCATGAAAGAGAAAATCATTCTAGTTCTTTGTTTTGGGTTTGTGCTATAGAAGACCTTGGACTAGTAAATTGACCTAGAAGGATTTTCCATTCATTAATATGAGATAGCAATGTTGGGCCCTGTTTGAAGGTGAATTATGATGTTAACATGCTTTTACAAGGAATTCAATATGATATATGAAAAACTAGTTGCCTTGGGAATTTTTTTAAACCAATTGCGACATGAAGAAATAGTTCAGAAAGGGATTGCTATAAAAAACTTATTGTCACATGAATTAAGTTATGCTTTACTGACTTACAATTTTTCTTTTAGATCATGTAATTAGGCTTAAATTTCAATTGACAGATCAATATAAACATTACAAACAAAGTTATACATCTAATTCAATAAATTGAAATTAATATAAAATCATGAGTAAATGTAGTTCTAAGATTCAAACCTTTTGCAACCAATAAAACATTTTTCAACCCATTTCTACAATTACAAACTGTAAACTAAAATTTGTAACTTAAATTTGAGAGGTCACATTGATGCTTGAACATAAGATTTTAATTTCCACAACCAATAAATGTGTTACAAAACATAGAAGACAACCATTAAGTTGTGTTGATAAACACTACTCAAAATAAACATAAAGTGTTCCAACAAACACCCTTGAACACCAGTTTTGATATTTGGAATCTTTCAAATCTCTGTAGTACAAAGTTAAAGAAACAAGAAGCCTTAAGCATTGGACTACACATTCCACCACAAAAGAACTCCATTTCAATACAGAACCCTCATGATTATAACCACACAGAAAACCAAAACAACCTTCCATTTATGACCACAAACAACAATATATGGAAGAAATCCCATTGCAAACAATAATTTTTTTAATACCCATGGATAAACAAGAACCCCATTTAAATATAGAACCCTCATGATTACAACCACATAGAAAACCAAAAGAACCTTCACTATAGACATTAATAGATGGAAGGAATCTCATTGCAAACAGTAAGATATATTTTAATACACATGGATAAACAAGAACCCCATTTAAATACAGAACCCTCATGATTACAATCACATAGAAAACTAAAAGAACCTTCACCAGAGACATCAATAGATGGAAGAAATCCCATTGCAAACATTAATAAATATTTCAATACGCATGGATAAACAAGAACCCCATTTAAATACTAAACCCTCATGATTACAACCACATAGAAATCTAAAAGAACATTCACCTAAGACAACAATAGATGGAATAAATCCCATTGCAAATAGTAAGAAATATTTTAATGCGCATGGATAAATAAGAACCCCATTTAAATATTGAACCCTCATGATTACAACCACATAGAAAACCAAAAGAACCTTCACCAGAGACAACAATAGATGGAACAAATCCCATTGCAAACAATAAGAAATATTTTAATACGCATGCCAAAACAAGAACCCCATTTAAATACCAAACCCTCATGATTACAACCACACAAAAAATCAAAAGAACCTTCTGTTTACAACCAGAGACGAAAATAGATGGAAGAAATCTCATTGCAAGTAGTAAAAAATATTTTAATACGCATGGATAAACAAGAACTCCATTTAAATACTGAACCCTCATGATTTCAACCACACAAAAAACCAAAAGAACCTTCTGTTTATGACCAAAGAGGTCATAGATGGAAGAAATCCTATTGCAAATAGTAATTTTTTTTTAAAAGCATGGATAAACAAAAACTCCATTTAAATGCAAAACCCTCATGATTACAACCATAGAGAAAACCAAACAAACCTTCCATTTATGACCAAAGATAACAATAGGTGGAAGAAATCCCATTGCAAAAAGTAAAAAATATTTTAAAAAGCATGGATAAACAAGAATCCCATTTAAATATAGAACCCTCATGATTACAACCACATGGAAAACCAAAAGAACCTTCAATTTACGACTAGAGACAGCAATAGATGGAAAGAATTCCATTACAAATAGTAAAAAATATTTTTATACACATGCATAAATAAGAACCCCATTTAAATATAGAACCATCATTATTATCTAAGCACACAGAAAACCAAAAGAACCCATTTAAATACATAAAGAATAACCACATTTGAAGATAGGAAACAAAAAAACACCTCAAATTTTTGAGCTAACTAGTTCATTGCCTTAGCAGGATTCGAAATCCTTACCTGGGTCATGTGGAAAGCTACCAATGAACAACACTGAAGGAGCAAGGAGCCTGCACATTTTCAAAAAATGTCAAACTTCATGCGAGCCATCTCCAAAGTGTAAGTGACCATCTTCTGGTGTAGTTTACAATAACCATATATGAATACAAGCATCGGTAGTGGGGTGCTGGTGATTCATCAATGGTATGTACCAGAGCATTGAAGGCTCCATTGTTCTGAAAAGACACAGCACAAAGACCAGGGAAATGCAAATTGCATGGAAGTTAATGTGGCGAGTGGAAATGGAAAGAGCCTGAATTGTAGTGTTTAATGTGACAATGTGGAAATAAAAGGTGGCACTCCGCTCTCATGCCACATGGCATGTTGAGCACTATCCACGATGTTTTGTACTTGTACCGGGGGTCCTCGTGACTAACCATCAGTCATCATTAAAAAATGCTTAGAATTTTGATCTCGCCAACTTGCCTCATCATCCACATGGTAAAAAAAACTCTCTACCCCTCCAAATGAAAAATCTTGTCTCTCCGCCTCATCGCTGATGTGGAGGAAGAATAATTCTTTTAATTAAGCTGATGTGGCGCTCCAAGTGGACCTGTCAAGTTAGGGTGACCCAGTATGGGGTCCTCTCCCCTAGTGTATGTTTTTATTAGTTCAGCTGGAAAAGAGGGTCCAAAACCCTATACCAAACAACCCCTAGGGCAACAAGCCTTAAACATGCCAGTAACAGTACATTGACAACACACTAACAACTGGCAAAAAACAACTAACCAAAAACAATAGGAAATAAAAACAAGAACTAAGGATTGTCAGTAGTCCTGAACTTGGCCAAAAACTTGACCATATCTTTGTAGTCACCAAGGCTATCAATCCCCACCTGCTTGACCTTGTCATCCAGCTCCTTCACAACAACAAAGATTGATGCTGCCCAATGCAAGGCCTTGGCAGCGAATTCAGCCATGGTCTTCCATTTCTTCTGCATTTTCTCCATCTGTAGCTTGAGTCTCCCCATGTCCTTAGCAGTTGTGACACACAACAGACAACTACCCTTGTTATCCAGATCACCATTTTCCTCAACAACACCACCCAGTTCATGGAAGCAAAATGGCTCGCCCCTTCTTCCTCGTGCACAAATTTAGTAGAAGCATCATTCTCCCCCTCCTCCATAGTTTCCTCAACAAATTCCAATTCATTAGAAAATTTGACACCCTGCAGTTTAGCAAAAGGTTTCCCAGCAATGCAGTTAGAATGGCGAACCCTCAAACTGGTATATTTAACAGCATCCTCTCCAATAACACTTCCAGTCAGAACGGGCCCCAGGTCTAATTCAATAGTTTTCACAGAACCAGTTGCCATCCCTTCTTCCTCTGTACCAGTCTTGGCTTTCTTAGCTTGCACAGTCCCTTCCTCCTCAACCACCTTCCTCTACCCTAGTGTATGTTGTGAGAAGAAAACTTCTTGTTAAAATTTTCATTATTTACTTTTAAGTTCATATTTAATGCAAAAAATATTCATTAAGTAATTTAGATATGAGTGTGTTTAACTCCAAGTTATGGGTATCTACTATTTTCTTTCCTTTCAATAAAGTGAAGAGGGTATGATGAATGTGGAAGCAATCAAAGTGGAAATATAAGTAGATAGCTATAATGAATTGGACTTAAAAAAAATCCTTAGCTGATGAGTACCAGGTAGCACCCATAATAATATACCCTTTTTACCTTTTTTCCATCCTTCTTATTCTGTTGTTCGGGTAATTGTACCATAGTAGATTGATAAGGTTTGTTCTAATTACATTAATGAGAGATGAATTACCAAAAGTCATATTTTTTATTGAAGGACTAATGTGTAGCAAATTAATGGAAATATGTAGAAAATTCTCTCTTTTTACGTCTACAGGTGCAGTTGTACGGGCAAAGGCAATTTTAAGCATCTCCGGAGATGGTCCTAATAGTCTCCAGAGCTGACATGAGGGATACTACACTAGACTGTAATGTTTTTCTAATATGATTGGAGATATTTTGGAATAGGAGGACCAAGGGTGGATCATCTCCAGAGCTGGATAGAAGTCATAAGTGCATCTCTGGAGCTCTAGACAAAAGCACACGTCTTCAAAGTTCTCCTTAAGACAGTGTAGAGTCTTAGTGCCACTATCAGTCAACACTTCTGGGGGCGATTGCAGTGCTCCAGGGATTACTTAGCCAACACCTAAATGATCAGCTAAAGACTTTGGTTGACTGCTAGAGGTCTAATTCCTCTTTTATTGATTTTGCATGAGTTCCCAAAAGACTTATTAAATACCTATATTTTCAGGGCCTCGCTGTCTAGTTGCATTTAAACTAAGACTCCATATTTAGTGGGACTGTTGTACCACTAAAGTCTATTTTAGTTGCATGATTGTACTTTGCAGTTAAACAATTGATAGAATAAGAGATTGATGCTATCTCATAGATAAACTGATAGTTAGAATAGAGTGATATCTCATCACTTGATTTGATATATAGATATATAAGGTACAAGTAAGATAGAGATTATCATAATTGAATTGTTATAATCTCAATTTTTCTAGATTGGATGTATTTTTTGAATACAAAGCATATTGATGAAATTAGACTGAAGAAAGATTGTGATACTTTATTCCTGTGCTGATTTATTGCTTTAGTCTTCAGTCCTGAGGGCAAGGAGCAAGGGCCCACTCCTGCCATTCAAGACAGGAGGCTAGTATTTGTTTGTTCATTACCTTGTTTCAGATTCTACTTAGGAAAGTAGTTCTTGCTTTTACATAGATAAATGTATGTTTGAGTTGTGTGGATTAGAATAAGTCAATATTAGAAATTTACTATTTCAGCTTTGTTTCTAGTACTTTCAGAATTTACTTTCATAGTAGATAAATTAGCAGTATTAATTTCCAGAGCAAATAAGATTAACAGAATTAGTTAAATAGACTGGTAACTATGGGACCCCTAATTTTAGATAGCCAAGGACATAACCCTAGATTTGACACATGAAAATATGATTAAATGCCAAGGACCAACAACCCTTGTCATTTTTGGCACCATTGCTGGAGACTCTGTGTTAATTAGGAAAACTTAGTTAACAATTTTTAGGTTAAATTGAATCTGAATGGTTAGATCTATGGATTCAAAAGGTAGATACATAAAATAGACACCCCAACAACAAACTATAGGAGAAAGCAGTAGGGTGGCACAAGATCTTGTTGAAGAGAGGCACCTAGAACCCACCTTGGAAGCTATAGCCCAACTTAATATTCCCTCAAATCCTCAAAGTCCTTCACTCTCTAAATATATCCAAGAATTGCAAGAAAGATTCCAGGAAGATCCTTTGATAGAAACTAATTCCTTAGAACTCCACACCGAATCTCAAAGAGAAGAACAAGTGTTAGACATGGATGATAATCATGATGAGGATGACAATTAGGCTCCAAGAACCTTCTCATACCCCATTGTCCTGGCTACTAGAGATAATGCCCCTATGAAGAATATTTCACCTTCACATTTGCTAAATTTTAGGGGTCTTGCTTCTAAGGATTCAGATCAATTTTTGTTTGAATTCAAAGTGGTATGCCAAACTTATGATTATGGATCAGATAATCAAAAACTCAAACTTTTCCCATCAACCCGGAAAGATTCTGCTATGAGATGGTTCATAGGCTTACCCCAACACTCCATTCATTCCTAGGATCAGATGGAAACAAAATTTTTGGGAAAGTACCAGGATTACTGTAGGGTTAGTGATAAAAATGAGGAATTGTTCAAAATTAAACAAAGAGAGGATGAAACCTTAGAGGACTATGTGGATAGGCTCAACTTTTCTTTGAGAAGTTATGGCAATCTTGGGGCTCACTCTTTGGCCAGAACACTATTTGTAAAAGGATTAGACAAAGAATCAAAATAGGCACTGGATCTAATGGGAAAAGGGAACATCAACAAAATGGATATGCCTGCTATAGAAGAACTCTGCAGGAACTATTCTAGAACCCAAGATGGAGTGAGAACACCCAAATCTTTCAAAGGGAAGAATGAAATAGGACAGTTAATGGAGGAGATTGCAAATCTTAAAACAAACATTCTAGTCCAATTGAATACCACATTAGATGGGATTCAGGTAAAAACTAGAGTAACCGATCACAGTAGAACAACTGAACCACTCTCCATATATTGTCCTAGGTGTAGGAACAAACACCTGGTGAGAGAATGCCCTTTAGATAAATCAGAAATCTGTTAGATCTGTGACAGGGAACATCCTACCAGTCAGTGTGATCAGCTCCCTGTTGCAAGTATGAGGTAAACTAGTATTGTCATTGATGTCAACATACTCATATTGCATTGATGAGAAGGATTGGATGAGCTGTGTGCTGAGGATATTGAGAAAATTAGTCTCAATCAGGAACAGTGAAAAACAGTGATGAGAGGAAGGCCAAAGTACTCAATAGGTTGAGGATCAGAGGATACAGATTATAGGGTTTGTAGATATGAGTCTTGAGATGATCCAGTCAAGATTTCAGAGGTCCGCATGAAGATATGAAGAAGTTGTGAACAATCAAGTAGAACCAGTTCTAGGTGATGCTCTGGAGTGACAGAGAGCTACAAAAAGGTCCGGTGAGATCCGGAAGTGCATTGTCCTATTCTGTGGATTGGAAGAAGTGTTTGGGATGTCCTTGTGATGTGTCATCTTGGTTTGTTCATGGTTTGGAGGTTTGGAAGCAACTTTTTCATTGTGACAATGGCGACAGACTGTGTTCTTGAAGTTCTGGATGAAGAAGAGAAGAATTCCAATGAGCTGATAAAGTGCGGATGTACCTGGTCATTCAAGCAAGCTTGTGAAGGTTCATGGATCATGTTGAGGTTGTGTTGTCAGTTCGCATCAATGGTAGAGCCCGGAATTGAAGATATTCTTTTGGATGAAGATGTTCTTGTTCAGACTGGCCGACCGGATGAGTTATTCATCTTGTGAATGTTCTTGTGGATGATTACCGACTTAGATGATTGTTCCTAAGTCGATGCCTTATATAAATAAAGGTTTGTGAATTCATTTTGAAGTGTGTCTGGGGATGATGAGTGTGTGGTAGTGAAGAGGAGCATGAAAAGCAGAGTAGAAGTTTTGGGCGTAAATGGAATTGATCCAGGCATGGTAAAGATGTTAATCTCCAGTTCAAGTTTGTAATACTTATGATCTTGTAGACAGTGTGTCTCTTGTAGGCAGTGTGCCTCCTTGTGAGCAGTGTGCTCGGGCAGTGAGGCCTAATTGGCATGTGCCATCAATTTTTCTTATTCTTCTAATAGAGAATAATCCTTGGGTTAATCACCTCATGGTTTTTCCCTTAACCAAGTTTTCCACGTCAAAATCTTGGTGTCCAATGTGTTGATGTTTATCTGCTCCTGTGTTTATGCATTTTGCTTTCATGAATGGTTAACTGATATGCTATTAACTAACAAAGAAGAATCAAGTGTTTGAAGTAGAAGCAAGTTTTTGTACAACTGATTCACCCCCCCTCTCAGTTGTGTGCCTGAGATCTAACAATTGGTATCAGAGCCAAGTTCCTCTAAAAGGAGCTTAACCGCTTGAGGAGATCTAGGATGTTGTCATATAAGAAGGATACTCTAAAGTTTGATGGAACCAACTTCTCTCTCTGGAAAGGTCGCATGAAATGTCACTTGGAGTGTATGGGAAAAGCATACTTGTCCATGGTCACAAAACCATATGTACCTCCACAGGGTGGTCCAGCAACTCTAAATGAAATCACAGATGCTGAAAACAATCTGCGAACCAAAGAAGCTCTTCTAAGCACATTGACTGACTTAGAACTCTCAAATGTTATTGACCTGCCAACTGCCTATGAGATCTGGACTAAACTGGAACTTCTGCATGAAGGAGATGAGTTTGTTAAGAGTGCAAGGCTGCAAAGTCTCAAAGGGAAATTTGAAAGATTGAAGATGAGAGATGATGAAAATATCACTACCTTTATGCCAAGAGTAAATGAGCTGGTGTGTGGAATTAGGAATGCTGGTCGAATTCTGGATGAAAATGAGATTGTTTGTAAAATTCTCAGATCCCTTCCTACTGCCTACAAAATTAAGGTTGCTGCCATAGATGAATTCACAGCCCATACAACTGTCACAAGAGAGCAATTGGCTGGCAAACTAGCTGCATTTGAAATGACCGAGTTTGGAGATGATCCCCCCAAGACTGAATCTACATTCAAAGCCAGTGCCTATGTGAAAGGCAAACAAAGATTTGATCTGGGAGAAAACTCTTCAAGGAAGCTGTCATGGTATGATCAAGTAAGGAAAGACATGGAAGAGGAAGAAGTAGAAACAACTCATCTTGAAGCTCTCATTGCAAAAAGACTGCCAAGAGGATCCAATAAGTATGAAGGAAAACTGCCCTTTAAGTGCTTCAACTACAATAAGATTGGTCATTTTGCTTCAAGATGTTTGGAAAGATCTGCAAGGTCAAATTCTAATAGACAAAGGTTCTAAAAGAACTGTTATTATGTTCATGAAGAAGATGATAATGAAGGAGTAACAGATGATGAATCAGAAATAGGAAACAAATCCAGAAATGAATGGGTGTTTATTGCCATCAAGGAAGAAGATCCAATATCCTCTGAATCTGTCAATCATAAGGTTGTAGAAAGAGCTTTGGCTGCCCAAGTTGAAGAAAAGGATGATTGGGTTATTGACAGTGGATGCTCTCACCATATGACAGGTGACAAGAACAGGTTCTTAGATTTGGAAAGGTATGAAGGAGGAATGGTAAAGTTTGGTGATAATTCTGTTGGTAGAATCAGAGGTAGGGGAACTATTTCTTTTGATGGAAAGAGAAAAATTGGTAATGTACTATATGTTGAAGGATTGAAGCACAATCTTCTCAGTGTTGGACAGTTGGTAGACAAAGGTTATGATCTCCAGTTCAAAAATGGAAGATGCAGGATCCTTGAAAGTTTTGGAACTGAGATTGCATCCAATACTTAAACAAAAGGTAATATCTTCCATCTAGTTGGTTCTAATAAAAGTTGTTTGTTTGTTCAAGTTAATCAGAGTTGGTTATGGCATAGAAGGATGTGTCATGTAAATTTTGATAACATCATCAAGATAAGCAATACTCAGGCTGTAAGAGATCTTCCAAAATTGGTGAAACCTACAAATAGTTTGTGCAAAGAATGTCAACTAGGTAAACATAGTAGAGTCTCTTTCAAAAGCAAGGATCAGTCCTCTACCAGATTATTAGAATTAGTTCATACTGATCTATGTGGTCCGACAAGAGTCAAGAGTGTGCATGGTGATAGATACTTCATGTTACTAATTGATGATCATTCCTGGATGATGTGGGTTACCTTTCTGAAAGAGAAATCAGAAGCTTTTGAGAAGTTCAAGATCTTCAAGGCTATGGTAGAGAACCAAACTAGATTAAAACTGAAATGTCTGAGGTCTGATAGAGGTGGTGAATTCACATCCGGTGAATTCATAGAATTTTGTGAGAAGCATGGTATAAAGAGACAATTGACTGCTCCTAGAACTCCACGGCAGAATGGAGTAGTAGAAAGAAAGAACTGGACCATCCAGGAAGCATCCAGGACAATGATGATGGAAGAAAATGTTCCTCAGATGTTTTGGAGAGAAGTTGTCAGCACTGCAGTCCACACTCTCAATCGAGTTCAAATCAGAAGCAATACCGGTAATACTCCTTATGGACTTTGGTTAGGCATCACTCCCACTGTGAGATATTTCAGAGTATTTGGTAGTAAATGTTACATTAAAAGAGATGAAGATCTAGGAAAGTTTGATGCTAGAAGTGATGAAGGAATTTTCTTGGGTTACTCCACTCAAAGCAAAGCATACCGGTGTTACAACAAGAGACTGAGAAAGATGATAGAAAGACTAATGTGAAAGTTGATGAAGGAATTGAGAAGCCCTCAAGGTTTTATGAATATGATGAAGATGATCAGAATGATGTTCAGCTTCAGAGTATCCAAGTTCCTTGTGAGAAACAAAGTCAAGTTGATCCGGTAAGACAGGAAGAAGAGATAAGTGTCAATGAGATTGATCAAGAATTAGAGGTGTAAGAAATTCCCAAAGTTCCAAGGTATGTAACTCTAAACCACTCTGAAGATTAGATCATAGGTGACAAAAGCAAAGGAGTACAAACAAGGAGAAGAATTGCTCAAAATTCAGATGAGTATTGTCTGATTTCAAAGATTGAAGCTAAGACAATAAGTGAAGCTTGCAATGATGAAAACTGGACCAAATCAATGGAGGAAGAGTTGATGCAAATTGAGAAAAATCACACTTGGGATCTTGTTCCCAGACCTAGAGACAAGAATGTGATTGGAACCAAATGGGTCTTCCAGAACAAACTAAATGAAGTTGGTGAAGTAATTAGAAATAAAGCTAGATTAGTCTGTAAAGGCTACTCTCAAATAGAAGGGATTGATTTTGAGGAAACCTTTGCTCCGGTGGCAAGAATTGAAGCAGTCAGACTATTTCTTGCATTTACTGCCTTCAAAGATTTCAAAGTGTATCAGATGGATGTCAAATCTGCCTTCCTAAATGATGATTTGGAAGAAGAAGAATACATTGAGCAACCAGATGGATTTCAATTGTCTGATCATGGTGATATGGTCTACAAGTTGAAAAAGGCACTGTATGGATTGAAGCAAGCCCCAAGAGCTTGGTATGAAAGACTAGATAAACATCTTTTGAAGATTGATTTCAACAAAGGTACTACTGATAGTAATTTATATTTCAAAATTGATCATGAAAACATCTTAATTATTGAAGTGTTTGTGGATGATATCATTTTTAGAGGAAGAGATAGTATGTGTAAAACTTTTGCAAATCAGATGAAAAGTGAGTTTGAGATGTCTATGCTTGGTGAAATGAATTTCTTCTTGGGTCTACAAATTACTCAAACAAAGAAAGGGATCTTCATTTCTCAGACCAAATATGTGAAAGAATTGTTGAGGAAATTTGGGATGGAAGATTCAAAGCCAATGAATACTCCCATGGAAACCGGATGCAAGTTGAGCAAAGATGATGACTCTCCTAAGGCAGACCAGACAAAGTACAGATCAATGATTGGTGGATTATTGTATCTCACTCAAACCAGACCAGATATTATGCAAGCTGTTGGTCTTGTTGCTAGATTCCAGGCTGATCCCAGAGAATCTCATGTCATGGCAATCAAAAGAATTTTTAGGTATTTAAAAGGAACAATTGAGTATGGTCTATGGTATCCTAGAGATTAGGATTTTTCTCTTCATGCATACACAGATGCAGATTGGGCAGGAGATGTGGATAATAGGAAGAGTACAAGTGGAGGAGCATTCTTTTTGGGAAAAAGGTTGGTTTCTTGGCTAAGCAAGAAATAAGAGGCAATATCTCTGTCTACAACTGAAGCAGAATACATTGCTGCAGCAGGTAGTTGCACTCAAATTTTATAGATGAAGCAGATGTTAAGAGACATTAAAGTAGAATATGAGGAGCCTATTACAATTTTCTGTGATAATTCAAGTGCAATAAATATTTCTAAGAATCTAGTGTTGCATTCTAAGACCAAGCACATATCTATCAAGTTTCAGTTTCTGAGAGAATAAGTGAACAAGGATGAAGTCAGATTGGAGTATGTACCCTCTAAGGATCAGATTGCAGATATTTTACTAAACCTCTTCCCAAGGACTCTTTTGAGTATCTCAGGGAGAAGTTAGGGGTCATGGCCCCTTTGGTGATGAACTAGGATGCACTAATGTGCATCAGTCCGGTGGATATCACAGTCATATCTTGTTTGATCCGGATTGGTGATGGGGAGCTGCTACTCAGGGGGAGTAGCTAGTATGATTCTGATATGTTGAAATTGCAAGTATGAGCCCTTTGCCATTGATGTCAAAGGGGGAGAGAAGACATGTGAAAAACAAGTGGTTGATGATCAAAGGGGGAGCAGTAAAGGAAAAGAAGACATGTGAAGAGTTGTTGCTGATAGGGGGAGCTGTGACAGAAAGGAGTAGTTCTTGTCTTGATGGTTTTTCACATCATATGTTGCCATCAATGACAAAGAGGGAGATTGTTACAAGTATGAGGTTAACCAGTGTTGTCATTGATGTCAACATACTCATATTGCATTGATGAGAAGGATTGGATGAGCTGTGCGCTGAGGATATTGAGAAAATTAGTCTCAATCAGGAACAGTGAAGAACAGTGATGAGAGGAAGGCCAAAGTACTCAATAGGTTGGGGATCAGAGGATGCGGATTAAAGGGTTTGTAGATATGAGTCTTGAGATGCTCCAGTCAAGATTTTAGAGGTCTGCATGAAGATATGAAAAAGTTGTGATCGATCAAGTAGAACCGGTTCCGGGTGATGCTCCGGAGTGACAGAGAGCTACAAAAAGGTCCGGTGAGATCCGGAAGTGCATTGTCCTATTCTGCGGATTGGAAGAAGTGTTTGGGATGTCCTTGTGATGTGTCATCTTGGTTTGTTCATGGTTTGGAGGTCTGGAAGCACCTTTTTCATTGTGATAGTGGCGATAGACCATGTTCTTGAAGTTCCAAATGAAGAAGAGAAGAATTCCAGTGAGCTGATAAAGTGCGGATGTACTTGGTCATTCAAGCAAGCTTGTGAAGGTTCGTGGATCATGTTGAGGTTGTGTTGTCTGTCCACATTAGTGGTAGAGCCTAGAATTGAATATATTCTTCCAGATGAAGATGTTCTTGTTTAGACTGGCCAACTGGATGAGTTATTCATCTTGTGAATGTTCTTGTGGATGATTGCCGACTTAGATGATTGTTCCTAAGTCGATGCCTTGTATAACTAAAGGTTTGTGAATTCATTTTAAAGTGTGTCTGGAGATGATGAGTGTGTGGTAGCGAAGAGGAGTGTGAAAAGCAGAGCAGAAGTTTTGGGCGTAAATGGAACTAATCCAGGCATGGTAAAGATGTCAATCTCTAGTTCAAGTTTGTAATACTTATGATCTTGTAGACAATGTGTCTCTAGTAGGCAGTGTGCCTCCTTGTGAGCAGTGTGCTCGGGCAGTGAGCCCTAATTGGCATGTGCCATCCATTTTTCTTATTCTTCTAACAGAGAATAATCCTTGGGTTAATCACCCCATGGTTTTTCCCTTAACCAGGTTTTCCACGTCAAAATCTTGGTGTCCAATGTGTTGATGTTTTTCTGCTCCTGTGTTTATGCATTTTGCTTTCATGAATGGTTAACTGATATGCTATTAACTAACAAAGAAGAATCAAGTGTTTGAAGTAGAAGCAAGTTTTTGTACAACTGATTCACCCCCCCTCTCAGTTGTGTGCCCGAGATCTAACACTCCCAGCCTTAAAAAGGCTGACTAAAAAGAATGCCATTATATAGGAGGAGTTGAACTATGTAGGACAAAAATAAGCTGGGAATTTCCCTTATAATCAATATCCAAACCAGGCTTCCTATAGGGGCCCTTTAAATTGGGGAAATAATCAATGAAATCCAATGTGGTATGGGCCTCAGAATATTCCCCCTTGGGTACCACAAGATTGGTCAAACCAGCAATGGCAGAACCAACATTGGCAAAATCAACCCTTGGGAAATCAACAATGGCCACAATAGTTTGGATCACAAAACATGCAACCTCATTGGGGTCCTCAACGGGGTTATAATCAACAATACCAGGGACAACCTAGATGTTTCTAACCTCAACAACAAACACTACTAACTGGACCCCCCAACACACAAGGATAGTCACAAAATGAGCTAGTTAGTTGGCCACCTTTACGAGCCCAACCTATACCAAACCCACAAAATAAATAGGGAGCAGCTATTTACATGATAGAACAAGAAAATATAGCTAGTATCAATGCTATATATTCAAATAATCTGCAACTACATTCTGGGAAAGCACTTCCAAGACCATCTACCCTAATTATAGTTGAAGTAACCAATGATGTGGAACCTAAAAATCCATCCACTCAGATTCAGGAGGAGATTACTATCAAAACTATGCTAAAAGAACCATCCTTGGGTAACTCCGGAGTTCCTCCTAAAGGAACAGCTCTGGAGAACACCTCTAGAAACACTTTTGTTAAGAACTCTAGAGCTACTCCAGAGATAGAAAAACTAGCACCATACCTAGAACGGCTCAAACAGCATGTCCCTCAGAAAAAGGTCCTACAAAATCAAGTCCAACCTACCCTAGAATCAAAACTTCTACAAGAAATCAGACAATTGAACATTAAAATTCCATTCCTACAAGCAATTAGAGATGTGCCTGAATTGAACCAATTCATCAAACAACATTTTGTTAAAACCCAGGGTAGAAAGAAAAACTTTCCTATCACCATCCAGGTGGAAGGGAAAGTAGTCGACCTCCTAATGGGAGACATGCTCCTCCCAAAATATGGAGACCCTCGGAACCCTATCATAACTGTCTATATCTCAGGGGTGGAAATATCTAATGTTTTGGTTGATTTGGGAGCAACAATAAATGTAATGACTGTACACACCCTAGACAAATTAGCTCTAACAGGTGTCCAAGGCACATCCACCATCCTCCAACTAGCTGACTAGTTGGTAGCAATTCCAAAAGGGATGTTAACTGATGTCTCCTTCGTGGTAGAGTCATGGGAATTCCCAGTAGACTTTCTAATATTAGAACCTAGAAACTAGAGAAATGCATATCCATTGATATTGGGAAGGCCATGGCTAGCTACAATAGCAACATCTATTGATTGTCGAACGAGGGATATGGTCATTTCCAATGGAATAGATTTGAATAAAATTTCTTTATACCCTCCTGCTAAACCATCAATACATTATTCAGGAAAAGTGTGGGTAGATGAGCTGAATAACATAGAAAATAGTGCCTCAGTAGCTATGGTTACCATCAAGGAACATTTGGGTGAGTTAGAAGAAGAAATCAACTATGATACAATAGAAGATATCACCCATATTCTTATTGACAAAGATATAGTGAAACTAGCCCAAGATTCAAATAGAGCATTTCTCGCTACTACTCATTGTACCTTAGCAGACATTATTCCTTGTGGAGAGACCTTTTATAGAGACTTAGCCACATTCCACATGTTGCTCCCACATTCTTCTCCCCTCAATACTATGACTCTAGGATATGGATTGAGGACATCTATGGATCAGATTACAAAATAGGTCATGATTTTACTTGGGAAAACACTGAATATCAACACCCAGTTAGCAGAAAAACAAGAAGAAGCACTTCTCAAACTCCTAGTCTCCCATTCAACAGCTTTTGCTTGGGAATACCAAGATATGAAGGGCATCCCTCCTAAGATCTATATTCATCATATATACACTAAAGATGTCAAACCTATTAGACAACCCCAGAGAAGATTAAATCCTACTTTAAAAGATATTGTTAAGACTGAGATAGAGAAATTGCTGCAAGTAGGGTTCATATATCCAATCTCGGATAGTCAATGGGTCTCACCCCTAGTCATAGTACCTAAAAAGAATGAGAAGTGAAGAGTGTGTATTGACTATACAGAACTAAACAAAGCCACAAGGAAGGACTACTTTCCTTTACCATTCATTGACCAAGTGCTAAACAACCTTGCAGGGAGAAAGTACTTCTTATTTCTGGATGGGTTCAGTGGATATAACCAAATTCAAGTAGCAACTGAGGACCAGGATAAAACCACTTTCACTTGTTCTTGGGGAACTTTCACCTACAAAGTTTTTCCATTTGGATTATGTAACGCTCCAGCTACATTTCAGAGGCTTGTTTTAGCCATTTTTATTGAATTAGCTAATGAGTGTATGGAAGTCTATATGGATGACTTTACTGTGTATGGAGACAACTTTGAAGAAGCTCTCATAAACCTAGAGAAGGTGCTACAATGTTGTGAAAAAAATTGACTATCCCTAAGCCATGAAAAATGCTTTATGATGGTGGAGGAAGGAATTGTATTGGGACATCACATCTCAGCAAACGAGATCAAAGTAGACAAAAACAAAATAGAAGTGATAAAATAGTTACCCTCACCCAAAAACTAGACAGATGTTAGAAGTTTTCTAGGTCATGTAGGTTACTATAGGAGATTTATAGAAAATTTTAGCAGAATAGTTGTTCCTATGTTTGCCCTACTTACCAAGGACACTGACTTCTCATGGACAGAAGATTGTCAATCAACATTTGAAACCCATAAAGAGAAACTTATTGTCACACCCATTTTGAGAGGGCCCAATTGGACTCTGCCATTTCACATACAAACTGATGCTTCAAATGAGTCTATTGGGGCAGTTCTAGGACAGAAGGAGGAGGGAGAAGGTATGCATGCTATCTACCACATTAGTAAAAACCTTACCTCTGTAGAAAGAAACTATACCACAACCAAAAAAGAATTCTTGGTAGTCATATATGCTATAAACAAATTCAGGCATTATATCACCGGATACAAAATATTTGTACATACTGATCATACAGCTATCAAGTACATAATGAACAAACCGGTAGTGGGTGCAAGGATAATTAGATGGCTATTGCTATTGCAAGAATTTGACATTACCATAATTGATAATCCAGGGAAATTCAATATGGGTTCTAACTTTCTGTCAAGATTGCATATAGGTGGAGAAAACCAACCAGTGGAGGACAAATTTCCAAATGAACATCTTTTTTCTATCTCCTCTATTGTACCTTGGTTTGCAGACATAACTAATCTCTTAGCTATAGGCTTGTTTCCATCTCATTTCACCTCAAAACAAAAGAAGCATTTGCTAAAAGAAAGCTTATCTTACAAATGGTTGAATAGTTTACTATTTAAGTGTGGTCCTAATTTCATTTTATGCAGGTGTTTAAAAGTTGATGAAATTTTTTATGTCTTAAGGGCATGTCATGATGAACCATCTGGTGGGCATTATTCCTCACACAGAACCATTCACAAGATTGTGGGAGCTAGTTGCTACTGGCCCTCTCTTCATAAGGATACCAAGAAGTGTGTGCAACAATGTGATCAGTGCCAAAGGATGGGGCAGCCAACCTTTACCTAGGAAATGTCACTTCATCCTCAGGTAGTGCTGGAACCATTTGAGCAATGGGGTCTAGACTTTGTGGGACCAATTTCTCCACCATCTTCAGGCAAAGAACACATTCTGGTATGCAAAAACTATGTAACTAAATGGGCAGAGGTTTAGGCATTGCAATTTACAAGAGAATAAAAAGTTGTTGATTTCCTCTATAACAGAATCTTCCTAAGGTTTGGAGCCCCAAGATCAATAGTTTTAGACAAAGGACCCCAATTCACTTCTCAAGTAATCAAAGCATTCACAGATCTATATCAAGTGAAACACAGGAAGTTTTCACCTTACCACCCCCAAGTTAATGGGTAGATGGAAGTGACTAATAGGGAACTAGAAAATATCCTGACAAGGACAGTCGCCATAAATAGAAAGGATTGGGATAACAGGTTACCTAAAGCAGTTTGGGCTTACAATGCCACGTGAAAGTCCACAACCAAGTTCTCACCATATGAATTGGTTTATGGAAAGAAACCCATTCTGTCTATAGAATTCGAATTGTAGACACTCAAAACTTCATTAGATATTGGCCTACCATTGTCTATAACACATCAGAACAGGATTCTTCAACTTAATGAGTTGGATGAAATCCAGACAGAAGCCATACAACAAACAGAACTTGTTCAATATCAAAAGAAACAATGGCATGACCAACACATCAAAAGGAGGACATTTTAGCAGGGTGATTGGGTTCTCCTATATGATTCTAAGTTTAAGGAGTTCAAAGGGAAGTTACAAACTCACTGGATGGGCCCTTATCAAATAAGGGAAGTTTATGAAAATGGAAAGGTTTTGCTAGCACTCATTAATGGAAGTACAAATTCTTTCTTAGTAAATGGCCATAGAATTTGACTCTATACAAGGCCATCAACTAAGGAGGAATTTACCAAGGACTTGTGCTTAGTTATAGGGGTCATAGCCTTTATCACAGATTGAGATGTTTAAGGACAAAATATATATAAAAAAAAGGGTTGAAAACTAGCAAATGGTAGCTTTCTTAAAAAAAAGGGGGGTGGGGGTTGAAAACTAGCAAATGGCGGCCTTCTTGAAAAAAAAAGAGAAAAAAAGAAAAGAAAAGGGGAAGATGGAAAACTAGTAAATGGTCGTCTTTCTCAACCAGGGGGATTGAAAACCAGTAAATGGTGGTTCCCTTCTTCTTGCAGGATTTCATTAATTGATCTACGGAGCTAATCAGACACCAGGAGCTACTAAGACACATCTCCGTAGCAATCTAGGAGCACCTCCGGCGGTTCACCAATAAGGAATAAAAAGGAAGGAGGGGACCCACCTCTCCAGGTATCAAAGTGGGGACATTATATGATGATGTCAGCATGACTTATCCTCCACTTTTTGAAATAAACAATGGTGAGGTCAGTGCACACATCGTTAGCAATCAAAAAGACAATTGCTACCGCATGTGCAGGTCATCATGGATATCTCTCCTGATGTCACTTGATAGCATGCCATTTCCAAATCTACTCAATGGGAAGGATTTCAAGCCATGTGACAATGAAGATGCTGACGCCAGTGCAAGCCACAAAGGGGCTACTCACATGCCAAGTCACATCAAAGCCGCAACGTAGTAGCCAAGTACATCGGGCCATCATCATGAAAATTAATCCAGGTAATTCACTCGAATTAAGTTAATTATTATTGTCTTATCATTTCTATTTTTAGGTGCAATTACTTCGACACATGTCCCTGCCATTATTTCCCTTTTAACTCATACATGCCACCTTAATTGCCACAATGTCGACCTTTCTCCAGAGTGTCATATCACTCCCTTCCATTATGACTAAACAATCACTTCATAACTAATTTCAAGCCACCTCCCCATAATCTAAGTAGTTGCAATTAATGGACATCAAACCTAGTTCAGAAATTGCAGAATTTCCCTTCAAGTTTTTCTGCCACAGTCTTTCATAAGGTAAAAGAAAAAGGGAAAAGCTACAGTGGAGATCAAGGGAAGGTTCAACCAGAGGAGGTGAAATAAGATAGGAAGATGGGAGTGAAAAAGAAGTTAGAGCTAGAGAATGTAACAGGTCTGCTGCAAGACCAAGCTATAGCAGATATTTTAAGGAATGCTGGGTGGTTGGAATTTTTGGAGAAGTTTGAAGGATTTTAGGACATTATAGATGATTTCCTGCACAACCTAAAGAATAATCAAACCATAGTGAGAGGGATTCAAATCAATGTCTCATCCACCATTATCAGCCATATTTCAGGGCTACCAGAACAAGGTGAGAGGTTCTATCATCTAAAAACCATGTACACTAATTTGATTAAAAATTTCTCTGAAGAAAGTGAATCTAAAATACAATTGCATTTAAGAAAAAATGAAGTCAAAGGAATTGTTAGGACCTCACTCCCACAACCATGGCAATTTCTAGCTATGTGGTTAATGAAATATTTTACATATGACTGGCAATTCTCTATAGTTTTAGGACCAATCATGAAAATGTTAATTTTTCTAAGGAATGGGTATGTCCATCCAGAATTTAGCATAAATATCCCAAACTTTCTATATTTTGCTATTATAGCCTTGGCAGACAAGTATCAACAGGGGAAGGGTCCCATGAAAAACCATGGCCTCATTTTCTTGATTGTAAAACATCACTTCCTATCCCAAGCTGATGGAGAGGCTTTATGGTAGACATTTTTAGAAAACAAACCACAGGATAGGACACTAGGTAGGGCACAGGGTATAGATGAAACTTCCTCTACTCAGCAAGATGAGGAGGCAATGACTTCTACCCCCTCCCTAGCTATTGAAAATGACAAGAGCAAGAAACAAACAATGGAGGAAATACCAATTTCTGCCCCTGTTACTAAAAACAAAAGAAAAGGGAAAGAAGTTTTGGGAGAAGCTTTAGCTACCACAGAACAATTGAAAGAACCTATTACAAACCAACTCTTCCATATGACCCGCTCAGCAAAATGAAGGATAACCTTGGCTGAGGAGTCCATTCCAGCCAAGCAAATAGGGGAAGTTGTCATTATGGAAGAGGAAATTACACTGGACCCTACCCAGACTTATGTCCACAGTGAGAAAAGGAAAGGAACAGGACAGAGTAAGAAAGAAAAAAGAACTCCAAAGACACTTGAGTCCAATAGACATTACTGGGCTGAGGAAGAATTTGATGATTTAGATGAAGTCCCTCTGATTAGGAAAAGCAAACAAAGAAAAGTAGTTCAAGAAACTCCCCCAGAATCACCTATTTATCTGATGTCTCAAACTCCAAAGCCATAGCATTCCCAAGCTCCAGAGACAATAGACAAAGAAACCTTCACCATTTCTTTAGACTCTGAGGATAATGCACCTACTTCTGAGACACAAGCTCTACCGGTGCTACAGAGAATCCAGAGAAAGAGACAGCCTACTTAGGCTGAAAAGGATACTGCTCTCTTAGTTGAGGTCCTCATGGGCTTCCGAACTTCCATGGTTGAGGTTGGACCTTCATCATCCCCAACATTTGTACATGTAAGCCAAGAGGAAGTTCAGGATAAAGAGACTTCAAGGGATGATGAGAAAGAGACTTCAAGGGATGATGAGAAGGAGACTTTAGGGGAAGATGAGAAGGAACAAGATGATGTAGCTAACAATGTGGAACAAAAAGCCATTGAAACCCCTGATGAAGAAAGAGTAGAAGAGGGAGAAATAAGGAGTTACTCTCACCCTCTGATCAGGAGGATATAGAGGTTCCAAGAGAACATCTGTTAGAGGAAATTGATAATCTAAAGAGACTATTGTGGGGGAAAAACTTAATCATCATTGACCTCAAAAA
This sequence comes from Cunninghamia lanceolata, assembly GCA_027924645.1. Classification (NCBI taxonomy): domain Eukaryota; kingdom Viridiplantae; phylum Streptophyta; class Pinopsida; order Cupressales; family Cupressaceae; genus Cunninghamia; species Cunninghamia lanceolata. Next base: position 6,006,717 of record BSBN01000379.1, read on the forward strand.
GGTCATGAAAGAGAAAGAAATGGAAAAAAAGTAGATAATTGAAGGACTGCAAGTAGAACTCAAGGACAAACAAAAGATAATTCAAGACAAAGAGGTGGAAATTAGAGAAAAAGAAGAGGAAGCAACATAAAATATCAGAGAAAAAAAAGAGGAAGCAGCATAAAATATTTTTGATATTATGAGAACTAGAGACAATATTAGTCTCACATTAATTGCAGCACTCATTGAAAAGAGACAAGGTTAAGCCAAATAGTTGACATGGGCCAATAACAAGATAGATGATCAGGAAGAATACATTCATGAGCTGACCAGCCCAACTACAACCATGGAACAGGGGATTCAAACATACCCATACCTAGGGACGGTTCAAATAGACATCCCTAAGGCCCTGTTTCATTGGGCAAGAAGATGTCAGGAATATGAGGAATCCAAGCCAATGCTGTAACTACAAAGAGCAGTGACTGCCATGTCATAGAAAGTATAGATCTTGCAGGAAAAGGTCATCCAGGTAGCCACCATTTCAGCTGAAATCATATCTTGCAGACCGCCCACTGGTAGTTATGCTCTATTTTTGCAAAAATGAATCCTCCAGAGGAAGATATCTTTGATTTTTTCTGATTTAACTGAGGACATAGAAACTAAGGCAGGCTTCATGGAGACATACATGAAAGGTCCTGATGAGGGTAATGATTTCCTATGTGAGCTATATTTGCATGGTTTTTGCATCAATGATCATATTTTCCTTATCAACTACTTTGTGGGGGAATGTCAACTCAGGGCATTCATGTCATTAATGAGAAATCATCAGATTTGGAATGAAAGGATGGAAGCTTACACAAAGAAGAATGTAGAAACAAGCCTCTTCCTCAGGAGGGAATGCCCAAATCCCAAGGATTTTGAGATTCATTTTAGGGTAAACATTTACTCCCCAGAAGGTAAGACAATGATTTTGCCTCTATATTAGAAACATCTATAGGAATGTGCTATTGATTTTGGTTTCCTCATGAACAATTTATCCAATCAAGTGCTTCCGGTGGCAAAGAGAAGATGGAATACTTTAACTACAGAACAAAAGATGAGAGAAGCAGTGTCCCCTACCAACCTAAGGTTGTTTATGAGGAAAGCTAGAGCAATGTCCAAATTGATGGACAAATACAAACAAGAGTGGATAGGTGGTCATTTCAGACCTCTTCTCATTATTGAGCCACTACCTATATGGGCGGAATAGATGGAAGATGCCAGATTTCAAAAATGGCTGAAGCAAGTTGAGAAGTTCAGGGGGAATGGCAATACAAACAACACTACTTGGTCCACATATGCAAATGATTTCAATTTGACTGATAGAATATCCCGCCTAAATTAGTTCAGGTTATGAAGTGCAGGAGGACCTACTAACCTTCAAGTTCCTAGGGGGGTGATGATGAGTGCCAGGTAGCATCCATAATAATATACCCTTTTTACCTTTTTTTCCATCCTTCTTATTCTATTGTTCGGGTAATTACACCATAGTAGACTGATAAGGTTTGTTCTAATTATATTAATGACAGATAAATTACCAAAAGTCATGATTTTTTATTGAAGGACTAATGTGTAGCAAATTAATGGAAATATGTAGAAAATTCTCTCTTTTTGTGTCTACAGGTGCAGTTGTACGGGCAAAGGAAATTTTGAGCATCTCTGGAGATGGTCCTAACAGTCTCCAGAGCTGACATGAGGGATACTACACCAGACTCCAATGTTTTTTCTAATATGATTGGAGATATTTTGGAATAGGAGGACCAAGGGTGGATCATCTCTGGAGCTGGACAGAAGTCATAAGTGCATCTCTGGAGCTCCAGACAAAAGCACACGTCTTCGGAGTTCTCCTTAAGACAGTACAGAGTCTCAGCGCCGCTATCAATCAACACTTCCGAGGGCAATTGGAGTGCTCCGGGGATTACTCAGCCAACACCTGAATGATCAGGTGAAGACTCTGGTTGACTGCTAGAGGTATAATTCCTCTTTTATCAATTTTACATGAGTTTCCAAAAGACTTATTAAATACCTATATTTTCAGGGCCTTGCTACCCAGTTGTATTTAAACTAAGACTCCAGATTTGGTGAGACTACTGTACCACTAAAGTCTGTTTCAGTTGCATGATTTTACTCTGCAGTTAAACAATTGATAGAATAAGAGATTGATGCTATCTCATAGATAAACTGATAGTTAGAATAGAGTGATATCTCATCGCTTGATTTGATATATAGATATATAAGGTACAAGTAAGATAGATATGATCATAATTGAATTGTTGTAATCTCAGTTTTTCCAGATTGGATATATTTTTTGAATACAAAGCATACTGATGAAATTAGACTAAAGAAAGACTGTGGTACTTTATTCATGTGCTGATTTATTGCTTTAGTCTTCAGTCCTAAGGGCGATGAGCAAGGGCCCACTCCTGCCATTCAAGACAGGAGGCTAGTATTTGTTTGTTCATTACCTTGTTTCAGATTCTACTTAGGAAAGTAGTTCTTGCTTTTACATAGATAAATGTATGCTTCAATTGTGTGGATTAGAATAGGTCAATATTAGCAATTTACTATTTCAGCTTTGTTTCCAGTACTTTCAGAATTTACTTTCATAGCAGATAAATTGGCAGTATTAATTTCCAGAACAAATAAGATTAGCAGAATTAGTTAAATAGACTAGTAACTATGGGACCCCCAATTGCAGATAGTCAAGGACACAGCGCTAGATTTGACACATGAAAATATGATTAAATGCCAAGGACCAATGACCCTTGTCATTAGCTTTGAAGATTAAATATTTTGGTCTTGCTGCTATTATTTGTCAAAGTTATTTATATAAATCATAGAAAGAACAAATCCAATAGAAGAGAATAATATATATTGTAGAAGATATAAAAAAATTGGAAGTTGTGCAAATAAATTTAGTACATTAATTTACCTACTTTCAAAGTTGTTTAGTTAGCTACAAAAGTAAATTAGCAATAAACAGGGCGCAAGGGTTTGGTGAGCAACTTTTAGTTCTATCGTGTGTTGTTTTGTTACATGGGTTATTCTATGTAGGTAAAAGGAGCTATTCTTAAACATCATCTAGTTCAATAGTCAAATGTAAATTTTGGCTAGACAAAACAAGACAACTATTTACCACCTTTTAGTGTGGATGAGGTGTAAAATTGCTATAGATTGCTTGAAAATTGAACTAGACAATGATTAAGTAGAACTTGTTGAATAAAAATTTAGTAGAGATAATATATTTGACAGTGACTAATAAAATATTTCATGGGAGAGTGAGAATTTTAGGAACGACTAATAATTACATGCAATAGAATGACTATTTTGATGATATGACAATGTTTCATCTATTGATATTGATGAATATTTGGAACAAAGTTCTTACTGACTAAGCCTATTGACTAATTATATGTTTTATTTAAGAAATGATGTGCATAAATGATATACTAGGAAATGACATTCTTTAAATATAATGATTCTTAGAATTGTATTCACTATTTTTTATGATTGTTTTTGTCACTTGTTATAAAATGGATTTTTAAGGTTTTGTTTGATTTGATTTCTATGATTTGAGATTTTCTCTATTAGTCTATGATGGTAATTATAATTTATAATATGTTTAGTTTTGCTAGAGTGAATAATTTATCAATTCACTTTAGCTTAAGTGTACTTAGGTTGATGAGGTTAGATAACATCTTATCTAACTGAATGTGCAACCGTTTAGACCTTTAGGGGTTACCTAGTTGTTTGGAAAACCTTGTGCATACATTTTGAGGTTCGAATACTTTCCATCTCACCTTAAAAGATACTTTTGTCTTCACCCAACACTTGTCACCAAGGTTGATGACTTGGTCAAGAGGTTGTTGGTTTGCACATTCCAAGTGTTCCAAAGGTTGACACCTATAAGACACTTGGACCTACATACATGTGCCACATCATGGGGCACTTGTCAATCCACATGAAAGGTGGATTGCCTCATCCATGCCTATATAATAAGACATTTCTATGTAATTTACTAAGTGAGGTTAATATATGTTTATACTCCATATTCATGCTTTTTGTTGATAGATATTTGGCTTTATTTGTGCTCATATTCTTTGTGGAAGTGTTCTTAATTTTGCAAGTGATCTTGGTTGCTCCAACATGGTATCAGAGAAAGCTTGCAAGTCCCTTCCCATTTTTTAGTGAATCCAACACTCAGCCCTATCACCGGAGCATTGTGGCACCAAATGGACTCACCATTGCCTTCAGAAGGCCGAAATCAGTTAAGATCAACTATCAAATTGTCGAAATCCATGTTGGGTGTTTCTGGGGCAAATTGTTTTTTTCCAAGGATGTTGTACAACCTCCTAGGCATGCAGTACGAGGTGATTTTTTAAAAAAAATTCTTATATTTTTTTCCTGCATTGTAAAATTTTTTCAAACTATTATATTAAAAAAAATTGTCGCAGGTTTCTTTTATTGAAAATTTTAATTAAAAAAGAGTTTGAAAAAAAACAAAAAAAAGTCAGGTATAGGGTACCTACGCAATACCTTCATAGGCCCCTGTACCCGCATTAGGGTTGCTACAGGCCTTTGGGCCCCATGCCCCCTTTGGGGTTATAGTCCCTTAAGGGGTCCGTAAACCCCTTTTGGGGCCACAGAACCCCCTTTTTGGGCCTACAGACCCTCATTAATGGGGGGTCATGTGGGGTAGGCTTCGGCCCCCACACACCCCAAAAATATATTTTTTAAAATAAAGTGCCAAAAACTGATTGTGTTCCTTTTTGGGGGGATTTTTGCACATCATAGTGTGTCTCTTTTGTACATACACTAATTTACAAAGTGTCATGGGGGGTTGTGTTAGTGCCTTGTTATTTGCCATCACAATCTTGTGAAGTGAGCATAACTCCATGACAACATTCTAACATCATGTGTGTGCCTTGTTTTTGCACACCCTTTTCCAATTTCTTGTACAATTGTAATTGACCTGATGCTGCATCTCCATCTATTTGCACATATTTTTGTTTATCTGCCAATACCTCTTCATATCAACATTATGGGGGGTATCACTTGGTTCTAGTAATGCTTCTTTTTCACTGAAGTATTGGACACATCATCTTTCTTTTAGTTATTAGTATTGCGAGACTCTGGTATCTTTGAAGTGCACCACTTGCACATTGAGTAGTGTCATTTCAGGGTCACTCATGCAGTGTTATTTGTGCCTCTTTGATCATTGTACCATTTGTACTTTCAACTTCATAGATTTTTTTGCCTTTGTTTCCATCTATGCTATATAGTTGAGTATTGTTATTGAGGGCACTTGTGCAGAGTTTTGTGTGTCTCTCTCTCATCCTGATCTACATTCTTGGAGCGTTCATTGATTCTAGTAGACACTAGTGCTTCTTTGGCAAAGTTTATAACTTCAACACACTTTAGGAGTTTGACATGTTCCTATCTTTCAGTGACATCTTTGAGGAGACTTATTTTCTTCTCATTCTCTCTTTTGGAGAGGGGTTTTATATCCCACTGGGTTTTCTCCTTTTTCTCCATTTGTACTTTATTGTACATGGGTACCTCATCAGGCTTAGTTGTTGGGACCCATATTTATGTATCTCTTGCACTTTTGTGATCTCCTCAAGTATCACTTAAGGGAGGTGTTAGAATGAATAATTTATCAATTGACTTTATCTTAAGTGTACATAGGTTGATAAGGTTAGATAACATCTTATCTAACTGAATGTGCAACCTTTTAGACCTTTAGAGGTTACCTAATTGTTTGGTAAACCTCATGTGCATAACTTTTGAGGTTGGACGACTTTCCATCTCACCTCAAAAGGCACTTTTGTAGTCACCCAACACTTGTCACCAAGGTTGATGACTTGGTCAAAGGTTGTCGGTTTGCACATTCCAGGTGTTCCAAAGGTTGACACCTATAGGACACTTGGACCTGCATACATGTGCCACATCATGGGGCACTTGTCAATCCACATGAAAGGTGGATTGCTTCATCCATGCCTATATAATAAGGCATTTCTATGTAATTTACTAAGTGAGGTTAATATATGTTTATACTCCATATTCATGTTTTTTTGTTGATAGCTATTTGGCTTTATTTGTGCTCATATTCTTTGTGGAAGTGTTCTTGATTTTGCAAGTGATCTTAGCTCCTCCAACAAGTTTTATGTTTTATATATTTATTATTGTAATGATGAAAATTGTATATATCCATGCCTTTTTCCTTATATTTTGGCAGGTTATCTTTATGTATTGACCAGTACGCAATATAGAATATTTTTGCATAAAAGTTGGAAAATAACCTTATATTAGCCTTATTCTATCTCCACAGATCTCAAGAGTCCAAACTTAGCTATTAAACCTACCATTGACTATGCTAGTTTAGGTCCGTAGTGTAATGTCCCAAATTATGTTTTTGGTATTTCTAACTTTTTTTTGGTGTATTATTACGATTTAAGAGAAACGAAGAAAATTAAATAAGAAAATCGAATGATCACTAACCTCTAATGAACTCCTTTGATACTAACAAAAATTGCAACAAAAAGTATTGAAATGCAATTAGTTCTATGCTTAGACTTCTTTAGACAATATTCAGATTTTTCTAAATCTTGTGCATGCAGCACGTTCAGTACATAGGAATATATCAATGAGTAATCACAAAATATTCTCACACTTGGAAGCGAACTATAATACCTTCTCTAACTGGCTGCTATTGTAAACAAGCTTGCACCACTAACAATTAAATGAATTGTTGGTTATTAGATTCTCCTTCTTAGAGCATAGACATCCAGGATGTCACAACTAGTCAAATATAGTTCAACAATACAAATCACAAAAAATTAAGTGCTCAGAACAACTCTAATGGATCACATTTTGGTATTGTAGTGATCAGAATGATGTGTATCTCGCCAATGATGCGCCAACTAAATTATATGAAGATCCCGCCCAATATATGTTAAGAGGCTGCAATGGGTGAAGGTAATGCGATGAAGTGGATTTCCATGTGTTTCACCCAACCCCTGAGCAAGAATCCCACAAAAATTCCAAAGTGTGATTTGAATTATGAATTTGATTTGTTTCACAAATGGATGGGTCAGTGCTCAAGCGAATGAGGATGATGATATGTTTGTTGCCACTCTATCAACTTGTTAGCCAATCTACACCCCCAGCGAGCTCTCCAAGATGTATAACAGGTATGCAAAATGAATAGGAAGTTGCAGTCACCTTGGAGTGGTAGATGGAGTACAGCGCTCAAGTGTATAGGCCTCTACAATAGTTGGGATCAACCTACACAATTTCCCCACGATTTAAATTTTCTATGTGATGGAAAATGTTTGCAACAATTAGATAATTAATTGAATTAGCACCCAGACTTAGTGAGTAGACTTGCAGTGAATATTGGCGACCAGCCACCAAAGAATATGCAACTTGAATTTGACTTGTGGTGATGGTGACCTCCTCCCTTTATGTGGAACTCATAAATAAGTGTTGGCAATCTACTCCATTTAATTCAACAATGGTGCATCCAATTTGCAAATCCTTGATCTTTAAACCTAATTTTTTTTTAACAAAGATCTTAAATTAGCGCGACTACAATCCTTGCATAGAATTGTCAAGTAAGACAAGGGTTTTTGTCCTAATCTTTTGAATTAGAATTGGCAGTCAAGAGTTTTCACGCTGGGCTTAAACAACACACACTAAGCTTTGACTTGCTTAGGTGGCTAGTGGGCCCTTTCTCTTACTCTATCTTGTTAATGTGTCAATAAGAGAAGGGGCCCACCAGCCACCTAAGCAAGTCAAAGCTTAGTGTGTGTTGTTTAAGCCCAGTCGAGTTTTCATCCTTGAATGCATGATCAACTTTCAAATTCAATAAAGAATGTTGAAAATGCAAAATCAGATGATTAAATAAAGAAAGGCTCCTCCTTGATATACCTTTTTGAAATGGGCACTTGGGTCCTAAATTATTTAAAAATATATTTTAATCAAGATTGGCAATCAACAGTTTTCATCCTTGAATACATGATCAAATTGAATTTAATGAAGAATGTTGAAAATGCAAAATCTAATGATCAAATGAAGAGAGGCTCCTCCTTGATATACCTTTTTAAAATGGGCACTTGGGTCCTAAATTATCTAAAAATATATTTCTTTAATTATTTTATTTTAAGTATTAAAAATATTTTTATTTTAGTACTAGTGTTTAAATTCACATTTTACCCTTAAAATTTAAAATTATTGGGCCCAACTTAAATAATATTATTAATTATTTCAATCCAAAAAAGGAGACATGATAGTCCCCTTCCTAGAATTGCTTTGCCACAAGCAACTACAAACTCAGATGATGAATCATGTTGTAATGTCCATAGAATTTAGATCTTGTACCTATCAAATGAAACAACTTCTGTCAAAAAGCACCAAGCATACTTGGATGCTCAAATGCCATTGTGCTAACACTATGAATCATGTTATGCAATTCATGAACTTTCATCACCTCAAATAGTTTGACCTCAAAGAGATGTGCATGACTTCCAACAACATAAATGCAAACCTCTGGGATTATACTTCCCCACCTTTGACTTGGATCAAGCAATGTTAGCAACGAACCCACAACATGCTCCTCTTTTTCATGATGATAGATGATGATTTCTTCTCCCTACTTGAGGATATCTTCCATCTCCCACAAGACTAAAGGATACCCTATAAATTTGCCACCACGTTTTTGTTGCACAACTCTGATCTCAAAATGAGCATGATAATAACTCCCTTGAGTTCCAATGGATCTTACCACTATACTGTAGGCTAAAACCCTCATGAGTTTTGACCAGTCAACTTGCATACAAGATAGAATAAGGTTGCAACAACCAAAATTCATTAGAAACCTCATCCAAAATAGTAATGCAATAGTTGAAAAAAATGTTTTCTGAAGCTCCGATGGCTAAAACTCTTCATAAACAACATGGTACATGAAAATTTTAAAAAAATCTACAAATTGGTAGCTGAATATGATTGATAACAACAATCCAAAATTAGAAACCTTAAAAATTAGTAGTATAAAAATGGTACAACATGTGCAATATTGAAAATCCCGTGCAAAAAATCAATAACATAAAAGTTGGAAACAACCATACGCTGATTGAAAATATTCTAGTAACAACAATCAATTGAGGATCACTCAATCCCAAGATTGTAAACACTTGTATAGTTGTAAATGGTGGAGTATGGTGGATAGACATGATGAGGGTAGTAGCCTCTAAGTTGAGATTAATGATGACAATGGTCCTTGTCATGTTTTCTTCGCAACATATTTGCAATATGCCATCACTCATCTTCTCCATTATCCTCCCTTTCTCATCTTTTGTAAACATATCTAAGTTTAAAACCCCTCCATCAAGCTTATGAACATCCTCTTAACACCTTGTAACGGTGCCAATTATGCCCTCAATGGGAAAGATGTCACCAACATATATTTTTCCCATCTCTTGATGAAATTCTCTACTCAATAGACAAATATCAAACATCATACTATGTTGATCCAAAATAGATTGAATATCACTACAAAAAGGTATCTCACCTATTGATGAAGTTGTGGATGTAATCAATTTATGTTCCATCCTTGTGGCATGACTTTTGGAGCTCTATCCTTGTTGTCATGAAGCTCTACTTCTCCTCCTGATTTGAATTTCAGCTTCATAGTCTAATAGTTTAGGGTGAATTCCCTAAGATAATAAAGCCATTGTAACCCAAAACCATGTTAGTCTCTCCTAATCTAATTGTAAGGAAGCTAAGGTAGTGGAACAACTTCCTACACTAATATTGAGAGGAGAGTTATGCAAAACTTTTCAGAACTTTACAATAGTTACAAGAATTATGGGTGATCCCACAATACTGGGTTACACTTTTTGGCCAAAGTTGACATTGAAATGAACATTTTGAAAAAAATCTTCACTTTCGGACACCTATAGTTGCTAAACTGTGAGGAATTTGAAGATGATGTAAACTAATGATTTATCACATTTTTTCTGTAGATTCTAAATATATATTTTTAAATTTTTTGGAATCAAATTATATTTCCTTTTCCATCTCCTTCAATAACTAGTTTCTAACAGTAAATAGCATTTTTAAAGAGTGACATGTATTGTGTAAAACATAACCTTTTTCTATGAAGGATAAAATTGTAATTTTTTTTTAATGTAGATTTTTAACTACGATATCTAGAGGATGCATTTGGTTTCGTTATGTTTTATTGAATATTTTTCTTTTAATTAACTTTTGAAATCAAACCAATTACAATTTAGACATAGGTGTATTGTGTAAAGCATAACTTTTTTTGTATGTATCCGCATTCATTTATTTTTGTTGGAATAAGGACATCAATACCTAGAGGACACATATTTTTTAGATATTTTTTCTATATTTTCCTATTTTTTCGTATGTATGAAACATAGACCTTAATGTTCATTAAAAAACCTACATTCACAAGAAATAAAAAATGAATATAATAATCAAACTAAATATATTTAAAATTATGTTTTTTGCGAAGCTTATAATAAGGACTACATACTTAAAAAACATAAAATTTTAAATGAATTTATTTGATCCCTAAAAAGGTAAATCAAAAGTGGGTTTTTATTAGCATTTTGATATGTGTAGAGGAGACTCCATGACAGGTATGGTTTAAAACTAGCAAGGTTCTATCCAACGGGGTTTGATCTAAGGGGGTTTGATCAAACCCTATTCAATTACAATACTTTAAATAGAACCTTTCAAGGCTTAAATCATTATATTTTATAAAAATATGTGATTTCAACAAAAATCAGGATATCCCAGAAAGTGTAACCCATTATTGTGGCAGCACCTTTATACATAAATAACAATCATACTACAACACAATGATTTATGTGGGGAAAACCCTTTTGGGAGAAAAACCCCATACTTCAAAAGTTGTCCAACATATTATTAAAAAATCAATAAGATTACAATATACTTGCAGAGCAAGATTTCATAAGAGTACCATTAACCACAGATCTAGGGGCAACTCAACATCTGTAATACTCTTAGACACAATCTCCATCTCAAACACCTAATATATAAGAGATACAATACATGAAACCGTCAAACAATAATTACAAAACCATGAGCTAAAACTACCCAAAAGTGTCACCCAAATTATTAGGGTTTTATTATATCTAATCAAAGATTCCTTCTAATATATCAAAACACACATCAGCACATGTAACTCCCCTTACAACTCTTTTCTATGTCCAACACATTTTCATATTTTTCAATATGGGAGGCCCAACTTCCAAAGGGCAAATTTTCGATCCGAGAGGTCAATTGGGCCTTTTTTTTTTTAATTTGAAGATTTTGAAGAGATCTATACATCGGGCACCCTCAATGGTGGTGTAGACCACCCGAAAAAAAATATTTTAGCCAAAGACCAACCCTATATCCAGAAATTGAGTTTTTGTGTTTTTATAACTAAAAACTCACAATTTTTGTAATTGCAAGGTTGAGACATCTTTCCTAACATTCTCCCACTTGTTGAACACCTTGCAAGAGCAAAGGGAATATCAACACCATGATTTAATTGCTAGGGGTTGAGAGGCCCATAGACTTCGAACACCATCTGAACTCTATGCTCACAAGTTTAGTTAATGAATTTGCAACATTCATCAAAGTTTGTATCTTAACTAGCTTCACCTTGCCATCCTTGACCATATCTTTGACAAAATAATATTGTACAACAATGTGCTTGGTCTTGTCATGAAATGTTGGGTTCTTAGCTAGGTAGATCACACTCTATCACAATAAACTATCATTGTACCTTGTTTTATTTCAATATCTGAACATAGTCTCTTAAGTCAAATGGCTTCTTTACAAGCGTGAGTAGCTACCATATACTAAGCTTCAGTAGTGGACATAGCAACCACAGTCTATCACTTATCCAACTAATTGCACCACCAAATCAATTAAATACATAAGCCCCGGTGGATATTGCACTATCAACATCACCTACCCATTTTGAATCCACATAACCATGAATATCAAGGGAATGTCTGTCTCCTATAAAATTACATGATAACACAAGGAATACTCTGAGGTACCTCATAAATATTTGAAGACTCTTTTAACTACATCCCAAGAACTATACCGAGATTATACATATATTTGGAAAGAACTCCCACTGCTTGAGCACTGTCTAGTCTAGTACAGACTATAGCATATATTAAACTTTTGGTCCTACACTCTGATAAGCCACTCTACTCATGTATTCCATATCCAATGGGAATGTTGGACATTGTGAAGCAGATAACTTTGTTCCAATTGTAAGAGAAATATAATGGTCTACAATCTTACATGTTAAACCTCTATAAAATTGAATTGACATACTTACTATGGCCAAGCCATAGTTTTCTGTTCACTTTATCTCTTCTGATTTCCAGTCCAAGAATGTGTTTAACTTCATCCAGATCTTTCACTTCAAATTTAGCTACAACTTGAAACTTTAGTTCTGAAATCATTCCTTTCCCTTTACCAACAAATAACATATCATCAACATATAATGCAATAAATAAGAAATGATCACCATCCAATTTTTAATAAACACAATGATTTGATTTAGAATGCTCAAATCTCAAAATCAACACATATGTATCAAATTTTGGGTACCACATCCTAAGACTTTGTTTGAGGCCATACAAAGATTTCTTCAATTTACAAACCAAATTACTTTTACCTTTCACCATGTAGTGCTATGGTTGTGTCATATAAATATCTTTCTCTAAATCACCATGAAGGAAAGTCATTTTCACATCCATTTGCTCAACCTCTAAATCATAAGTTCTGGTAATAGAAAGAAAGAATCTAATGGATATCATTTTTTGCAACAGGAGAAAATATCTCACCATAATCAACACCCTCAACTTGAGAGTAATATTTTGCAACCAGTCATGCTTTGTACTTCTCAATACCTCCATCTGAACTAATCTTTTTCTTGAACACCCATTTCCAATCAACAAGTTTTCTTCCTTCAGGCAATGGTACTAGATCCCATGTATCATTCTTTTTCAAATCTATCATTTCTTCATCCATAGCAATCTTTTAGGACTCTGCATCATTCATACTTAATGTCTCTCCTATAGATCTAGATTCATCTATGTTAGTATTCAAAGAAAAAATACATCTCCAGTCATCAGGTGAATACCTTTTAGGTGGTTATCTATGCCTTGTAGACCTTCAAATAAGCTAAGTTGGATGTTCTTCCTCCTCTTCTAAAGATTCAGAGATAGATTAACTCTCCTCAACTTATTGTCTATCTAGAGGCCTTGATTCAACTTTCTCAAGAATAGAAGGGAGTCAAATCACATCTTTCTGTTCACTTTGTTCTAGCTGCAATGTAACAAAAGAAGTCTTAGTTTCTCTAAATATGACACTTCTACTATATATTACATTTTGTGCAACATGATCCCAAAGCTTGTATCCTTTCACACTATAACTGTACTCGATGAAGATACATTTCACAACCTTGTTCTCCAACTTTGTTTGCTTCTCCTTTGGCACATGTGCATATGCCTTGCAACCAAAAAATATAAGATATCTTAATGAAGGCTTGTGACCCGACCATGCTTCCATTGGCATTTTATCAATAAGGGATGATGTAGGAGACCTATTAATTAGGTAGCAAGTATTGGCAATAGTTTCAATTCAAAATCTTTGTTCTAGACCACCACCACTAAGCATAGTCCTAGCCTTTTCCATCAATGTTTTGTTCATTATTTCTACAACCCCATTCTGTTGTGGAGAATACAAAGTTGTCTTTTATCTCTAAATTCTACAATCTTTATAGAATCTGTCAAAATCATTAGAGAAAAATCACCACCATTGTGAGTCCTCAAATATTTTATTTTATTTCTAGTCTGCAACTCAACCATTGCTTTAAATTCTTTAAATTATTTAAATCAACTAAAAACTTTATATTTACTCTTTAGAAAATATACCCATGTCCTACTATAATCATCAATAAATGAAACATAATATGTCGATTTTCCAATGGAAGGAACATCCATAGGACCTAACACATCAGAATTAATAAGATCCAATACACCACAATATTTATGAGAACTCAGTAAAACTGAATGCAATTTTCTTTACCATAAATACAATGCTCATAGAAATTGAAACCAAGATTACAATCAATCACCCTTCAGCAAGGTTTTTATTTTTCAAGGTCCTTAGACCATATTGGCAGAAGCTAGCACAAAGATCAGAAGCCACCACAACTAGCCACAAGTGGAATGCTGAGCACAAGGCTGAATAGACATAATAGGATTAGATCCATTTTGTAAGGGACACATCCCTATTGTACTCTAATGTATAAGAATAGTAGAAATAGATAAGAGATAAAAGAGAGAGATAGAGGAAAATATGATACAAAGTAGAAGTAACACACTTGTTGTAATATTGGATATATACATATCTAACATACTTGTTGTAATACTCTATATATAAACAATATATAAGAATTTGAAGGACTATTTAATTTTTTTAAATCTATAATATGATATAGTGTATGTCATTATTTATGTTATTCTTACCGCAAATGATCTAACTCTTCTCTCACTATCATGGCTGGGGTATAAAGACTACATAAGGGACATCAAACTCAGATCTCTGAACTATGACCCTTAATCCCTTTCCAACATTCGGTTCTATTGTGGGACCTTGGCAGAACAATGAAGAACCAGTCAAATCATTAAAAGGAAGAAGTATAGAATAGAAATAATTACTAAAAGGAATATTATAAAAAATGACATAATTTTTTTCATGATCCATGTAAGATTCTCTTAGGTCCTAACCTTGTGAGATGGGGGCAGACATCTAGGGGATGACAAATGGAAAGGGGGGCCTAAAAAGATCCCTAAAAAGATGTAATTTCTCAAAGTAGGTCAACCATGGGATACATAAGGACTATTGGAATACCATATCATAAATACTCATGGCTAGAGGAGATAACAAAAGATTAACATAAGTTAACAAAAATATTCAATTTGTGATGGACATGAACATGGAAGAAAAGAAGCAACAACATAGGAACGTCAAGAAAGGTACTACAGAAGAATGGATAAGGCAAAGGAGATAGAAATAGAGTGCGCTAAGAGGGTTATGGCTGACAAAGAAATGGAGAAGGAGAATGAGCATGCTAGAGGGGCTACAATTGAGCAAGACAATAATAATTTACCCAAATTTGAGAATGTAAATGAGCGCGCTACAAGGGTAGTAGTTGATATCAAAGAAAGAGAGTTTGACAATACTCCAAAGCAAATAAACTCTCATTTAGATAAAGTAGTAGAGATGCTAAACAATTTGGAAGGAAATATCACAACATATGGGAGATCTAGGAAAATATGGGAAGAAGGGTGTAGAGAGATAGAAATTCTACCCCTACCACAATTGAGTAGAACACCACATATCAAACCTAATTTATCCAATGTCCAAATCATAATTAATGAAAATTTGGAACCACTACTGAACCCCATAAGGAATTTACAACCTTTACAATTTGATGTGAAGTATTTGGAGTAGTTAGTCAATAAGAGTGTAAGAAAGATAAGAGATGAAGGTTTAGAAGCGGCATAAGATGACAACAATAACATGTTCCATAACACAATTGAAATAAGAGGAAGAAATTGGATTACATCATTAACCAATAAAATATCTTTAACAAATAAAAGAATATCTCCTAAAACAAAATGCCACTTTGAAGAGGTGCAACCCCCAGACCAGGAGTCATCCCCTATGCCTTATAAATCAAGAAGGATCTCATCACAAAACCTAAGTGAAGAATTGAATCAAGAAATAGATCCACAACAATAGTTTATAAGCAATTGTCAAGCCATATTAAGGAAAGACTATTTTGACATTCAATTACCAAGGGATAAAGGAAGGGAGAATAAACCTAGACAACAAAAAAGTATTAAGAAGAAAAAGGAACAAGTACCAAAAGAAAGTTACCACAAGGAAGAAAAAGGAAACAAAAATAACATGGATTCCCCAATCAAGCTGCCAATATTTGGAAAGGATACCACAGAGGCTGCGGAACATATATTTGTACTAGAATTTATTTGGAAAAGAAAAGGCACAAATATGGATCAGAGTAAATTATTTAATTTGGTGGGAACATTTAAAAATGAATCCCTTAATTGGTATAGAAAGACTTACCTGAAGCATGATAAGGAATGGGCAAAAGTTAAAAAGGAATTTTTAGGTAACTTTCAATCCCCAAAACTTCCCACAAGAAGTGTTAGTAAAATGAGAGATTTAGTTCAAGAACAAGGAGAACCAATAAAAAATATGACAAAAGGTTTAAGGATATATCAAGGAAATTAGAAGAACCTTTAACAAAGAAATAACAGATAGAATGGTTTGTCTTAGGACTAATTCTAGAAATCATGACATCCTTAGATGCAAGAACATTTACAACACACTCTGAAGTAGTAACTTTGGCTTGCTGCATAGAAGCACAAACTTGCAGGAGAAGGAAAGAAAAAGCCAATGAAAATAGAGAAATGAAAAAATTAAAATTAGAACTAGAACAACTCAAACTCAAACAAGAGATATTGGCTAAAAAGGATCCTAGTCCATAAAGGGAAAGGACAAATATTTGGTGTACATATTACACAAGAGATGATTATGTCACAAATGAGTCCTGATTCTAAAAGTTGAAAAGAGAGCTGTCGTGTTAAGGGTAGATCTGAAAATAGCCCCAAGAAAGACACAAACCATGTATTGTGGAATCTACAGAGAATGGGATGACCATGATACTGATGATTTCCCATCTCTACTATTGAGACTCATAGGTGAAGAAGAGGAACACAAACCTTGGTGCAATAGTCACTACAATAATAGAACAATGGACCAAGAGATGACATATCTCAAAGGATTGGCAGAAAGACCTCTATACACCCAAGACCATGGGTACAAAGTGCCTAACTGGAAAAACTAGAGAAACATAAACACACTAAAAAATATACCATCACAAAACCAAGTACCACATTCAAACACTTACTCAAGTGAGGACAAAGGACAATATAGAAACTATAGAGGTGGAAGAGGCTGAAGTAGAGGCCAAAGAAGAAATGATGCTACCTACTACAAATGTGGTAAAGAAGATCACTATGCAAGTGAATGTTGGTCTGATAAAAGAAATGGTGTCCTTTCTGTAGAAGTTCAGAACATGATCTATTTAATTGCGATAAGGCATAACAATACTTAAAAAATGTGCCACCTCAATCAAAGAGTGATGAATTACAGGGATTCAAAAACACTAAAGGTGCCAGGATTATGAGAAAAACTCCTAAAAACATACCGCAAGAAACAAGAAGTCAAAAAGAAGAACAATACAACTCTGACACTTCTAATGAAGAAAGCCCCAACAATGAGTACCAGGAAAAGAAACAAAATCCAAAACAAAAAGACCTATTCCAATACAAGGGTATAAACAAAGATGCAGTAGTAACAAGATAGGGGACAAACACCGCAAAGGTGAAACAACCCGTATACAATACATAAAATGAATATGATGACGATGAAGAAGAGGAAGACAATTTCTTCCCTAGTAACTACCAACATGATAATATAATAGAATAATCTAAACACATTATAAACAAAGAACAAAACAAAGAAATATAATAAAATAATTTCTTTTTAGAAGAAGTTTCAACACTAAAATAGTTAACCTAATTGACACAACACAATAACCTGCTAGAAAAACCAAGACAATTTTGTAAATATTGGAACAAACACATAGCCCAAAAACCTTAGGTGAGAAAAATGACCAAACATACAGGTCATGGAAAACAAGACCATTAATGATCACTGCACACATTAAAAATAGAAAAATCAAACAAGTGATGGTAGATCTAGAGCAGATGTAAATATGTTCCCAAAAAGAGTCTACGAACAATTAGGTAAACCAAAATTGGAGGAGACTCCATACAACATTAGCTTAGTTGATGGATCAGTAATGGGCACTGTAGGCACGTGGAAAAAAGTGGAAGTTAATTGACTATGGGTGAAACAAGTTGTCAATTTTGAAATTGTTGCTATGAAAGAACCATTTGAATCTTTCAATGCACTATTAGGGTTACAATAGTTTGTCAATGTAAATGGTATAGTAGACTGAAGAAAAGAAGAAATATCCTTTGTAAATGAAGATAGAATAGTCCAATACCATTAGGTATAGATAAACAATGCATATGTAGAGGAGGTAAACTAAGAGGAACATAGTGATGAGGACTCTAAAATCCTTTACTTTATAGCCAAGATACCCAGACCAAAACCTTTAGAAGAACCTAACTTAGAGGGAGAGATAGAAATTGAAAGTAACAATGACAATATTGATGATGAGGACATCTTGAATGCTTGGCTTAGGGAAGAACTAGAATTAAGATCTTGGAAAGTTAGAGGATTCATAAGGATTTTTATGATACATAGAACAAAATAAAAATCACCACACTTTACCACATTAAAGGAAAACCCACCACAAAGAACTAATGACACATCTCCTGAGACCACTCTATAAACTATGTCCAAAAATCACATCAAATAAACTACATTCACTGGGGCATTTTAGACATTAAACTACCAAAGTACTTAGGGATTGGAGACCTGAACACTTATCTGGAGGATATGAAACAAACCTTTAATAAAGAAGACACAAGGTTAGATGCCTTACAACATACACTAGTGTGGAATGCAACAAGTTGGTGGAAAACTCACAAGGATAATATTTCTCAATGGCAACCATTTGAAATCCTAATAAAAACTAGATACCTACAAGAGGAAGGAGAGTATGAAATAATTCTAAAATATTATGGGACAATTTCACCAAGGTAACATCTAGACACCTGTATAACTGTATGGAAGGGCAGAAATGAATATGATGCAAGACTATGTATATAGATGTTTTGCTATACCTTGACACCAGTAGCACAAACCTGGTACATTAACTAGGAAAGGAAAATAGAAACAAAAGATTGGGTAGAACTCCAAGAAGATTTTATACATACATTTTCATTCTACAATCCAAACAAAGAAATCCATAATGTGCTACTAAACAGGAAACAAATCATATTCAAACCAATGGAGGAAGACAAACCAGAAATTTATCAACAAATTTGTCACCTCCAAGGTTAGAAGGAATATGGAAACTTATAGAATCGGTGGATAAGGAAAACCAGCATGTTGGAAGAAGGTGGTATACAACATATCAAAAGGATAATGAGGGAAACCAAAAATTGGATATAGAAGTACAACAAGGGGAAAGAGAGATAACACTAGATAGTGGATCAAAATAAAGATACTATAATCAACCCTTGAAACTTAGAGAAGAAAACATAGCTGCATTAGGAGATCCAAAACTAGCAAAGATTGGAGATTATTAGGATGAGGAAGAGGTGGTGAAAGTAGCAGAAATACTATTAAAATATTAAGATCTTTTCCCTCACACATTCACTGACCTAAAAGGAATTAAAGAAGATGCAAGATTCATGAAAATACAATTAAAAGAAGGGGTCAAACTGCGTCTAAGAAAAGACCCTATAGGCTCAATCCAAATATGAAAAAGAAAGTAAAAGTGGAACTAGATAAAATGATAGTTGCAGGGATTATAAAGCTAATGGATGATGTAGATTGGATTAGCCCTATGGTGGTCCAAAATAAAAAGATAGGAGAAATAAGGATTTGCGTGGATTTTAGAGAACTAAAGAAAGCATGTATACATGATCCTTTTCCCACACCCTTCATAGAAGAGATCCTAGAATCAATTATAGGGAGAGAAATCTACTCTTTCACTAATGGATTTTTGAGTTACCACCAGGTTAAAATAAGAGGGGAGGATCAGGCTGTTGCTTCCCAAATCGGCAGAGGGTTTGTCAGCTCCAATGCATAGGCAGATTTGGTCAACAGATACAGGAGGTTACGTGAGCTACCTCCCCTTCACTTATGGTTCCACCGCACCAAGGGGGGTATCCCTATAGCTAAATATGTGACATTGACTAGCCTAATGACAGGAAGATTTAGCTTGACAACAACAGGCAGAATACTCTCATGTATGGACCAAGATGTGGATGATACATCACAAGGTTGGCCACATTCTTGGACATATTTATCTGGTTGAGGATAAGAGTATGCAAGGATCCTAATCCTACTCCTACAAACTAACAGGTTGGAATAGTGGAAGGGTGGATTTTATGTTTTGGATGCAAGACAAGGGGTTTTGGATCATAACTACTAACCCAGGAGCAGACTGGTGCCTATCTCAGGGCAAGGAGTCAACTAGACATATACAAAAGAATGGATTGCATTTTGGACTCAAGTTTCAAGAGGTTAGATTGATGCTTGCCTTACAAACATCACCCAAGGATAAGTATTTAACTACATCTACTTACATATATCCCAGCTGACATACAACCTTCTCCATACTTAGTCTAAAAGACTTTAATCCACTCCTTGAATGGAAGTTAGAGATTAAGCATGTGATACAGAAAACCTATATCCTAGAACTTGAGAAACCATTAACAACCAGATTCAAAAGAAGGAAATGCATGTAACAAATGGAGACAATCAGATAAACACATGCAATGAAACATTTCTCATATAGAACAACAGTGAAACTGAAAATATTTACAATGCACATTCATGATGCAACTCATAAACTCCAAAAATGAGATAAAACAATAGGGAAATGCCCTATTTTTCACTATTCACACAAAAATAATGCCCAAGTCTTCAACAACCTAACAAATGAGAGACACAACCTGCTATATATAGCAGGAAGGTACTCAGCATTAATCACTAGGCAATTCAAAATTCGCTAGATACAACGCATCATGAGAAATGGCTCTCAAACATTGAATGCAGTAGGTAGAGGAGCAGATAGGGAGTGGTTGGTCTCGAGCCTTGTGCCGCTACCTAGGGATTCACATCTTCAATTAGGTGGTTAATCTGTCCATGCCTTCGCCCATACCCTGTAACATTCGCCATTAAAGGCATACCAACCCATGGCCTTGGGAAATGCAGTGGACAGTGTATCTTTGAAATTTTCCCGCCAAGAATCATGACCTGACTTTTCAAATCATGCGGGAACTAATTATTCCACATTCACCCCGCAGCGACCTCCTCAACACTTTATAAGCTAGTCCATGAGCATATATGATGTCGGTGATTTTTCTCCCGACGATGCCAGCTTAGACCTCATCATCATCCTCCTACATGATACCCTGATATGAAATATCACCTCGATATTTGATATCGCCCTGCTGGCCGCATCACCCGATATTTCACATCACCCTGATATTTCACATCACCCTGATGTGAAATATCACCCTTATCAAAAATATCACCCCGATAAGAAAATGTCACCCTCATCGGCACAACCTGATGCATCGGAGGAAGACCCTCCTGCTTCACCGATACCAAATGTCTTACCAATGATCTGCATCATCATATTCATGTCCTCATTTCACTGGTGAACCTCCTCATCACATCTGTTGATAACATCATGCTAAAGACCACATAATGCATCCCAATGATCCAGATGACGTCAGCATCATATTGTAATAGAGTGATATTCAGTGAGAAGGGTGATATTCGTAAGATCACCTGATATTCAGAATATCACTCCTCGAAAGAATATCAGGTCTGACTGTAGCTTCATTGTAACATCGGGGTGATCCTTAAATATCACCTGATATTTGAAATATGACCCCCGCAAGAAATATCGGGGTGATAGAAAATATGATGAGGAGGCCCAAAGACTTAGAACATTTTCAGACCTTTTGGGAAGGTGCCTACAGAATTAATTTCTTAAAACTTCAATGTTTATGCAGGTAGTAACACAGGCTAAAACAACTTTTGTTATAGAATGATGCTCATTCATGTATACAGTAATGCCCTTTGGATTGAAAAATACACTGATAGTTTTTATCTGGATAATTATCAATGCCTTCAAAGACTTTATCCATGATTTTCTGGAAGTCTATTTAGACGATTGGACAATCTATGGACTAGTAAAAGACCATGTACAAACACTCTAGATGATGTTGAACAGATCTAGAAGTCAACAAATTTCTTTGAATTTAAAGAAATGTGTATTTGCGGTGTCTTTTGGCACATTATTAGGACATATTATATGTAAATAAGGGTTAATGGTGGATCCCCTGAAAGCTACATTGATTATGACATTACCATCACCAAACACAT
The DNA here is from genome assembly GCA_027924645.1 of Cunninghamia lanceolata. NCBI lineage: Eukaryota > Viridiplantae > Streptophyta > Pinopsida > Cupressales > Cupressaceae > Cunninghamia > Cunninghamia lanceolata. Next base: position 6,028,995 of record BSBN01000379.1, read on the forward strand.
CACTTGAAGTCAAAACTTTCCTAGGATACACTAGATACCACTGCAAGTTCATTAGAGGGTATGCAGAAATAGCAACCCCATTGGAAGAATTGCTAAAGAAAAAATCAAATAAAAACTTTGAATGGAATGAACAGTGTCAACAATCCTTTAAAACGCTAAAGCAAAATATTGTAGAAGCACCAATTTTAATCTTCCCAGACTAGACATCGCCATTTCATGTCCATGTAGATGCATCTAGCATAGCTATAGGGGTAGTCTAGCACAACCTAGGGGAAACAAAGATCACCCCATAACATTTACAAGTAGAAAACTCTCAAAAGTGGAAAAGAACTACACAACTATAGAGAGAGAGAAGCATTAGCAATGGTGTATGCACTTCAGCAATTTAGACACTACTTTTAATCTCTACACCATTTACATTCTACATGGATCAAAAACCACTCAAGTACTTATTAAATAGACCTATAACACATGGAAGAATATGCAGATGGTTACTCCTATTTTAGGAGTTTGAGTTTAACATTATGGTTAAACTAGGGAAGAATAATTAAGGCCCATACTATCTCTTCAAAATAGAAACTGGAAAAGAACGTGATAGCCAGGAAGAAGACCTCCCTAGTGCAAAACTTTTTAGAATAACTTCATGATACAGCAAGCCTATTATCTATAAGGGAATTCCCACAGAATATTACACCACAAGATAAACAAATATTGCTGCAAAAATCCCTACCATATACAATCATAGAAGGAGAATTGCATATAGTAGGGAGAGACAAAATTATCAAAAGGGTAGTTTATGAACATGAAAGGGAAGATATACTTAGGGGAGCCCATGCAGTCCAATATCAGGTGGACATAACTCTAGAGAAGCTACTACAAAGAGGATAAAATTAGTAAGATTTTGGTGGCGAACTCTTCATAAGGATGCAAAACAATATGTTAAACAATGTGATATCTATCAACGAACAAGAAGACCTACTGTAAGGGATAAAATATTCCCTTAAGACTAGTATTAGCCCAAGTACCATTCAAAAATGGGCTATTGATTTCATAGGACCAATTGACCCTCCCATAAAGCATTCAAAAGCAAGATTCATTATTATAGGAGTGGCATATTTAGCAAAATGGGTAGAAGCAGAACCAACAAGGGATTGTACCACAAAGACTACCATAGATTTCCTATATGAGAACATAATCACAAGGTTTGGGTGTCCATTGAACATAACAAGTGATCAGGGTAAGTATTTTGTAAACAAGGTAATTGTGAAACTTTTGAACAGCTTTATGATTACTCTAACAAAAGTTTTCCATATCATCCCTAAGCTAATGGTGCAAGTGAAGCACTAAACAAGATCATTAGAACAACATTAACAAGGATGTGTAGTGGAAATAAACTATATTGGGACATCAAAATTCCTGTAGTCCTATGGGCATACTGGACATCTTGTAAAAGAGTAATGAAATTCACTCCATTTGAGTTAGTATAATGGAATGGAAGCTACATTGCCGATAAATTTTATTATCCCAAATTTTTGTACTGCACTTGCTCTACACCTAAATGAAGAAGACTCATTAGCACAAAGAATAGAAGATCTAGAGAAATTAGATGAAAATATATTAATGGTGGTATACCACCAAAAATTAGAACGAAAAAGACAGAAAGCTTGGCACGATAGGATCCGATGCAGTCAGGCTAAAAACACTCGACGAGAAGTTAGTGGAGGGATATGTAAATGGAGCTAGATTGAAACACTTCCACCAATAAGTAAAATAAAGAAAAAATCAAGAAATTCATATTTGTATTATATGTAACATATGTACTATAGTTACCATAAAAGTAAATACCATTGAGGAAGAAAGTCACGAAAAAGTAATGGCTATAAAATCCTATAAAAACACAAACGAGAAAGTGTATTAAATGAGAAAGGGCACCATTACAACTATAAAGTGAAGGAATTCATAAATACATCAACACTAATTGCACTCTAAGTACTTGCAAGCTCAAAATATACTCTGCAAAAAGACTAAACCCTAGATAAATATAGAGCGATAATGACAACCCAATTTTGATCATTGTCTCCAACAAACCTCACCCGAAATACAAGAAATTCCCTTACAAGGCAATGGAGGTTGATCCAGATGGATCTTTCTCCACCATTCCACCAGATGTTATATATACAGAGGATCTACAGAAATATATTCATGCATTAATTTTAGAGATAGATCATACAAAGTTTGAGGATCTTTGAAGAACATTCCTCTACCCTGACTAGACCCAATATCTACCACAATACCAGGAGATTGAGAAGAAGAAGATCGACATATGGAAGGACTACCCTGATTTCTCTATAGAGCATTGATGGGTTTGAATCATACTAAGTATATTTCATGATGAATTCATTTATTTGGACAAACCCTACCAGATAATGAAGCAGGCAATACAAGTGGTGACAAGGCTTAGCGCCATGGGAGAGCTACCATCAAAGAAAGAAATCAAGAAGGAGAAGGCCACATAGCTCACTAGGGCTAAATATGATGGGAAAATCTTGAATGCCAAAGAAATTACAAACCTTGCAGTGTGGTATGCCACCATGGGTATTGTCTATAAAATTTACTATGCCAATTGGGAAGACTCAACAATTGACACAACTATCCACACTGCATATCAAATGGTGGTTGAAGGAAAAGATTTTGATTTTTGTGAGGTTCTCCATAAGCAACTGATGGATAACCTACAAAAGACCAAGAACATGCACTATTAATTATGGTATGGTACTCTTATAACATGCCTCACCTTTTACTTTATGAATGCACTGCCACCTTTCTCTGGTAAAGATTGGCAAAACATATACATGTTGAACACAAGGAATACTAAGAGGGGGGGTGAATCAGCATTCTATAAAAACATTCCTTCACCTATTCATTAATCCATTTACCAAATTCAATAACATGAAAACAAAATAAACATAAGAAGAGCAATCATAAAGTCATAACACATAGACACCAGGATTTTTATGTGGAAAACCCAAAAAGGGAAAAACCACGGTGAGTGTTAGCTCACAATATATTATGATATCAAAAATTGAATTACAAAAGGTTCACTACCTAAGGGCTCACTTCCCAAGGACTCACTGTCCAAAGAAGTGCTCACTGCAATAGGCTCACTACCATAGAGAAGAGAAGAGAAGATAGAGAAAGGGTGGCTCAATGCCAAGAGAGGACTACTACAAATGCATCTATAGAATGCTAAAAGGTAGTTCCATTGAAAGATCAATATACAGATTCAAAGGTCTTCATTATATCTGCGCTACTTTTCTGTTCTGCTTCACATATACTATGTTCTTCTACCCTTGCTATTCTTTTCTAATCACAAAATTGCCTTAGATTGTATAGACATCAAATTCACACCACTCTCGCACATCTCATCACTCCAATACTGAAATCTATTAAGTATATATATCTATAACATGAATTATCCCAAAACTAGGTCGGCATGCAAAATATGAAACTTGTATACCAAAGTTGTACCTTGTTGGCTTGATCCTTTGTACAAATAACAATGTGAATCCATACAGTCATTCAAGAATCTTCATATAGGTCTAGACCTATTATTGAACCACTTAGAATAATGATCTAAACATTATCTCCTTATTGCACGTCAATCCAACTGTGTGTCAGCCTTATCCCAAAGTACACACTTAAACCTTATTGTTTGTCATATCATAACTTCTAGTGCAGACCACTTGGAACTTCAAAATTTACATCAAACATTTATTAGACATCACCAATCATACCTTCATAACCATAGGTCATAATATTCTTGTGTGGCAATGTGCATATCTCAAAACTATTACCTTTGTCTTAGTTAAACATTATCAAACTGACTACCGAAACTTGGAATCTTCTAGATCTTTCGGTGGACTTCAGATACTACAAATCTGGAATTAGATAGTTATCATATGTTTTTACAACACCTTCAAATCACACATTGAGATAACCAATAGCAGAGGAATGCAAAATGAATTACTCAAGTGTTCTACATTGTTCCTCACTGCACTTTGCTTACCGGACTTAGGCAATTTACAATATGACTTCCAAAGATTGTCAAGACATGAAACTTAGGATACAACATTGTATAACATCTAAGTATAACATACCATAACTACATAGTAGGATCTTCATCTATGGAGGAGTACCAACTAAATCACTATCACTGTCTTCGTAAACTGCCAACACTTAGTCAATTTTGGCTAAGTTAGTCTTTCCAGACCAAAAGGCTACACACAAATTTGTCTCAACAACTGTTACAAATCATGTCTGATTGTTTCCATCAATGAAACCATCAAGTCTCCAACATATCAGCAATGTCTCTTGACCATGTTACCAACAATACTGATATCTAAACAAATCAAATACCATATCCAACAATTTAGGGACAAAACATCATATATTGTGGTATACTGGGGTTTTTTCAAAGCCCTATAACAACAAATGCAAAATAGGGAAAAAATTTCATATGACATGGTGAAGAAGTATGCAAAAGATATAGTGTTTCTGATGGATAAGGATTTCACACTATTGGAGGTAGTAGAGCCTAGGGTTTCTTGGATCCCTAGACTCCCATATGAAGTAAACAATGACCTAATAGAGTCATATGCTCAAAACTACTCAAACAACCAAAAGATCAAAATGTGGAGAGATTCGAGACTTATCAAGACTTCATGGATAAGAAACATAAGAAGGATGTAGAGGAACATGTGGAAAAGTATAAGGATACTGTAGACACCTAAAAATGTCTCAACTCCTTTAACCATTTTTCCACATCATCCATATCACTAACTTCCCCTTTCATCTGATTAATCAAATAAATTCATAATCATTTAATTAATTAACCCTAAATCATCCCTAATCATCTACCCTTAGCTATCTATCATCAATTTACCCTTAGTCCTAAATCAATTTAATTAATTCAGTACTATACCTTACAACTTCATCCCAACTAATAAAATAAATATGTTAAATATTTATTTGGTTAATTTATTCATCTCCCTAAAACCTGATTAATTAAGTAAATCACACTTATTTAATTAATCTACCCTACTCTACCACTTAAACCTAGCCTAGTTGATTAAATATCAATTATTTAACTATCTACCCTAGCCTACATGACCCCTAGACCTAAATTAATTAAATAAATCATTATTTAATTAATTTTAACCCTCCATTAATCCATCCACTAATTTTCTCTAGCCATATTAATTAAGTTAATCCCCCCTATTAACTTGGTCAAATCATCATTAACACCTTCTCCCACACCTCACAAATAAAAAATTACCTTTTAATCCAAAGGGTCACATGACCCTTCCACCTCACCTTTCTATTTTCATGCTAAGCTCTTCTCCATGAAATGAGCTCACACATGTGAGTACCAAAAATGCACATGTCACATGACTCTCACCCTTACACATAAAATGGAATTTTAAATTCCATCTCATCCCAAGGAAATTAAATTTTAATTTCTTGATAAGTCTTAATCACATTTAATGCAAAGCCTTCCACAAAAATGAATAAAATATTGCAAAATATTCTCCAGCCTCCAATCTTGTTGATCAAATCTCAACCCTTCATCCTCTCATCTCATCTCCACCATTGATCTTAATTTTCAATCTCAACCATTGGATCAAAATCCCCCTCAAATTTCCTATAAATACAACCCTCTCCAAGCCATTTCAATCATCCATTTTCAAGCAATCTCAAAATGCCACAATAGCCTCCAAATCTCTCCCTCATACCAATATTATGCCAAAATTGTGTTGAGCTTTGAGAGTATATCCACATTGAATCATCTTAGTTGGGTGAAGCTAGAGTGTTTGGGTGCACACTCTCTACCTTATCAAGGAGTGAAAAGGACTTAAAGGCATTTGGGAAGGTATAAAATCTTTGTTTTAAGTTCTTTTCCATGTTTTTATGCTTTGAAATCTTTTTTGGTGGGACTCCCTGGTCCTAATCTAACTTTTATTTCAATTTTTGTGAAGGTTTCTTGAGGAACAGGATTGGTTCAATGCTATCCACTCCCGTAGTCATGCTATTTGCTCATGGATTAGCGCTATCTACCTCTGTTGTAGTGCTATCTTCCTCTGTTGTAGTGCTATCTGCCTCTGTTCTAGCACTATATCCTCTGTTGTAGTGTGATTTTCCTGTGTCATCGTTGGGATTTTTCTATCAAAAAAGTTTGATCTCTATTTTGTGCTCCTCACCATTATCTACAGGTTTTAGCTTTCTATTTTTTAAAATATTCCTTAGGTCCTAAGGTGTTACTATGGTCATTTTTCCTTAGCATATTTTGAAAAAAAGCCTAGGAGTGATTTTATCTTGCATACCTAACATAAACCTGCCTTTTTTTGCTAACAAATCTATTGAAAAGCATCTTGGACTAACTTGCAAGTTTATAACAACTTGTTTTATCGTTTTGGGCAAGATAGTTCTCTATTCTGTGCATATTTGCTCATTTTTCTGTGGTTTAGTGCTATCCGAGCCCAGAACCGTGCTATCATTCTTTGTTAGATAGTCAGGTATAAACATTTCTCTATTTCTATCATTTAGCGCTATTTTCCTCTGCTTTAGCACTATATGCTTCTGCATTAGCACTATTTGTTTCTATATTAGCGTCATTTTCTTATCTATTAGCGTCATATTCCTCTATTTTAGCACTATTTTCTGAAAAGATTTTTCAAAGTCTATGCAGGGTCTAATCTATGTTTGCAGGGATTATAAACATTTGTCCAAGACTATTTATCAAACTACTGACATTTTTAGTGCAGCTTTCACTTGTCCAAGGCTTTGTGTGTATTTACTAGCTCTATTGCACTAAAGTAGCTTAGTTGGGAATTAACCTTGTTTATCATGTTTGGTTTGTGTGTAGACGTATGCTCTCCTTGTAGGAGTACAATCAACACTGAGAGGGGGGGTGAATCAGTGTTGTGTGAATTTTTAAATCTTTTTACACACTTTAACTTTCAGAGCACAAGGGGAGAAAGATAGCATTGATCTGTCAAATACATATGCACATGACTGTGAATACAGAAAGAGAACAAAACTTCATACACAGACAAGATTATGACACAAGAATTGCATGAGTGGAAAACCCTCCAGGGGTAGAAAAAACACTCTAAATTGCCTCACTGGCTTAACTGATCAAACATGCCTCACTGGCTACAAAGAAGCCTCACTGGCTACAATATGTGTCTCACTGACAAATGTTAAGGTCTCACTGACCTACAAGCCTCACTGGCATACTGTTTAGAAGCACCAGCGTCAAGGAGCACCAACCCCTATTACAGAACAAACTGAAAACACAAATTCAGAGGGTTTCTCTGTTTCAATACATAACATTTATTCTCTCTCATGTGTCTGTCAAATGATCATTCCCAACTCATATACAAACTCAGCTATTTCAATCCTGTATCATGATCCACTCTACAACACCAACACTGCTTGATTCTCAACAACACTGCTTGATTTTCAACAACACTTCACACCACTGTATGTTTCATCTCTGTCTATTTATAAGGTTGCATCAATGCACTTGAAAGATTATTGTAAATAAAAAGACTTTTGATGTTCCTCTTCTCTTCAAAAGCTTCTTCTTTATTTTTGTGTCAATTTCACCTTCTGACCCTTGACATCTGCATAAACAATTTATCTTATACAAAAAATCTTCAATAATATTAATCAGTGCCCTGTAAAATAAAAACTCTTCTTGTATCCTCTTTTTATCCTGCAACAAATTACATTTCTACAAAATAAAAATATTTTCTTTTCAATTTTCATCTTGAATCTTCTTTTTGTATTCTCCAATCTGCAAAGAAAATAAATCTTCATATTCCACATCTCAAAACAAATCATCTGTAAAAAATCTCCTTAAAAACTTCCAAGCTTTTACATTCAAAACCCTTGAGCTTCTTCTTCTTCTCAATCTGCAAGAGTATCTTCAATCTCTCTTTGGATTAAAACAATATTTTCAATCTGCAAAAATATCATTTTCAAAACTAAAAAATCTGCATCCAATGCCCTGCTCACAAAAATAATATCTTAAAAAAACATTTTCCAATTTATTCAAAAACATCTTCTTATGACCTTTCATGTCCTTCAAGAATAAAGAATTCACCAATTTTTCTTAAAAAAACAATCTTCTTAAGCTGCCTTATTCTCAACATAATCCTTTCAAAAAAAATTATCTCCAATCTCCATAAAATAAAACTTCATCCTTTTAAAAATCTCTTCATAATAAAAATCTCCTTATTAAGAAAACTCCTTAAAAAAAGGACCGACCAAAAGGATTACAAGGAAATTACTTAAGTTTTTTTTAAAAAAAAAAGAAAATTGCTATCTTTGATTTCGGGCTTCAAAAAAGAATTCTAAATACTTCTCAAAGTTTTCAAGGAAAACTAAAACCTTTTCCTTAATGCATAAACCCGTGCCCTCTTGGTAATTGGCGGTGGTAAGTTTAAAATTTAAACATAATGAAAGCCCGCCCATATGGGAAACTTGCTCTATAGGTAAAAGGAAGGAAAGGGGCCGGTTGCCCTATGGAATTTCATGACTTAAGTTTACAACTTAATTTCTTTCACCTGCTCAACCAGTAATCTTCAAATTAGAACAAAAGCACCCCTTTTGTAATGACAAATAAGTCAAGATTTTGGAATTTATTAAGATGACTAATTACCATTTAAGTCATATTTAAACCTTGAAGAATATGACCTCATTGAATATCTCTAAAATGACAATTTGCTCCCACTCTTTTGTCTTTTATGTATACTCTTTGCAAATCCCAAATACCTTGACAACACACTGAAGTATAAATCAACTTGAAAGCAATGAGGTAAATTGAGAACTCCTAAAGCATTAACTTGATCATAATATGAACAAGGACCATCATCTGAATACATCAAGCAGATCAAACAAGATAACCATGAGTCTTGTATCTAACATAACCTATATCTGTGAACATGAAACAACTCTGCATTAGACCCATTTGAGCTCCTATATGATCAACATCCTCAAAGACAACCTGAGGTACCCCTCAATCTGAATGATACAACACTTTACCATACTGAACAAGCTGTAATAGAAAGAACACATGAGATGATGTCTCCTACTCAAATGTTTACCAATATCATCCCTGCACATGATGATGATCTTATCAAAACATTATTCTTCATAACTCCTGACTTGATGATATTGATGTCCTAATATGAAGATCAATCCCAACATCTATGACAACATGAAAGAACACCTTTTTGACATCAATGACAACCTGACTCCATCACTCCTCTCATAGCTCAGGGTGCTCTTGGGGATCAAAATTCTACTCTCAAACATTTTATTTCTTTTAAGTGTTATCCCGAAGGGGAAGCAAGGGATAATTTCTTCTTAGGAGGCCTACTTGGGGATTTCATCACCCCAAGCGATGAACTCAACCATGTGTACCGACAGGGTATATCAAAGGGGGGAGAAGGAAACTTGTACCCCAATCTAAATGCATTGCCATTGGGACAATCTTGGGGCCCCGACTGATTCTAGACAAAAGGTGAAGTGGTGCTTGCTCAACCATTTGGTGCCACATCCCTTCAATGGACTAGTGTTCATAGTCATGGGCCTCATGTACTTTGTGTATGAAGAGGACTCTCTAGAAGCTTGTACTATCCTAGTTTAATACCTTTCAGTTGTCATACCTTGTAGTGCACCACTACAGAGGAGGGGAAGATTGCTCACCGTACCGCTATACTTGAGATAGCGGCTGCTTTGGGCAAGACGAAAGTCTCCAAGGTAAGGGGGGTAAGGTGGTCCATGACCTTATTTTCCCTATCTATCCAAGCTATGGAATGAATGTATTAATGGGGGTGGGAACCTTGGTTCACTAGTGAGTTAAGTTTGACCCATGACCATTTTGTGAGATCTACAAGGTATGACACTCCCACTTGACTAATTCTAGGATGTTCATGTGAATGGTGTGTCTTCTTTGTCGAAGCCCATAAAAGCCAATTATCCAAAGTCCACCTTGACTTAATCCATTGTGTTCCCTTGTTTGATTTTGTGCTTGCCAAGAACCTTTGAAACTATTCAAATCCAACATTTGAACCTTTAAAATCACTCAAGTCCAACATTTGAATCAAAAATCCAAAAAATCCAAGTTTACCATCAAACCATTCAAGTTTCAATCTCTGACTATCAATCAGTGCCATATGTTCATTGTTTAGCACCATATGCCTGATTGTTAGTGCCTTTCTGTTAACACTATTTGTTTGCACATTAGCTATATGTATTATTATGTTAACACTATCTATCCTTCTAGTAGCGCTATCAAGGTCTAAATTAGTGCCACTTTTGTACCATGTCCAAAAGTCACCAACTGATTTGTGCCTAAATTCCTAAGCTTAATTTGACCTTAGCACTTGGAAACCTTGTCAAAATCACCCCAAAATTAAATCATCCATTTGAATCCAACCTTTGTCCACATTTCCATCTCCAACCTTATTCATCCTTTGTCCAAGTCCATTTGCATCATCCCATTTGACCTTAGAGAAAATCATTTTGATTCTAGACCCTTGACCATAGTTCATCCACCTCAAATCCAAATCAATTATTGTCCCCAACCTTTCACTCAAATTCCATCCCAATCCAAAAAGTTTTTCACCTCATCCAAACCCTAATCCAAGCTCATCATCCTTCATTATCTATTTGACCTTAGAGAAAAAATTTAATTTTCATTGTGGACCTTTGCACTCACCAATCTCATCCATTTCATCCAAATTAACCATTATCCAAATATTTCACCTCAAATGCATTCAAATCAAAGTTTTAACATCATCCCAACCTTAGTCCAATTCCAATCAACCTCGTCCCAAATATCAACCCACATTAGCCAAATTTTATCAACCATCAACCAACATTGAAATCAACATCAAAAATCAAGCATCAATCAACCTTATCCAAAACAACAATCCAAAATAAAACCTATCCAAATCCAATCAACAACATCAATCATCAAACAAATCCTAAAATCAAACCAACATCCAAGAGCATCCTTCAAAATCAAGTTTGTGCAAAGATTAAGTCTAGATCTTATCATCCCCTAATTTATAGAGAGCTTAAGAATTTGTCTACCTTAAGTTCTTTTATAAAATTAACCTTTCATCGACCCTTAGATTAATTAACTTAGGATTCTAGACAACTCCTAAGTTGGTAAACTCTAAGGCATCCCATTTTGCTTGGTGGTTATTAGTCTACCCTCAAGTAAAATAATCCTTTTCTCTTTTTGCTTAAGGTCATTAGTCTACCTTGGGTAAGAAGAGAACATCCTTTGTAATCCAAAAGATCTAGATTTATTTGAGCTCTACTTTGATTTGAACATCCTTTCAAAACATCACCAAATTTGTCCAACATCCTTGATCATCCAACCTCATCCAAAATCACTATCTAAATCATCCAAAGTATCCTTGGTCAATCATCATCCAAATTGTCCTAAGTATACCTTAGTCGTCCATTCCAAAATCATCATCTCTAAATTTACCCTAAATACCCTTTTGATCACCCATCCAAAAGTCATCCTCAAATTCTTTTCTCCCTCACATCCATTTGCCTTTGGTCCAAAAATATTTTGGAATCAATTTCTAAGGTCCCCAAAATCACCCATTTATCTGGATCCACCTTTGATCCCAAAATCATTTTCAAATCTTTAAGGTCATAACCTCCACTCATCTTCATTAAAATCAAATCTATACATACCCCATCCATCATCTCTCATCTATTCACTTATTCACCTTTGGGCCCAATATTTTGAAATCAATTCTCTAAGGTCACAATCTTTACCCACCTTTGATCACCAAACCAATCTATTTCATGGCCTTGACAAGGTCCCAAGCTAGGAAAAACAAGGAAATGGAACCCTTTAGAATTAGCTATGGGATGCCTCAAATTGATCAAAATAATGTCCCTATAGCCCAACAACAAACAACATTTGATGCCAATGCTATGCTAAACCCTTGGGGAGCCCAACAAAATCCCACACCATCCAACACCAACAACCAAGATCAAGAAGTGATAGATTTTATGCAAGATCCCGAGTCCATGGACTTACTAGACTGAATCCTAAAATCAAACCCTAACAAATATCTTGAATTATTGATCCAAAATGGTGCTCATATACCCAAACAACCTTCCACTTAACAACCATCCTCATCAAACAATGTTCCTAACACATCTCAACCTTCAAACACCACCACATCAAATCCTACCTCCACATCAACTACATCAATCTCTATCTCCACATCAACATCAACTATAACTACATCCACTCCCCCAAATCACCCTCAATATTCCCAACAACACCACCTACACAAGTGCTTCCACGAGTGTACCTTAACTTGATGCCAACACTATAACCATCATGTTGCAATTATTTTCCCAACCACCTTAAAAAACATCCAACAATAATCCATGCAAAAACCCTTCATCTAATTTCACATACACACAACCCCCCATTTCCCAACCTCCTATCTCACAACCACCCATTGTATCATCCACCCAAACCTTACAAAATCAAAACCAACAACATCGAATTCCACCACACGTCCTACAACAACTCCTTGCCTACCAACAACATCAAAACCAACAAAATCAAGCCCAAACCCCACCACAACATCAACAATTCCCCAACTTCCTTCAACAATTAATTCAACAACAAACACACATACCGTAACCACCACCTACCCAATACCTATCAAGCATTGTGCAAACCTTAATCCAAAAGGTTGATGACATGCAACATGGGCATAAAAGAAAAAAATACTCATTCAAAGATATTTGCCCATATCCATTTGATTGAACTATCTCCATGCCACCTTTCCCTAAGAATTTTGAGAGACCTGAATTTGAAAAGTACAAAGGAAAAGGAGACCCTAGGGAACACCTTAGAGAGTTCTATATTGCTTTCTTAGAGGTCTCATATTATGACACATATTTGATGAGACTCTTTCCCAGAAGCTGAGGTGGTCAAGCCACTGAATGGTTTGCTCATCTCCCCCAGACATTAAAACATTCCATGAGCTCGTGAAGAAATTTGTTAACCATTTATCCTATAAATTTGAACATGAAATATCTATGACGGGCCTTTGCAATATGAAACAAAAGAATAGGAATCCTCTGTTACCTTTTTACAAAGGTGGAGAAGCCTGGAAAGCAAACTCCCTTGGCCTATCCCTGAGAAGCAATTAGTCACCATGTTTGTGATGAATTTAAATCAATAAATGGGATTCCATTTACAAATCCAATGTGTATCAACCTTTGAAGAGGTTACAGACAAAGGAACTACCATTGAGAGAGCCCTCATTTCTAAGGGACCTATAAAAATTTACAACAACGACAAAAAAAGCAACAACAATAAGGTCAATGGCAATAACACCAACACCTCTAACACGAACACAAACAACCAATCTAAGAAAAACCCTGCTTTTGGGGAAAAAACAAAAATACCCTTAACAATGGTGTCAGCGACGTTAAGAGTGTCTAAAATGTACAAACCACCACACCTTCAAACCCATCCAGGAGCAATAATGTACATATTCCTAAGGGACCACCTAAGAAAAACAACGCACCTAAGAGGAGGTTCACACCTCTATGTGAGCCTATCAAAGATGTTTTGAGAAACCTTGTCAATGTCGATTTGATCGTATTTCCACCCATTCGTCCCTATGATGATAATCAATTTAAACCCTCTTGGTTTGATGAGAATGCCTATTGTGAACACCACCGTGTTAAAGGGTATAAAACATCTAACTGCATGAGGCTAAAACATTGCATCCAAGACCTTGTGGATAGAGGCAACGTAACCATTGATGAACCTCCCAAACAATCATCTAACACAAACCCAGGAGCATACAAGGATCTAGTGCCAGATCAAAACAAAGGAAATGCCTCATCCTCTAACGAATCCTACAATATAGTTCCACCTCCCTCTTCTTTCAATTCGTATAGAAGAATCATCCAATCAAGTCAACACCATTACCATTCAAGCCAAAACATCCAATTACACTGTCACTACTCATCGCAGCTGCATCTCCATTTGAGGAGCCCCTACTAATGATCAATCGAGTACTTCCGCACCTACCAATCCTCCATCCACTCATAAGTACAACCTTCTCGATCATCTTGGAAAGACCCCTACTTAAATTTCCATCCTTGAGTTACTTCGTACATCCCCCCTCAATAAGGATGTCCTTGATAAAGCCTTAATGGAAACCCATATGCCTAACAACCTGAATGTTAACCAATTCTAAGCCATGGTGGGACACATTGCCTCACCACATCATCTCACATTCTCTAAAAAAGATCTCGCATCCAACGCATCTCACAATGAAGCTCTTCACATTGAGGTCCTTATCCATAAACACATCATAAAATGAGTCTTAATAGATGGTGGCTCTAGCCTAAATCTTTGCACTCTCAAATTATTGAAACACTTGGGATACTCCAATGTGGTTGTGGACTCTAGTAAATACATCACCATAAAGTGATACGATGATACCGAGAGATTGTCCAAAAGCACCATTAAACTCCCCATTCAAGTGGGACAAAAGATTCTAGAAACCAAATGACACGTTCTTAACCTTGACCTCCCCTACAACATCCTTCTTGGCCGCCCATGGATCCATATCATGCAAGACGTTCCCTCCACATTCCATCAATGCCTCAAATTCCTGTATAATGGCATGGAAATCACTATCTACACCAATCCTCATCCCTTTCAATATTGCAGCTTTTTGGAAGGACATGATAGAAGCTTCTACCCTTACAACAATGCCATCAAAGTATCCACCTCTAACACCGATCCAAAACCTTCCACCTCATACATCGATCCGTCAAGCATCGCATCCACGTCACAATCACCAACCCCTCCTGAGGTTAAGATCAAGATGAGTGACATGGGATATGGTGAATATGATCTACATGGCACATTTTGCGTAGAATTACTCCCACCATCCCTAAGGCATTTGGTGCCCCTAAAGAAAATGAAGTCTCCATGGTTATCATCAAATGCAAGCCATCCCCAATCTTTGAGTGAAAGCACTTCATGGAACAAGACATCCTCGAAGATATATCCTCATGATTGTACAAAGATGAAGATGAATAACAAGAAGCTCCCATCCTCCCAACCTAGATGTATGGAAAAGGTCTCAAAATTGTCAAACACATGGGCTATAAAGGACAAGGTGGCATGGGCCTACATGAACAAGGGATTACTGAGCCTATTCAAGCAACGAGGAACCCTTATCTCCATGAACTAGGTTATGGAAAACAAGAATCTACCCCACCGAACTTGAGTATATCTTGTGTGAGGTTGGTAAGGCTTTCCCTATGATTGATAATATCAATGAAGAGGACCATCAAGACTCCTTTTCTGATTTTGCCAAATTCTTTCAATCATCCATATGCAATATTTAAACCCTATCAACTACACTGTCAACATCCATCGACCTTCCTCTAGTTTATCCCCAACTCATAGATTGGGACCAACAAGGACCTCCTATCCTTGATATCATACAAAACCACGAAGCCATTGCAGAATTCATGGGGGTCAGAGACTAGATGCCCCTTGGAGATCATAGAGCCAGATACATAATGGAACTCAACACATCCACATACTTCGGGGAGACGTCCCAATCTCTTAGTCATAAAAGTATAAATATAAAAATAACATCCCCTAGTGAAAACCACTTTGTGGCACTTTCGGATGATGAAAAAATCAAAATAAAGGATGTATCCCCTAGTGAAAACCTCCCCGAGGTGCTTAGGGATGAGAGAATAGACATCCCTAAAGTCCCAAAGTTATATCAAGAAAGATTGTTAATCCTTATGGAAGCATCACAAGAAATGAACATTGGTACTGAAGAAGCACCTAAGTTCACCTTCCGCACAGTGTCCCTTACACTAGTAGAACAAGAAGCCTTCTTGGACTTATTTAAACAAAGAATTCATAACTTCGCATGGACATATGTTGATATGCCAAGATTGGATCCTGCCTTAGTGGTACACCATCTCATCATACATGCTAATGGAAAACCGGTGAAGCAAAAGCTTAGGAAAATAAATCCTCAAATTGCACTATTAGTCAAAGTTGAGCTCAAGAAGCTCTTGGATGTAGGATTCATTCAACCAATCGATTATCCTAAATGGTGTCAAATATTGTCCTGGTAGCTAAAGTCATTGGGGGCATCCATGTGTGTACAAATTTTAGAGATCTCAACAAAGCATGCCCTAAAGATGACTTCCTGCTTCCAAACATAGACATCATTGTCGATCTAATAGTTGGGCATGAAATGTTATCCGTCATGGATAGATTCTCTGGTTATAATCAAATCAAGATAGCAGAAGAAGACCAACACAAGACTTCTTTCATATGTCCCTAGGGAACCTATTGCTAGGTCATAATGCCCTTTGGTTTGGAAAATGTAGGAGCTACATATCAGAGAGCCATGACAGTGATCTTCCATGACCTATTCCATAGTATAATGAAACACTATGTAGATGACTTACTGGGAAAATCAAAGAAAAGAGAAGAACAATTGAATGTGCTAGAAAATATCTTTGACCGCCTAGAGCAATACAAAGTATGTCTGAATCCTAAGAAATGTGTCTTTGGAGTCAGCTCCAAAAAACTCCTAGGATACATTGTATCAAGAAGAGGTATTGAAGTTAACCTCGTGAATGTGAAAGCCATAGTGGAGATGCCTCCATCCAAAACATTCAAACAACTCCGTAGCCTTCAAGGAAAGCTTCATTCCATCAAACACTTTATAGCCCAACTAGTAGATAAGTGTCAGCCATTCCAACACCTTCTCTAAAAGAATGCATCATTTGTATGGGATGAAAATTGTCAGAAGGCCTTCTAGCAATTGAAAGAATATCTCGCCATGCCATCCATCCTTATACCATCAAAACAAGGACAACCCATTTTACTCTACATCTCCATGATAGAAACAATGATAGGGGCCTTGTTGGCACAACATGATGAACAAGGAAAAGAGAGAGCCATATACTACATTAGCCACACTTTAGTGGCGTATGAGCTAAACTATACTCCCATTGAATGAGCATGTCTCATTGTTGTCTTTACCTCCCAGAAGTTAAGACATTACATGCTCAATCATAAGACCAGTCTCATTGCAAAAATTGACCCACTAAAGTACCTATTGACAAGACCAACTCTCACTAGATAAATGGAAAAATGGGTAATGATCCTGAGTGAGTTTGACATTGAATATACATAACAGAAATCCATCAAAGGACAAGTAATTGTAGATCAATTAGTTGATGCACCCATCCCAATAGAGCAGCCTTTGCTTTCAAAATTTCTAGATGAATCCATCCTTACAGTAGCACCAACAACAAAAACATGGAAGATGTATTTTGATGGATCCTATACACATCATGGCTTGAGGGCAGGCATCCTGTTTTTTACCCCTCAAGGAGACACCATCCTAAAGTCCTACAAAATCATATTTCCTTGTACCAACAACACAGAAGAATATGAAGCATTGATCATAGGGCTTCATATGGCTATCTAGTGGAAAATCAAAGATCTCAAAGTCTATGGCAATTCCCAGCTAGTCATAAGACAAGTCAATAACGAGTATAAGACAAAAGATGGTAAGCTCCTACCATATAAAAGAATGGTCAATGACTTCAAAGACTATTTTCATGAAATCCATTTTGAACAAGTACCAAGGTTGAACAATAAAGCAACACAAATGCCATGGCTACCATAGGTTCTTTGGTTGACATGAAGAAAGACAATAAAAGGTGTGAGTTTCTGATAGAAGAGCTCTTAACGCCGGCCTATGATGTTCCGCAATATGAGTTAGTGTGTGACATTGTTGGTCCCTTGTCCCCATGGTATCAAGAAACCTACCTTTACCTCCATGACAATATCATCCCACCTAACCTCACATCTACACAATGTCGAACCTTCATCCGCTAAGCCTCTTGCTTCACCATCATAGGTGACACTTTATACCGCAAAAGTCTTTATGGTACTCTTCTACGATGCCTCAATTCTAGAGAAGCTGAAACGGCCTTACAAGAGGTACACGATGGTATTTTGGGGCACATTCTAGTGGACCTACTCTAGAAAAAGAGATTCTAAGAACAAGATACTACTGGCCTATCATGGAACAAGACGCCCATCAATTTGTGAAGAAATGCCTCCTGTGTCAACAACATGGTGATTTGATAAAGGGGTTAAATCATAAAACACACAACAACAAAAATTGCACATAGAAAATAGAATGTTCTTTTATTGATTTGGACAACTCATTACATTATAGAAGCTCAAATACAATCAGAGGATGAATCCTCCACAGGCTGCAACACATTACAACTTCCTATCTCAAGACTCTGGTATCTTCTACCTTCTGTAACCCCAAATCAGCTAGGGTTTTTGTTTTCCTACCTATTCTTGACTCTACACTTTCCCCTTTATCTCTACTACCCCAAAGGATTCCCAAAAATGGTCTTAAATAGCCCCTTTTGGCAGCCAACAACCAAATTTCAAATTTTGCATCTCCCTCCAAAAATAGGTCAACTTCCGGGAGCCATAACTTTTGATTCGGGTGTCTGATTGATGTACTGTTTGAAGCGTTGGAAAGCTCACAGAGTTCGCTATGCGATATGAACCTACTCTTTCAGTTCTGGCTATTTTTGGGCCTGTATGGGACCATTTAGTGCCTCAAACCTGAATTTAAATAATTTTTTGGTGTTTTTTAGGAAACAGAAACTTTAATATCTTTTAGATCACAAATGATATTTGCATGATTCCTTTTCTAAAGGTATTATTTTTCATTTATGAAGCTTCTTGTAAACTTTTTCTTCAATCCGTGACCAAAAGCAAACATTCCTAAAATGACAGTTTTCTATTTTTAGCAGTTTGGAAAAATTGAAAGTTCTACATTATTATTCAAGTGATTATGGAACCAGAAATACTAATTTTGAAAAGAAATGAAAACAACATCAATGATTTTGAAACATCATCTTTTTTGGGTAATGCAAGATTGCTCTTACACCACTGGATGCTCCTGCATTAGACAACCAAGGTAATTTGAGAAGTGACCCTGTCACGTCTCAAGTGTTTGTTTGAGGAAAACCCAAATAGTCAACCTCTGCCTTAGACAACCAAAAAGAATCTTCAACATGCCTTCCTTTCCATTTCACTATATATTATTCATATTTCCTATTCTGAGTACTTCTTCCCACATGGCTATGCATGATCTCTTCTATCTCCTCCTTTGAAGTAGATGCTGGAATACTCCACTGTTCTTCTGTTGGTCCATCCTCTGTGCCACCTTCATGATATTCTGTTAAATCAGTAATGTTGAACACAGGGGAAATATTGGTCCCACTCAGCAGCTCTACCTCATATGCATTTCCTGAATCATGTTTCTTTAGAATCCTGCATGGTCCAAATTTCTTCATTTTCAACTTATTATATGTTCCAATTGGGAACCTTCCTTTTCTCAAGTGAACCATGACTTCATCTCCGACCTAGAATTCCTTATATCTCCTCTTTTGATCTACCTTATCCTTGTACTAAATATTCATCTTATTAATGTGCTTTCTCACCTCTTCATACAAATTCTTTAGGTGTTTTGCAAAGTATTCAATTTCGGCACTTGTCTTTTCTCCCTTGTTTAGCTTCCTTAACTCTGAAGCATTTCTTGGACTACTTCCATATACAATCTGATATGGTGATTTACATGTGCTCCTATTGACAGAATTATTGTAAGAAAATTTTGCATGTGGTAGAATCAAATCCCATCCCTTTGGCTTATCTCATACTAAGCATCATAGTAGGTTACCCAAACTCCTATTCACCACTTCTGTCTATCCATCAGTTTGTGGATAGTGTGCAGAAATGAAATTCAAATCTATCTTCAACTTCTTCCACAATGTCCTCCAGAAATAACCAACAAATTTGGTATCTCGATCTGAAACTATGCTCTTAGGTAGACCATGTAGTCTCACCACTTCTCTAAAAAATAATTCTGCAATATGAACAACATCATTAGTATTCTTACAAGGAATAAAATGTGCCATCTTTGAGAATCTATCCACCACCACAAAAATGGAATCATGTCTCCTCTGTGTCCTTGGTAAACCAAGAACAAAATTCATACTAATATCATCCCATGGCTTCTCTGGTACAGGTAATGGCTGATATAGCCCTATATTCTGACTTGTTCCTTTTGCCATCTGACACACTCTGCAACTCTGCACAAATTTCCTCACATCCTGCTGCAACTGTGGCCAATAATAATTTTCACCAATAATAGCAATGGTCTTATCTTGACCAAAGTGTCTAGCCAATCCCCCACTATGCTTCTTCTTAATCAGGTTCTCTCTCATGGAACTACTTGGAATGCACAATTGGCTTCCTCTAAACAACATGCCATCTTGGATTATGAAATCCAACCATTTTGTCATGTCCAAAGTAACAGGTTTCGAACAAGCCTTCCAAGCCTCCACAAAATCTAGATCTTCAGGATACAAACTTTTGAGCTCATCGAACCCAACAACCTCTATCTTCATTTATGTCAACAAATTTTGCCTTCTGCTCAAGGCATCTACAACTCTGTTGGACCTCCCACTCCTATGCTTCAAAATAAAAGTATAACTCTACAAAAACTCAACCCATTTTAAGTGCCTTTGATTTAACTTTCCTTGACTATTAAGATACTGCAAAGCCTGATGATTAGTATATAAAACAAACTCTTTTGGAAATAGATAATGTCTCCATTTCTTGAAAGCTTGAACTATTGCATAAAACTCCTAATCATAAACATAATACTTTTTCTTGGCATCATTAAGCTTCTCACTAAAATAGGCAATGGGCTTACCTTCTTGACTCAAAACAGCTCCTATAGCACTGCCACTAGCATCACAATCTACCTGAAGTACCTTATTGAAATATGGAAGTGCCAAAACATGTTGCTCTATGACTTTCTGCTTCAATGTATCAAAACTCTTGTTTACTTCTATAGTCCATTTAAACTCTTTTCTATCCCCTCTCATTGTCTCAGTTAGGGATGCACAAATGCTACTAAAATTCTTGAGAAACTTTCTGTAAAAACTTGCCAACCCATGAAAAGATTGTACCTCTGTAGAACTCCTTGGCATAGGCCATTCAAGGATAGATCTCACCTTCTTTGGGTCCATCTTAAGACCTTCCTTTGAGACAACAAATCCTAGGTATACCAACTCCGTCTTTGTAAAACTACATTTCTTCAGGTTAATCAACAACTTCTCCTCCCTCGGCTTCTCTAAAACTCTTTTGGTATGCATCAGATGCTCATCCCAAGTCTTACTAAAAATCAAAATGTCATCTAAATAAACAATAACAAAACTTCCCAAAAAAAATGTCAATACCTCATTCACGAGCCGCTTGAATGTGCTTGGTGCATTGGTTAGACAAAATGGCATGACTAACCACTCATACAAACCCTCCTTTGTCTTGAAGGTTGTCTTCCATTCATCTCCTTCTCTGATTCAAATCTAGTGATACCCACTCTTCAAGTCAATCTTCATGAAGTATTTGGCTCCACTCAAACAATTCATTATGTCATCCATTCTGGGTAATAGAAATCTGTACTTGATCATGATTTTATTGATGGCTCAGGAATCTGTACACATTCTCCACTCTCCATCTTTCTTTGGTGCTATTATTATAGGTACCACACATGGACTTAGGCTCTCTCTTATTAGTACCTTCCTTAATAACTCCTAAACTTGTCTATTCAGCTCTTCATTCTCTACAGGGGTCATTTTGTGGGCTGCCTTATTCAGCAAACTAGCTCCTGGTATCAAATCTATTTTGATGACTTATCATCCTCACCAGTGGTAAACCTTCTGGTACATTATCAGAGACAATATCCTAAAATTCTTCCAACAAATCTGAGACTTCTGCTGGTACATCTTCACATTTCTATTGACTAATCTTAGGAATCAATGCAAAGCAATGACGCTCATGCTTCATACCCCCCAAAAAATTCCTACCATCTACCAGGAAAATTCTAGTGGTACTACATACCTTTTCTTCCACCTCCTTCAAAGGCTTCAACTTATGATGAACTCCATCCTTTTTTAGGGAATATGTGTTTGCATGGCCATCATGGACAGCACACCTATCATACTACCACGGCCTTCCCAATAACATATGACATGCATCCATCGGTATGATGTCACACAACACCTCGTCATGGTAGTCCACAATCTTGAACTTGACTAAACACTACTCATTGACCAAAGCTCTATGGTCTTTCTGCAACCATGCAATTCAATATGGATGTGGATGCTTTCTTCTTGTCAACTTCAACTCGTCAACCATCTCCTCTAAAAAAAGATTGCCAGTGCTTCCACTGTCAATAATAATATAACAACACTTACCTTCACATTTGCACCTTGCGTGGAATAAACTCTTCCTCTGATTTGGTTCTTTCTCCTCATTCAACAAAGTTCTTCTGACAACTAGGGTTTCTCCCCTTTCAACATCTTCAGAATGCTTAGATTGTGCATCTTCATCTACATGTGCAACTCGTGCATTACCTTCAGGTATTCCATTTATCCTTCCTTGATGTTGCAGACATTAGTATGCTCAATTCCCTTCTTCTCCACATTGGAAATAGGTTCCTCTGAAACCTCCTCTTCCAGGTCCTTGCCCAGGTCGGCCTCTTCCTCTTTGCTCTCCAGTATTTTGATCATGAGGGCGGTAGGCATTGTCTCCTCTCTGATTTCAACTGGTGTCAACTTCTTCACTTTTCTTTAGATCTTCATTTCAACCTCCATAGGATCTTCCACCAGTCCTTCCACCTTGACCTCTTCCCCTTTGCTTTCTTTCAAATATTTTATTCATCTTCTCTTCCACCTTTAGGGAAAATAGGTATGCATCTTCTATGGTGGTCATTCTGACAAGGCTTAGCTCCTCTTGAATACTTGGCCTTAACCCATTAATGTAATGGGATACCTTCTCCTCGTTGGCCTCTACATGGCCTGTCATGATAGTAATCTTATAAAAATATTATGTATACTCCTTGATAGACTTGTTACCTTGCTTCAATCCTTGTAGCTTCCTTAGCAACTCCATTTCAAAGTCCACAGGAATGAACTACTTCTTTAGTTTTTCCACCATCTGATCCCATCTGGTAATCTTTCTTTTTCCTCTTTTATTCCTCTCTAATTGGACCTCCTTCCACCAAATATTGGCATGGCCCTTCAACTTTATTTTTGCAAACTTGACCCGATCTAGGTCTGCCACATCTTCATACTTGAAATATTCTTCCATATCATTGATCCAATCAATAAGCTGTTCCATATTCAAATCTCTAGAATAGGTAGAAACTTTGATCTTGGGCCTCTTTTTGATCTTTGAAATGGCCCTCAACAACCTAACTTATGCAGGATCTCCTACAGCTTCTTGTTCTTCCTCATATAGCTCTTCTTCAGCTTCATCCTCACTTTCTTCTCTATTCTCGACTCAAACCCTCTTTGTAGCTCCTCTTGCAATGCATTGATCCGCCTTTGCAGGGCTCTAAAACCCTCTTCCACCAAAGTATTTCTTCCAACACAGTTTCTTCGTGGAGGCATCTTAATCTTCGCAGCAAACCCACAACCTCAGGTCCTGGTGCAAACTACCTCACGGTCGGTGATCTGTCTACACACTCACTAACCCTTGCTCTGATACCACTTGATGAAGAGGATAAATCATAAAACACACAACAATAGAAATTGCACATGGAAAATAGAATATTTTTTTATTGATTTGGACAAGCCATTACATTATAGAAGCTCAAATATAATCAAAGGATGAATCCTCCACAAGCTACAACACATTACAGTTTCGTATCTCAAGAATCTGGAATCTTCTGCCTTCTATAACCCTAAATCAGCTAGGGTTTTTATTTTCTAGCCTATTATTGACTCTACACTTTCCCCCTTATCTCTACTACCCCAAAGGATTCCCAAAAATGGTCTTAAATAACCCCTTTTGGTGGCCAACAACCAAATTTCAAAATTTGCATCTCCCTCCAAAAATAGATCAACTTCCGGGAGCCATAACTTTTGATCCGGGTGTCTGATTGATGCTCCGTTTGAAGCGTTGGAAAGCTTGTGGAGTGCTCTACATGCTAAGAACTCACTCTGGTAGTTCTGGCCATTTTTAGGCCCGTACAGGACTGTTCAATGCCTCAAACCTAAATTTGAATAATTTTCAAGTGTTTTTCAGGAAACAGAAACTTTAATATCTTTCAGCTCGAAAATGATATTTGTGTGATTCCTTCACCAATGGTCTTATTTTTCATTTATGAATCTTCCTATAAATTTTTGCGTCAAACCATGCCCAAATTCAAACTTTCCTAAAATGACAGTTTTCTATTTTTAGCAGTTTTGAAAAACTGAAAGTTCTACATTATTATTCAAGCAATTATGGAACCAGAAATACTAATTTTGAAAAGAAATAGAAACAACATCAATGATTTTGAAACATCATCTTTTTTGGGTGATTCAAGATTGTCCTTACACCACTGGATGCTCCTGCATCATGATCTCATCCACGCACCATCATAGGAATTGCAACTGATCATGACCCCTTGGCCCTTTTCATAATGGGGGCTCAACCTCATAGGCAAAATCCACCCTCCCTCATTGAATGGACATAAGTTCATAATCACCACTACCGAGTATTTCCCGAAGTGGGTAGAAGCAATTCCACTCACTTACACCACTGGTATCCAAATCGCAAAGTTCATCCTCCATTACATAATATGCTGCTATGGCATCCCCCTTTTGATCATCACCGACAATGGGAAACCATTCAAGAACTAAGAAGTACGTAACCTCTGCCGAAAATCTCACATCCAACATCACTTTTCCATGTCGTGTTATCCTCAAGGTAACAATCAGGCTGAAGCTCGCAATAAAACCATCTTATGTATCTTGAAGAAGACAGTTAATGAAGTTGTCTGTGACTGGCACCTCCAACTCAATCCTGCCCTTTGGGCCTA
Source organism: Cunninghamia lanceolata (assembly GCA_027924645.1). Classification (NCBI taxonomy): domain Eukaryota; kingdom Viridiplantae; phylum Streptophyta; class Pinopsida; order Cupressales; family Cupressaceae; genus Cunninghamia; species Cunninghamia lanceolata. The sequence continues at coordinate 6,054,101 of BSBN01000379.1, forward strand.
CTGCACAAGCATCTATACCTGACAAGAGCCACTCCATACTCCCTAGTATTTGGTTTTGAAGCCATCCTACCAATCGAGGTTGATCTCCCCTCTCTTAGAATCTCACTATAGAATATCATTATTAAGGAGTATCGAGTTGTAAGACTAAATGAGCTAAAACTTCTAGATGAGAAGAGCTTGAATGCTCTAAATCACCTACAGACCTATCAGAATTGCCTACACAGAAGCTATAATAAGAAGATCAAGAACCGCCGATTTGAGATAGGTGACCTAATCCTCATGGAAAATTAAAGGAACCTACAAGAGCATCACAAGAAGGGGTTGGGGCCCTATGTCATTGCAACTAACTATGGATCAGGAGCTTATCATCTTACAACACCTGAGGGGTAGCCCCTGGATGAGCTGATGAACATCATGCACCTGAAAAAGTTCTACGCCTAACCCATCCAGTATCCCAAGTAAAAAAATCAAAAAAATAAAAAAATCAAGAATACCTGAGTGCAATAAAGTCATCCAATGGTGAAAATCACTTTGGTGACACCTTGGATAAGTACCATGGTGAAAACATGTCTTAGGTGCCATGTGTAGTGGTTGATTCTACCATCTAATAAGTCTTTGCCTTCATCATATCATTCCATACCACCTACATCTCATGGCTTGGAATCATAAAACATTCAACACCTCCCATCCCATTCCTTCATCACCCACCCAAGGCAGATTCCTGAAAAGAGGATCCCTGTATGCCCTCCTTGTACAGCAGAAAACCAAGAAAAATCCAAAAACATCATAAATCACCAAAATCCAAAAAAAATAGAAAACCACAAAATCCAAAAATATTAGAAAACCACAGAAACCCCAAAATCATGGCACTAAACTACTAGCAGATAGTGCTAAACCACTAGTAGATGGCGCTAAAGCACCAGATTTCCCTTTTTTTCTTTTTGGTGCTAATCTACCCTATGGCGCTAATTCGCCCACCAATAGCGCTACGTGGCTGCACAATAATGCTAATCTAGCTAACCTACCCATTTTCACCCCATAAACCTAACCCTAATATCAAAATGACAAAGTTGGGTTAGGACGACATACCCATGGTTCAGCCTCGTCCATCCGCCGGTAGTTTTGTACCCTCTCTGATTGATGAATGTGTTGAGAGAATGTCAGTTGCGCCATGTCTCTCTCTAAGTCTTCTCTCATCCAATTATCTTAGAGTATGCAAATGTGGCATATTGGGCCCACACTTACTATCTATAGCTACCATGTCAGCCCTAATTCACCATTTTCTCTCCCCAAGCCACAAATCTTAACCCTTTCCTCCATTTTTTCTCTTGTCAACCCCATTTTCCATCTTGCATCCATTTTTCACTATCATTCCCTCCTTTTGGAGAGTTTGCCCAAAAAACTTAATTTTCACCTGACCTCTTAAGAGGGCATCCCTCATCCATTTCCATTCCTTCCTGTCAGTTGGGGCAAAATTCTTTGACTTGACACTAGTCCCTACTCAGTCACGATGCCACGCAAAGAGGGGCAAAATGTAGACACCTTAAAATGTTTCAACCCCTTTAACCATTTTTCCACATCATCCATATCACTAACTTCCCCTTTCATCCAATTAATTAAATAAATTTGTAATAATTTAATTATTTAACCCTAAATCATGCCTAATCATCAACCCTTAGCCATCCATCATCAATTTACCCTTAGTCCTAAATTAATTTAATTAATTCAACACTATACCTTACAACTTCATCCCAATTAATTAAATAAATATGTTAAATATTTATTTGGTTAATTTATCCATCTCCCTAAAACTTAATTAATTAAGTAAATCATACTTATTTAATTAATTTGCCCTACTCTACCACCTAGACCTAGCCTAATTGATTAAATATCAATTATTTAATTAGCTACCCAGCCTACATGACCCCTAGAGCTAAATTAATTAAATAAATAATTATTTAATTAATTTTAACCCTCTATTAATCCATCCACTAAGTTTCTCCAGCCATATTAATTAAGTTAATCCCCCTGATTAACTTGGTCAAATCATCATTAACACCTTCTCCCACACCTCACAAATAAAAACATACCTTTTAATCCAAAGGGTCACATGACCCTTCTAGGTCACCTTTCTATTTTCATGCTAAGCTCTTCTCCATAAAATGAGCTCACACATGTGAGTACCAAAAATGCACATGTGTCACATGACTCTCACTCTTATACATAAATTGGAATTTTAAATTACATCTCATCCCAAGGAAATTAAATTTTAATTTCCTGATAAGTCTTAATCACATTTAATGCAAAGCCTTGCCCCCCCAAAAAAGAAATATTGCAAAATATTCTCCACCCTCCAATCTTATTGATCAAATCTCAACCCTTCATCCTCTCATCTCATCTCCACCATTGATCTCAACTTTGAATCTCAACCGTTGGATCAAAATCCTTCTCAAATTTTCTATAAATACAACCCTCTCCAAGCCATTTTCATCATCCATTTTCAAGCAATCTCATAATGCCAAAATAGCCTCCAAATCTCTCCCTCATACCAATAATATGCCAAAATTGTGTTGAGCTTTGAGAGTATATCCACATTGAATCATCTTAGTTGGGTGAAGCTAGAGTGTTTGGGTGCACACTCTCTACTTTATCAAGGAGTGAGAAGGACTTCAAGGCATTTGGGAAGGTATAAAATCTTTGTTTTAAGTTATTTTCCATGTTTTTATGCCTTGAAATATTTTCTCATCTTCTGATAAATTACATGAAAAATGGAGAACCCCACCACATACAAGCTCCACTACACTGTAAACACAAAGATCAAGAAGATTGCATCCAGAGACTTCATGATCATAATCTGCGGTAGGGCAAGGAACATCCTCTCAAACAACATCTATATCTACTCCACAACTACCGAAAAAGGGCCCCTCAGTGGAAGAAGTATCAGAAATACTCCTTCAAATGAGTGCGGAGAAAAAGAAGAAGCCGACCAGACAAAAACAAGGAGTTGAAAGAAACATAATACAAGCTACAGTAGGGGAAGAAACAGAGGAGGAAGAATAATAGAAAGTTAGACAACCACCATAGAAAAAGGACAACAAGAAGTACTAAAAAAACAATGGTGGAAATAAATATATAGGAGGAAAAGAAAGAAGATAAGTGAAAGTGTTTCTAGATTCAACTATGTATGTTTTTGCATCGACATTAGTATGATCCATCATCAGGAAGAGGAGATTTATGGTTGAGATAGCAGACATGACCTTTATAAAGGAGTAAGAGGAGAAGGAGAGAAAGGAATGCAAAACGAAGGGCAGTAGAAGAGGAGAGAAAATGAATTAAAAACAAAAAATAGGAAATAAAATAAAGAAAACAAAGAGAATATTAGTGAAAAAAAAAAGAGAAGGGTGGGAAAAATTAGTGTAAAACTAGGTCACTCAAGCCTCAAACAAATAGACCAAAAGCTAAGCAAACTAAAAAATACAAACACAAGAATACCAGTGTATGTGAATGTATAAGACATTAGTTGTACAAAAACATATATATATATAAACATGCACACATCCTTCCGAATATACATATAAAGCAGGATAAATAATATAATAAACATAGTACAATGTGTACACATATATATAAAGCAAAAAATGAAACAAACAAACAAAATTAATAAAACCACATAGATAACAATATATGTATTATGTGTGTGGGGTCTATATATATATATATATATATATATATATATATATATATATATATATATGTATATATATATATATATATATATATATATATATATATATATATATATATATATATATATATATATATATATATATATATATATATCGTATTAAGTGTACTCATGAATATAGAGCATAAAAACAAGACAAAATTACATACAAATATAAGGAGGGATAAATAATAAAATAAATATGTGTGTGTATAGAGAGAGAGAGAGAATGTCACAGTATGTGTACTCATATAAATTGAGTATAAAAACAAGACAGAAATATAAAATATAGAAATATATATATTATTATTTATCCCTAATTCATATTATTTATAATATATATATGTCTATGTATTTCTTTATTTTATATTTCTGTCTTATTTTTATACTCAATTTATATGAGTACACATAATGCGACATACTATATATATATATATATATATATATATTTATCCTTCCTTCTATTTGTATATAATTTTGTCTTGTTTTTATGCTCTATATTCATGAGTACACGTAATATGATATATATATATACAGACCCCACACACACATAATACAGATATTGTTATGTGTGTGGATTTATTAATTTTGTTTGTTTGTTTTGTTTTTCTGCTTTTTATATATGTGTACACATTGTACTATGTTTATTATATTATTTATCCTAATTTATATGTATATTGGGTGTGTGCATGTTTATATATATATATATATATGTTTTTGTACAATAATGTCTTATACATTCACATACACTGGTGTTCTTGTGTTCGTATTTTTTAGTTTTCTTAGCTTTTGGTCTGTTTGTTTGAGGCTTGAGTGACCTATTTTTACACTAATTTTTCCCACCTTTCTCTTTTTGTTTGTTTTTTTTTCACTAATACTCTCTTTGTTTTCTTTGTTTTATTTCCTATTTTTTGTTTTTAATTCATTTTTCTCTCCTCTTCTACTACCCTTCATTTTGCATTCCTTTCTCTCCTTCTCCTCTTACTCCTTTATAAAGGTCATGTTTGCTATCTCAACCATAACTCTCCTCTTCCCGATGATGATCATTGAGTATGATCCGAAATGTCGATGCAAAAACATACATAATTGAATCCAGAAACACTTTCACTTACTGTTATGGACTGTGGAAAGCTCATGCTTGCTAAAGAAAGAAGATGTAATGGATGTTGATATTTTAATTGCATCAATAAATAACAAAAGAATGATCAAACAAGTTGCAAAAAATGTACAATAAAATAGAAGAGAATAAAGTGGTAATTGAATAAGTAATGATCCACCTTCTAAGGGTGTCTGACGACACCTTAGACAACATCATAGAAAAATTCCCCACTAATCTTGCCTCCATCATTAGCAAGAAGAGAGAAAAAATAGTACAGCTAGAAGAATAAATAAGGAAGAAGGCATTAGAGGAGATCAACCCTAACTTATCTTATGCACAAAAAGATAAGTTAGCACAGCTACAAGCAAAATAAATCAAATCTAAATAGAGGGTAGATACCCTAATGACTTTGAGTGAGGAGGCTAAAACAAAAATTTAAAAAGAAACAAATGCAGTCAAAAGAAAAGCGTATTAGGCACTAATGGAAGGGGAGAAAAAGATTCAGTAGGATCACATTACACCTTTTGGAGGCATCCCACCACATAGCTATCAAGCTGAAGGACCACAACAACAACCACCATATCCACCAGGCACTAAGGTCCTCCCCTTCTATCGCAACCTCTACTATGCAGTTCATTAAGGACTTTCTAGCGCAACAAAAGCAGATACAACCAATTCCCACACCTCAACTACTACAACTACCTCTAATAGGAATGCAAGTAGACTTAACGAATATTTCCCCAATCCAAAATTTTCAGTTAGGGGATATCTTTCATAGCACAACTCGTGAATAAATATTGAAACAACATGTGGATAGTGTGGAGCAGCTAGAGGAGGCCATAATTATAATTCAAAATAAGCTACCCTAGTTACAAAGAGATACATCATTCCCATTGAGCCAACAATTTAAGATACTAATGGATGGAGTCAAAATAGAGATTGACACTCAGGCCACAAGTATCAGAAATCAAGTTACAGTGGAGCTAAATAAAAATATAATGGATGAGGCTAGGAAGAAGTGTGTCACAACACACACACACACACACACACAACTGGAAGGATAGATAAACATCATACAACTGGAGTTGACATTGATATACTTCATGCCAACTTGATCGAGCAAGAATGACCACAACGACATACCAATGATGATGTTGCGACGTAAAGTACCACCATACTTACAACACAATAAAAGTATCCAATAACAGATGCAAATAGACACAAATACTATGTGTGTGTGTGGGTTTTTGGAGTCATGATGTCACACCCATTCACCCTAATCTACTTCCCTCTCTCCAATTATGCTCTCCCTCCTCGTCCAGGAGGGGGAATTAGTTTCCTGCATTCACCTCATTTTGCCAACACAATAGTTAGTCCATTAACCAAAATATCCATAACATCATATAAATATTTTAATAAACAATAATCATGAAGATAATCCATTATCCACATTTAGAAATCATGTCTATTTCTACATATCATGAGTAAAATAATTTATCTCATCATATTTATCCTCAAATCAAAGTTTGATAAACATAATTTATAATGCATGGTAATGTATCTAACTAATAATTAGTTAAAGATAACATAAGTAAATTTGTCCAAAAATGGGGTGTGACACATCACATCTTCCATACCATCTATTCAAACAACTTCTACCATTCCCATGAATTTCCCTGCCTCTTCCACTCCTATATTGTCTTCTTCATTCACATTCCTATCTTCCTCTTTCATTCCATTTCCTTCTACTTCATTACCATTGTCATCTCCCTCCTTGTAAAAAGTACAAACTCCTATTCCTGGTGATATACCCTCCATATCTTCCACTTTTCCTTCTATTCCATCCATTCCCACCACTACTACCATCCATTCTATTCCCATAATTGATCCTTCCTCTCCTAATGTCCAACCCACTTAATATCTTCCTTAAGAGGTTGTTACTGGTGTAATTAAGGTAGTCCTCTTTGATGTCAATAAGGAGTGCATTTTCTTAAACACTCCTCCCTCACCTCATAAGAAATTGGAGCCTCCATATTTGGAGAATATCTATAAGGTTTGTGAGGAACTGGAGGCACAAGAGGCTAAAAAGAAGAATATTAAGCCTATTCAAACTATATAGGACACCACCCTTGAAGAGCCAAAGTAATTAACAATGATTAGGGTGAGGATGCAATCAAGTAGTTGGAAGAGGAGGCCACTAGATAGTTGCAAGGGGCATAAAATAATCAATCTTGAAGTTGTCTTAGGGAAAATGAACAAGAAAAGATGCAAGAGGATGTACCATTGATTGAGTAGGTGTCAACACAGGAACCACTTGTCTCCACCATTAATAAGTAATCTAATCCAAAGGATCATTCCATAGGAGAAGAAATAAATCAAGACTTGAAGTAGCATGAAGTACATGTTTTTTCTCCTCAGCAACAACAAGTCCCCATTAATGATAATTCTTTAACTCCTCAATGGTTGCGAATAAGGCTAAATCAGAAACTACTAGTAATAAAAGTTCCTACAAAGGATTTCACTAGCCTCATGAGTAAATTGATAAACCCAAAGGAAAGAAGAAGACAAAGGTGCAATCTCACATCACCAAAGATGCTTCAAGTTCAAGGGTTGCCCAAATTGCAACACCCATAGGTGATAAGGATTATAGGGGCTTGAGGCCTAAAGATTTCCAAATTTCCACTATCAATCTCAACCACACTATAAGAGCTCAAGAAATTGGAGAAATGCAAGATGTCACGAGTACTGTTGTTCAAAGGATGAATAATAATGAAGTAACAAAGAGGTAGTTGAAAGATCATGTGGCAGAATGATGCAGGAACATCTAGGGTGTAAGAGCAATCTTGCATCAACCAAAAAAAATGTTGTTTCTTTTCAATAAGGGCTAAATTTGGTAGGGTTGCTATTTTTAGTAAGTTTGCATTTGTGCACGGTTGGATACAAAATCTTACAGAGACCTCTAGAATGGTGAATTGAAGCTAATGGTGAAGAAATCACTTCAATATCATTTGTCATTTGTGAGATATTAAAATTTCGAATTCCAAAAATCCTATTGAAATATTCAAAGTCAAATTTGAGGCACTTAGAGGCTCCGGATGGGCCTGAAATTTGGCGGGAAACCCAAGCAGGCTACCTTTTGGTATTGCTTGCGCACCATTGTCTTTTTAAGAGCTTTCCGAAAAGGTATTATAACTGAAAATCTAATGGTCGGATCGAAAGTTATGGCCCCGCAAAGTTGACCTATTTTTGGAGGGAGATGCAAATTTCAAAATTAAGCTAGTGGCTGCCAAAAAGGGCTATATATGACCATTTTTTGGAACCATTGTGGTAGTGGAGTTAAGGGGGAAAGTGTAGAGTAAGAATAGGTGGGAAAACAGAAACCCTAGCTGATTTGGGGTTATAGAAGGCAGATAATTCCAGAGTCTTGAGAGAGGGAGTTGTAATGTGTTGCAGCCTGCAGGGGATTCATCCTTTGATTGTATTTGAGCTTCTGTAATGTAATGTTTTGCCCATGTTAATAAAATATCATTCTATTTTCTATATGCAATTTCTGTTATTGTGTGTTTTATGAGTTACCCCCCTTCATCAAGTGGTATTAGAGAAAGGGTTCCTGAGCGCGTAGACAGATCGCCAACCATGAGGCAGTTTGCACTAGGACCTGAGGTTGTGGGTTTGTTGCGGAGATCAAGATGCCTCCACGAATAAATCATATTGGGAGGAATTCTTTGATGGAAGATGGTTTTAGAGCCCTACAAAGACAAATCGATGCATTGCAAGAGGAGCTGCAAAGAGGGTTTGAGCCAAAAACAAGAGAAGAAAGTGAGGATGAAGCAGAAGAGGAGGTATCTAAGGAAGAACAAGAAGCTGCAGGAGATCCTGCAGAAGTTAGGTTGTTGAGGGCCATTTCTAAGATTGGAAAGAGGCCTAGGATCAAAGTTTCCGCATATTCTGGATATTTGAATCCGAAACAGCTTATTGATTGGATCAATGATATGGAGGAGTATCTCGAGTATGAAGATGTGGAAGATCCAGAATAGGTCAAGTTTGCAAAGACAAAGTTGAAGGGCCATGCCAGTATTTGGTGGAAGGAGGTCTAGTTAGAGAGAATTAAAAGAGGAAAAGCAAAGATTACCAGATGGGATGGGATGGTGCAGAAATTGAAGAAGCAGTTCATTCCTGTGGACTATGAGATGGAGTTGCTGAAGAAGTTGCAAGGATTGAAGCAAGGTAACAAGTCTGTTAAGGAGTATACAAAAGATCTTTATAAGATCACTATCAGGACAGGCCATGGAGAGGCCAACAAGGAGAAGGTAGCCCGTTACATTAATGGGTTGAGGCCAAGTATTCAAGAAGAGTTGAGCCTGGTCAGAATGACCACCATAGAAGATGCATACCAATTTTCCCTAAAGGTGGAAGAGAAGCTAAATAAGAGATTTGAAAGCAAGCAAAGGGGAAGAGGTCAAGGCAGAAGGACTGGTGGAAGACCGTATGGAGGCCGAAATGAAGATCCAAAGAAAAGTGAAGAAGCTGGAACCAGTTGAAATCAAAGAGGAGATAATACCTACTGCCCTCATGACCAAAATAATGGTGAGCAAAGAGGAAGAGGAAGAGGTAGACCTGGGCAAGGACCTAGAAGAGGAGGTTTCAGAGGAACATGTTTCCAATGTGAAGAAGAAGGGCATAGAGCATACGAGTGTCTCAACATCAAGGAAGGACAAACCAAAGACCTAAAGGTAATGCACGAGTTGCACATGTAGATGAAGATGTGCAATCTGAGCGTTCTAAAGATGCTGAAAGGGGAGAAACCCAAGTTGTCAAAAAAACTTTGTTGAATGAGGAGAAAGAACCCAATCAGAGGAAGAGTTTATTCCACACAAGGTGCAAATGTGAAGGTAAGTATTGTGATATTATTATTGACAGTCGAAGCACTGATAATATTGTTTCAGAGGAGATGGTTGACAAGTTGAAGTTGACAAGAAGAAATCATTTGCATCCGTATCGGATTGCATGGTTGTAGAAGGACCATAGAGCTTTGGTCAATGAGCAGTATTTAGTGAAGTTCAAGATTGGTGACTACCATGATGAGATACTGTGTGACATCATACCAATGGATGCATGCCATATGTGATTGGGGAGGCCGTGGTAGTATGATAGGAGTGCTATCCATGATGGCCGTGCGAACACATACTCCCTAACAAAGAATGGAGTTCGTCATAAGTTGAAGCCCTTGAAGGAGATGGAAGAAAAGGTATGTAGGACTGCTAGAATTTGCTTGGTAGATGGTAGAAAATTTTTGGAGGGTATGAAGCATGAGCATCATTGCTTTGCATTGATTCCTAGGATTAGTCAAGAGAAATGTGAAGATGTACCAGTAGAAGTCTCAGATATGTTAGAAGAATTTCAGGACATTATCTTTGATAATGTACCAAAAGGTTTACCACCAGTAAGGAAGATAAGTCATCAAATGGATTTGATACCAGGAGCTAGTTTGCCAATAAAGGCAGCCCATAGATTGACTCTAGCAGAGAGTGAAGAGTTGAACAGACAAGTTCAGGAGTTGTTGAGGAAGGGATTGATAAGAGAGAGCCTAAGTCCATGTGTGGTACCTGCAGTACTAGCACCAAAGAAAGATGGAGAGTGGAGGATGTGTATAGATTCTCGAGCCATCAACAAGATCACAATCAAGTACAGATTTCCATTGCCCAGAATGGATGACATAATGGATTGTTTGAGTGGATCCAAGTACTTCACAAAGATTGATCTGAAGAGCGGGTATCACCAGATTCAAATTAGAGAAGGAGACGAGTGGAAGATAGCCTTCAAAATAAAGGAAGGTTTGTATGAGTGGTTAGTCATGCCATTTGGGCTAACCAATGCACCAAGCACATTCATGCGGCTCATGAACGAGGTACTGAAAGAATTTTTGAGAAGTTTTGTTATTGCTTATTTAGATGACATTTTGATTTTCAATAAGACTTGAGATGAACATTTGATGCATATCAAAAGAGTTTTAGAGAAGCTTAGGGAGGAGAAGTTGTTGATCAATCTCAAGAAATATAGTTTTGCAAAGAAGGAGTTGGCATACCTAGGATTCGTTGTCTTAGAGGAAGGTCTTAAGATAGACCCAGAGAAGGTGAGGGCTATCATTGAATGGCCTACACCAAGGAGTGCTTTCGAGGTAAGATCTTTTCATGGTTTGGCAAGTTTTTATAGAAAGTTTATCAAGAATTTCAGTAGCATTTGTGCACCCCTAATTGAGATAATGAGAGGGGATAGAAAAGAGTTTAGATGGACTAAAGGAGTAGACAAAAGCTTTGATACATTGAAGCAAAAAGTCATAGAACAACCTGTTTTGGCACTTTCATATTTAAATAAGGTATTTCAGGTAGATTGTGATGCTAGTGGTAGTGGTATAGGAGCTATTTTGAGCCAAGAAGGTAAGCCCATTGCCTATTTTAGTGAGAAGCTTAATGATGCCAAGAAAAAGTATTCTATTTATGTTCAGGACTTTTATGCAATAGTTCAAGCTTTGAAGAAATGGAGAAATTATTTGTTGCTAAAGGAGTTTGTTTTATATACTGATCATCAGGCTTTGCAGTATCTTAATAGTCAAGGAAAGTTAAATCAAAGGCACTTAAAATGGGTTGAGTTTTTGCAGAGTTATACTTTTGTTTTGAATTATAGGAGTGGGAAATCCAACAGAGTTCTAGATGCCTTGAGCAGAAGGCAAAAATTGTTAACAGAAATGAAGATAGAGGTTGCTGGGTTTGATGAGCTCAAAAGTTTGTATCATGAAGATCCAGATTTTACAGAAGCCTAGAAATCTTGTTTGGAACCTGTTACTTTGGATAGGACAAAATGGTTGGATTTCATAATCTAAGATTGCATGTTGTTTAGAGGAAGCTAGTTGTGCATTCCAAGGAGTTCCATGAGAGAGAACCTGATTAAGGAGAAGCATAGTGGAGGATTGGCTGGACACTTTGGTCAAGATAAGACCATTGCTATTGTTGGTGAAAATTATTATTGGCCACAGTTGTAGCAGGATGTGAGGAAATTTGTGTAGAGTTGCAGACTATGTCAAATAGCGAAAGGAGCAAGTTAGAATACAGGTCTATATGAGCCATTACCTGTACCGAAGAAGCCATGGGATGATATTAGTATGGATTTTGTTCTTGGTTTACCAAGGACACAGTGAGGCCATGATTCTATTTTTGTGGTGGTGGACAGATTCTCGAATATGGCACATTTTATTCCTTGCAAGAAGACTAATGATGTTGTTCATATTGCAGAGTTATTTTTCAGGAAGGTGGTGAGATTACATGGTCTACCTAAGAGCATAATTTCAGATCTAGATACCAAGTTTGTTGGTTATTTCTAGAGGACATTGTGGAAGAAGTTGAAAACAAATTTGAAGTTCAGTTCTACACACCATCCACAGACTGATGGATAGACAGAAGTGGTGAATAGGAGTTTGGGTAACCTGCTACGATGCTTAGTAGGAGATAAGCCCAAGGGATGGGATTTGATTTTACTACAGGTAAAATTTGCTTACAACAATTCTGTCAATAGGAGTACCGGTAAATCACCATTCCAAATTGTGTATGGGAATAGTCCAAGAAATGCTTCAGAGTTAAGGAATCTGGACAAAGGAGAAAAGATGAGTGTCGAGGCTGAAGACTTTGCAGAACACATGAAGAATTTGCATGAAGAAGTGAAAAAGCACATTAAAAAGATGAATATTTAGTACAAGGCTAAGGCATATCAGAAGAGGAGATATAAGGAATTCCAAGTAGGAGATGAAGTCATGGCTCACTTGAGAAAAGAAAGGTTCCCAATAGGAACATACAACAAGCTGAAAATGAAGAAATTTGGACCGTGTAGAATCCTGAAGAAGCATGATTTAGGAAATGCATTTGAGGTAGAGTTGCCTGATGACATAAATATTTCACCAGTGTTCAACATTTTAGATTTGACAAAGTATCATGATGATGGACTTGATAAAGGAACATAGTGGGACATTCAAGCATCTACTTCAGAGAAGGAGGAGATAGAGGGCATTCTGGATAGCCATGTGGGTAAGAGTACAAGAAACAGGCAGTATACAGAATACTTGGTGAAATGGAAAGGAAGGCATGTTGAAGATTCATCATGGTTATCTGAGACTGAGGTTAATCATTGTGGTTTCCCTCTAACTCATGAGAAGTGACAGGGTCACTTTTGAAATTACCCCGAGTGTCTGATGCAAGAGCATCCAAGGTGTAAGAGCAATCTTGTATCAACCAAAAAAAAATGTTGTTTCTTTTCAATAAGGGTTAAATTTGGCAGGGTTACTATTTTTAGTAAGTTTGCATTTGTGCACGGTTGGATACAAAATTTTACACAGACCTCTAGAATGGTGAATTCAAGCTAACGGTGAAGAAATCACTTCAATATCATTTGTCATTTGTGAGATATTAAAATTTCAAATTCCAAAAATCCTATTGAAATATCCAAAGTCAAATTTGAGGCACTTAGAGGCTCTGGATGGGCCAAAAATTTCGCAGGAAACCCAAGCAGTCTACCTTTCGGTACCATTTGTGCACCATCATCTTTTTGAGAGCTTTCTGAAAAGGTATTATAATTGAAAATCCAACAGTCGGATCGAAAGTAATGGCCCCACGAAGTTGACCTATTTTTGGAGGGAGATGCAAATTTCAAAATTAAGCTAGTGGCTGCCAAAAAGGGCTATATATGACCATTTTTTGGAACCCTTGGGGTAGTGTAGTTAAGGGGGAAAGTGTAGAATAAGAATACACTGGAAAACAAAAACCCTAGTTGATTTAGGGTTACAGAAGGCAAATGATTCCAGAGTCTTGAGAGAGTGAGCTATAATGTGTTGCAGCCTGCAGGGGATTCATCCTCTGATTGTATTTGAGCTTCTGTAATGTAATGTTTTGCCCATATTAATAAAATATCATTCTATTTTCTGTTATTTTGTGTTTTATGAGTTACCCCCCCTTCATCATAGAACTTCAAGCCTATATCAAACATCTAGTAGGTCCCTTGTAGCAAGACGATGGCACCCAAGCTCCTCCTGTGATTTTGTCCAAGCAAGAAGTTGATGAGCTTGATAAAATGAAGCATGTAGCAAGAACAACCAAAGAATGGCTTGAAGAAATTTATGATCAAGGTTGTCAAGCTATTAAGGAAGCAATTCAGGCTTTAAATAGTTTCACTCAGTTTAGATTAGATATTAATGGTATCCTTGATGATTGCAAGGCAAATGAGGAGGAGAATTCTCAAATATTCTCTAGGGTAGAAATGATGTGCAAATTATCCTGAGGTGTTGGTAAAAGAAAACATCCTTACCAAAGATACCTGGAATTGCTCCAATTTTTGTCAAAATTGATGAAATTTAGGAGCGAGATTGTTGACAAATGTGAGCAAGAACTGAGCCTCACTTTTGTCAGATATCCATGAAACTCAACGCAATTTTTTTGACCTCCTATTTGATATTACTGGGTAGTATGTTGGAGAGAATGTGAATTTCAATGTAGATATATTCAACCAACATTTAAAACAAATTATTCATTAGGCACTTGTTGGTCATGATGTTAGTCATAAGCAAACATACAATAAAAGTATACATTAACCCTTATTCATCTTGAAAGATGCAATGAATTTAGAGAATTCATGATCCCAAGTCTCCGGTGATTAGGTCTTAATCATCTGACGTTACTCAGAGGTTGATCTACTTTGTTGTTTCTATTTTGGGGCCTTACGTGAAATTCATCAGTATGATGATCTTGTTTCTGTAAAGATTCTTCACAAAGAGGTCTTTTTATGCATTTCTTTGATCAAATGACACAAAAAAATTTAAATCTTTGCATGATATTTTCAATTATACATGCTTTAGATTCAAATATGCTAAATATTTTCAATTATCTACGAGATGTCCACATATTTGCATTATTTGCTTGAGATTATCAATTATTTGCAATTATGATGGTGAAATGCTCTGAAATTTAAAGGAAATTAAAAGAAATGCTTCAAATTAATTTTGAACCTTCAGCTATTGAACCAAATATACATCAGATACAGTCATGAAGAGAAGAAAACCAAACCATATGTTCACCAGGACATTCCACAGCTAGATATAGTTGATGCTAACTTCAGAGGAATTGTATGAAGACAACATATGCTAATAGATATGCACTCCAAGGGATGTAGCAAGTCACAGCATATATCCAGAATTCACACACTGATTACTAAAGATTTACTAGGAATTGTAATCAAAACAAGTCTTCTCATTCATTAAGAATGAAAAAACACATATGTATACAAAAGCTTTGAAATGAGCCCTAAATATTTCAGCAGACAGATTTCAATTAAGTTTTGAATGTTTGAAATGAAGCATTCCTGCACCTTTTATAGAATAAGGTGAGGAATCCGTTACAAAAAGATCTACGATCTTGATTTATCTATGAATATCTACGATCAGTATTTCCTTTGACCTTGTCAACTTTATCAAAATGGCACAAGTTGCCAGCTGGCAACCATCTAAAATACTTATTTTCAATAAGTATAAGATGCTGATATTTGCTTTATGATGCATCTTCATCTTCACTAGGAGCATCAGGATCACCGCTCGCCATATCTTCATCATCATGATAATTGAGGCCTTGTATATGAGCCTGCATGATCGTCTTGACATTTTCGTAAGTATAAGATGCTGATATTTGCTTTATGATGCATCTTCATCTTCACTAGGAGCATCAGGATCATCTCTCGCCATATCTTCATCATCATGATAATTGTGGCCTTGTCTATGAGCCTGCATGATCGTCCTGACATTTTCGTATAACTGTACTACTCTATCAATTTCCCCACCATCCTGAGTTTTTGCCTTGATGATGACATGTTTATGCGCCTGGTATTTAGTTCTGATATTCTCCAACTTGCTTTTCTTGTTGTTCAGTGTCTCATTGTAGTTTTCCATCTTGACTTTGATTCTCATCATTTTATCTATGACTTCCTCTGTCAAGTGAATAAGTGGATCATCAACTACTAATTGGAAGTTGCCGTGTAAAGCTTTGATTGCAAACTCTTCATCTTGATTTTCTACCTTTCCTTCCACTTTTCCTTCTAACGTTTCCAAAATTTCTGCCTCAAAAGACATCATATCATGCAGTTTCATGCTGATATCTCTCATTTTATTATTGCATCTTTTAAGTACACCACATTCAAATTGAATGTCCTGGTACCATATGTCTATCAATAATGCACTGTTATTATCCAGTACCTGTTTATTTTTGAGTATTTGAGGATTAATCCTCCTTATTTCATCTAGGGTAGTTAATGTCTTCTCCAATTGGAATGACCTTTTCCCTGTCTCCATTTGCAATTTGTCTACCTTCTTCCTGGAGATACTGAGGGAATTCCACCTCTTTAAAGAGGCCTTTATTACATCTTCTACTACATCCAATGTAGATAGCATCCATTTCCTTAATATAGATGACTCATGTTTCATGAGATCTAACTTATTTACCTCCTCTTGGGAAATGGCAGTCAATGGGACTGCATGTTCAGTTGAAGTATCTTCAGAATTAGTTAACCTTCCTATATATGCATGCAACTAAGCAATGTGCTCTTTGTGTTGCTTATTTTTCTCCTTTTCTCTCTTAACCTTTTGAATCAAAGAATCTATAATGTCTTTTCCTTCTTGACCCTCTTGGTCTTCATTAGCAAACCCTAAGTCAACTGTATTAATCTGGAATTCTTCCAGAGTAATTTCATCCTTTTCTTTATCTACAATAGGAATTGCTATCTGTGCAGTCCTTCTTCTAGTCATTGGATCTCTCTTAATGGCTGAAGTCATTCTGGCCTTCGTCTTTGGTTTTATCAGCTTTTCTAAAAACAAAGTGGACACATCAAATTCCTGAATCTCAAAATCAACCTCTGTGTTGACTTCCTTTTCCAACCATCGATGTACCTGATCATGTTTCTCAGCATCATCATGATGTTCACCTTGATCTCCTGTATCTATCAGCATATGTGATGGAGAAGGTGATTTTCTTGTTTCTTCTTCATGATGCTCATACTGAGGGCAATCCTGTGGTATATCCTCTTTCTGAGGAATTTCCTTTTCCGGAGGAGCATCATCCTGAGGTGGAGGATCTTGTGATGCATCTTTATGATGATCATGATCTTTCTCCTTTATTACTTCATCCACTTTTGACTTTTCCTCCTCTTGAGGCATATTCGTATCAGTGGATGTTGTGGAATCTTCCTTAGGTGCCGCTATTTGTTCTGAAACCACGATCTGTTCTGCACCTGTATTACTTACAACCTGAACTTTAGAAGAATGATCCTCTAATACATCTTTCTCATCAATTCTCTTTTCCTGAACCTCTACTATAACAGGCTTAACTGATGTATCCTCTTGGTGTTGTTGGCTTATTTCTGAAGCATGGCCCTCTGCTTCTGCCATCTTCACTTCTTCCATGTGTTCTCCTTTATCAGGTGTAGCTGCTAGATGTTCAGGACCTACATCCTGTGTATATGTCAAATCCACTACTGCAGGACTTGTCACCTGTTCAACTAATGTGTCTAGCTCCATTTCTTGAGCTACCTTCTCTGGACTCTTTTCCTTTTCAGATTCCGCTTGCTTCATCTCCTCCACTTTTGTTTGAACTGATGGAGTCCCATGAGTAGTCATGTGCATACTTGCAGCAAGGGTTTCCATCTTCTGTGAAGCTACATCCTCCACCACCTCATCATCAGATAAATTAACTGTTTCATCTAGTGAGATATGACCTCTTTGAATCATTTGCAAGGTTTCTTTCATCTACTCCTCCACTTGTTCAGTTTTGAACTAAACAATAGTGGGGAGGGATACATTATCTTGCAATTCTCTTCTAATTCCTTCACCACCTGCTCCCATCAACATTATGGGGGATTGCTTTATCTCACCTCTCATGGAGGTCCTTGGTTTCTTAGGTGTGGTAGCTACCATCACCTGTGAAGCTTTTCTTTTCCTTTTGAATAATAAAGGGGCCTCCTCTTCCTCAGCCTCTTCCTCCAGAAGGATATCCTCTTCTATTTGTTTTTGTGAGGATTGACCCTCTTCTTGGGTCTCAGTAACTACTGTCTCTACCCTTTGAATGCTCTTGGACTTGTTTTTTTGCCTATGGCAGTGATGCTGATCCTGATCCTGATACTGTTGTTGTTGCATCCTCAGCTGGAAACATTGTTCTTTCAATAATCACCCCTTTGGGTTCATTATCAATTTTCTTACCCCTAGGGGGTCTTTTGCTTTGTTGTTGTTGTGGAGGCAGCCTTTCTCCTTTAGATTTCCTTTTTTCAATAATAAAATCATCATATTCCTCATCAGGAATATCCTGTCTCTTCTTTTTATTGTCTATAGTAATGGCAACACCTTTCTTTTTCAATGCATCAATTTGTTCATCAACCCAAGCTTGGGTTAGTTGTAATGTCCTGGCAGTGAAAGGATCCAAAGATATATCCTCTTGTATGGTCAGGTGAGGTGCAGATATGGTATCATTATATATTTTCTTTTCTTCATACTCATCTGCCATTATCTTACCATCATCCTTTTTCAACTGCGAAGGAATGGAGATGCAGTCAAAGGTTTTGATTTGATTCAGTGTTAACCTTTGGTATCTTCTTCTTCTGGCTTCTACTTCATCTTCACAATCCACCCAGAAGTCTTCTAGGTGCCTCTGATGAATAGGTTTCCCTATTATTTTCTGTACCCTCCCATAAGGATCGTATGGCCTTACCAGTGGGAATGGCTGCAATTGCATTTTATTCAAACTAACCATGACTTTCTTGATATTTTCTAAATTTGGGCACATATACCAGCCAATGGTTACTGGAAACAAAATTGGTGGTATTTTATGTGCATCCTTGTATGTCTTTAGTATTGTGGAGCTCTGTCTTATAAATTCCATTAATACCACTGCATCAGTGGGGTATCTTGGCAGCATGAGAGGTTGTTCTTCAAATCCCTCAATTCTAATATAGGAAAATGTTGTAAATTGGATATACCGGGCTCCATGCCTGTAGATTACCTCTTGAGCTTCCATGCTCAATCTTTTCATCCTGTCCTCCTCCATGGTTCTCACCAGATGCATAGAGAATGCATCATTTACCAATTTGTAATCCTGGAGGTAATTAACTCTCTGCAACTGGGGATGATGATCCCAAATATGAGCATCATTGGTGGTTCCACCAATTCTTCCAGCCGTTGTTAATGCATCAAATGTGCCTTTGTAAGTACAGGAGTAGACAATGTATGAAGTCATATAGAAGGAACAATTTAAACCTCCCAGGTTTAGACGCTACTCATGTAGAGCATCACTTATCAATTGACCCCATAGTGGCTTAGTATCAGCATATATGTACATCATGATGACACCATACATCTAATCCTTAAAACTACCAGCATCAGGTTGGCCTATCACCCTGCTAAGCAATGCAATCATATATTGATACTCGTCATCAAAATCATACTTATATAAGTGCACTAGAAGTTTGGCCGTTGTAGGATATGAGTTGTTCTTAGCCCTCCACTAATACATGTTCTTTCTTGCTTTCTTCTTATTATTTTCATATTCAACTTCAGATTTCTTCAAATCTATGCTGTTAACCTTCCTACCCAATGGCAGTCCAAATGTCTTGGAAAGACCCTTGATGGACAGGTTTGCGTATATTCTCCCATGTTTCACCACCTGTCTTGTTTGTGGATTGTAGTTTCGTGCACATTTAATAACTAGCTCTAGAGACTCCATAGAGTACGGAAAACCAGCTGCACTCCACATCCCTGACACGAACACTGCATCTAGCAAGGTGCTTCTATTCTTTTCATCATTCATTTTGGCAGACCAGGCCTCCAAATTGGTACTTCCTTGATGCATATCCATTATAGCACCATACTTGAACAGGATTCCCTTAGGGTATGCGAACATGGGCCTGCTGAACTCAGCTTCGCACTTAGCTAACCTCTTGTCAGCCATGGATATCTGCAATTAACAAGATTTTTCTTACAATGGATATTCACAAGCATGCACATAATGATTTATCTCTACTAACATCATGCATACTATACTTATTCAGCATTTACTTATCATGGGATGTATAAACTAGAACCTGCAACATCATACCTGATTATGCAGAAGCAACTGGATGAGGGTTTCAATTACTTACCTGGTTATGCAGATCTCTTTTGATTATACCAGTGGTTTTCTTAAAATACTTTTAATTCAGGTGATAATCTCGTGCTTCTTTATGCTGTGAACTCTCTTCGTCTAGGTATTGTCCGTACGAGGGTTTGGAAAGCTAGCACTCTGTAAAAATGATTTTGTCGCCAAGTAAGTGTAAAAATGACAATTGAATTTACCTTTTAACTTTGAAATTAGGGTTAAATTAGGGCAAACCCTAACGGATTAGATTTTAATCATTGATTTTTCATGGGAACTCAGGATCTCGCCAGGTGTGTCATCAGGTTTTGTGGTTGGCGGGAACTACGTACCACATCTGCGCGCATTAAATGTCAATGGTGGCAACAAGAGCTAGGTGATATCCGTATGACAGGATATTATTCGAATACATGATAGTATTTGGATATCGAGGTGATATTCAAATATCATCCCGAGTGCAATGTGATCATCCTCCTCGAGAGGAAAAACTATCTTGACAAGATCGGGTGATGAACACACCATTATGTCTTGTTTTATACATCAGGAGGATATTTCAATATGTCAGGTGATGTTACAAAAATGATGATGACCTGATAAACCATAACCAATCTCTCTCTTAGAATATCGGGATGACGTCATCCAAATATTGGCTCAGTATATCGCTATGGCATCATGACATCGCCATCATGTTATGTGAGCAGGATCATGTTTAGGAAATATGCCCCCAAGAGGTAAAAATGATGATTATGTCATTGTCATGTTCGTTTCTTTATTTATCAGAATTAAATGACATCATCAGGATAATGGCTTAGGGTGATATTTCACGGCAGGATGATATTGAGAAATATCGGGTTACATTGAGAAATATGACTCTCGCGAAATACATAAGGCTGTTGACAGGTAGAGGTCATTATCACCTAAAATTGACGTCCGGACATTTGGACTGCATGATTTATTGGGTGATAAATTGGATCAGGATGATCTTTCGAAAGATATGACTAATGTTGAGAAATATGATCCTCTCCTAGGAATATCAGGTTTGACCAGGATTTTGACCATTCATAACTTTCACACCTTAAGGAATATCAGGGTGATGCAAAAGACAAACCTGCATGAAATTTTATGCTCTTTCTAAATATGAGGTTACTGGAATAAAATATGAATTTTGACAAACTGACCTCATGATGATGACTTACCCAGCCTTTCCATGCATGATGATCTACATGACTTACTTTTACCAAACTGCCAGAAAACACAAAACAAGCCAAGCCCAGCAAAAAACGTTGGGTCCCTATTTTGTCAAGGCAAAATGGGGCGTGTTGTGTAACCACACAACTTGCCACCAAAGAAAACAAACAAATTCCTATGATTCAAGTGATGTGATCACATTCATCCATAGTATTCTAATTCTTTCTAAACACAAGCATCATGATCTTCTGAATGATAAAAGTTCATCATGGTAACAATACTAGCAAAGGATTATGTGGGTGCAAATGATTAATTATCCTCATCTTGAAGGCAAGTTGAAAACATAAGTAACTGGTGTTAAACTACATAGTTGGAGATCATCCCTCATAGCCAACCTAGATAGAGCCTTGCTGCTAGCAGGCATTCATAGCCTCGGTAAGGTTATCTATACAATCTCCCTAAGTAGAGCCCCACTGCCAGTAGGCGTTCATAGCCCCGGTAGAGTTACTTAGATGGCCTAATTTTATTGTATTATATTCTTTTTTTTTCATGATATCTTCATGTCAGCTCGTTTGTACAAGTTATAGTCACTTGCAGCTTTAGGTTGGAGATTGTATTGGTAGCAAGGGAGTCCCTTTAGATTTTTCACTTAACACCTATACTTGTATTTTCGACAAACCCAAGGCTGTTAAGTGTGTCATTGTGATTGATTCGCTTTGGTCAAGAAAAAGCACCCTGATGAAAGGATATCACAGACTTGATCATGAATATTTCTTAGAATGAATCATAACCTATGTCTAAATTTGATCTCATCACTTGAATCCTAACAATTTAGTTATTTTCTAGGATGATAAGTTTCCTCATCTTTGACTAGCCAACACAAAAACTCAACAAGCAAACAAAAAAAACAAACAAACAAACAAGACAAGGAAAACAAAATTGTACAAGCAACTATACAAATGTACATTATGATACACATGACTGTCATGAAGTCACTTAGGCTTGGAAATAATGTTTGAGGAATTGTCCATTGACTGGCAATGGGACATCCTCACCTGTTAGATTCTTAAGCCTATAGGTGTTGTCTCCTAGTATCTCAGAAATTTGAAAGGGACCTATCCATAATCTGTCAAACTTACCATGGTCTCCTTTCCTCTCATGGGCTTTATCGCACATCAGGACTAAATCAGATATCCTGAAGGCTTTGACTTTGGCTCTCTTGTCAAACCAGCATTTGACAACAGCCTGATGTTTTGCAAATTGATCAATTGCTTGACTTCTTTTCTCTTCCAGGTGCATTAGCTGAAGCAACCTGACTTCTTGTCTATTATCTATGCCTAGGTACTCTTGGGCAAATTGCAAGGTAGGAATTTTCAAGTTAACAGGGAGGATAGGATCTACCCCATATACTAATTGAAAGGGTGAGTTTCCTAATGCAGTTTTCATTCTAGTTCTGTCTACCCATAAGGTATATTTCAGAAATGAGTTCCATTCCCTAGGGTTCTTCTCTATTAATTTTCTTATGATATTCAGCAAATTTTTATTGGTGGATTCTGCTAATCCATTCCCTTGGGAATAATAGTTGGATGAGAACTTGAATATAATCCCATGATCAAAAGCCCAACTTGACAACTTGGTGGAAGTGAAAGCAGAACCATTATCACTTACTAGAGCATAAGGAATTCCATACCTGGTAACAATATTACCTTCCAGAAATCTGATAACGTCATTAGCAATGCATGTCTTGGTGCTAATAGCCTCTGTCCATCTAGTACAATAGTCAGTAATTGTTAAGACATACCTATGGCCTGAGGATGATGGAGGATTGATTGGTCCTATGAATTCCATGCCCCATTGTGCAAATGGGCACTCTTCCATCACTGGTTGTAATGGTTGGGCAGCATATTTTTCTCTGTTGGCAACAATCTGACATACATGAGAACATTTGACATGTTCAGCTGTATCTTTAAAAATTATAGGCCAATAATATCCTACTCTGAGGATTGCATGTGTTGTAGCCAAGGCTGATCCATGTGTTGTTCCAAACTTGTCATGTAATTCTGATAAAACCTTATTTGCTTCTAGATTTTCTAAGCATCTCAGGTATATTCCTTCATAATTCTTCTTGAACAGGGTTCCTCCCTTCATCATATATTTTTGTGATCTTATCTTCAAGGCTCTTCTCTGTGAAGCTTGCATTCTTGGAGGACACCTTCCAGTGATCAGGATGTGCCTGATATCTAAATACCACTCTTTATTGTCTTTCTCATTGATAACATACTGCTGACTAGTGATATGTGGATCAATTTCTGATATCATTTGACTCAAAGCCTGTCCTCTTACCAATTTCATTGGTGTAATCTCCATGTCATACTCCTGTAAAACAGTGATCCACTTGGCTCTTTTCTCACCAGGTTCACTCTGCATTAGCAGCATCTTCACTGCTACATTAGGCACTACAGCAATTGCTTCTTAGTATATAATGCCTGAATTTCTTTACTGCCCTGACCAATGCAAGTGCCTGTCTTTCAACATCTACATATCTTAATTCAGCATCTTTGAAAGGGCAACTCATGAAAGCAATTGGTTTTTCTTCTTTCTCCTCATTTCTCTGAGTAAGCACTACTGCAGAGGTGTGTTCTGAAGCAAATGAATAGATATAAAAGTCTCTAGTGTAATCTGGACTGATAAGGATAGAAGCATCAGAAATAGCTTTCTTTATATCTTCAAAGGCAGCTTTAGCCTCTGGTGTCCACTCAATCTGTGCATCCTTTTTCAACATGGCATTTAGTGGTTTGACAATTTCAGAAAAGCCAGTGATGAACTTCCTCACAAAGTTTATCTTACCAAAGTAAAATTTTAGCTCTTTCTTACTTCCTGGAAGCTGTAACTTCATAATAGACTCCATCCTATTAGGATCAATGATAATTCCATCTTCTGTGATCAGGTGGCCTAGTAACTTTCCTGTTGTCACCCCAAATATGTATTTCTTGGGGTTCCGTGATATTCCATACTCTTCACATTTTTTCAATATATTTCTGAGATCAACTACATGGTTGCTTCTCTCCTTGGAGAACACTGTAAGTCATCCATGTAAATGACTATACATTTTCCTATTAAGCCTCTGAAGGCTATGTCCATTACTTGCTGGAATGTGGCTCCAGCATTTATCAGGCCAAATGGCATATGTCTATATGCAAATATACCCCACTTTGTGGTGAAGGCAGTCTTTAGTCTATCAATCTTGTCAACCATGACCTGATTATAGCCTGAGAAACCATCCAGGAAAAACATCATCTTGGCCCCATTAATAATTTACAGAACTTCATCTAAGGAGGGTAAAGGATAATTATCTTTCTCTAAAGCTCTGTTCAGGTTCCTAAAATCTACACATAGCCTAATGTCTCCATTTTTCTTTCTCACTAGGACTAGATTTGCAACCCAAGTGGAGTGTTTGACAGGAAATATTATTCTAGCATTTAACAACTTTTTGACCTCCTCAAAAATTATTGGCTCTAGCAAGGCATTGACTGGCCTTTGCTTCTGTCTGAAAGGTTTAGCATCTGGTTTGAGAGGCATGGTGTGTGTTATGACTGATGTGTCATATGTTTTTAGCTCATCATAAGTCCATGCAATGACATGGATGTAGTCTTGGAGGGCCTGAGTTATTCCTTCTAACTCTTCTTATGTGCACACTTTACCAATCATGACATTTCTTTTGTCAGCATTTAGCCCAATATTCACTTGTGAATATTGTCCTCCATCTGCCTTTGGCAGATCCTTCTGCTTCAGCATGTTATCCAGGTCAAAGCCTCTTTCTAGTTTAATCATACCTTTGGGAATCCTATTGCTAGGCAATTCTAATATTTCTTTTTCTTCCCAGACATGTTCTTCCATGTTGTTTTCATCTATGATCTGGGCTTCAAATATATCTCTGTTTGAGATGAAATCTAAAATGTGTTGATCATCATCAAACACCTAGAGGTTAGTTACATTGTCAGGTACTAACACTAGTTCTACTGAGAATCTCTTCAAGCCTGATATGGACAAAGGCTCTAATGTACTAGCAGCTTGTGCTAAGGCATCTGCCCTATGATTATGTTCTCTTGGTATGTGGGTGATATTAAATGCATCAAAGTCTTCAATCAGGTCCCACACATGATGTCTGTAGTTAGATAGCTTCCTATAGTTACAGGAGTAAATTCCTCTCACTTGTCTTACAACTAATTCTGAATCCCCGAAGACGTGCAGAATTTTTACTTTTTTCTTGTGAGCAGACAGTATCCCATGAATCAGAGCCTCATACTCTGTTACATTGTTGGTACAGGGAAACTGTAATCTGTAGGCTGCTAGATAGGATTTTCCTAATGGATCAATGAGGTCAATTCCTACCCCAGCACCTTGCTTGGATTTGGATCCATCAAACCTTAAGATCCAGGGTTTATCTTCAGCAGGATGTTTAGATGAACTTTCTTTTTTCTTTGCAGCTACACCAGCTGATATCCATTTTAACTTAGGGATTTCAACCTTTTCAGATTTTATCATTCCCTTCTTTTGTGAGACTGATAATTCCTCTTTCCTTTCTTCATCAGCAGGATGATCTTTCGAACTAGGTGCCACATGCTTTCTTAAAATATGCAAGCATAGTGAACAGGCATTTTCTGAGTGAGGTGCCTCATGCAATCTACACCAGCCTTCAATCAATACATCATGAGGGAGTATATGCTGTGGTGTTGTCTTTTGTATCTCTTTGCCCAGAAATTCTTCAAGTTTAGTTAGGTTACTACCACTGTCTTCATCAGATAGTTCATAATCTGACTCCACCAAGCAGTCACTTCCTGGTGTGACTTTTTCATTTCTTGTATCATCATTCTGGCTGCATGCCAAGATTTCTTCTTTCATCTGGATAATATCTTCATTCTGACCTACATTTGCTGCTGTTCCTGTGGAAAACAAATAAAAATCAGTATCATCATCATCACTATATGTTGAATTTACCTCTGATGATGATGATGCCTCACTACATGTTTGCTCCAACATCATCATGTCTATGCATGCTTCACAAGTCTTCTCTGAATGTGCCTCATCATGTAATCAGCACCAACCATCAATTAAAACATCACTAGCAGACATATTTAGCAATTTACATCGTTTTACCTGTTTAGACAGGTGCATCTCGAAACTTCTGAAGTGATCTACTTCATTCTCATTCTCAAGGTTACTGTTAGACTTTAAATCTGTCACATAATCTTGATGATCATCATCATCATGATGAATATCAAGCATCAGGATCTCCTCTATCTTGATAGTCTGTGGTCTAATGGCAAAGACTCCTGGTTCTACGTTTACATACATGATCTCGTTTGTTTTGTTATACTCGGTGATCATGTGTTTCATTCTAGGCTCAGCGTCTATTCTTATCTGGTTAGGTATACCTTTCCAAGGCAACCACATGTGACTGAAATCAGTAGACATATATCAGTTGAGGGTTTTAGACCAGTTCCTACTGAGCAACATCCCATATGTATTAGGTATGTCAACTACCTGAATATCAATATAATATTGGATCTTGGGGTCAAATGCTAGCTGCATGTGGATATGAGTTAACTCTCCTACCAAACTTACTTATGTTTTATCCAGCTGTGTCACTTTCTTTAGGGATTTGGCAGGATGCAGACCTAAAGCATTGCATATAGATAGGGGCATCACATTTGTAGATGCACCTGAATCTACCAGACAGTTATATAAATTCTTACCAAACATCCTGATGGTAAGGAGGAAAGGTGGTGACTCACTTTTATCTCTATACAAGGTCATGTGGGAGGTTTCCGCAGCTTGGACGGTAGCTAACACTTTAGGCTTGATAGTATTATCTCTGACAACATGATCTTTACTATTGGATTGACCTGATGGATGAATATCCTCTTTAGGAGCAGGATCATCCAATGACTTCATAAATGCTTTCTTAATTGCAGGAGTTTTTAGTAGTTCTGACAGGGATAGACTGATCTTGACCTTTTTCATTTCATCTTCCAGATAGGTAACTAACTTGTCAAACTCATGAGGCATGCTAGCAGTTTTCAAGGCTGTGTTTGGTGGGGCTCGATACTGAGCATTCACCTTGGGGAATCCTAGATTATTACTGGCTTTAGGATCAGGAGGTGTATTGAAATTATTTGGAGGTAAAGAAGATGTCAATGGACGAGTAGATCTGTTGGCATTGTTTCTCAGGTTATAGTTATGCTTACCAGGATATTGCTATTGGTATGCATGTACCTCTTCATGTTTGTGTGAAGGCTCATTTTCATCCTCAAAGGGGAATACATAATTTGTTTCAAAGGCTAAGGTAGATTCTTCACATGCCTGGTTATAGCTCTAATGAGGTGGCACAGTCTACTGATGAGGCTGATTTGTATAAGTTTCCAGCACAAAGGCTGAATCATATCCACAGGGAACAATCTCATTCCCTTCTATCTGAGGTGGATTTCTTAAGGTGTTAGACACTTTAGTCTAGAAAATACTAGCAGCAATCTAAAATTGTGGACAGTCTAGTTCTGCATGTGCATTTGTATTGTGGATCCTACACCAATTAGTGAGGGCTACCTCAGCAAGATTGACCCTAGTAGTCTGTTTGGCTTCACCTGGAGGCTAATTGTCCAGGGGTGATGGTAATGAACCATTTATTGGTCTAGAGTTCCATACTCTAGGTTGTCTTTGAGGATTATTGTTATTTCCACCGCTATTGTTGAAATTATTGTTGTTATATCCTCTATCAAGATAACTAGGTCTGTCATTGGCATAATTCCTATTCTGATTAGACTGGGAATAGAAATTTTGATTTCTCAGGTGAGTGACCTCTGTTGTTAATTTTCTTAGCTGAGCAAAGATTTCCTTGATTTCCTCCTTCTCCTCTTGAGCTTTAGCCACTACATTTTCAGTCTGAGGCTTGAAGAATGAAGATCCAGTGTTATTGTTATTAGGATCTATACCCTGAGGTGCCTGAGTTTGTGCAGGATACTGTGGCAATTGCCCATTCCCATTAAGAGGTGACATAATACTTAGTGGAGGAATTTGCAAGGGTGCAGGCATGACTGCTGGGGGTATCATAGCTCCATTAGGATACTGTGCAGGATATGATGCAGGATATGTTGGATACATGCCAGGCAGTGTGGGAAAGGCAATATTTGGAGTAGGAGTAGGTATTAACTGCTAACTAACCTTTATAGCTTCCTGAAAAGCTTGTGTCAAAGTTGTTATTGCTGGATGAGCTCTCCTAATGAACATGGAGGTCAAAGGATCCAAAGTTGAATAATAAATACTTCTAGTAGCTTCATCTGCTATAGTATAAGGAGTCACTAATTTAGACAACATCTTTTGGAATCTAGCATTAAAATTAGCAATAGGCTCATTTTTGAATCTTTTGATTGTAGCAAACAAGTCGTAATTCATTGATGGATAAATAGGAACTTTAAACCTATCAAGAAAAGCCTTCTCTAGGACATCCCAGGAACCTACAGAATTGTGACCAAGACTAATGTACCAATTATAGGCCTCTTCCCCTAAGGAAAAAGGAAATAATCTGCACACAACATCCTAATGCTCTATTCTAGCTCTGCAGCAAGATTCCTTAAAAGTTCTGATATGATCTTCAGCATCTTGGTAAGGATGATACTTTGGACAAATTTTGTCTGGATTCTTTGGTAATTCTTGATATGTAGTGAAGGTTAGAGGCGATTCTGCTGCAAAAAAAGACATTGCAACCGGAGGAGGTTGAGTTTGAGGTATAATCGGCTGAGGTTGGACTAAAGGTACACCCTGAGGAGATCCTATAGGTATATGAAATCCGATTGGAGTTACAGGAGGATGCTCTAGTGAGGCTCCTAAGGTACTAGAACTGGGAGTATGATGAATATCTACAATCCTAGGTCTGAACCCTCTAACAGGTAGTTCTTTGAAAGGTCCGGTAGATCTTGACTTGGTATTTATCTTGTGAGCCAGAATTTCTCAAATTTGGATAGAATTAGCTTGATGATCATAAAGATTGGTTGGATTTCACCAGCTGAGGTGATATTTGCAGTCAAAAGGTGATACTGATTGGTTATTTGTGAAATATTTGCAAAGGTAGTGCAAATATGAGATGATAAGGGGAGATGATGACTCTTACCACAAGATATTAGGCTTCTATGGCAAAATTCTTCAAAGCTTTAACGGATTTACCTGACATTGGCCGATATTTGTGAATTCATGATAATCTACTATAAAGCTTGCAATATTTACGGTGGATCTGAAAGTCTTTACATAGAATGAGCATCTACAAGCTAGCTATAGTAAATATTTAGGCAATATTTGAAATTCACAGGTGTTTCATCGTTACCTTACTTTCGGTATCATCAAACCTGAAATACTGATGAACAGATGCCTACGTATGTGTCTTCTTTCAGTTAAATGCCCTCCTTCTAGCGCCAATTTATGTTGCGTTAGGAGCGAGGAGCCTGCATAAAATGAATGATGACTGAAGCACTGGTGTTTTTTCCCGTTTTTCCCTCCTTCTAGCGCCAATTTATGTTGGTCATGATGTTAGTCATAAGCAAACATAGAATAAAAGTATACATTAACCCTTATTCATCTTGAAAGATGCAATGAATTCAGAGAATTCATGATCCCAAGTCTCCGGTGATTAGGTCTTAATCGTCTGACATTACTCAGAGGTTGATGTACTTTACTGTTTCCATTTTGGGGCCTTACGTGAAATTCATCAGTATGATGATCCTATTTCTGTAAAGATTCTTCACAGAGAGGTCATTTTATGCATTTGTTTGATCAAATGATACAAAAATATTTAAATCTTTGCATGATATTTTCAATTATACATGCTTTAGCTTCAAATATGCTAAATATTTTTAATTATCTATGAGATGTCCACATATTTGCATTATTTGCTTGAGATTATCAATTATTTGCAATTATGATGGTGAAATGCTCTAAAATTTAAAGGAAATTGAAAGAAATGCTTCAAATTAATTTTGAACCTTTAGTTATTGAACCACATATACATCAGACACAGTCATGAAGAGAAGAAAACCAAACCATATGTTCACTAGGACATTCCACAGCTAGATACAGTTGATGCTAACTTCAAAGGAATTGCATGAAGACAACATATGCTAATAGATATGCACTCCAAGGGACGCAGCAAGTCACAGCATATATCCAGAATTCACACACTGATTACTCAAGATTTACTAGGAATTGTAATCAAAACAAGTCTTCTCATTCATTAAGTATGCAAAAACACATATGTATACAAAAGCTTTGAAATGAGCCTTGAATATTTCAGCAGATGGATTTCAATTAAGTTTCGAATGTTTGAAATGAAGCATTCCTGCACCTTTTATAGAACAAGTTGAGGAATCCGTTACAAAAAGATCTACGATCTTGATTTATCTATGAATATCTATGGTCAGTATTTCCATTGACTTTGTCAACTTTATCAAAATGGCACAAGTTGCCAGCTGGCAACCATCTAAAATACTTATTTTTAGTAAGTATAAGATGCTGATATTTGCTTTATGATGCATCTTCATCTTCACTAGGAGCATCAGGATCATCCCTCACCATATCTTCATCATCATGATAATTGTGGCCTTGTATATGAGCCTGCATGATCGTCCTAACATTTTTGTATAACTGTACTACTCTATCAATTTCCCTGCCATCCTGAGTTTTTGCCTTGATGATGGCATGTTTATGCGCCTGGTATTTAGTTCTAATATTCTCCAACTTGCTTTTCCTGTTGTTCAGTGTCTCATTGTAGTTTTCCATCTTGACTTTGATTCTCATCATTTTATCTATGACTTCCTCTGTCAAGTGCAAAAGTGGACCATCAGCTACCGATTGGAAGTTGCCATGTAAAGCTTTGATTACAAACTCTTCATCTTGATTTTCTACCTTTCCTACCACTTTTCCTTCCAACGTTTCCAAAATTTCTTCCTCAAAAGACATCATATCATGTAGTTTCATGCTGATATCTCTTAGTTTATTATTGCATCTTTTAAGTACACCACATTCAAATTGAATGTCCTTGTATCATATGTCTATCAATAATGCACTGTTATTATCCAGTACCTATTTATTTTTGAGTATTTGAGGATTAATCCTCCTTATTTCATCTAGGGTAGTTAATGTCTTCTCCAATTGGAATGACCTTTTCCCTATCTCCATTTGCAATTTGTCTACCTTCTTCCTGGAGATACTGAGGGAATTCCACCTCTTTAAAGAGGCCTTTATTACATCTTCTGCTACATCCAATGTAGATAGCATCCATTTCCTTAATATAGATGACTCATGTTTCATGAGATCTAACTTATTTACCTCCTCTTGGGAAATGGCAGTTAATGGGACTGCATGTTCAGTTGACGTATCTTAAGAATTAGTTAACCTTCCTATATATGCATGCAACTGAGTAATGTGCTCTTTGTGTTGCTTATTTTTCTCCTTTTCTCTCTTAACCTTTTGAATCAAAGAATCTATAATGTCTTTTCCTTCTTGACCCTCTTAGTCTTCATTAGCAAACCCTAAGTCAACTGTATTAATCTGGAATTCTTCTAGAGTAATTTCACCCTTTTCTTTATCTACAGTAGGAATTGCTATCTATGCAGTCCTTCTTCCAGTCATTGGATCTCTCTTAATGGACGAAGTCATTCTGGCCTTCCTCTTTGGTTTTATCAGCTTTTCTGATAACAAAGTGGACACATCAAATTCCTGAATCTCAAAATCAACCTCTGTGTTGACTTCCTTTTCCAACCATCAAGGTACCTGATCATGTTTCTCAGCATCATCATGATGTTCACCTTGATCTCCTGTATCTGTTAGCATATGTGATGGAGAAGGTGATTTTCTTGTTTCTTCTTCATGATGCTCATACTAAGGGCGATCCTGTGGTATATCCTCTTTCTAAGGAATTTCCTTTTTCGGAGGAGCATCATCCTGAGGTGGAGGATCTTGTGATGCGTCTATATGATGATCATGATCTTTCTCCTTTATAACTTCATCCACTTTTGACTTTTCCTCCTGTTGAGGCATATTCATATCAGTGGATATTTTGGAATCTTCCTTAGGTGCCACTATTTGTTTTGAAACCACGATCTGTTCTGCACCTGTATTACTTACTTCCTGAACTTTAGAAGAATGATCCTCTAATACATCTTTCTCATCAGTTCTCTTTTCCTGAACCTCTACTATAACAGGCTTAACTGATGTATCCTCTTGGTGTTGTTGGCTTATTTTTGAAGCATGGCCCTCTGCTTCTGCCATCTTCACCTCTTCCATGTGTTCTCCTTTATCAGGTGTAGCTGCTAGATGTTCAAGACTTACATCTTGTCTATATGTCAAATCCACTACTACAGGACTTGTCACATGTTCAACTAATGTGTCCAGCTCCATTTCTTGAGCTACCTTCTCTGGACTCTTTTCCTTTTTAGATTCCGCTTGCTTCATCTCCACTTTTGTTTGAATTGATGGAGTCCCATGAGTAGTCATGTGTATACTTGCAACAAGGGTTTCCATCTTCTGTGAAGCTACATCCTCCACCACCTCATCATCAGATAAATTAACTGTTTCATCCAGTGAGATATGACCTCTTTGAAACATTTGTGAGGTTTCTTTCATTTGCTCCTCCGCTTGTTCAGTTTTGAACTGAACAATAGTGGGGAGGGGTACATTATGTTGCAATTCTCTTCTAATTCCTTCACCACCTGCTCCCATCAACATTATGGGGGATTGCTTTATCCCACCTCTCATGGAGGTCCTTGGTTTCTTAGGTGTGGTAGCTACCATCACCTATAAGGCTTTTCTTTTCCTTTTGAATAATAAGGGGGCCTCCTCTTCCTCAGCCTCTTCCTCTAGAAGGATATCCTCTTCTATTTGTTTTTGTGAGGATTGACCCTCTTCTTGGGTCTTAGTAACTACTGTCTCTACCCTTTGAACTCTCTTGGACTTTTGTTTTTCTGCCTGTGGCGGTGATGCTGATCCTGATCTTGATGTTGTTGTTGTTACATCTTCAGCTAGAAACATTGTTCTTTCTGTAATCACCCCTTTGGGTTCATTATCAATTTTCTTACCCCTAGGGGGTCTTTTTCTTTGTTGTTGTTGTGGAGGCAGCCTTTCTCCTTTAGATTTCCTTTTTTCAATTATAAAATCATCATATTCCTCATCAAGAATATCCCATCTCTTCTTTTTATTGTCTACAGTAACGGCAACACCTTTCTTTTTCAATGCATCAATTTGTTCATCAACCCAAGCTTGGGTTAGCTGTAATGTCTTGGCAGTGAAAGGATCCAAAGATATATCCTCTTGTATGGTCAGGTGAGGTGCAGATATGGTATCATTATATATTTTCTTTTCTTCATACTCATCTGCCATTATCTTACCATCATCCTTTTTCAACTGCGAAGGAATGGAGATGTAGTCAAAGGTTTTGATTTGATTCAGTGTTAACCTTTGGTATCTTCTTCTTCTGGCTTCTGCTTCATCTTCACAATCTACCTAGAAGTTTTCTAGGTGCCTCTGATGAATAGGTTTCCCTATTATTTTCTATACCCTCCCATAAGGATCATATGGCCTTACTAGTGGGAATGGCTGCAATTACATTTTATTCAAACTAACCATGACTTTCTTGATATTTTCTGAATCTGGGCACATATACCAGCCAATGGTTACTGGAAACAAAATTGGTGGTATTTTATGTGCATCCTTGTATGTCTTCAATATTGTGGATCTCTACCTTATAAATTTCATTAACACCACTGCATTAGTGGGGTATCTTAGTAGCATGAGAGGTTGTCCTTCAAATCCCTCAATTCTAATATAGGAAAATGTTGCAAATTGGATATACCTGGCTCCATGCTTGTAGATTACCTCTTGAGCTTCCATGCTCAATCTTTTCGTCCTGTCCTCCTCCATGGTTCTCACCAGATGCATAGAGAATGCATCATTTACCAATTTGTAATCTTGGAGGTAATTAACTCTCTGCAACTGGGGATGATGATCCCAAATATGAGCATCATTGGTGGTTCCACCAATTCTTCCAACCATTGTTAATGCATCAAATGTGCCTTTGTAAGCACAGGAGTAGACAATGTATGAAGTCGTATAGAAGGAACAATTTAAACCTCCCAGGTTCAGAAGCTACTCATGTAGAGCATCACTTATCAATTGACCCCATAGTGGCTTAGTATCAGCATATATGCACATCATGATGACACCGTACATCCAGTCCTTAAAACTACCAGCATCAGGCTAGCCTGTCACCCTACTAAGCAATGCAATCATATATTGATACTCGTCATCAAAATCATACTTATATAAGTGCACTGGAAGTTTGGCCGCTGCAGGATATGAGTTGTTCTTAGTCCTCCACTGATACATGTTCTTTCTTGCTTTCTTCTTATTATTTTCATATTCAACTTCAGATTTCTTCAAATCTATGCTGTTAACCTTCCTGCCCAATGGTAGTCCAAATGTCTTGGAAAGACCCTTGATGGACAGGTCTGCATATATTCTCCCATGTTTCACCACCTGTCTTGTTTGTGGATTGTAGTTTCATGCACATTCAATAACTAGCTCTAGAGACTCCATAGAGTACAGAAAACCAGCTGCACTCCACATCCTTGACATGAACACTGCATCCAGCAAGGTGCTTCTATTCTTTTCATCATTCATTTTGGCGGACCAAGCCTCCAAATCGATACTTCCTGGATGTGTATCCGTTATGGCACCATACTTGAATAGGATTCCCTTAGGGTATGCGAACATGGGCCTGTTGAACTCAGCTTCACACTTAGCTAACCTCTTGTCAGCCATGGATATCTGCAATTAACAAGATTTATCTTACAATGGATATTCATAAGCATGCACATAACGATTTATCTCTACTAACATCATGCATACTATACTTATTTAGCATTTACTTATCATGGGATGTATAAACTAGAACCTACAACATCATACCTGATTAGGCAGAAGCAACTGGATGAGGGTTTCAATTACTTACCTGGTTATGCAAATCTCTTTTGATTATACCAGTGGTTTTCTGAAAATACTTTTAATTCAGGTGATAATCTCGTGCTTCTTTATGCTGTGAACTCTGTTCATCTAGGTATCATCCATACGAGGGTTTGGAAAGGTAGCACTCTGTAAAAATGATTTTGTCGCCAAGTAAGTGTAAAAATGACAATTGAATTTACCTTTTAACTTTGCAATTAGGGCAAAATTAGGGAAAACCTTGACGGATTAGATTTTAATCACTGATTTTTCACGGGAACTCAAGATCTTGCTAGGTGTGTCATCGGGTTTTGTCATTGGCAGGAACTACCTACCACATCTGCACGCATTAAATGTCAATGGCGGCAACAAGAGCTGGGTGATATCTGTATGATAGGATATTATTCAAATACATGATAGTATTTGGATATTGGGGTGATATTCAAATATCATCTCGAGTGCAATGTGATCATCCTCCTTGAGAGGAAAAACTATCTTGACAAGATCGGGTGATGAACGCACCATTAGGTCATGTTTTATACATCAGGAGGATATTTCAATATGTCGGGTGATGTTACAAAAATGATGATGACCGGATAAACCATAACCAGTCTCTTTCTTGGAATATTGGGATGATGTCATCCAGATATTGGCTCAATATATCGCTATGGCATCATGACGTCACCATCATGTTATGTGAGCAGGATCATGTTTAGGAAATATGCCCCCGAGAGGTAAAAATGATGATTACGTCATTGTCATGTTTGTTTCTTTGTTTATCAGACTTAAATGACATCATCAGGATAATGGCTTAGGGTGATATTTCGCGGCAGGATGATATTGAGAAATATTGGGTTACATTGAGGAATATGAATCTCAAGAAATACATAAGGTTGTTGACGAGTAGAGGTCATTATCACCTAAAATTGATGTCCGGACATTTGGACCACATGATTTATCGGGTGATAAATTGGATCAGGATGATCTTTCAAAAGATATGACTGATGTTGATTAATATGATGCTCTCCTAGGAATATTAGGTTTGACCAGAATTTTGACCATTCATAACTTTCACACCTTAAGGAATATCAGGGTGATGCAAAAGACAAACCTGCATGAAATTTGATGCTCTTTCTAAATATGAGGTTACTAGAATAAAATATGAATTTTGACAAACTGACCTCATGATGATGACTTACATAGCCTTTCCATGCATGATGATCTACATGAGTTACTTTTACCAAACCGCCAGAAAACACAAAACAAGCCAAGCCCAACAAAAAACATTGGGTCCCTGTTTTGTCAAGTCAAAATGGGGCGTGTTGTGTAACCACACAACAGCACTGCAAGCTCCTCCATATTCTTCTGGCATAGTACAAATGAATAAAATAGAAAATATTAAGGCTCAGATCAAAGCATTTTGCAAAGGGACACATAGGCATAGCTTGCCATTTTCAATATTTATTCCAAGCAGTTCAACACTTGAAAGTTTCAAATGTCATATTCAAGGGATCCACTCCTAGCAACGTTGAATCATGCCTTTATGGTGCAGTCAGGGTAGGAGGGTTCACATAATGAACTGTCTAGACCGTGCAACAAGAGTAAACACAACGGAAACAACTCAAAGATACATAGCAAATGCAGATTTAGTCATTCAATATATCATAGAATTCAAATACAATCTGGTCTGCATCATGCAGGCTTACAATTAGGGCTCAAGGCTTGATTACATAATATCAGAATATGTACAAGATATAGCTTTGAAGCTCCCTCACACAAAATCTAAACTATCAACTATCACTACTATTCTGAACTACTTTCCTAAGGATCTATTACATCAATACATATCATCTCCGATACAAAATATTTCTTAGCGTCAGCCAAGGAAGATCACAAACTCCAAGGAAGAGTTGTAACGTGTGTACATGGATAAGTCAGACCTAAATGCATAGAAATCCTCTACAAATGAATGGGATGATGTGCAGATCTTGAGGAAGGTCGACCATAGACCATAGAACATTGAATGATGTGTCATTAGGCTCCACAAGTCAAGAAATTCTCTGCAAGTCTTCTCCTTCAGCTGATGTGTCTGAGACTGTTAGGATGTTCTATTATGAGAAAATAGTCGATCTTCTGATAGTGATAACTTTCTGGTAACTGATCCAAATGCTCTGAATTCTAGATATGATGTAGATGAATGAATCTAGATGCTAAGTCTAGCTCTACAAGATCTGAAATGCAATTGCAGTAGAATGTGGACCAAAATACAGAAGCTGCTACTGACTGAACTGACTGGACTGAACTAGAAAATGAAAAGGAAACAAATTGAACTACAAGCAAACTGAGATGCAAATGTTTTTGATTGATGCAAGATTACTCTTGAACCAGGGATGCTCCTGCATCAGACATCTGAGGTTATTGAAAAAGTGAGTCCCTCACTTTGCTACGGCTAGGGGAAAACTAGAACGGTCCACCTCAGCCTGAGAAATCCATGATGAATCTTCTTCTAGTCTACCTTTCGACTTCACAAGGTATTCTTTGTATTGTCTTCCTCTAGTATTGCGTCCAACTCTGCTATCCAAAATGTCTTCAATCTACTCTGGTTCTTGTTGTGGTAGCTACTTCTTCAAGTCCTCTATCATGTTGTTACTGAACTCTGCTTCATGATATTGATGTAGGTCTGCAATGTTGAAAATAGGTGATATACCCAATGTCTCCGGTAACTCTACTTCATATGCATTTCCTGAATCAAATTTTTTGAGTATCTTACAAGGTCCAAACTTCATCTTAAACTTGTTATACGTTCCAACTAGAGATCTTTTTTTTTCTCAGTATAACATCACTTCATCTCCAATTTCAAATTCCTTATGTCTTCTCTTCTCATTCTTGCTCCTTATATTTGCTATTCATATCTTCCAAATGTTTCTTCACATGATTATGCACTGTCTTCGTGTGATCTGCAAATTCTTCTACTTCTATACTTCTCTTTTCTATCATTCCCATGTCTCTCAATTTTGTCACTCCTCTAGGATGCACTCCGGTAACAATTTCAAAAGGTGTTCTTCCAGTACTCCTATTCATTGAATTATTGTATGCAAACTCTGTTTGTGAAAGAATCAAATCCCAACTTCTTGTCCTCTCTCCAACCAAACATCTCAAAAAGTTTTCCAAACTCCTATTCACTACCTCTTTCTCTCCATTAGTCTATGGATGAAAAGCTGAACTGAACTTCAAATCTGTTTTCATCTTCTTCCAAAGTGTCTTCCAAAAATATCCAAGGAATCAGGTGTCTTTGTCTGAAATTATGCTCTTAGGTAATCCATCCAATCTCACAATCTCCTTGAAAAATAGGTCTACTACATGCACTACATCAGTTGTCTTCTTACAAGGTATGAAATAAGCCATCTTTGAAAATTCGTCCACCACTACAAATATTGAGTCATGTCCTCTCTGTGTCTTAGGCAATCCCATCACAAAATCCATGCTTATGTCTTCCCAAGGTCTCTTCGATACTGTCAAAGGTTTATACAATCCAGTATTTTGACTACTCCCTTTTGCAACTTGACAAATTCTACAACTCTACACAAATTTCCTAACATCCTTATGTATTTGAGGCCAAAAGTAATTTTCACTCACCAAAGTTACTATCTTATCCATGCCAAAATGTCCTGCCAATCCTCCACTATGTTTCTCCTTGATCAAATTATCTCTCATTGAACTTCTAGGTATGCATAACTAATTTCCTCTAAACAACATGTCTTCTTGAATGAAATAATCCAACCACTTGCTCCTATCTGTCACAATAGGTTCCTTACATGCTTTCCAAGGTTCTACAAAATCCGTGTCTCCCTCATACATGTTCTTCAATTCATCAAATCCCAACACTTCAACTCTCATCTCTGTCAACAAGTTTCTTCTCCTACTCAATGCATCGGCAACTTTGTTTGATTTTCCACTCCTATGCTTCAACACAAAAGTATAACTCTGTATGAACTCTACCCATCTCATATGTCTCTGATTCAACTTTCCTTGACTTTTCAAATATTGCAACTCTTGATGATCTGTATACAACACAAACTCCTTAGGCAACAAGAAATGTCTCCACTTCTTCAAGGCTTGAATTATGGCATAAAACTCTTGATCATAAACTAAATATCTTCTCCTTGCATCATTCAACTTCTCACTGAAATATGCTACAGGTCTACCTTCTTGACTTAACACTGCTCCAATTGCATTCCCACTTGCATCACAATCCACTTGAAATACCTTATTAAAATTTGGTAATGCTAAAACAGGTTGCTCTGTCACCTTTTGCTTCAACAATTCAAAACTCTTATCTGCTCCTGATGTCCACTTAAAGTCTTTCCAGTCACCTCTCATTGTCTCTGTCATAAGGTTACATACTGAACTGAAAATTCTGATAAACTTCTAGTAGAAACTAGCCAATCCATGAAATGATCTGACTTCTCCAATGCTCTCTGGTGTAGGCCATTCAACAATTGCTCTTACTTTCTAAGGGTCCATCTTCAATCCTTCCGCAGAAATCACAAATCCCAAATACACTAGGTCTTCCTTCATGAAACTACACTTCTTGATGTTTATCAACAATTTCTCTTCTCTCAGTCTCTGCAAAACTTGTCTAATATGCCACAAATGTTCTTCTTTTGTCTTACTGAAAATCAAAATGTAATCCAAATACACAATAACAAACTTACCCAAGAATTTCTTCAAGACTTCATTCATTAACCTCATGAAAGTACTTGACGCATTTGTCAATCCAAAAGGCATCACTAACCAATCATACAGTCCTTCATTTGTCTTAAAAACAGTCTTCCATTCATCTCCCTCTCTAATTCTGATCTGATGGTATCCACTTTTCAAGTCTATCTTTGTGAAATATTTTGCTCCACTCAAACAATCCTTGATGTCGTCCATTCTAGGTAAAGGAAATCTATACTTAAATGTGATCTTGTTTATTTCTCTAGAGTCAGTACACATTCTCCATTCTCCATCTTTCTTAGGTGCTAACACTGCAAGAACTATACAAGGGCTCAAACTTACTCTGATCAAACCTTTCCTCAACAATTCTTGTATCTACCTATTCAATTCTTCATTCTCTACCGGTGTCATTCTATGTGCTACTTTATTAGGCAAACTAGCTC
Organism: Cunninghamia lanceolata; assembly: GCA_027924645.1. Classification (NCBI taxonomy): domain Eukaryota; kingdom Viridiplantae; phylum Streptophyta; class Pinopsida; order Cupressales; family Cupressaceae; genus Cunninghamia; species Cunninghamia lanceolata. The sequence continues at coordinate 6,094,514 of BSBN01000379.1, forward strand.
CCGGTATAAAGTCCATGTGATGACTAATACTCCTTATAGGTGGCAATCCTTCAAGTACATTGTCTAATATGATGTCTTTATACTCTGTCATCAATTCTTTTATCTCCTCTGGTTGTGATTCTTCGGTCTCCTTCAATGTTTCAGGCTTCTTAGGAATCAAGGCATAACACATATTCTCATGTCTCAAACCATCCAAAAATTTTCTTCCATCTACCAAACAAATTCTAGCATTTCCATACTTCACTCTTAGGATCATCCTCTAAAGGAATCAAGGTAATTCTCTTCCCATTTGATGTTATAGTGTATGTATTCTTTCTCCCATCATGTATATCTTTCCTATCATATTGCCAAGGTCTACCCAACAAAATATGACATACATCCATAGGCATAATATCACACAAGACTTCATCATGATAAGCTCCAATATGAAATTTCACCAAACATTGTTCACTCACTAGTACCTTATGATCATCTTGAATCCATGCTATCTGATAGGGCTTAGGGTGTTTCAATCTTTCCAACTTTAACTTAGTCACCATCTCCTCTGAAACTAGGTTATCAGAACTCCCACTATCAATTACAACTTTACAACATTTACCTCTTGATTTGCATCTAGTTCTGAACAAACTTTTCCTTTGTGGCGATTCCTCATTTGTCTTTGCTTGAAATAGTGCTCTCCTCATCACCAGTGATTCACCTTTCTTCGGCTTGCCAACTGAACTAGGTGATCCAACATGTTCTTCTTCAACATAAGTTGCTCTTCCATTGTTCTCTGTTCTCTTGCTTGTACTACCCTGATTACATTCAAATGCTTTATGTCCTTCACCTCCACACTTGAAACAAGTGCCTCTAAATGTTCTCGTATCAAATCCTCTTTCTTCTCTTCTATATCCTTCAATATGGTATGACCTATAATTACCTCTGTGATGAAAATTTATGCCATTACTCCGGTATGCATTGCTCTCTGTCTGTTAGGGTTAGCCAACAGAAGATATCAATTAAATGCAAATAAAGATTAAATAGAGGAATGAAAATACATAGAAATAATAACAGTGAGAGACAAGTTTTACAAGGTTCACCCAAACTCAAGCTACATCCACCAACAGAGAGTCCAATATTATTATCCAATAAATCAAAACTGATTGCAACCATCAAACCTTGCAACTCAATACCGCTGCAAAATGCTACAATACATCAATGGAAACCCTAACCCTTAGCCATTTTTATCATGACTTTTGTCAATTACAAAATAGGGTTTTTTTATGTCAGCCAATGAAAAAATAACTCCCAACGCCTTAATAAAATAATAAAAAACCATGTGAGGTTTCGAGGGTGCTACCCCTCGATCCCGCCCTGTATCGCGACACGGAGCATGCCAGGGGTGCTGCCCTTGGACCCCGCAAGGGGCGCTGCCCCTTGACCCCATAGGAATTTGGGGGGAAATTACGCTAATAAAAGTGGGGTAAATTTAACCTCCGAGTTTGATTAGGCTCCATATAACAACATTGTCCTCCTTAAATGTATTGTCAAACTTGTTCTGCTCCTAATGTGATCTGTCTCCTCCAGAAAATGTTCTACCTATCTGAAATTTACCTCCTCTACCTCTCTATCTTTGATCATGTCTCTTATTCATCTTTTCTTCAACTTTCAGGGCAAACTGATATGCTTCTTCTAGAGATGTCATTCTCACCAGACTTAGTTCTTCTTGAATGTTCAATCTCAGTCCATTGATGTATCTAGCCACTTTCTCCTTGCTTGCTTCACTATGTCCTATCCTTATGATCATCTTATGAAATTCTTTAGTATACTCCTTCATAGATTTCTCCTTTTGTCTCAGGTTCTGCAATCTTTTCAACAGCTTCAACTCATAGTCAATAGGTATAAACTGATTCTTCAATTTTGTCACCATCCTATCCCATTTTGTAATCTTTTCTTTTCCTCTTCTATTTCTATCCAACTAAACTTCTTTCCACCATATAGCTCAACATGTCCTTTCAACTTTGTCTTTGCAAATTTCACCTTCTCTAGATCTTCAACTTCTTCATACTCAAAGTATTCTTCCATGTCATTTATCCAGTCAATCAATTCTTCAGGGTTCAAATTACTAGTGTAGTTCGGCACCTCAACTCTAGGTCTCTTTCCAATCTTTGAAATAGCTCGCAACATATTTACTTGATCTGATTCTTCTTCTTCATCACCTCCTGGGGTTTTGCCAATTTGTTCAATAGATTGAAATTCTTCTTCATCATCACTTTCAACATTAGGTTTCAGTGTCAATCCTCTTCGCCTATCTTCCTCAATGGCATCCAAACGAATTCTCATTGTTTTCATCATTTCTATCATCTCATCCATTCTACCAGCCATTGTTCCAATAGCAACAACTCTCCTTGGCGGCATCTTTCTAGGATCAAGTGTAAACTGCCTCAAGTTCGGTGATCAGGCTACAAGGTGACAACTGCCTCACAATCGGCGATCAGTTGCGACACAAGTAACCTGCCTCAATTTGGCGGTATGTCCATAGAAAGATCTTACAGGATTCCTTCGCCAACTTCGCTCAATTTGCTCCCAAAGATTCAAACTTTAGCTATGATACCACTTGGTGCAATCACGGTAGGGGGGTTCATAGAATGAACTGTCCAGACCGTGCAACAAGAGTAAACACAATGGAAACAACTCAAAGATACACAGCAAATGTAGATTTAGTCATTCAGTATATCATAGAATTCAAATACAATTTGGCTAGCATCATGCAGGCTTACAATTAGGGCTCAAGGCCTGATTACAGAATATCAGAATATGCACAAGATATAGCTTTGAGGCTCCGCACAAAATCCAAACTATCAACTATCACTGCTATTTTGAACTACTTTCCTAAGGATCTATTACATCAATATATATCATCTCTGGTACAAAGATTCCTCCGCATCGGCCAAGGAAGAGCTGTAACATGTGTACACGGATAAGTCAGACCTAAATGCATAGAAATCTTCTACAAATGAATGGGATGATGTGCGGATCACGGGGAAGGTCAGTCATAGACCATAGAACATTGAATGATGTGTCATTAGGCTCCACAAGTCAAGAAATGCTCAGCAAGTCTTCTCCTTCAGCTGATGTGTCTGAGATTGTCAGGATGCTCTGTTCTGAGAAAATAGTCGATCTTCTGATAGCGATAACTTTCTGGTAACTTATCCAAATGCTCTAAATTTTGGATATGATGTAGATGAATGAATCTAGATGGTAAGTCCAACTCCACAAGATTTGAAATGCAACTGTGGTAGAATGCGGACCAAAATATAGAAGCTGCTACTGACTGAACTGACTGAATTGAATTGGAAAATAAAAAGGAAACAAACTAAACTACAAATAAACTGAAATGCAAATGTTTTTGGTTGATGCAAGATTGCTCTTGAACCAAGGATGCTCTTGCATCACTTTATTGCCTTGATGGATTACTAGAGGAAAGGAGAAAAGGACTAGATCATCATTGGAGAAGATGCACCTAGCCCCTGAGACACTGTTCACATTTGTTATTTCCAACAAATCAAGCCTAGGAAGTCCACATGAGGAGCGTTGCCCTTGAAAAATGTACCATTTTTGTTTTTTTTCAATTCTTGTAAAAAAGGGTGTTTTGTCTTATTAGACATACATTGAAAAGTGTAAATTTATCTTTCTCTAAGAAGTCAAAATGTAATTGTAGAAGGAGAAAGACTGGGAATTTTGCTCTGCTAGGGTTCCCCTTGCGTATGCCATACCGCATCTTTCTACAGGATTTCTTTGCCTTCGCTTGCATTTATTGTGGCGCATTATAGTGTCCTTAATCTGAGGGCATTTTTTTGTCCAGGCTTTATATGGCCTCAACCTTTCATTCCTCTGCAGCTAATGTTGTTGGAGTTGAAGGTTTGATAGCAGATATTAATCTCTCCCCCTCCCAAATGGCCTCAAAAATTTGTCACCAAGGTATTCCATGAGGTAAGTCTCCCGACCCACATCCAGATGTTGTTCTTCCTATTCTAGAGTTTGATAATGCATGTAAATGGCTAGAGAATTTCATTGTCATTGGGTATTTTTGGGCAGAGTCCACCTTGAAATCATGCTTTTGTGATTGGATTGTTAGGACCTAGACCTTGCATGGGATTCACCTTGATGCGGTCCAAAACCTTACTAAGGGTTTTTTTCTTTTTCATTTCACTGAGACCAACCACGTTGACGTTGTTCTCAGCTAGGGCCCCTAGCTTTCCCATTCTTCTCTCCTTGTGTTCAAACCATGGACCCATGACTTTTCTATCATTGACAAAAAGTCCATTTGATTCCCTATTTGGGTTGAACTCCCTAGTTTTCCTTTGCCTTATTGGAATTTTCTCAGCCAGATAGCTTCTTCTCTCAGTTCTGTTGTTTGCTTAGAACCTAAGAAGTTCTATGCGGCTCATCCCTGGCATAGGGTCTATGTCAAGGTCAACCTTTCCAAAGACCTCAAGGAATTTGTGGACATTCAAGTCAGCCAAACTCATTATTCTTAGCGTGTGTGGTACATTAATCTGCCTAACACCTACTATAGGTGTTAGTCTGCTGACCATAAAATTTAGAACTACTCATTGGTTTCCCAATGACTGAAACATACAGCTCAACCACTGCCACCAATAAATGAAGAGGGAGGATGGTCTACAATGGTCTCTCACAAGACCAAAAACTCTAGAAATACTAAACCCTCATCTCAACCTTCGGGCCAAGGGGGTTCTACATAGAATGCTTCAAAATTAGTTGCCGCTAGTGCGTCAGGCGTAGCAACAACTTTGAAATCTCTTGCAGCTATTCCTTCACAACCATTGGTTACTAGTGCCCAACATGCTTATCCTCCTCTCATTGGATAGAGGAGATCTTGAAGCCCATCTAGGTGTTTGGAGGATGGCGAGTTTGTGCCTCGTCACAGGCAGCCTATGTAGCTTAACTTCCAAATTAGAAGTTATGAATCACCCGACTCTTTGTTTGAGAATAGTTATTCATCTCTTGAGGGGTTGGATAATGAGGAGATGCCCCTCGATGATGTTTAAATGAACTATATTTATTGGAATGTGAGGAGTCTCATAGACCTCCCCTGAAAATATTTTGTTCATGATGCTCGTTCTTAGTGTTTGCTTGTCTTGACATTCTTTGTCTTTAGGAGGCTAAAGTGTTAGGCTTTTTGCCTTCTGCTACATGCAAAGTTATTTGGCCTTTAAGTTTTTTCTCTATAGTAACCATGAAGTTGGTCGTGGAGGTCTTGTCACCTTTCTTTCACCTACGTGGCATCAGCTTTTGGTTGACCATGGATGTGACCCCACATATCATATCATGTGGGCTCTTTTCAATGTTAATAATCATTCTTTTGGGATTATTAATGTTTATTCTCCCAATGATGCCACTGAGAGATCCTCTCTTTGGTGATGGATTCCAAATTCAATGCTTGCCACCACTTGGATTTTGTGCGGGGATTTTAATATGATTGAAATGGACTATGATAAATGTGGAGCTTTGCCAATGTGCTAGACAATTGGCGAAAGGGAGGCTTGGTTTTTTATGTGCAATAAATTAGGTCTTTTTAGCCTTAATATTGGTCATTGTCATGATAATATGACATGGTACACTTGGACCAATTTTCAAGCTAGCAATGACATGGTCTTAAAGAGGTTGGATCGAGCTAGGATTTATACTCAATCTTTTTTCACAATTGACAGTTGTTATTCTTTGCCTATTGAATCGTTATTTGACATTGTCTTGTTAGATCATTTCCTGATATGACTTCATGTTGAGTGGCAGGTTTCTAAGCCTAAAGTCATAAAATTTAGTTTTTTCTCAACATGTCTCTTCTCAATCACAGGATCACATCAACACACATCCAATGTGTCTGGAATTTGGAACCATGTCCTTTGCATCGTGTGGGGTGGATCACCCGGTGGAATGATGCCATCACCCATACTTTACAGTTTCTCTGTATTTATGGAAGGCAACTTACCATTTTCCATCGTCGCTCATACAAGGGCAACACTCCCAAGCTCCTCCTTGCCACCGCCACTTTGGAAGCTCAGCCATTCGACTCTGCCACTCAGGTTCAGCTGGCTCAGCTTTACTAGCAGAATCAAATTGCGGATGCTCACTCTGCTAGAGGAGCTTAGATCAAAGCCCAACTTCACTGGCTTAAGATTGGAGACAAATTTTTCAAATAATTCTTTCAAGCCCTTTGGGCTCGTCATACTTCCCAATCAGTGAAACAAATTCAAGAAGGAGACCGACTCCTTCATGAGCTTCTTGACATTCTGCAAGCCTTTGTTCGAAACTATGAGCAGGTTTTTCAGCCCAAGAGTCTACTCCTACTAGGCAACTTGCCCTTCAGAAGTGTCTTGCAGTGGTTCCTTATCGAATGTCTAATGCTCATAGAGTTCTCTGTGACCAGCTTCTCTCTCAAGATGAGCTTAAGGAGGCAATCTTCTTTATGGCTAATGACAAAGCCCTTGGTTTGGATGGCTTCCCTTGTGAATTTTATAAAGCTTTTTAGGATACTATGGGCAGAGATCTTCATAAGGTTTATCTTGAAGCCATGAACATAGGTTCTTTAGGAAATATTATAAACAAGGGGAATATTAAATTCATACCTAAAGCTGGTGACCCTGAGGATATCAACAACTAGCAACCTATCACTTTATTGAACATCTCGTATACAGTCATTGCCAAAGTGCTTGCCCTTAGAATCCGCTCCTTGTTGCCTCTTATTGTTCGACATTAGAAAAGTAGTTTGATCAAATCCTACTTTATCTTGGATAACATCATTGTTGTTTGGGAAGGTATGGAATGGGCACGTCGCTCTCAACAAGCTGTTGTGTTCACTAAAATTGATTTTGCAAAAGCCTATGACCACAGTAAGTGGCCTTTTATTCTAGCCATGCTGCAGGACTTGGGCTTTGGCCCTCACTTTTTCCAGATAATTCAAATGCTTTTTTTGATGCCTCTACTTGCATTACCATTTCCAGTTGTCAATCCACTTCCTTTGGGCTTTTCCTTTCCATTCGTCAAGGCTTCCTGCTGGCCCTGGGCAACTCTCTATATGCTTGATGCTGAAGGTTTTGGCTACCTTTTAGCTCAAGCAGTTTCTCAATCCTATGTTAAGGGGATTTTTCTCCCTAACTCTTCCCAACATCTTGTCAATGGCTACTTTGTAGATGATTCATTCCTCACTCTTCTTGAGGAAGAAGATAACATTAAAGAGGTAATCTAGTGTCTAGACATTTTTTGTCAAGCTTCTGGCTCCAACATTCATTAGCAAAAAATGTTGTGTTATTGCTAATTTTTTCTTCCCAAACCTAGTTGGCTCAACTTGTTTGGTTGGAAATGGAGATAGCATGGAGAGATATTCTGATCTGTGGCATGCTATTATCACAAGGATTAAGAAAAATCTCTAGTACTAGATTACCAAGCCTCTTTATTTGGTTGGTAAATTTTAGATTTGTTCCAAGATTCTAGCAGCAACACATGTTTTGTATTCTTCTTGCTAGGTTCCTTTGAAGGCTTCCTATTTGAAAGTTGAGAAGCTTCTAAGGGACTTCTTGTGGGCCTCCAATGATGGCCATCAAGGCTTTCATCGTATGGCCTGGGATTTTTGTTGCCCTCCCTGTGAGGGTGGGGGGCTCGATTTGATTTCCATTTGCCGCCAAGGTATTGCCTTGCGTGCTAAATGGCTCATCTGAGCTCTAAATGGTAATGAAGCATGGAAAATTCTTGTGCGATATTGCATTAGTACATGCACTCCTCATGGACGGTCGACTTGAAAAGGCTTGGATATAGGAACCCTTCTTACCATGAGGGAACCTATTTCCATTCAAGGCACCTTCATCATTAAGAGCATTTGGAAAAATTGGGAAGCCATTAAACCATGGCTGTTTTGGGCAAGGAATGGATTTTTCAATGGTTTGTCCATCAACCAATACTCCATCTAGTGGTCCCCCTTTTCAGCATTCAAGACCAACCTTTAGCTCATGTGCCTTGGCTTCATGCTCTGAAATGTGTCAGGGATGATGTTAGTGTTTTACCAAACCTTATTCATAGAGCTACTAATAATTTATTATTGTGGTTGAATTTAAACTCAAATATAGAATTGCAAATCAAGATCAAGAGACTTACCAGTCAATCATTGATGCAATTCATCCTCTGATGCTTCACAAAATTGGAGTGAGATCTCTCAAACCATGGTGAAAAGATTGGAAATGGTATCTTGATACACCCTTCAAAAATTACAAGTCCAGTAAAGGATATGCATGGTCATCACCACACTTGCATATGGTGGATCAACTCAATCATAGATAGCAATTACAGTCGTCTCCCGGGACTTGGAAGAACCGATTTCAGTGTGTTTGGTCAATAGTTTTAGAACCCAATATTGCTCATTTTTCTTGGTGCATTCTTTACCAGGGCCTCCCTTTGGGCCATCGTGTGGTTCATATGGGTGTTCCTCCCCCACATTGCCCTTTTTGTGGGCAGATTGAGTCTCTCAAGCATCTTTTCTGGTTTTACTCAAGAGCGCAAGAAGCATGGTCTTGGATCCATGACTTCTTCAAGCCTCTTAGGTCTTCACCCTTTTCTTGGCATATGGTTTTTCTCATAGAATGGCCTTGTCTCCCATCCAAGTATACTCACATTTGGCATGCTTTCACGATGGAAATTCTATTCAGCATATCGAAAGATAGGAATGTTACCATTTTTTCTCATTGTTTTGTAGATAGACATTTTTCTTCATATTCTAAAGCTATCATTTGCTATAATGTTCTTATGTAGATTTAAGTGCAAGCTTCCAAAGTTGCACTTGAAGTTGTGCATCTGCATGAGCTACTTGACCATTGGGGCAATGCTCCTTGCATTGTTGCTTCGAGGGTCCCCCCTAATATTGCCATCTCTTCTTAGGGGCATCGACGCGGGCATAACAAATTTGCCAGGCATGACCACGGTGATTGGGAGTCTCAATCCCATGGCCCTTAGCATTCCAGAGGCTCTATTGCTTGAGGAGGATGGTATCGGCCTTCTTGCCTGCCCTCTCCTAGGTGGGGTATTAGATGGCTTGACTCAAGCAAATCCCTCCATCTACAACTTGCTATCTCTCCTATTCGGGCTCCACAACCCTCTGAACAAAAAGAAGATGAAATTGTTGCTCCCATTGGGTGGGAGCCGATTGATGACATGACCCCCAATGATGTATAAGGTAATTATGATGACAAGGATCCACCTCTTTCTAGAGTTGCATTAGTTACTTAGTTGTCTCTTTCAGGCTAGGCCCTTTGTTATTTCGTCTTTAGACTCTGATAATTTTCTTTAAGTCTTGGACTTGCAGGTGTGCCTTTTTACCACCCTCCTTTTTGTGAATATTATACTTATTATCTTTCATTAATATAAAATTAAATAGGTCTTATTCATCAAAAAATGTAATTGTAACTATTGGATCAAAATTAGTTGGAGATGGATGACAAATATTGCCCTGCCCCAAATATTTAGTGTTGATAAAATCTGGATCATTGGTGTTGGATCAATCCTCACCATTCATTGTATACTAAGTGCTCTTGCCTCCTTTATAAAAGGCAATCACTCTCTCTTGTATAGGTTAGATCAGGAATTATTGAGACTGCTATTTTAGAATCAATATAAATAGAATCATTTGCTAGTGTCATGTGTGTTGTTTTATTGATTGAAATTGGCTTCATGGTTCCTTTTCATAAGTTAGATATAGTTCATTTGCAACAGTGATCACTTATTTCTGATATTTGATGGATCTCTTGTCCATACCATTGTTGAATTACTGATTGTAAGTTACTGTGCATGGTTAGTATGAACACTTTTGGTTTTGGTTCGATTATGAAAGTTTGATTAAATTGTGCCATTTATTGGGTGTTTGATGAAATTATTTCATAATTTGAAAATCTTTTATTTCCTTTGAAGATTGCCCTATCTTTGTGGTGTTGTGATTTATCTGATTAAGCGGAGATCTATTTACATTTGGGATCTGTCTGTCTGAAGCACTTGATCATTTTTTGTAGCTATCCTTAGTATTTCTAAACCCTTTCCTATCCTACCTGTCTTTTGAGTTTTTTTTGGAACATTGAACTTTTAGATTAGGATAAGCATATTTACTACATTGCACATTTGATGATAAAATATGTTTTTAGATTCTTTATCTGAGAATTGTCAGTGGTTTGCATATTTCCATGATGATATTATTCCCCTAAACCTTTAGTCTTTTGGTTTTGCAAATGTAAGGCCCATTGTTGGACTAACAAAGACATTAAATAACTGAGTTATCTTGTAAGGGCCAAGATCTGGTTGAGAGAGACCTTGGGGTAGTCATTTTCTATTTATTTGGGATTCAATTCCTTTTAGAAGAGATAAAATACTTGGCATTTTATCTAAGTTGTGTGCAAAAACACTCATGAACGAGAGAGAGAGAGAGAGAGAGAGAGAGAGAGAGAGAGAGAGAGAGAGAGATTCGTTTCTCATTTAGAAGCAGTGTATCATGCATGGTAGCCCACTCCTTTCACCACCTATTCACTTGGTCTAAAATATGAAAAAATAAATTAGATTGTCTCGTGAATGTATCTATGCACAAAGGGAGCAACACTATTGAGTAAAAAGACTTTTAAAAAGAATTGCATGAAGTTTGAAGTAACGTACTTCATGATGTACATTCTATGTCATGTTCCTTTTACAAAAGTTTTGCCAAACCCAGATTGAACACAATGGGCTCCCATGACATAGAATGCATGCCATTTTTGAGGTCTCGAGATCATTCCCATATCATCTGCAAATTCAAACAAATCAAAAAGCTTTTCCCTTTAAATTTAATGTTTTTAAACAATTAGGAATTCTCAATCTAAAATTATAGCATGTCTAAATTTAATTTTAATCCATTTGACCTCCAAATTATGCAAAGCTGTGAAATTATAAAACTAATGAGTGTCACTAAGTTTGATCAATCTTTGTATTGTGTGACGTCCCATGAGAGGATGCATGGTGGTAGGCTAGGTGACAAATAAACATGATGTAGGTGGTGGCCATGCTTATATTTGCAAGTCAATACCTATTGAACGTAGGTGAAAATGTGAAATATGAGGCTTGTGAACATACATGCTTCAAATAATATGCATAGGTGATGACTAATGGAATGCAAGTGAACCCAAGTGCAATGCATGAACAAGAATCTAGGATCGGGATGCATGCAAATGAAGACTAGACACCAAACATGAAAGCTCACACATTTGAAGTACCTATGAAACAAAACATAAGGATCTTGAAATCCATTAAGATTATGCAAATTAATTCACGACACTCAATAAAACAAAAAATGACATGGGCCATAGCGATACAAGACAATCATCATTCACTTAAAGACATGGCAATTGAACTTCCACAACTCTTCCGCGTACCCATTGCACACCAAGGTGCGTTTGCTAGTCATATATTCTATGTTCCATGCATCAAGAATACTCCTCAAGATCAAGCTTACATTATCAAATTTGCTTAAAAACAGGTCACTTAATCAAATGACCTTTATTTTACACTTGATCAAATTCAAAGAAGAGATAGTATCATGTGAGTTAGATATAGTCAACTCAACTATTTCTTCCAGGTAATAGTCAGCTCAAGTTTCTTACCAATTAGATGAGAAATATTTGAAACAACAACAGATTTTCCGTTCACAACAGCTCTCATCTTTGTGTTTCTTTTGTCCTCGCCATTGCTATGAACAGAAACAGTAGCGCTAGGGGCAGATTCATTGGACTGATTGAAAGAAGGTTCCAATCCCAAAACTGTAACTGTCTGAAGAATCCATCCCTTCCTAATTGCAAACTTCCCCATTTGGACGTCTGATCTGAGCCGAAGACCTTCCTCTTCAACATTTGCATGGAACTTCACAAAACTTGATTTGCCATTCTTCAACTTCATTTTCAAATCATATCCATTATCCAAATATAACTCCCCATTTGCTTCCATCCTGCTGCCCATTGCCACCACCAAACTAAATGGGCTTTTTCTTGCTTCTCTAGTTGTCATACCCATTTCTTGCATAGGCAATATAGTCCCTTCATAAACATGAACATTGATGGTATCTAATGGAGCTTGAAGCCTTACATATGAAGCTCTTTCCATCTGTATAGAATCTGAAACATTAAACAGACTGTACCAAGTCCCCTTTGGAAAATAAGCATCCACAGTCCTTTCTCCTTCCTTTAAAACAGGGGAGACTAGAACCCCATTTCCCAAAAGAAACTGAGTGCTGATATCCAATGTGTAAATGTCCTGGGGGAATGTGAAAAACAGAGGCCTCGCAATTGGAGATCCTTTGGTGTGCGCTTCATAAGATAGTGTGTATATATATGGAAGAAGGCGGTATCGCAGACCTAATGCTTTCCTTGCAGACTCTGTTACAGACTTCCATAAGTAGAGCTCTCGACGAATTGTATCCTTTGCAGAATGATCTCTAGCAAAAGGATAAAATGCACCAAGCTGAATCCATCTATTGCAGAGTTCTTCTGTTGTGTCTTGTCCAAAACCACAAATATCAGCACCCACCATGGGGATTCCAAACAATCCAAAATTTAGCATTGTAGGTATGGAGTACCAGAGATCATCCCATGTTGCAGCATTATCCCCTGTCCAATGTGCGGCATGGACTCCAGATCCAACAAAGGTAGAACGAGTCAGTATGAAGGGTCTCTTGTTTAGTACTGATCTCAGTGCCTTGTTGGTCATAATGGCCTCTGAGAGCCCATATAGATTATGTGCATTGTATTCCAAGACGCCATTGTAATGTATTGCACTGGCAGCCACAGTTTTGTTTCCCAGTGGTCTGAAGATTCCAGAATTGTTGATTTTGAAAGGGGGATCGTCCCACTTTGTGACATTGGCATCATTGCACACTAGACAACATTCTGTCTGTGCGTCTTTTCTTGGGCAATTCCCAGCTTTTGGCAAGGAACATGTAATTCCAGTGCAGAAGTTGAAAGCCTCATTCATATCAAGCCAAAGGCCATCAAATGGAATTGTGCTGTGAAACTCTGAGATTTCTTTAGTCCAAAAAGATTGAGTCTTGGGGTTCAGAAAATCTGGAAAAGATACTGGGCCCGGCCATACTTGTGCAAGGTAAGGAACACCTGCTTGTTTCACAAAAATGTCCTCTTTCATCCCTCTTTGAAAAGTCTTGTATGTTTCATTTACAGATATTCCTGCACATGTTAAGCAAATTGTATGTATGTCATTACCATGTAGCTAAATTCTATTTAATTGATATGGGTGTATAAATAAACATGTTCCAAAACACATTTGCAGGAGTCTAAATATCCCCCCTGTTTCTTCCTGTCATTCTCGAAGTCCCTTTATACGGTAACCCCTATGTCTTTTTTGTTTTTTTAAAACTTATATCAGCTTAAAAACTAAAACTAAAAATACTCCCTGTACGCATTTAGTGGTGTTTAATATATCCTATGGTAAATTCCTATCATAATCACATCATATCATACAATTAATAACAAAATATCAAGCAGTTAGTTTCACCAGAGCATTGGGTTAGTTCACGATTGAAAAGGGAATTCAGCAGTACCTGGATCAACTATGAGAACATATTTCTGCCCATTAACATGGATCTGTTCAATAAACTCTCTCATTTCTTTCTCAGGGAAATTCACAGGGTCCAGAGTGAAATCCTTGAAGTCATCCATATAATCAATGTCTGTCCAAATAACTTCTAGAGGGAGTTTTGCTGCTGCATACCCAGCTACAACCGATTTAACGTCTGTAATGTTTTTATATCCCCACCTACATTGGTGAAAGCCTGTACAATCCAACACAGATGATCACATGAATTCAAAGTTGCAGCTTGATAGTAAAATTAATTCAGAAATATTTCCTCCTACCACTAGTAGAAATTTTACATGCATGGAAGATTTCTACTATATACATACATGGAAGATAATGTATTGTTCTCAGGAATTTGTGGCATTTATTTCTATTGCAGCCAATAGGATATAGGCCAAGGAGAGGCTGATATTCCAGGTTCTAACCATTCATTTAGTCCAAGATCCAAAGTTTCCATCAATCTACTTAAATTTAAAACCTTCCAAATTTTCTGAATCCTCCCATTTAGGCTCTTGGCATGCTATGATTTTTCTTTAAAGAGATGCAGGTTTAAGCTAAAATGTAAGCATATCCTACCTTTAGGAAATTAGATGAACTAGGTATATGTTTCCAGGACATAGATTCATATATACAGTTTTGCCTAGTTTTTGCTGCTTGTTCCTCTCAACCCTTAGGCTGAACTCATGCCTCTTCTTTCCACTTAGTGGTATACTGGAGATCTAAAATACTTCTCCAATGGATCCTCTTCTATATTCTTATAAACAAAGCCGTTTTGTAATTGCTTATAGGATTCATTCTACATTTTGTGCTCATTTTGCTCCACAAATATCAAGTTTCTGCTAATGTGAAATGCAATCCTTGTATAAGCATTTTTTGAAGCTACTATTTAGAAATCTCATTAGGAGCCTTTTCACAATTTGATGCTACTACATCTCCTCTACAGGAACAGATAGAAAGGAAGTATGTCAATGTTTACAAGGAAGGAAGTATACGTGGGTGTAGTAGTCAGTGAGGAGCCATGATTTTTACACAGTAAGCCGATCCTCTTGCATAGATTCTTATGCTCCTCAAAATAGTTATGGGGCAATTGAGGCGCACGAGTAGAAATTATGCAAATGCAAACATAACCATATTACAAACCTAGGTCCTATGCATCTTCTCTTCAAAGTTCAAACTGTGACCTAAGGTTTCAGTAAGCCTTTCAAACCCACCAGGAGCCATGATCTATTGCCAAAGAGGATTTTAATCATGATGACCCAGGTTTTAAGGTTAATGGAGTCTAGCATAAACTTCCATGCCCATGGTCCATGGTGTAGAGACAAGGCCAATTGTAATCACAAAGACTTCAGATATGAGGTTGATGTGATCTGACAGTCATGGGTCAGCGACAAAGAGGATTGCAATCATTACGGATCATGTTCTGAGGTTAATTCATTCCTGCATAAAATTCTATGTCTACGTTACATGGTGTAGAAACAAAGGCCAATTGCAATGATGAAGGCTTCAGATATGAGGTTAATGTGCTCCAACAGCCATGACCTAGCAACAAGGAGGTTTGGAATCATTTCATATCAAGTTCTGCGGTTAATGCGTTTTACCATAAAGCTTTAAGACTAGGGACAATGGTCTAGTAGGGAGGCGGATTTTAATCATGACCCAGGTTGTGAGTTTAATATGGTTGTGATAGTGCAGGAGGCAATTTTTTTGATATTATCAGAGTGATCAATGAAAACTTTTATCAAGAAGAAGTATGAGAATAATTGCCAAAAGACCAGTATGGCATTGGGGCAGGGCGACCCACAAGGCCAGTGTACTGCTGAACAACAGAGAGCGCAGAAGGGCCAGAGAAGAAATAAAAGTCTAAAACTCCCCCAATAACTCTGTATGTCAAGTAGTTACCCCCATATTCAAGATCCATCCCATTGCTATTCAGCAAGAAAACTCCATGAGAAACACCCCCTGCTCTTACGTCCATATAAAACGGATGAGACCCATACAGATCCAGATACAAATTCACACTCCCAATGCCTGCATTCCAAAGTGTATGATGACTTTCATTCTTGCCCAGACGAAACCCTCGCCTGGTGCTCTCCCCCAATCCATACAGAGAAGCAGTCCAAGGAAGAACAGTAGAAATCTCCAAGTACTGGTCTTTGAACACCATGTTCCCAAATGGATAACCATTGCCTAGACCTTGTGCAGTGGAATTGAACAGGACTTCTCCATTGGAACGCCTTGTAACCGAAAAGCCAAATGGATTTTTGGTGTATGAAAACTGCAATTCAGGTTCCTTATTATTAACTCCACCATCATTTTTTCTGGCTACTAATTCTCTTGGAACTTCCCACCTTTCTTTATCAGCATCAGTAATATAAACCCGTAAGCGATCATGTGATTCATACCTGGAAAGACTCCCAGGCATTAAGCACAACCATACAGAGACAAAATAGTATATGAAATCTTAAATCAAGAGAATTAAGTAGGATTAGCGCACTCATTAGATACATAGAAACAATAAGTTAAAGAAGCAAGGACAACCTAATACAGGAAAGTTGGAAACCTTCAACAAAGACAATCAAATTGAACTTGGAGAATTCAGTTTAAAGCACTAGCTCAAACAATAACTCAAACAAGTAGTGACGATCTGCAATAGGAAAATCTTAAATCAAGACAGTAATACAATGCTTCGAGGACTGATTCATTTCAAAACTAGACAACAAGAAACAACCATTCAAACTGATAGATACAGTTCCATGGGTCATGCAGACCAATTTGGCATAAAAGATCATGCCACAGCCACTCAATGGATTGACAAAGATGAGGGAGATCTCATTCACTATGGAAAGGATATGAAAATCTTAAATCAAGACAGTCGAATTAAGTTTTGGAGAAATCATTTGAAAACTAGACACCTAGAAACAACCATTTAAACAACTAGATACAATGTGATAGGGCCTACAGATCAATTTGATAGATCCCATGACCATTAAATAGATTGAAGATGTAGAGGGAGATCCTATTCATTAGAGAGAGAGCCTTTAGGTACTGTCATGACCATTCATGGCTGTCAGACCAGGCTTAAGTTTTGCAAAGGAAAAATTGGAAGTTCACTATAGCAAATGAGTTCTTGTTAAGGAAATTAATGTCCACCAGTGGTCAAGCATGGCCAATGGGACTGACAAAAAGTACGACTGAAAAACATTAATGTGTAGTGCTTAGTTTATCTCCACCAAAGTAAAGTAGATATAAAATCTAGCCAAAAGCTTTAAAAATGTAATCCTAATATTTCTATGCAGCTGAGATGTACTCTGTTTGAGTGATGATATTTACCTGACTAGCAATTGGAGATGTTGGATATCTGGGCCATAAAGAGAATTGTTGGCCATTACTTGCAGTTGGGCTGTGAAGGATCTTCCATCTAGTGCTTCTGTGACTGAATTCAGTATATAGCCTCTTCCAAGAGCCTTGCACACCAGAGGATAGAATGAAACTAATAAGAATGCCAGGGACAACATTACTATTGTATTTTGTAGGGCCATAGAAGTAGGCATCTTGGATGGAATATGAAATCCTAAGCTGTAGTAAACAGATGGAATGAATTACTCCGTATATAAGCTATATGCTACAACTTAAACTGAAGGTTAAATGTAAAGGGCGGTGTAAAGATATATAAAGGAAAAAATTCATGACCTATAGGGATAGTGTTGGGTAGATCAGGGTGATGAGTCAGAAGTTATTGGAGTTTGACTTCTGATATGCAGCGCCTAAGTTCAATATGACATTCCCAAGGATAGAAGGTACTGGTACATGTACTTTGATAATTTAGTGGTGAATTCAGATCCACATAAAAAGTCTAACACAGCAGACAGAACTTTATTTATTAGTGAATTAATCCACATAAAAGGTCCAAATACAGCAGACAAAACTTTATTTGATTTCATTATATAATGCTTTTTTTTACCATGATCCTTTGACCAGAGACTAGCTAGTATTTGGGAAGGTAACATTCACACTACCAATATTAGAATAAACGCTGTTGTATGTTTTGAGGTGCACAACCTAAAGATTGTATTAGTTATTTCAACTAGTAATATTAGCATAAAATCTGTTTGTAGGTTTTGAAGTGCATAACCTAAAGATTGTATTAGATATTTTATACATCTACGTTCTGTAATATTAGAATGTTATTTATATGGAAAGTTTGATTAGAGTTGTATTACCACTGAATTGTAACTGTGATTATTAATTATTTTAATTTAAGAGTATTTTAATATTTATTGAAAATTAAAATTGTTTTTATAGATTTTATAAGATTTATATTTTGAGAAGGAGCTTTTCAATATCTTAACTAATATATCAATTAAATTATACTGATTTAACTTCTTTATATTTTTTTAAATTTAATTTAATTATATTTATTTATTTATATTATACTGTTTTACCTAATCTTAATGTTTTTAAATTTTTGATTTTACTGAATTTCTCTGTTTTTACACTATTTATAATGAAAAGTTAAGACTTTATTATTATCAAATACGTATTTAATTCAGCTATTAAAATTGGTCAACTAAAAAAGAGATTATTTATTTATTTATATTATATTGTTTTAATGAATCTTAATATGTTTTTAAATCTTTATTGAATTTCTCTGTTTTTGATACTATTTATAATGAAAATTAGGCATTGGCATTGGCATTATTATTATCAAACACTTATTTATCTCATCTATTGAAATTGGTCAACTAAAGAAGAGAAGGAATTATAGTTTACCTTCATTTGCATTATGTGGAGATGCAATGATTATGTTAATAGACAAAATCTGAGTTAGAATGACTAAAACACTAATTTTTTTCTTCCAAATTTATATATGTACTATTGTCAATTAGTTATTTGATCTAAGAAGATGCAAGATATATAATATAAATTCTTCTTAGCATGCAAATTAAAGTAATTACTGAAAATAATTATAAAATATAAGTCTCTTTATTGTCAAGGTATTTTTTTTATTATATCATCTATCAAGGTTCAAATTCTCCAAAGGTGCAATAAATAAGGGATAAGGTAGGATCATGGGCAACTTTGGTAGAATGGATACCCATCATTCTTGTAACTCTCAGCCAAATAGGTACCAGTTTAAACTTGTATTCCCATATCAAATTGCAAAAAGCATCTAAGTTTAACATAAAAACCTTCCAAAAATAAATAAAATTTGTAATTTCTACACCATCATACCAACTTTCCATATTAATAAAATATTTAAATTTTATTATTAAATTCAAAATCCTCATCATTATACAATTGTAAAATATATATTTCTTAAAAACGCTAATAATTTGAATAACATAACTATGCAAATCTACTATGATAACAAATGTGAGATGTGTGATTTGTTAGTTGATGTAAACTAATATTGTTAGCAATTTAAATTTGCTAAAGTATTAACAAAACAATAATTTGTTGAATTACTTGACAAATTGAACATGGAATTGGACAATTAAATGCAGTAGGATTAATACTTCTAAAAGAGTCCAAACTAAGTTTGAAAGCAAATAATAAGGGAGAAATTGTAAATGAAAAATATTGAATACAAATATTATTTTTTAATTATTCTTGAAATAGATGATGGTTTGTCATGTAGAGAATTATTTTCAAGCAAATATCCCCAAGCACATATAACCTCCTTCATCTATTTGCTTTATTTTGTTTCCTATGTTTTATTTTGTGCACATGATCATCCCCACACATTTGCTTGCTCTATTCATATAATTGCATGACAGTTTCGTTGCATTTGATCTTTGGAATTGCACACATATGTTCCTTGGTGTACACAACTAGTTGCCCATGCACACATCTTTTGATGCCACAACTATTTTTGAGCCTATGCATTTTGGCTAGCTCTACATGGTCTTTATTTCATGACATAATATTCATCCACTTACTAAAGTGCTAGTTGGTTGACAATTGTCAGTTGATTATTTAGTCGGTGCATGAAGACAAATAATTGCCACTCATTTGATCCATTACTATCACTACATCATGCTTGCATAAATAAAATAGTTGAAAAAAATGTGGATCCTGCAAAATGTGTATAAAGATGGTTGTGAACACATTATTGTTGTAGTAAATAAGCAGTTGTAATGAGCAGTTATGTTTAAATACTATATTGTCTAAACATTCTATTGGTAATGAACAAATTAATTTCTTTGAACTAGTTTTTTGAATAAGGTACTAGGAAGTGGAGTATAATTATACCTTTCCATAGGATGTGTTGATTATTCTTCATCACAACTTGCATTGATGATAACATTGTTCTGGTTCAATGTAAATTGTCCATTTGTAAAAAAGTCTTATAACATGAAGACACTTGCGGATTTGTCTTCAATGTACTCTTCATAGGTAATGTTTTGTAGGAATGACAAACTTGTCAAAAGAATATTTTATAGTTTGCTTGTTATCAGTTGTCAAAATGGTTTTAAGATAAAGGGAGTACAGATGTAAGTAACTTCTACATTTCATATAATACAATGGGTAGTTTGATCTTCTAGTGTTTCGTAGCTATCAAATTTGTAATTACACTTTAGACAAAATGCATGGAATGGACTGGAGAAGGCATTGATTATTTTTAATATTCCATGAACCTACAACACATGTTCAAATATTATTGTCTTTGGAATTTGATTAAAAAATTGTAAGTAAAGAAATTCAAGAGTTTGAAATTAGTTACCTCAAATGTTGATTGTACTAAAGTGTTTAACCGATCCAAGGTTCTTTTATTATTTAGTCTACTAATATATGTTGATTGACATGTGTGAAGCATGTTGTCCTTTGCTTCTATGTGGTTAACAATGCTTTTAAATAGCATAGATGGAAATTCATTTCGTCAGACTTGGTCTTCCATTGTGAAGAAATGGTGTGCCAAATTTGGATGAATTTGTAGCTATTTTTTATCAAGAAAGTTAGTATTTATTTTCATTCAAGGAAGAAACATATGAGGAAATGTGTTACACCCCCAATTTTTTATTAAGCTTAATCTTACTATTATGTGGTAAAAAGGATAAATAATCTTGATTAATGATTGATGTTTGTGAAAAATATCAAGTTGAATCATTGATTATATGGATTACGATTAATGCTTAACTTAGACATGAGATTACATGTTGTTGAGATTATCTTATCAGAATGTTATATGATTTAATGATGATACAATGGTTGTGAGTGTAACCAAGAAAAGAATCTTCCTTCAAGGATGGAAGGAGAGTATCACCAAAGAGAAGAGAATAGATACTATGGAAAAGGATGGTTGCCATCTAAAGTCTCAATGTGATCATTATGTGAACTATAGGAGAGAAGGTATGTATCCTTAGTTGCTATCTCATTTTGTCCTGGAAACGACCATTATCGACTTGATGTGGAAAAATAATTTTCCAACATCCATGTTTGTCGTTTTTGTTGAAAAAGCCCTTTGGTATTTTGTTGTGGCTCTGCAATGTCTTTAGCTGATGAAGACAGAAGGTGATGATAGGGGAGAAAGACTCGACCCTCGTTTGCACCTTAGCCGTCATCGATCGTCGACTTGATTTAATTGGTGAAGTCACCTTTGAGTCGATATTATGTGTTTATTTACAATTTTGATATATACATACTTGATAACTAGTGGAGTGGATAAAGATATCATCCTTATCATTTATAACCTTTTTGTTTAATATGCTTATGGAGATAATATCCTTTTTGATTTATATTATAGTTTGGAAGGGAAGTAATTTACTCTCCCTCGAACTCAAATGTAGGGGAGTGGGAGAAGTGCCCTTGGTTGTGGGGTGACTAGTGGAGGGAAAATGTCCCTCAACCACCACTAAGAGCCACTGCCCGAGAGAAATCGAGATAGTGGAAAAACAAGTTTCTTTTCTCGCAAAAAAGAGAAGGAAAGATGAAAAAAGTTAGGCAGTTTTTACGTTATGTTTTATTGTGAGAGTGCAGGACAGGTTCGTGAGGGAAAGAAGTGCGAGCACCTATAGAAGCTCATTGAAGGTAGATTGAAACCTTGTCACTGAGTAAGTGAAGCTGCTAAGATTCTTGTTTTTTTCAGTTTAGTATATTAATTCTATGAATGGATTAGGGTCGGCCAGGTTAAGACCCTGAGTTGTGCTCACTATCATTTTTTTATGATATAGTATTGTAGTTTGAAAGGGAGAAATCCCTATTGAATTGAGTTGTTCTTGATTTTACTACGTTGGTTTTATAGCCATGAACGCAGTATCACTTTTGTGAACTCTTGTTTATATGTGTGTGTGTGTGTGTGTGTGTGTTTTGGCTCGACAGTGAAGCTGTCACCATTTGAACTATACTATATTACCTTATCTTTTGCAAAGCATCAATAGCTTTGCTATCAATCTTGAAGTCTGCTATTTGATATGCAAAGGTATGTTCAATAGCTATGGCTATCGTAGTTTGTGTTTTGGGCTCGCTAAGAAAGAAGGTGGTGACCGATTGTGTTAACTATGATCAACCCTTTTGATAACAGTGTTATCTTTTTATATGGTCGAATGGCCATTAATGTATGACTATGATTATTATCATGTAAGGCTAAATGGCCATTGTTTAATATTTGTGCTATCATCATACGAGACCGAAAGGTCATTACTTATTACTATCATAATATTTTGGCTAGGCCAAATGGCCATTATTTATAACTGTGTTACAATCTTGCATGGTCGTATGACCAATGCTTTATCACTATATTATTACCTTGCATGGCCGTATGGCTAATGCTATACAACTGGGTTATTATCTTGCATGGCTGAATGGCCAATGCTTAACCACTATGTTATTATTCTATATGATCGAATAGCCATTGTATTGTAACTGAGATATTATCTTGCATGGTCGAATGGTTGACCCTTGCAATTAAGATATCATTGTAAGCTGAGGTCAAGTCAGGTGGACGAAGGCCTGTGGTTTAATCTACCTTTTATAATGTAATGATGATGCATGTTAGGGTTTTTAAACCCGACTTATTCTGGAATACTGTAATGGATTATAATTTCTCTCTTTTATTTAAGAAATATGATAATGTAGTCTGCCAATTCCATAGTTGAACATGGTTGTGCATGACCGAATGTTATAATGTCACTTAGATGTGATAAGGGTTAGCTGAATGAGCTCATTGAATACATACCTTCATATTGATTGTATGCTCGTAAGGCTATGAAAGTTAAGGGAATTTATGAATTACTTGAGTGGTGTAGCTCAAGATAGTTCCAATGATCCTTGGTGTATGCATTATTTCTAAACCATTAGTCAAGTGGAATACCTTGAAGACCCTCAGTCACTAAGGTTGAAAGTATAATTTTTTTTTTGAGTCTATATTGCAAAACTCTAGAAAACCTTGAGGAAGGTAGGAGTTCATGACTCAAGATTAGATATTTCTAATAGTTTCAATGTAGATTTGGTACAATCCAATACAACTATTATCAGGATGGGGTACAGGAGTATTCTCAACACAAATGAGTTCCATTGAGAACCTTTCAACTATGTTTGTTGGTTTGATTAATAGAACTCTATGAATGTAATGTTCACTTCGTGGAATAGGGTGACAGGGAGTCACAGTTTCCTGAATTACGATCGAAATAAGGGTGTGAGACTCTGAGAAATGGGGTCAATAACCTAGTCAAATGGACTAAGGGTTACTTGATATTTGCATATATGGTTATTTATCTTGGCCTAGAGGATGGCACTAAGTCGAATTGACTATAGGATATGTTTTAAGACCAGTTGTGTCTATTAATTCTGTAGGATGAGATTGTTTCTAAGTCGAGTAAAGGTGTGTGAACAATTGACTACCTTCATTGTGAAACATCTATGTATAATAAATTGTTGGCCAAAGTAATGCATCCGTCTTTGCATGCATTAGTCAATTCACTATGCTCCAAATGGCATAATGCTTCTAGTAGTGTCATAATAGTTAGAGTGGATCTATAGTTCTATGATCGTGAAGTATTATGAAAGACACAACAGTAGAGACTCAGATGACAAACCTATTTGGTTCCTTGTATCTATTCCCTTCATGAAGGGTAGGGCCACTTCCAGGTAGGAAGTTGTGCGGGGGACCACCAGATGGTTGGAGAAAAAGCACTCGGGTGATGCTCTCCTTCCCAAGCAGATGACATGTCGAGGCTTAGGAAGATAGATATCAATTTTCCAGATGTAGCATAATTTTCTTTATATGACTTTTTAGTCAAACATTATGTGTAAATTATTATTGTTTCCATAAGAAAAACATTGTAATTGTAAAGTGAAGGAATTTCACTAGTGTGTTATTTTGGAAATGATGCAATTTTGGTTTTGAAATTATTTTGAAAAGAAACTCATTTAATTAATGTCATTGATTTTGATTATCTATTTAAGCATAATGTCATGCCCACATTTTCCATGTGGTCACATCACGCGTCACACGTGTCATAGCCACATCTGCCATGTGGTTATGACACAAACTATCAAAAATTTTCTCACGCAACCCTAGAAACCCCCTCGCATGCATAAGCATGCTCGGTGGTGAACGCTTAAGGCAAAAATACTACAGTTGTTGGCAGGGTACAAGTACAATTGCGTGCAACCAGACGCAAGCAGTCCAACAAGGGGGTCTCCTTGACACAGTTAACGTCGCTACAAGATTTATATTTTCGAGGTCCCTAACCCTAATTCTCAGTAGATTTCGACAGCATAACGCCTTACGACGTAAGTGGGAATTACTCAACACTATACTACTTACGGAGTTCCCTGATAGATTAACAACTTCCCACGATGCCTTGTTCCTACTAAACTGACTCATGATCTCCCTATGGGGTTATTTTTCAGCAAAGCACATTTGTCTGTCTCCTCTCTTGTTTCCTGAAACATGCTCCTCCTTCGACTTAGCATTCTCAACAACGCAGTTCATTTGCCCTCTCTTCTGTTTCTCTGGATCTTAATTTTGATTGTATTTTTATTGCGCTCACCTTAACTATTTCTCTGATGTTTTCGTTTGTTTATATTTCGGTCTCTCTCTTTTGGGTCTCTTCGTTTTCTTTATGTTTATCCTATCCTTCCTTCATATTCTACATCAATCAGAGTTATCACTGTATCTATTTCCTAACATCCAGAGTTCCCAAATCCTACAGGCCGGTTTACTACTTCGCTGGACTCGGTCTCCTGATTTTCTCCGATCTAGGATTCACCGTGTATTAATTAAACTTGTTCCTAAGCAAATTTAGCGGAAGGATCCATCAACTTAGTTCTCTTATCCCATGTGGGAAATGCCGCGCATTTTCTCTTCTATGTTTTCCAATGTTAGTTTTTCTTCTTCTTACTCTCTCGTAGGTTTTCTTCTCTGGACGTTTACTAACTACAGTTGGGATTAAAATGGCCTCACATGGAATGTCTGTGATTGCTTCTTAAGTTTATTTCCAGTGTCCTTCTGAACAAGGTGACGCGTAATTTTCCTCTTCATTTTCCTAGTTATTAAATTTCGTTGATAGTTAAACTTCCGAGAAACTCTTCCCGGAATGTTATAATATATTCCGTTATGCTTTCTCTTTAAGTTAAAATTTTATTTTCTCTTAGTATGGTAAAGAGAAAACGGCCTCTATGAAAGTCTTAATAATCAAATAATCTAAGTATATATCGATATATTTATATGTATATATATATAAGATTTTATATATATATATATATAAACATATATATTCAATTATAATTCTCTTAAGTATAATTACTGTTGTTATTATTACTAATATTTATTACTAATACTATTATTGCAATAGTTAGTTTATTTTATTAAGTTATTTAAATATTAATAACATTTTTTATTTATTTATTTATTCACTTGTTATTCTTTTATTTATTCCTTTATTTATTTAAACATTACTATGACAACCTTTTTGTATAAACCCCATACAATTTGTATTTTCTTGGAGGACTGAAGCCCTAAATTTCTTTATAACATTGTATTGTGCCCTAATTTTCTTTTTTCTTGTTTTTGTGTGACAGGTAATAAACATGGTGGCGGCCATGGGTGAGACGACGGATTGGAGGTGGCAAAGGCCACGTTGTGGCCACAGACAGGGAGCACGGAGTGTGGCAGAGAGGGGGGATGTCACCCGAAATGGGGGACGGGAGGTGGTGTTTAGGGCGGTGGGAAATCCGTAGTGGAGGGGGTGCAGGCTGCGCATGGCGGCGAAGAGTGGTGCGCAGGCGGAGGGTGCGTGGCGTGTGGGGAGCGCAGAGGGCGATTGTGCTGCGGGGGAAGTTTCGGTCGAGGTTGGGAGGTTTAACAGGGGTGTGGGAGGGGCGGAGCCCCCACCCACTTCCCACTACGTGGGGTGTGGGTGGGGGCTCCGCCCCTCCCACACCCAATATTCATAGGCGCGGGTGGTGGGAAGGTTCAAACCCTTCCCACCACCACTCCAATGTATACATGCTGAATATACAGCATTAACAGCGAAAATGCAATTTTCCCCTTTTAATTTCATTATTATTTTATTAATAACAATTCCATTTTTTTAAATATATATATATATATATATATATATATATATATATATATTTATTTATTTTCCACATCTATTTTCTAAAATGACACAGAAAATTAAAATATTAAGGCTATTAATAAATTGTTCCAGACTTATTTCTTCCAGGAAATTAAAATAATAGAATACAGAGAGTTAGAATAATAAGGCTAAATTTTTTTTTTGAAAGAAAATTATAATTAAGATAGTCACAATTTCATCTAATAAGCGAACAATTCAAATCTGACGAACTAATTATAATCTTTTCTACTTGCGATTTACAATTACCACACTGTAGAGATTGAATTATAACTCGATCTTACAATTCCAATTCATCTAAACATTGGAAATATAAAAACAGGGAATTAAAATTCTATTCTCTTAATTTGCCATTTACGATTTTATTAAGAGATGTATCAATGCAAATACAAGAATTAGACTTCATACACATAATGTTAAAAATTGATTTTTCTTTTGCTTTTCTTCTCTTTATTCTAACTTGCAAAGTTCAACTTAACACATATTGATTTAAACTGAAAATGGAAAGAATAATTAATATCACATTGGCTCTCAACTGATTCAATTTACCATATCTAAATATTACAAAATACATAGTTTCCTCCAACCATCTCCTACAATACTATAGTTAAACTTTTAACACCTTTGTCAAGATTAATATACAATTTCACTACCCAACAACAGATACTCCAAATATACATAACTGTTAAAACTCACAACTAACAAACACCACTGAAGGGAAGAATTTCTCCCTTTCCCCAAACAATAAGTTTTACAACTTCAGAGAGAGAGGATCTCTCCACAATGAACTTAAACAGAATGTAACTCAAAGAACCAAACTCTCCTTAGCAAGGATGAAATACAGTCTCCCTAAATACAGCACTCCTCCAAATCCGACCATAAGCTTCAAGCGAAAACCTGCGTATCAAAGACAAACAAAGAAGAAAACACCACTCATATAGCTCTCCTCCCTTCCGTAGACCTGCAAGAAGGTCACCCCCAAGCTAAGGAGACCATACTCACACCTGGGTATCTCAAGCATTCCACTTCACAACAGGGAACAACAACAAACCCAAAGCACACAAACACCCGTGGGTAAATTACAACACGAAAACTCAACTACAGTGAGCTTCATAAGGGGCAGGAGAGTGGACACACTCGACTCCAGAGTGTCACCCTTTCAGATATGATAGCCAACACAATTCTCTTGGCCTCAAACCAAGTTTGATCACAATTTTTTTTTTCAAGAAATCTGTATTTGACTCTCAAGTCAAAGAACCGGTCACAGATACAAGCCCTCAAGGCTTTCAACATCCCAAAAGAAGAAAACAGGTATGCACCCGAGGAGGATCACTCCTCCCCTACCCCATACTTGATGAGCATTTCTCCCAAGTGGGAGAAGCTCTGTCAACAACCCGACAACAGATCCCACATAAACAAATCTAAAACACAAACAAATCAACATCTTTCTCACAATTTTTCATACAACATTCAGATATACGAAAGAAAGGTAAATCCAAACCAACCTTACAAAGCCCTTCTGGAATGAACTGTTGTAGAGCTCCACTGAGATCTCTTCCAACCTTAGCCACCAACTCCCTCTTCCTTTCCTCACCTCAAGCTAACTTTCCTATTCTAGCAATGAAAAATAAAACTCTCCAAAAAAAATCAACTAACTCCCTTCCCTTCCAAAAATGGAATTCAAATAACCCAAAACCCTCCTGTTTAGAGGAATGGGGAGGTGACACTTGTCACCTCCTCACCCTTCCCCAAAACCACTATCATGTCCCAAGGGATGAGTGTTGGCTTATGTCACTCACCCATCCCTAGAGTACTCCTTATCCCTCTCCTCATGTCATTTCTCTTATGCATGGGAGAAATAAAAGGAGTTAAAGGAGGAAAAGACAGGTGACCCATGCCTCTTCTCCCTTCCTTCAACATGGATGACCCCACAGCACATGGGGAATCTCACTAATGGTGAGGGTGACTTCAAGTCAATCCCTCTATAATGGATGGGTTTGTAGTCATCTCATACCTTGGGAGTTGAAGAGGGATGGGTTGGGTGTTGGTACAACCCATCATGTCCCCTCCATACCTCCAATTTTCGCCACTTAACTTCAGGGGGTAGTTAAGATGACTTGATGGAGGTTACCCAAGGGTTACCCATGCCAAATGGGGCCCTGGACCCATAGGGTATAACCCAGGGTCAACTTTAACCCATTCTGGACAACCATGGTCAAGGTAAAGCACAAGAAAAGGCCTCCAAGATTTAAATAAAAGAAAAAAAATTCAA
Source organism: Cunninghamia lanceolata (assembly GCA_027924645.1). NCBI lineage: Eukaryota > Viridiplantae > Streptophyta > Pinopsida > Cupressales > Cupressaceae > Cunninghamia > Cunninghamia lanceolata. The sequence goes on from BSBN01000379.1 coordinate 6,123,011, forward strand.
ATTCAATCTTTTTACAACACAAATCATAAGTCAGTGTTACAAGAGGGTAGGCCAACCCATTCGACCTTATGAAAGACCACATTACGACACCATATTAAACACAGAGTGATCTTGGTTCCTTGTGGAACCAGATCGGCTTAACAGGGAATAACAATAACAAGGTGCGGAATGATCTCCGAAATCTGTGGTTTGATTAGTAAATTCCTGCACACTAAATTGCAAGATCAGTTTCACATATAATCATCATAGCCGAAGCAACTTAAAAACATGCATTATCCTGACATAGTTCTAAATAGCATAATGAAATCATATTACAATTTTCCATCATCACCTAATTAACTTTTCTGAAATGTAAACTTATCCAAACATCACCCAATTAGTTTTTCCGTAAACAAAATAAAGTTTAATAGTTTGACAAATCCAGGAACTACTATCCCACACATATAAAAAGTATCAATAACAGTAATGTAAATAGCCACAAGAACAGAAGTAAAAAGGTGGTCCTCACACATAATTATGATTATGTTAATCATGACAACATACTTAATGGTAATTAAGTTGATTAATTTTTTGGTATAATGAGTTGGTATGTTACAAAATGAAAGATGCAAAATACAATGAACTGATGAATTGAGAGAAATATTAACCTGTGCTTTGTTGAGTTCAAAAGCTTCATCTTTTAGATCAATCAGATTTTGGAAAACTATTTTTTAGTGGCCACCACTAATGCACCTATAGTTCCAGTAGCATGGTCATTTGTGCTTTTGAGCAATTGTTTGATGGTGGTACTTGGTATGAAATTGTAATCTTGACAAATTTGTGGTATGATTTCCACAGTGCCAGAGTTGTTTAAGATAAGGATGCAATCACAATCACCATGATCATAATTTGTTTCTGGAGTAATTTGGAAGCTTGAAATGTGAATGGCTGATCTTGGAACTATTTTGTTTTCATATTGATTGACAAGGTCACCAGTTAAGTTTATGGTCAATTGTCATTTCATCTTTTGCATCTATTAGGTTAGCATGAAACACTTCACATGTTTTGTTATTTTATCTAATGTAGTTTTATAGACAACAATGATATCTCCTTCAAATATGTTTCCAGCTTTTTGACATTCAGATCTTTAATTGACATTGGATTTAGATTTTCATTTTTGATATGCAGGGATCAAAAGTGAATCAATTGAATGCTATAAAGTTGAATTAGTATGATATAGGTACTAATAAAAGATGTTATTTACCTTTTGGAAGTTTGTTGTTTTCTAGTATGCATTTATTTCTCTAATCTTTTGCTAGTTTCCATGATTAGCTGCAACAAAATTATTAAATGTTAACATATGTATTATGGATTGTTAATATACCTGAATTGTGCTTTTTAATAACATGGAGCTAGAATTTTGTTATAAATGAACAATAGAATTTTGTTATAAATAGTGATCATTTTTTACCTCTAGATATCTTTAATGACATGTTGAAGTAGATTTATTGTCATGATTGTGTTGGAAGTTTATAAAAGTAGTTGAATGATTGGTCTAATATGCTTGTGATTTGTAAATAAAAAATGATTGTGTATGTATATTAAATGACACATTGTCAATCATTATAGTCAATCATAAAAACATGGGAAAACAACATTGTTCTTGCATCCACCTCAATTACATCACGGTAGTTAGTCCATTTGATCATTTAACCATATGATCAATAATAATATCATAAACAATCATTCCTTGCATATAATTTAATATAAAGAAAAATGCATGTTCCATCATTACTATAATCATAATCTTTTCTTTGACTAACTATTTGTCTTCACAAAAATAAATACATTAGTTTAAAAATGGGGTGTGACAACTTTGACACTCCAAAAGTTCAATCTACTTCATCTGTTCAAAACATTTCATTCAAAGCAACTAAGACTTCTACTCCATGTTATCCTAAATATTCATGTGACTATACTTTTTGTATTGATTACACAATTAACGATGATCCTCCACCATTTATGGAGAAGCAAACTAGTTATGGATGTGGTTTTCATATTCTCTTTAGTATTAGTGTTATGTCAGAAAATGCACCCTTGGGAGCTTTTCCCTCTTAAGGTTTAGCCCCCGAGTCTTTAGATTGCATTTAGAGTATCCTACATGTTAATCTGGACTCACGATGAGAAAACCCTTGGGTCTTGTGACAAATAGGACCTAGGGGGCTATGTTGATCCTAGAACAGAAACAAGGGGGTGGACTTGGGCGCTAGCACCCTAGTCTAGCCCTATTTTGGATCTGCCCTAAACTTTTATGTTGGTTTTGTGACCTTTATTTGGGTCCCAGGCTGACATCATAAGTTTTAATTATGAAATTCTTGGGGGGAATCTTTGTAGTTGCATATATAAGCATGTTTAGGTTATCATTTGCAAACTAGATGGACATTGTGATTCATGAGCTTATGTTAAAGTGATCAAGGCATTCATTATGTTATAGAGCAAAGCATTGTTATTGTGTTTGTTTTTGCAGGTTGGATTACATCTTCTCCTCATGGCATTGAAGGGCATCTTCCTTCCATGAGAGCTTCATCATCAAAGTTACATCTATTGTGTTCTATCATCATTTATCATTTATGTTTTTGCCTTTATCCTGTGGGATACACACTTTCATCTGACAACGATGTTTGGAAGACTTGAATGTCTCTCTGGGGCTTGACCAAGGAAAGCCTCTGAACACCACAACCCCCTCCCACACTCCTTGTGATTGCAGGTTACATGAATTAGATCTGGAGAAAGTGGAGTTGCAGGGAAGATTGGAGGACATTATAGATCCAGGATCTGAAAAGAAGCGGACATTGTGTGACATTTCAGGACACGAGCGCTAACAACATTGTCCTCCACATTTGAATCTGCCAAAACAAAATGAACAGTGATAATTAGCATTTGAAGAGCTTCTGACATCCTAAAGAATATTCCTCAGTGGACTAGCGCACTCTCAACATTGTCCTTCGCATCTGAATTATCAGAAATTGAAGAACAAAGGAGATCAATGTCGAAAGGAGATCATGACTTTACGAAAAAACCTACACTTGGACTTGGGCGCCATCACCATTGTCCCCAACATTTCCATTTTCTAGACTACAAAAAATAGTGAGTTAAGGTTCTTTGCCCTTTGTCTTAAATTTCAATAGCCTTTGTCGTAATTTGTAGATTTACTTACTGTTTTTCTTAAATTAGGGTTTCAAGAGTACTAAAGCATTAATTAGAGACATTGTGTGATAACTTCTGAATTTACCAGCTTCCCCTGTGGCAACCCAACCTGACAGGTGACTCTCCTATCGAGTGGAGAAGCAACTCAGTTGAAAAGCCCTTGGAATGTTTAGTGGAAAGGAGGATTCAAACTAAAATCCCCATAAAAAACCAAAACAACCCCACCTCCTTTTTAAACATTAAACATTTTGGTGAACCCATGTTTTTGGACTTTTTGGCACCTTTCTAAGTGTTGTTTGATATATTTGCTTTCATTCATTCTATTGCATTTGAAAAATTTGACAAATTTGAAAAATTCAAAATAATTGGCATATTAGGCTTGCATTTTTGTAACATTTGAATTAATTGAAATTTAATTTAATTTTTGTTATTTTCATTAGTTCTAATTTAAATTTCATAAATTCATCATTTGCAATTCATTTGCATTGCATGGGCATGCTTGATTTGTTAAAAATTGCTTAAAATTGTGCATTTTTCATGAAAACCTAGTTTTGCATGAGCTAGGGTTGTAGTCAAAATCTTGTTTCAAATTTTACTACCTTGTTAAAATACTCATTAGGTTTGATTTCTAATTGTAGTTTTGCGTCATAATGGCCTCCTTGTGAAATTTCAAACCCTAGATGTAAAAACTTTCACTAGATTTGAACTTATCATCTTGTTAGATTTGCACTCTAGGCGTGTTGTAATGGATTTTTCTACACTAATTGACTGTTATTAGGGTTATTATCTGCTACCCCTTCTCAATTTCCTTACAACACCCTTTCTTTTGGGCCTTTGCATTTAAATCTTGTGAAAATTTGCATATTTTAGCTATATTTTCATTTACATATTTTAGCTATATTTTCATTAGGGTTTGACTTGGATTAGCACTATAAGCATGTTGTAATAGATTTTTTGTCATTAGGTGGCTTTTATTACTGCTATAAGTTGATGTTCATCATCATTTACCTTACATCACCCTTTGTCCTACTCTTTTGCATTGAGATTCGGTGAAAAATTGCATACTTTGGCCTATTTTCACTAGGTTTTGACTTACTGACTCTCTAGATTTGCATTAAAAGCGTGTTGTAAAAGATATTTTTGCATTAGTGGATTGTTATTAGGTATATCATCTGCTGTCCCTCTTGAAAATATTTACAACACCCATCCTTTCATTTATTTGCATTGAAAAAAGTTAAAAAATCAAGCATTTTAGGTCATCAAGTTACACAATTTTGCATTTACTTTTTGCATGTCTTGTCTTATTAGATCTTATTGGACATTGATGTTACAAGACATTTCATTATGGCATCTTCATCTCATTTTTCTTTGGTATCTTTACATGCATATGTCAAAAACTTTGAGAGTTTCTACAAATTTCTTAATATGAATCCTCATGTTCACTTATATAAAAGCTATGTATCACAAGAATATATTTAAATGCTCTTCATTTGAAATCCTTGACTGTATATCTAATTTTGACAACTTAATATCTCTAATGAATACATACCCTTCGGTAGTAGAAGATCTATCAAAACACATTGAGAATGATGAGTGTGAAACTCCTTATACTACTTTGGAATTCATAACTAAAACATGTGAGGACAACATAAAAAATGATTCCTCCTATGAAGATATACTAGCACAAGAGGACGAAATCATTGACACATTCCTAAAAATTATCCTACCCTCTTTGGAAAATGAAACATCAATGGATAAAGGGCTCCCTCTCAAGAAGGATTCTTCATGGGTAGAAAAAGAATATTCACCTAATGATCATATGGTGCATGAAAATCCAATAGATCTTCCACCTTTGATTGAAAACTCAAGAACCTTCAATGAGAAGACTATGGATAGCTCTATTACTCCTAACAACACCATGCCTTCCTCTCATCCCACTGCTATCCCTGGCCAAGATGTAGCATTAGTGGATGAGAGAAGGTCTCTCACATTAAATTATTTAGGGATAAATGTTGGGTATAATCAAGAGGAAAACAATGTTAATTCAATATTCACTAATAGACTTTGTAACAATATTCCTAAGATGGTTGTGTGGGGGGCATCTAGTACACATTCTTTCTTAAAACTAGTTATAACAGTTTGAGGACCACCTTGACCTGAGAATTACATCTACAAATATGTACAACAAATTTCTCAACCAAGTCAAGGTGTTCAAAATGTGTTACAACAACCACACCACAATATAATTGCTCACACATACAACACACATAATAACAAGAAAAGTAAGCAAACATTGTATGTGCCTGTCTCTCTTCCCTCTTCTCAACCTATGCTCCCTCCACCACCTTGTCTTACTCAAAAAAGTAGTCAAGAATATGATCTTGTTGAGTAGCTTCATTTACTTTGGCTAAGATCTATCTTTGGGATTTAATACAAACTTCACCTACATACCATGGAATGCTCTAAGAAGCTTTACAAAAGGTGAGTGTACCACCTACTACTAAACCGACTGATGTAGTAGTTGTGTTTGACAGTATAAATGCGACAAAATAGATATTCTCTTTCAACAACATGAAATGCATGCGATAAAAGATGAATATGATCCTCTTATAATATATGTCACTGCCAATAAAAAGTTGGTAAAGCGAGTTCTGATTGACAATGGATCGGCTCTTAATGTCTGTGGCATTGACCTGCTACATAAAACCAATATTGGCAAATCTTTAATCAAGCTGGATAAGACTAGCATCCGTGGTTTTGATAATAAAAGTAGCCCATCTATAGGCACTATAATCCTAGCTGTAATGGTTGGACCTGTGACATTAGATACTATTTCTCATGTTATGTTGCGTGGTTCTCTCTCATATAATATGATTCTAGGTAGACCGTGGATTCATGCCATTGGGGTAGTACCATCTACCCTTCATCGATCAATTAAGTTTATGTATCAAGACAAACTCTACACTTGGAAAGTTGATCCTGATCTGAACACTTGTTCACATATTGAAAGACAAACACAAGTTAGAAATCAACAAAGACTAAACAACTTACAAATTCATTCAACAAGACCTCTTGCCACAAATAATGTTATGAAAGACCCTCAACCATCGAATGCACCTTTTGGTGACGACTGGGGATCATTAGATTTTAATCCCTGCAATATAGCGGAATATAAACTTAATAACCCTGAGACATCAAAAGTCGCGTCAATCTCATCCAAGAAATCTTTTGAAGTTCCTAGGAAAAACAAAGTTTCCTTGGTAGAAAACAATGACAATACTCTCACTTATACTACAAATTATGAGACCTATCAGGCTTCACCATCTTCTAAGGAACTGACATCTCTTTATGGTCGAGAATTTAAAATCCTTTAGAGTAACTGTAACTATGTAGGTAACGAATGTGGTGTAAATCAACAAGGGATTCGAGTACCTATCGAATCCGCTACAACACATTACTCAAGTGGCATTGGATATAATCCTTTTAAAGAAAAGAAATCCTCCCATCATCTTAAGCTTAATGTTAATGTAATATCAACAAGACCAAGACAACATGAGAGATATCTTAGATATGTATTCTCTTAACATTGGATTGAATTAGGTAAGTATTTATAACCCTTTACCTTCGTGTTGCGTTTCCCCCATGATGTGTTATGTGTTTTTTAGGCCTCCTAGGATGACCCTTGATTCTCTTGTAAGGTCAAGGATATTGGGAGACTGCCTCTGTTGTCTTCTATTTGTATCATCGTTCTTCTATATTGCCTCTCCTCTTATTTCATTGTTGTGTGTTGTGTCTTATAGACATATAGCATTGCGGTTGGTGACTTGGAGGCACCCTCCTATGTGACTGTCCCTAAGGCACTTGTTCTCCTTTCTGATTTATTGTTTACTTTCCTCTAGTGTTTCCACCTAGCGGGCGGATGATGAAAAACATATTATACTAATGCGGACCTAGTGTCCCTTTAGCGAGTAATCAAAAAATGGACCTAGTCCATGCATGACAACGGGGTTGTTACATATTATCCGACACTTGGCTAGTGGAATCACTCTGTGTGATCTCTCTATCTTGATGTTGATGTCGATGTTATCTTATCTTGCTAACAACATTTTAACAATATTGCTGCTCTGCGCACTTTGTTTATCTTGGATTTCACCTTGCATGGCTCTTTCATGTAGATGATCATATACATTGTTGTTTATCATGATTATGTGGACACTAACACCTTTTTTGTAGGAAATTGTGTGTTTGTGGGAACATTTGGCTATCGTAAAGTACATGTCACCTCTTAGGGGCATGGGCTTTGAGAGAGCTCGTGTTCCCTTATGTGTTTTCTTCCTACCTTAACATGCTTGATATCGGTATGTGATATCAACCACCTTAAGGTGGGGACCTATATAAGGTAAGCTGTCTGTTGTAGATGATAGTAAAGCATGTCTGAACAATCTGAAAATCAATCACAATTATTTAAGTCCTCTATGGAGTATCGAGCATATCCTTTTATCTTAAGCCCTTCTGCGAAAGGTAGGGATTGTGTATTTCTCGAGGAGATTGCACTATCCTGTCATTTTTAAAAGTCCTCTACGGAGGCAGGGAGTGGTTCTATGACTAATTGAACCCTTAAGCGTGTTTTCGGCAATTGTTGTGGCAAAGCCCAATCGTCGATGTGTGCCTATAATGTGCCTGAGGTGGTGGGGGCTAGCAAGAAGTTCCTTCCATCGCCTTGTTTTTCGTGTTTTCTCTGTGTCTTCTGTGTGTTTTCCCCCTTGTGCGGCTAACCCCCCACTTGGGCTTTGTATGGTGTGCTTTCCCCTCTCATGTATGTGTAGCGACGTGCTCCACTTGCACTTGAGGTTTTGTATGGCATGTTTTCCCTTTGGGGTTGTATGTTGCATTGTTACTTTCCATGTATCTACATTCATTTATATATGAAAATGAAAAAGAAAAGAATTAATCATTGCACTCATTGTATTCACTATGTTTTGTGTGCTTCAATGTTGTCTTCTCCGTGTTTTACGTGTCTTCAATACTGTATTCTTTGTGTTTTGCGTGCCTGTGGCGTGCAGTGATAGCTTTAAGGAATCCCCCCTAAAAAAACTTATAAAATCCTGGCGAATCCTAGCTAAGTGCTATAATTTTCCTAGTGAATCTTTTTTTTTAAAAAACAATATTAATTTTCTTGGTGAATCTATGCACATTTTAGAAATTGTTATAAAATCTTGGTGAATTCTAATGAATAATTAGTAAAAAAAATAATTACAATGGCGAATCCTAGCGAATAATCACTAAAAAATTAATTTGAATGGTAAATCTTTCCCTTAAAAATTTACATGGCTGGCGTAGTCCCCCTATATGTATTTTTGTTTTTTGTAATGTTGAAGCAAGGGCCTCGGGGTCGTAGCCACCAGTGGGATCAAGGGACAGTGACCCTTGCAGAGGTCAAGGATCACATCTAACCATAAAAATTTAAATATTTAAAATTCTAATTTAATCGATTAGTTATAAATAAACTCTATATTTAACCCATCTCTATAAGGTAATTTAAAAGGATAAACTAATTCAATAGAATAACAATAAAAAATTCATTGCACTAACCCTTAAAAGAATTAAGGGAATAAAATATAAGTCCCTTCATATTTGAAAATAATAAATATTTAAAACTACATGGAATAATAAAATCCAAGTATAAAAAATAAGAATAAATAATTGTTTATTTCTAAACCTTAGTCAAATATTATCATGATTACATGCATTAATAAAATATAAAAAATGAATAAAGCACAATTTAAAAGTACATTTTAAAACAATAATAAAGCACAATACTCTACTAAAAACTCAAGTTAACTACATTTTAGGAGCTAAATATGCAACTTCTATTATATTTAAACTTGCGAAAACGATAAAATATTGTACAAATACTTTTCTTTCTACCTAATTTTTTATTTTTTCCTAATTGTTTTGTTGGAGAATGATTTTTTAAAAGCTTTCATTTTTTCCTAATTGTTTTGCTTAGAATGATTTTTTAAATGCTTTCATGTTTGTTGTAGATTGATTTTTTAAATGTGAATATGAGAAACCCATTTCTCACCTCCTCCATTTTGATGGGCTTTTCTGTTTCTTTTGTTTATCTCTGTTATTGATTTTATTTTTTGCAAATGGTTAACATTATTTTTAAATGGTTTATTTATTTGAATTGATATTAGTATTATTACATGTTGCATGTAAAATCTAAGGGGGGAGATTTAAAAGTTTCACATTATTTGCATGGCCATGCATGATTGTAGATGAAGGATTTTATTTTTATTTTTATTCTTTTAAAGAATGTAAAATAAAGAATACATGTTTATGCATTTTCTCTTAAAAAGTTTAAAAGATAAAAACAAGCATAGATGCTTATGTTTTTAAAAAAGTTAAAACATATCGATTTTTATTAAAACATGATGATAAGAGGGAGTAGGGCCAACAAAAAATGCTACAATTTTTTTTAATTTATTGAATTTTGTTCTCTATTTTTTTCTTTATTTTAGATTTTTTTAATCATAAATTTAATTTCAATCTAAAATGGTAATGAGATATGTAATTATGTGCATCAATAACAATATGTTTATCAAACTAAACTAAACAATAAATCAAATTAAAAAAGACTAATTTTGCACCTTATATTTTGTCTTGTAGGGGCCTCTGTGAGATCTGGATCAACAAATTGGTATTGGATTTGGATCTGCACCTGGAATTGAACTATAGGTATCTACAAGCAGACTCTGGATCAATTGTTTGCAATGAATATGCAACTAGAAGGAAGTGATGCTACATGCTATGCTGTCTATCCTCTACTAGTAATCGTGCTGCTACTGTGACTAAATTTTTCTTTCCAGTGATAGGATGGATCCGTGCATGGGACCTTAGCTTAGGGTTTATTATGGCTTTGATTTTAATTTGGTGGGAAAGAAATTATGGGCCTCAAGCAAACCTTTTAAAAGGCATGTGCTTATGGCCCTGGGAAGTAAATAAGAGCTGTGAGATCAAATTCATAATCAACGATAATAAACAAAACCATATTAAAAGTGAAAATAACCCTAAAACTACATAATAATTTATTAGTAAAGGCGAATATTATCCCAAAATTAATTGCGGGAATACAATATTACTGGCAAATACCATTAAGATGTATGATTATATTATAAACTATTGGTGAATCACATTTAATAATGCATCGTGTACCTGGCGAAATAATTCAACTTATTAGTTATCTTCTTCATGCTTGGTGTGTTTGTTGTTCTTGTTGACCTTACTTTAATGCATGTATTGGCCTTTCTATACATACATTAAAGTGGGGGCTAAATGTTATGTCAGAAAATGCACCCTTGGGGGTTTTTTCCTCTTAAAGTTTAGCCCCCGAGTCTTTAGATTGCATTTAGAGTATCCGGCATGTTAATCTGGACTCCCGATGAGAAAACCCTTGGGTCATGTGACAAATAGGACCTAGGGGGGCTATGTTGATGATCCCAGAATAGAAACAAGGGGGTGGACTTGGGCGCTAGCGCCCTAGTCCAGCCCTATTATGGGTCTGCCCTAAACTTTTATGTCAGTTTTGTGACCTTTATTTGGGTCTCAGGCTGACATCATAAGTTTTAATTATGAAATTATTGGTGGGAATCTTTGTAGTTGCATATATAAGCATGTTTAGGTTATCATTTGCAAACTAGATGGACATTGTGATTCATGAGCTTATGTTAAAGTGATCAAGGCATTCATTATGTTATAGAGCAAAGCATTGTTATTGTGTTTGTTTTTGCAGGTTGGATTACATCTTCTCCTCATGGCATTGAAGGGCATCTTCCTTCCATGAGAGCTTCATCATCAAGGTGACATCTATTATGTTTTATCATCATTTATCATTTGTGTTTTTGCTTCTATCCCGCGGGATACACACTCTCATCTAACAACGGTGTTCGGAAGACTTGAATGTCTCTCTGGGGCTTGACTGAGGCAAGCCTCTAAACACCACAACCCCCTCCCACACTCCTTGTGATTACAGGTTATAGGTATTAGATATGAAGAAAGTGGAGTTGCAAGGAAGATTGGAGGACATTATAGATCCGAGATCCGAAAAGAAGCAGACACTATGTGACATTTTGGGACACGGGTGCTATCAACATTATCCTCCACATTTGAATCTGCCAAAATAGACTGAATAGTGATAATTAACATCTGAAGAGCTTCCGACATCCTGAAGAATATTCCTCAGTGAACTAGGGTACTCTCAACATTGTCCTCCACATCTAAATTATCAAAAATTGATGATATAGAGGAGATCAGTGTCGGAAGGAGATCAGGACTATAATGCCCCGCCATGAAACCCTAGAAAGTTAAGTTTAACCTAGCAATATATAGGGCAATTTTTAAAAAAAATAGAAATAATGATAACAAAACATAACATAGTCTAATATCAACAAGTTAAACTAGCATCTCTAGGGATTACACAGCTGCATTATTGAAATTAAACAATAATCAACAACATACATAGTTTATTCAAATAACTCAAACTAACAACTTGATTACATCATCAGATACATACATCAACATCTTTGCAATAATGTTTACAAGTGCAGAATAGTTTATCTTACAAGAGGAATTACATAATTTCTATGATACAAAAACCCTTTCGTTTTGAATACATCAAATTACATAATGAGTTCCACTGATACACAGGTCTAGATACAAATAGTACAATTATCTATCTTCACATACAGGTGAAAAACTGGAATCAAGTGAGATACATCTTCTTTACACACTAACCTCAACGCCAGAGAACCAATGGAATGAAGCACAACCACCTGACCATGTGGAACCCTAAGGTCCACCCCCCATGCTAGGAGATAACATAAGGTCCCACTAAAATAGACAGTCAGGTAGACAATAGTCTAAAAGGAACAAGGACTACACATGACTCCAATTCAATACAGGTAACCAACACAATCAACACTTCTAGAGGCCACCACATAATGAATGGAGAAAAACAATTAGGGAATGCTAGACTGTAGTAGGGATGAGTGTCATCACATGGTTTTAACATGGGTTACCCTAATAGACTCTAGCTAGATGCCAGCCCCCATCCATGAGTTACCTTGACAGTCTCTCGCTAGGCGCCGACCCCCATCTATGGTTACCCTGATAGTCTCTCACTAGACGTTGGCCCCATAGGGTGACACATGCGGAACCAACACTCCTTTTGTGAGGACAAGGAAGTTGATATTGCCAACCAGGCCTTCTCATCCCATCCTTAGGCTGAACGAGCACTACAGGCATGGGTGAGGAATCCAACTATCTTAATTAGTGTGAAAACTACTGAACGCCTAGATTTATTATTAGGTTATCATTTGATTACAAAACTCCCAATCGATTACCTTAGCTAGCCACTTTGGGCATCGGCCCCACATTGGAAGCCATTCCCCCTTCACTGCATCTAGATTCTCACAACCCATAAAATAAACCAAGCATGAACTATCACATTTATCTTCATGATACATTTACAACACAAAATATACATCATTTCACATCACACAGAGCAAGACATTATCTATCTTGCATAGTCATCATAACCACATGAATAGGTACACTGAGTAAGGTATTACTCATCTTGCACATGTATCATACCAACATGAATAGGAGGCAACACTTCAAGTATGCAGTTCATTCAACTCACATGATGCACACATAGCCTACTCCCACACAATCACACCCTCCTAGGCCTCTAGAAATAATTTCCCCAAATGACACAAACACTTGACACCACTAAACACAATGGTCTCACATCTCATTCACTCTCAGATGCACATCATAAACTAAGATCCTTCGTCAATATTTTCATGATCAATCATCTAACAAATATAAAGTGAATCTATCTCAACAATACAGAGTTGTAACTAATAATTCTCAAGACTTATTTTAATTTTATTTAATTAAAATGAATGCAAATAACATCAAATAACCCTAAGACATACAAATTAAACACAACAATTATTTACACTATTTTCAACTGATGTAGATTTCATTAATAATCTAGACAATTTTGTAAATACTATTAAATATAACTGTATAAGCAAGACTAAAAGCGTATATTATTAGAATGCTATAAATCTCTTACCCTAGTTAGAATCACAAGATACAAAACCTGAAGCTACAATGAAAGAACCTTGTTCTAAGATTAGCTTGAGAGGAAAGGAATACAGAACAACAAAATATTCCTATAGATCTAACATCAAAATTCACTTACAACATCGTATACACAAGAAATCAGGACATACTAATTTATGCCCCACGAAAACTAAACCTCGACAACATGACCCTATTACGACCACTGATACAATTTACAAAAGTTTCATTTACCTTATACAATTCCACTCATAATCAACTAATTTCTAAAACAAATTTATAAACCAAATCTTAAATACATTGTTTACAAACCTAAATTCCAAACCTACTTATCATATTTCTACTAATAAATCGTAATAAAATCAATATCAATTTAAATTAAATTTATCAACATTAATATACAATGACTCTATCCAAATTGAATTCTTCTACTTTTATTCTATATAGATTTAATAGCCTTCTTATAACCTAACAAACAATTAAAATAAGTAGAGTTATTGGTAATGCAACTACCTGTTTTAACAGAGACAAAACAGGTGAGAGGTAGATAGTAAAAAAAAATTTATATCTCCAAAATGACAAACTAGGTAAGGCTAATTTTTGCATATAATTTAGATAACTAGGTCATGCACCATATATAAAAAATTTTAAAAAATCTAGTTCATAAAAATAAAGTTATGGCTACTACAACAGACTGTAAAAATAGAGATGAAATCGATGAGAGATAGATAGTCATAAAATATTCATATCTCCAAAATGACAAACTAAGTAAGGGTGAGTTTCGAATATGATTTGGATAACTAGGTCGTGCACCATATATAAAACAATTTGAGGAACCCAGTTAGTAAAAATAAAGTTATGGCTGACGCAACAGACTGAAAAAACAAAGATGAAATGGGTGAGAGATAGACAATCACAAAATATTCATACCTCTAAAATGACAAACTGGGTAACGTTGATTTTTGGATATGATTTGGATAACTAGGTTGTACACCATGTATATAAAAAACTAGAGGAACCCAGTTCGTAAAAATAAAGTTATGGCTGATGCAATAGACTGAAAAAAATAGAGATGAAGTCGGTGAGAGATAGACAATCACTTCAATCGATAATTCCCAAAAATGCAATGATACAGACATGTACAATTGGATCTGATAACAAGGCTTCTAACCTCTCAAGCAAATTACAATCAAAAGGAAAAATCATAAATCAAACATTTACTTCAACAGAAAATTGAGACAGAAATTAGAACCAAAGGAATCTAATTTCATTTGCTTGACTGGGCTGAAGATTCGATGCCAGGTTCAACTGCTGCAGCCACAAACCAGTCTCTCCCCTCTCCTCTTTCCCCCCAAAACTTCCATTTGCTGAAGATTATTATGAGAGAGAAATCCCCCCAATATCTTCCAGAAGATTCCCCCCATTAAAGACAATAAATTCTGCCTAAATCCCTTTCTTACAATTTACTATTTTTTTCCATTTACAATTAGCCCAGACAATATATTTTCTTAAATCTTATTTATTTCCTTTACAACTAGACAAGAATCTTTTTTATTCTTATTTATTTAGTATTTACTATATATGAGTTTTATGACAACTCAAAAATATTATCTATTTTTATTGCGACTAACTCAACATTAAATTATATTAATTTATTTACAATTATTGTTATTATTATTATTATCTATTAAAAAATATTAATTAATTTCTATTTGAAAACAAGTATTTAATATTCCACGAAAATAGTTTTATTTATTCAACAAAATATTGAAGCAATAAACCAACAATAAATAATTCAAAACTACATACCAACATTCTCCAACAACAACATACCAAAGAATAACAGAGACTCACAGTCATGCACCAATCGACCAAACTGACAAAACTCAGGACTGAGAACTCATCCTCATCAAGAATGATGTCAACTAGGGGACCTCATGTTATCTCCATTCCACAACTTCCATTGGTATGAAGGCACGCTCAGACCTGCCAATTCAGGTGGAGTCGGTGCCTAGTACATGCAATCCTGCAACAAATGAAGGGTCGAATACAAATATGTATATATAATCATCTAAACATGCACACTGTGACAGGGAATCGTAGTATAGTAGGGTACTCAACATGAGTAATGCTACACTATCCTTTCACAAAACACATCACACATATCTACATCAACTAGTTCATTGATAACTAATCAGCCAGATAACACATCATCAGATAGTCACATAAGGCACATAGTAGAATTAATCCACATAATCAATTAACCCATAACTGATCACAACATAAACATAATGTACCAATCATAAAGCATCAACAATGTCATCATAGTAAACATCAATGAGTGTCATCAACTACATCAAAACAGTAAACCTACCATCAACATGTCCAACATACCCTAAATATTCTAAGTATTTTACCTTCATCTTCATGCTCCTTAGCCTGACCACCAACACATCCAAGGTGAGAATGGAGGGGCACTACAAGGACTTTGCGAAAAAACCTGCACCTTGGACTTGGGTGCCATCACCATTATCCCCGACATTTCTATTTTTCAGATTGCAAAAATAGTGAGTTAAGGTTCTCTGCCCTTTGTCTTATTTCAATAGCATTTGTCGTAAATTGTAGGTTTACTTACTATTTTGCTTAAATTAGGGTTTCAAGAGCACTAAAGCATTAATTAGAGACATTGTGTGATAACTTCTGAATTTCTCAGCTTCCCTTGTGGCAACCCAACCTGATGGATGACTCTCCTCTCAAGTGGAGAAGCAACTCGGTTGAAAAGCCCTTGGAATGTTGTGGAAAGGAGGATTCAAACTAAAATCCCCATACAAAACCAAAGCAACCCCACCTCCTTTTTAAACATTAAATAATTGGTTATAAAGGAAATAGATGTGGACAATAATAGGGCATCAAGATCCCCTTAGAATCTAATCCATATTATTATTCTACATGTCATGGATACCATCCTACTCGAACCTCTAAAGCCTCTTATCGAGACTATATAGATGTAAATATAATCTCCACGTCCCTAAAATTCTCCTTCTCTTCCTCTATTATATCCAAAATTGTTAGTATCAACATGGGGTAATTTATCTAACTAGTTCATTTCATAGCTATTTCTCCGCTTAGGTCCTTTTCACACTAGGTTAAGTTTACTTAGGGACTTTTTCACTTTATCCCATATTAGTTGTGTTTTTAGTCTCTTGGGTGAAACATCATATATATATATATATATATATATATATATATATATATATATATATATATATATATATATCACTCTCAAATGAACATCTTATCTCATCTCATTGTTGTATGCTTTTGCAATGTGCCAAACTAAAATATTTCAATTAAATTTAGATTTAAAAATTATTCCCACAAACTCCACCAAAATTACATCAAATCCACAAAGACTAGCGAGCTAGTCAACACTAAAATAACACCAACTATGATAAAAACACCACTGAATGTATTTATTTGAAATTTCTGATGCAATAACATGAAATCAGGTTTGCAACACTAATTCGTAATAGCAACACCATATACAACAACAAACAACAAGATCTATTGGAAACTACACAAGACATGTTGAAATAAACATGTGTGTTTAAACCAAAATTGCCAAATCACAACAAATACTGCCCAAACATGCAAGAGCCGATCTCTGGTGCCTAGGATGAATGAGTAACAACAAACACATAGAAATACACATGAAACACAATAGCAGCACCAAACAACACCTCTAGAAACATTAAAACTGCAACAAACACAACCCGCAAACGAAACACTAGAAACCATTGAAATATGCCAACACCTTCAACTCCAATGCAATCCCTTGATGGAATTTCTCTCTATGAACAAAGGGTTTTCGTCCTCTGTCCATCTGCAACTCATGGATTTTCATCCATAGGCCTGCACCTCTAATGGGTTTTTGTCCATTGAATAAGAATCAAGCACAAGTGCTCAAATTTAGAAAATTATGTAAAAATGCAATACCAGAACAAATAAAATTTAACAAAATTATATAAAATATGCCCAAGATGAGCGCCAAAAATTCCAAACACCCTCCTAGATTCTTCCTCAAGTGGATGCTAAAATTATTCAATGACGGTTGTCATAACTTTCGTCATAACCATCAGCCAACTCCATGCAAGTTGTCATAAGAGTTTTTTTATTTTTTGGCTCCCAATAATGGCCTAGAGATGATCCAAGATTTCCCACACCACCATGTGCTGAAAAATAATTTTTTCAATATTTATTTGTTGGAAAGTGTGAAATATACCAAACAAATAAATATTAAATGGAATATTTCCCTAGTTTTCCCATTAACCCACAAGAAAATAGGATGGGTTAGTGGTGATCCCGAACTTACTATTTTTGGAAAGGTGACATGACAAGTCCTCCCTCCCAAAAATTGCTTATCCTCAAGCAATCAAGATTAGGATTCTCAAGTATATCAAGCCCCTCCCAGGTGGCATCCTCAACTAGAAAACTCTTCCACTTGATCAAATACTCTGTAATGCTCCTATTTCTCAACCTTTTATCCCTGCTTTCCAAGACTTCTTGAAGAATTAAAATCAACTTCCCTTCATCATCCATAGTTGGTAAATTGGATAAAGGCATAATTTGTTGTCCAAGAACCTTCTTCAAATAAGAAACGTGAAATACATTATGTATCCTATTATTTTGTGGAAGCTCTAACTCATAAGCTACCTCACCAATCCTCTTGATGATTCTATAGGGCCTATAGTACTTGGGCTTGAGCTTCTCAGTCCCACTCTTCTTCAATGAACTCTATCTATAAGGCTGCAATCTCAGAAAAACCAATGGCTCTATTTTGTGCAAAACTCAAATTTTCCCTTTATAGTGACGAGTTCATTGCCACCCTTTAGTAATGAACATTTTATAGCCAAAGTGGTGAATGCATTTTGTAGCAACAACTATGTCATTTCTATTTATACACATAGTTTTCTCATTTTGAGGAGTTCATCTTGATTTCTAGTTTCTAGTAAACTAGTTATGCATAGGAAAATCTTATCTTAACCTCTAGTCACCTCCAATTACCCTCAGATCTATTAACAACCCTCTTTGAGTTAGGAAAAGGTCCATATTGTGCAACCAAGAAGCCTTTACGATGAATTTGAGACCTCTAAAATTTGTGTTGAATCCTTTAAGATTTGTTGCACATCATTGTTTTTCTCTACAAGTCAAGATCATTTCTATCTTTAGGGAATTTTAGTTTAGTTTGTCTACCTCTTTTACTTCAGAGAGTTACCATTGTTGAAAGCTAAAAGAGAAAGAGGTTGCTAAATTGTTGAGGACACTTTAGCATCACTCAATCCTACTCATTTGACACAATTACAGTTCTAGAGGTATTGAATTTCCTACTCTTTTAGAGTAGATTTAGTATTAATTAGTTAAGTTCATTTGTGAATTGAAAAATTATTTTTTGTGAAAGAGATGTTAGGTAGTATGAATATATTTAATTTATTAGGGAATATCTAGATTTAGTTTTGTTTGTTTGTTGAAAAAATTCAATTGCTTAAATATGTGCTTCCAAGCTTGATGTTGAAATAAAAAAAAGTTTCTAACAAAAAGCTCTACTTCAAGACACTCTATTTAGTTTGAAAAAAAAATATTTGTTTAGATATATGCACTCCACGTTTTCTCTACAATTATTAATTTAACAACTTTTACTACTTCAAGAAATTAAAAGAATCAAGAGCTAATATCATACAATCCATAGCTTCCCAAGAGGATTCCCTAAAGGCTTTCTTTAGGATTCCTTTATTTGTTCAGAGGGATCTAGAAGAAACACTAGAAATCCCTTTGGTGAATTAGGACTTGAACTAACACATAGACTTATCATACTAGAAACACCAAATTAAAAAGAAAAAGATAAATATATTATTTTCATCCAATTTGAAAGATTTTGTTTATTTTGTGTTAAAGAAGAAAAATTAGTGTTTGCAATGTCTTCCTTGTTTGTCTATGTGCCTTTACAGAAAGATTGTATTTTGAAAAAGGAAAAGGGAAATTCATTTGCTACATTTTGCTTCTTTACTATATTTTTCCACAAAGTTTTATTTTTCCTTGCAAGTTTCATTAAGTGATCATAATTAAATATAACTAGCACTTGCACCCATAGGAGGTTCAATGAATATGTCGATAGAACAACCGACGAGTTTAGAAAATTTTCTGGCCTGAATTTTTTACGGCGTGAGACAATTCTGAGCACTATAATGCTCACATATAAAAGCCTAATTAGTTATTTAATTACAATTAATCAATTAGAATAATCTAATTGATTTAGTTGGTTAATTAATTAGTTATTTTTAGTTATCAATTTCTTTTTAAAAAGCAAAAAAACCTCTTTTATTTGCTTTTAGATTAAATCAGTTTTTCCATAATTAATTGATAATTAATTTTTCAATTAATACAAATATCAAACTTTAAAAGGAGTAATCCATTTGATTTAGGAAATTAGTTATTTAATTATTATTAGTTAATTTAGTTAACTCATTCAAAACAATTAAAAATACAAAATGAACAATTGCATCCATTTAATCAGACTAGAGTTATTTTCTCTACTTTTGAAACCATAAAACAAAAAGAACAATCACCTTTGAATAACGAACATAATAATCAAACAAAAAATAAACATTCACATTTAAAGAGTTTATCAAAGCATTCAACTTGTCTACTTTAATCCCAAGGACTATATTCAACTTGATCACTCACACGTGTCTTCGATTAACCCCAAATTTGTTGAAAGAAACCCTAGAAGAATTAGGAGAGGCTCCACCTATTCCTCTAGCCATTGTTCTTGAATAGGTTGCACTACTTGAAAAGATCCAATGAGAAAACACTTGTCTAGAAGCATTGGAACACATAACTCTTCTTGAAACATTCCAACAAGAGAACATCTACTTAGAAGCCTTGATATGTGTAAACCAACAAAAATTGAACACCCTCCCACAAAAATCTCCTCATCCCCTCTTATCAAACACTCCTTGTGTCACTTCCATCCATGTCTCGAGAATTCCTAGGCCTATTTCAACAAAGCTTCTTCCTCCCATCATTCGTTTGTTCTGTTATGTTCTCAAGAAGAAGGGAATTTGGTCAACACATTGTCACTAGATCAACTCCTATCATTTTTTAGTACTAGGTTAGCTTTTTAATGTGGCCAACATGAACTAGCATGTGTGCTCTATTTTAGTGCATACAAAAGTTGTGTTGATCATCAAGGTGGTGTTTATGAACACCTTTGTGCTACGTTATGGAAGTGTACTAACTTCTCCCATGTGCCATGGTTGAATCCCTTGTTCTTGTTTTCACAATGTGCAATAATAGATAAAAGGATGTCAAAATGGAAGGAGTTAGATGTAGAGGTGCCCCTGATTTGATAATGCTCCTTAATTGCTTGATTAATGAATCTCTAATTGATTAGTTAGGGCTCATCTAGAAACATGCAATCCTAAGTGTTTAATTTAAAAGTTTCATGCTCAAGTTAACTAGTAACTATTATATTTTAGACTATGGTCGACTTGGGGATCAAGGAAACAAATAGTAATCAAGGTGGATGGGACCATACTAGTGATTATGTTTGTTAGGGTAAAATAGGATCAACAATGAATATGCAATAAACAACATCAAATACCCATAACTCAATGGAATAGTGAAACTAAGAAAGATTGAATGAAATGAAGCAATGAACAACACAATGCAAACCTTCCTTGAATCAAAGCTTCTATTGTTGCCTATCAAGATCGTCCTTGTGTGTATGAAGTAGGCCCTCAGAGAGTGCACTCCTTTGTTGTTTTCAAGAATGTCGATAGTGAATGGCTGAGGTGATAAACATGCAATGAAGAGGAGCTTCAAAGCTTTGGGTGATCTCAAGCAAATTATATTGGGGTGCCAAAGGTGCGCTGGTAGATTTCTGCAGAGTAATAATACGAATAGCCTGGATGAATAGAATGGAGGAACAAGGTTCCATTTATAGACTCAGAAGAATGAGAATCAACGGTTGAGGAGAAGTATGACGATCAATGGTTGAGAATGGTTGAGGAATGTGCAATCAGTAGGAATATGACAAGTGTCCCACCTCCATCATGAAAGAGGGGATTTGACAAAATTGATTGGAGAGTTAACTCCATTAACTGATCAGTTAACAAACTTGATTAGTCAGTTAGAAGAATGGATTGAGGGATTGACTGAATTGATTGATCAGTTACCTGAATAGATTGAGGAGCTGATAGAATTGATTGGTTAATTAACAGTTTTGATTGAGAAGTTAACTAATTTTGATTTAGATAAGAAATAGGACATGTGGGTGAGGGAATATTAGGTAATTAAATATTTAAAATATTTAATTACATGTGCAACATGGTGAGGTGGAAAAGGTGAGGTGGAAAGATGAGTTGGATTTTTAGAATTAGGACTTAGGATAGAGGAATTTAGGATTAATTAAATAATGTAGGATTATTTAATTATGTGAGACATTAGAAGAATTTAGGAAATTTAATTAAATAAATTGATTTTATTTAATTATGGGATAATGAACCAATCAAATAAACTTAGAATATTTATTTAATTGATAGAAAAAATAAGAAGGGAATAAATATTAAGAATATTTATTTAGAATGAATTGTGTCATTTTTAGGCGTATACATTTTGCCCCTCTTTGATGCAATGCAGTTTACAGCGTTGCTTCAAAGAATAAATAGTCTGATAATGATATATGCCCCAGTTTGCCCCTAGTACAAGTTTGACGACAGGATGCCCTCTCGGGAGATTGGACGGGGAGAAGGTAGAAGGCGTGAGACAAACAATCTCACGATGAAGAAGGTTAGGTTTGAAGAAAATGGGTGAAGAAAGAACCGAATGATATGCAATGCAAGATGGAATGATGACACACACAAGCAAACAAGCAAGTATGCACAAATGATACAAGAACAAACAAGGTATTGCCCCTGTCAAGCTATAAACCAACTGATTAATTGATAACGATATATGACAGTGTTGTCATGGTGGGGAAGGATATATCCCTAAAGCAATATGAAGGATAATGTCTAGTTTCAAGAAATGAAACATGTCATGTAAGACACGTGTATTGGTCTGATTTCGACAATGCAACATCCTGTATAAGACAAGTGATTGATTATAATTGATTGAGTTGATTTATGACCAGACAAGGATCAAGACCACTGATTGTGATTGGATCATTTGACAAGATTGACTTGACTTGATCGATATGGATTACAGATGGACCTTGCATTTGGATCATTGCTCAGACTAATTGGACAAGGATGAAAGATATGATGATAGATAGAAATTTGATTGATAGAAGAAAGACTCGATAGAAGGACTCACAAGCTTTTGTAAGCATTGATATTATGCATTTTGTGGATCTTTTATTGCATGGGATAGGGATGTATGGATGTATAAATAGATGTATAATGGATTCTTTGCTTTTGACATCTTAACAGTGCAAGTATTTTGAAGTGCTTTATTTCATCATTGGGCATTTTTTTTTGGGTACTTTTTTTGAAATGTTGTATGTTAATACAAGCATCTAAGTATAATTGAACCGAGATGACTTGAGTATTGCTTACATGGATTTTGATTTAGCAAGTTAATACAAGCATTGAGGTATAATTGAACCAAGATGACTTAAGTACTTCTTGCGTATCAACAAACAAGGATTGCCCCTGTTCATGTTAGACCTTTGATGTCCTCGATGATCTTTTGCCGATCATGTCGTTAGACAAGGCTTTACATTACTTAAAGTTTAATCCACAAACAACAAACAAAGAAAATAATCATGCCCCCATCATAGCATCTCTAGCTTTTGGCATCCTCGAGTGACATAGAAAGGCATGATAGCATAAATCAAGACCTTGTAAGTTAATCTAACCAACACAAAACATTCTTGCATTTAGATGTATCTTTCTTGCCATAATTTAGATAGAATCATTTTGCTCATACACTTGTTTTGCTTTGGATAAGTTAATGTCCTGCGTCAGGATTTTTGCTTGAAAAGAGCAGGTTTCGCTTGCGCTTGCTTGTTTGGTGAGAGAAGACTTCCACAATCCTTATTGGGGAGACGGCCCTAAGGGACTGACCTAGTGCCTCAAGGGCACATGGAAATATGGCCTTGCCTACGTGATGACGCAGAGGCAACGCAGTTCATGGACTTGGACTTTGATGGACCTAAGATATGGATCGAATGAGACATGATATGGAACAGATATGGATCAAACATGGAGCAGATATGGATAAGATAAGACATGATATGGAACAGATATGGATCAAACATGGAACTAATATGGATTAGACAAGACACAATATGGAACAGATATGGATTAGGCAAGACACGATATGGAACAGGTGATATTGATGACAAGGAAACACCACAGATAGGTAGATGTACAGGTGATAAAGAATGGAATGGGTAGGTATGAGGATGGGCAATAGTGGATAGAAGGAAACAATGATGTGATCTCCAAGGACTATGTCGCATAAGAATAACATGCCCCATTGTAGGTAGAATACTTAGGATTTTTCATGGCAATGCTTATGACGATAGGAGGATGAAAGGGTAATGAAGGATTTGCATGGGTTGGAGGGATAAGGTATGTCAAGAGACATCTAAAACATTTGTCAACATTGTGCCTCCAATCTTTATCAAGACCAAAGAAAATAGAGGAAATGAAGATTAGGATTGATAGACTGGATAGTATAGGTAGGATAGGATATGAAATGGTATGGAAGGAAACTGATAGGAGAAGAGTGATAGGCTGATGAGACAAAGTGCCCCCAAGTGTAGGTGACATAGAAGATCAACTTACACACGACGCCTATTTATCAGGTTTTCATCATGGTACTTATCCAAGGTGCCTATTTGCCAGATTTTCACCATTGGACGAAGGGATTTTTCTTTACTTTTTTTTTTCACTTTTTTCTTTTCTTTTGAATATTTGGAGAAGGTGGAATATGGAAGAGAGAGACTCCAGTATCTAGTTCCTTGAAAGGTGATAGTCCCACTAGATAGATGCTGTCGAATGGACCATGTCAAGCGTGCTCATAGATGTTGGTAGGGAATTGCATGAAAGTGAGATAGAGTAGGTAGATAGCAGATTTTGGAAGGTGCGATAGTGGATGATGATGCAAAATACAGAGGGAAGGCTTATGCAAAGATGGAAGGAAGGTTTATGCAAAAGCATGGACCATAGGATGAGGAAGATATGTAGGATAGTAGTGGGAGGGAGGGGAGATGGAGTTATACGGAAGTATTGTGGAATGGAAGGGAACCATGACCAACGGTTGCACATACTGTGATAATATTGAAGCTTATGATAAGCAGGTGGTGTGGAAAGTAATGAAGATTTTTGCTTTGTAGACGAATGATATAGGCCTTTAGGGACCCACATAGACTTAGTATTTTTCTGATTTTTGCTTGTCATGTGGGATGGAAGGATTTGATACTTTTGGATGGAATGTGATTTTTGAATGGAAAAAGAGAAAGTGGATGGTTGGGATTCGGGAGAGGTGGATACCTCATTTGACTTGAGGGCTTTTTTCTTAGGTACCCAAACTATTTTGCTTTTAGACTTATCTTGTGAAGGTATGAGTTTGGGTGTATGTAGCTTGTATGCAACTTTGGAGGTAATTGCTTGATGCTTGGGGACCCACACCTTTTTCAGTTTGGCATTGAGGTGTATGGGTGTATGTAGCTTTTGAGATGGATGTTTCTTTGATTCTTGGCTTTTGTATCCTAGGTCATGAGGACTCATAGGATTTTTTATTTTATAGGTAGAGGCATCCACATTTTTGATGTTGAATTCTCTTGGGATGGTGGAAGTGAGGTTAGTGGAAGCCCTTTGTTTAGACAACATGTGCATTGGTTGGTCATGATTGGGATTGTTGGAAGATTCATAGATGGGCGAATAAGGTGTTCGAATAAGTGGTAGGATGCATGGAGGGGTGTTAGGAGTTGGAAGTAGCGGAGGTAGATTGGATGGTGGAAGGTGTATGGTCACATGCTTTTGACAAATGTAGGATGATGGAGGTGGAATGGCGACATATGTTTGGGGATATGATATGGTTTGTGATGGAAAGTAGTAGACTTAGGAGGAGTGGAGGAAGTACCAACATCTTGAGATTGCTCACCTTAGGGTATGTATCCAAGGCCGTATGAAGGTGGGGGAACATTGACATGGATAGGTTTCAAAATACCTTGTTCATGAAGGCCTAAGCCTTTACCTTGATAGTTCATATTCTGGAGTATACGATCGACCATGGGATTATGTATAGGTGCACTAATAGTGAGTTCCTTATTGGATGAGGAAGGCGAGATAGCGGATAATGGTTGTTGGTGTTCTAAGAAAGAACATTCATGCATGAAGGTAGTAAGCCCAAGGATATAAGACAACGGATTTGTAGCTTGGTCAATAATGGATGGTGAAGGATCATTAGAATCTTGATCATCATTATGCTCTTTAGGATCTAAGTTATTGGGTTGATCATTCGTGTGCACTTGGGAGGCAAGTATCTCATCAGAGGAAGCGGAAGTTGTTGGGTTATGGATGGGAGTAGATGGAAAAGGGATAGAAGTAATGGAGGTTTCTTGCTCACGTATAGGTATGGGATCAAGTTGTTCATGAACATCTTCTTCATCAAAGGTAGTATCTTGATCATGGAAAAGATATAGGTTATGCATGGTTGGAAATTGGATCTCTTGCTCATGTATAGGTATAGGATCATTGAAAAGATAAAGGTTATGAAGGGGTCGGATGGGAGTACTTTGATCTTAGTTTAGACAAGGGGTTGATGTTTCCACATGCACTAAAGTGTGCTCTTGACATAACTCTTAGGTTGTTTGAATTAAAGTTGAGGTAGAAGACTCTTGGATAAACTCTTGGTCAACAACATGAAGGTGTGACAGACCTTGACTTTGGTGCATGGTAGAAGGCTTTGCGATAAGCTCAAGGAATTGAGGATCACATGAAGGGGTTGTAGGATTTGACATGTTATTGGAAGCATCTTTTGTAAGGTCAAGGATCATAATTTGGGGACATGGTTGACTCTCTGCTAGTAGCCCTTGGATCACATCCTTCGTAGGTGTATGGGTAGATGAATGAGGGGATTTAACTTTCTCCCTAGCTTTTCTCTGGTTGTATAAATTTGGAAAAACTCTTTTCCAGAAATCATCTGAGGATTCCTTGGTTGTCGATTTAGAGCTTGGGGAACTCGATGGTGGTGTTGGTGTAGTACCGGTATGCTTTGGAATATGTGTCTTAGAAGATGGCGAAGGAGGACTAATAGGCATAATGGTATACAAGTTCCAACTTGGTGTGGTGCTTGCGTTGTCATGAGTATGGGAAAAGGATATACAATTTTGGAGCGAGGCGTAGCTAGTACTGGCACGTTCAGCTTGCAAGATTGTCATTTCTTGTTGTAAGACTTGTATTTGTTAAAAAATTGCTATACAATATTGGGGCGAGGGACCTAAGGAGTTTTTGACCAATATATTCTAATTGGTTTGTCATTGACATAAGACTGAAAAAGCTTACTGGTTTGGATGCGCAGCAATAAATGTGTTGTAACAGAGTG
This sequence comes from Cunninghamia lanceolata, assembly GCA_027924645.1. Classification (NCBI taxonomy): domain Eukaryota; kingdom Viridiplantae; phylum Streptophyta; class Pinopsida; order Cupressales; family Cupressaceae; genus Cunninghamia; species Cunninghamia lanceolata. The sequence goes on from BSBN01000379.1 coordinate 6,149,963, forward strand.
CAAATGTGCCACAAGTCGAGACAAATGCGCCAAGCTAGTAAAATGCAAAAGCACTGTAACAGGTAATAAATGCGCTATAGGTCTCAATAGATGTGCCGCTAGTCGACACAAATGCGCAGGAACATAGAATGGATGCGTCGCTCTAGTTTTTCTCTCAGTGTTTTTGCAAATTTTTTAAAATTTTTTGATGTTTTTGGTACTTTGGTTTGCAAGAAGGTCTTTTTGATCTGATTTTCTGAATTTATGGCAAGCAAACACAAAGAATATTTTTATGGTTTTTTTATTTTTTGTGATTTTTTTGACTCTTTTTTGGACTAAAAAAAAGAACAAGTACAAATCCTAGGCTTCAAATGGATAAAAAGGGTTTTTGGCCACTAGAACAAAAGTGTTTAATGAAGGCAACCGTTTGAGTGGTTATACATGCGACAGCACTACTCTCTGTTATGGAGTCTCCCAGCCTGCAAGGGTTGCGCCTTAGAGGGTTTTGGTGGAGGTTGGCTGTCAATATAACACAACTGCACTCGTTGTTTGAATCTTTCACTCCAAACACAATTTATTTATAGTGGCTCGAAAAGGCTTGGCATCTAGCCTGTTACCACTTAGGGTCATTCCCACTTAGACAGACAGGCATCCAAGGGCAGACCCCTCTAAAGGTTATACACGCAAAATGACAAGTTTGGTATTCTGGTCACCCAATAAAAGGGAGAGCATAAGCCTATTGTTATTCATTAAGCACAGAAGACACTGATTAATCCAACTTAGTTAAAAGTAGAAAAACTAAATGAGCTAATAATACTTGTGCACTCACACTATTGTTAACTTTGAAGTGGTTAAAAAGATAGCATTGTTCATTACCATTTGTAAAATAGCAATAATCTAACTATGAAAGATAGCATTATGCAGATATTGCAATAGTTTAATTACTCTCTTTCTAGTTAAGGCTATGTGGAATTTGTATAAACGTTTGTTTTATTGTCCTTTTACAAATTGAAGTGTGAGTTTAGTAAATGCAGCTAGATGAATCTAAACCAGTGGCCTAACCTACAAAACAGATCTAGTGTATTCCTGCAAAGATGTTAGCATTAACAAAAATCTTCTGAAAAATCCTAAAATCACTACCTACTACAGAAGCGCTGCTTCAGAGACTGAATGCATAGAACAGTCAACAGAAATTTACATTTTTCTAACCCTAGTTTGTAAAGATTTGGATAAAATTGTATGTAGATGATCTCTTAGCTCAAATCGAACCTGACCATTGTGTCCGGGGGGGGGCATTTCCATAAATTTTGAGTACAAATTTGCCTAGATTTCATGAAAAATAGAGCGTTTGGCGAAAAAAATAACGTTTCTAAAATTCACTGCAAAACAGATGCACTGTAGTATGTAACATATGCGCTGTAGGATGTAACATATGCACTGTAGGATAACAGATGCGCTGCAGGATGCAACAAATGTGCAGAATCAGTAAATGTGTCGTATCAGAGGTCATATGCGCCAAAACAGAGAGTATATGCGCAAAAAGAACATATGCGCTGTGAAAATAGATATATGCGCAGGAACAGTGGTCAAAAGCGCAACAAGAAAGAGTATATGCGCAGAAAGAACATATGCGCAGTGAAAATAAATATATGCGCAGGAACAGTGGTCAAAAGCGTAGCAAGGAAGAGTATATGCACAGAAAGAACATATGCGCAGTGAAAATAGATATATGTGCAGGAACAGTGGTCAAAAGCGCAGCAAGGTCCTAAGCGCCGGAACAGAGGACAGAAGCGCCGTGGAATTGTTCATATGCTCCAAATTACCCTGTGCGTTGCCTGTACGGAACCTATCTTCAAAAAAAGCTCAGATTTTGATGAGATAAAGGGGCAAGGCCCCACGGTGGGCGCCAAAAATGTTAGGGTAAAATAGGATCAACAATGAATATGCAATAAACAACATCAAATACCCATAATTCAATAGAATAGTGAAACTAAGAAAGATTGAATGAAATGAAGCAATGAACAACACAATGCAAACCTTCCTTGAATCGAAGCTTCTATTGTTGCCTATCAAGATCGTCCTTGTGTGTATGAAGTAGGCCCTCAGAGAGTGCACTCCTTTGTTGTTTTCAAGAATGTCGATAGTGAATGGCTGGGGTGATAAACGTGCAATGAAGAGGAGATTCAAAGCTTTGGGTGATCTCAAGCAAATTGTATTGGGGTGCCAAAAGCGCGTTGGTAGATTTCTGCAGAGTAACAATACGAATAGCCTGGATGAATAGAATGGAGGAACACGGTTCCATTTATAGACTCAGAAGAATGAGGATCAACGGTTGAGGAGAAGTATGATGATCAATAGTTGAGAATGGTTGAGGAATGTGCAACCAGTAGGAATATGACAAGTGTCCCACCTCCATCATGAAAGAGGGGATTTGACAAAATTGATTGGAGAGTTAACTCCATTGACTGATCAATTAACAAACTTGATTAGTCAGTTAGAAGAATGGATTGAAGGATTGACTGAATTGATTAATCAGTTACCCGAATAAATTAAGGAGCTGATAGAATTGATTGGTTAGTTAACAGTTTTGATTGAGAAGTTAACTAATTTTGATGTAGAGAAGAAATAGGACATGTGGGTGAGGGAATATTAGGTAATAATATTTAATTATATGTGCAACATGGTGAGGTGGAAAAGGTGAGGTAGAAAGATGAGATGGATTTATGGAATTAGGACTTAGGATAGAAGAATTTAGGATTAATTAAATAATGTAGGATTATTTAATTATGTGAGACATTAGAAGAATTTAGGGAATTTAATTAAATAAATTGATTTTATTTAATTATGGGATCATGAACCAATCAAATAAGCTTAGAATATTTATTATAGAAGAAATAAGAAGGGAATAAATATTAAGAATATTTATTCAAAATGAATCGTGTCATTTTTAGGCGTATACAATGTCCAATAGACATAATTATAGGAAAAGTGCTAAGATTAGAAATGCGTCTTGACTATTAGAATATAAAGGTTAAAAGGCAAGATTGAGGCTAGGTTTGGTCAAATTGCACATTGTAACTTTCAAATTAGACTCTAAGATAACATGGTTATTCTTAAACATCATCCATTAAAATGGATGATATTTAAGTAGAGTGGGATAACATCCATCGACAAGACTAAAATAAATGAAAAACAAAAATAAAAGTGCCCAGTATGTACTATTCTACTCTACAAGAATATGATTAAAAAAACCCTACTTTTTAATTTCAAAACTATAATCTATAAACTTATTATCAAAAATTATTTCATAATTATTATTATATTGCCATGTTACTGGTGTGGTATGGTAAACTGGAATAATGAACACTATTCCAAGCACCAATTAAACATGATCAAAGTGAATTTGGAAAGAAAACCAAAAAAAAAGTTGTTACAAGTAACCAAAAACAATTGTTCAATAGACACCAAGAAAAAAAGAATGCTAGTGATGCAGAATCTAATATTGGAGAATAATCTGTAAAATGATAATAATAACTATCTTCTAACAACAATATAATTTGAAAGGAAAAGTTCTGTTAACATCCATGATACTTGGGCCTCGTATACCTTACTTTTCTTCAACTATAGGCTATGAGAATTTTTGTAGTTGTGTCCAAATTTTAGACGTATCAAACTTGAGAGTAGCAGTGAGCATATGATGACCTTTCTTAGACCCAAAAAGAGAGGATGCAGACACCCCAGGAAAAACTTGGAAGATTCCTGCTTATTGATTATAACTAACTTTTAAAATGATAACAGTGTGCTCTAACTGTTGTCACATGTGAGCCAATTTTGTAGGTGGTAACAACAGATGGCGTGCTGCCTTGTAATCTTTTCACCATCAATTTAAAGGTATTCCCTATATTTCGGTACCATATGGAATGGTACCATATGAAATGGATCTTTTTATAGTTTAGGATGTTGGGCGACCTGATTTTAGATCTACAAGTGGCTTATAACATATGAGACTACCTCATACTCCCAGTATGCAGGAGACACCAAACTGTACTTCTAATATGAGACATACATATGAATTACATGATTTCTACTCAATTATTTCTTCCATGTTATACGGAGCTCAAAGTTCTTCCCAATTGGAAGGGAAAGATTTGAAATCACCAGTTGATAACCATGACCATCGCAATCATCAGTATGAAGTGGGGTGTTACTTTTGACTTGGTTCACCGAGAATGATGGAGCAACACTTGCAGATTTGCCAACCAGAATGGTTCCCACCTTTCTTGTTCTTTCCTTCCCGCCATCGCAATGAAAAGATGAAGTAGCAATTGAGACATCTGCAACAGAAGCAGAAGAAAGTTTCAATCCCAAAACTGTAACAGTCTGGAGAATCCATCCCTCTTTAATTGCAAACTCCCCCATTTGGACTAATGACTTGAGCCTAACTTCTTCCTCTACAACATTTGCATAAAACTCTACATAACTCGACCTGCCACTTTCTATTTGCATTTCCAAATCATCTCCATTATCCAAATATAGCTCTCCAGTTGCTTCCTTCCCACTGCCCAGAGCTACCACAAGACTAAATGGGCTTTTTCTGGCTTCTCTGGTTGTCATACCAATTTCCTGCATAGGCAATATGGTCCCTTCATATACATGAACATTGATAGTATCTAAAGGAGCTTGAAGTTCTACATATGCACCACTCTCCACTATTATTGAATCTGAAACATTGAACAGATTGTACCATGTCCCCTTCGGAAAATAAGCATCTACAGTCTTTGCGCCTTCCTTCAAAACAGGAGACACAAGAACTCCCTTCCCCAATAGATATTGTGTGCTGATCCCCAATGTGTTAGTATCGTTAGGGAATGTGAAAAATAGAGGCCTTGCAATTGGAGATCCTTTGGTATGGGCTTCAAAAGACAGTGTGTATATGTATGGAAGAAGGCGATATCTCAAACCTAATGCCTTCCTTGCAGACTCTGTGACAGACTTCCATAAGTAGAGCTCTTGCCGAATTGTACCCTTGTCTGAATGATCTCGGGCAAAAGGATAAAATGAACCTAGTTGAATCCACCTATTACAGAGCTCTTCTGTTGTGTCTTGTGCAAAACCACAAATATCAGCACCAACCATGGGGACTCCAAACAATCCAAAGCTTAACATTGTAGGTATGGAGTACCAGAGGTCATCCCATGTTGCAGCATTGTCTCCTGTCCAATGTGCAGCATGACTTCCGGATCCAACATAGGTAGAGCGGGTCAATATGAATGGCCTCTTATTTAATACTGATTTCAGAGCCTTGTTGGTCACAATGACCTCTGTGAGCCCATAAAGATTGTGTGCATTGTATTCCAAGGTATCATTATAGTGAACTGCACTGGCTGCCATGGTTTTGATACCCAAAGGTCTGTGAATTCCAGCAGCATTGATTTTGTAAGGAGGATCATCCCATATGGTGGTATTGGCATTACTGCAAATCAAACAGCAATCTGTCTGTGCATCTTTTCTAGGGCAATCCCCATCCTTTGGCAAGGAACATGTAGTTCCACTGAAGAAGTTGGAAACCTCGTTCATATCAAGCCAAAGGCCATCAAATGGAATCATATTGTGAAATTCGGAGATCTCATTTTCCCAGAAAGAGAGGCTCTTTGGGTTAAGAAAATCTGGAAAATATACTGGACCTGGCCATACTTGTGCAAGGTAAGGAGCACCTGCTCTTTTCACAAAAATGTCATCTTTTATCCCTCTCTGAAATGTTTTGTATGTTTCATTTACGCTTATTCCTGCACAGATTCATCATTAAGCAAATGATATGGGTGTTGTTCTCATGTAACTTAGTCACTTCTAAGTTCTGAACATATCTAGGAACTAAAATATACAAATAATTTTTTTCCAAATTGGGTTGATTCATTCTGAAAAATGAGATTTAACATTACCTGGATCAATTATGAGAACATATTTTTGCCCATTAGCATGGATTTCTCCAATAAATTCTCTCATTTCTTTCTCAGGGAAATTTATAGGGTCCAGAGTGAAATCCTTGAAACCATCCATATAATCAATGTCTGTCCAAATAACTTCAAGAGGTATTTTTGCTTCTGCATATCCAGCTACAACAGATTTAAGGTCTGAAATGTTTTTATATCCATATCTGCATTGGTGAAATCCTGTACAATTGAATCCATATATATAAATATATATTAGAAAGGATGCACATTAGATGTTGCAACTTGATGGTTCGTACTAAAATTACTTCAGAAACAGAACCTTTTACCATAACCAAAACATCCCCTTGCATGGAATATAAGAGATTCTTTCAGATATTTGGAGCACATACTTTTATTGCCGCCAATGATATCCTGATTGAGTTCAAAGAAAGGCAACAGTTACATCCAGCTAAGAATGTCATGGTTTTATAAATCTGCTTAAATAAGCGGCCCTTCAAATTCTCTCGAGTTCTTACTATTAGGTTTTCTGAGGTTATCAGGTAAATGCAGAACTATGAACCTATGATCTTTCCCATACAAGCCTAAGGTACTGTTTACAGGCAATAGAAGCATTTTCTACATTTTAGGAAAAAATGTTGAACTAGTTTTTTTAAAACCAGCAAATAGATTCTTATATAGTTTTACCACAGTTATAGTTGGCTTTGGCTACTAAGTTCTAACCCATGGGGAGAACTCAAGTCTATTCCTTTCCACTAAGAGCTAGAATGACAATTAAAATTTTTCTCCTCGGAAAATTTCATCCTTCTATGCAATGTATCTTGGTGCATCCTTGTCGTCCCTTATTGTGTGATTCCAGAAGCATGACCCTTCTTTTAACTTGCATTTAGGATGATTATTACAGTCTAGTCATGCCAATTTTCCTTTACAAATTTCTGCTAATGTAAAATATTTTCTGTGTACAAAAACTGTAACGAATCTTAAAGAAATTTATCAATCTTCCATTGTAGTCTTCCCACAATTTGATGCTACTGGTCCTGAACAGGAAGGACTGAAAAACACAGAGAACAACAATGCGCATACATAACCAGAAGGAATTCAATGGGGCTGGTAAATAGAAAGCTTATAAAATCCCAAGGGATTGCTTCAAGAATCTCCACATTATGTACGTAACAGAAGTATACAAATCATATCAATAGCATAAAAAGATATATAAATGTAAAGCTGTCATGATAGAGTTACCCCTCTGTATGTGATTACATCAGAATTAACCTTGGTTTCTGAAACAGTTAGCATAACAATATATTAACAAAAATTCAAGCTAGTTTCCATTGCAATTCACCATAGCCTATTCAAAAAAGAGGAAATGGAAATGAAGAACAAAGCTTTAGGCCTACCTATGATGCATCTAAGGCAGCATGTACTCTTATTTGTGAAATTTCGTTGAGAGATAAATCGATTGTGATTTCGAGTTGGTGAGTGGCGGGCTTCAAACTGATACCTCTTACTTCTTAGGTGGCTATGATCTGGAATGGCTTGAAGGGAAGACATTGATCTTTTTTCCCTTGCACAGTTATCACATGTCAGCCATTGATCTAATTCTTATGTGCTTTCAGAATATGCCAACCTTTCACGCACATTGATACTACTGATGATTCTATCCCACCCATAGTTGATATAAGAGCAAGTGAGAATGCCTCCCAGCCAGTAAATTACTGGATTTTATTCTCGGCTTCACAATAGATATTAGTGTTGCCAATTGCCAATATTCACACAAACTGCCAGTAGGTCATCTTGCAAATTGAAATTGCTGGTCCTATATTCTAATATGTGAAGCAGCCTTAAATTCAGGATTGTGGTGTAACTTCCCCAACAAAAAGCTGACGGGGAAGCTGAAACTCTTAACAACTACACAATTTTGAAAGGAAAAGTTTCAGGAGACAACTTTTTTGCCATTTTTACCGCAACTTTCTTACTGTAATGAAAGATTTATTACTCGGGCAAACCACCTTGCCACACAATTCTTATACGACATAATGCTAGCTATTTCAATAAAGTAGCACATACCTGGATAGGCACAACTACAAAGACCCCTGCTAGGCTCATAATGGCAAAAGATGGGATATTCTTAAACATTATCCACTTCAATAGTCAAATGTCAATTTTGGCCAATAAAAATAGGACAAATATTTACCACTTTTTCGTATGAATGAAGTGTAAAATTGTTATTGATTGTTTGAAATTGAAATGAATGATATTTAAGTAGACTGCAAAAAACTCTGCTTCTGGAGAGGCAATTAGTAGGAGAAATCCCACAATTTGTTGGGATTTTCACAAATGATGAAATTCCCAATTGAAAGGGTCAATTCCAGCTATGATGTTTTCTCCTTATGAGGAAAAAAAGCTTCTCTTCTCGCCTGAATAAGTGTACATACAGATCTGACACTTGGAATTATACTCTTTTGAGCCAAGCCAACCTAATTCGGTAGGGTAATCCCTCTTACCAGGTATGCAGAGCTAACACTGCTGGAAGTGGACTGTTTGCGGGGTTGGGATGGTTCCTCCTGCGATTAGGTTAAATACTAGGGTCGCTTGGATTGTGTTTGGGGAGAGTTTCTCAGCAGCCAAACTTTAAGATTGGATATCCATATAACTGGAAGTCAGTGTTTGATCCATGAGCCTCGCTAGATCGAAATCACAACTGAGAACCAAAAATTATGTACAACTGTTCTCAGGATTAATATGGTTTCTAAAGTCATTCTTCCCCACTCTCTTTGTTCTATGTAGTGGTTCTAGGTTAAAGTATCATAGCAAAGAATGAAACTTTGATTCTTTGGCGTGGATTTAGGTTTACACGCAAAATAATTCATGTTAACATCTCTGGTGTCTTCGTCTGGTCTTTGGAATTCTCCCTCCAACAAGAAAAATCATGAAGAGAAGCCTTCGGATAAGGACTGCTGCTTGCCACCTTCAAAAAAAGGAAGGCGGAAACCTGATTCACTAGAGCCTAGGAATTGTTCATTGGTGGACCCTGGATCTTCCTCAAAAAAGGTAGGATTGCTTCACTTATTGGTCAGGATTTTGTCCCCATTCAAAGTTCTATAGAGAGGTTTGAATTCAAACCTCTTTGATTGTTTGCTTTGCTCATTTGGGATCTAGAGTTTTTGGTCTCGTTGGTCCCTTAGTTGTTTAGCAGCTGGGCTGCTGTCTCTGTGCTGTTTTCACTGCTGGTCTTCAGGTTGTTTGTTTCGCAGCTGGGCTGCTGTCTCTATGCTGTTTGTGGCTTCTAATCACTCTGTTGTTGGGTTGGTTGTTTGTTGGGGTTTTCTGCTCCTTTGTTAGTTTTTCCTATTGTTGTGTGGTTATTCTGGTATTGGTTTCTCGTGTGTATTCTTTGTAGTTTGTTGGGCTTCATTGCTTTTCTCTTGTACAAGGGTCTGTGCCTTTTCAAAATCCTTGCCTACCCTAATCAAAAACATATCTGGAGATAAAAGCAAAAACATTGAGAAAAAAACATCGTACCAAAAGACCAGTATGGCATTGGGGCAGGTCTACCCACTAGGCCTGTATACTGCTGAACAACAGCGAGTGGAGAGGGACCAGAGAAGAAATAGAAGTCCAGAAGTCCCCCAATCACTCTATATGTCAAGTAGTTGCCTCCATAATCAATATCCATCCCATTGCTATTAAGCAACAATACTCCATGAGCAACACCCCCTGTTCTCACATCCATATAAAATGGATGAGACCCATACAAATCCAGATACAAATTCACACTCCCAATATCCAGATTCCAGAGAGTATACTGGCTTCCATTCCTGTTGAGCATAAATCCACGCCTGGTGCTCTCCCCCAATCCATATAGAGAAGCAGTTGAAGGAAGGCTAGTAGATATCTCCAAATACTGGTCTTCGAACACCATGTTTCCAAATGGATAAGCATTTCCTTGACCTTGTGCACTGGAATTGAACAGGACTTCCCCAGTGGATTTCCTTGTAACTGCAAATCCAAATGGGCTTTGGGTATATGAAAACTGCAATTCAGGATCATAAATATTACTACTATTATCATTAGCACCATGATAGTTTTCATATCTGGCCACTACTTCTCTGGGGACTTCCCACCTTTGTTTCTCTGCATCAGTGATATAAACTCTTAAGCATTCATTGGACTCGTACCTGAAAACACTCCATGTCATTCATCAGTGATCACTGTCAGATCCAGGCATGAACTTCTCTTAAAAAAAAATTAAATCTGTTTAATGATTAAAGGATTGGTTATAGCTACCTGACTTGTAGTTTGAGGTATTGTATATCCGGGCCATAAAGCGAATTATTGGAGATGAGCTGTAGTTGGGCTGTTAAGGATTTACCGTCTGGTGCTTGTGTGATTGAAGTCAATGTATAGCCGGATCCAAAAGCCTGACAGGCCAAAGGCAGGAAGAAAACTGAGAAGAACGTGGAAAACAGGATTTGGGAATACCCCCACATTGTTGTTATGTTAGTTGTGTGTTAGTGAAAGAATCTCAAGGCATTGTGAACTTATACACCTAGTCACGATAACTTTCCTCCAACGTTAGCATCTATGGTTATGAGTCCAAACCCATCGTACAAATCAGCTGAAATCATTCTAGCCATAAATCTGGTCTGCCTGTCTATTTGTGTTGCAATATTTTTAAAAGTAATCGTAAATCCCGATTATATAAAATTATAAATTAATCCGTGGACCCAATCTATTTAATCATTTTAAAAAAATGTTAGGCAGCTTGAGAAGTTTTAAATAAAATATCATTTCTAATTGTAATGGGAAATTTGTATACTCATACCATTTCCCATTTAGTTTTGTGTCTATTTTGAGGCAGAGTGTTTGATAGAGACATATTAACAAATGACATAATTTTGTGTAAAGTTGGGTTCCTTAACCTATACTATGTACCTACCCATTTATACATGTTCCTATGCATGTACCACTCATCCCTATTTACATGTTCACATACCCTCATAATTCAACATATCCGCTTGTTTATCACACCTATGCTCACTCATTTCCATGCTCACATTATCCATCCAAATTTAGTCTTTTTTCCATCTCAGAACTAGTTTGTAGTTGCTAGGTTGTCCTTATGGTTGTAGATGCATCTCATCTGAATTTTACATTTTATATTCGAATTTGACCGATTTATCATAAGGCCAACTAAACACAAATTTCAACAACGTTTTGCTATGTCCTTGTATTTAAGGCATTCAATATATTCATTCTAATCATCAAGCATTATTAGAATATTAGATTATCATTCACATTTACACACTTCAATTGGTGCACTAAAAAGAATCTAGTTCCATATGCACGTCCTAGGAGCATATGCATGACTAAAGATTGTTGTTTTTTATTATTCATACACATTTTTATTGGTTAACTTAGGAGAACATGTCCCCTTGTGACATTTCAATGACCCTATCAAGGTATTTATAAATACCATCAATCCATAGATATTATGAAGCATAGAAGAAGTCAGGGCACATGGGTGAAGTGAAAAAATAGTATGCAAGTCACACAATTCAAGTTTATGAGTGTAGGTTAGATCTATAGTCACATTGTTGTCCCTATGTTGTTTAGAATGTGACCCAGATAATTTGTGGGTGAGTCACACTCCAACAAGACACATGAACTGTCTCCTTACTAAGTGCAGCCTCCTAGTCACTCCTGCTCATGTGGTAAGAGCTTGTCGAGTAAAGGTAGGATTGAGGGGTTGTTTTGCTCTCGTTCTTGAGGGAGCATAACATCATAGATGGTGGTTGGATCGTGTGATATGTGTGTGTTTTGACAATTGTCCCTATGGAGGCATTCAATTTTAGTTGTGGTGATAATTGTATGACTCGTAGTGTCATTAGTCCCGAATCTCCTGAGCCAAGCACAAAGGTTGTTTTGTTTGTTGATGATTTGGAGACACTCTTGTCTCCTTTCTTCCTTTTGAATGATTTGTTGTATCAAGTGTTGTTGCTCTATGATGAGTTGTTGATGTTCTTGTCCTCCTCTTGTTTGTTGAATGTTTTGTTGATGAATTGGATGGGGAAAATTCTCCCCAATCTTGTCAAGGACAGATTGTATACAATCTTCCCTAATGCCTGGGCACATTGAATGTTTGGTAATAGGGGGATGTGTTAGGTTTCACATTGTTTGTTGGATGCACTAAATTGATTTTATCTTGTGATGGAGCCGAGGGTTTCTCTTTGTTTGAATGTTTGATTTTAGCTATGTTTACCTCATGATGAGATTGAGGGTTTGTTCTTGTTTTTCTCTAAGAATGTTTTTGTGATTTTTATGAATGCAATCTAAATGTATATAAAACAATTTTGGTTCCCTTTTTTCCCAATTTAAATGTTGTTTAATTATCTAATAATTGAAATATAAATGCAACCTATATGTGCTTTTCAAATACAAGCTAATCTATGTTTTTTTTTCAGTTTTTGGAGAATGACTTTTTATCTATTTCTAATGAATTGAAATTGCAAATAACTATGAAAGTAAATATATCCTACTGAATGAAAACAAGGCTAATCAAATCAAATCAAATGCAATGCTGATCTATGAAATGCAAATAAACAACCTATCAAGAAAAAGAAAAACAATGGCTTACTTTTCCAAAAGCAAGATGTGAGCTAATTACTACTTTAAAGCATGAAGAACAGTATGAATAAGATGTCAATGCCTGGCTTGAGCCCTCAGAAGTCCTTGTGGCAACCCTATCTTCCTTTGTAGTAGCTGGGTCCTCAAATCAAATGGAAGATTTGAAGCTTTGGTTAAAGAAATTGAGCATAAGAATGCTAATGAAGCACTATGGCTTAGAGCTATTGAAGCTATTACAAAATCAAAAGGCACATGGGTTCCTACATGAGCATGAAAATGCTATGGAGACAACTATTGTTATGTCAGAAATTGTCCTCCTGTATGGAATGGTACAAATTCCCATGGTTTAGCTCCTCTCCTTTGGTGACCTTTTAACCTAGTTTATCTCAGACCTTCCCAAACCTTGACTGACCTAGGTCTAACTAGAAGAATGCCATATTTTGGAGTAACTGAAGACTGAGGGTGAAAAGTAAACTTGGATTTGGGATTCCCTAATCTCCCTGAGGCAGTCCTTGTTGGGAATTAAGGTGTCTCAACCTTAGTAATTCCTTGTATTATTTATTTATTGCCCATGTAAATTAAATTATAAATTCATGTTGTCATCTTGTGGGAGTTGACATGGTGATGTGTCATTTTACATGGAAGATGACAAGTTGTAATTTTGTTGTCATGCCCACATTTCCCATGCGGTCACAACACGTATTTACGTGTGTCATGTCCACATGTGTCATGTGATCATGATACGAACTTTCAAAAAAATTTCCCATGCTTACCTAGAAATCCCCTCGCACACGTAGGCATGCTCAGCGGCATATGCTTAAGGCAAAAATAATAGAGTTGTCAGTGGCGTACCAAATACATGTGCGCACACCCTATGCAAGGAAACGCGTGGTTTCCTGACATAGGTTAATCTCACGAATTATATTTGAACAACAGTTGTTTTAGGTGATAGATCATTTTTCAGCAAAGCACGATCATCTGATTCTTCTTTCCATTTTCTGGAATTTAATATTAATTTCTCCTCCTTCAGACTTAGCATTTTCAACCAAGCCCGTTCATTTGCCCTTTCTTCCTTTTCTTGGAATTGAGTTTTGATTGTATTTCTATCACATTCATTTTACTATTTCTCTGAAATTTAATTTTGATTGTATTTCTATCTCATTTCCCTTTCCGTTGTGCAAGATCTTCTTATGTTATCCTATTTTTTTTCTTCACGTTCTCTATCGAACAACAATAACACTACATCCTTTACCTTATTCCTAATTTCTTGGTAAACCAAATCACTTACACAGGGTTGGTTAACTTCACTTGACTCAGTGCCCCTAGGGTTCTGTTCTAGGTTTTAGTTCAACGTTTGAATTAATTTTAATAATCAACCTGTTCCTAAACAGGATTAACGATAGGTTAAACTTAGTTCTCTTAGCCCTGTTCGGAAATACCGCACATTTTCTCCTCTTTGTTTTCCACGGTTAACTGTTCTTTCTCTTTCTCTTTTTTTTTTTCAATTGGACGTTTATTCTCTAAATCTACAGTTGAGTTTAAAATGGCCACTCATGGAATGCCTGTGATGGCTTGTTTGCATTTATTTTTAGTGTCCTTTGTAAATGAAGGGATCATACTTTTCTCTTCATTTTCCTGTCATTTAATTTCGGATAATTGTCAAAACTTCTGAGAAACTCTTCCTTACAATTAAAATATATTTACCTATGCTCTTTTTAAATTGTAAATGTATAAACAATGTATTTCTGAATTGCAACTCTGAGTTTAAACATCTATTCAATTCGTATTATACATTATGCATAAATAAATCCTACTTTCCTCGATTAAAATTTCTATTTCAAGTCAAATGTTTTAAACTACATATAGTTTGTCTTCAAATGAATAGTGAAAAGTGAATAGTAAAAGTAAATAGTGAATAGTAAAAATAAATAGTGATTAGTGGAAAGTGAATAGTAAATAGTGAATAGTGAATAGTGAAATGGTCCCCATCCTAGGAAGAGACCCTCAAGGTGGCGGTAATTTCAAAAGCAATACTGCAACCCAAATTTCATTTTTTTCATGGAAACAAAATTACAACTTGACTTATAACAAAATTTAAAACTAATATTTCTACTAAGCTTGCATAGAAATAATTTTTTTACAAACTTAATTAAAATATCAACTAACTCACAACTTTGCAAGTAAAAGAAGAAGGAACTAGACAAGTCTAATATCCTTTTAAAAGCAAATTTTCTCCTTTTGACAAATCAACAGGATGCAGTCACTAATATGACCAAGCTCTCTTATAGAGCCTTAAGAGTAAAGGAAAATAAAATATTTTTCCAACACAAGAAACTTCTCCAAACTTCATAAATAGCTCCAAGAATACCTGCATAACATACAAGGAAAGAAACACCACACAAGTTACTCTCCTCCCTACTGTAGACCCACAAGAGGGTCACCCTCGAGCTAGGGAGATCATCCACACACCTAGGGAATCTAAATCCACTTCACAACAGGTAAAAAAATAACACACCAAAATACACATACACCCATGGATATTTACACAATACAAAAACTCAACAAAGGTGAGTTTACAGAGGGGTAAGAGAGTGGACACACTCAACTCTAGAGTACCACCCTTCACAATATTTCAACACAATTTTTCTCATGGCCTCAAGCCAAACAAGATCATTAGATTCCAAGGAATATCATATTTGGCTCTCAAGCCATTTAACCAATTTTCTCAAATTCACACAAATGCCATCAAGGCTTTCAACATCTCAAAAGAAATAAGGCATGCACTCGAGGAGGATCACTCCTCCCTTACCCCACACTTGATGAGCATTTCTCCCAAGTGGAAGACACTCTGTCAACACCCCATAGTTGATGAGCATTTCTCCCAAGTGGAAGAAACTCTGTCAACATCCTAATAAAATTTCCCCACAATAACAAAATTTACAACAGAAGCAAAATAAATAATTTTCACACATCCTTCATGCAACAAATAGAAATACAAAGGAAAAGCCATGAAATCCAACCTTAAAAAGCCCTTTAATGGATGAAGTTGATGTAGAGTTCCTCTCCAGCCTCCTCTCCAAATCTTCCTTCTAAAAAAAAAACAATCTCTCTATGATCACAAGCAAGGGATAATGAATGAAGGATATAGGATGGCTAGACTAATTTCGGCATTATGAGGCTATGAAGAGGAGAATAGAGAAGGAATTGGGCATTATGAGGATGCCAGAAGAAGATTTCCTAGAGAAAATTAGGCATGATAAGAATGCAAAAATGAAGTCCCCCTGCAAGAATGAAATTCCCCTACAAGAATCAGGTTCCCCTACAAGAATCTAGTCTTCTCTAATTGCTTCGACAAGGGTCTTATTTATAGATTTTCTAAAAAGGGAATGGAAGGTGAGGATCAAGAGTTGAGATCAAGGGCTCACATTATTTGTGAATTTTAAATTCATAGTGGATGAATTAAAAATTTATTTTTTTGGAAGAGTGGATTATGACATTAAGGGCTCACATTATTTGTGAATTTTAAATTCATAGTGGATGAATTAAAAATTTATTTTTTTGGGAAGAGTGGATTATGACATCAAGGGCTCACATTATTTGTGAATTTTAAATTCATAGTGAATGAATTAAAAATTTATTTTTTGGGGAAGAGTGGATTATGACATCAAGGGCTCATATTATTTGTGAATTTTAAATTCATAGTGAATGAATTAAAAATTTATTTTTTTGGGAAGAGTGGATTATGACATCAAGGGCTCACATTATTTGTGAATTTTAAATTCATAGTGGATGAATTAAAAATTTATTTTTTGGGAAGAGTGGATTATGATATCAAGGGCTCTCATTATTTGTGAATTTTAAATACACATGTGAGGACAAAAATGAATTAAAGATTGTAATATTTATAAATTTTTTAAGATTGTAATATTAAAATAACCCCACTATCCCAAATGGAATTAAAAAAATATCCCCACTATCCCAAGTGGAATTAATAAAATATCCCCACTATCCTATCCCTCTCATGCCGCCAAATTCGTCACTTAACTTCACTGTAAAGTTAAGGTGACCATATAGAGGTTAACCAAGGGTTACCCAAGTCAAAAGTGACCCTAAACCCATGGGGTATAACCCAGGGTCAATTTAAACTTAGTTAGGACACCCAGGGTCAAGTTAAGACACAAGAAAATGGTCTCAAAAATTTAAATTAAAAAAATAAAATTCAAATTCAATTCTTACAACACAAATCATAATTCAATTTTACAAAAGGGTGGACCTAACCCATTCAACCTTATGCAAGACAATATTACAACATTACAACATTACAACATTGCACCAAACATAGAGTTGATCTTGGTTCCTCGTGGAACTAGATCGGCTTCACAAGGGATTACAACATAAAGTGTGGAATAATCTCTAGTATCTGTGGTTTTGTTAGAAATACCTGCACACTCAATCTCAAAGTTAATTCCACATATACATATTATAGCCGAAGCAAATTTAACATATTAATGAGGATGTATAACCAATCACTACCTATATCCATCTGGCAACCATATTATATAATAATAAATCATTTTATCATTTTAATCTAGAGCTAGGTGAATAATAGGATACACACCAGTTGGACAAGGGCGAACCTTACATTTGTCCTCACATGAGGAGATAGGCATCCCACTTAGAAGTAGGAATATTTTGCCATGTGTCAGCATATTGGATGTTGTGTAAGGGAATATTGACCGAAACGGTTATGACGGATTCCTATGACAAAGTTATGACATGTAAGAGTAAAAAATAGGAGATTCTATGACAGGTGAAGACATGTGTCGAAGAGCATCTTTCAAAAAGGCATCTTTGGGTGCCCCAAGGTGGACTATGACATGTTGTAAGAGAATATGCTATTTATAGCCTATATATGATAGATTCTCTTACAGCTGTAAGCTATGACAGCTATAACATATTTTATGATGGTTGTAAGAGTCGTAAGAGCATCTGTCATAGCCCATTTTAGAAATAGGCGTCCTCTTTGGGATGGGGTGTGTGGACAAGTGTCAGAAGCATCTTACAATGTTGACCAAGTGTCCATAGGCATGGGTTTTGGGCCATGAGGCCAAGTTGGACACCCATTCCAAGATAGAGGCAATTTTGCCTTGTATTTTCTATATAAACAGGTGCTTTTAAAAGGAGGTGTACTACAGGTTTTACAGGTACTGTTATACTACCAGTTTGTCTCCAGATACGAGTGTCGAAGACTCCTGAGAGCTTGCATTGCAAGTGTGTTGTAAACATTCTTTGTTTTGATAATACATTGTGCAGGTTTTGGAGTGTGGGGTTTTTCACCTGATAAGGGTTTTCCCCATGTATATCTTGTGTCTCTCTTCTTCTATCTCATTTTCTTGTGTATGTGTTTGCTGCAATATCTCTATTAGTGGGTTAACATAGCTACAATTGTAAAGATAAAATTGAATTTGCACTCTCCTCCCCTCATTAGATTAGTGTAGGAAGTATTTTCCGCACACCTAGCTTCCTTTTAGTCTTGAGTGGAAAATTAGGGCTTGGACTTAGGCGCTATCGCCCTTGTCCTACCTTATTTCCCAGGGTCCTAAATTTTGGGGGGATGTCGGCTATTGCCGTGCATTCTGGGATTCCGTTTTCAAATTTTTATTTTCACGCGATGTCGACATCTTATTTCAAAATTTGAAATTCCTAAGGTTAGATATTTAAAGACATTTAATAATCATTTCATGACACATAGTCTTTATGTAAGCTTTATGCCAAAACTATGCCAAATTGCTATTGAAGATCAGTGATTTGTTGAAGCTCTTGAAGTTATTTGAATTTGCTTTCATGGAGACAATGGATGGAGATTAGGAATCAAGATCTTGAGACTCTCTTTCTCTTCCTAGGGTTTGTACACCTTTTGCATGATCGGGAGAAGGATTGAAGCCTCCAACATTGAGCTTGGATATTCTCCATGGACATTGTTGATTCACCTTCTTATTCATGCAAGTCTTCATTATTTTCATCTCCTTGAGGTGAAGTTGTGTTTGTTCATTGAGTGGAACAAATTGTTGATCTTTCCTTGATGCTTGAGTCATCTAGGGTTTTATGTTTATGCATGCACATTTATTAGATGAACACACACATCTACAGATTTTCATCTTGGGCTATTGTTGAGGTAGGAATACTAAAAATGGGGCTTGCATAAGGCAAGATCCTATATAGCCACAACCATATTTCTCCTCCTTTTGCATGTGCAGGTTGCATTTGTCAAGATCTGGTGGAAAGGAACGACAGGAAGACAGACATAGTAGACACAGTCATCACGAAATTCAGATTTCAAGATTCTAAGACTTTCAGGACATTGGCACTAGCACCCTAGTCCAACTGGGTGATTTTTTCAGGATCTGGAAGCCTCTGGAGATTGAAAAGTAGTTGGTGTAGAAAATCTTGACATTCAAAAACTTGCGGGACATTGGCACTAGCGCCCTAGGCCAACTGCTCCTCATTTTTTAGGTACACTATCTCTGATTTGTTTACTCTGCATTTTTGTAATCATTTCATTTCTATTAGTGTCAGAAATTGAGTTATTATAGTTTGATTCTCAAATTAGGGTTTTAAGGTTAGAGAGAGATACTAGCTTGTAAAACCTGATTCAAACAATCACATAAACATAATTAACAAGAAGAGGGAACATTGGAAAATCAATAGTTTATCCCTAAACTTATCCTTTGCTTCCCTAATGTTTGGCATGTGAAAGTGTGGGACTTGGAACCTTCTATCTTGCTTCCACATTTTCCCCCTTAACATTTTGGTGAACCCATGCTCTAAAGAATTTGCATCCTTTACAAACTCAAATCTGAATTAGTTGGCTATCCTAAAACATATTTAGATTGCAAACCCTCTTTTGTGAAAGTACATACATTGAAATTTGAATGATTTCGTTTAATCCTTTCATTAAAAGAGTTTGAAATTACAACTTTGAGTGTTGTGTAGTGTTATTCTATTACATTTTCACAAAGTTTATGCTTAATCATTCTACATTCAAGTCTTGAGTTAATTTGAGCATGTTAAAATGTCCGATTACTTTTTGCAAGACTTTTATGTGTATGATGAGTCATTTAGTTGTGATGACTTCAATATGTTAGATGAAGCCCTTGAGGACTTTATCTCAATTGAACATTCCACTACAACTCTTAAACTGTCGTCATTTCAAAGATTTGTAAATGCAATCTATGTTCCTAAAACTAAAGATGAACCCATGAAACTAAAAATAGTGGTCACTTTGTGTTCAAATGTCGTTCAACCTCCTCTAAACCAGTGATCACAGTTAGAGGTCCTTCACCTTCTTCTCGTCCTCCTGATTACATTTATAACTATGCTAAATAGATAACACATCAAAATTTACAACCTAGTCATACTGTGGTTGCTCATACTTACAATACTCAGATTATCAAACAAAGCAAACAACAATTGAGCATTTTGATATCTTTACCAGCTTCTCAACCTATGCTTCCTCAAGCACCTCATTTGATGCATAAGGTTGGTCAAGATTATGATCTTGTTGAGAAGCTTGTGCTACTCCTTTTAATATATCTCTTTGAGAACTTATACAAACTTCACCTACATACCATGGAATGCTCCAAGAAACTTTACAAAAGGTGATTGTACCACCCACTGCAAAACCTAATGATGTAGTAGCTCTTCTCGATTGTATGCATGTGACAAAAATAGAAATTATGTTTCAACAACATGAGTTGTTATCTCTTGAAGTTCAAAATCAGTATGATCCTTTGATTATATTCATTACAATAAACAAAAAACTAATTAAATGAGTTATGATTGATAATGGATCAGTTCTTAATGTTTGTAGCATCAATCTATTGCATAAGATTAAAGTTGATACATCTTTGATTAAACCAGATAGGATAAGTATTAGTGGCTTTCATAATGTTGGAAGATAATCTGTAGGCACTATAACTTTACCTGTACAAGTTGGGCTTGTAACTCTACCTACCCTGATTCATGTCATGCCTTGTTCTTTATCTTACAACATGATTCTTGGTAGACCGTGGATTCATGCACTAGGGGTGGTTCCTTCTACCCTTCATTGATCAATCAAGTTTGTTCATAAAGATAAACTTCATACTATCCATGTTGATCCTAAACCAGATCTTTGTTTACAAATTGAATCACAAAAGCAAATTATTCAACATAAGATCTTTAATAATATGAAGGTTGACTCATCAACCCCTCCTGCTATAGATAATGTTGTGCAAGAATCAAAACAATCAAATGCATTTCTTGGTGATGATTGGGGTTTGTTAGATTTTTCATCCCCTTCTATAAGTGAATATAAAATTAACTCTGCTCCTGAGACATCAAATGTTGCATTGATGTCATCTCATTGCTCAAATACTAAAGTCTCTTTGCTAACAAATACAGATAATACTTTTACTCACACTACAAATTATGAGACTTATGAAGCCCCACCTTCTTCCAAAGAAATGGCTTCTCTCTATGGTCGAGGGTTTCAGATCCTTTATAAGAATTGTGATTATGTTGGTAATGGTTGTGGTATTAATCAACAAGGGATTCGTCTACCTATAGAATCAGCTTCGCGACATTACTCAAGTGGTATTGGCTATAATGCTTTTAGGGAATATAAAGCTCATAGACGTCCTACTCTTAATGTGAATACAATACCTACACTTAACTTGATTTTCCCTGAGATGATTGACACTAATTGTCCTCCAGAAGAGATCCCCTTAGATGTCTTTTCAACAGATGAAGCGATAATCAAATTCTTGGGTTCTTATGACAATATTTCCCATTACCATCATAAACATGGATTGCCTTATTGTTTGAATAGTGCTGCATATTTTGGAAAGTTTGTCAGCATGATAAATACTATGAAATCTAAAGAAGAATATGAAGAATTACCACAATCCCCCGACCTCCTAGACCACAGTACTCTACTTAATGGAAAGATTATTGATGTTTTCATGGAGAAAGATAACACTAAAAAAGTTATCCCTATAGGTGACTAATTAAGTGTAGATGAAAAATAAGATATGATAATTTTTACATGAATTCTCTAAATTGTTTGCTTGGAACTATTCAGATATGCCTGGTATCGATCCTCAGATTGTAACTCATAATATTGTATTGAAACTAGACTCTAAGCCATTTAAACAAAAGATTCATAAGATTAATCCTAAGATCGCGTTACTTGTTAAGGTTGAAATAAAAAAGATTTTACAAGCTGGATTTATTCACCCTATTGACTATTCACCCTAGATCTCGAATATAGTGGTTGTCGCTAAACCTGATGGTCGTATTTGCATGTGTATTGATTTTAGAGATTTGAACCTTGCTTCCCTGAAAGATGATTTCCCTCTTCCTAACATTGATACGATTGTTGATTCAATAGATGACCATGAATTACTTTCCTTCATGGATGGATTTTCAGGATATAATCAAATTTTCATAAACCCTCATGATCAATATAAAATTGCTTTTATAACACCTTGGGGTACATTTTGTTGGGTAGTCATGTTGTTTGGACTTAGGAATGCTAGAGCAACTTACCAATGCACCATGACCATTATCTTTCATGATTACATGCATAATATATTAGAGGACTATGTCGATGATATCTTGGTGAAATCTATTCATCGCCACGATCACGCCATGACTCTTCGATAGATCTTTGAGCGAATAAAGAAATACAACATGTGATTAAATCCCCGTAAGTGCGTATTTGGTGTTGACAGTGGAAAACTGTTGGGATTTATAGTTTCAAATCATGGTATTGAAGTGGATACAAAAAAGATTGATGTGATCGTTAACATGCCGCCACCTAAAAACATATCTCAATTTCATAGTTTACAAGGGAAGATACATGCCATTCATCGATTTATTTCACAACTCGTGGATAGGACTCACCCTTGTACTCAAATACTGAAGAAGTATTCAAAATCTCAATGGAATTTAGAATGTCAGAAGGCTTTTGAGGACTTAAAAAGTTGCCACATTAAACCTCCTATTTTACAACTTGCCATTTTCGATAAACCTTTTATACTTTACACTTTCACATCTAATAATGCTCTTGCAACTTTATTAGCACAACATAATACTGAAGGCAAGGAATGTGCTGTATATTATATTAGCCAAACATTGCTCGATTATGAAGTGCGATATATTGTCATTGAGAAACAATGCTTAGCTCTTGTCTTTGCAACACAAAAGCTTAGGCATTATCTCCTAAATGCTAAGATACATGTAATAGTAAAATTTGACCCTTTGAAACATCTATTTGCTAAAACAGATCTTTTCGCTCACCTTGCTAAATGGGTTATGTTGTTAACTGAATTTGATCTCAAATTTATATCTCAGAAAACAATTAAAGGACAAGCATTAACCGACCATTTAGATGAGGCACCCTCTCCTTTTTCTATACAGGATTAGGAGACATTCCCTGATGATCAAATCTTAGTTATTGATACAAAAGATAAATGGGAATTGTATTTTGATGGATCGAGATGTCAAACTGACTCCGGTACTGGTGTCATACTGGTACCCCCTGTAGGTAAGTCGATTCCTATGTCTTACCTCCTAAACTTCTCATGCATAAACAATATTGCTAAGTATGAAGCTCTTATTGCAAGACTTCGTGCCACTTTGGATTTAAACATCAAAAACCTCACTATATATGGTAACTCACAACTAATTGTAAGACAAATAAATGGATCATATCAAGCTAAACAAGACAAATTATCTCAATATCGTGATTTTGCTTTGTCTTTATTCAAGCGATTTACATCATTTTCAATTGACACTATTCCAAGAAAAGACAACGACATGTGAATGCAATGGCAAGTACAGCTTCCCTTATATCCCCTGATGATTCTCTTGATGAATTTACCTTTATTATCCATAATCTTAAAACAACAGTCATAGAAGATCCTATAGTTGCAAGTCTTGATCTTTGTTATGATATAAACTATGATGAATGGTTCTCCCATATATCCAACTATTTGCGTGATGGAACCATCCCTAATTCAACATCTAAAAATGCTCGAGTTCACCTACATAAAACTTTCAACACGATATATCATTCTATCTAATGTCTTATATAGATAAAGTTATAATGGTGTCCCTCGATGTCTTAGTAATTTAGAGATTCCAATAGCTTAAGAAGAAGCTCACTCCAATGCTTGTGGAGGTTATTTTGGAGGAAAATCATTGGTATAAAAACTAATACATATGGGATATTATTGGCAACACATGGAATAAGATTCCTTTGCCTACGTCAAGAAATGTCCGCAATGTCAACAACATCAGCATCTAATCCAAGCACCTGCCCAGGAACTTTGTGCCCAAGTGTCACCTTGGCCATTCTCTATTTGGGGCTTGGATCTAATTGGTAAAATCTCTCCACCCTCCTCTCAAGGACATACATTTATTATCACTACTATGGATTACTTCACAAAGTGGGTTGAAGCCATCCCTTTACGATCCAGGACTGCTGATGTAATTTGTCATTTTATACAAGATAACATAATATCTCGATTTGGTATACCTTCCTCCTTGGTCTCTGACAATGGAATGCCATTCAAGAACAAGGAAGTGAAGAAATTTCTATAAAAGTGTCACATTCAACATCGTTTCTCTACGCCCTATTATCCTCAATCAAATGGCCAAGTAGAAGCTTCAAACAAGGTTATAGGACAAATTTTATGCAAAACTGTTAACAAACATTAGAAAGACTGGAATATTCAATTATCCTACACGTTATGGGCTTATAGAACAAGTATTCATATGGCTACTGGAACTACCCCATATAATATTGTTTATGGCCCCGACGTAGTAATGCCCTTGGAACTCAAAATTCCCTCATTAAGAGTCTCCTTGCGAGATGTTATTGACGATGATATATGGAAAGAGAAAAGAGATTACAACAACTTGAGATGCTAGATGAACAACTTATCAAAGCTCTTGAGCATCTTAAGGCACATCAGAAGAGTATACAATGATCATACAATGAGCATGTTATACACCATTCATTTGATGTTGGAGACTTGGTACTTTATGAGAATTAATGCAATGTGAATACACCTCCTAGAGAAAAAGGAAAGTTCAACCGTAATTGGCTCGGACCATATGTCGTTACTGAATCCTTTGGATCAAAAGCGTATAAGCTAGTTGACGAACAAGGTACGCTGCTTAAAGAACCTATTAATGTTGTGCACCTCAAGAAATTTTATGCTTAAGGTTATATGTTAGATGTTACTTTAAAAAGAAAAACTTATTAGTTAATTTAGCTTTAGTTTCAACAAGATATGATTATTTTGTCTTAATTCATTTAACATAGGAATCTCTTTCAGTTAATCATTGTGGTATCTTGGTAAACATGCTTTATTAAGATCACTTTGTATTAACTTTGTATAGCATAGAATATTAGTTATGTATGAAATTTATTAATCATTGTTCTCTTACTATATGTTTTGCAAAGAATTGTTTAGTATCACATTTGCATTAATTACATTTCCTCATAAGCATTAACATTTATCACTAGTTATATTTTACATAAATCACATGTGATAGATTAGACAACACTAGAAATAGTAATAAGAAAACATCTCATATATATATATCATCAGTTTACATATATATCCGAGTCGACTATCCCTTATATCAAAATGGGATGTCATAGTAAATCATATACATCAGATAGTTGAACCCCTGTCACCTATGCCCTTGGGACCTCATGGTGCACGTGTGACGAAAACCTAACCATGTGTGGCTACGAATAACGAATGACTCCTAGAGACACTCCATGATTGCAACCCCATGAGCTCAACTCTGAGTCCCATCGCCTCACCCTGTAGCTCTATATACATTTGCTGATACTAGTCTCTCTCTGTCTGAGCCCTGTCTCTATCATCTCTCACCTGGCACAGCTCGGGAAGTAAGATCTTGCTAGTGACAGGATCTCTCTCAGATACAGGTATAGTTGATGCCTGATCTTGTAGCATTTGGAGCTCTACCTTCACACGCTCAGTTCTCTAGATAGCCTAATCTAGAATAGACTCCACTACTAATCGATATCTCATGAAAGGCATAAAGATCTCCACATGTCGCCCTATGGATGGCTGTGGCAAGTATCCCATTTGCACCCGCTACTCGGCTACATCGGCTGGAACTATCTCTGCTATGATGTGGCTCACCAAGTCATGCTAGGCATCTGTCCCAACTGCAAAAAGAAAAAAAATAGATATCGATACCTCATATAGACATCATAAACAAATAATCACAAATAATTGCATCTAAACATAAAAAGCATCCTACCTAGATCTCCATCTTGCCAAGATGGATCTTGGATAGCTGATGGTGTGATTAGCTCTACATTTGCCTCTATAGCTTGGGGCATATGACTACTGGTCTCCCCTCGCTCCTGCCATCTTGATCTCCTCACATATGTAGGGGTTGGTCCATGAGTTCTTGATTGTGATTGAGACTTGGCCTCCTCATCACTATCTGCCTCCTATTGATCTCACCTCGGTCTCACCCTAAAGACATATCGTGACAGGACCTCCTCCTCATCATCGTCATCATCCTCATCATCATCTAGATCATAGTATCCTACAAATTCACTAATGTCATCCTCTATCCCTGTGTCACTCACGTGACCGGCCTAAGGTCTAGGATCGCCTATGGGGTGACCAAGCGGATAGATAGGAGTGGGTCATGCTGTCTGCCACTAGATCTGGTATGCTTGGGTGACTCCGACATCATTTGCATTAGATTTTGGCTCTGCATCCTCTGGACCATCATCATCACTAACTGCTACATTTGCTAATGTCAGCCGTCAGGCATTGTTCGCCCTGACTATGCTATGCATAGAGCGCGCATAGCTTGGATGCATCATAGGCACATCCTGTCGGCATCCAAAATGTTACAGTACTCAATCAAACTAAAACCATGAAACAATGTGATTGAGGTGACCGGACATCA
Organism: Cunninghamia lanceolata; assembly: GCA_027924645.1. Lineage (NCBI taxonomy): Eukaryota > Viridiplantae > Streptophyta > Pinopsida > Cupressales > Cupressaceae > Cunninghamia > Cunninghamia lanceolata. The sequence continues at coordinate 6,176,533 of BSBN01000379.1, forward strand.
ACTGATCCCTCTGCATCCTCACTAACTGTCTCCACTGACCTGGCCACACTATATAGCTTCGATATGATCTCCAGATGATATCACTGGGATGTAATCTATAAAAAATAATCCTCTAGTACAGTAGATCACCGTGTCTCTAGCATCTGATAAGAGGATAGACATTGACCTGTGGATAGGTGAATGTTGGCTCTATAGGAAAGCCTGTAGGCTGTGTGCATATGATATGCTCAAAGGCCCAGACCTATAGTAATGTGCAACACATCAAGCCCTATGCCTCATAATGGACATACCATCCCAACTCGCAATAGAGGCACACAAGCATACTGCACCCCCACGTGTCAACTGTCCGATGCTCCTCCATAGCCCTGATAGTATGAATAAGGCCCCCGTGAAGGTGAATGCCTCATCCATTTGGTGCGACTGCTAATGCTACTGTGACAATCATAATCTTTTGAATTAGAGGAATGTAAGCGCATCCATGCTCTAGTAACCGAAGTTATATGTGCACACGCTCTGCCTGAGTGATTGTGCGACCTAGACAGTACATCTGGCTCTCCCATGTATATGCCACTGAGTGATGCTCTATGACCCTCACTGTCTCCCCACGTATAGGCAGGCACATGATCCTATAGACATCCTCCAGTGTGATGGTCATATCCCCTATAGGCAGATGGAATGTAGAACTATCTGCATTCCACCTCTCCATCAGTGCCATCGGCATACTAGAGTGAAACCTAATTGTGGGCATGTCGAATACCCACTTGAGACCCACTTCTTATAAGTGGCCTCTCTCTACATTAGTCATGGTGCTAATGTGATCATGAAGCAACAACATTAGGTGACCACCTTATGCTCTCGCATCCCCAAAACAATCTGGATGATAAACAATGAGAGAATGAATCAGTAAACCACATGAAAATAAAACTAAGTATCTACTACAACAGTCAGTACCTTGCCCCTGGGGCCCTTGTCCTTTCTATACTTGGATTCCTGAGGTGGACTAGGGTACCCTAAGAGGACCTGGGCACCCTAGGTGGACTTGGGAGCCCCTTTTGGGGACCCTTGTCCATAGTTGTCCTAATTAGTACAAAAAATGATAAAATCTAAAAGACATAGAATGAATGATAGCACAAGCAAGGATTAGGACCCTACCTTGACCTCGAAACATCTCTCTACCACTCAGGCTTGGAGCATCTCCAGTCGCGGAAGATGGTATGGACGTCAGGTCAGCATTGCCAAGCTCTCTCTCTCTCTCTCCTTCTCCTTCTCTCCTCTACACAATGGAAAGTAACAATGAATAGTGAGAAGTGAAAAATCCCTTTACATATAGTAAGTCGATGAGAATTCCTATAACTATCTAGGTGCAAAATTGAACTATTTTACTCTTGAGCCTTTATCTTGAGCTGTCAAACTCAGATTTTCATGCCATTTGTTGTGTTGGAATCCCAGTTCCACTCTCTATCTTACCCAATGTGTTGTGCTTGGCCGTTGTTTCTCCAAACAACCCTCACAACACATTTCTAATCAAGTTCCCTTGAAATCAACACATGTAGATATCTCCTTTTTTTCTCCTTTTCAGACTAAGAAAGTAGAAACAAGGAGGGCATATATCTCCCTCAATTTCCTCCCTCATCATGTCTCATCACTCAACTCCCTTAGTGTTTATGAATTGACTTATTGGTGGTGGTTGTAGGTTGATTCGATTTTTGATTCTCTGACAAGTGTTCCTTTGTAGGTTGTGGTTCCTAACTTTGTGGTCTTGCAGGATTGCAGACTTGGGGGCTCCTTCCTCTCTTGTGACAACACTTAGACATCCTCTACAGTATCCTTTTGGATATCCTTTTCATGATTGATGTATTTACTTTCCTTTAGGTGCATATGCACATAGTGTCATATGGCCACTAAAGTGGGGGCTAAATGTTATGTCAGAAATTGTCCTCCTGTATGGAATGGTACAATTTCCCATGCTTTAGCTACTCTCCTTTGGTGACCCTTTAACCTAGTTTATTTCAGACCTTCTCGAACCCTGACTGACCTAGGTCTAACTGGAAGAATGTCATATTTTGGAGTAACTGAACACTGAGGGTGAAAAGTAAACTTGGATTTGGGATCCCCTAACCTCCTTGAGGCAGTCCTGAGTGGGAAATCAGAGCTTGGGCTTGGGCATTAGCACCCTTGTCCTACCCTATTTCCTAGGGTCTTGGATTTTGGAGGGATGTTGGCTATTGCCGTGCATTCTGGGATTCTGTTTTCAAATTTTTTGTTTTCATGCGATGTCGACATCTAATTTTAAAATTTGAAATTCCTAAGGTTAGACATTTATTAAAGACATTTGAAAATCATTTCATGACACAAAATATTTATGTAAGCTTTATGCCAAAACTCTACCAAAGTTGCTATTGAAGATCAGTGATTTGTTGAAGCTCTTGAAGTTATTTGAATTTACTTTCATGGAGACAATGGATGGATATTAGGAATCAAGATCTTGAGACTATCTTGCTCTTCCTAGGATTTGTACACCTTTTGCATCATCGGGAGAAGGGTTGAAGCTTCCAACATCGAGCTTGGAGATCCTCCGTGGGCATTTCTTATTCGCCTTCTTGTTCATGTAAGTCTTCATTGTTTTCATCTCCTTGAAGTGAAGTTGTGTTTGTTCATTGAGTGGAACAAATTGTTGATCTTTCCTTGATGCTTGAGTCATCTAGGGTTTTATGTTTATGCATGCACATTTATTAGATGAACACACACATATACAGATTTTCATCTTGGGCTATTGTTGAGGTAGGAATATCAAAAATGGGGCTTGACTGAGGCAAGCTCCTATATAGCCACAACCATCTTTCTCCTCCTTTTTCTTGTGCATGTTGCATTTGTCGAGATCCGAAGGAAAGGAGTGACAGGAAGATGGACATTGCAGAGATAGTCATCACAAAATTTGGATTTCAATATTCCAAGACTTTTAGGACATTGGCACTAGCGCCCTAGTCCAACTAGGTGATTTTTCTAGGATCTGGAAGCCTCTGGAGATTGAAAAGTAGCTGGTGCAGAAAATCCTAACATTTGGAAAATTGTGGGACATTTGCACTAGCGCCCTAGTCCAACTTCTCATTTTTTGGGTACACTATCTTTGATCTATTTACTCTACATTTCTATAATCATTTCATTTCCATTTGTGTCAGAAATTGAGTTATTACAGTTTGATTTGCAAATTAGGGTTTTAAGGTTAGAGAGAGATACTAGCTTGTAAAACCTGATTCAAACAGTCACATAAGCATAATTAACAGGAAAAGGGAACATTGGAAAATCAGTAGTTTATCCCTAAACTTATCCCTTGCTTCCCTAATGTTTGGCATGTGAAAGTGTGGGACTTGGAACCTTCTATCTTGCTTCCACATTTTCCCACTAAAAACTATAAAGCAAAGCAAAAGAAGAGATGCAATATTGAATTTGCCTCCCCAAATGCATAGAGGAGGGGGTTATTTATAGGCATAAAATCGACACCAAAGGTGGTTGTGATTGGGGAGTGATATGAATCTAATTGAGAGTGAACACTGGCTGTAGAGATCACAAGAGAAGAAATAAATTTTACACTTGACTAATTTCAATATAACTAAGATTGATTGGGAGATGTGATTGGGCTAGTTAGGAGTGTTGAATCAGTCAGGGGGAGTTGGCAATTAGTTAGAGAAGAAGACCCACACAATCAAGATTCAGTTTTGAGAAAATTTGGTCAAAAATGGAAGAAAACACATATGTTAAAAGATGAAAAGATTGCCCCTTTTAGGAAGTGGGTCACCCCTTTCACAAAGGTAATTCATCCATAGAGAGCTTGGTTTAGGTTTAGGGTCACCCAAGGAGATCCTAAAGACATAAGGGGCAACCTAGAAACAATGGTTTGAACATGTCATATGGAACTTCAAATAGATCGTTTGGGCACATACGAAATCCTTTTTGGGTGACATTTTTTTTTAAATTGCATATTATTTTGAGCACTACACAATGGTGCAATTAGTTTTCTTGAAAGTATCTCAAAATTATACTTTCAACTCAATTATGGTAGGATATCCCGTCGGTCTCTCAAGCTACCCTACCCTAATTGGTTTGGTAGGCAATTGGAAAGTGAGTTGGATGGATGGGGAAGAAAAAATGGATGGAAAAGCTACTAGAGAACATGGATTTCCCTCTTATGAATTGGATTAGTTATGTCAAGGATAAAAAGTGACAAGAGATATTTGTCAAACATGGGTTAGGTGACTAGAAAGAAGGTGTGCAGTACCTCGGGAGGTTAGGTTAGAGCTTAGAAAAGCATAAACAAAGTGAAAAAATGAAGATGTGTTAGCAAGAGGAATACTACTGAGAGGTATGTATATATTCATGCTTACATGTATGTGAGTAGGAATATAGCTCATCCTTAGGCCTCCATGTAGGCATGTGCATCTTTTTCATACTTACATATTTGCCCCCTTGGGGATGGTAGTCTACATGAAAGGTAGATATTGCTCATGAACTAGGCTTTATCTATTGTTGTTATCCCATGTTTGTACCCAAAATAATAAGTATTAGTTTGACTTCAAGATGTATTTTGAATTAAACATTGAAATGAGAACAACAAAATGTACCATTGATTCGTGAGTTCTAAGTGTACCCGAGTCACCTTGCCTCGTCATGAAGACTTGTAAAGATAAATACACACCAAATGAAGTCAAAATCCTAGAGAAAAGGATGATAAAAACATTCTAAGCTAGAGAGAAGAACAAATTCTCTTTTTATTGCAAATTTTGGAGGAATGCATTTGATTTTTATGAATTTTTGAGGTTTTACAATTTTTAGGTTTTTTCAACTTTCTAATTTTTATGTTTTTAATAAAAATTTTGTAGCCTAACTTAACACCTTGAGGTATTTGAGAGACCTATGTTTTCTGAAGATATTTTCACTCTTGCCCCTTTGCATGGGGAGAATTGCACCCTTGAGTGCATAGTTTTTCTCTTTTGACTGTGTTGGAAGAGTGACTTGTACTCAAACATTGTTTTGTGCCTATTGTTGTGAGACTTGATTAGTTGAGATCTATATGTAGTTTCAATTGACATCTTGTACTTCACTTTCCCTCTTGTGCAAATGGTTGGATAGTATTTTTCTTTATCATTCTTATAAGTACCTAGGATGATCACAGATTGATGATAATGATGAAATTTGTTTTTGTTATATTTTGATATGAATGAGATGCAAATGTGTATGGATGTGATTGACACAAATATGAAATGTGAAGTACTATGTTCTAAATGCTATGAATGTCATGATGTTATGACATTCTTTATTATTTTGTATGTTTGAAATGTATCCAAGTGGAACAAACAATGTGAATGCTATTTAGTAGGATTTTTGACCTAGGGGATTAAAAGTCAACTTAGTATAGGATGACCTACTAAACTTTTGGGATGGAATTTTATTAAGGACTCAATTGGAAACAAGAGGGAGATGAAACAATTTATAAATTCAGCTTTGTAAAAGGCTAAATATTGATCCTTATCTAGACAAAACACTTTGACGAGATTTCAACTTAGACAGGAAACAAATTTATTTGTACCTTCTGGACTTAGATCAAAGATGGCCAACAAGATATAGAACTGGGGTAAAGGAGAGGATCCAAAGAAATAGATAATCCTAAAGACAATTAGACTCTTGGATTTACCCAACTGGTGCATGTGTGTGATTTATACCTCTTTTTATTTTCTCCAATAGATGCCACCCTTGTAGCGTTGAGCTTAGACTTATCTCCACCCGAGAGTACATGCATCAACAATCCTCTTTTTTTTTGTTTCTTTTTTTCTCTTTTTTTTGTGTTTTGTAGTATCCTTTCCCGATCCTCTCATTTTTTTGTATTCTCTTTTTTTGTCCTACCTTTTCATGATTTTTTTTTTCATTGCTTCTTGTAGAGTTATGACCCCCCTAACATTTTTGGCTAGGAAAGATAAGGGGTTGGGTGCCACCAAGAGTGTTCACTATCTCTTTAGGCTTCCATTTTTCTAAGGAGGAACATTTGGGGAAGGTCTACTTGTGAGCTTCTATTGGGTACTATAGGTTTGAATATTGACTTTCCTTAGACTTGACATCATGATTCGTTAAGACTGGGATCAGTATAAAGCTAAGAGCTTGACTTTAGTTTGAATTTGTTGGAAAATGTAAATGTGTAATGACTAAAGGTGTAGATGATTTTGGGGAATCTCAAAGGCTTAGAGGGTCTACCTATACCTAGGTAACTCTAAAACTCCTTACTAGGGAAAAAACAAACAAGAGAAAATCACTAACAAGTGCATAGTGAATAAAATGAAAATACATATTTTTCACCTTTTTGTAATTTTGTAATTTTTATAGATTTTTGAATTTATTTGATTTTTTTGGATTTTGAGGTTTTATGATTTTTACGAAGTTTATAGATACTGAATTATTCTCCTTCCATAGTGCACAAGAGGTAAGTGTTGTTTTTGATGTCTTCTTTAACTACATTTGTACCCATCCAATCTGGTCTTAATTTTCATCCTTTATTGATTATATTATAGATTCTAAGTACAAGATCTCTAAATCTAAATGGTTTTGAGATGACCTCATTATATTATTTTGCTATTTCTATTGACTTGATTGTTTGATATCCATAATTTGAAAGTTTTTGCAAGGGAATATTTAGGCTTGGTGTGAAAATGTCTTTGAATTCAGTGAGAAGTTTTATGCACTCACATTTCATTATTTGATGATTTGCCCCCTAGCCTTGCCATTTTCTATTCTTGTAGAGTTTCAATGTTTGTTTTGAACTTTTGAGAGGCAAATGGAATTGGTGTCGACTCTCCTAGTTTCTATGTGTCTTCTAGTTCTCCTTTTTTCTTGGTGGTGGTCTCAACTAGATGTATGCTCATATCTGGCTTGATAGGAATGGTTTCTAAGTTGAATGGAGCATAAGACTTTGTTGAGTGGGGATCAAAGGGGAATTCTCCTTTTGTCCCCTCCCCTATACATTTTGAGGTCTTAGCTATATTTGTGATTTGTTTAGATGTCTCTCCTTTTTTAAAAGTGTTGATGTTTGGTCATTGATGGTTTCTATGGTCTTTTCCTTCCTTTTAGCTTGTTCAACTCTATATAGACTAAAAGGATGAGGGTCTCCTTTAATGATGTGGGTTTGTCCCATGTGTGAGAAGTTGATTTCTTGAAATAACATGTAGGGAATAACCCTCATCCTATGGGTCCAAGGCCTTCCTAGGATCATTTGTAAGTGGTTTCTTCATTTATGACATAAAATTTAGTTACGAGAGTTTGGGGACCCAATATTCTATTTGAAGATTGACCTACCCATGGTTCGAATGTTTGGGTATCATGAATTCTAAGTATGAAAGTTTATCATGCGATTCGATTTTTGTCATAACCCATTCTTTGAAGAAGAGAGAAAGAGACTATGTTGATTGCATACCCATTGTTGATCATTACATGTTTGATGGAATAATCTTGAACTTGGAATATTACGTAGAGGGTGAGATCACCCTGTTTAGCTACGCCATCATCAAAAGGTAATTTTAAAAATCAAATGTTGAAGACGAATGCTTTTAATTTGGAGTGTTTTGAACTTGATGGCCTAGATCTATGGCATTGAGGAGAGCATTCTTGTGGATAGGAGAACTCTTGAGAAGTTTGAACATGTGAGAAAAATTTTAATCACTAGAGGAGTCATCTAGTCATTTTGATCCTTGGGTAACACAAAATTCTTGATCTTTGTCTAATTCCATGAGGCCTAAGGTATTTTGATGGCTTTTGGGACAATTTCCTTCATTTTGTGGGAATGTGTCCATGAATGGTTGATCTTTTGGGAGGTTTGACATGAAGCAATGGTACTCTCGACATGGCTTGATATCATGCCCCCTTCTCTTGTGAAATAAGTAGTATTTATCATGATTATAATTTTGAGGTTTACGATGATTATTGTATGACTGCTTTTTGATTCTTAGGGGATAGTTGTTGACATTTTGGTTCCCCAAATTTGTATAACTATTATAATCACAATTATTGTTGTTTCTAGATGGTGAAGTATTTGTTGACCCCATCTATGTTTTGGTTTTTTTCATGGATTTATTATCGCTATCATGGTTTACCAACCTTCCATTGACATCATACTCTCTTCTACTATCAATAACATCTTGGTCAATTCTAAGGTCACTTTCAAGTGCTTCTTCATATGATTTATTAGGGAGTTTTTGTAAAGCCTCAAAAGTCATGTAAAAGCATTTAAACCAACTCAAAAGTAAATAAAGTAAATAACCCGCTTAAATACAACATCGCAATAACCAAAATAAAAAGATGTAAATAATCCACTTAGATACCACTTTCAAAGATAAAAGATGTAATTAATCCGCTTAATCACAATATCTCAAGTAAAAGAAAATCTCAAAAATATGAATCTCAATGTCATAAAATCTTACATAATCGTGTGCTTAATCTAGGTAACAAGCTCTATAAAGATAATATACATAAATCCTTTGGCAAGCATGCCAATAATACATCTAATATAGGGTACAATCAACAAGTACAACAATAAAGAATAAATCAATACACTCTCCAATTGCACCAACCAAGTGGTCCACCACCTGCAAACTGAGAGACGGGAACATGGCTCAGGTGCTTTTCCACCCAACCATGAAGTATGTACACTTCCCCGGATCCCTTCCTAAAATGAAGGAAACCCAGCCTTGCATGAAATGTCTAGCTACCTGGTAACAACTACAGGAGGGAACACCCGATGCAACCCTAATGTCTGAATGTGTAATTCTAAATAATGAAAAGCAAATTGTCTCACAACAGGATGTGGTAGAGATATCAATAAATAAGTTTGCTAGACAATAAATATCTATTTCAATGTTACTTCGATTAGATCTAATCATTTAAGTAAATTGGTCAATTCCTGAAAAGAGGAAAAACCATCTCTGATAAATCCACATTTGGCATCGCAGTCCCAAAAGTAACCCAATAACATTCCTAGATGAAAAATCTACTTCTTTTCCTAAGAAGCAAGAAATGAATAATAAAATAAAAGAATCAAAGTTCATCAATAAATCAATAATAGTCCCTTTCCCAAAATATCATTCAAGGAAGTATACTTTTCCAATCAAAACATTCATCTTTGCTTACACTATTGCACTCATAAGTACATCAAATAGGTATATTATCTAATCCTAGTTTGATAACAATCTTCATACAAAAGTCATTCTAAGTTATAATTTCATCCTAATAGCTTTTATCAATCTTATTATCAAAGCTGTGACAGGAACTATCTCAGACCATTTATCTAAATAAGTTCAGAATTATTAAAAATAACTTACTGTCAAAACTATGACAAGAAGTTCAAAAACAACCAAACAATCTTCCTGTCGCAACTGCGATAGGAACTATTGTAGAAATAAAGAAAAGAACACAAAAACATGGTTTAATCTAGTTTCAGTATGATTATAATGTAATAGTTTTTAGCATCAACATTCATAGGAAAGTAACAATGCAGTGTACTGTCTCTGTTTTGAATTGACATACTATTTCAACGAGTTTTAAACAGAGCTACAAGAGCAATTTGTTTAGCTACAGGAAGGTCGAATATACTGCTACAGGAAAATAAGAAGTTTGCAGTCATGAAGGTAGCTACAGAAACAATGATTTTGTCTTTTTTTTAGAGGTTGTGTTTTATCATACAGAGGTTGATTTTCTAATCTAAATCTGATTTGCAACCAGCATAAGAATGAAAGTACAGTCATAATAATGTTTTATAGAGAGTTATTAACAACCATCTAGAAGTCAATTTATAGTTTCCAACAGTAAAAATCAAGATCTAAATAATAAAGCTTGCTAGGCATAGCGACAGATATAACAACATGGTTTCTGGCAGTCAAAGTTTATAACAAGGTAAAGCAAACATCAGTATCATAAAACACCAATGATCGGTCAATACAAGTGCAGATGACAAGCAAGGAAAGTTGGTCAATCTATTTCAGCGATTCCAGATTGCCCAAGAAGCAACCATAATGGCTACAAAGTAGTTCGACGACCAACAAGGAAGGTAATTTCCTTAGCAGAAATGGTTAGAAAGAAATGAGTGGCTAGGAAATAAGATAAATGGCCAGGCAAAATAAGATAAGCGACCAAAAAATAAGATAAACGGTCAGGCAAAATAAGATAAGTGGCCAGAAAGAAGGGACGACCAGCAGGGTAAGTGCAAGAAGATGCGGGGCCAAAAAGGGGTCTTAAGTGGCCACCTTTTTTTTTTTTCTGAAATCAGGAAATATTGGCCTTGGATGAGAAATTAAGCATAGTTACACTCAAAATTTGGAGATGCAAGCAAAACAATGTTCATAGTGCTCCGAGTCTACTTTCTAAAGTACTATTTTTTTTGAAAATGGCATAGATTAAGGGGTTCAAAAGAGGGAGCCATAGAAATTGGTGTTGTTTCTATCAAAAAAACATAACATAGCATGTTTTGTGGCTCCCTCAAAAGGTCAACTTTTTTTTGGTATTTTTAAAATCGTTTTAGTGAGAAATTAGCTAATAGCATGTAGTTTATGCTCAATTTTTCTGATAATTTTTTGATGAATATTTGATTTTTTACTAATTTTCAAAGTGGACACATCCTAAAAAATAGAATTTTAGCACCTATAAATTTTGAAAACTAATTGAAAATAATTTTTTTTCTTTTTTTAATATTTGTAGAATGGAGTCTAGTTTCTAAATATATATATTTTTTGAAATTTTAATGAATAGTTAATTTACAATGAAAAAAAGACCAAACAGTGGTTTTTGCCCAAAAATGGACACACAAACAAAAGAAATTAAAGATGAAAGGCTTAACATTGTTAAAATGTGAAAAAAATCACATCGTCAAATAGCTAAGAGAAAGCCTAACATTACCCAGGTGTTTGATTTGTTTGACCTTGAAACATGTACAAATCTGAGGGTTAGCACGAATGAAATTATGTGAAATCTTGAAGAATATGGAAAAACATGTTTGTGGATGTTGAATAGGCACTCCAAGCCTTTGGGTTGGAAATCCAAAGAAAATCCCAAGCCCAAGGCTTGGGATTCCCAAAGCAAAACATAATGCAAGCACGTTATAACGCGCTCACGTTAGTTTTTGCTTTGCATTTTTCTTTTTCCACAAAAGTTTCTGTTGTTTGTCATGTTTGAAATAACGCAAGCATGTTATAACACGCTCGCGTTATGTTCCCCTTAAATTTTTTTATGTTCAAGGCTATTAATCATGTATGTATGTATGTATGCCTATATGTATGTAAGTATGTATGTATGTATGTATACCTATATGTATGTATGTATCTATGTATGCCTATATGTATGTATGTATAGTGTCGAGGGTAGAGGAGGGTAGAGATGGGAGTGAGCCAGATAGGGGAGGAGAGGGGTGGATAAGGATTGAGTGATTAAGGTTTAAGGTTGAGGGTTGAGCGTTTAGGGATAGGATTTAGATTTTAGGGACAAGGGATTAGAGTTTAGGACCTTGAGGGATTAGGGTTTAGGGTTGAGGCTTAGGGATAGCGTTTAGGGTTAAGGGTTGAGGGATTAGGGTTAAGGTAGAGTGTTGATGGTAGAGGGATTAGGGATAGGGTTTAGGGTTGAAAGTTTAGGGTTGAGGGATTAGGGTTTAAGGTATAGTTTAGTAGTTCTTGTGGATAGAGCCAGTAAACAATGGGAGATTATTTGCCTGTTTCATAACAATATACCTCCCCTAAGTGCAGGGTGGACATCAAGAAACATAGATGTACCCCAATGCAAAGCTTTTCTCATAATGATCATCCTTTCTGATTTCAACTGTTAATTACTCACTGTGGATGTACAATACGCAAAGCTTTTCTCATAGTGTGTACACCTATTGACATAATAAACCCCAGATGGGCCAGATTGGGGTTTAAAATATAGTGTTGAGCGTCGAGGGTTTATGGATAGGTTTTAGGGTTTAAATTTTAAGGGTTAAGGGTTGAGGGATAGGGTTTAGGGTTTAGGGATAAGGGATTAGGGTTTAAGGTATAGTGTCAAGGGTTGAGGGTTTAGGAATAGGGATAACGTTTAGGGTTTAGGGATGAGGGATTAGGGTTGAGGGTTAAGGGATTAGGGTTGAAGGTTGAGGGATTAGGGTTTAAGGTATAGTGTCGAGGGTTGAGGGATTAGGTTTTAGGGTTGATGGATTAGGGTTTAAGGTATAGTGTTGAGGGTTGAGGGTTTAGGGTTGACGGATTAGGGTTTAGGGTTGATGGATTAGCGTTTAATGTCGAGGTTATGGTTAGAGTGTTAAGGGTAGAGGGATTAGGGATAGGGTTTAGGGTTGAAGGTTTAAGGATTGAGGGTTGAGGCTTTAGGGATGAGGGTTTAAGGCTTAAGATATAGTGTAAAGTGTTGAGGGTGTAGGGATAGGGTTTAATTTTTAAGGGTTAAGGGTTGAGGGATAGGGATTAGGGTTTAAGGTATAGTGTTGAGGATTGATGGTTTAGGGATAGGGTTTAGGTTTGAGGGATTAGGGTTTAGGGTTAATGAATTAAGGTTTAATGTTGAGAGTTGAGGGTTGAGGGTTGAGGGTTGAGGTTGAGGGATAGGGTTAATGGCCAAGGGATTAGGGTTAAATAAGAGTGTCGAGGGTAGAGGGATTAGGGATAGGGTTTAGGGTTGAAGGTTTAAGGATTTAGGGTTGAGGCTTTAGGGATGAGGGTTAAGGGATTAGGGTTTAAGATATAGTGTCGAGTGTGTAGGGATAGGTTTTAGGGTTCAAGTTTTAAGGGTTAAGGGTCGAGGGATCAGAGTTAAGGGTTGAGGGATTAGGGTTTGACGTTAGGGTTGAGTACATTGAGGTTCAAGGGTTAAGGGTTTTGGGATAGGGTTGAGGGTCAAGGGATTAGGGTTAAAGTAGAGTGTCAAGGGTATAAGGATTAGGGATAGGGTTGGAGGATTTAGGGATAAGGGATTAGGGTTTAAGGTATAACATTAAGCCTGTTGAGGGTTTAGGAATAGGAATAGCATTTAGGGTTTAGGGACGATAGATTAGAGTTGAGGGATGATGGATTAGGGTTGAGGGTTGAGGGATTAGGGTTTAGGGTTGAGGGTTGAGGGATTAGGGTTTAGGGTTGAGGGTTGAGGGATTAGGGTTTAAGGTATAGTGTTGAGGGTTTAGGGATAGGGTTTAGGTTGAGGGATTAGAGTGAAGGGTTGAGGGATTAGGATTTGATGTTGAGGGTTGAGGGTTGAGGCTTTAAGGTTTAGGGTTTAGGGATAGGGTTGAGGGTTGAGGGATTAGGATTTGATGTTGAGGGTTGAGGGTTGAGGCTTTAGGGTTTAGGGTTTAGGGATAGGGTTGAGGGTTGAGGGATCAGAGTTAAGGGTTGAGGGATTAGGGTTTGATGTTGAGGGTTGATTACATTGAAGTTCGAGGGTTAAGGGTTTCAGGATAGGGTTGAGGGTTGATGGATTAGGGTTAAAGTAGAGTGTCGAGGGTATAAGGATTAGGGATAGGGTTGGAGGGTTTAGGGATAAGGGATTAGGGTTTAAGGTATAGTATTGAGCCCATTGAGGGTTTAGGAATAGGGATAGCATTTAGGGTTTAGGGACTATGGATTAGAGTTGAGGGATGATGGATTAGGGTTGAGGGTTGAGGGATTAGGGTTTAGGGATAAGGTTTAGGGTTGAGGGTTGAGGGATTAGGGTTTAAGGTATAGTGTTGAGGGTTTAGGGATAGGGTTTAGGGTTGAGGGATTAGGATTTGATGTTGAGGGTTGAGGCTTTAGGGTTTAGGGTTTAGGGATAGGGTTGAGGGTTGAGTGATCAGAGTTTAGGGTTGAGGGATTAGGGTTTGACGTTGAGGGTTGAGTACATTGAGGTTCGAGGGTTAAGGGTTTTGGAATAGGGTTGAGGGTCAAGGGATTAGGGTTAAATTAGAGTGTCGAGGGTATAAGGATTAGGGATAGGGTTGGAGGGTTTAGGGATAAGGGATTAGGGTTTAAGGTATAGTATTGAGCCCGTTGAGGGTTTAGGAATAGGGATAGCATTTAGGGTTTAGGGATGATGGATTAGAGTTGAGGGATGATAGATTAGGGTTGAGGATTGAGGGATTAGGGTTTAGGGATAAGGTTTAGGGTTGAGGGATTAGGGTTTAAGGTATAGTGTTGAGGGTTTAGGGATAGGGTTTAGGGTTGATGGATTAGAGTGAAGGGTTGAGGGATTAGGATTTGACATTGAGGGTTGAGGGTTGAGGCTTTAGGGTTTAGGGTTTAGGGATAGGGTTGAGGGTTGAAGGATCAGTGTTAAGGGTTGAGGGATTAGGGTTTGACGTTGAGGGTTGAGGGTTAAGGTTCGAGGGTCAAGGGTTTAGGGATAGGGTTGAGGGTCGAGGGATTAGGGTTAAAGTAGAGTGTGGAGGGTATAAGGATTAGGGATAGGGTTGGAGGGTTTAGGGATAAGAGATTAGGGTTTAAGGTATAGTATCCAGCCTATTGAGGGTTTAGGAATAGGGATAGCATTTAGGGTTTAGGGATGAGGGATTAGAGTTGAGGAATGACAGATTAGGGTTGAGGGTTGAGGGATTAGGGTTTAGGGATAAGGTTTAGGGTTAAGGGTTGAGGGATTAGGGTTTAAGGTATAGTGTTGAGGGTTTAGGGTTGATGGATTAGAGTGAAGGGTCGAGGGATTAGGATTTGACATTGAAGGTTGAGGGTTGAGGGTTGAGGCTTTATGGTTTAGGGTTTAGGGATAGGGTTGAGGGTCAAGGGATTAGAGTTCAGGGTTGAGGGATTAGGGTTTGACATTGAGGGTTGCGTACATCAAGGTTCAATGGTTAAGGTTCTTAGGATAGGGTTGAGGCTCAAGGGATTAGGGTTAAAGTAGAGTGTCGAGGGTATAAGGATTAGGGATAGGGTTGGAGGGTTTAGGGATAAGAGATTAGGGTTTAAGGTATAGTATCGAGCCTATTGAGGGTTTAGGAATAGGGATAGCATTTAGGGTTTAGGGATGAGGGATTAGAGTTGAGGGATGACAGATTAGGGTTGAGGGTTAAGGGATTAGGGTTTAGGGATAGGGTTTAGGGTTGAGGGATTAGAGTGAAGGGTCAAGGGATTAGGATTTGACGTTGAGGGTTGAAGGTTGAGGCTTTAGGGTTTAGGGTTTAGGGATAGGGTTGAGGGCCAAGGGATCAGAGTTAAGGGTTGAGGGATTAGGGTTTGATGTTGAGGGTTGAGTACATTGAGGTTTGAGGGTTAAGAGTTTCAGGATAGGGTTGAGGGTTGAGGGATTAGGGTTAAAGTAGAGTGTCGAGGGTATAAGGATTAGGGATAGTGATGTAGAGCACACAGTGGAAGCGTTCAAATTAGGGATGAATATCCATCAAACCCATAGTACAGAAAGATTATTGCTTAACCGGCTTTAAATAACTTCCTCAAGGTCCAAATGATAATGAACTACACACACATTCTTCATTATTGGTGAGACTGAACACTGTCAGTACATTTGAAAACTCTTCCGCCGATCTCACTTCTCTCACTGATAGCTCAACACTATGCTCCAACCATTGGTATGACCTTTACCATCGGCAACCTTGAGAACCACTCCACCGATACACACTGATCACTCTGATATACCTTCAAACCATACTTGTCGCCCAAAATCCTTTCATCGGTGAATTCCTACAAACTCAGGCCGATGCACCAATGGACACACTCTAGCATCAACCTTGATTTTCTCTGTCGGCAACACAATCACTATCAGCCATACTAGCATTAACTTTGCCGATACACCGATACCAATCACCTTCGGTGAGACTTTTGTCATTGGTGGATGTTTATACACTTGGGCCGATGCGCCGATGATCCTTCTCTTCTTCGGTGTGACGAATGCTATCAGTGGGACTCACTTTAGAGTCGCCGATACACTATTTCCTTCTGATGGATCGGTGTAAGATACCCCTTGTCTCTCTGATACCTTTGATCCTTCGGCGAGATCTCCTTTCACTTTTCCCCAATATGCCTCTGATCGGCCTAACACCGTTGATCGGTGTAGGTTTCAAAAGCTCCTTCGAGAGGCTTGTTACATCGATGAGACTAGAGGTGAGATATAGAACATGAGATAATGGAACTATAGAACATGAGCTAATGGAACTGGAGGTGAGATATTGTAAAGGTGCTATCGAAGGTGAGATAGGTAAAATATTTATGGATCAATTTATAGTAGGACAAATCGCGAGCGCATTCTAATGCACTCACATTTTGTCCTGCTATAGAAATAGTAAAAAGGTGTTGACCCCCATGATCTAGGCCCACATGCTTTGTTTTCATATTGATTTTGCGCATGCTCTGACAAAAAAGAAGTGCTTTCATGCTGTTGGGAAGTTCACATGCACATTTTACACATTCTACCACCTTTGCATGATCTTTTTACCACCTTTTTGGCTTTGCCAACTTGAGAAGGAGGAAATAACATAGTTTTCACACCAAGTTTGATATATATCTTTTCAAGTTTCAATTTTTGTAGTGTTGCAATGTTAATTGTGATTCAATTTTAGGAATTTAACATTATAGATTGGTTAATAGTATTGTTGTTAGTAATTATATTTGAGTGTTATTCAATTTAACATTGAAAAGGAAGCAAGTGGTGAAAAACTCAAATTGTTGAGGAGTTTGATGCAAGAAGAAAAAAACACTACATAATTGGGTACTCTCTCCATTTGAATCTTCATTTTTTAGGTATGTCAAGTCTTTACATGCATGTTCTTTACATTTTCCTTAATTCTATTTGAATTACTTTATCATGCTTTATCATACATGTTTAAAATAGACACATTCCCAATCAAAAAAGCAGCCTACAATCTCACATGATGCCATGTATATTTTTTTACACTTGGGCTCTTTAATAATTATGTGTAATAAACAGACCTTAACATACCATGATGTCAAACTATACAAGAATAAATCCTTACAACATAATAAAAATACAACCCCACTATTATCTTGTATTCATTTCTTAGGAACTAATATTGGTCTCTTTATCATGCTATAGACAAATTCTCTGTCATGCTGAGGAAACGATCAAGAATTAAACCAACATAGGAAGAGATAGAAGCTAAGAATGCAAAGAAAGCAGTGGCTATGAGGGAACTTCATGAGAAGAGGAAATTGGACATGATAAATGAAGACATGCCAATTGAAGAGGAACCACAACCATCACAAAGAGATATGGTATTGGCGGCATGAAGAGAATGAATGCAAAAACTTTGTGCTACGAGAGATTTGAATACCATAGTTGGAGACATGTCCTCTACCGTAAGTCAACATGTAGGGACACCATCTACAACATCTCAAGTTGAGAGTACATAATCACTCACATGTGATGAAGGAGGTATGCCATCGTTCCCACCTCAACTTAAAGGTATGTCATCTATTCCATCTTTGATCGAAGGTATGCCATCTAGCCCATCTCATTTAAATATTGATGAAATTCCTAATGTTGAGATGAATTTACCTAACTTAACACCACCTAGAATTTTAGATAGAAAGCCAAAGTATTTGATTGATATTGATGAGAATATTTTGTAGCCAATGGAAGGTAAGATTCCAAAATGCACTTGTAGAAGATATGCTCATAAGATTTGGAGATTGTTCTTTGAAAAGTTAAATGAGACTGCAAGATGTCAACTATTCATTGAAATGATGTGAAGTATAAAGTATAGGTCCATCATGAAGATTCTTTGGTTGAGAACATCAGAGGATTCAAGTGAAAAATCTATTGTCAAGAATCTAACGAGTGCACATGAGAGTGTGGGTAACACCTCACGCACAAAAGATAGTAATGCAACACGGCATGTGATTACATCGACTATAGTAAGTAGTCAAATGAGGAAAGCTTGTCTCATTAGAAAGATGAGTCAAGAATTAAGAATTAATAGGAAAACTTTATCAAGAGCCATTGGAAGATGCCAAAGAATTGAGGACACTAATGCCAATGAATTATGGGCGTTCTTAGGGAGACTACCACGAAAAGATAAACCAATTGTTGAAGCATTGAGATCACTAATTGAAGACTTTTGGAAAAATTACACAAGGGTATCTCTGATTCAAAGGGATGTGGTAAGAAGGAGAATTGATAATCAGAACCGTGAGCCACATCCAAAGCATTTTTTGGATGAGACTCAAACACAGTTTTATGGTAAATTTCTAGAGAAGTATCCTCAAATTAAAATTTGTCAAAGATATTTTGAAATGATAAAACCTTTCTATGTCAAGATAAATCACACACGCACTACTTGTTGTTGTAGATTAAATATTGAATTTTCTAACCATTTTGATGTTTATACGTCTATATGTTTAGAAATGCATACTAACAATGTTTTGTAGGGTTGTGCCATATGTGCCCCACCAACATCTTCAAGAGACTTCATATCAAGAATTTTATGTGAAAGGGAGGAAGGTCAAATATTCTACAAGAAATTATGCTTGGATGGCACATGTCATCGTTGCGGTGGCTTGCAACATTTTCCAATATGTGAACATATGGAAAGAACACATGTGGTTGGAAACGAACTAGTAGAGTTTGGCAAGTATAAAATAGTGGCATACAATACAAAAGATGGTAAAGAAGCAAAGAGATGTGAATTGATTATTGAAAAGATTCCAGTGTATCAGTTTGTGCCTATATTTTGTGACAGCATAGTGTATGAGTATGCAAGACATGCCCATAGAGCTCGATGGTTGGACTTGCAATTCAAGTTATGCAAGGACACATTTCTGATTGGTAGCATTGTTTCAGGCATCGACTTTGCAGAGAACTACAGTCTATAGCCACAGCATGAGGTGCAATCACAATATCGCAACTCCACACAAGTTTCTATATTTGTGCACATTGCATTCATTCATGCGAATGATAGTACAGAGGATGATAGAAAGATCATAAGGGAATATAATTTCTATATTAGTGATGATTGCACACATTCTACGGAGTTCATGCAAGGTTGCTTTTAGGTGTTCTAAAATGATTTGGCTAGAAGGGGCATATCGTTTAGTCAGTATATCATATGGTCAGATAACTGTGCGTCACAATTTAAGAACTCGCAAAATTTCTATTGGTTGAGTAGGAGGCATAATTTTATAGGTATTTAGCATATGTGGAAGTTTTGTGAGGCCAGGCATGGAAAGGGGGAGCATGATGGTGCAGGAGAATGTATCAAAAGAGCCATAGCATGAGAAGAGTTAAAGTATAAAGACAATGCAAAGTTGATAGATGCAAAATTGATTGTCGAGTGGTGTAATGCTTCCATGGGTCCAAGTAATGAAGGTAAGTCTTCAGTTCATAGATTTTTTTGGTTGGTAGATGATACTAACATTGCACCATATGAGGACTGTTGTACACTGATAGGATCAAATGAGATGCACTCTTTCAGAAGCTCAATTGCAGGTTCATGGAGTATCCATATGCGAAAGATGTCATGCTTTTGTTCTTCCTGTACAATTCAAGTCTGGGATGAGTGCGAGTCAAAGGAGTGGGTTGATGAATGGTAGTTAATTTATCTTAGCCCACTTGATACATATCGACCCCTGACGGCACTAGAACTAACATAGATGGAATCATCAGTTGACTTTGACCACATATCAGATTTAGTTCAACCAGGTAATATAAGGTACATATATGCATCTAATTTCATCTAGTTCAACTAGGTAATGTCATCTTACTTTGTAGTGTTTTTTTAATGTTGACTAATTTCATCTAATTTGCTACACATATCAATGTAGGGCACGTTATGTAGTTATTGTAGATGAAGATAATGAAGAGGGAACATATGATTACTTATGTCACTGTGTGGAGGCCAAAAAGAAATTGGAGGCCCCAGTTACAGATGGAGAAAACATCGAATACCCTATAGGCTCAGTGGTTATTACTGGAACATGGCATAGAAGGTACCCACATAAGAGTGTTAATATTTGGCTGTTTTAGGACTTTGACATGCATCAGAAGATTCTTCATTACTCAAACCTTGTTGTGGCATCCAATGTTCATTTGATAAAGTATTGGGGTAGATCTTTAAACAAAATCTTGTGGAAGGTGCGTGAGTTTGACCATGAAGCAATACTTGACATAATAAAGAGTAGAGCAGACCCAGATGGTTCATTGGATTAATTTGTAAGTATTCACATTGATTTTGTAAAGTCATGTTACATTGAGTTGTAAGTATGCACATTAATTTGTAAGGTTTGTCTTTTTTTTTAATTTCCTGTTGCATTTTTACACATACACATTTTTAAATCATCATGTTATGCATTTTTGGTGTCCTGCTCCTGATGTGACCAAACTGATAGTTCCAACGCATCTGGATGGGTACATTTAGGCTAGGCATTGTTCTATTTTTCACCTAAACATGTCGAAATAGTCTATTTTTCTGTACCGACGATATCCCTGAAGAGTCCAAAGTGCAAAAAGGTAGCAATCTTTGATGAGATGTTTACTCAAAAATTATTTCACTTAGAAATATTCTGTCTAAGCCAACACAATCATGTAGAGTGCCTCTATAGTAACCTCTCTTAGTTTTTTATATCTTTGAGGCATTTTCCCGTGGTGAAAGGTTTTCTGCTGCCCCAAAAATCGTCAAAAGGAGGCAGTGTAAAGTTGCGAAGGGGTGTAACTTTTGTCCTACTCTTGATGTGACCAAACTGACTATTCCAATACATCCAGATGGGTACATTTACGCTAGGCATGGTCCCTTTTTTCACCCAAACATGTCGAAACAGTCTGAGCTACATTGTACCGATGATATCCCTGAAGAGTCCAAAGTGCAAAAATGCAACAATCTTTGATGAGATGTTACTTGAAAACTGTGTCACTTAGAAGCATTCCATCTAAGGCAACACAATCATGTAGAGTGTCTCTACAATAACCTCTCTCAGTTTTTTATATCTCTGAGGTGTTTTCCCGTGGTGAAAGGTTTTTTGTTGCCCCAAAAATTGTCAGAAGGAGGTAGTGTAAAGTTGCAAAGGGGTGTAAATTTCATCCTACTCTTGATGCAACCAAACTGACTATTCCAACACGTCTGGATGGGTACATTTACACTAGGCATGGTCTTATTTTTCACCCAAACATGTCGAAACAGTCTGAGCTACATTGTATTGACGATATCCCTAAAGAGTCCAAAGTGCAAAAAGGCAGCAATGTTTGACGAGATGTTACTCAAAAACTGTGTCACTTAGAAACATTCCATCTGAGGCAAAGCGATCATGTAGAGTGCCTCTACAATAAACTTGTTCAGTTTTTTAATCTCTAAGGTGTTTGCCTGTGGTGAAAGGTTTTCTGCTACCTCAAAAATCGTCAGAAGGAGGCAGTGTAAAGTTGAAAAGCATTGTTAAGAAATCCTCAATACTCAAACACTCCAATGAACTGAAGAAACTTCTTCTTAGGTGTAAATCTAAGGGTACACAAGGGGAAAATGGCGCCTAGATGACTTAGTGCATTTCTATGACTTCATTCACATGTTTAAATGTTTGTGAAACTCTCCTTTACTAAGCGCTTGTCCTCATGTCAATGTTAAGCTTTATACCTCCTAGGCGCTCAATTAGGTGATGTCATTAGATATAACTTACCCTTAGGTGCCAATGTATCTTCTTCAATCCATCACACTTCTAGGCACTCAAATTTGAGGTCTTGGACTTGTATCTTATTCCTAGGCGTAATTGGATGATCTTCCTAGATCTAGGCACTCATGATGGTGGGAAATTACATGAAGGGGTGCCTAAGTCCAATTTGACTTTGTATTTGATATTTTATGACTCTAATTGACTAGGAATGGCTCAATTTCTAAAGTACTGACTCAATAATGTAAGTTTAATGTCTTTTCCTCCTAGGTGCCAATTAATGAGTTCATTAGATGCAATTTCTCCTTAGGCGCCAAAACTAGATAGTAGAGACAAGAGGAGGCACCTAGCATCAATTTAGGCTCTATTCATTATTTGTAAGACCTTGAATGATTAAAAATGCTTGAAGTAAGCCTTTCTCTCTTGGAACTTACTCAATGATATAGATTTGTGATACTTTATCTAAGGTGCCAATCTAGATCTATATGGAGGTGAAAGAGTGCCCAACATCATGAAGCTTTATACTTGGCATTTTTTATCCTTTAAATAATTATGAAGGTCTTAGGATGACTTTTCCCCTCTAGGCGCCTACTCTTAGATGTCCTTGGATGTAATTTCGATCTAGGCGCTCATGGAGGTATTGAATGACAAGCAAAGGCGCCTTAGCTTACTTAGCCCATTTCTTTGGATTTTGATGATCTTGACTCTTAAATGCCATCTAGTCTCATGCTCTTAAGCTCTCCTCTTACAAGGTGCCATATTGAATGGATTTAAACTCTCTTGTTATGCTTAGGTGCTAATTCAAGGTCATTCTGAAGGCAAAGAGCAGCTAGAATCCATTTGACTTAGCTTTTAACATTTCAACAAGTTTAAGCAATGGGAGAGATCTAATCAAGGAGTCCACTCAAAGGATTGTTTCATGTCAACTCTTCCTAGGTGCCAATGTGTGATTAGATGACAAGGAAAATGCTCCTAAACTCCAAACATTCAATCAATCTTCATATACATACTTCTCTCCTTCAAGGTGCTCAAAGTGGTTAACTCATTCTTTAATTCCTTATTCTAGTTGGTTCTAAGACCTTTAAGTGCTATCATTCACCAATTCAAACCTTCAAACACTTTTAAGGTGCTCAAAGTGATGTCCATCACCAATCCACTCCTTAGGCGCTCAAATTTGATTGAAGTAAGAAATTGCACCTAAGGTTTATGTTGCTCAAGACCTCCTTTGCAAGGCACCTTAGATGATGATCAAGGTGTGAAAATGCGCCTTACTTGAATTTGGATTATTCCTTGATATTTTAAGGCTTTTAACACTTGTTTGCACCCTTGTATGACTACATCACCCTTAGGCACTCATTTTGAGGTGTTATTCATCTACTATGTTGCCAAGGCACCAAAATTGGTGATATGAAGCATGAAGGGTGCCTAAACTCATAATGTGTTTTCCTTTTCAAATTTTCAATGCTTAAGGTCATTTGTATCAATTCCATTCAAGGCACCATAACTTGGGATGATCAAAGGTTTGTTTTCTTCTCTAGGCACACTTTGAGGTCTCAATCTTAGGCGCTGATTTGAGTCTGCAGAGGTGGGAAAGTGCACCTAACTCCCTAGAACAATTTTGAACCTAGAAGTGTAAGTCCCAGAGGATAAGGTAGATTGAATATACTTTAAATATTTTTCAATATACCTTTTAGGATGTTTGAGATAGGTCTCGAATCCACATATGTATGTTGCATCAATATGCCTTTCAATATACCTTTCAGGATGTTATGTTGCATACTAAATTTATGTAAGACTCAATGTAATCTCATAACCTCGCCTTATATGCAAGAGGAATTACATTTAATAACCACAATGGTCATCAGGTGCTCATAAGCATATGATTTTGACTATCTTATTCAAAACAACAAACATACTCTTTGCATCCCATTATGGTATAATAATAAGAAATTAAGAAATATTTTCAATTGACCAACTCATAAAGAATATGGATCAGCATACTCATTTGAATATTTTCAATTGAGCAACTCATAAA
The DNA here is from genome assembly GCA_027924645.1 of Cunninghamia lanceolata. NCBI lineage: Eukaryota > Viridiplantae > Streptophyta > Pinopsida > Cupressales > Cupressaceae > Cunninghamia > Cunninghamia lanceolata. Next base: position 6,200,185 of record BSBN01000379.1, read on the forward strand.
GAATATTAATATTTTCTGTTCAACATGATGATTCATTTTTTTTTAAATACAACTTTTATCTTTTAGTTCCAAAATGAGGTTTAGGTGATACTTGAATAATAATAGCTAGCTTATTGGATCAACAAACATCCTATGTAATACAATTGGACTTTAAATATTTGAAGTAGCCATCTACAAATATCCATTCAAACGTGGATTTATAATGCAAGTATGGATGCCATCACTAAAATTTTTTTGTATTAACCAAATATCCATATAGGCATACATCAATATCTATCGATATAAGTATAACATATATACAAAATAGCCATATAGGCTTACAAGAATGCCATAGAGGCATACAATGTCAACTATATACAATACAAAATATATGTCCACAAATACCATATAGGCATACAACAAAGGAACACAATAAAAAGTCATTCCCCTCTAGCTGATGAAGAGAATAGATCACGGGCAGCCTATGATCTTCTAGGGGATGGAGACGCACATGTGGGTGGTCTACTATGAACCTGAGGGCTCCTCCTCCTATTTAGTTCTTCCTGCATCTTTAGCTGTTACAATAAAAAGTATATACATTAATATATAGAAATTACATGTTATAAAAAATGAAACATTGAATAAAATAATCACTTACCGCTACCATATAATCTGTCTCCTCATTTGCCTCAGTAGTAGGAATAGGTCATGGTGATGTCATGTCCTATAGAAACCATCTAGATAGAAATTAAACTTCAAATCAATAATCTTTTGATTTTTCAAAATTAAACAACTATAATAATGAATGTAAATTGAAATTTACTAATCTGCCTCATACCCCTGTCAATGCCATGGAGCTATGAACCACAGAGGTCACACCATGCTCCATTGGCCTATGAACATAGAGAGGTGTCTCCACAGCCTACATCATCTGGAAATAAAACAACATTATTCAATTACAAAAACTATAATAGTGATGCAAATCATGGCTCCTAACATACACACACGTTCATCTAAACATGGAAGTACACACAATAAAGCACACAAGTCACATGCAAAAATCTAGTAAGTATAATTCATTCATTAAACTATTTATTTTATTACCTCCGTGAAGCTTTAAAGTTCACCACCACTAGCAGGTGTTGTCGTGAAATCTCCAATATTAACCTATTCAACATCCAAAATCAGATATTAGAATACCATTCACATAATGATGCTATTCACATGTAATATTTATAATTGTTTACTAGTTACATACCCCGACAGTAGATGATCTAGTGTAATATGCAGGTGGAGAACCACTGAAAACTGCATCAACGCTATGACCCTGAAATTTCATTAAAATCATCAAACTAAATTAGTTAATCTTGCATTTCAAAAATGAAATTTAATAAATTAAATTCAATAAACTTGATAATATTTACTTGAGTATCAAGGTTGAAAGTCTCACTCAGAAGGGTATCTGTCATCACCATCTGCTCAGCTGCAGATGTAGCCTGTGCACCTGCGTCCTAACTATCCATGGGGTCATAACCGCAGGCTGACCCGCAAGTCTGACAAGTATGGGGTGGGACCCTACTCCTCGTACTATCTCCCAACCCACTATGTACTACAGGACTGGCATGCTCTATGATGCTCTAGGTCAAGGTACTAATGGACTAAAGTGTATTGACCTCAACACTCTCCTTCATAATGGAAGGGATAGAAACATGCTCATGGGCTGGTCTGCTGATTACTCCTCTCACTACCTGCTGTGGGTCAATACGTGCCCCTGGTCTATCTTGTGCTGACCCCCCACCTCTACCCTGGAAGTCCTGCATATCAGAATAGTTTGGCACTTTATTGAGGACAAACTTACAGTAGAGTTTCCTCAAAAAGTATTACGGGACCTCATTATTATTGCATGGAGGATGGTCAAAAACCATCCACCACCTCTGTCCAAAATTGTCCCTTATCGCTTCGTTGTTGCACCAATGGATAGGGAACCTCTTGCATGTAATGAGTGGAGGTTGATTTGTTTGTGGGTTTGTGAAAATCGAACACAAGTGTAATTTTGTAATTTGTAATTTTTTCACATCTTGGTATGACAACTTGTTTGCATAATAGTCTCTAAACTCTCTCCTTTTTTCTATCCAACTAGATATTTGCTTGCTAATTGAATCTACATTTGATAACATAGATTTAAGAGTTTTAGCAAGCGTGGACCTATGCAAGGTTGAAGTGGAAAGATCTTTCAACCTTGCGATTATATCTTCAATTTCTTTTTTGTTATTTTCAATTTACCCCATTATATTTTCTTGTGTTCCAGGGGCATGTCGAGGAATGGACGGAGGAGGTTGTTGTTCCGCAGGTATTTCCTCCTCAGGATTTTGTGGATTTTGAGGAGGAGGAGGAGGAGGTGCATTAACATTTCTTGACAATTAATGAAATATACAGAAAAAATTAACTCAAACCTACCTATTTAGAAACAAATTCAAACAAAAAAAATAAAACTCACTCCTTTGGCATGCTCAATGTCATGGCGGCATTTTGGCGACAAATCAGCAAGCTTTGGTGTTGAATTATCTTTTGGAAAATGTGAGAGCACTTCCTAGGGTTTGCAGGTCACGGGTATAGAGGAGAAAAACATAAATGAAATGAGATAAGGTTTTTTTATTTATTTATAATAGTTCATAAGGCACTCGCTTTATAATGTGAGCGCATTATGGTTTGGTTTTGACAAGCCTTAGGCTCATCATTACCAAACCATAATGCGAGCGCGTTATAACACGCTCGCGTTATAACACACTCGCATTTTGTATTAATTTTTTTTGAAAATAATTTGGCCACTTTTTGGCCCCCCATCTTTTTGTACTTACCCAACATATAGGTCGATCTGGGTTAGAACATTAGCAAGAAGGATTAGCACAAGTCACCCCAGGTAGATATAAGAGGAGGATGGCTCAGGCAAAACAAAGATTAAGCCTGGTAAATACAGTTGCCCAATATACAAGCAGATAAAAACATCTATCGATAGCCATAGCCATGCCATTCAAATGTAAACAAAATAACAAAGAAAAATCTGGTAATAAAGAGTCGACTGATGAAGAATTTGCAGTTGCTGTCGCTGCCTCTCCTTCTTTCTCTTGTTGTGGCCTGTAATTCTCCTTCACCTCTATCACTTAGGAAAACTAATTTATGCTTCTACCAAATCATGGATATCTCTTTTGCCCAGATCCCTTATTTTATTAAAGTTTTTCCTTCTTATTTTTAGCGATCAAGAATTAGGTTTAAGAACTGAAATTTATATTTTCACTTTGCATGGAAATCCTCCAATCAAAAAGGCTCATAATTCCATTTATAATAAACTAATAGCTAATTTAATTAGCTTACTATCACATAAATGATAGTAACTAGTCTTTTAATTCTTTATCAAAACTAAGGAACATATTGTCTTCCAAACATCTATAAACAATATTTTATTATTTAATTTAAAATACAATTATATATATTTCGAAAAGACATTTAATTTAAGTAATCACATCATGCATTCTAAAATGATTAATAGTCATGCATTAATGCAATAAAAGCCATTCAATAATGCATATATAGCTACGTGATGTGTGTGATTGCGTCAGGGTAATCCATCCATCAGTTCTTACCAAGTGGCTAGAACACCTCTGCCTCAACCATGCTTTCATCTTTGGTGAGTACCTACATCCATTTGCACTCAACTCTACATTAATAGGTTAGTGTCTCCAGAACATAGCCGAGGAAAATCATTGTCATCTTATCTACAATATCCAATATTTAAAACAATTTCCAATTTTCATCAATATATCTCATAATAATTACCTTCACATATTCTAAATTACTTAAGGTAAAGTCAATCACAATAATTATTCACTAATCTAGAATAATCATATTGTTCATAAAAACATGACATGACATCCTTCCCCACTTGGAAGAGACATTGTCCCGATGTCTTATTAAACATCAAAACAATAAAGTGTCCATCAACCACTAATAAAGTATCAAGGTGTCATAAAACAATAACATCAACTCAAAGTATCAAAACAATAACTGAACTCCAAGTATCTCAAAACAATAATCAAACTCAAAGCATCATAATCCATGCATGAATAAAAAATCTATGCTATATCCTTAAATGAGGAAAAGATCTATCAATCTCCTCTGCATCTTCCCATGTGGCACTGTCCTCAGAATACTAATCCCATTGGACCTTATATTGCACCACATCTTTGCTACGCAACTTAATGTTGCAGTTCCCTAGAATTTGAGTGGGCTCCACCAACACCACTCTTGGACCCTGAACCTGTAAAGCACGCCAATCAAGAATATGTGACACATCATGATGATAAAGCTTAAGTAAAGACACATGAAAAACATTATGGATTCTAGCAAGTGTAGACGGGAGAGCAAGTTTGTAAGCTACAAATTAATCATTTCCAAAACTTCAAGCGGTCCTATAAAATGAGGACCAAGTTTGGACACTTTGCCAAACGATACTTAACTCTTATGAGGTCTAACTCTCAAAAAGACTTTTGTCACCAATTAAAAATTGTCTAGGTGTTCTATTCTTATCTACATAACTCTTTTGATGATCTGAAGCTTGCTTTAACTTCTCCTTGATCAACTTCATCTGATCACCCATTTCTCTTAACATTTCAAGACCAATCACAATTTTGTCCTCCACTCTATCCCAACTGATAGGTGTTTGACACCTATGCCCATAAAGAGCTTTGAAAGGTGCCATTCCCAAAGATGCATGGTATGAATTATTATATGCAAACTCTACCAATGGAAGATATTCCTCCCATTTATATTGTTGATCCATACAATACATTCAGAGAAGGTCTTCTACCACTTGATTAACTCTTTCTATCTAACCATCTGTTTAAGGATGATGAGCCGAATTGAAATTCAACTTTGTACCCAAAGATGCATTAAGAGTTGTCTAAAATCTAGATGTCATTGTAGTGTCTCGATCTAAAATGATCATCTTAGGCACTCCATGCAATTGAAAAATCTCCTATACAAACTTCTTAGCTAAAACTATACAACCATCTGAAAGATTTCTCAGAATAAAATGTGCTACCTTTGTCAACTTGTCCACAACCACTAAGATGACATCATGCCTATTAACAATGGCAACCAGATGCCTTCTCCTACTAAGAGCATCTGCTACTCTATTCTCCTTTCCTTTTATATACTCAATTCCAAAGTCATACTCACTAAGGAATTCTAACCATCTTCTCTGTCGTGCATTAAGGTTAGGTTGAGTAAATATATACTTGAGCCCTAGATGATCTATCTTCAACTCAAAGGGCTTACCTAGAAGATAATGTCTCCACATCTGAAGTGCATGAACTATGGTAGCTAATTCAAGATCATGTGGCACATAGTTGAACTCATGTTGCTTTAACTTTATTTACTCGCAAGCAACCACTTGCTCATTCTACATGAACACTCCTCCTAATCTTTCCCTTGAAGCATCTGTTATAATTGTAAAGTGCCCATTAGGATTTGGTATGGTTAGGATAGGAGCAGTTGTGAGCTTTTTCTTTAACACTTGGAAAGATTGCTCACACCTTTCTGTCCATTCAAATTTCTTACCCTTCTTTTGTAGTGCGGTAATCGATGATGCTATGGTTGAAAAAACTTCCACAAACTTTCTATAGTAACTTGCAAGTACCATAAAACTTCTAACTTCTGTCACACTCTACGGTGCAAGCCATTCCAATATTGCTTTTATCTTCTCAAGATCAACTGCAATTCCTTCTGCTGAGATCACATGCCCAAGGTAGTGCACTTTATCTTGAAAGAATGTACACTTAGATAATTTACCATAAAGATTTCTTTCTCTCAAATGCTGCATAACAATTCTTAAATGCCTTTCATGCTCTTCCACTAATTTAGAGTATATTAGTATGCCATCAAGGAAGATCAACACAAAATCATCTAAAAAATCTTTAAAAACGCTATTCATCAAATTCATGAAAGATGCTAGAGCATTAGTCAACCCAAATGGTACTACTGTGAACTTGTAGTAACCATATTGAGTCCTAAAAGCTGTTTTAGAGATGTCCTCATCCTTAATCTGCAATTGGTGATAACCGAATCTAAGGTCTATCTTGGAGAACACTGTTGCTCCTTTCATATGATCAAAAACTCATCTTTTCTTGGGAGTGGATGCTTGTTTCTTATAGTATCTTTCTTAAGCATCCTATAGTCAAATCATAATCTCAAAGTACCATCCTTCTTCTTTACAAAGATAACTGGTGCACCCCATGGCGACACACTAGGTCTAATGAACCCTTGATTTAGCAACTCTTGCAATTGTGCCTTAAGCTCATACAACTCTATAGTAGTCATTCTATAGGGTACCTTAGATTGGGGCTCAGTCCCTGGTAGCAAGTCAATTGAGAAGTCAATTTCTCTCTTTGGTGGCAACTCTGTCAACTCTATAGGGAATACATCTCTAAAATCTCTAAGGATTGGATAGTCATTGAACACTGGTTCTTCTTTATCAAGGTCCTTTACTTGGACAACATAAATGGCACATCCTTTCCTCTTGGCTTTCTTCAATTGCATAGTCAAGATTTGTCTAAGTTCTAAAGGTCTCTTTGTTCCAATAATTTCCATTTGATTTCCTAGGTCATTGAAACATCTAACAACCTTATCTTCACAGTTTACTAGAGACTTATGTTCAGTTAACTAGTTGATTCCTAGAATTACATCATAAGAGCCTAAAGGTGCTACATATAGATTCACTTGTGTCTGAAAACTAGGAAGCTCTAACTCACTGCATGCTAGACATGAGTCTACCCTCTTTTCTGCACTATTGCCATATTGTACCATCCAAGAGTTTTCCATATGTCCACGTCTAACAGATAACTTATATACTACTCTAGGATCAACAAAACATTATGTGGCACTAGTATCAATCAAAATAGAAACAGGTAGTCCATAGAGCTTACCATGGAACAAAATAGGTGCTGCAAGAAACTCTGCTTGCCGATTATCTACTGTGGCATGAATTTGATGCTGCGGTGCTCCTTGTTGATTCTTGTTTCCTCTTTTATGTGGACATGCATTTACATAATGCTCTCCTCCATAGATGTAACATCCACCCTTAGGTGCTCTCGGTTCTTTAGCTCTTTCCCTCTGATTATTATTTCTCTTATTATTGCCACCTCTTTTGTTTCCACCATTCCCATCCTAAGAATTATTACCTCTTGTAATGCCCCGCCAAGAAACCCTAGAGACAAGCTCAACTAAGCAATGCAAAAAGGCAAATATTTTTTTCTTAATAGAGAAATATCAACGATAAGCAAATTATGTTTATTATAACATCTAAGTTAAGCTTTATCCTCTAGGAGTTACACAGCTACATTACTAAATAACAAGACCTAACTAACATTATGAGTTACCTAACAACCATAGATCAATCCAAGTCTATTTGCATCATATGAATATACACATACAATTCCATATTATAACATGAGATAAGTATTTATTAAGGTCATGTATAAAGGATTACAAGAAATTATCATGAATAATAAAAGATACATGTTTGATAAACAAGAAAGGTTTATTTTACAACACCAAGTTGATGATCCTATATTACTCACTTCTATAATGTGACCACTGATAACCAAATGCTACAATTCGGTTTCTGGCTAACTAGTGTATACATGATATAAACAGAGATACAACCTAATTTACAAATACATAATAAAAGATCCTTTCAGTTAGAAACAAGACATCTCTCATGCAATTACAACCAAGTATAACAAGAACCATATACCCATCCTTAGTAGAGTGGAAAACATATTCTTTTCTCCAGTAAGTTACTCAGTTAATAGACGCGTATCTTCTTAACTTCAAAATCCTGCATGGCTTAGAGATCTCATATTGCACATCTAATGAAACATTAGTCCTGCATAGTTACTAATTTACATAAAACAAATATCAACTACTTAAAATGACAAGCCTAAGGCCCTAGGGGCCGACCTAATGTCTCGGGGGCTCATCCATGATGGCCTTGCCTACGTACGCGTAGCACAGAGACATCGTAGTTTGGGACATGAACACAAAACATAACTATCACCTGAAATCGACATTTTCTCAACTTAGACACACATTTGTCTATAAATCTTAAGGTCAGTTGATGTTTGAGGTTTACACAAACTTTGCATAAAAATTTCTCAACATAAAAGTTCTTTACAAACTAATATATAAATCCACAACATATCTTCTTTTCAATGTAAAACAACACTTATTTCTTCAAGCTAATAAAATCATCAATCTTTGTGAAAGCATAAATAAAGATGCTTTACAATTATCTCAACAAATCTTGAGTAACTCAATCTTACACAACATACTGGTTACTAACCAATCGCCTCCTAACAAGGTCACAATCCACACTAAACTATAGCCATGATGCAATCCATATGTCATTACTTCTACCATCCATTAATTGTATGAGCATAATTCCAAAACCCTAATCAAAATTATTCTAAAACCAAACACTATAATTTTGAAGTCACATTATACTAATTGATTAAACTTGGTAAATAAATATCTTAGATAAGTACCAATTGAATATTCTTGTATTTAAATTTTACAATTAAATTATTAATATCCACACCCAATAATTAAATCACAACTAATTTCAACCATTTAAAATAACATGTCATTTATTAAGGATTTCCTTTCTCAATAATGAAGTACTTAATTTATAGTACATCCCTAAATAATAAGAATTTATAAAATAAAATAAATGTTAAATATAGCACATCCCCAATAATAGGGAAAATAAAATAAAACTATGTTAATCAATCCAAAATTGCATTTAGATTTTATTCCACATCATTCTACTTTTCAGACTAAATAGACATTACAAATCAATAAGATTCGGTAGAAAATAATACAAATTGATTTCAAAATAAATCAAAGTTATTCTTGAATCTATCATTGCAAAATGATTTTAGATTTAAACAAAGTAAAACATATAATAATGCAATTCAGACATACTAGTATGAAACAATACAAAGTGATTTCAAAGAAAAATCAAAACTATATTTTATCACATTTATAAATGCAATAGGATAATAGAAAAATTATTCTACTATGTATAATTCACTATTATTCCCAATTAAACCATTTATTTTATAAAGGTAAAAAGACAATACAATTTCCTAAATAATTAAAAAAAACATTAAATATGGATTATTCAAATCTTTCATTAAAATATACAAATGAAAATAGATAAATAAATAAACAAATCTTTGCTAATAAAACATGACTACCCAGCAGCCATATAATGGTCATAACTCTCTTATTTCTAAATGAAATTTAAAAATTTAAATTGTTTTGGAAAGATGAGACATAGGGGAATAAAACCCAGAAGTGAATTAGATAGATTCATTACCATTAAAAAGTTGTTCTTATTGTAAACTATCTATTATATTGATTTTAGGATAGTCCAGATTAGTGCAACAACAAAAGAAAATGAAAATATATGACTCCATACTTATTATTATTATTATTATTTTGCAAATTAGAGACTCTAAAATAAAAAAAATATGATTAAAGAAAAGAAACAAAAGGATAAAATATCCCTATCAAAATTTATAGAATCAAAAATTATTGCATTAGCAAAACAATCATTCATACCCCAGTTTCCTGAACTTAAATCTTCTTTTTTTTTTCCTCCTCTGATTTAACATCCAATCTCCATTTAAAAACTTCCCTATTCTTATTTTTATTTCTGACTCAATGAAAGCAAATAGTTTAACATTTTTCTACAGGAATGATAAACATGCAACAATGCCTTCCTATCTTATGAAGAAGTATTCAACAAAATCTATTAAAATTATATTCCACAAGAGAACAAAGTTTCAACAAGATCCCTTTAAGAATTCATGCATAATCAATACAGAAGAAAATCAAGTAAAATTGCATACCTAAAAGTTCTTGCCTCTTCTATACACCAAGCTGTGGAGATCCATTTATTCTCACACCCCATCATCTTACACAGGGATAATTTTCTCATGAAAATTATTGATGAAACTAAATAATTTCTGTATTATTCATCTAATCTATTTTTCTACAGAATCTTCTCCATCTACATTTCTTCTAGACTAGATGTTAAGCCAAATTCCATGTCTTGCCATCATTCTTCTAAAGCTTATCCAATAAGGCCAACTAAATCTGCGAGCTTCCAAGAAAACACCTCACCTCCTTCAAGAGCACTGACAACCATGAGTGCACCCTGAGAGACCTTCCAATCTTTCAACATGTACCCAAAAAGACTTGAAGAGATATCTTCTCCTCCTCCCCTTCTATTATAAAAAACTCTTATTTAGTGATTACTCCTGGCATCTTTTCAAACGCACGCTCTGAAATAAATTAGTGAAAGTATTTAATCCCCATAACTTCTCCTCACTCAATATAAAATAGTATAGCCATTTAAATGCCACTATTCCACTTTTCTTTTCCACCACCTATTTTCTAAAATGGGACAAGGTGTGATAACGGAAATAATTAATTTTGAATGATGGCTTGAGGTCAAAATGGAAATCACATAATGACAAACACTTAGAAAGGAATCTTTCTTTTAAAAAAATATATCAAAATAATTCCTAAATATTTATCACAATTAGATGTGTGACTTAGTTTATTTTGCAAATAAAATAAATGCAAATATTTAAAAATTTATTGGGACTGCCAAATTAATAATTACTTTATATTTGTTTTATGACAAATTATAATTATCTTTTATAATTTATTTTTATAACCTTTTATCAAACCATATTCTTATTTATTCACATTAATAATCATCTTTAGAATTCCGTTTTTACAACTTTTATTTATCTAAAGTGCTTTCTTAACTTAATAATTTTATTTAATGCAACAATTAACTGAAACATTAATCAAACAATTGCAACTTAAATAATCCAAATATTGAAAAATACTTGACCACTATCATGACCATACCGACAGTACTGGTAGGGTATCAAATCAGGTACTCATCCTCTTCAAGGATGATGGTTAGGGTAGGGGACCAAGTGCTATCTTCGATCAATTGATCCATTGGGTTTTCAAGGTATGCTCAGACTTGCCAATTTAGGTGGAGATATAACCTAGTATCCATGAAAGTACTAATTGAAGCTCATGTTCCATCTTCATCTTTAGGTTCCTTAGCTAGGCTACCTGCACAACCAAAATGAAAACGGAGGGGCACTACATCCTCCCCCCCAAAAACTCGACTTACTCCTGGAAGTCACAAACTATGGTGGAAACATAACACATTAGCACCAACATCAAAGTTGATTCATCTCATAAAAATAATATACATTAGTTTGACAATGGAAAGGATCTATAAAATATAAACTTATATACTCCATTTCAAACGTAATCTACCCTTCTAGTTTTCAATGTCACAATAGTAATACAATCAAAACTTGCATTTCAAAATCCTTACATGATATCATTGACGCCCATCAATTTTTTCAGGACAAAGAAAATATTGCACTTTATAATCCTAACTAGTAGGAATTCCTATATCATAAACATATAAAATATTCAATTTTCAAATACATCACCATTGCAATTCCTCTTTCACTTTGCTATTAAGCAATCAATAGGTCAGAATGCTACATTTTCACAAAATATCAACATATTTATTCACATAAAACACACATTTTCCATTAAATATCCATCATTTATAAACAAGACATTTTACTTTAATTATTTTTCAACACTAAATCTTATAACATTTTCAACAAAATATCATGATTTTTCACCTTTTTGAAGCATGCAACCACAATTTGTCATTTCATAAGTACTATATTCATGATTTAACACACATTCTTCACATACACACCAATTCACATCACCGGTAATCACATCACAAGGCTACACAAGGGTCCATCTGGACATTGAAAAGCAGCATACTACTCCATAATACACATTCCATGAGCCAAGAGCCAAAATCCATCTCACATAATCCATACCTCACACTTAGTGGCTTGTTGGTGTTAGGCCACATGCATAGGGTGAGACCATCCAATCAAGACCATAATGAACTCTCTCTTGTTGTATAAGGTGGTCAGCCTCCAAGAGATAGTCATCACACATAGGTGGGTAGTGGATACTATCTGTATAATAGCCTCACATACCCCCATCCTCAAGGTTCCCTGCATCTGCTTCCTCATATGCACTCACCAACTCCTCCTCATACGTCCTTGGAGAGGAATCACAATACGACACATGGATGACATAAAAAACAATAAGGATAAACTAGTTTAGCCACCAAAGTCATAAAGAAAGATTAAATAATAACTCAATTTCAACACTAAATAAAATGTAATCATGAGGGTTACATGCAAATAAGAACACAAAGTGTGGCTAAACCATCACAATCAAATAGAAATAAAGTACCGGCCTTCACAACCAATAGAAAATCATCAATAACCATAGAAAAAGTCCACAATATATGAAATTGCACTGTACAACACTGTGTGACTAGATACTAGCCACCAAACAAGGAAGGAGGAAAGAACGTCAGGCTATAGCAGTAGCACTCATGTGGTGTAGAGTGAGCATGCCATCCACATGGCTCAGAGTGTACTCCTCGGCTACACCCTGCATCGCATAGTCATGCGGCATGGACTAGCCAAGTGGCCCATGCACTCCTTAGCTGCCTGCATGGAATGTACACCTCAAACACATTCCACATCGTGTCTCAGCATGGCATGGTCATACGCTAGCCGGAGAAGGCACGTACTGACCGTATACTGCATGGCAGTGTGTTTGTGGCTCTGCGAAAGTAGGCACGTGCAGAACTCACCCCGCATAGTGACACCTCACGGAAAAGGAACACGTAGGTACTCGTCATAGCTAGAGGTATACATGGCTAGGACATACCCATATGCTAGCTGACCCAAACACTGTCGAAAGCAAACATGAGTATCCCTCTACAAGTGTATGAGGCCCCATTACGCTCATCACACAAGTAGGCTATAACATAATCTCATAGTGTACATTCATGTGTCTAAGCACGTGGCATCTTGTCCTCGAGTCCAGCTTGCTACCATCAGCAACACGGCATCATCACCAACACCGTGTCAAAACATCAGTGAGGTGTGACATCATACCTATTGCATCATGTCAAAACATGTGCAGATATGGAATCTATCTTAGCATAGGTAACAAAACTCCCTCCACATACTGGACCTCAAATAAACATGGGGCACATGGTCTCACTTGGGTTATCCATGTAGGTCCCTTTCACCCTAGAGACCTTAGCCCTCAAGTGGCGACACATGTCATCACATAGTTCTAGTTGGGTTGTCCATGCAGGTCCTAGACCTTGACCCCCAACTGACAACTCATGTGGCATATCATACCTTTCATGAAGACAAGGTAGATGATCATCCAAGAAATACCATCAAGATGCTCAAGAACTGTGGGGATTAGGCTAACACATATGGATCAAGTACCTTGATCCATCATAAGGGGAAGTAGTGAGTACTTTTCCTCAGGTTCAGTTGAGCGGGAAACTGCTCTATGCCACAATATGCATACACTGCACACTCCGCCCAAGGAACTTTGTGGCTGCTACTACCCCTTCATGGATCGAGGGGCTAGAGAACCAAAAGAAGAGAATCTATGAATCTAACTTTTGGCTACTCTTATATATATATTTTCAACCACACATGGGTTGGCCCTCAATCAAGTAACAAACATATAAACACACATAATGGTATGGTTAATCCCACACCTAAAATACACATATTCCCCATGGATGGGTACCTAGTAACTCCATCCCAGGGGCACACAAAGTAAGTATGGGGTATTCACAACACTCAACCAATGCACATTTACTAGTTTCTCACATTTACAGGGGAGGATTACATTTACATACACAATTCCATTACTACCATAAGTACATTTATTTCCATAACATTACTTGTTATCCACTTGTTTTTTCCAGTTTCCTTTCACTCTAGTTTTTCTACATATCACATGATGCTCAATGTCAATGTCATGATCATCTACCAACACATCAAGCTGGGTGTTTAGATTAAAACATGGTATCCAACACAAAAGTTCCTATCACATGCATAAAAAGAATTACTATAACTAGACATGGGTGACAACATTAACCAGAGATCCTAGTGCTGTAACCTGGCTTTGATACCAAATGTAATGCCTCGCCAAGAAACCCTAGAGACAAGCTCAACTAGGCAATGCAAAAATGCAAATTTTTTTCTTAACAGAGAAATATCAACGATAAGCAAATTATGTTTATTATAACATCTAAGCTAAGCTTTATCCTTTTGGGGTTACATGGCTGCATTACTAAATAACAAGACCTAACTAACATTATGAGTTACCTAACAACCATAGATCAATCCAAGTCTATTTGCATCATATGAATATACACATACAATTCCATATTATAACATGAGATAAGTATTCATTAAGGTCTTGTATAAAGGATTACAAGAAATTATCATGAATAATAAAAGATACATGTTTGATAAACAAGCAAGGTTTATTTTACAACACCAAGTTAGATGATCCTATATTACTCACTTCTATAATGTGACCACTGATAACCAAATGCTACAATTCGGTTTCTAGCTAACTAGTGTATAAATGATATAAACCAAGATACAACCTAATTTACAAATACATAATAAAAGATCCTTTTAGTTAGAAACAAGACATCTCTCATGCAATTACAACCAAGTATAACAAGAACCATATACCCATCCTTAGCATAGTGGAAAACATATTCTTTGCTCCAGTAAGCTGCTCAGTTAATAGACATGTATCTTCTTAACTTTAGAATCCTGCATGGCTTAGAGATCTCATACTACACATCTAATGAAACATTAGTCCTGCATAGTTACTAATTTACATAGAACAAATATCAACTGCTTAAAATGATAAGCCTAAGGCCCTAGGGGCTGACCTAATGTCTCGGGGGCTCATCCACGATGGCCTTGCCTATGTACGCATAGCGTAGAGACATCGTAGTTTGGGACATGAACGCAAAACATAACTATCACCTAAAATCGACATTTTCTCAACTTAGACACACATTTGTCTATAAATCTTAAGGTCAGTTGATGTTTGAGGTTTACACAAACTTTGCATAAAAATTTCTCAACATAAAAGTTCTTTACAAACTAATATATAAATCCACAACACATCTTGTTTTCAATGTAAAACAATACTTATTTCTTCAAGCTAATAAAATCATCAATCTTTGTGAAAGCATAAATAAAGAATGCTTTACAATTATCTCAACAAATCTTGAGTAACTCAATCTTGCACAACATACTAGTTACTAACCAATCACCTCATAACAAGGTCACAATCCACACTAAACTATAGCCATGATGCAATCTATATGTCATTACTTCTACCATCCATTAATTGTATGAGCATAATTCCAAAACCATAACTAAAATTATTCTAAAACCAAACACTATAATTTTGAAGACACATTATGCTAATTAATTAAACTTGGTAAATAAATATCTTAGATAACTACCAATTGAATATTATTGAATATTCTTGTATTTAAATTTTACAATTTAATTATTAATATCCACACCTAATAATTAAATCACCTCTAATTTCAACCATTTAAAATAACATGTCATTTATTAAGGATTTCCTTTCTCAATAATGAAGTACTTAATTTATAATACATTCCTAAATAATAGGAATTTATAAAATAAAATGAATGTTAAATATAGCACATCCCCAATAATAGGGAAAATAAAATAAAACTATGTTAATCAATTCAAAATTGCATTTAGATTTTATTCCACATCATTCTACTTTTCAGACTAAATAGACAATACAAATCAATAAGATTTGGTAGAAAACAATACAAATTGATTTCAAAATAAATCAAGGTTATTCTTGAATCTATCATTGCAAAATGATTTTAGATTTAAACAAAGTAAAACATATAATAATGCAATTCAGACATACTGGTATGAAACAATACAAAGTGATTTTAAAGAAAAATCAAAACTATATTTTATCACATTTATAAATGCAATAGGATAATAGAAAAATTATTCTACTATGTATAATTCACTATTATTCCCAATTAAACCATTTATTTTATAAAGGTAAAAAGATAATACAATTTCCTAATTAATTAAAAAAAACATTAAATATGGATTATACAAATCTTTCATTAAAATATCCAAATGAAAATAGATTAAAAAAAAAACAAATCTTTGTTGATAAAATATGACTACCCAGCAGCCATAAAATGGTCATAACTCTCTTATTTCTAAACGAAATTTACAAATTTAAATTGTTATGGAAAAATAAGACATAGGGGAATAAAACCCATAAGTGAATTAGATAGATTCATTACCATTAAAAAGTTGTTCTTATTGCAAACTATCTATTATATTGATTTCAAGATAGTCCAGATTAGTGCAACAACAAAAGAAAATGAAAATATATGACTCCATACTTATTATTATTATTATTATTTTGCAAATTAGAGACTCTAAAATTAAAAAAAAATATGATTAAAGAAAAGAAACAAAAGGATAAAATATCCCTATCAAAATTTGTAGAATAAAACATTATTGCATTAGCAAAACAATCATTCATACCCCAGTTTCTTGAACTTAAATCTTTTTTTTTATCTCCTCTGATTTAACATCCAATCTCCATAAAAAAAACTTCCCTATTCTTGTTTTTATTTCCGACTCAATGAAAGCAAACAGTTTAACAATTTTCTACAGGAATGATAAACATGCAACAATGCCTTCCTATCTTATGAAGAAGTATTCAACAAAATCTATTAAAATTCCATTCCACAAGAGAACAGAGTTTTAACAAGATCCCATTAAGAATTCATACACAATCAATACAGAAGAAAATCAAGCAAAATTGCATACCTAAAATTTCTCGCCTCTTCTATACACCAAGCTGTGGAGATCCATTTATTCTCATACCCCATCATCTTACACAGGGATAATTTTCTCATGAAAATTATTGATGAAACTAAATAATTTTTGCTTTATTCATCTAATCTATTTTTCTATAGAATCTTCTCCATCCACAATTCTTCTAGACTAGATGTTAAGCCAAATTCCATGTCTTTCCATCATTCTTCCAAAGCTGATCCAATAAGGCCAACTAAATCTGCGAGCTTCCAAGAAAACACCTCACCTCCTTCAAGAGCATTGACAATCACGAGTGCACCCTGAGAGACCATCCAATCTTTCAACCTGTACCCAAAAAGACTTGCAGAGATATCTTCTCCTCCTCCCCTTCTATTGTCAAAAACTCTTATTTAGAGATTACTCTTGGTATCTTTTCAAACACACGCTCTGAAATAAATTAGTGAAAGTATTTAATCCCCATAATTTCTCCTCACTCAATATAAAATAGTATAGCCATTTAAATGCCACTATTCCACTTTTCTTTTCCACCACCTATTTTCTAAAATGGAACAAGGTGTGATAACATAAATAATGAATTCTAATGATAGCTTGACGTTAAAATGGAAATCACATAATGACAAACACTTAGAAAGGAATCTTTCTTTAAAAAAAATATCAAAATAATTACTAAACATTTATCACAATTAGATGTGTGACTTAGTTTATTTTGCAAATAAAATAAATGCAAATATTTAAAAATTTATTGGGACTGTCAAATTAATAATTACTTTATATTTGTTTTATGACAAAATATAATTATCTTTTATAATTTATTTTTATAGCCTTTTATCAAAACATATTCTTATTTATTTACATTAATAATCATCTTTAGAATTCCATTTTTACAACTTTTATTTATTTAAAGTGCTTTCTTAACATAATAATTTTAGCTAATGTAACAATTAATTGAAACATTAATCAAACAATTTCAACTTAAATAATCCAAATATCAAAAAATCCCTGACCACTATCACGACCATACCGACAATACTGGCAGGGTATCAAACTGGGTACTCATCCTCTTCGAGGATGATGGCTAGGGTAGGGGACCAAGTGTTATTTTCGATCAACTGATCCATTGGGTTTTCAAGGTATGCTCAGACCTGCCAATTCAGGTGGAGACGTAACGTAGTAGCCATGAAAGTACTAACTAAAGCTCATGTTCCATCTTCATCTTCAGGTTCCTTAGCCAGGCTACTTGCACAACCAAAATGAAAATGGAGGGGCTCTCTTTAGATTCTTGATATGCCTATTATTTCCTTGGTTATTATTCTTTTGATAGTTCTATTGATTATTCCGTGGTTTCTTGTTTGAAAACTTAGCATCTCTTTACTTACGATAATTGGTTGTCTGCTACAACCTCTGCCCTTGCTTTATTGCTTTCTCAAAAGCAGGATCCATAGTGAGTGGATTATGAATATCTACCTCAACTCTAATTTGTGGCCTTAATCCCAAAATAAAAGTAAATGAATAGCCCACTTCTTCTGCTATCTTTGCTAGATTATTATCATTAGCTCCAACTTCTGAAACTTTAACTTCCATCCTTGGGTTCTCATTAGCATTCTGCCCTCTAGGAATTCCTCTGATCTCTTGTTCAAGAACATTCATCCTTGTGTCTTGTTGGGTCAAGAGAGTAAGAATATGGTCCAATCTTCTATCTTGATCAATGTTTCTAGTATTCATGATGGACAATCTATATCACATTTGCAACTTTAGCATAATAGTCCCAAAAACAAAGGCCCTAGTGTTAAACCTAGAGCTCTGATACCAAATGTAAACCCTCAAAAGTCATGTAAAATCATTTAAACCAACTCAAAAGTAAATGAAGTAAATAATCTGCTTAAATACAACATCGCAATAACCAAAATAAAAAGATGTAAATAATCCACTTAGATACCACTTTCGAAGATAAAAGATGTAATTAATCCGCTTAATCACAATATCTCAAGTAAAAGAAAATCTCAAAAATATGAATCTCAATGTCATAAAATATTACATAATCATGTGTTTAATCTAGGTAACAAGCACTATAAAGATAATATACATAAATCCTTTGGCAAGCATCTGAATAATACATCCAATATAGGGTACAATCAACAAGTACAACAATAAAGAATAAATCAATACACTGTCTAGCTGCATGAACCAAGTAGTCCACCGCCTACAAACTGAGGGACAGGAACATGGCTTAGGTGCTTTTCCACTTACCTAGTAACAACTGTAGGAGGGAACACTCGATGCAACCTTGATGTCTGAATGTGCAATTCTAAATAATGAAAAGCAAATTGTCTCACAACAGGATGTGACAGAGTTATCAATAAATATGTTTTCTAGATAATAAACATCTATTTTAATCTTATTCTGATGAGATCTAATCATTTAAGTAAATTGGTCAATTCTCAAAAAGAGGAAAAGCCATCTCTGGTAAATCCACATTCGGCATCGCAGTCCCAAAAGTAACCCAATAACATTCCTAGATGAAAAATCTACTTCTTTGCCCAAGAAGCAAGAAATAAATAATAAAATAAAAGAATCAAAGTTCATCAATAAATCAATAATAGTCCCTTTCCCAAAACATCATTCAAGGAAGTACACTTTTCCAATCAAAACATTCATCTTTGCTTACACTATTACACTCATAAGTACATCAAATAGGTATATTATCTAATCCTAGTTTGATAACAATCTTCATACAAAAGTCATTCTAAGTTATAATTTCATCCTAATAGCTTTCAACAATCTTATTATCAAAACTATGATAGGAACTATCTCAGACCATTTATCTAAATAAGTTCACAATCAAATCAAAAATAACTTACTGTCAAAATTGTGATAGGAAGTCCAAAAATAGCCAAACAGTCTTCTTGTCGCAACTATGACAGGAACTGTTGCAGAAATAAAGAAAATAACACAGAACATGGTTTAATCTAGTTTCAGTATGATTATAATGTAATAGTTTTCAGCATCAACATTCATAGGAAAGTAACAATGCAGTCTACTGTCTCTATTTTGAAGTGACATATTGTTTCAA
Source organism: Cunninghamia lanceolata (assembly GCA_027924645.1). Taxonomy (NCBI): domain Eukaryota; kingdom Viridiplantae; phylum Streptophyta; class Pinopsida; order Cupressales; family Cupressaceae; genus Cunninghamia; species Cunninghamia lanceolata. The sequence goes on from BSBN01000379.1 coordinate 6,220,201, forward strand.
CGAGTTTTAAATAGAGCTACATGAATAATTTATTTAGCTACAAGAAAGTTGAATATGCTGCTACAGGAAAATAAGAAGTTAGCAGTCATGAAGGTAGCCACAGGAACAATGATTTTGTCTATTTTTTAGATGTTGTGTTTTATCATATAGAGGTCAATTTTCTAATCTAAATCTGATTTGCAACTAGCATAAGAATGGAAGTACAGTCATAATAATGTTTTACAGAGAGTTATTAACAACCATCTAGAAGTCGATTTATAGTTTCCAACAGTAAAAATCAAGATCTGAGTAATAAAGCTTGCTAGGCATAGCAACATATATAACAACATGGTTTCTGGTAGTCAAGGTTTATAACAAGGTAAAGCAAACATCAGTATCATAAAACACCAACGATTGGCCAATACAAGTGCAAATGACAAGCAAGGAAAGTGGGTCGATCTATTTAAGTGATTCCAGATCACCCAAGAAGTAGCCATAATGGCTACAAAGTAGGTCGACGACTAGCAAGGAAGGCGATTTCCTTAGTAGAAATGGTCAGAAAGAAATGAGCGGCTAGTAAATATGATAAACAGCTAGACAAAATAAGATAAGTAGCCAGAAAATAAGATAAATAGCCAAGCAAAATAAGATAAGCAGCCAGAAAGAAGGGATGACCAGCATACAGGTCGATCTGGGTTAGAACATTAGCAAGAAGGAATAACACAAGTCGTCCCATGTATATACAAGAGGAGGATGACTCAGACAAAACAAGTATCAAGCCTGGTAAATACAGTTGCCCAATTTAGAAGCAGACAAAAACATCTATCAATAGCCACAAACATGCCATTTAAACATAAACAAAATAAAGAAGCAAAACCTGGTAATAAAGACGTCGACTGATGAAGAATTTGCAGTTGCTATCGTTGCCTCTCCTTCTTTCTCCTATTGTGGCCTGCAATTCTCCTTCACCTCTCGCTTAGGAAAACTAATTTATGCTGCTACCAAATCATGGATATCTCTTTTGCCCAGATCCCTTGTTTTATTAAATTTTTTCCTTCTTATTTTTAGCGATCAAGAATTAGGTTTAAGAATTGAAGTTTGTTTTTTCAGTTTGCATGGAAATCCTCCAATCAAAAAGGCTCATAATTCCATTTATAATAAAATAATAGCTAATTTAATTAGCTTACTGTCACATAAATGATAGTAACTAATCTTTTAATTCTTTATCAAAACTCTAAATATAATAATGTTATTTTTAATATTATTTAACTATTTTAATTAAAACAAAACCATTTAACTAATTTAGAAGAGAAATGCACTACAATATTGCATATATATATATATATATATATATATATATATATATAAGGAACATATTGTCTTCCAAAGATCTATAAACAATATTTTATTATTTAATTTAAAATACAATTATATATATTTTGAAAAGGCATTTAATTTAAGTAATCACATCATGCATTTGAAAATGATTAATAATCACACATTAATGCAATAAAATCCATTCAATAATGCATATGCAACTACATGATGTGTGTGATTGCATCAGGGTAATCCATCCATCAATTCTTACCAAGTGGCTAGAACACCTCTGCCTCCACCATGCTCTCATCTTCGGTGAGTACCTGCATCCATTTGCACTCAACTCGACATCAATAGGTTAGCGTCTCCAGAACATAGCCAAGGCAAATCATTGTAATTATATCTACAATATCTAATATTTAAAACAATTTCCAATTTTCATCAATATAACTCATAATAATTACCTTCACATATGCCAAATTACTTAAGGTAAATTCAATCACAATAATTGTTCACTAATCTAAAATAATCATATTGTTCATAAAAATGAGACGTGACATTTTTAGACTTGTTGTATGTCATTTTTGAGAACATGTAAGAATAGATCACAAAGTTCCTCACGATCCATGTTTGCTATGCTAATTGAAGAATAGAGAACTTTCCTCCATCGTGTGATAAATTGTGCAACTGAGTAATTGGTTTCTTGCTTGATTCTTAAAAATTCTCATATTCTTGGACCTTGACTAGTTTTTTATGTCAAAGGTAGCCACAAATTGATCGACGAGTTGGCTAAAAGAGTGGATTGATGTTTTTGGAAGTTGATAGTACCAATCCAAAGTGATACCCTCCAAAGTCTTTAGAAAAAAATCTCCACCACCCCATCCCAAGGAAGGATTTCTGACACTATTGTGACGTAGGCCTTGATATGAGAGTTGGGATCGCCATCTCCTTTGAATTTTAGATTCTCAGGGAGAGGATGAGGTAGTATAAGATTATGAATGTTGTAGTTAAGAGGTGCCTTTAAATACTCAAGGTAAGTTCCTAAGAGTGGGTCATGTGTAGAGGTTCTTGTTCCTCCAAACATTATCCCTATAGATAGAACTTGTTGTGCTTGTTGAAAGGGTATGCTAGATTGTTGATATCCAGAAAAGCTGTATAACCAAATGGTTTAATGTTTATGTTTTAAAAATTGGGTGGGATATTTTGTGGTTGATTTTGAATCATATTAATCCCACCTATTTGATTGAATCTTGTCATGTTGAATAATGAGGGCAAGAAAGGCATGAAGGTTTCATTACTTGTGTTGTAAGAATGAAATTTTAGATGAAGGGAATTTTGTGTTGTCCTTTGGTTTGACTCAATCTTGTCAATGAAAGGATTTCTCTGTGCCCTAGGTTTCTCCTCAATTCTATTCTAGCAATATTGTTCAAATACTCTAGCCTCAAGGGTTATGATCCATTGGACCAGGGTTTCTATAAGGTGTATGTTGGCAATATGTGATGTCATTGATGTCAACACTTAGAGGGAAGTCAACACTTAGTTTGTGATGATGATATACTAGTGTAGTAACAGAGGTGCAGTGAGATGTAGTAATGTTTTGATGTTCATGGTTAGATGTCATATGATGTTCCTAATGTTCATGGTTGGATGTCATCTCTTGATGAAGTGTCAAGTCAAGTTATTTTGAGCATGCTTGTGGTCAACAAAGATAATTTCATGATGAAACATTAAGGTGGGAATTAGAAGCACTAAGATGAATGATGAAATATTAAGATGGGAATTAGAAGTCCTAAGATGAATGATGAAATATTGAGATAGAAATTAGAAGCTATGATGAGGATGAGAAGATGTTGCTGATCACCTACAACATGTTGTATGATCCTTCCTGTTGTTCCTAAGGATGTATGTGATGTTATATGAAGGTTTTGGCCTCTAGAAGTTGGTGAAGGTTTTTATTGTAGGAAGCTTCTTGAAAGATTGCCTAGTAAAATGCTCTGCATTCCTCCACATTTGAAGATATGGTCATGCGGTTCAAAAGTTAAGTCCAGTATGATGTAAAGGTTCTAAATCCAAAGTTTTAAATAATTTGTCCCTCCGTAGTGAAAGTTATGAAAGACAAAGTTTCAATCTATGCTATGGCAGAATCAAGTAATGATGAAGACTGTTTGGAATGCTCCACGTTCCTTTATAATGATAGATATGACTGTGTGGTTTTTAGGATATGGTCATAGAAATGTATGAGTGCATCCATATGAGTTTCAGGTGTTTTGGAGATCTGCAAGCTTAGGTTTCAAATGACATTTTTGATACAGACAGTTCCAGATGCCTAACTATTCTCAAGACATATGTTGATGATGTGTGCTAACTTGTTGTGGCATGAAGTGGTACATTGACTGATGTAAGATGGTCCTAATGATCTTATGTTGTCTCTTGTTGCTCCATGAAATGATTTTCTGCTCTCTGAAACTGGTTATGGTCTGAAATGATGATATTGTTGGATTCAAGATAGACAACTGAGAGGGGGGGTGAATCAGTTGTCCAAAACTTGCTTCTAATTCAAACACTTAAATCCTCTTTGTTATTTAATAGCATATCAATTAATCACTCATGAAAGCATTAAGCATAAACACCAGAGTAGATACACATCAACACATGAGACACCAAGATTTTGACGTGGAAAACCCGGTCAAGGGAAAAACCATGGGGTGATTAACCCAAGGATTATTCTCTGTTAGAAGAATAAGAAAAATAGATGGCACATGCCAATTAGGGCTCACTACCCGAGCACACTACTCACAAGAGGCACACTGCCTACAAGAGACACACTATCTACAAAGTAACAAGTATCACAAACTTGAACTGGAGATTGACATCTTTACCATGCCTGGATCAGTTCCATTTAAGCCCAAAACTCCTACTCTGCCTTTCGCTCTTCTTCTTCGCTATGCCACACTCATCCACACCAAGACACCCTTCAAAATGAATTCACAATCCCTTATTTATACAAGGCATCGACTTAGGAACACTCATCTAAGTCGGCAAACACCTATAATAACATTCGCAAGACGTGTAATATATCCGGTCGGCCAGTCTCAAGAAGAACACCAATATCTATGGTTATTTTTTAAATGCAAACTCTAACTTCAATGTGGACCACCAATAAGAATTGTACACGATCTAAAGATCACCAAAACCTTTCCTGAGTCATCAAGAACATCTGCACTTTATCATCTTATTGGAATTCTTCTCTTCTTCATCCGAAACTTCAAGAACATAGTCTGTCATCACTGTCATAATGAAAAAGGTGCTTCCGGACCTCCAAACCAAGAAAAAATCTAGTTGTCACTTCACATGGACTTCTTCAACACTCCCTCCAATCCGCAGAATAAGATAATGCAATTTCAGAGCTCACCAGACCAATCTGTGACACTCTGTCACCACTGAACATCTATCAGAACCGGTTCTACTTGAGTGACCATAACTTCTTTAGATCTTCATGCGGACCTCTAAAATATTGACTAGAGCATCTGAAGACTCATATCTACAAACCCTTTAAACTGCATCCTCTGATCCTCAACCTATTGAGGACTTTTGCCTTCTTGTCATCACTATTTTTCACTATTCCTGATTGAGACTAATTTCCTCAATATCCTCAGCACACAGCTCATCCAATCCTTCTCATTAATGCAATATGAGTATGTTGACATCAATGACAACACTGGTTATCCTCATACTTGCAACAATCTCCCCCTTTGTCATTGATGGCAACATATGATGTGAAAAACCATCAAGACAAGAACTTCTCCTTTCTGTCACAGCTCCCCCTATCAGCAACAACCCTTCACATGTCTTCTCTTCCTTTACTACTTCCCCTTTGATCATCAACCACTTGTTTTTCACATGTCATCTCTCCCCCTTTGACATCAATGGCAAAGGACTCATACTTGCAATTCTAACACATCAGAATCATACCAGCTGCTCCCCTTGCATTGTAGCTCCCCATCATCAATCCGGATCACAAGATATGACTGTGCTATCCATCGGATTGATGCACATCAGTGCATCCTAGTTCATCACCGGAGGGGCAATAACCCCTAACTTCTCCCTGAGATACTCAAAAGAGTCCTTGGGAAGAGGTTTAGTAAAAATATCTGCAAGTTGATCATTGGAGGGCACATATTCCAATCTGACTTTAGCCTTGTTCACTTGCTCTCTTAGAAAGTGAAACATGATAGATATATGCTTAGTCTTAGAATGCAACACCAGATTCTTAGAAATATTTATTGCACTTAAATTATCATAGAAAATTTTGATAGGCTTCTCATATTCTACTTGAATATCTCTTAGCATTTGCTTCATCCACAAAAGTTGAGTGCAACTTCCTGTTGCTGCAATGTATTCTGCTTCAGTTGTAGACAGGGATATTGCCTCTTGTTTCTTGCTTAGCTAAGAAATCAACCTTTTTCCCAAAAAGAATGCTCCTCCACTTGTACTCTTCCTGTCATCCACATCTCCTGCCCAATCTGCATCTGTATATGCATGAAGAGAAAAATTATGATCTCTAGGATACCATAGACCATACTCAACTATTCATTTTAAGTACCTAAAAATTCTTTTGATTGCCATGACATGAGATTCTCTAGGATCAGCCCAGAATCTTGCCACAAGACCAACAACCTGCATTATATTTGGTCTAGTTTGAGTGAGATACAATAATCCTCCAATCATTTATCTATACTTTGTCTAATCTATCTTAGGAGAGTCATCATCTTTGCTCAACTTACATCCGGTTGCCATGGGAGTGTTCATTGGCTTTGAATCTTCCATTCCAAATTTCCTCAATAATTCTTTCACATATTTGGTCTGAGAGATAAAAATTCCTTTCTTTGTCTGAGTAATTTGTAGACCCAAGAAGAAATTCATTTCACCGAGCATTGACATTTCAAACTCACTTTTCATTTGATTTGCAAAGGTTTTACACATACTGTCTCTTCCTCCAAAGATGATATCATCAACAAATACTTCAATAATCAAGATGTTTTCATGATCAATTTTGAAATATAGGTTACTATCAGCAGTACCTTTGTTGAAACCAATCTTCAAAAGATGTTTGTCCAGCCTTTCATACCATGCTCTTGGGGCTTGCTTTAGACCATACAGTGCCTTCTTTAATTTGCAGACCATATCACCATGCTCAGATAATTGAAATCCATCCAGTTGTTCAATGTACACTTCTTCTTCTAAGTCACCATTCAGGAAAGCAGATTTGACATCCATCTGATACACTTTGAAATCTTTATAGGTAGCAAATGCAAGAAATAGTCTGACTGCTTCAATTCTTGTCACTGGAACAAAGGTTTCCTCAAAATCAATCCCTTCTATTTGAGAGTAGCCTTTGCAGACTAATCTGGCTTTATTTTTGATTACTTCACCAACTTCATTTAGTTTGTTCCGGAAGACCCATTTGGTTCCAATCATATTCTTATTTCTAGGTCTAGAAACAAGATCCCAAGTGTGATTTTTCTCAATTTGCATCAACTCTTCCTCCATTGCTTTGGTCCAATTTTCATCATTGCAGGCTTCATTTATTGTCTTAGGTTCAATCTTTGAAATCAGACAACATTCATCTAAATTTTGAGCAATTTTCCTTCTAGTTTGCACATCTTTGCTTTTATCACATATGATCTGATCTTCAGAGTGGTTCAGTCTTACATACCTTGGAACTTTGAGAGTTTATTACACTTTGCTTCTTGATTAGGCTCATTCGGACCTATCTCTTCTTCCTGATTTATTAGATCAGTCTGAATCTGACTTTCAGGAGAGGATTGAGCTCCTTGAACCAGAACACCATTTTGATCAATTTCATCATACTCATAAAACCTTGAGGGTTTCTCTATTCCCTCATCAACCTTCACATTTGTACTTTCTATCATCTTTCTTAGTCTCTTGTTATAACATTGGTATGCTTTGCCTTGAGTGGAGTAACCCAAGAAAATTCCTTCATCACTTCTAGCATCAAACTTTCTTAGATCTTCATCTCTTTTAATGTAACATTTGCTACCAAATACTCTAAAATATCTCATAGTAGGAGTGATGCCAAACCAAAGTTCATAAGGAGTCTTACCGTTATTGCTTCTGATTTGAACTCGATTGAGAGTATAGACTGCAGTGCTGACAACTTCTCTCCAAAACATCTGGGGAACATTTGCTTCCATCATCATTGTCCTGGATGCTTCCTAGATGGTTCGGTTCTTTCTCTCTACTACTCCATTCTGCTGTGGAGTCCTAGGAGTAGACAACTGTCTCTTTATACCATGTTTCTCACAAAAATCTATGAATTCACCGGATGTGAATTCACCACCTCTATCAGACCTCAGACATTTCAGTTTTAATCCGGTTTGATTCTCCACCATAGCCTTGAAGACTTTGAACTTCTCAAAAGCTTCTGATTTCTCTTTCAGAAAGGTAACCCACATCATTCGGGAATGGTCATCAATCAGTAACATGAAATATCTATCACCTTGCATACTCTTGATTCTTGTTGGACCACATAGATCAGTATGAACTAATTCCAATAATCCGGTAGAGGATTGATCCTTGCTTTTGAATGAGACTCTGCTCTGTTTAGCCAGCTGACATTCTTTGCAGAAACTATTTGTAGGTTTTACCAATTTTGGAAGATCTCTTACAGCCTGAGTATTGCTTATCTTGATGATGTTATCAAAATTTACATGACACATCCTTCTATGCCATAACCAACTCTAATCAACTTGAACAAACAGACAACTTTTATTAGTACCAACTAGATGGAAGATATTACCTTTTGTTTGAGTACCAGATGCAATCTTAGTTCTGGAGCTTTCAAAGATCTTGCATTTTCCATTCTTGAATCAGAGATCATAACCTTTGTCCACCAACTGTCCAACACTGAGAAGATTGTGCTTCAATCCTTTAACATACAGTACATTACTGGTTTTGTTCTTTCCATCAAAAGAAATAGTTCCCCTACCTCTGATTCTACTAGCAGAATTATCACCAAACTTTACCATTCCTCCTTCATACCTTTCCAAATCTAAGAACTTGTTCTTGTCACCTGTCATATGGTGAGAGCATCCACTGTCAATAACCCAATCATTCTTTTCTTCAACTTGGGCAGCCAAAGCTCTTTCTACAACCTTATGTTTGACAGATTCAGAGGATATTGGATCTTCTTCCTTGATGGCAATAAACACCCATTCATTTCCAGATTTGTTTCCTATCTCTGATTCATCATCTGTTACTCCTTCATTATCATCTTCTTCATGAACATAATAACAATTCTTTTGGAACCTTTGTCTGTTAGAATTTGACCTTGTAGATCTTTCTGGACATCTTGAGGAAAAATGACCAATCTTATTGCAGTTGAAGCACTTAAAGGGTAATTTGCCTTCATACTTACCAGATCCTCTTGGCATTCTCTTTGCAATGAGGGCTTCAAGTTGAGTTGTTTCTGCTTCTTCCACTTCCATGTCTCTTCTTGCTTGATCATACCATGACAGCTTCCTTGAAGAGTTTTCTCCCGGATCAAATCTTTGTTTACCTTTCACAGAGGCACTGGCTTTAAATGTAGATTCAGTCTTGGGGGGATCATCTCCAAACTTAGTCATTTCAAATGCAGCCAGTTTGCCAGCCAATTGGTCTCTTGTGACAGTTGTATGGGCTCTGAATTCATCAATGGCAGCAACCTTGATTTTGTAGGTAGTAGGAAGGGATCTGAGAATTTTGCCAACAATCTCATTTTCATCCAAGACTCCACCAACATTCCTAATTCCACACACCAGCTCATTTACTCTTGGCATAAAGGTAGTAATATTTTCATCATCTCTCATCTTCAGTCTTTCAAATTTCCCTTTTAGACTCTGCAACCTTGCACACTTAACATACTCATCTCCTTCATGCAGAAGTTCTAGTTTAATCTAGATCTCATAGGCAGTTGGTAGGTCAATAACTTTTGAGAACTCTGAGTCAGTTAATGCGCTTAGAAGAGCCTCTTTGGTTCGCAGATTATTTTTAGCATATGTGATTTCATTTAGAGTTGTCAGACCACCCTGTGGAGGTGCATACGCTTTTGTGACCATGGACCAGTACGCCTTTCCCATACACTGCAAGTGACATTTCATGCGACCTTTCCAAAGAGAGAAGTTGGTTCCATCACACTTCAGACTATCCTTCTTGTATGACAACATCCTGGATCTCCTCAAGTGGTTAAGCTCCTTTTAGAGGAACTTGGCTCTGATACCAATTGTTGGATTCATGACAGACAACTGAGAGGGGGGGTGAATCAGTTGTCCAAAACTTGCTTCTAATTCAAACACTTAAATCCTCTTTGTTATTTAATAGCATATCAATTAATCACTCATGAAAACATAAAGCATAAACACCAGAGTAGATACACATCAACACATGAGACACCAAGATTTTGACGTGGAAAACCTGGTCAAGGGAAAAACCACGGGGTGATTAACCCAAGGATTATTCTTTGTTAGAAGAATAAGAAAAATAGATGGCACATGCCAATTAGGGCTCACTACCCGAGCACACTACTCACAAGAGGCACACTGCCTACAAGAGACACACTGTCTACAAAGTAACAAGTATCAAAAACTTGAACCAGAGATTGACATCTTTACCATGCCTGGATCAGTTCCATTTAAGGCCAAAAACTGCTACTCTACTTTTCGCTCTTCTTCATCTCTATGACACACTCATCTGCACCAAGACACCCTTCAAAATGAATTCACAATCCCTTATTTATACAAGGCATCGAGTTAGGAACACTCATCTAAGTTAGCAAACACCTATAAGAACATTCACAAGATGTGTAATATATCCAGTCGGCTAGTCTCAAGAAGAACACCAATATCTGTGGTTATTTTTCAAATGCAAACTCTAACTTCAATGTGGACCACCAATAAGAATTGTACATGATCCAAAGATCACCAAAACCTTTCCTGAGTCATCAAGAACATCCGCACTTTATCATCTTATTGGAATTCTTCTTTTCTTCATCTGAAACTTCAAGAACACATTTTGTCATCACTGTCATAATGAAAAAGGTGCTTCTGGACCTCCAAACCATGAACAAATCTAGTTGTCACTTCACAAGGACTTCTTCAACACTCCCTCCAATCCGCAGAATGAGATAATGCAATTTCAAAGCTCACCGGACCAATCTGTGACACTCTATCACCACTGAACATCTGTCAGAACCGGTTCTACTTGAGTGACCATAACTTCTTCAGATCTTCATTCGAACCTCTGAAATATTAACTGGAGCATCTCAAGACTCATATCTACAAACCCTTTAAACCACATCCTCTGATCCTCAACCTATTGAGGACTTTTGCCTTCTTGTCATCACTGTTTTTCACTGTTTCTAATTGAGACTAATTTTCTCAATATCCTCAGCACACAGCTCATCCAATCCTTCTCATTAATGCAATATGAGTATGTTGACATCAATGACAACACTGGTTATCCTCATACTTGCAACAGATATTGCTAGGCTATGCCTCTGTTTGACCGACTGAAGAATGTTGAAGGTATGCGCCACAATGTTGTTACTGTACAGAGTTCAAGGAACATTTGGAGATGTTGTATAAGTCCTACTGACTCATTGGGAAGAAGAGAAAGCAATGTTCAATCACTCACGAGTATTACCAAGTTGAAATGACCATTGTGCTACAAGCTTCATGTGTTCTTGCTTAAGGGTGACCTATTCAAATTTGTGAAGTGTGCAGATGTTATTCCTTGAAGAATGATGTTGTGAACAATGTTTAGGATTGGGATAAGCATGTATTGGGATCTGCAAGGCATGTGTTTCCTTTTGGAGTAGTGTGTTGTTCATGATAGGACTTACCCTATGCATGTTTCATGTTGTGATCTCTATCTGACTTGTAAAATGTAATATTCTTGTTGTATTGGCCAACTTGTAGTGAAGTCAATGTAATGTCTTGTTAATATTGTAAACCTAGTTGGTCTAGGTTAAGGTATGATTGTGGAAATGAATATATTAGAGTGTGAAGAGAAGAGCATGAATATCATATGCATTGTGATGTGCGACTACGGGAGAAAGAGTAGAAGTGTTAGAGGCTATCTTGATTCATCTTGAAGGTATTTTTGTGATAGAAGGGAAGTGAAGAATGTGCCTAATTGATCCAATCATCAGAAGAAACAAAATTGCAATTATCAAAGGTGTGAACTTCAATGTCAATTTTTAGGTAGTAGAAGGACTATCATACTGTAATAATTTCTGAGTTTGTTCTCAGTTCAGAGAGTAGTTGCTTCCTTGGGAGTGACCCTAAAACAAAGTCTGCAAGAAGTTGTAGCTTCCTTGGGAGTGACCCTAAATCAAAGTCTTCATGGAGTAGTAGCTTCCTTGGGTTGTATCCCTAAAACAAAGTCATCACGAAGTAGTAGCTTCCTTGGGTTGTAGCCCTAAAACAAATTTGTAATTTTGAGCTTCATATATTGTGAGTTAATCCTCACCGTGCTTTTTCCCTTCTTAGGTTTTCCATGTATATCTGGTGTTATGTGTGGATGTGCATTGTGTTGATCTTTCATGTTTATGTTGATGTTATAATGCTTAAGTTTTAATCTACTTTGGAGGATTTGAAGTTTTTTTAGATTCTGATTCACCCTCCTCTCAGTATCCTAGTGTGTTCAACACTTGCTAGAGCCAAGTTACTCTGAAGAAGCTTAACCACTTGAGGAAGGTCTGGGATGGCTAGTAATGGACCTTTGAAGGCACCTATGTTTGATGGAACAAATTATTCCTTTTGGAAGCTAACAATTGAAAACTATCTATCTTCTCTAGGGTATGGTATTTGGCAATCAGTCAAGAAGGGTTACACTGTTCCCAATAGTGATCCTATAGATGCATATGAGATTAAGTTGTATGATAACAATGCCAAGGAAAAGAATGCCATCATGAGTGGACTAGCTAATTCTGACCTTGTGAAGGTAATGGATTGTACATCTGCTCATGATGTCTAGAATAAACTTGAAAGTATTTATGAAGGAGATAGTAAAGTGAAGCAAGCCAAGATGCAAATTTACAAGAGTAAGTTCGAAACCTTGAGGATGAAAAAAGATGAAGAAATTGTTCGTTACATGCTCTAATTGGATGAAATACTCAATGGCATCAGAGGTCTTGGTGGAGAAGTGAAAGAAGATGAGATTGTGAAGAAGGTTTTAAGATCTCTTCCTAAATCCTATAGTCATAAGGTGTCCACCATTGAGGAATCTTAGGACTTAGATAAATACACAATAGATCAATTATTTGCTCTCTCACAGCCTTTGAAATGAGAGAATTTGACAAAGGTGCTCCAAAGAAGGAAGCAACATTCAAAGCAAGCGAGAAGACAAAAGATGAAGTAGCTGATCAAGATGGTGACTTTGATGAGGTAGAAGAAAACTTTGTAAGAACTTTGAAGAAAGGCACATGCAAATACAGAGGTAAGTTACCTTTCAAATATTTCAATTGTGGAATGATTGGTAATTTTGCTTCTAAATGTCCTTTTGTTTGGAAAATGTGACTCAAATTTACTGGCTTGATCTTCTCCCTGTAGGTTAAGTTTAACTTCTTCATCGGTCTAACTTTTACATTTTGGAGGGACATAGTTTAGAGTCTCCTCGATGCTCTGATTACTCTTAAGTTAGGCAGTCTTAAGTTTTTCCTAACTAAGTTGCATGGTTCTAAAGTTTCGTAACCTCCCGACCTCCTGACTTAGTCTCTTTGTTGTCGGCCAGTCACAGGTTTTCAAAACTTCATAACCTCCAACAAGAGGTTCTCAAGTTTGGTTTTTTAGTGACTTCACAACTTTGTTTGGTTGACTGCAGTAGAGTGGGGGATGCAAAGTGGTGGTGATGTGGGTGTCTAGCTGGCAATGGGGACCACAGTGGTGGATGTAAGCTACATCAGTAGGACATCTTCATATCAGTAAGAGAAATATGAAGTCTCCTCGATATGACTGATGTGATAACTATTCACAGTGTGTGTTGGTTGTTCATTCACTATCGGTGAGACGATATCTTTTTGCCGGTTATGAAGTCAATCCCCTCGATGGATCGATAAAAATTTGAAGACTAAATGACTTGGCGACTAATGTGTATGTTGAAGGGACAAAGGAAGTTCGGTGGGATAGGTTTAAGTGTCTCCCTGACACCTCAACATGGGTTTGATGGTTAAATTGTTTGTGGCCAATCAGATGTAGGAAGTTGTAAGAAATTTTGAGAATGTATGTTATATGAACATTGAACATTCTATAAGTGTAAAGGGATTGTTTGATTGAAAGAACAAGGTTGTTTAGAGAAATGTTTGGTTGCCGGATTCGTTCTGTGAATTGACATGTGAAAGAGCATAGCTCTGTGACTTGTATGTAGTTTATGTTTTACTGTAATACAAGAGATCTCTGCTTTGGTGTGTGGGTTTTTCTCTCGTAAGGGTTTTCCCACGTAAAAACTGGTGTTCAATTTTGTGTGATGTTTAATTCTTTATTTTGTTATTTTTGTTTGTGCATCTTTAATGGAACTGTAATTGAAATTTGAATGAAATATCTGTATCTCCCTCCTAAAAATTGGCATTAGGAAGGCATATTCCACACTTTGCTTTCCTTACAAGTGGTATTAGAGCCTGACCAGTTGTGTTATCCTTATGGGTAAGAAGGGGTTTTTCTTACATCCCCAATTTTTGTCTTGCTAATACTTTTTAATTTTACTTGGACATAAGTAAATTTAATTTGATGTTTAGATTAATATCAAGGAAAGAATAGATTTTATTGAATGTCATTTATGGAATTATGGAAATGAATATGCTTTATCGATTTAATAATTGCATTATGAGAATTTGGTTTATTATTTGAATAATGATGCACTGATCATAATCTGTTGATTTCAAGTTTTATACAGGATTACAGGTTTCGGATGACTCTCAGAGAAAAGAGATAGAGAGAGTATTTTTTGAGGAGAGAAATATAGACCTTGGGTTATGAGTGATTATTTGCCAAATGTGTATAAGTGTTTAACAAATTGTGAACCGATATCGATAGAGGTAAGTCATATTTTGTCAGTATAACTCTTGGATCTATTCGACAAGTAGTCGATGTCTTTAGATTCCTTTTTGGGTTAGTCAAATGTGTCGACCCTGTCTTTCATGAAAAACAACGTCGTTAGAATAGAACATTAGCCATTTACGACTAACACAATCTTACGTCGACCCCGTCGTAAGTAGTCATATTTGCATCATCAAAATGTAGATGGTTTAAAGGTTGTCATGATTATAGTTTAAACATTGCATGATCGTTCATGACAAGCTTAATCGATATGATATAGTATGTATACATGAAGGGGAGACTAGTTCGACCCAAACACATTATATACGTAAGTTTACGTAAAAACATCTTTATTAATGCTATTAATCGTATTATCATCATACTTTGGTCATTATTTCATGTAAAACTTTAGTGATCAATTGAGATAGTCATCAAATTAATATTAACCACCTTCTCTATTATCATGTCTATGTATCTTTTTCTTGAGATATATTGAAGAGGGAATCTTTAAACTTTTGTGAGACAATTACTGCCCTCATTGACCTATCATGCCTATTCCTTGGAAATCCATGATGTGGATGTAGCTTTTTAAAAATTATAGATAGTAGTCATGGTAGGGATAAATAGAGGAATTTCTAACAACTTTGGATAGTGCTAACTCAAGTGATATCCAAACGGTATCAAGAGGAGTAATTCAATGGAGTATCGACCTTTATTAGAGAGAGTGGTGTGTTATACCACATATTTTCCCCTCTTGATGAGTGATCAAACCTCATTGAGCTAGCACGTGTGGAGCTTCTACGGTTTGATAGATGCTTTTGTTATAACTATATAATTATGGATTCCTTTTGACCTTCATTTGTTGTTGTTATAGTAGTACTTGACCACGTACTCCTCTATCCTTGTTGTCCATCTAAGAACCCTTCATAGTCTATTTTAGTGGAGATAATTGTGTCCTGTTGAAGATGGTTAACTGTTTGGAGTGGCCTCATTATGTTAGAGTGTCATGGTTGTTTATTACAGAAAAATGACTTATTTATTGGAGTCACGTAGAGAGGAAAAGGGCAAGTTGTTTCTTTTGGTCATATAGAGATACAAAGGAGAGTGTTAGTAGAGCGTCAAGGGACTCAAGAGAAGGAAGAGCATAGAGTAGTGTAGAAAGATATCTCAGTTGAAAACTCTGTAAGTTAACATGGAAATTTGGACTGCCGACGAGGTGGAGAATCGATATAAAGATTGATAGAGAGGAGTTAGGGGATTGCAAGTTGTTGAATAAGGGTAAGATTAGCAAGGGTGATCTTTGTATGTCAAAGAGCCCGTAATAGGTTCTTTCGTTATTCATTGTCATTTAATTTGTCATATATAAGTAGCCTTATGATCTATATTTTGAATGGTTTCTAAGTCAGATAAGGATCAGTGATATTTGAGTAGAAAACACAGGTAGATAACTCTCTTCATGATCATACGATAAGCGAAGATAATAGCATAGTGAATGTTAGTTAGTACTTAAACTTGCTCACTTCTATTATGTTTGTGTATACTACTGAGTATAATAAGAAGCTTATACTTACATATTCCATTATGTTGTGGTTTTGCAATAGAGATAGTCTTAAGTTTCTGAGTAAACCATGTCTTATCATATTTTTAGATCTCATCTATACCGTATGATATAGTAATTGGTAGAACATATATGTTTAAGTGAGGCAGTTGTGGCTTGTAGTGAATATCTAAGATAATAGAACTCCTTCAAGTATAAAGATGAGTTGGGATCTAGTTAGAAAATATTGATCCCTAATAAGCGCCCCTTTATCTTTTAAAGGTACATTAGGTATAATGATTTCTCTATATCTGGTTTAGGAAAGAAAACTTGTAAGCACAGTTTCATCTTAGCTCTTTTATATTAAAAGAGAGAAATGTGAACAAACCTCTTAGAGGTTAGGGCATTAGGAAGGACAAAACCCTAAAATAACCCAGTAGGGTGATAACTATTCTATATACCTTGTTATTTCTGTGGTTTGATAGCTATTTTCAAATAGAACAATAATGAGGAAATAGGAACCCTAGTTATGAAGATATTCTGACTCTTGTCATAAGGGGATATTTACCCCAAAATGATAACATTTAGAGTTAGGGTGAAAACTTATTAGTGTTTGATAAAACAACTTAAGGTTGTAAGTATTGATGTGTTAATGATCTAAGTCATGGATTGAAAGACATATATGACCCTTTAGTCGAAAGAAGACTAGTAGATAACTGTTCTTACGATGTTCTTACTTTCTAGAATAAGTATGTTTGTTATTCCATTGTGTTGGGATATGTTAAATAAAATCCTAGTTTAACCTAGAAGGGTTAAAGATTATTTGATGACACCTTTATGGTCATAACCCATTTTGGTTATTTTATGGGGGTAGACATTAAAGGGTCGAGAACCCTAAATAATAAATGTTCACATTTATCTTATTGAAAAGAGATTTGTTATTAGTCGATAATGTTTAACCTTAGGTAGAGAAACCTATTTTTTTGATTACAAGTCAACTTGAGATATAAGTCATAAGCCTCAGGTTTTGCAAGCGTGCAAGAGGTATTATTAAATGGTTAGTCAACCATAAAGTTTCTTATACTTTTTTGGTCACAACTTCTCTTAGCTATATTACTTGTCAATAAGTGATGAATCTCAAATGTTGCAAAGATGCAAAGAGATACCCAAGAATAGATAGTCATTCCATAAGGTCTATGGAGCAATGACAGTGTCTTGTGAATCCACCTAAGTCAGAAAGACTAGATCTATTTGAGTTAGATAAAATTCTTTAGTTAAACCTTAACTTGACCCAAATAAGGTAGTTATTTATATTAAGTTATTGTGATCATTATATAGAATGTGAATGTAAGGACAAGTACCCTAACTATGTTGATTTATTCTTACTTGTAAGAAAGGAAATAATTTCCTAGACTATAATGCTTAACTTGGGAAAGGTAACCATCTTATTTGTTAATAAATCGACTTAAGACCTTTAAGTTTTGGATCTCGGGTAATGCAATGATACAATGAGATCCTCATAAAGAAAGGTAATCAATAAGGTCTATGGAATATAGATAGTGTTTGAAAATTTGTCTAGGTTGGGAAGACTAAAATATTGAAGTTGTCAAGACTATATAGTTAAACATGGTTGACCTAGTCAAACTGTAGGAATATGATAGTATCCAAGTCGAGTTGGGGTGGGTGAACATTATGACTATGTTCACTGTGAATGTCTATTATATATTGAAAACTTTGGCTAAAGTAATGCATTTGTTTTCTGCATGCATTGTCGGTTCACTGTATCTGGATTGTAAAACCTATCAAAAATCATACTTAGCTAGAGGGTATCTAGGGTTGTATGGTTGATAGAGTTGTGTAGGATACAACACTATGTACTTGAGAAGGCAAATTACCACTAGTCACCTTGGGTCTATATTCCTCATGAAGGGTAGGGCCACTTCCTATGTGGAAGATGTGTGGGAGACCACCGGTCTGTGGATGGAGGTAAATCACTGGGAAGATACTCTCTCTCTCCAAGCAGAAAACATGCCAGGGCTTGTGATAAAGATGTCAGATATTTAGAAGCAGTAATTATTCCAAATTTATTTATGTAATTGATTTACTTTTGCAGATATTGTAATTGAGAAAGACAATATGATATAATGTATTATGTAAAGAGAATCTTGCAAATTGTTGTTACTTGATTATATGTTAAATAAAAGAAAAATTTTCTCTCGCTTTTACCTTGTTGAGTTACTCTATGGTGAATTCTTGATTTTACTATGTTTTTATAAAGTGGATGTTACATATGGTATCAGAGCTACTAGGTTCGGCACCAGGGCTTATGAGTCCATTATGCTAACCTGTAGTCAACATTATGTGGTTAGCTAATGATTGAATTTCTTGTGCTAGAATGGCATGGAGAAGAACCAAGAAAACTATTAGAAAGTCTATTCCCTAGTATTTGCCTAAATTAGTGGTTAAGAAGGAGCCTATGAAGGAAGTGAAACTTAAAGAGCATATTATTTACTCTGAGGGTGCATGGCTAGAGGATTCAAAGACTTTTTCTAATGCACTTAAGTGTATTCATCTAGAAAGAAAACAACGTTTTGAACTGACCAAGAATCCTACTATTTCTAATTGTGTAGTTAAACCTAGTAAACTGTAACCAGTCACGACATGTCACTTGGAGGTTGTTGTGATGCTTCTATTTTAGGAAAAGAGGTGTGGGAGGAGTATCTGTGTGTACATCCATGCTCTAAGTTTGTTTAAATGGAATATCCATTAATCAACAATGACATGTAGTTTTGTCATATTAACTATATAAATAAGGATGTAGTTAGTCCTGAATAAATTATAATAAAGATGGGAATGTTTTGTACCAATCTATTGATTGTTATGAGTTAAATATTTTTTGATGTTTTGAGTCGCATTAGATTATGTAAACTATTAGATAACTTATTTTTTGGTGTGAGAAAAATGACATGTTTCATATAAGAACAAACCAGGGTGAGAGTCTAGAAGAGAATAAACCACCAGTTAATCTCTTGAACAAATTGGAGCAATCCTGACCATGTTTGTAAAAAAACCAAGGAGAGACTTGGTAACTTGGAATAGAAAGTAAGAGATCAAGGAAACCCTGAAGGGGAAAAATGAGATTTCTCATGGGATGAGCAAGAAAAAATCAGCAAGAATATAGTGTGAGTAATGAATCTTGATGTGCTCCCAAGCTTCTTGTAAGATCTTCCCTTGACAACTCTCCTCATTGTCCATTTGGGTGGTCATTTTCCTATGACTTGTTATGGACTAGTCTTGTAGATGGATCTCAGACTGAATGTTCACTTGGCATGTTTCAATTTGGTTGAGGTTGTGGGGCTCTTGTTGGATTGCCTTTGAATTTGAGTCTTTAGAGTCTAATTTCTTTGAGATTAGAGCCACTAAAACTTAAGGTATGCTAATTTCAATAGAGGGGACATTCCCTTGAACTTTGTGTGACTTTGTCCTAGATTGAGGGTGAATGAAACATTATAAAATGAATAAAATGATCCTAGAAGTGAAATATGAAATTGGAATGAAAGAAATGTGCAAAAATGTGAAAGAACCCATCCCAAAATGATTTGTTGAAGTAGCAAAAACATAAAGAGACTATTTCAAAAGTTTTTTTTTCACATTGGGTTTGCCAAAATATGTGTTGTTGAAAATGTGACCTAGACAATTTACGAGTGAGTCACACTCCAACATGACATGTATGAACCATCTTCCTTGCTAAGGGTGGCCTCCTATTCACTCCCACTCACATAGAAAGAGCTTGTTGAGAAAAGGTAGGATCAGGGGGTTGTTCTTTTCTTGTTCTTGAGGAAATAGAGTGTCACAGATAGTGGTTGGGTTGTGTGCTATGTGTGTGTTCTAATAATTGTTCCTATAGAGATGTTCGATTTCAATCATTGTGGTGATGATTATATGACCTGAAGGGTCACTAGTCCTGAGACTCCTAAGCCAAGCACAAAGGTTGTTTTGTTTGTTGATGATTCATAGATGCTCTTGTCTCCTTTCTTCATTTCAAATGATTTTTTGTATCAAGTATTGTTGGTCTATGATACATTGTTGATGTTCTTGTTCTTCTCTTGTTTGTTGAATGTTTTGTTGATGAATTAGATGGGGGAAATTCTCCCTAATCTCATCAAGGATGGATTGTATCCAATATTCCCTAATGCATGGACACATTGAATGCTTGGAAATAGGGGAAGTATTGTGTTTCATGTTGTTTGTTGGATGCATTGAATTGATTTTACCTTGTGATGGAATCGAGGGTTTTTCTTTGTTTGAATGTTTAATTTTAGTTAAGTTTACCTCGTGATGAGATCAAGGGTTTGTTCTCATTTTGATCTAAATTTTCCTAATGTTTTTATGATTTTTATGAATACAGTCTAAATGTATATAGAACAATTCTAGTTCCCATTTTTCCTAATTTTAAGTTGTCTAATTATCTAAAAATTGAAATATGAATGTAACCTATATGTGTTTTTCAAATGCAAGCTAATCTATGTTTTTTTGGATTTTTTGTAGAATTATTTTTGAATCCAATCTAATGAATTGAAATTGTGAATAACTATGAAAGTAAATGTAATATAGTGAATGAAAACAAGGCTAATCTAAGAAAATCAAATGTGATGTTAATCTATGAAAGTAAATAAGCAACCTATCAAGAAAAATCAAAGTAATGATTTACTTTTCCAAGAGTAAGATGTGATTTAATTAGTACTTTAAAGCATGAAGAACTTGGTATGAAGAAGATGTCAGTTCCTAGATTGAGCCCTCTTAAGTTCTTATGAAACCTTGTCTTCCTCTACAATAGTGGGGTCCTCCTCTTGGTGACAAAAACAAAGATGGGAGAAAACAAAATTAAATCAAAGCTTTGAATCTTTGATGAAATAAATTGAGCATAAGATTGCCATGAAGCACTATTTCTTGGAGCTATTGAAGATATTGAAAAGTTAAAATGCACATGGGCTATTGCACAAGCATGAAAATGCTATGGAGATAACTATAAATAAAACCAAACTTAGAGATGAAATATTGAATTTGATTCCCCAAATGCATAGAGAAGGGGGATATGTATAGGTGGAAAATCAACATCGAAGGTGATGGTGATTGAAGAGTTAACAAATACAGATTGGGGAGTGATCTGACTCTAATTGAGAGTGAACATTGGTTGCATAAAAGATCATAAGAGAAGAAATGAAGTTAAAACTTTATTGATTGCAAGATAACTAAGATTGATTGGAAGATTTGATTGGGCTAATTAGGAGTGTTGAATTAGTTAGGGGGAGTTGGCAATCAATTAGAGAAGAAGTCCCACAAAATCAAGACTCAAATTTGGGCTAGAATTGGAAGAAAACACGCATGTTAAAAGACAAAAAGGTCACCCCTTTCAAGAAGTGGGTCACCCCTTTCACCAGGGCAAGTCACCCTTAGAGATCCTAGTTTAGGTGTAGGTTCACCCAGGGAGATCTTGAATCCAAAAGGAGAGACCCAAAAATAATGGTTTGAATAGGTCAAATAGAATTTCAAAGAGCTCATTTAGGCACATACAAAATCCTTTTTGGGTGCATGTTTTTGAAATTGTATATTTTTTGAGCAATACACAATGGTGCAATTAGTTTTTCTTTAAAGTGTCTCAAAATTATACTTTCAACTTGATTTTCCTAGGATATCCTATTGGTCTCTCAAGATACCCTACCCTAAAAGGTTTGGTAAGCAATTGGAAAGTGAGTTGGATGGATGGGAAGAAAGAATGGATGGAAAATATCCTAGGGAAGATGGATTCCCCTCTTGTGAAGTGGATTAGTCATGTCAGGGATAGAAATAGATAGAATTGATTTGTCAACATGGGTTAGGTGGCAAGGTGTAAAATAACTTGGGAGGTTAGGTTAGAGCTTATAAAAGCACAAGCAAAGTGAAAAACAAATGAATATGTGTCACCAAGAGGAATACTAGTGAGAGGTACCTATATATTCATGCTTACATGTACATGATTAGGACTATAGGTCATACTTAGGCTGTCATGTAGGCCTATGCATATTTTTCATACCTATCATCCCTAGGCTTTAGATATGTCCGTACCAAATCAATAGAGGACATTATAATTCTACAACAAATAAATGTTTGTGATATCCTATTCCAAATCCTAAATTATAGTAGATACAAATATTTACCAATCTTTGTGAATTTATAGATTATTGAGTTGAGTACCTTGTTTTCTATTTTTATTCCCACATTTGATTGTTCTAATTTACCAAATTTATTTAAAATCTAGCCATCATCATTAGTTAGTCTAGGTTAATTGTGTGTCTTTATATGCATTTTATGGGATTATCCTAGACTAAGCTTAAGGGGACCTTATTTTCCTTTACATTTTGGTGAAGTTGATGTGAATTGAACACAACTAATATTTTCATATTTAATATAATTATGATTTTTCACCTATTTTCAACATTTTATGATTTGATATTTAAATGCTTATATTTCTTGCTTAGGATTTGGGCATATATAGTGATTTACCTCTTATCCCAACCTCACACCCTAGATTATCGTATGATTATGGCTCCTCTTAGGTCTTGCTCCTTAGCTAATATTCACACATATATTCGTTACTTTGATAGATTCTTATCTTATATTACACAATGTCCCTCTATCTTTTCTATTCTAAGGGCACATTTTTGTAAGGATAAGGATGTGTTCTTCATGGATGGTTTGTTCTATCATGCCTCATCTTTTCCTTCATTCATCATGGAGTTGATAAGTACTCATTCATGCTTATTAGATATACTTATATCATCTATCCATGTGCCTAATCATGGATCATATGAATTGTGATAGTGATGAGTACATCCCTATTGTAAATATACCTTGTGATATACCTTGTAGGAGGGACATATATAATATAGGTTCACCTCCTTCACCTGTTAATCTAAAAAAATGGCCCTTGGTCATAATTGAAAGGTCTATTTTTCTACACTTTAGTCAAGGAGTTCAATCAAGTTGTATTTCCATGTGTAAAAATCATTTTTATCAATTTGACATATTGAGTAGATGTGTACATGGTTGTTGAGTCCTAGGGTAATCTAGAACATCTTGGGAAATAAGACAATTTTGTATGCAACTTTTAAAAAATGATGTATTTTTCTTACATTGGTATTATCACTGCTTCCCATATGAGGCAAATGCCTTATTAAGCCCATGAACATCTTAATTGCCCAAGTGAATGACTTTAAAATTAGTGGATGAATTATTGGATTTAACCAATGAATGGGTTTAATTTGAATATAGTCCAGAATAAGAAAGGATGTGTTCATTTGTTTCATCTGCTAGGTTTTATGGTTCTTATCTTTTTGTTTCTTGGAAGAAACTAGCATCTACTTATATAAGGATGCAAGTTTCTTTGGGGTTAGGACTCTTGTTTACCTTCATTTTTAGTGGTTTTATACATTTTCTTTCCAACATTGGAGAAGGGTATGAGATAGGGCAAATTGATGATGAATGGCTTAACTCATGTTACTTGTTGAAGATTTATAAAGATCATATACAAACCTACATTTATCCTTCTTGATTGTACTTGATTAGTTATAGTGGATTTGGAGAGTGATTTTCTCATCTAAACTAGAGTTTTTCCCCTTTATGGGTTTTTGCAAATGAAAACTCTATGTTGTATATTGCTCTACTTTTTCTTTACATTGCTTTGGTACAGTATTTACTTGCATATCTAGGACTATCCCCCAGAATTAAGGATTGCATTCATCATGTTCACTCATATGAAGGTTGTTTTGAGTAGCTAGCATTGTATAATTCATAATTCATGTGTTGGTATTTGTTCGACTCTTGGTGGTCATTACCTTGCCTTGTCTTGTAAAAGGTTTTAGGTCCTTTAAAACCTATTTGTTTTGGGTTTATGGTCCCTTGAAAACCAACTTATCTTAATCAAAATATTTATTCAAAAACTATTTTATTTTAGGTCCATTATTTGCTTTATTTTTAATTCACGAGCTATTTTATTTTCAATAGTTAAAAAAAAATGAAAAAAAAATTTATTTCCTTTAACTTTTACCTCAAGAGCTATTCTATTTCTCCATAATAATAATAAAAATACAATACATGCAAATAATTATAAAATAGTTAGATGAAAAATTGTTCAAACATACTAATTTCAATATATTTTGTTTCATTTTGTTTTTTTGTTCTCTTTGGTTGTAAAGGGTTGGGGCCTTTCAAAAACCCCTACTTTACCTTATTTTTGGTTAATTAATAGGCATCACTAATATTATGTTTGGTATTAAATTACATAATTACATCAAGAGGCATAACCTACAGTGGAAGTAGGGGGTGGAGTGTAATGGCATGTTAACAAAAACAAATTTAAAAAATAAATATGTAGCCAACATATTAATATAATAATTTCATAGTAATGCTAACACTAACCCTAACCTTAATTCTGATAATAATGCTAACCCTAAGTCTAATTCTAACCATAATTCTAACTCTAATGATAACCATAATTTTATCCCTAACCCAAATTCTAACCTAACCTTAATTCTAACCCTAACCTTCATTATATCACTAAGCTTAATTCTATCCTTAACTCTAACCCTAATTCTAACTCTAACCCATGTCATAAAACTCATTTCTCACCTCAATATAAGTGTTCCACCATCCCACATCAATATTTAAAAGTCAGATTACATCACATGGAATTGACCCCTAAATTTCAAAATTTAAAACTTATAATTTTCTTGACTCTTGCCCATTTCTTTCCCACCATGAGCTGACTTGGTACACATTTTGTATGATATATCACTTTTAGGGTCTAAGATATGTGATTTATGATGACATTATCATTTTTTAGATCTTTTGAGGGATTGTATTCTTATCATTATTCCATATTATATCTTTTCTTTTAGAGTTTTGTGCTATGTTGAGATTTATCCTTTATCCACCCTAGCCACCCTTGCCAATCCCATTAGGTTTCCATTTTCATATTTAATATACTACTAATTCTAACCTTAACCTTAGTTCTAACACTGGAGTTAGTGTTAGGAGTAGGGTTTGGGTTGGGTCATTTCAAATGATTTCATTGGTACAAATATTAATTCCCAAATTTATATTAATAGATAAAACCATTTGGTATGGAGTAGTTGTTTAAGGACATCATTTGACATCATAAGAAAAACATATAATATGAAGTATTCCAACACATGTACATTGTCACCCTAGTACTTGTACACATAAGAATAATATTTGTCAACATAATATTCTTATCTATTTCTTTGCAAATACTCTTACCTTTCAAAATTACACAAATCATTCATATGGTTGTTTGATTTGAGTTCCACAAATCACTCATGTTTTGTTTGGATCTCTTAGCCTTGTTTTAGGATCTTACTTTTTTAACCCCAAAATTACTCTTTTGATTTAAACTTTTCTTATTTAAAAGCCAAAAAAATTTATATATTAAATTTTTTAGTAACTATTCATAGTTGTTCACTTTGATAATCTTTCATGCAACCATAGGAGATAGAATGCCAATAATTGACATAATTATATTATTGAAGAATTGTATGATTCTAAGATCTTTTTACATTAATTATGTTTGATAAAATAATTCAAATTATAATATTGAAGAATTGTATGATTCTAAGCTCTTTTTACGTAGTATTAATTATGTTTGATAAAATAATCAACAACATAATGTTTTATATGTATATAGAGTTGATAGAAATAGAACAATTAATATGTTGTTGCTTCTTGATTTTTATTTTGTCTTCTTTCTGATAAAATTTTTTTAAAAAGAAAACTAAATTCGTATAATCAAGGGTTTAAAATAATATTAAAATGAAATGGGGATTTTAGGGTGTTCAATTGACCCCATGTCATGTGCCATGCTTTTTTGGGAATATATATTATGGTGTGTCGTGTCCCATGTTTTTTGGGAATATATATTATGATGTTTGTAAATTGTAAAAAGTAAATAAAATGATTTATGCATACACCATTAAACAAGCCAAAACAATTTTGAGAGATGATTATTTAAATTTTTATCAATAGCATTTGATCATGATTTTATTTTCAACTTCTTCCTTGTTTTGCTCCTCCTTTGTTCTGTTTAGGAGAGTTGTCATATATATATATATATATATATATATATATATATATATATATATATATATATATATATATATATATATATATATATATATATATATATAATTTTCATTTGTTGACTATATTTTTGTAATGTTTATGATTATTATTTTAATATGTCATTTATAAAATTATTTTTTAATTTTATTTTTGTTAACACGCTCACACCATTACACTCCACCCACTTTAACCTCTCAGCATAATTATTCTTCTCAACATAATTAATGACCATCATAGATTTAAGCACTACTTTTCTATAGACCCGGCTCACCTTTATTCCTTGCATTAATGATATAAAATATATTATATTAATTGGATTACACTTGAAAATTCGTTATGAAATTCATCATTCTCGCCTTTATTCCTTGCATTAATGATATAAAATGTATTACATTCATTGGATTACACTTGAAAATTCCTTATGAAATTCTTCCTTATGAGAACAGGGTTGAACTTCTTTTAAAAAATCAAATTATTTTTTGGACTAAGGATTGCTTATGGTTATCTCACTAGCAATTTGAGTTATTCGATGTTTAGACTATAAAGAGAGTTTTTACAGATGAGTTGTAAACGATCTCCTATCATAATTGAAGTAAATGTATACATGTTCACATAAGTTATTAATTCATCTAATTTGAATTAAAATGTTTTAAATAAAATAATATTTATAATTTAAATAGTTTTATTTATTTTTCAATCTATTAATAGTTAAAATTAATAATACAATGGTCTTTTAATTTTTGTTGAATTCGTGATTTTATTTTTTAAGACTATAAATTTATTTGTTTTTATAAATTTTTTGAATTACATGTTTATTTTATTCTAGATTTTTATAAATTTAATTTTGAAGTATATCATATTACTGGTATTTTATAAAATTTAACTATACATTTAAATTATTAATTATTTTTGAGAGGTGTTCTACAATGAGAGTAATGGGTGGAGTGTAATGGCTTGGCTTGAGCATGTTAACAAAAACACTTACCTTTTACCTTAAATTTGATAATAATTACATGTCAAAATATTAATATTTAAATATCTTAAATACATCTATTTAAAAGAATGGCCAAGATATTGAATTATTTTATTTTATTTAGAGCTTTTAAGAATTATTTTGTTTTATTTACATTGTTTATTTAAATTTTTTAATGTACTTAAAGAGTTATTTTATTTACTTTACAAATATTTTATTTAATATGGACATATAAATTTTAATTTATTTCAAAGTTATTTTATTTTACTTTAATTTTTTAAAATATATGTTGGTTTATTATTTTATTTCTACTTAAATCTAAAATTTTACTTACTATTTTATTTAATGTCTATATCTTTACTTTATTTTTCTATATTTTGCAAAGACTAATTTAATCATCTAATTATTTTAAAAGTATTATGT
Organism: Cunninghamia lanceolata; assembly: GCA_027924645.1. Lineage (NCBI taxonomy): Eukaryota > Viridiplantae > Streptophyta > Pinopsida > Cupressales > Cupressaceae > Cunninghamia > Cunninghamia lanceolata. The sequence goes on from BSBN01000379.1 coordinate 6,247,697, forward strand.
ACTAGCATATATATTTTAATAATGGAGAATAGATAGGCACCTATACAGTAATATCTTTTGGCTTTTTAATTAAATGTATTTAAGATATCTATACTAGTTTTAATATATAATCTTTTCATAAAAATAGCACATTACCAAACAATAAAATAATATACTTTATTTTATTAAAGATAAACTCCAAATGAAATGATAAGATTAATAGATTGTCATGACAATGACCTCCACTCAAATCCATCACATTCTCAACAAACTCAAACGTGTCAATCAAAGTTTTCATCTTTATTAAGTTAACATAATATGTTCCTATTTTTGAAAAGTTTGGGATATGATGTATCTTTCTTTCTCAACAAACTCAAATGTGTCAATCAAAGTTTTCATCTTTATTAAGTTAACATAATATGTTCCCATTTTTGAAAAGTTTGGGATATGATGTCTCTTTCTTAAATTAAACACTTTCATGAAAGTGTAAAAGTAGGAAAAAGGTAAAGAGAATTAATAATCTTCCCAAAGTTGCACGTGAAAGAGAATATATAGTTGAAGTAAATTATAAAAGTAAGTGAGATTATAAAGTAACTTTTGACCTCTAAAATTTTTATTCTAATTAGTTAAATGGTATGTTAGAATAAAAAAATTATTTTACAAGTATAGATATCTTAAATATATGGATTAAAAAGTCTCAAAACTATCACTTTTGAGCTATTTTATTTATAAGTTATATTATTTTATTTGAGAATTTTTTCTAAAATAATAAAACAAATAATACAACACAATTCAAACTAACATTATGTTTTATTCTATTTATTAATTATTATTTTGTATCTTGTTTTTAAAATAGTTGATAGAATATATTAAAATGTGTATTGGTGTGTAGCTCTTGACTCATCAATTCAATAAGTCTCAATTATCACATTCACATGTATATATTATTATTTTTAATTATATTTGTTAAGTGGGGTGTCTTGGTTTTCTTTATGGAGACCATGATTCAAATCCCCCAAGGACACCTTAGTGCTAAATGGCATGTTGAATGAATATCCAATCAAAAGTGTTTACCAATTCAAATCCCCCAAGGACACCTTAGTACTAAATGACATGTTGAATGAATATCCAATCAAAAGTGTTTCCCAATTTGTGTAATTTCAAAATTATTTTTCAATTATACCTCTACTCAAGACATTTGCAATTTTAAGATCGATGTTTCCTTTGCTAAGTTCACGACAACACTTGCAACCTTGACCTAGTTCAAGACTACATACAGCTGTCCCAATTTGTGTAATTTCAAAATTATTTTTCAATTATACCTCTACTCAAGACATTTGCAACTTTAAGATCGATGTTTCCTTTAATAAGTTCAAGACAACACTTGCAACCTTGACCTAGTTCAAGACTACATAGAGTATTGCCTCATTTTGTGTAATTTCACAATTAGTTGTGGCCCTAGGCCAACTCAATCCCAACTAATCATTATTTTCTAAATTTTGTGTCAAAATGTTCAAATCAAGCTCCTAGGACATGTGGGTAAGTGTAGGGAATTGGGGTGCAAAAGAGGTCTTAAGTGGCCACTTTTTTCTTGAAATCAACAAAACTTGAACTTAACGAGTAATTTGAGAAGCCTACACTCAAAATTTGAAGATGTGATAACAACAATAATATTAATATTTTGAAACTAGTTTCTACACTACTAATTTTTTAAATAGTAAAGATTAAGAGGGTCAAAATTTGAGAGCACACAAAATGGTCTTATTTTTATCACTAAAATATAACATAGCATTGATCATGCTCTCCCCCCACCATTGTTTGAGTTATATGAAGTATTTTATAAATCACTTTAGTGGAAAGTTAGTTAAGGTCATGTAGTAGTTGAGATGTTTTTCTAGTAACTTTTAAAGAAATATATTATTTTTTAATAACTTTTAAGTGGACAAATATTAAAAATGAAAAAATGAGCACGCTCCCCCTAATTTTTAAATAAATAATATAAAAATGTTTTTTAATGTGTATATAATGTAAGAAAGGTAATTTTTTGAAATTTGCACACAAACAAATCAAAAATTGTGAAGAGAAAGTTCAATACATGTGTTTTTGCAAAAAATGAAGACAATACTAAAAAAATAAAGATCAAAACTTTGATATATTCATATTTTAGAAAAAAGCTTTCTTACAAGGATAAGACAATGCTTGACATTGTAGTAGTGTTTTCATGGAATTTTGTCTAAAAATATGTGAACCTGATCAAGAGCACACTCACCATTTGTATATTTTTTTTGTAAAAGGTGATTTGGGCATCCAATATACAATCCCAACACTCAAGCTTGGAAAATTAAAACTTATTCAAAGCCTAAATAGATAATTTTCATTGGTTTAAATTGTAAATGCTCACAGTATGACTTGTTCATTCTATTAAAACTATAACCGAGCCTATAATGTAATGGTGTTATAGGTTTGATTGTGCTTTTAGTAGCATGATTGCATAATTCCTTAAATTGAATTTTTGGCCACCTTTTGGCCCCATCTCCATGCACATATCCATGTATAGAAGGATGTCACCCATAGGAAATTTCAATCATCCAAGTTAGGAGAGATCAACAATTAAGTCACTATCACACAAAGAAGGTCCACTCAATAGTCACATCTCTATCAAAGTTTTATTTTGCATCAATCATTCTAATTACATCAACTCTTATTATAGCCAATATCAAAACCCTAGTTCTTGCACTAGGTTCCTTCAACATACATTACATGCTTTATTCAAGTCTTATGATCTCACTATCATTATACTGCATCATTCTTAGCTTCTTATGTTACTTGTTGCATACACTATTTGGTCTATTATCCAACTCTTTACAAAAAATTTGAATCAATTAATAAAGTTTGACTAAGGCACAAGGTGGGAAGCGAGTCAACTTCCCATTTCTAACATAGTAAGCTCCAATAATATTTTTTAGCACCACCAAGTTTTCCATTTGTAGGTGCAAGTACAAGAAAACATTTATTACATGTACCAAAGCTCTAAGGATCCAAGTTTTAGGGCTATACAAGATCTTTAGGGTCACACTTTACATGTCAAAATTACTCACAAGTTTTAGAGTCATACTTCACACATAGTTCTAGATTTCACATAGAATAATCATCTCAATCTACTCATCTAGGCCCTATTTTAGGCTTCAGGTATCAATCCTTTGTCATATTCAAACTAGTTCTTCTCTCTCCAACACAAAGTTACACATTTATATTCATTTTTTAAGCTTCATCTTTAAAACGTACATGCATAAGTTAACTTTTAATTTTGGGCAATTTGACTATTATTGTTTTATTACTTTTATTTACCCAAAGATAATTTGAAAAGGAATTATTTTATTTCTTTTCATTATAGTGAACCTTAAGATCTAATATCCTATTCCATTAGTAGCATTTAGTAGATGATTGTGTTATTCCTTTAAATAATTCCTTTTAAGATCTAAAATCTTAAAAGGAATTATTTTATTTCTTTTCATTAGAGTTTGGCCTTAAGATTTCATCCTTCTACCTTCTTGTTCCATGTCTAATATTTTTGACTGTTTTCATAATTCATGTTTCATATATGATTTACATAATTGGTTAGGGTTTGGATACATTCTTTTCTCATATTTTTAATTTTTTTTGTAATTTAAATAAGTATTAATTAATTTGTTTCTTTACTAATGGTAAAAGGGGGTTTTAAAAGGCCCCAAACCTTTATAAATACCAAAACAAATATATCAATGATGCTTAGAACTCAATAATTTCTAAACAAAAAGAATCAAGCAACAATCCCACAACAGCCTCACCAAGAGGTGGCATGAATCCAAGCTTTGACAACACTAGCATCCAAAAACACCAATCCTACACTATTCATAACCATAATCTAGAATTCTTGACCCCATAACCCTAAGGCAATGGTCACTAAAAAATGGTCCAAGAGATCACTTCAATCTCATGAACAATACTAGAGTTTGAAGGAAGAGGATAAACAATCTCCCCTTCATTGGAGATGCTAAATGAATTGGAGAAAATCTTGAAGGTCTATTAGGAATAAAGGTCATCTACACCACTCTTATTGGATTAACTGAGGGTGGCAAGTCATAAGTAGCTTGGCCACTCCCATCAAAAGTAGGTCCCCTTGATGACATATGCCTGACTACCCTAGGATTAGGTGTGGTCAACACATCATTGGAAAGATATTCAAAATAAAAATTGGGACTAAAGATCATGAGATGATGAGGAAGGAATTCCTTCCACCAAGATTCCACACTAGTCCCATTATTTGTAGAGAAAAAACAATTTGAGTCCAGGTGAGCTACACTAAAGCAGTGATGCCATCAAAAAGGAAAACCCTCATAATCCCTTGTTAGGACTTGGGAATGGTCCCCCACCTAAAGAACAATATTTATTGGAAGGTTCTTAGAGAGGCTGATGTCTACAAAAATAAAAGAAAAGTTCATACAGGAAAAGATTGAGGTAGTCAAGTCAGTTAACAATTAATGCCCCAACACATTGCCAAAAGCCTCATAGTAGAAATACAATTAGATTTGAAGAGGGAGATTGGGTAATTGAACCCAAATAGGAAAATATCAAAGTATTCCAAAGCTAGGTTGAACATTTGGAACCATGGTTTGAGCATGAGGTAGTACTTCCCCCATATCCAAACCCAACAATGAAGTAATACCTCCTAGTTGTTGGATGAATCAAATACCACAATGAAAATACCTCAAGCACAAGGGTAAATTTGCATCCTACTAACAATCAAGGGGCTCCAAGATTCTAGAAGCAACCTATTTAGATTAGGGAACCTAAACTAAAGTATATGAAAGTGACAGATCAACACCTTTGCTACAAAATACTTCTTACCCTTAAGGACCTCCCCACCAAAAACTAAGATAAGTGAGACCCTAGAAAAGGGAAGATTTTTGAGAAACTAAATTGATCAAGGAATCCACTAGTAACAATATAAGTGCAAGGAGAACTTGATCGAACAAAATTCCATGATGGAGAAACCACTCCATTAATAGGGGACATAATAGGAGAGGTCATGATTGTTATAATCATGTAGGATCCAAATGTGGTGCAAAATCCTAACCCTACTCCCTTGTGCTAACAACCAATCCATGCTAAGGCCAAGTAGCACCACAACCAAAACTAGGACCCATAAAAATTGACCTTGCATAAAGAGAAGGAAATGAACATGCCCTATCAACCATCAAAATGCCCTAAGAATCTATAATCACAAATAGATCCACATGGGGAAGAACACCTGATCCAATAATTAAGGTGACCCCCCTAGAGAGTAGACTAGAGGAAAGATCTAGGGCCCGAAGAGATTAGAGATCCTACAACAAGCCATGGGGATGGGCAAGACATCCATTCAGAAGAGTCATTCAAAATAATCTTTTGTTAGAAAATACAAAATATATATTAACCCAAAAACTAGTGCAAGTGATAGAGTTTATGAAATTGTTAAATACAGAGGATAACTAAATAAAAATAGCATAACAAAATTAATTTCATAAGAGAGAAGATGAAAAAGCTTGCAATAGCTTCATCTATTTGATATGTATATTAAGGAAGGAAATGTTAGAGTAATAGGTTAACTACTTAATTAATTTAATCATATTGATTAATTAATTAAGTCACCTTTACTTTATTTTTCACTTAAGTTAAACTTAGGCACTTTATTATTTAATAATTCTTTTATTAAATCCCAGGGTTCACTTTAGGGTTTTGATCTCCTTTCTTAAGGATTGATCTCTTGGTAATTAATTATTCTTGTTTTTATGCAATTTTACTCTCTTGGCTTGCAGAGCAATATCTGTGTGTTGTTCGAATCTCTTCTACGGGACAAGTTATTTTGCTTGCAGATGATCACTGGCTTTTGTGAGGTTGGCTTTTACAACTTCAACATGGTATTAGAGTTGAGTCTGGTATGATTGCAAATTCGTTTGTATATTGTGCAAATTTATTGCATGTTTAGGAGTGATCTACTAATGGTTTGATTGATCTGTCTTTTGCAAGCGAGTTCTTCTCTTCATTCTACAGGTAGATTTCTGTGAATATTTTCACCACAATGGAGGTAGATGTAAAACTTTGTTTCTAGATGCATGCATGTTTCTTCTCCTAATTTTTCTTTGCATGCTCCTTGCTTTCTTCCTATGTTAAGTTTTTTAAAAATTATACGTGCTTTCCAAGAACTACATGGTAAAGATCTGGGAAAATTTGGGGCTTTGTAAAAATTGAACTTATATAAAGTTCCATATGGGGGTTTTGCTTAAAGTATCTAGTATAGGTTTCTTTCATTTTTGCTTCTAGATAAACAAACTTAGGATAAAAGTTTCCAATAAACTATGAGAGCTTTGCAACTTTTCCTCCTATGGTAGCCAAAAGTGTTCTTCTATTCTAAGTTTTGATCTACATGAGATTCTAGAGTCGCATCCTCGAGTGCTTCTAGAGATTCTTTCTAGTGGGACAATACTGAGCATTGGATAAACAATGGCATCATCTCAACTGGAGGGAATCTATGCAGTTCTTTGGAGCACATCTTTGCAGAATCATCTCTTCCTGTCTTTAGATGATCAGTTTCTGTATTCAGAGACCATGTACCTGTATGTTCATCCATTTGAGCAATACAGAATATGTGTAGTGGTTTCTATGACTCTGATATAATCCTATTGCAGTGTGGTTTTATTTGTAGTTCTTCATGGGAGTTGCAACTTTCTTCTTTAGTTTGAATAAATGGTTAAGAGTTTTTCTCACTCAGGTTTTCTTCTTTCCTCTTTTTTGTCTCCTTAGTTAGACTTAAGGGGGGTGTTAGCATCTCTCTAACTATAAGCTAACTAATGTGTTGATTGGAGTAGTTCATGCTACATCATTTTCTCTCCTTTTCACCCCCTTCCTTCATGCAAATAAGTAATGGCATATAGAGTGTATATACCTGATTCTATTTAAGCTCTGAGGTTCATTTCAGATATTCTCTTCTACATTCTACTCCACCATGGATGCTTTGGGTCCACAATTTACCATGCCTACATTTGAGGTATTATGTGATCAGTTGTCACGTGAGCAGTCCAAGTTATCATAGTTGGATGCTCTTCCAGGATCACGGAACCATGCATTGGTAGCCCATTCATCTCAGGGGAAGTAGAAGCAGAAGCAGAAGAAGAAACCAAAGACCATAGAGCATGGGAAGGATTTTAGTTCACAGAACACCTCTGATTATCATTCTCCTAAGGGGGAATCATCGAAAAAAGAAAGACCTAAGTGTGTTTATTGTAATAAGTTAGGACATATCAATGAGTCTAAATGCTATGAGAAGAAGATAGATGGATATACACAACAGGTTTCAGATTTGACAACTCTTCTTATGAAGAACAATATTCATCCCTCTTCTTCATCTACATCAGGTGGGTCTTCTTCTTCACCATCATTCCAGACAGATGGACAGACTCCACATAAGGGTCATGCATTATGTGCAACCACTAGTTCACATTCATCTAGATGGCTATTGGATTTAGGTGCTTCACAACATATGGCATCTTCTCAGGACATGTTCTCATCTTTTGAGGCTGCGTCCTCACCACACATATTGATGGGTAATAACACTTATATGAGTGTATGTGGGAAAGGTTCTATTGACATTGATTATAGTACATTCAATGATGTACTATGTGTACCATATTTGTTCAGAGACATTTAAATTGGAAACATTGTTGCAACAGGGTTAGTTGATCATTCTTCCTGATTGTATGCATTCACACACTTTGGTCTACCATCTCCACTATCTGAGTATCACTCTCTTTCTCCAAGAGAGCATGTTGTATCTGAGGTGAAGTTTGGTCACTTGAACTTATGTGTTCTTCCATCTGTTCATGAGACCAGTGTTGAGACTTCTACACCTCCACCTTCTATTGAGACCACATCTATTCAGCAGGATCCCTCTTCAGATTTGACTGACATTGTAGCTCCACTCATCGAGCCATCTAGTGTAGTTGTTGAGGCCATATCATAGGATATTCATTTCCTCATAGATGACAGAATTAGCACATATGTTATCACATCTTAATTGGAGATTCCATTTCATGATCATCTTGAGTTGTTTGATGTTGATACATTTGATTCAACATCCTACCACTCAGACAATGTTACTACATTTGATTCAACATCCTGATATTCAGACACTCATGCTTCAGTTCAGTTCTCTAGTGAGCATCATCCAGGAATTCCATTTTCACCTCACATCTAGGGATTTCCTCATCATCGATCATTGGATTGGTTTCTTCCTCAGTGGAGACACATTGGTTTGATCATCGGCACAAGGGTTCTCTCATTCTGGGGGGGCTTTGGAGTCTACACTCTCTCTCATGGGGGCTATCTGATTATATATCTACATATGTTCTTGAGAGAGTCTCTTGAGACATTTCATTTGTACTTTCTTTTAGCATCTCTTTTAGGAGAGGAGTTTTTTCCCACTAGGTTTTCTCCTTTTCTCCACTTTATAGAGATTTCATTATACTTGGGTACCTCATCAGGGCTAGTTGCCGGGACCCATCTTTGCTTTCTTGCATTTGTCCTTAGTTTTTTAGCTTCTCCCTAAGTTCATCTTAAGGGGGGGTGTTAGAGTAATAGGTTAATTGCTTAATTAATTTAATCATGTTGATTAATTAATTAAGTCAACTTTACTTTATTTTTCACTTAAGCTAAACTTAGGCACTTTATTATTTAATAATTCTTTTGTTAAATCCTAAGGTTCACTTTAGGGTTTTGATCTCCTTTATTAAGGATTGATCTCTTTGTAATTAATTATTCTTGTTTTTATGCAATTTTACTCTCTTGGCTTGCAAAGCAATATTTGTGTGTTGTTCGAATCTCTCCTACATGACAGGTTATTTTGCTTGCAGGTGATCACTAGGTTCTGTGAGGTTGGTTTTTACAACTTCAACAAGAAAAAGCTACAATATATAGTCTTATAGTTTACAAATCCAATGAGGATGAGGATAAGGCAAAAAAACCAAAAAATAAGGGATTGCTTATCCAGGTTTTCAAATTTGAGAGGATAAGGAAAAAGCAAAATCCCATGAACGAAGGAGAATGTGTGCAACTCATTATTATATCATACCTAAGTAATAAAAATAAACTACCTAAGTAAAATTAATATAATGAGGTGTAATTAAATAATTTTAAAACATCTTTGATTTTTTAATTTATATAGAAATTATAAATTCTTCTTTTCTATTAAATTTATAAAATTATGAATTACAAAATTAATAAAATTATAAAATTAGTTAACACTAGTACTCTTATCTTATAAAGATCTATTTAGAGGATGCCAAGAGATATCATTCTTCATGTGCCTATTTCACTTAAATCATAAATTGAGTAAAAACAAGGCACATTGAGAATGATCTCTCTCAATGTATTTTACATAGATTTTTCTAAAGATTATAGGTATGCTAGTAGCATCTATAGTTGCAATATGTAAGATGTTAATTCAGCCCCCAAAATTATTTTAAGATAAGTAATGCTTATACATTTAGATAAGTAAAATGTTACTGATGCCCTCCAAGATTCTAACACAACTCTACATCTTAATTGTTTGATTATTAAGCCTTTGGTAAGCCACCTTTCCATACACGGGTAAATAACCATTTCACCTACTCATTTTAATGGGGCTAGGCCACTTACAATATAAGTAATGAAGCAAGAAAAACATAGAAGAGAATATAATATTAAAGATTAGGGTTGAAACATATATCTGTTAGAAATTGATCTTTAGGGTTTACTTTTTATCTTATAATTCTAAAGTACATTTGTATATTCTATTCTAATATAGAAGCATTCCTTAATCTCATCCACCTTTTTCATATATTTTATTCACCTCTTATGTTATCAATTATAATAGATAACATTATAATATCTACAGTCAGAAATTGTGACCTCCCATAATTTCACACTAGGTTTAGCACCCCCTTCTATGTGTTTGTATATATTCTATATATTTGTGTATCTACATTTGTGAAATGCCTATTTTGGGGCTTGACTGAGAAATAATATTAAAATATTTAAGTTCTAAGTTTTGAGGGACCAAAATAACCAGGACAAGGGTGCCCCATCACTTTTGCCCCAACCAAAGTTTGAATTTCATGTGTTGGATTTGCTACATCAAGTGGCACACCTTGTGTCAGCCTAATGTGAATTCTTTTGGATGTAACTAAGATTCACATATATGTATCTCTCTCCCTCTTATTTGAAAGAATGGAAAAGTGACTATTTTAATACTTGTTATATGTTCTATGCATGAAATTTGAAGCTATCTATTTGTAGGATTATTTCTACTATCATACTAGCTCTTGTAGGTATCTAAAGAAGATTCCTTCTCTCTCTAAGGTCTCCTAATTTGTGACTTGTGTTGTGACATCAAGTCTAATTAGGGTTTAATGGTGAGCTTGTTCCATTTACATTTGACCATTGTTACTTTATCACCTATTTGCCTCTGCCTACCTAGGGCACACACTCTCTATCACACTTATCTTTATTGTTGTGGAAGTGGGAACACTTAAACACAGAGGTTTAATTGAGGAAAACCTATAAACACCCAAACATTTTTCCTCCTCTTTGTGTGTGTAGATTCGAAGTAGAAGATCTTGGATATCGATAGACGAAGGACAAACATGAGTTATAGAGACTAACACCACTGTACAGAAGTGACTCTACCCCAAAACCCCAAGACCAAGGTGCCCCAGCACCTCTGTCCTTCCTATTAGACCTTTGTTTCTAGTGGTAGGTTCTCTATTTGCTCTTCTCTGCTATGTTCTTGTTTCCTAATTTCTATCACTGTAGTCTACTTTGTTACTTAGTTTTATCACTAGATCCACTCATTTGCATAGTTTAGTCAACTCTTTCACATCAATCTCTAATCATAGCAATATTAGAACCCCAAGCCTCTACCAACACCTATAACTTGGCTCTTCCCTAGGGAAAGTAACCAAGTCTATATCTCTTGGTGGCTTGTGTGACACGTTCTAATGTTATGTAAGGAGTGATTGGTCTAGTTACTCCATTGTTGATTAGCATCATCTTTTCACACACAATATTTTGGTGAACCTGACATGATTGCACCTTCTTTAGATTTGTTGTAGCTTTGTTGTACTTTCCTTGGCTTCACTACACTTTATTTAGTGTTGTTGTGTTTAATTAAGTTGATAAGTTAATTAGAGATTTGTTTTTGCATATACATAGTTCATATCTTACAAAATACGCTTACTATTCTCATTTTTTAGATTTATATTAGTGTTCAATTAGTTTATAACTTGATTAGACACTTGTATTGCATATCTTTTTTTACTTTATGTATGCATTTTATAAAGTAAAAGAAACATTTAAACATATTTCTTTCCTTTTGAAAACATAAAACACAAACAACGTTCTCTTTCTTCTATCCCTTAATCATCATATCCGTCTTATCATCACTCTTTCTTCTATATCACTTCCTAAGAGTACATGAGTGTCACAAAATTTATAATTGATTTATGAGTTTTGTGACCAGGTGCTCCAAATACAAACATCCCGTGAGAAGAAGTTATCAAATCCTAATGATCTCTCATCCATTAGATAGCTTCGTTGTTGCCACATCGAAACTTGGATTGGATAACCTATTCACAATAGGGAGTTCTGGAATGTGATCATCTCATCATTACATCTCCACCTTGCCAATGACCTTTGAAACACAAACTTCTCTTGATGCTCTCGAGGACTCCGTAGCCTATGTTTTGGAGGCCCGAATTCTAAAACTAGACAATGAGTTGGCTAGTTTCCAGCAATTCTTGGGTATGGAACACTTGGATTGGGTGGTTGTACCTCTAGTATATATAATCTAAGAAAATTGTTTCTTAATGATCCATAGAGTGTATAAGTTCTCCACAGTCTTTCTCGCATAGTGGATAATACCATCATGTCAGCAACAAGCTATGCAGACTCTCATTAACATGTCCTCTCAACACCAAATGAGGATGCAGGTGTTGATATCTATATTGAAATCCTCTACATAAAAATACACTTATTCTATTGTTATAGCCACTACACAATTTGATAATAGTGCTAACACTAGCTCTAGGGTGACAAGTGGGAACTATACCTTTGTCCCACCTCCCTATAGCTTCTGGTCTAGCTATCAAAACCTTACTTGAAACACTTCTGAGTGTCTTATTAACCAACTCTATCCACAATTCACTTACAAAAATTCCAATCATGTCATGTCTTAAGATCTTGTTAGTTCATCCCCTTTGCATTCCATCCATTCACAAGTTAATTCACTTGTTGATCCTATCTTAAACCAACTTTTACAAAATGTCAATTCCCTACAACAACAAATAGAAAACATTAGTCAAAGTTAATCACACTCTACCACTCCATCCTATTACACTTGTAGTCCATTATCCCTTGCTATCCTTAGAATTCTGATGCCTGATAAGTTTGAAGTTCCCCATTTTGAGAGGTATTCTGGAAAAGGAGACCTGAATAGCCATGTGTCAGCTTTTCCCACCTTGTGTAGTGACTTTCTCTTTGAAGATTATCTCTTGGCTAGACTCTTTCCTAGGTCGTTGAAAGACATGGCCTTGGCTCTACCTAATAATTCAATAAATTCTTTTCAACAACTTGTCAATCAATTTCTCCAACACTTTCAAGCCAACACTGGACCTCAAGTAACATTGACTAATTTGGTTCAATGCAAGCAAGGAGTGAAGGAGAAAGTGATTGAATTTATTGGGCACTATCAAGCCCTCTTTTCTCAAATTTCTTATTCTATTCTGGATGTTAATGTGCATATGGATTTTATTGGAAACCTATAGCCGCAGATCCATGATAAGATTCTCTTAATGTGATATCCTTCTTTTGCACATCTTTGCATGGCTCTCCATGATTACCAACTATCAATTAGTCAGTATGAGGGATCTTCTTCATCGACTCTCATTGGTCAATTTGAAGCCACTTCTACACATCTTCAATCACTCAAGAAATAAAACAAAAACTTTATCAAAATTTATTCTAATTCTTCAAACAATATTTAATCACATGTTATGGCCACAACACCTTCTATTGCGACCCCCTATAAACTCAAATCAAGTACTTGACAGTTTTCCTAGATTTCTAAATCCCTTCATTCCATCATGCAGCAAGTCCTTAACAATAACCTTATCCATCTTTCACCTATTTAGCCCGTTGACACTTCTAAGTCACTATCTCCTTCTTTTAACCCAAAGGCCTTTTTGTTCATATCATCGAACTCCCAGACATGACACTGAGTGATGTATGCATATGAAACATGAAATTCAAGACCTCATCAACTCTAATGTTATAAAAGTAGCTGATGATAATGATAAAGGGAATAATTTCGTAGCTCCACCTAATTAAAATTTACAAGTTTATACAAATCCACTGCCTAACCATGCTACCAACCTTGTGGAACCATCTGTCGATAGAGTACCTACTTTAATAACTTTTGATCATCAAGACAAAAACTTAGACAACCTAGTTTCCTTGATAGATGCTTACCCTAACAAAGAACTAGATGACTCTAATCTTGACATTTCGTTTACCCATGTTGATGCCTTTATTCGTGTACCTAATAGTCCTCTCTACATTACCTCTAGGATTAATGACAAACCCATAAGGGGAGTACTCATTGATCCTATATGCCTAGTAAATGCAGTTATGGAGGAGTTCCTCTACATGCATGGTCCAGGTGGAAGACATTGTCAGGTGGGCAGTTTGGCTGGGGTGGCACATCTGTTAAAAGATAACACATTATACCAAGATAAGTGCAAAAGAGCAAAAATTTTGTTAGAGTGCATGATGGTTCCAATTGACCTACTCTTGGTGCCTTGACTCTTTCTGTTTAGGTCAGACCAAAAGTCCTGGATATGTTCTTTTCCATCATTCCAACCTTGGATCAATTTTGTGTGAAGTTAGGGTACCCATGGCTTGCTTCCATGAAGGCGATCCCTTCTATAATTCATAAGTGTTTAAGGTTTCCATTTCAAGGACAAGTGCACACTATATATCACAATGTGTTTAAGCCCTTGGCTCATCATGTAAACTTTTTTCTTGATTACTTTTGGCCACAACCAGTTGAGCCCATTCATCCTCGCAATGATTTTATGTTTGTATTCTATCAAAAATTCAAAGCTAGTCGAATTTCTTAATTGTTTGCTGGTGTCTCCTTGTGTACTATCTTGGTTACTACCCTTGAGGTTCCTCAATCTTCTGTGGCTATGACAGTAGTTCCCCCTTTTCTACAAGTGGTGAATGAACCATAGCTTGAATCAAGACTTCTTCCCCAACCCTGAGCATCTGGTCTTTATGCCGAGGTTCCATCTCCACCATCCTACCAAGGACCATGAGGTAAACACCCTACACAATCTAGACCTCCTCAGCCACTGAAGATTACTTTCATTCCTCTTGATTCTTTGGAATCTAGAGGAAAATAATTTGTGGAATGAGAGTGCTTCCCTGAAATTTGTCACTCACTTGTGGCTATCCCAGTATCTCCACCTATCCTACAGGCTTTGAGAGAATGATAGCCCACCTTGAGAGATCCTTCCCCTGTTGTCTTCCAACCTTCGATGGTTTATTTCATTCTTTCCCTCGCTTCTCGAATAGAGGAAGAAAAATAGCATATGTTGGAAGACACCCTGGTTTCTCCTATGAATGCTCCAAACTGTACAAGACAAAATCATAATGTGAAACAACATAGGAGACGATGTCGTGCTATGGCTCACCAACTAGCTATAGGGGTTGAACCTCTTCCCTCTAGTCCTTCTCCTACTTAGCTCCACCCATTGACCCGTTGTTACCTACCTCTTCAATGATTGAGTAAGTTGAAAATACCGTCTCTATGGTCCTAGTATCTTTGCCTCTATCTATGAAGAGTTCTATCTCACCATCTCTTCCATCTAGAAAACCATTTGCTAGAGTTGTTTCAAGTAGTGCTCTATTGCAAATGGTTCCATCCCAACGTACTTGACACTAGGTGATCCCTGATGTCTTGCATCTTATCACTATTGACATTGACATTCCACCACCTTTGCCCAAGTGCAAGCACGAGCCTTATCCATATCTACCATTTCAAATGCTTAAGTGACTGTCAACTCTACGAGATTCTTCTCTTTCTTCTTCTCCTAGGATTGATAGTGCTTGCAACACTTATGTTAGCACTATTACATCACCTCTTGTGATTTATTATGACAGTGATTCAGAGGACATCCTTGAACCACCAGAAAATCTTCTAGAGTTGTCCTTGGTTATCACAAAATCAATGGACTTGGCCTCTGGGGGCATGCGTGATGATCCTTCCTTGGTGATTAATCCATCATGTCATCAACCTAGTGCCACTCCTTGTATTGCACTTGTTGTAGTCCCTCTAGAATCTCATCCACCATCCCTTTATGATGAGCAAGATTGGGAGGATAATTTTCTATAGTCCAACTTGCAAGAGTAGTACCCTTGTGTTATATGTGTTATACTTGTATGTGATGTTATTCCCGTATGTGCTACCTGGCACATATTTTATCTTGTAAGTTCTCTATGGATGACCCTTGACATTCTTTTTAGCACAAGGATACAAAGGGACGAAGTTGTGAATTTATTCTCTATGTATCTTAATTTTTTTATTTGTTGTAAATGCAATTTTATGCTTTTCAGGGGTGACGCAAAGTGAAGGATGATTTAGCATCTTTTTCCTTTGTAGACCTAAAGTTTTATTTTCTTTTCATTTAATGTGATACTTCTTCCTATCTCCGTAGTTCTACTAGTTAGAGGATGATGACAATTCCTAAAATGATTGTCCTTTTATATACAACCATTCATATACTGACTCCAGTCAAGTAGTTCCCTTAGTGCTATTGTATGATATTTCTTACCACGATGTAGATTTTGGAAACATATCCTTTTAGGCATGTGCTTCTAGAAATCTCTCGTCCCTATTTGTGTGTATTTCTCTCTACCTTAAAAGCAAATGCTCCTTGATGGTGTTAGCAATTACGTTAAGGTGGGGGCATACATTCGTCCATGCGCCTCATTTTTTTTACACACCACGTGGTTGGTTATGCTATCATAGCACCTTTGATCATATTTGTAGCACTTCACCATAGCTACTTAAAAAACAACGTGCTTTACTTGACCTGTAATCTCTGATGTTGTTGCCATGGAGCTCACCTAGTAAATCTATGGATCTTACTAGACTGTGATGCCTTCATTTTTCTACCTTTTTACATGGAACTCACTTGGTAAATCTATGGATCATAGTAGCCTATGATGTTTCCATCTTGCTACACATTCACGACCACCTAGTAAATATCAGATTTTACTAGATCATGGCTCATGATGTGTGTTTTTAGTTTGATTCCTAACATAACGCAACTTGCTAGCCCAAGAATCAAACCTTCCATGCTCTTGTTTTTCATGTATGATCAGTGTATGTTTGGATTATGACTATATTATCTTGCTAACCATAGTTGTTTTAGTATATAATACTTGGGCTCATCATGTGCTTATTTTACTTTTAGGTATGTGTTATATGTATATGTGTAACCATGTTATATGTCTTGTGTGTGTAACCACTTCTTCTAAGTATTTTTAGAGTTGTAGAATCCCAAGCTTGGGGGCTATCACACCTCTCAACTTAGTGGCATTCTACTTGTTCGATGATTAATAAAGAGATCTCTTTTCTCTATACTTTAGTGTTTGTATGAATGTAAGCTCATACCCTCATTGAATTGGGGGATAAATGTACTGTTGGAAATTGTGACCTCCCAAAATTTCACACAAGGTTTAGCACCCCCTTCTATGTGTTTGCATATCTTCTATGTATTTGTGTATGTCTATTCATGAAATACCCATTTCGGGGCCTGATTGAGAAATAATATTAAAATATTTAAGTACTAAGTTTTTGGGGACCAAAATAGCCGAGACAAGGGTACCCCAGTGCCCAGGTCCAACCCTTTTGTCTCAACCAAAATTTGAATTTTGTGTGCCAACTTTGCTACATCAAGTGGTACACCTTGTGTCAGCCTAACAAAAATTCTTTTAGATGTAATTGAGATTCATATATATGTAGCTCTCTCCCTCTTATTTGAAAGAATGTAAAAGTGATTATTTGAATACTTGTTATATACTCTATGCATCAAATTTGAAGCTCTCTATCTGTAGGATTATTGTTGCTATCATACTAACCCTTATAGGTATCTGAAGAAGCTTCCTTCTCTCTCTAAGATCTCCTAATTTGTGACCCATGTTGAAAAATCATGTCCAATTAGGTTTTCATGGTGATTTTGTTCCATTTACATTTGATCATTGTTATTTTATCAACTATTTTCCTCTACCTACCTAGGGCATGCACTCTCTATCACACTTATCTCTGTTGTTGTGGAAGTGGGAACACTTACACAGATGTTTGACTGAGGCAAGCCTCTATACAACACCCAAACCTTTTTCCTCCTCTTTGTGTGTGTAGATCTAAAGTGGAAGATCTTGGATATCGATGGATGAAGGACAGACGAGAGTTACAGAGGCTGACACCTCTGCACACAAAAGTGAATTTACCCTAAAACTCTAGGACCAAGGCATCCCAATGCACATGTCTTTCCTATTCTTCCTTTTTTTCTGGTGACAAGTTCTCCTCTGTCTTCTCTGCTCTGTTCCTATTTCCTAATTTCTGTCACTGTAGTCTTCTTTGTTACTTAGTTTTATCACTAGATCCACTCATTGACATAGTTTAGTCAACTCTTTCACATCAATATCTAATCATAGCAATATTATAACCCCAAACCTCCACCAACATCTGTAACTTGGCTCTTCCCTAGGGACATTATCCAAGTCTATAGCCCTTGGTGGCTTGTGAGCATGTTCTAATGTTATGTGAGGAGAGATTGGCCTAGTTACTCCATTATTGATTAGGATCATCTTTTCACACATAACAATATAATATAATAATAGGAATTTATTTTAACTATGTAAATAATGTGAGGTATTATAATAATATAATTTTATTTATTTAAGAATTATTTTGTTTACTTAAGAATTATTTCCTTTTAGTATAAAGTACATTTATACATTCTCTAAATTAATATAGAAGTGTTTTATATGGAAAAAGAGGAGTGACGAGGTTTTGTTTGTATGGGGGTTTAGTTTGAATCCTCCTTTCCACAAAACATTCCAAGGGATTTTCAACTGAGTGTTTCTCCTATCAAGAGGAGAGTCATCTATCAGATTGGGTTGCCACTTGGTTTTTTGCTGGGAAATTCAGAAGTTATCACACAATGTCTCTAATTAATGCTGTTATGCTCTTGAAACCCTAATTTAAGCAAAACAATAAGTAAATCTGTGAATTACGACAAATGCTACTGGAATTAGACAAAGGGGAGAGAACCTTAACTCACTATTTTTTGTAGTCTAGAGAATAGAAATGTCAGGAACAATGGTGATGGCGCCCTAGTCCAAAGTACAACTTTTTCTGTGGAATCCTGATCTCCTTTTGACACTGATTTCTGTTGTTTCTTCAGTTTCTAGTGATCTGATAATGGAGGACAATGTTGATGGAACCCTAGTCCATTGAGGAAGATTCTTCTGGATGTCAGAAGCTCTGTAAACCCTGATGATCACTGTCCAGTTTGTTTATGTGGCTTCAGATGCAGAGGACAATGTTGATGGTGCCCTAGTCCAATTAGGCTCCTCCTTCAGGATCTAAAATCTCCACAGTGTCCTCCTACTCCCTACAACTCCACTTCTTTTTCTTTCATAATCTATAACCTGCAATCACAAGGAGTGTGGGAGGGGGTTGTGATGTTTAGAGGCTTGCCTCAGTCAAGCTCCAGAGAGACATTCAAGTATTCTAAACACCATTGTTAGAGATCTAGAGTGCGTATCCTTGTGGGATAGAGGCAAAAATCCAAATGATAATGATGATAAAACATAATAGATGTCACCTTGATGATGAATCTCCCATGGAAGGAAGACACTCTTCAATGCCATGAGGATAAGATGTAATCCAACCTACAAAAACAAACACAATAACAATGCTATGCTCTGCAACACAATGATATCATAAAAATCTCAAGTATGCATAAAGTTCACAATCATCTTCTCTAGTTTCCAAATGATAACCGAAACATGCTTATATATGCAACTACTAAGATTCCTGCCAAGAATTTTGTAATTAAAACTTATGATGTCAGCCTAAAAACCAAATAATGGTCACAAATCTGACATTTGAATTTAGGGCAGACCCAAAAGAGGGTTGGACTAGGGCACTAGAGCCCTTGTCCACCCTCCTATCTTTATTCTAGGATCATCAAAATAGACCCCCTTAGGTCCCATTTGTCACAAGTCCCAAGGGTTTTCTCATCGGGAGTCTGAATTATCATGCAAGATGCTTTAAATGCAATCTAAAGACCCGGGAGCTAAACCTTACTAGGAAAAAGCCCCCAAGGGTGCATTTTTCTGACATAACATTTAGCCCCCACTTTAATGTATGTATAAACGCAAGGACAATACATGCATTAAAGTAAGGTCAACAAACATAGCAAACACACCAAACACATTGAAGATGATAACAAGCACACAAAACATGGAGAAGATAGTTACAGGCATGCAAAACATGAAGAATACAACATTAAAGATACGTAGAGGACAAAGAATACCATGAATGCAATAATTATTTTCTTTTTGATTTTCCCCTATGAAATACAAAATGCAATTACAAGGAAAGTAAACAAATAAATCCCAAAAAGTATAGAGGAGCTATTCACCATCGGTCTTGCACTTTTTGAGAACAGACACGCCAAACAAAATCCCAAGGTGTAGAGGAGTTGTTCACCATTGGTCTTGCAACTTGAGAGCAAACACATCAAATAAATCCCAAAGTGTAGAGGAGCTCATCGCCACTGGTCTTGCACTTTGAGAACAAGCACACCATACACACACATGGAAGACACAGAGAAAACATGGTAGACAAGCAATGGAGTGAAACTATTTCTAGGTTCATCACCATCTCAGGCACATTACAGGAACACATCGATGATTGGGCTTCGCCACAACAACTTCTGAAAACATGGTTAAGGGTTGAGTTAGTCATAGAACCACTCCCCGCCTCGCGATGAGGACTTTTGAAAATGATAGGATAATGCAATCTCTCTGAGAAATACACCATCCCTGCCTCGCGATGAGGGCTTAATATAGAAACAGGATGTGATATCCCTACCTCAAGATGAGGGCTTAAGATAAAAGGATATGCTTGATATCCCACCTCCGCAGAGGGCTTAAATGATTGTGATTGATTTTCATATTGTTCAAACATGCTTTACTATCATCTAAAGCAGATAACTTACCTTATATATGCCCCCACCTTAAGGTGATTGATATCACGTATCGATATCAAGCATGTTAAGGTAGGAAGAAAACACACAAGGGAACATGAGCTCTCACAAAGCCCATGCCCCCCAAAGGTGACATGTACTTTACGATCACTGAATGTTTCCGCAAACACATCCCTACAAAAAAAGTATTAGTGTCCAAATAATCATGATAAACAACAATGCATATGATCAACTACATGAAAGAGCCAAGCAAGGTGATATCCATGATAAACAAAGTGCACAGAGCAGAAGTATTGTTAAAGTGTTGTTAGCAAGATAAGATAACATTGACATCAACATCAAGATAGAGAAATCGTGAAGTGATTCCACTAGCCAAGCATTGGATAATATGTTACAACCTTGTCATCATGTATGGACTAGGTCCATTTTTTGATTACACTCAAAAGGGACACTAGGTCCACATTAGTATAATATTTTTTTCGTCATCCGCCAGCTAGGTGGAAATACTAGAGAAAGGTAAACAATAAATTAGAGAGGAGAACACGTGCCTTAGGGACAGTCACATAGGAGGGTGCCCCTAAGTCACTAACCACAACGCTATGTCCGTAAGACACAACACACAACAATGAAATCATAGGAGAAGCAATATAGAAGAATGATGATGCAAATAGAAGAAGGTCACAATAGAGGTGGTCTCCTAGTATCCTTGACCTTACAAGAGAATCAAGGATCATCCTAGGAGTCCTAACAACACATAACACATCATGGGGGAAAGTACATCATGAGGTAACGGGCTATAAATACTTGTAGAGAGATTCATGCTAGATGTCATCATCGAGGAGATCATCATCCTCCCAATCTCGAGTTGTAGATGAAAGAGTTGTGTAAGGAACTACAACCCAACTATTGTTTTTGTCTTTAGATTGTTCATTCTTAAGCTCTTCGTGGTTTGATTCAACGTTAGGTGGAATGTTTTCTTGTTGAGGTGCACTAGTACACTTATTCACTACCCTATTAGGAGGTTGAAGAGGTGATTTGTTTTGAGTGATCTCAGCATCCATCCATGAGGGTTTTAATGTAGGAGAGCTTTCCTCATCTGCTAATGCTACATCTTGTGAAGAAAGAGCATAGGAATGAGGGGAAGGTAAGGTTTGTGAGGAGAAGTAGTCAATGTTTTTAAATCCTTAGTGATGCCCAAATGACTTGAATATGCAATCAAAGGAGGGAGATTAATGGTCTTCTCTTCCTTAGTGAAATCCAAGGTGTGTGAACAATCAACTAAAGGAAGAAGGTTGGTGGGATGATCCATAGAGGTTTCATGCACTAAGATAGGATTTGTATTTTTGTTAAATGAATGTTCATTATCTATCCATGGAATGTTCTTTGTTAAAGGGAGCTTCTCATTCACTAATGCTTCATCTTGGCCAAGGAGAGCAGTGGAATGGGAAAGTGGTGGTGTGATGTTAAGAGATGTGTCAATAAATCATCCTCTTGCATTGAAGTGTCTTCATGAGGAGGAACAACTTTGGGGGAGGGATCATAAGGTAAACCTATGTTATCATCACATGTTTTAGCAATAGGTGTCATAGTGGAATGTTCCATAAAGTCATCTAAGGCTTCATCTAACATCTTGAGGTCATCACTAGTATATATATTATTGATCATGAATTTATTGAGATCATCTAATGTCAAAGGATATATTCCCATGAGATTTGTGAATCTATCAAAATCAGATGTATAACAAAGGATTTCAAATGTGGAGCACATAGAGAGATCAACATCATGTATGTATGCTATTTGTTCCAAGACTTGAGGATATGCATGAGTAAATTTAGAGAAATTATCAATGTCTATGATGTATGCAAATAGAGCTTCCAAGGAAGTATCCATGATATATCTTTTCAAATTAATGCTAAATCATATTTCAAAAGGTTTTCAAAACCTATGCAAGAACAAATGTAAAAAATATATATGAAAATGACCTAAAATGCCTAATTTTTCAACTGTTTCCAATGCAAATCACTAGAAGAAAAGGTGTTGTGAAAATTTTCAAGAGGGATAGAAGATTATATGCATACAAAAAGTCCACTAATTCAAAAATATCTTTTACAACATGATTTTGAAACAACTCTAGAGAGTCAATAAGTCAAAATCTAGTGAAAATAGGCCAAAATATGCGATTTTTCACCAAATCTCAATGCAAACGAGTAGGACAATGGGTGTTTTAAGGAAAATGATGATGGATAGAAACTTATAACAGTAATAACAACCACCTAATGACAAAAAATCAGTTACGACATGCCTATAGTGCCACTCTAGATAAAACCCTAGTGCAAAAATAACAAAAATATGCAAATTTTCACAAATTCTTAATGCAAAAGCCCAAAAGAAAGGGTGTTGTAAGGAAATTGAGAAGGGGAAGAAAATAATAACCCTAATTATAGCCAATTAGTGGAGAAAAATTCCTTACAATACACTTGGAGTGCAAATCTAATAAGACGACAAGGCCAAATCTAGTGAAAAAAATGCAAATTTTCAAGCCCTAGACATGAAATTTCACAAGGAGGCAACTGTGATGTAACAAAACAATTAGAGATCATGCCTAATGAGTGTTTTAACAAGGTAGTAAAATCTGAAACAAAAAATTGACTACAACCCTAGCTCATACAAAACTAGGTTTTCATAAAAAATGCACAATTTTCAAGCAATTTTTAACAAATTAAGCATGCAAATGCAATATAAATGAATTGTAAATGATGAATTTCTGTAATTTAAATTCTAGATCTAATGAAAATAATAGAAATTAAATTAAATTTAATGCCAATTACTTCAAATTTTACAAAAATGCAAGCCTAATATGCTAATTTTTCAAAATTTTCAATTTTTTTTGTAATATTTCAAATGCAATATTGAAATAATGAATTGAATGATCTAATGTAAAAATTGGAGAATTAATTGAATGAATGCAAACTACGTTAAAAATTAAACCCTAGAATGCATTTTTTTTTCAATTTTTCCAAATATATCAATTTTTTTGTAAATTTTCAAATGCAATGAGATGAATGAATGTAAATCTATGAAACAACACTTAGCAAGGTGCCAAAAAGTTCAAAACATGGGTTCACCAAAATGTTTAATATGGAAAATGAGGAGTGACAGGGTTTTGTTTGTATAGGGGTTTAGTTTGAATCCTCCTTTCCATAAAACATTCCATGGGCTTTTCAACTGAGTGCTTCTCCTGTCAAGAGGAGAGTCATCTACTAGATTGAGTTGCCACTTGGTTTTCTACTGGGAAATTTAGAAGTTATCACACAATGTCTCTAATTAATGCATTTATGCTCTTGAAACGCTAATTTAAGCAAAACAGTAAGTAAATCTGTGAATTACGACAAATACTACTGGAATTCGACAAAGGGGAGAGAACCTTAACTCACTATTTTTCATAGTCAGGAGAACAGAAATGTTAGGGACAATGGTGATGGCACCCTAGTCCAAGGTACAACTTTCTCTGTGGAATCCTGATCTCCTTTCGACACTGATTTCTACTATTTCTTCAGTTTCTAGTGATTTGACAATGGAGGATAATGTTGATGGCACCCTAGTCCATCAAGGAAGATTCTTCTGGATGTCAGAAGCTCTGCAAACCTTAATGATCACTATCCAATATGTTTCTATGGCTTCAGATGCAGAGGACAATGTTGATGGCATCCTAGTCCAATCAAGCTCCTCCTTCAGGATTTGAAAGCTCCATAGTGTCCTCCTGCTCCCTACAACTCCACTTCTTTTGCTTTTGCAACTTGTAACCTGCAATCACAAGGAGTGTGGGAGGGGGTCGTGGTGTTTAGAGGCTTGCCTCAGTCAAGCCCTAGAGAGACATTCAAGTCTTCCAAACACTGTTGTCAGAGAGAGTGCGTATCCTTGTGGGATAGAGGCAAAAATCCAGATGATAATGATGATAAAACACAATAGATGTCACCTTGATGATGAAGCTCTCATTGAAGGAAGACACTCTTCAATGCCATGAGGAGAAGATGTAATCCAACCTGCAAAAATAAACACAATAACAATGCTATGCTCTGCAACATAAATATATCATAAAAATCTCAAGTATGCATAAAGTTCACAATCATCTTCTCTAGTTTCCAAATGATAACCTAAACATGCTTATATATGCAACTACTAAGATTCTTGCCAAGAATTTCATAATTAAAACTTATGATGTCAGCGTAGAAACCAAATAACAGTCACAAATTTGACATTTGAATTTAGGGCAAACCCAAAATAGGGCTAGACTAGGGCACTAGCACCCTTGTCCACCCCCCTATCTTTATTCCGGGATCATCAAAATAGACCCCCTTAGGTCCCATTTGTCACAAGGCCCAAGGGTTTTCTCATCGAGAGTCTGAATTATCATGAAAGATTCTTTAAATGCAATCTAAAAACCTAGGAGCTAAACCTTAATAGAAAAATCCCCCAAGGGTGCATTTTTATAACATAACAAGAAGCATCCCTTAATCTCCACCCTTTTGAAATTTACTTTTAGTTTATGAATTTAATTTGACTATACATAATGTGAGGTATTATAATAATATTAATTTATTTTAGTTTTTTATATAAAAGGTGGTAAACCACCTATACTTTATTGAGAAAACAAAGAAAAATACAAATAAAAAAGTCAAGTGCATGAAGCTAACAACAATTTGGCAAAAGATGCCAAGATACAACATTAATCATGATTCTTCTTCCCCCTTAATGGCATGTGGAATCGAGAAGCATTTGATGGGACCTGCTTCATTACTAATTGGAGTTCTCTTATGCTTATGAACAAGAGTCCAAGATCCATCTTCATTCCCTACCTCATTAGAGAATGTTAGAGAGGCATTCTTGACTTGAGGTATTTTTCTATCTTGATCATATTTATTCTTAGGAGAGTTGACCATGGAAGATGATTCCTTTTGAAGAGTTACTATTTTTTATTTTTCTAACTCTATGATGGATTCATAAGGGGAGATGATTTCTTTTTTGTAGCTTGAGTAGTGACATGATCCAAATGAACATCTTTCTACTAGGATCCTTGGCTTACTGATTCATGCCTGATATTTGGGAAAACAACATCATGATATGTATTGAAACATTTCCTATAATGGAAAGGTAGCCTTTTCCTAATCTAGGAGTTGGATCCAAGTGTGACTTGCAACTTTTAGAGTGACTTCTACTGGGAGGTCCTTGGATCTGTATCTAAATCAACTAGAATATGAGCATAGGTGGTATGGGAAAATTTGAAGTAACATTATCAACATATAGAAATTTCCCCAATGAGTTACCAATGGCAACAAAGAAGGACTCGATCCAAAATAGAAGCTCGACATGTTTGACAAGCAAACCCAGATCGTCATTATAGTTAAGGATTTGGTTAAGGGGCTAGAGGTAAGATGCCAAAGATTTATTTTAGTTATTAAGAGTTATCTTAAACTATATTTCTATATTCTCTTCTAATATAGAAGCATCCCTTAATCCCATCCACCCTTTCAAAATTTACTTTTTAGTTTATGAATTTATTTTGACTATACATAATGTGAGATATTATAATAATATTAATTTATTTTAATTACTTAAGAGTTATTTTAAAATACATTTCTATATTCTCTTCTAAAAAAGAAATATCTTTTAATCTTATTCACCCTTTTGAAATTTATTTTTAGTTGTTTTATTTACTTGTATAACTTGAAATTTTTGATATTTCTCAAACTTTTTTAGTTATATGTATTTAAGATATTTATAATGTTTAGTAGTCATTTTTTTAGATAGAAGATGCAAGCACCTATTGTAAGGGTAAAATGGTGATCAATCAAATGAATTAAACAAGACCCAAACATCAACAGAACAATGAAGCAAGAAGGATTCAATAAACAAAGCAATGAACAAACACAGTGCAAACCTCTCCCATTTCGAAACTTTTGTTGTTCGCCTATCACAAATCGTCCTTTTGCAGATGAGATGAGCCCTCAGAGAGTGCAATCTTTTTAGCTGTTTGTAGGAAGTCGACGGTGAACGGCTATGGTGATATGCAATGAAGATGAGCTCCAATGCAAGTAGGTGATCTCAAGCTTGTAGTTGACAAAAGGGTGCCAAAGGCGCGCTGGTGATATTTCTGCAGAGTAATGATGTCAAAAGCCTGGATGATTAGAATGGAAGAATGAGAATCAACGGTTGAGAGGAAATATGAAGATCAACGGCTGAGGATGGTTGAGGAATGTGCAACCAGTGGAAGTGTGACAAGTATCCCAGCTCCATCATGAAAGGGGGGATGTGACAAAACTGATTGGACAGTTAACTCCATTGACTGGTCTGTTAACAGACTTGATTGATCAGTTAGAAGAATAAATCGTGGAACTGACTGAATTGATTCAGGATTTGACTCAATTGACAGGTTAGTTATCAGATTTGATTGATTAGTTAACTAACCTCTGATTTGAGAAGAAATAGGCCATGTGGGTGAGGGAAAATAAGATAATTAAATATTAAATATATTTAATTACATGTGCAACCTGATGAGGTGGACAAGGTGAGGTGGAAAAGGTGAGGTGTAAAGGGTGATGTGGATTTTTGGAATTTAGAACTTAGGATAGAGGAATTTGGATTAATTAAATAATTTATGATTATTTAATTGTGTAGGACATTTAGAAGAATTTTAATTAAATAAATAGAATTTATTTAATTATGGAACAGTGAATCGATTAAATAAATTTAGAATATTTATTTAATTGGTAGAAGAATGGAATAAATATTTAGAATATTTATTTAGGATGATTCGTGTCATTTTTAGGCATATACATTTTGCCCCTCTTTGATGCAATGCAGTTTACAGCATTGCTTCAAAGAATTTGATAGTCTGAATGATGATACATGCCCCAGTTTGCCCCTGGTACAGGTTTAATGACGATAGGATGCCCCCTCGGGAGATTGGACGGGAAAAGGGCGAAAGATTCAGAGACGGACAATCTCACGAAGACGAAGGGGTTAGGATAGCTTGGAGGAAAAGGGACGCGGCCAGGGATGCGGGAAGAAAATGGGAAGAAAAATGGGCACGGGAAGTAGTCACAGTCATCACCTAGCCAGAATTAGGGGTTGGAGGCTATAAATAGGAGCTGGGTCCACAAGAATAGTCATTTGTACACTTGTTTACTCTGGATTGGAGTGAGAGAGCCTAGAGCAACTTGGAGCAGCATGGCAGCTAGAGCAGCAGACATTCCACGCGAGGAGCACCGATTCGAGCGAGTC
Organism: Cunninghamia lanceolata; assembly: GCA_027924645.1. NCBI lineage: Eukaryota > Viridiplantae > Streptophyta > Pinopsida > Cupressales > Cupressaceae > Cunninghamia > Cunninghamia lanceolata. Next base: position 6,275,353 of record BSBN01000379.1, read on the forward strand.
CGTCGATTCGGGCGGCCAGCAGAGGCAGGACCCCTGGTATGTGTTTCAAAAAATTTCTCCTAGGGTCGATTTAGGATGTCATAAATGCCATTAGAAAATAGGTCAAATGCATGCACTGAAACTCAGAACGGTGCATATGCCTCGCGAAGCGGCGCATTTGTCGTTGCACGGTGCATATGCCGGTTTCGGCGGCACATACATGAAAACGGCGCATCTGTGCACTGTGGCTGTGCATTTGTAATTTGGTGGCGCATGCATATTTAAGCCGCGCATATGTGGAAAGTAGCGGCGCATTTGTGAATGTTGCGCATATGTCGATTTTAGCGGCGCATTCATGATATGGCAGCGCATATGTCGAATGTTGCGGTGCATCTGCTGGATTGGCGCATATGTGCACTATGGCGGCGCACTTGTGTCAGGCGGCGCATATGCTGATTTTAGCGGTGCATATACCAAAAAACGGTGCTTTTACCACCTGTAGTGGCGCATTTGCTGTGGATAGCAAAGGACTTAGCCAAATTGACTTGATTAGCGTCCTGTTTGACGCGGTAATTGACGAGCTATCTCTGAGATTGTAGAAATCTAGTCAAGAGATGTAGTGTGCTATTTTGATCAATTTGAAATGCTAAGTTTAGTTGATATAGTTCAGTAGGTATGGTGAGTATGGTATATGTCGCTTGAGATTGACGCTTTACCTTGCTTGCTTGCAGGAGGAGATTCGGGACACACTGCAGTTGAGGGAGATGTTTCCCATGCCCTTATTGTAGAGATATATGCTGACAGAGTCTAACAGAGTGGCGCTTGGTGCCATGGGTTTGGATTATGTATGCTTTATGCCCGAGGTACGGGAAACCGTGGACTGCTGACAGCTGCCGTGGAGAGATTCCACAGTGAGGACGGGACCTTCCACTTTCCGACAGGAGAGATGACAGTGACCCTGGAGGATGTCTACTGGATACTGTACTTGCCTGTGGTAGGTGAGCTAGTAGAGTATGATGCACAGCGAGACGTGGGACTCGCCGAGTGCCAGCGGGTGTTTGATGATCCCAAGCTAGCTGGACAGGTTATCCCATGGCAGGATATATATGACTACTATGACTACTTCCCTGGGATTGTGGCTGGACTGATCGGGGGCGTTGTATGCCCGGACAGGAGATCGCATGGGTTCCCCATTGGATGGGGCAAGATCATGGAGTGGATGCTGACTTAGGGCACCCGATATGCATGGGGAGTCTGCATACTGGCCCATCTATACCACGACATGCATCAGGTGGTGTACCACCGCAGCACGAGTCTATCAGCTGGGGTGTTGCTATTACAGTTCTGGCTGTGGGAGCACATAGCAGTGATGAGGCCGATATGTGTCTTCGCGAGGCAGCGAGGAGAGCCATACAGTTATGGCTATGCAGGAGTGATTTCCCAGCACAGGTTGGGGAAGCTAGAGTACTGGAGACACACTTTGGACGGAGTGGATGTGGTTGTTTGGCGACCATATCTGGACTGCGAGCCCTGGGATGATGAGGGAGACGAGCTGCCATACTGCTTTCAGACCAGGTGGCTGATAGGCCGGACACGGCATATTTTGGAGAGACAGATGGTGGGCAGGGTGCAGCGACAGTTTGGGCAGAGACAGGGTATGCCACAGGGGCAGGCCATGTTCGCATAGACGCACGCAGAGAGGGTCCGATGGGGGCTGATGGCTTCTTATGAGGAGGCTCTGGCAGAGTTTCAGCAGACGCCGTATGTGGCCTAGGACATGCGGAGAGAGATAGCAGATGCGGGGGTGACACAGGAGTACGAGGATTGGATTACTGCACATCCTTTCCTGAGGTATTCAGGACCTGGCATGCTAGTGCCTCGTATCGATGAGGCGGACTCAGAGGAGGAGGGAGAGGCTGGCCCAGGGTGGAGGGCAATTAGAGGAGGACGAGGACGGCGGGGTGGCAGGGCCGGAGAGAGGCTGAGACAGTGGAGGAGGATAGCTCAGGCTGAGCACGTAGTGCTAGGGCAGGTAGAGGCACAGCAGCAGATACCTCAGCAGGCACAGATGCCACCACCCCAGCAGGGACCACAGCAGCAGGTGCCCTAGCCACAGGGGCCAGGACAGGCAGAGGCAGCACAGGAGCCAGTACAGGGAGAGGTTCATGAGAGGACCATAGCCAGCCTGAGGGGATAGGTGCGAGAGCTGCAAGCACAGTTGAGGAGGGTAGAGCAGAGGCAAGAGATAGACGCAGCGGTGATCGTGGGGTTGACTCGCGAGAGAGACATGGCAGACGCATGGGTACGGATTATCCGTGTAGAGCAGGATACTGCGGTGGCTGCTATGGGGACAGACGCAGCGAGTTCATTTTTGGTTGGGCAGGTGCAGCAGGCACAGGCACAGGTTGGCCAGTTGCAGACGCAGTTGGCCCAGGCACAGACAGACCTAGCCAGAGCACAGTCCCAGGCGCAGTATTACCGAGGGTTATACCATGGTGCCGTGGCATCGAGCCAGAGGGCAGGGAGTTTCAGGAGTCAGTCTGGGGCGACTCATAGAGCAGGTCCATCACAGTCAGGGGCCTCCATGATGGGTCCTCAGCAGTCAGGAGCTGGCAGTGGTGGCCCACAGCAGCAGGGATAGACATAGACCGGATTTTGTAGATTTTGGGACATGTATCACCATCCATTTGGATGTATATTATATATGACACTTTTATTCCAGAGATGGATGACGATTTTGTACATTTGGACCTTTTTTATATGATAGTATATATGATGATGCAGTTTTTGTGTATCTATTTCATGTGCCATGTGATGAAGATGTACTTCTATTGTATGATGTGATGTATGTGCATAGTTAGATGGGCTATCTGATGCTATATGAGATGCTTTATGATATGCAGCTATATGATGTCTATGTGATTTAATGTTTTCAAATAAATGCAAAATGTAATATGATTTCTATGTGATGATGCAACTGTGTTATGGGATGTCTATATGATCTAATGCAAATGTATGTATATGTGTTATGATTTCTATGTGATGATGCAACTGTGTTATGGGACGTCTATATGATCTAATGCAAATGTATGTATATGTGTTATGATTTCTATGTGATGATGCAACTGTGTTATGGGACGTCTATATGATCTAATGCAAATGTATGTATAGGTGATATGAGTTTGATGTGATTATCTGTGCTTTAAGGTGTGATGTGATGCAAATGTATTGATGACCTAATGCATTGGATGGTGTATTCTATGAACCTAAGCATGTGCATGACTAGTCCTACGAATGATTGATATGCTCCTATATGTTTTGTTTTTTGTGAAGTCCAAATGTACTCGATCGACACAAGAATGACATGATAGATAGATAGAAGGATGGTTGTGATAAGATGACTTAGAAACTTTACTTGATATCGTTACTCTGCATAGTTTGGACAATGAGGATTGCATGGATGTGTATGTGGATACAGGATGGATGCTTTGCTTTTAAGAGTGCTTTATTTCATCATTGGGCATATTTTTGTGGTACATTTTCTGAAATGTTGTAAGTGAATACAAGCATCGAGGTATAATTGAACCGAGATGACCTGAGTATTGCTTACATGGATTGTGATTTAGCAAGCTAATACAAGCATCTAGTCAAAATTGAATCTAGATGACCTGAGTACTTCTTGCGTTTCAACAAGCAAGGATTGCCCCCATTCGTGTTATACCGTTGATGTCCTTGATGATCTTTTGCCGATCATGTCCTTAGACAAGGCTTCGCATTACTAAAGTGTAATCCACAAATAGCAAACAAAGAAAATAATCATGCCCCCATCCTAGCATCTCTAGCTTTTGGCATCCTTGAGTAGCGTAGAAAGACATGATAACAAAAATCCTGACTCTGTAACTTAACCATGGTTCCAATCCACAAAACATTCTTGCATTTAGATGTGAGTTTCTTGCCATAATTTAGATAAAATCAGTTAGAAGACCTTGGGTATTTGTTTTGCATTGGATAGGTGAAGATGCTCATTGTCAAGATTGCTGCTTGAAGCGCGGGTTTTGCTTGCACTTGCTTGCTTGGTGAGAAGATTGCACAATCCTTATTGGGGAGATGGACCCTAAGGGACTGACCTAGTGCCTCGGGGGCTCATTGCTAAATGGCCTTGCCTACATGACGACGCAGAGGCAACGTAGTTCAGGGTAAACCCTAATGGACCATGGATGGACTAGAAGAAAGACGACAAGAATGAAGACAAGAAGGGGGATGAATGGGACTATAGGAGAAATGGAAGCCTCGGGGGCGCATTAGAATAATGGCCTTGCCTACGTGACAGCGCAGAGACAACGTAGTTCATGGACTTGGACCATGGACATCGACGAGAGACACTATGTAGGCTCACATTGAGGAGACGGTATGGGACAAAACCTTGGTTGGCAAGGCCACAAGGAGAGTATCAAGCCATGATAGGTAACTGTCAGGTGTTTATTGTGGGGTAGATATGGATTGAATGGGGCAAATGGAGAAAGAATGGACTTAAGGGGATTGGATTCCCAAAGATGGAGAAGGCAGTTTATCACAAGTAACGCCTGTTTACCAGGTTTTCATCACTTGCTTTTATTCGCACGAGAAGCTAGAAAGTAACATGATGCCTGTTTGCCAGGTTTTCATCACGATACCTATCCAAGGCACCTGTTTGCCAGGTTTTCACCAAAGGACGATTTTTTTGTATGCTTTCTATTTTATTTTATTTTATTTTTTAAATTTTTTTGTATTTTCTCTTTTCAACTTTTTTGATTTTTTGATTTTTTGACTTTATTGTGCCCCCTTGCACTGGGGTTCTCCTAGGTATAGAACTGACGAAGGTGCATGCTGTTGATTGGATCATCAAACAACTCACCCTCTGATGTGGCCAACTGATATGCCCCCGATCCGTAAGCAGCTACAATCACATAGGGTCCAAGCCAGTTAGGCTCGAACTTGCCTTTCTTTTCTCTGTCCTGCTGATTGCGAGGGTTCTCTTTTAGAACGAGGTCCCCAACCTTGAAGCATCTTGGTCTAACCTTGTGGTTGTAGCTTCTAGACATCATCTGCTGATAGGCTTTGAGATGGTCAAAAGCCTTCTGGCGCCTTTCCTCTAGCAGCTCTAGTTCCTGTAGCCTGGAGACTCTGTATTCTTCATCTGATATGAGACCTTTCAACGACAACCTGAGGGATGGGAGTTCGACCTCAATGGGAAGGATGGCTTCGGAACCATAGACAAGGGCGTAGGGTGTAGCACCTGTGGGAGTGCGTATACTGGTTCTGTAGGCCCACAGAGTGGGATTGAGTTGGACGTGCCAATCGTGACCAGCTTCATTGACAGTCTTCTTTAGGATTTTCAGAATGGTTTTATTTGATGCCTCAGCTTGGCCGTTACCTTGGGGGTAGTATGGGGTGGAGAAACGATGTTGGATTTTGAAACGCTCACAAAGTTCCTGGACATCCTGATTTTTGAAAGGTCTCCCATTATCCGTTATGATGGATGAAGGGATGCCGTATCGGCAGATAATGTAATTCAGAATGAACGAGGAAATTTGCTTTCCTGTGATGGTGGTTAGGGGAATGGCTTCGATCCACTTGGTGAAGTACTCAGTGGCGGTTATGATAAATTTATGGCCGTTGGAAGAAGGTGGATGAATTTTTCCCACAAGGTTAAGTCCCCATTGGCAGAAGGGCCAGGGTGTCGTTAGAGGTCTCAACTCCTAAGCAGGTGCATGAATCAGGTTCCTGTGTATCTGGCACTATTTGCACTTTTTGACGAACTGATATGAATCCATTTCCATATTGGGCCAGTAATAACCCAAACGCATGAGTTTCTTAGCTAAGGAAGGACCGCTGGAGTGTGTTCCGTAGATCCCTTCGTGTATGTCTCGCAAGGCCGGTATGGATTCTTCTTGTTCTAGACAATGGAGTAAAGTACCATCCAGACCATGTCGGTAAAGGGTATTAGCTATGATGGTGTAACGGGAGGCTTGTCGGATGAAAGTCTATTTTTGGTTGGAAGAGAGGTCCGGTGGAAGAATATTGTCCTTGAGGTAAGTGTAGGTCTTACCGTACCAAGGTGAATCAGATCCTACCAGGAGGCAAATGGAATGGGTTTCGAGGAGATCATAAGCCGGTTGCCGAATGGTTTCTACTAAGCACTCATACCGTGACTCGTATTCAGGTATTTCAAGAAGAGAGGCTATGGTAGCCATTGCATCTGCTGCTTTGTTCTCGATCCTGGGTATTTGTTCAAAGGAGATCGTCCCAAAGTGTTCCTTGAGGTCGTCGACCATCCGTTTGTATGGGATGAGCTTCTCATCTTTGGTTTGATATTCATCGTTGACCTAATTTATGATAAGCTGAGAATCACCGTAGACACATAGTGCTTGGATTTTCCACTCAGTGGCCATCTTGAGACCAATTACCAAGGCTTCATATTCCGCTATATTGTTAGTGCATGGAAATAACAACCTGTAGGACTTTGGAATTGTGTCACCTTGGGCCGTGATAAATAGGATACCTGCCCCCAATCCATGGTTGGTGTAAGACCCGTCGAAGTAGAGTTTCCAAGGAGATGTTGACAGAGTGAATAAAGACTCATCGGGAAACTCAAACTGCATTGGTGACGTGTCTTGTAATGGTGCTTCGGCCAGTTGGTCAGCTATGATTTGCCCTTTGATGGCTTTTCTGTCCACATATTCTATATCATATTCACTAAGAAGCATAACCCACTTTGCTAGTCGACCTGTGAGAGCTGCTTTACTGAGAAGATACTTTAGTGGGTCGATTTTGGCAATGAGTTTGACAGGATGTGCCAACATGTAGTGTCAAATTTTTTGTGAAGCAAAAACCACCACAAGGCATGATTGTTCTACCTGTGAGTATTGTAACTCGTAGCCCACTAAGGTTTGACTGATGTAGTATACAGCTCTTTCCTTGTTCTCATAGTCTTGCTGTGCTAGGAGAGCCCCAAGAGCAGTAGGTGTAGCAGAAATGTAGAGAATCAAAGGTTTTCCTTGGATCGGAGGCATGAGTATAGGAGGGTTCATAAGGTACTCCTTTAGTTTGTTAAATGCCTCTTCGCACCACTCATCCCATTTAAATGGAATATTCTTATGTAGGAGGTGGCTGAAAGGTTGGCACTTGTCTGCCAACTATGAGATGAACCTGCGGATGGCTTGCAGCTTGCCCTGTAAGGATCTCAACTATGTTAGAGTCTTGGGTGGTGGCATGTCCATTATTTCTTTGACCTTGGCCGGGTCTACCTCTATGCCGTTTGCTGACACGATGAAGCCTAGCAGCTTGCCCGATGTTACCCCAAACACACATTTCTTCGGGTTTAATTTAACTTGGAATTGGTCCAGCCGTTGGAAGACTTTCTCTAGGATATCCAGGTGTGAGTCCCTCATGAGAGATTTTGCTAAGATATCGTCAACATAATCCTCCATGGTCACATGCATCATGTCATGGAATATGGTTGTCATGGCCCGCTGATATGTACCACCTGCATTTTTCAGCCCAAAAGGCATGACATTCCAGCAAAAGGTACCCCATGGACAAGTGAAAGCTATTTTGTGCTAATCCTCTAGTGCTATTTTGATCTGGTTGTACCCTGAGAATCCATCCATGAGTGACAGCATTGTATGTCCTGCCGTGAGGTCGACTATGATATCGATGTTAGGCAATGGAAAGTCATCCTTGCAGCATGCTTTGTTTAAGTCTCTAAAATCGTTGCATAGTCGAACCCTGCCATCTGGTTTAGACACTGGCACGATGTTTGATATCCATTCGGGGTAATCTATGGCTCTGATGAACCCCACATCTAGCAATTTCTTGAGTTCTTCCTTGACCAAAAGGGCTATATGGGGATGCATCTTTCTCAGTTTCTGCTTTACGGGCTTCACCCCTGGATCCAATGGCAGATGATGCAGAATTAGGTTTGGGTCTAGACCTGGCATGTCAGCATATGACCAAGCAAAGCTGCCTCTCTTCTTCTTAAAGAATGGTACAAACCTGGTTTTCTCAGGTGGTGTGAGAGATTTTGTGAAGTGGATAATCTTGGGCTGCTCTTCAGTGCCAATATTCACTGGCTCTGTTGGTTCCACCACAATCTGTGACCGCTCCTGGTACATATCACTAGGGAGGGTGTCAAGCATTCCATCGTCAGGTGCCACAGTTGGGTTTTCACCTTCGGATACGTCCTTTCTTTTTACTGTTTTATGACCTGACACTGCCGCACGGCGGTTTTCACCGTCAGATCCATTTTTTATTTTAATACTTTTGCGACTAGAAGGCTTGGCACCCTCCCCGAAGTAAGCTACGGTATTGAGTTCGATAGCGAAACCAGCTTTATGATCTCCTTTTGGTAAGTGATCTCTAAGTTCCATATAGTCAATGTAAGCATCATCATTCTGGAACACATCTAATTGAGGGGTCCCTTGCAGGTCCCAGTCAATAAGCTCAGGGTGTAAGAGGGGAAGGGAGTCGGATGAGAGATCTGATTCATTAATGTTGTGAATGGAAATGTTATGGGCACTGGCGGGGGTAGTGTTCTGGGTGGTACTCTCCTCCAGGTTGTTTATCGCAATGGAATCGAAACTTTCCTCGAAAGCCATAATCTCAGGGAGGGGCAAATCAGACTCCAGTGGTCTGTCCCGTTGTGTCTGTCTCTCATGGTAGGAGCTGAGAGTTTGGATGGTGTCAATCTCCTTGTCATCGTAGGAGTGCTCTGTTAGCTTGTCCCACTCATACTCATTTGAATTATCTGAATCCATGTCTCTATCCACTTGGAGTGTTTGAATTGTCTCCACTAGGCAGGCATTTTCTTTGGCTTTACCTTTACCTTTGTACCCTAGGCCAGTTGTGTTTCTAGCTGAAGAGGATGAAGAAGGTTGGATAGGTTCAACGATTCCTTCTTTTCTGAGGCCTATGGGGCCTTGTCCTTCATACCCCATCTGGTGCAAGATAGTTTCACCCCGTCCATAGAGTTCTGTAGGGAGTCTAGGTGGCTCTTGGGGTGTGTTTTCCTCTTCAGCATAAAGCCATTGCAGGAGATCTCACTCCTCTGTCTCGTCAGATAAGGTCCCCCATTTTACAAAGGGATTTGCGGGAGTTGTAGGAGGAGCAGATGACTTTGGAAAATGCCTAGGTTGATGCTTGGGTTTGCCAAAGGAGCGAGGAGACAAAGGCATGGTGGCAAAGTTGAGGCTGTGCTCAATGGAGTACTCCCCCACGCCATTTTCTTTTATGGTAAGTTTCAGCAGTTTGGGCCTCGAGGAGGAAGCTTCGGCGGTATGGTCTTGTTGCGGAGTAGGGGAAATGTAGGCTCTGTTGTTGGGAATGACGCATTCAGATTTGGCTTGGAATGAATTGCAATGTTGGTAGGGGTCGGGGTCGCCTTGTATGGTGACCTGCTTGCCATCGTGTGGGAACTTAATGCATTGATGGTAGGTGGAGGGGACAGCCTTCATGGTGTGGATCCATGCTCTCCCTAGTAGAATATTGTAAGCAAGCTCCCGATCCAGGACTTGGCACACCACATCTTTAATTACCGGTCCCACTTGAATGGGTAGGACAACTGTTCCTTTGGTGGTTTGTTCCTCCTCGTCATAGGCTTTGATGGTAATTTTCTGTCTTGGGTCAACTGCCTGTTTGGAGAACCCCAGTGCAAGGACTAGCTTCAAAGTACAAATATTTAAACCGGCACCCCCATCAATGAGAACCCTCTTGATGCGGTGCTTGTGCACGAATGCGACAATGTGTAGAGGAGTGTTGTGGGGTTGAGATATGGAAAGGTCATCTTGCTTTGTAAACGAGATGGAAGTGGAGGATGTCAGATTTCCTACCATGGTCTGAAACTTTTCTTGGGCTAGGTTAGTGGGGACAGTAGTTTCCACTAAGGCTTTCTCAAGAATCTCCTTATGAGAAGGAGATAGACGCAAGAGCTCCAATATAGAAATGTGAGCCGGAGTTTTTTGCAATTGGTCGATGACATTATATGGGCGGGAGTTGGACGGAGATGGTGATGACCTTGGAGGGGTGGTATTGATCGTGACCTTACCACTACGGGTAATTATACTACAACCAGTTCTGTTAGGTCCTGGTTGTTGGTTGGGGGATATGACGTTGACTTGCAGAATATGCTCAGAAATGCAGTTAATGGTGTACTCAAATGGAACGCTTGCATAGTTAGCGTTACTCAACCCGCTGTTCTAGTTTGGCCTGTTGCGATTGTTGTCATTATTGTTATGGCCATTGGAGTTGTTGCCGTTGTGACCATCATTGCTGTTGTAGCCATTGTTGCGATTATTGTTATATGGCCAGTTGTGGTTTAGAAGAGGATCCCGGTAGGCCACATGAGATTCATTGGAGGTATGCTGTTGTGTCCCTCCCTGATTCTGATCCAGTATATCCTGTATGACATTCTTGAGGCGGATACAATTGTTAGTCGTGTGCCCCCTTCCTCGATGATACTCGCAATAGTCTGTGTCCTTCCAATAGGGAGGTTTGACGATAGGCTCATAGTCACTTGTTGGCGGTAGAGAAATTTCATTGTTAGCCAACAACTTCCTGAGGGCAGACTCTTGAGATTCTCCCAACGGCGTGAATTTTCTCCTTGGATTTGAATTGAACCAAGGTCTAGGTGTTGGATCTAGGGCATACAACTGAGAGGGGGGGGGGTGAATCAGTTGTATAGAACTTGTTCTATTTCAAACACTTTATTCTCTGTTGTTAGTTAGCAGCATATCAAATAATCATTCATGGAAGCACAATACATAAACACAAGAGCAGATAAGTATCAACACATTGAACACCAAGATTTTGACGTGGAAAACCCGGTTAAGGGAAAAACCACAGGGTGATTAACCCAAGAATTATTCTCTGTTAGAAGAATAAGGAAAAATGAATGGCACATGCCAATAAGGGCTCACTGCCCGACCACACTGCTCACAAAGAGGCCCACTACCTACAAGGAGACACACTGTCTACAGAGTGATAAAAATCACAGTCTTGAACTGGAGAATGACATCTCTACCATGTCCGGATCAGTTCCAATTAAGCCCAACAATCTCTGCTCTGCCTTTCGCACCTTTCTTCGCTACACCATACTTATCCACATGCCACATACTGAAATGAATTCACAAATCATTATTTATACAAGACATCGACTTAGGAACAAGCATCTAAGTCGGCAAACAACCATAGGAGTATCCGCAAGATGAATAACACATCCGGTCGGCTATCACAAGAACATTCGCAGGATGAACAACTCATCCGGTCGGCTAAACAGAGCAATAACTTCATCCGGAAGAGTAACTTCAATTCCGGGCTCTACCATCAATGCGGACCAACAACACAACCTAAACATGATTCAAGAACCTTCACAAGTCTGTCTGAATGTCCGGATACATCCGCACTTTCTCTGCTTACTGGGATCTCTTGTCTTCCTCATCCGGAACTTCAAGAACACAGTCTGTCGTCACTGTCATAATGCAAGAGGTACTTCCGGACCTCCAAATCACACACAAATCAGGATGACACATCACAAGGACATCTAAAACACTCCTTCCAATCCGCAGATTATGATAATACAATTCCGGACCTCACCGGACCTTTTTGTGATCCTCTGTCACCTCCGGATACTTGCCGGACCCGGTTCTATACCGGCAGCCATAACTCCTTCAGATCTTCATGCGGACCTCTGAAATCTTAACTGTAGCATCTCAAGACTCATATCTACTAACCCTTTAATCCGCATCCTCCGGTTCTCATCCTATACAGTATATTTACCTTCTTCTCATCACTGTTCTTCACTGTTCCTGACTGAGGCTAATTTTCTCAATATCCTCAGCACAAAGCTCATCAAATCCTTCTTGTCAATGCAGTATGAGTATGTTGACATCAATGACAACAATGGCTCACCTCATACTTGCAACAATCTCCCCCTTTGTCATTGATGGCAACATATGATGTGAAAAACCATCAAGACAAGAACTTCTCTTTTCTGTCACAGCTCCCCCTATCAACAACAACTCTTCACATGTCCTAACCACTTGTTTTTCACATGTCTTCTCTCCCCCTTTGACATCAATGGCAAAGGGCTCATACTTGCAACTCTCATGCATCAGAATAATACCAGCTGCTCCCCCTTAGTTGCAGCTCCCCATTAGTCCGGATCACAAGATATGACTGTGATAGCCACCGGACTGATGCACATCAGTGCATCTTAGTTCATCACCGGAGGGGCCATGACCCCTAACTTCTCCCGGAGGAATTCAAAAGAGTCCTTGGGAAGAGGTTTTGTAAAGATATCTGCAATCTGATCCTTGGAGGGAACATACTCCAATCTGACTTCTTCCTTGTTTACTTGTTCTCTTAAAAAGTGAAATTTGATAGATATGTGCTTAGTCTTGGAATGCAATACCGGATTCTTGGAAATATTAATTGCACTTGAATTATCACAGAAAATTGTGATAGGCTCCTCATATTCAACTTTGATGTCTCTTAGCATCTGCTTCATCCATAAGATTTGAGTACAACTACCTGCTGCTGCAATGTATTCTGCTTCTGTTGTAGACAGAGATATTGCATCTTGTTTCTTGCTTAGCCAAGAAACCAATCTCTTCCCCAAAAAGAATGCTCCACCACTAGTGCTCTTCCGGTCATCCACATCTCCTGCCCAATCTGCATCTGTGTAAGCATGAAGAGAAAAATCTGAATCTCTAGGATACCATAGACCATACTCAACTGTCCCTTTCAAGTATCTAAAAATTCTTTTGATTGCCATAACATGAGATTCTCTAGGATCAGCCTGGAATCTTGCCACAAGACCAACAGCTTGCATTATATCTGGTCTAGTTTGAGTGAGATACAACAATCCACCAATCATTGATCTATACTTTGTCTGATCTGCCTTTGGAGAATCATCATCTTTGCTTAACTTACATCCGGTTGCCATAGGAGTGTTCATAGGCTTTGAGTCTTCCATACCAAATTTCTTTAACAATTCTTTCACATATTTGGTCTGAGAAATGAAGATCCCTTCTTTTGTTTGAGTAATTTGCAGACCCAAGAAGAAATTCATTTCACCAAGCATAGACATTTCAAACTCACTTTTCATCTGATTTGCAAAAGTTTTACACATACTATCTCTTCCTCCAAAAATGATATCATCCACAAACACTTCAACAATCAGAATGTTTTCATGATCAATTTTGAAATATAAGTTGCTGTCAGCAGTACCTTTGTTGAATCCAATCTGCACAAGATGCTTATCCAACCTTTCATACCATGCTCTTGGGGCTTGCTTCAATCCATACAAAGCTTTCTTCAACTTGCAGACCATATCATTATTATCAGACAATTGAAATCCATCCGGTTGTTCAATGTAGACTTCTTCTTCCAGATCACCATTTAGGAAGGCAGACTTGACATCCATCTGATATACCTTGAAATCTTTGAAGGCAGCAAATGCAAGAAGTAATCTGACTGCTTCAATTCTTGCTACCGGAGCAAAAATCTCTTCAAAGTCAATTCCTTCTATTTGAGAGTAGCCTTTGCAGACCAATCTAGCTTTGTTTCTGATTACTTCACCAGCTTCATTTAATTTGTTCCGGAAGACCCACTTGGTTCCAATTACATTCCTGTCTCTAGGTCTGGGAACAAGATCCCAAGTATGATTTTTCTCAATTTGCATCAGTTCATCTTCCATTGCTTTGGTCCAATTTTCATCATTGCAGGCTTCATTTATTGTTTTAGGTTCAATCCTTGAAATCAGACAACATTCATTCTGATCTTGAGCAATATTCCTTCTAGTTTGTACACCTTTGCTTCTGTCACCTATGATCTGATCTTCAGAGTGATTCAGTTTTACATACCTTGGAATTTTGGGAGTATCCAGTACTGCTGTTTCTTGATCAGGCTCATTTAAACCTAACTCTTCTTCCTGATTTACCGGATCAGGCTGACTCTGTTTCACCGGAGAGGATTGAGTTCCTTGAACACTATCTTGGTCATCTTCATCAAACTCATAAAATCTTGAAGGCTTCTCAATTCCTTCATCAACCTTTACATTGGTACTTTCTATCATCTTCCTCAATCTCTTATTGTAACACCGATATGCTTTGCTTTGAGTGGAGTAGCCCAAGAAAATTCCTTCATCACTTCTAGCATCAAACTTTCCTAGATCTTCATCTCTTTTAATATAACACTTGCTACCAAATACCCTGAAATATTTCACAGTAGGAGTGATGCCAAACCAAAGTTCATAGGGGGTCTTACCGGTGTTGTTTCTGATTTGAACTCGATTGAGAGTGTAGACTGCAGTGCTGATAGCTTCTTTCCAAAACATTTGAGGAACATTTGCTTCCAACATCATTGTCCTAGCAGCTTCCTGGATGGTCCGGTTCTTTCTCTCAACTACTCCATTCTGCTGTGGAGTCTTAGGAGCAGACAACTGTCTCCTTATACCCTGTTTCTCACAAAAGTCAATGAATTCACCAGATGTGAATTCACCACCTCTATCAGACCTTAGACACTTTAGTTTCAATCCGGTTTGATTCTCCACCATAGCTTTGAAGATTTTGAACTTCTCAAAAGCTTCTGATTTTTCTTTTAGAAAGGTAACCCACATCATCCGGGAATGATCATCAATTAACAACATGAAATATCTATCACCTTGCTGACTCTTGATTCTTGTCGGACCACATAGATCAGTATGTACTAATTCCAACAATCCGGTAGAAGACTGATCTTTGCTTTTAAAAGAGACTCTGCTTTGTTTGCCTAACTGACATTCTTTACACACACTGTTTGCAGGTTTTATCAACTTTGGAAGATCTCTCACAGCCTGAGTATTGCTTATTTTGATGATGTTATCAAAATTTACATGACACATTCTTCTATGCCATAACCAACTCTGATCAATTTGAACAAACAAACAACTTTTATTTGAACCAACCAGATGAAAGATGTTACCTCTTGTCTGAGTACCGGATGCAATTTCAGTACCGGAGCTTGTAAAGATTCTGCATTTTCCATTCTTGAACCGGAGATCATAGCCTTTGTCCACTAACTGACCAACACTGAGAAGATTGTGCTTCAATCCTTCAACATATAGTACATTACCTGTTTTGCTCTTACCATCAAAGGAAATAGTTCCCCTACCTCTGATTCTGCCAGCAGAATTGTCACCAAACTTTACCATTCCTCCTTCATATCTTTCCAAGTCTAAGAACTTATTCTTGTCACCAGTCATATGGTGAGAGCATCCGCTGTCAATAACCCAATCATCCTTTTCTTCCACTTGAGCAGCCAAGGCTTTTTCAACAACTTTGTGATTGACAGATTCAGAGAGCAAGGAATCTTCTTCCTTGATGGCTATAAACACCCACTCATTTCCGGATTTGCTTCCTGGATCTGATTCCTCATCTGTTACTCCTTCATTGTCATCTTCTTCATGAACATAATAGCAATTCTTTTGAAACCTTTGTCTGTGAGTATTAGATCTTGCAGATCTCTCCGGACATCTTGAGGCAAAATGACCAATCTTATTGCAGTTAAAACACTTAAAGGGTAGTTTTCCTTCATACTTACCGGATCCTCTTGGCAGTCTTTTTGCAATGAGGGCTTCAAGTTGAGCTGTTTCTGCTTCTTCTTCTTCCATGTCTCTTCTTGCTTGATCATACCATGACATTTTCCTTGATGAGTTTTCACCCGGATCAAATCTCTGTTTGCCTTTCACATAGGCACTGGCTTTAAAAGCAGACTCAGTCTTGGGTGGATCATCTCCAAACTCGGTCATTTCAAATGCAGCTAGTTTGCCAGCCAATTGTTCTCTTGTGACAGTTGTGTGGGCTCTGAATTCATCAATGGCAGCAACTTTGATTTTGTAGGCAGCAGGAAGGGATCTTAGGATTTTGCAGACAATCTCATTTTCATCTAGAGTTCCACCAGCATTTCTGATTCCACATACCAGCTCATTTACTCTTGGCATAAAGGTAGTAATGTTTTCATCATCTCTCATTTTCAATCTTTCAAATTTCCCTTTCAGACTTTGCAACCTTGCACTTTTGACAAACTCATCTCCTTCATACAGAAGTTCCAGTTTAGTTAGGATCTCATATGCAGTTGGTAGGTCAATGACATTCGAGAGATCTGAGTCATTCAATGCGCTTAGAAGAGCTTCCTTGGTCCGCAGATTGTTTTCAGCTTCTGTGGTTTCATCAGGAGTTGTCGGACCACCTTGTGGGGGTATATATGGTTTTGAAATCATAGCCAAGTATGCTTTTCCCATACATTCCAAATGACACTTCATGCGACCTTTCCAGAGAGTGAAGTTGGTTCCATCGAACTTCGGACTATCCTTCTTGTATGACGACATCCTGGATCACCTCAAGCGGTTAAGCTCCTATCAGAGGAACTCAGCTCTGATACCAATTGTTGGATCTAGGGCATACAACTGAGAGGGGGGGGGGTGAATCAGTTGTATAGAACTTGTTCTATTTCAAACACTTTATTCTCTGTTGTTAGTTAGCAGCATATCAAATAATCATTCATGGAAGCACAATACATAAACACAAGAGCAGATAAGTATCAACACATTGAACACCAAGATTTTGACGTGGAAAACCCGGTTAAGGGAAAAACCACGGGGTGATTAACCCAAGAATTATTCTCTGTTAGAAGAATAAGGAAAAATGAATGGCACATGCCAATAAGGGCTCACTGCCCGAGCACACTGCTCACAAAGAGGCCCACTGCCTACAAGGAGACACACTGTCTACAGAGTGATAAAAATCACAGTCTTGAACTGGAGAATGACA
This sequence comes from Cunninghamia lanceolata, assembly GCA_027924645.1. Classification (NCBI taxonomy): domain Eukaryota; kingdom Viridiplantae; phylum Streptophyta; class Pinopsida; order Cupressales; family Cupressaceae; genus Cunninghamia; species Cunninghamia lanceolata. The sequence continues at coordinate 6,292,176 of BSBN01000379.1, forward strand.
TCTCTACCATGTCCGGATCAGTTCCAATTAAGCCCAACAATCTCTGCTCTGCCTTTCGCACCTTTCTTCGCTACACCATACTTATCCACATGCCACATACTGAAATGAATTCACAAATCATTATTTATACAAGACATCGACTTAGGAACAAGCATCTAAGTCGGCAAACAACCATAGGAGTATCCGCAAGATGAATAACACATCCGGTCGGCTATCACAAGAACATTCGCAGGATGAACAACTCATCCGGTCGGCTAAACAGAGCAATAACTTCATCCGGAAGAGTAACTTCAATTCCGGGCTCTACCATCAATGCGGACCAACAACACAACCTAAACATGATTCAAGAACCTTCACAAGTCTGTCTGAATGTCCGGATACATCCGCACTTTCTCTGCTTACTGGGATCTCTTGTCTTCCTCATCCGGAACTTCAAGAACACAGTCTGTCGTCACTGTCATAATGCAAGAGGTACTTCCGGACCTCCAAATCACACACAAATCAGGATGACACATCACAAGGACATCTAAAACACTCCTTCCAATCCGCAGATTATGATAATACAATTCCGGACCTCACCGGACCTTTTTGTGATCCTCTGTCACCTCCGGATACTTGCCGGACCCGGTTCTATACCGGCAGCCATAACTCCTTCAGATCTTCATGCGGACCTCTGAAATCTTAACTGTAGCATCTCAAGACTCATATCTACTAACCCTTTAATCCGCATCCTCCGGTTCTCATCCTATACAGTATATTTACCTTCTTCTCATCACTGTTCTTCACTGTTCCTGACTGAGGCTAATTTTCTCAATATCCTCAGCACAAAGCTCATCAAATCCTTCTTGTCAATGCAGTATGAGTATGTTGACATCAATGACAACAATGGCTCACCTCATACTTGCAACACTAGGTTCCCGAGGGGGTGGCTTGTTGAGTGCACCGGTATTTGCTTCTCCCTTAAGAGTGAATATGGGTTGTTGCTTAGGGGTTGCCGCCTTGGCGTCCACTACCCCATCGTTGACCACATTCTTGTTCTTGGTCCAAAACTTTGGTTTATCTGTTGTATAATTGGAAGGAGGTGTGTCCTTGTAGAGCTTGAGAGTTCCTTTAGTGATCATAGCTTTTCCAATGAAGAGGCCCATTTCAATGACTTTGGCGAACGAGGTAGGGCATTGTATCTGAATCTGATAGCTAAGATCAGTGTTTAGATTGTGGACAAACATTTCCAATAGCTGCTTCTCAGGCATATTGTAAGAACACTTACTAGCTAGCTGTCTCCATCGTTGTAGGAAGGTGGCGAATGACTCACCACTCTTCTACTTGGTGTTGCATAGATCTAGCATAGATACGTCGTGTTTGATGTTGTAGGAGAAGTGCGTTATAAATTTATTGACCAGTTCATCAAAAGTTTTGATTCCCGGTGGGAGACGCGAGAACCACTCCATAGCTTGACCACCTAAAGATCGCAGGAATAGTCTCATTAAGTAGGTCTCATTGTGAGCTACTTCTAAACATGTTGCAGTGAATTCCCTGATATGATCTCTAGGGTCCCCCTTCCCTTTATATTTGTCAAATTTTGGAACTCCAAACTGATAGGGGAATGGTTTCATGATCAAATTTCTGTCAAAGGGGTATGGTGCTATATCTTCCAAAGAGTAGTTCTTAGAACTTGTACCAGTCTTAAGGTTGGATATCTTGAGCTTTAGACTTTCAATTTGTTGTCTTACGTCTGCCATAGGAGTAGTTGGATCTACGGGTTGCTTTCCTCTCTCATTTGTATGGGGAACCGTGTCATTTGTACCTCTCTCATGCACATGTGGGACTGTGTCATTTGTGCCCCTCTCATGATCATTGTCTGCATTTTCCATGATGGAGCTAATGTCAAAGTCTGCGGGGAGTTTGATTCTGAGACTAGCAAGATGATGGAAATACTTATGGGGGTCTTCAAGGATCATCTTCTCTACAACGCGTTGGAATTTTCTATCTTGCATGTGCGCCACTAATTCTTCATGAGAAATCTCTTCTTCACCATCATGTGGTGGAAGAAGGTGATCAGATGAGTCGGCCATTTCGATTTGCTTGTTGTATTGGGATCGAGTAAGAACCATGCAAGGTGACGCGGGATGGAGGGGGTGAGGACTAGAAATTCTGGCAAGGTGCCGACCGAGACTATTATGAATGGGATACCTAGGATAAGACTTGGACAAAGGATTCTCTTGCTCAATGACTTCAAGTAAGACGGTTGACACAAGACTCTAGCCACTAGCAAGGGTAGTCGATACCAGTCTTACTATGTAGGGCTTAGTCGTTCAACAAGACTACTAGCAAAGGTACTGTGACTTACTAGGCTTACGTGAATTTACTAATGAAACGAAAAAGAACTTATGCCAAATCGATATGGGATAGGCTGACTTTGGGACAAAAGTGATTTGGATAGAAAGTGAGGGAGACAATGGACGAAAGAGAAAGAGTTGGGAGAAACAGATGGAGACTGACTGCAAGGTTGACTCTGATCTCAGAAAGTGAAACTAGGCTGAAATGGGTGCTCTGATCAGGTGAAAATATCTCCTCAAAAATAGGGCAAGTGCTCATTGTCGCGTATGCACAGAAACAGATGCACAACAGAAATGGGCAAATGCGCCGCAAGTCACAGCAAATGCCCCGGTCTGGTGAAATATATATGCACAGCAATAGTGCACATATGCACAGCAAAAAGGTATATGCGCAGCAAGTCATTATAAAAGCACAGCAAGTTGCTGTATATGCGCAGCAGAAATGTGTAAATGCGCAGCTCTGAGTTTTTTTGCAAAATTTTAGTTTTTCCTCTATTTTTGGTATTTTTCTGGCTAGAAAAGGTCTTCCTAATCTGACATTATGAATTTAATAGCAAGAAAACACAGCAAGCATAAAGAATATTTTGTAGTTTTTCACTATTTTTGTAATTTTTTCGACTCTATTTTGGACAAAAGCAAGCAGAAAAATCCTCGGCGAGAAATGGATTATAAGGGATTTGGGCCACTAAAACAAGAGGTATTTAATTCGGGCAACCGTTCAAGTGGTTACACGTGTAGCGGCGCTACTCTCCGTTATGGAGTCTCCCAGCCTCACAGGGTTGCACCTGAGAGGGTTTTGGGGGAGGTTGGCCGTCGGTGTAACATAACAGCACTTGTTGCAGGAAGTTTTCACCTCAAGCACAATTTATTTTAAGTGGCTTGGTAGGGCTTGGCATTAGCCTGTTACCACTCAGGGTCGTTCCCACTTGGACAAGCGTGCATCCAAGGGTAGGCCCCTCCTAAAGGTTAAACAGATACAATGACAAGTCTGGCACTCTGATCACCCGGAAGAGGGGAGAGCATAAGCCTATTGTCATTTGCAAGCACATAATACACTGATTAATCCACCCTAGTTAAAAGTGAAAAACTAAATGGGCTAATCTACTCAAACAGAACTTTGAAGTGATTCAACAATATAGCAGTGGTTCAGTTTTAAATCCCAGAAAGCAGCAGTGAGTTCAATTCTTAAACCGCGTAGCACGAGTTTGTTAACTTTGAAATTCAGGTCTCACGATATAGCAATGGTTCATTTTAACTTCAAAAAGTAGTAGTGAGTTCAATTCTTAAACCGCGTAGCATGAGTTTGTTAACTTAAAAATTCAGGTCTCACGATATAGCAATGGTTCATTTTAACTTCAAAATCATTGATGAGTTCAATTTTAACCTTTTGATAGAAATAACTTGGAAGGTATTTGCAATGCAAGCAAGAAATAAATCCAGTTACTTCTTCCTAATTAGAACTAGATGAAGATTTGAATGAACATTAATTTTTACTTTTCCTTTGAAAACGAAATGTGAACTAATTAGATGCAACTACATGGAACTAAACCTACACCTATCCTGCAAAAACGCTCCAGCAAACACCTGCGGAAAGGTTAGCGTTAGCAACTTCCCCTAAAAAAATGTACTAAAACTTTAGCCTGTAACAGATGTGCAGCTTCAGTGATCAGATGCGCAGAAATGATCAACAGAAGCGCCACAATAATGAATGCGCCGCAATATTGCACAAATGCACCGTTAAAAGGAATGAATGCGCAGTATTAACGTATGCGCAGTAACAGTCTGCAAAAGCATAGCAGAAATACACAGATGCGCAGAAACACAAAAGCGCCGTAATAGTGTGCAGAAGCGCAGCAAAAATACATAGATGCGCAGAAGAAACGAAAGCACCGTAACAGTGTTTATATGCGCCGTAGAAATGAACAGATGCACTGAAGTAATCTGTGCGTGACTCTGCGTGACCTGTATGGAACTTGCCTTCAAAAAAAGCTCAGAAATGGTAAAATAAAGGGGCAAACGGCCCCACAGTGGGCGCCAAAAATGTAAGGGTAAAATGGTGATCAATCAAATGAATTAAACAAGACCCAAACATCAACAGAATAGTGAAACAAGAAGGATTCAATAAACAAAGCAATGAACAAACACAGTGCAAACCTCTCCTGTTTCGAAACTTCTGTTGTTCGCCTATCACAAATCATCCTTTTGCAGATGAGATGAGCCCTCAGAGAGTGCAATCTTTTTAGCTGTTTGTAGGAAGTCGACAGTGAACGGCTATGGTGATATGCAATGAAGATGAGCTCCAATGCAAGTAGGTGATCTCAAGCTTGTAGTTGACAAAAGGGTGCCAAAGGCGCGCTGGTGATATTTCTGCAGAGTAATGATGTCAAAAGCCTGGATGATTAGAATGGAAGAATGAAGCTTCATTTATAGACTTGGAAGAATGAGAATCAACGGTTGAGAGGAAATATGAAGATCAACGGCTGAGGATGGTTGAAGAATGTGCAACCAGTGGAAGTGTGACAAGTGTCCCAGCTCCATCATGAAAGGGGGGATGTGACAAAACTGATTGGAGAGTTAACTCCATTGACTGGTCTGTTAATAGACTTGATTGATCAGTTAGAAGAATAAATCATGGAACTGACTAAATTGATTGAGGATTTGACTCAATTGACAAGTTAGTTATCAGATTTGATTGATTAGTTAACTAACCTCTGATTTGAGAAGAAATAGGCCATGTGGGTGAGGGAAAATAAGATAATTAAATATTAAATATATTTAATTACATGTGCAACCTGATGAGGTGGACAAGGTGAGGTGGAAAAGGTGAGGTGTAAAGGGTGATGTGGATTTTTGGAATTTAGAACTTAGGATAGAGGAATTTGGATTAATTAAATAATTTATGATTATTTAATTGTGTAGGACATTTAGAAGAATTTTAATTAAATAAATAGAATTTATTTAATTATGGAACAGTGAATCGATTAAATAAATTTAGAATATTTATTTAATTGGTAGAAGAATGGAATAAATATTTAGAATATTTATTTAGGATGATTCGTGTCATTTTTAGGCGTATACACCTATAAATATATTATAAATTCTGAATAATACTAAAATTACATAATTTCAACAAATTATATCGAAATAGCTCCCAAATAAAGCATAAACAAACAATCAAAAACTTATTAAGATATTACAATCAACAACCCAATAATTTTAAATCCAAAAATAGCAAAAAAAAATATATACTAGAATCACTATTTTTAAGCACTAGAAAAGGAGCTTGCACTTATTGCATCGAGAGGTTGAGGAGGAACAAGTTCCATTACAAGATGCTGAGGAGGAGAAGGATGAGGAGCATGGATGAGAAAAACCTGAATGGAATTGAAGAACCTTGACACTTTTCCCACAAGAATATTTCTAATTTTGCGTTTATGTGAATTCACAATAGTTTGAAAGGAAAACAAATAGTCCTTTTGAAGACCCATTTTAATTTCATTGTAAATACAAGAAATAGTAGGGTCATTCTTAATCTACTTTAGAGAAAATAATCCCCCAACAAGAGCTAACCTTTGAAACAAATTGTATCTAGCTACTACATTATAGAAACTTTCCTAAGAATATAGATAATCTTGAACATAACCAAATGCAAGCATTTTAAAGAATTTCGAAATCTTGAAGGTCCATTGCATTGAAAAGGAAAATTGAGATCATCTTTGAATATTGCAAAACCCTTGGACTTTCTAAAAGAATCTCCTACCCAATGATATCATGAATATCATTTTCCACAACATCATAGTCAAAAGAAAAAACATGAGATAATTTCATAGCATCGTACTTGCCTAATTCGTGTGGCTCCCATTTTTGCACTTCAAAGAGAATCTTCTTGTTTTTTGAGAGTCCTTCATCTTGCCCACTAATTTATCATGGAGAATGAGGACCTAAAATCCCAATTAAGGAGCCTTTTAAAACCTTGAGGTGAACACAATGGATGAGTTCTACGGCATGAATGGGATGTTATACCATTTGTTGTCGAAATTAGATGAAGTGTCTCAAAAAGTGGGAAGAAGGCAATGGATTAATTTGAAGTGAGGAAACAAATATATCACATATCATGCTATAATAAATGAAGTGGTACATACAATCTTAAAAAATGAGGAATTTTTCATAATTGTCAATAACCAACCAAGATATACAGTCCAAAATATTGAAACAACCTACACATGAAGAAAATAAAAGTTAGACAAAAAATAACCCCTTCACAAGGAGTTAGGTTGAGAATCCTTTTAATTCTGATCTTTTAGAAAAAAATTCCTTAGTATACGGGAGTCCAAATAGGTCATGGAATTGAATTATGGTAATTTGCCTTCTTGATCAAAAACTATATTTGCCAAGCAATTTGCAACACAATTTGCTTCCCTATAGCAGTGAACACACTCATAATAATCAAACCATTCAAGGAGAGGCCAAGATAACTAAAGAATATATTGAATTTTCCAATTGGTACTTCTATCTTTGACAATGTTTATTATAACCATTGAACACCCTTCAATTTCAAATCTTTTAAAAATTTCCCTTTTCACTAGAGAAAGGCCTGTAAGGAAAGATTGGGCTTCAACTTCATTATTTGTGCTAAAAAGTAGCTTCTCCACCATAGTCATCAACAGTTGTCCCTTGCTATTTCTTATTGATACACCTGCTCCTAATAACCTGAAATTCCCTCTTAAACTTCCATCAAAATTTAGTTTTACCAAAGAGGTTGGAGGAGCTACCCATTTGATTATATTCATATCCAATTTTTGTTTTCTTCAACAAAGAGAACCATTAGGAGGAAGAGGCTTTATAAAAGACCAGTTTTTAAGAATCATACCACCCAACTTGTAAATTTTTATTAGAATATACATTTTTAATGAACTGAGACATGATATTTTCTAAAATTTCTCTTTCCAGCTTCTATAATACTTCTTCATAGGTTGAAGTACCTTTCTTAAAGATCCTATTATTCATTCAAGCCAAACTTGCTAGATAAGCATAAAAGGGATATCTACCAAATGGAAGCAAAATTTGATTTTTATATAAAGTTTATTAATATTAATATTATGCTTATTATTATATATTAATTATTTGACGTGTAAATAGTTGTCAAATTTAACTTAAGGGGATTTTATTTATGTTTACAAGGTCACAACATGAGACTCTATGGTGTAATTATAGAATTAGTACAATTATAAAAAAAATTAAAAAATTTAAAACTAATAAAATCATAAAATTCTAAAATTCTAAAAAGTATAAAATTAAATAACTATAAAATTAATAAATTTATAAATGTTATGTCGTAAAATGTCCCCTTGGGACTTTTTACCTCCTAGTTTAGCTCCTAGGTCCCCTTAGTTTAATCATGCATGTGTAAAACATGTCCCAGAGCAAATTCCCTCGAAACCCATGACAAATGGGGCTTAGGGGCACAATCCTAAATGATAATCAAGACTACAAATAGGCCTCTGGACTTGGACGCCCATCCCTAGTCCAAACCTATTTTGTTGGGACCTAAATTTAAATGTGTCAGTTTATGACCGTTAAAAGGTTTCCCTTTGTCAGCCTTTTCAATTTGAATTACGAATTTTTAGCGGGAATGCACATATAAACATGTTTAGGACTTCATTTTACTCCTAGATGGATAATATGAACTTGTGATATTGAGCTAAGGGATTCTCAAGCATTCATTGTGTTGTAGAGTAGACTTGTGTTGTTATTGTATTTGTTTGTTGCAGATTTGGCTTCACCAATACATCTCCTCATGGCATGAAAGAGCTTCATTCTTTCGTGAGGGTTTCACCTCCATGGTGACATATTTGTGTTTCAATCAATCTATCTTATCATTTAATTTTGCCTCTGTCCACCAAGGGCACACTCTCTATCTAAAAATGATGTTGGAAGGCTTGAATGTCATTCTGGGGCTTGAACGAGGCAAGCTCCTAAACACCACAACCCCTAACACCTCTCTTGTGATTGCAGGTTATAGGTGTAGGATCTTGCAGAGAGGAGTTGTAGGAGATCAGAGTAGATGATAAAGATTTGGGATATGAAGAAAAGAGTAGAGAATATTCCCTTCTGGACTAGGGTGCTTTCCCTAGTGTCCTCCCGATTGTCAGTGTCGAAAACTTTGAAGCAGGTTGTTGTCTACATGGTGCAGGGCACCTCGGATATTTTTAAGTCAAAATGTTTGAATTTTTGAATTTTTGGTCTCATTATTGAGAGACTAAGTCAATTTTGGTTTTAGAATAATGTAAGGAAGCCTACTAGAGGCATTAACTTGTAGTGGAGGCTTAGAATAGGCATTTCATTTAGTGAAGTCTGTAGTTTTCCTAGAATAGGACAGTCTATTTTTTGCTTTTTTCTGAGTGGACAGGCTTTTAATGCCTTCTTTTATGGGTTTTCCCATGATTGGGGAGTCATGAATGGTGGAATTCATTGTAAACATATATACTTTGCCTCTCACATGTTGAGGTAGTGTGGATTTGATAAAGTTTGAAGAGCAATAAGAAAAAAATTACCAATTTCTTGCATTTTCATTATTTTTTTGCAATTCCCACGTTCTGTCCTTGCCCGTACTATACTGTCATGGTAGAAAACTACTAAAATCATGTGATGCATAGAGTTAGATTTCATTTAAGATAGGATAGAGGGATTTTTATTTGTCTTGAAGGATTTTATAGTCAGATTTCTGTGAATTGGTTTTAAACCCTTATTTTGAGGGTTTTGGTGAAATCAATGGGTTTTAACCCATTCCATTTGTGTTAGAGCCCCAAAATGGGTGGAATGGGATTTGTTTCATCTATTTTCAATTGGGTTTTGTGTGTAGGAGCAAGGGACAAGTGCACGCTGGTGTTTGGAGCCATTAGAGCCTATTAGCATCATGTGTTAGGCAAACTAGGTTTGGTAGATTGGAGTTTTGTTGATAAAATGACTTGGAATGACCTTGGACCCCAAAAATGGATGAAATATGTCTATTTGCAACCTATAGGGCACCTTGGAGCAGGAATTGGAAGAATGGAGTGGAGTTTTTGAGTACTTTGTTTATAAAACCAACCTAATTAGGCCTAGTAGGAAACTGGTACAATCATATTTCGAGGCTTGTGTTCCAAAAGACCCCCTATTGCATGTTTGGTATGTTTTAAAAATTGATAATGGGTACTCAAAAATCCATTCACAGTCTTGTTTGGAGGTTAGCATCAAAAGTATCACTTGGTAGTCCCTTTTTGAGGGCTACAAGGAAATTAGACTGGTTGTGAAGGAAAGGGTACAAGGAGTTGCACCTAGAGCTTTTGGATGGTTTTGTGAGCATTGAATAGTCAAACATAGGTGGTCTAGGGTCCTTAGAAGGTTTGGGAAAGAGACCATGTGTATGAACCAATTGGTGGTGTTGTTGTTTAGTGTTGGAACCATGGAAAAAAGAGAGGACAGTCATGTCCTTCAAGAAGACCAATAGAGTAGCTAGGTCCACAAGCGCCTAAAGTCTTGTTTTGCCCTGCCATCCCCTGCATCCTCTCTTACTAAGTAGTTGCATGTTGTACTAGGGCACCTGCCCCAGTGTCCCCAAATTTTCTACTTTCCAAAATCTAAATCTTGGTATGTTTCTAATATGCATTTAGTGCCCTCCTGTGTGATCATTTGTCATGTTTCATTTGTTTTTATCCAGAATCATATAATTAGGGTTTAAGGCTAATTGAACTAGGGTTTAACAAATTCATCAATATATTCCAACTTTCCTTATCATATCAAAGTGACACCAAACTTGTAGCTAAGTCCTCTTGCAATAGAAGTGACTTAACTCAGTTTATGTCCTTGAATGATATATGTGAAAGGAGGGTTTGATTGAATCTATCTTAACAACACACTTAAAATCATCATTCCCACTTTTCATATATAAATTTTTGGTGAACCCATGTTTTTACTAAACTTGCATCTTACTGAGTGTTGTAATTAGTTTTGCATTCATTTATATCATATTTATCATCATACATTCAAAAATCTTGTATAAATTTGAAAATTTTGAAAAAAAAAGCATTCTAGGCTTGTATTAAAGCATAGTTTTGCATATTTTGTATTGCATATATTAAAACATTTAATTTTTTGATATTTAGATCATATCTGAGATAAATTACAGCATTTCATCCTTTCATGATCATTTACCTTGCATTTACATATCTTATTTGCTAGGGTTTTACTTGAAATTTTGTAATTTTTTCATAGAACCTAGTAATTTCAAAAGCTAGGGTTTGTAGTTAAAATCTTGTTTCAGATTTTACTACTCATTCAAACACTCTTTCAAATATATTTTAGACTATATTGTTGCATTATTGTGTGTCTTTGCATTTACACATTGTGTATTTCAACAAAAATAAACACATTCATTCATTTTTCCTTAATTTTGCACATTAAGCATTGTAGAATTTTTGCATCCTTTTTACATTTGATCTGGGCTATTTTACACATTGAATCTGATTATATTTCATTCATTCATCATTTTGCATAATTTCATAGCTTAATTTCACTATTAGGGTTTCAAAAATCCTTGCATTTTTATACATTTGTACATTTTTGTACAATTGGCATGTTGTGACAAATATTACTGCATTATTGGATTGATCAAAAGATTTTAGGTTTGTGTACCTTATCATCCTCTTTGTTTCATAACATCTTTGGCATATTTACATTGAAAAAAAAAAGGAAAAAAATCAAGCACTTTGGGTTCATAAACATACATAGTTTTGCATTGTTTCATTGCATTTGTCATAAATATCTTTCATCTCAGATCTTACATTCATTGTCAAGCATACATCCATTGGTCATTTGAATATTTTGCATCACTTCATATTATTGTGTGAAAATTTGCATGTTTTTAATTACGCAGTGTGTATTTCAACATTAAAGGGTTTACACACTTCATTCGCATTTCTTTGAGCAAAATTTTCAATCATTCATATTGACTTGTTGTGTAACACTATTTACATCGCACTTACTTTGTTTGTAGTGAAAGCCTATTGTTTTAAATCCTTTACACACATTTTCCATGTGTTGACCTATGATAACATGTCTCCTAGCAACATAATGGCAATCCTCTCAAGGGGTTCTTAAATACCACCAATCTAGGTTAATTTATGCTAAGTTGTGTGCATAAAATAGATTACATCCCTCAAAGAAATGTGGTCTCATGGATAGCAACGATTGCAGGATATGCACAAAATGGATTTTTTGATAAGGCATTAAAAACTTTCAAGCAAATGCAATTGAATATACATATACAGAGAGAGAGATGTATGTGCAAGCATAGACAAGGCATGTGAACTGTTTGACAAAATCCCTGAAAGAAATGCGGTCTAATAGACTGCAATGATTGCATGATATGGACAAAATGGATTTGTTGAAAAGGCTTTAGAAACTTTCATGCAAATGAAATTGGTAGGTGTAAAGGTAGATTCCACAACCTTTGCCAGCATCCTCTCTGCCTATATCAAAATGGTAAGCTTTGGAATATGGTATGGACATCCATCAAGGCATAATAGAAGGTAGATTTTTGTTAGATATTATAGTTGGAAATGCTCTGATAGACATATATGAAAAATGTGGAAGCACAAACAAGGCACACAAACTGTTTGATAGAATTCCTCAAAGAGATGTCATCTCATGGAATGCAATGATTGTAGGATTGCACAAAATGGATTTGTTGAAAAGGCTTTAGAAAATTTCAAGAAAATGCAATTGTCAGCTGTAAATCCAAATTCTGCAACCTTTACCAGCATCCTTCCTACCTATTGCCAAATGGGAACTTTGGAACAAGGTATGGACATCTTTCAAAGCATAATGGTAGGGGGATTCTTGTGAGATATTATAGTTTGAAATGCTCTCATAGACATGTATGCAAAATATGAAATCATCTAGACAAAAAACATAAACTGTTTGATAGAATTCCTTAAGGAGATGTCATCTCATGGAATGCAATGATTGCAGGATGCATAAAATGGATTTTTCAAGGACACTCTCAAAATCTTTGAATTAATTAAGCACTCTAGAATATATCCTAACATTGTAAGCTTTTCTTGTATTCTAGGTGCATGCAACCATGCAGGTTTAGTGGATGAGAGCTGTACATACTTCAATCACATTTGTAACCCTTATTGCAGTACACCTACAGTGGATCATTATGTGTGCATGGTTGACCTCCTTGCCCGTGTTGGCTATCTTGAAGACACCCTAAACTTTATCATTGAAATACCTATTAAATCTATGCTGGTTGTATGGATGTGTTTTCCTGGTGCCCGTAGATCACATATGAATATAGACTTAGGAGTATTTACAGCAACACTACTTTTTGGTTTAGTTGAGAAGTTTTTTGAAATGGCCTTTCCCTCTCCTCTTCCCACCCATGAGCTAGGTTTGTAGGGTTTAGCTACTGTTGCGATTGCTGTAGGAATTTTTTCTACTGTTAGCATGTTGTTTGGTGTTGTTGTTAATGCACCATCCACGTTAGAGGGTTTTTCTACTACTAGTGTGATGTTTGGTGGTTTGTAAGGTTCTCCTATTGATGGGACATTGCCTGCTGCTAGGGTTGCTATTGTTGGTGCGCCGCCTGAGTCTGGGGCTATTGATTTACTACTTGAGACAAAAGGTTTTTCTGTTGCTAGGTTACCTAGCTCTGCTGCTGTTGTTGTCCCAGACTCTTTTGCTAACATGGTTCACACTGGAGTCTCATCTCCTCAGAAGAAGGCTACCCCTTCTAGTAAGGTGAAACCTTCTGCTCTACCCCCACTGTTGTGATTTTAGGGGATGAATGTTAGAAAATGAGGAGTTTTTTTTCTCAACAAGGTTTAATATGTAGATTTGATAGTTTCTGGCCACAGCTCCAGGATCTAAACAATTAGATTTCTGAGAAGTGGTGCCCCATCACAAAGGGGAAAATAGTGCTAAAGGGTTCTTTGTTGTCACATTTGCTTCAGTCTTGGATTGAAATGCTATTTTTGTTGATTGCTCTTGGTTTTGGGGACAACATGCACTGCTGCTAAAGCCTTGGGTTTCTACCTTTAACCCTCTCACTAAATCTTTCGATTGACTTCCAGTTTGGATTCGTCTACCAAATCTGCCTCTTCATTTTTGGTGTGAATCTTTCTTTGAAGGCATTGGTAATTCAGTGGGTGATTTTATCATGGTGGATCAAGCCACCACTTTCTTCTCTCACACCACATATGCTCGTATTTTAGTGGAATTGGATTTGTCTATAGCTCTCCCAGCAGAGGTTATTTTTCATGTTGCTAATTGCTCTTGGGGTCATCCCTTGGATTATGAAGGTATGATCCCATTCCATTGTAAAAGGTGATTTGATATAGGTCATTTGGCATTCGAATGCCCTCGCCTGAAGGTCTCACGTTCTTCATCTTGGTGGAAGAATGTTCTATAGGAACACCTTATAGTGGATGTTGATAATGATGATTCTATCTCAGAAGCTTCTGTGCCTTCTGCTAATGTCGAGGAGCCCCTTCCCCCATTGCATGGTTCTTCTGCTACTAGGATTGCTACAGGGACCTCCCCTACTATTGCTATTACTTCTGAGGCTACTGCAGGGACCTCCCCTACTATTGTTGTTTCTACTGGGATTATTGCAGGGACCTCCCCTACTATTGTTGTTGCTGCTGGGACTACTATAGGGACCTCCCCTGTTGTTGCTATTGCTGTTGCTATTGTGACTACTGTAGGGACCTCCCCTACTGTTACTATTGTTGGAGAGCCTTCTATGTTTGGGACTGTTGCTATAGATGCAGCACATGCTATTGGGGCTAGTGTTGCTGTGACAACTTCTTCATCTCCCCATGCTCTACCCGCTTCTAAGGATTTGGTGAGAACTTCACCTCCTTCTTCTCCTATTTCTGCGGATGGAGATAATGATGTCTTTTGGATTGTTGTCCAAAGAAAGAAGAGAGGCCTTCCAAAGCAGGTTTCTCAAACCCTTACTCAGGCCAAGGGTGTATGACTTGCTAGGTCAAGTTATGAAATTGTTTAGTATGTTGTTCCTTGCAGCCTTCTTGCCTTGTTGTTGCTTTACCTCTTTGGGCTTTGATGTCCATCCGTTGTCAATGTGCTGCTTTTGGCCTGTGTCAGGATTTTGCTCTACCCTCTGGGCTATTCTATAAAGGGTTCTGGACCCTCTTTCCAGCTAAATTAATAAAAAACACTACTTTTGGGTTTCGATCCTAAAAATGCTGCACAACTTATGTTCTTCTCTCAAACATTTATCTAGAAGTGGGCAGGTGTGGTGAGGTAAGGAGATTGATGAAAGATAGAGGAATTAAAAAGATCCCTGGATGCAGTTGGATTGAAGGGCATAAAATGGTACATGCTTTTTGTGTAGGAGACAAATCACATCCATAGACAAAGGAGACCTATGCAAAGTTGAAGAAATTGGCTTGGAAGATGAAGGCGGCAAGGTATTTTCCAGATTCAAGAATTTACTTAATGCTGTGGAAGGATGGGAAAAATAATTATTTCTCTACCACCATGGTGAAAAGTCAACAATTGCATTTGGTTTGAAAAACATGCCCCATGGAATAACTATTAGAGTCATTAAGAACCTTCGAGTATGTGCTGATTACCACACTGCAACAAAATTTATCTCCAATATTGTCACAAGAGAAATTGTTGTGAGATGTGAACCCTTTCCATAATTTTAAATAGGGACAATGTTCTTGTGGAGATTATTGATGATGCTAAATGAAGCAACCTAAAAAATAGGCTTACACTATAATAATGTGCACTGTGTCAGATTTCCAACTAGCAAGTGTAAAGCCCAACTCCTCAACCTTTGCCAACATCATCCTTGCCTGTGCACAAACTGAAGTTTTGGATGAGGATATGGACATCCATCAAAGTATAATTCGAAGTGGATTTTTGTGAGATGTTTAGTTACAAGTGCCACTTTCGATCATGAAAGCCTTCACAAAGAATTATACACAAAATTCAATAAAGAAGAATAGAATTTATGCACAAATTCTCTCATGAATGAAATTTCAAATTGTAATCAATTTCTTTGTAGCTTATAATATGTGGATAAGAATTGATGTTCCTTGTAGTTTCCCATGCTATTAATTAAAAGGAATCTAGATCTACACATTCATATTAGATGCATTTGCATAGTTGAAGCATGTTGTTTTAAATCCTTTACACAAGTTTTTCATGGGTTAACCTATGATAACATGTCTCCTAGCAACATAACGGCAATCGTCTCAAGGGTTTCTTAAATACCACCAATCTAGGTTAATTTATGCTAAGTTGTGTGCATAAAATAGATTACATCCCTCAAAGAAATGTGCTCTCATGGACTGCAACGATTGTAGGATATGCACAAAATGGATTTGTTGATAAGGCATTAAAAACTTTCAAGCAAATGCAATTGAATATACATATATAGAGAGATGTATGTGGAAGCATAGACAAGGCATGTGAACTATTTGACAAAATTCCTTAAAGAAATGTGGTCTAATAGACTATAATGATTGCATGATATGCACAAAATGGATTTGTTGAAAAGGCTTTAGAAACTTTCATGCAAATGAAATTGGCAGGTGTAAAGCCAGATGCCACAACCTTTACCAGCATCCTCTCTGCCTGTATCAAAATGGTAAGCTTTGGAATAGGGTATGGACATCCATTAAGCCATAATAGAAGGCAGATTTTTGTCAGATATTATAGTTGGAAATGCTCTGATAGACATATATGAAAAATGTGGAAGCATATACAAGGCACACAAACTGTTTGATAGAATGCCTCAAAGATATGTCATCTCATGGAATACAATGATTGTAGGATTGTACAAAATGAATTTGTTAAACAGGTTTTAGAAACTTTCAACCAAATGCAATTGTCAGCTGTAAATCCAAATTCTGCAACCTTTGCCATCATCCTCCCTGCATGTGCCCAAATGGGAGCTTTGGAACAGGGTATGGACATCCTTCAAAGCATAATGGTAGGGGGATTCTTGTGAGATATTATAGTTTGAAATGCTCTCATAGACAACAAAACGTAAATTGTTTGACATAATTCCTCAAAGAGATGTCATCTCATGGAATGCAATGATTGTAGGATATGCACTAAATGGATTTTTCAAGGACGCTCTCAAAATATTTGAATTAATTAAGCACTCTGGAACATATCCTAACATTGTAAGCTTTTCTTGTATTCTAAGTGCATGCAACCATGTAGGTTTAGTGGATGAGAGCTGTACATACTTCAATCACATTTGTAACCCTTATTGCATTACACCTATAGTTGATAATTATGTGTGAATGGTTGACCTCCTTGCCCATGCTAGCTATCTTGAAGACACCCTAAACTTTATCATTGAGATACCTATTAAATCTGTGCTGGTTGTATGGATGTGTTTTCTTGGTGCCTGTAGATCACATATGAATATAGGCTTAGGAGTATTTACAACAACTCTGCTTTTTGATTTGGATCCTAAAAATGCTGCACAACTTATGTTCTTCTCTCAAACATTTATCTAGAAGTGGGCAGGTGTGGTGACATAAGGAGATTGATGAAAGATAGAGGAATTAAAAAATCCCTGGATGCAGTTGGATTGAAGGGCATAAAATGGTACATGCTTTTTGTGTAGGAGACAGATCACATCCATAGACAAAGGAGACCTATGTAAAGTTGAAGAAATTGGCTTGGAAGATGAAGGTGGCAAGGTATTTTTCAGATTCAAGAATTTACTTAATGCTGTGGAAGGATGGGAAAAAGAATTATTTCTCTGCCACCATGGTGAAAAGTTGGCAATTGCATTTGGTTTGTTAAACATGCCCCGTAGAACCACTATTAACATTAATACCACACACACCATCAATATCATACCAGGTGTTATATATAATGTCTCATAATCTCTTCCTTTTTCATTAAACAGTTTGTATTTGTAACTGAAACAATTGAACTGTGCAAAATAGTTTTCTTTTGAACAAGTAACTAATAGAGTAATATGGTCAAATGATGCCATTTGAGCAATTGGTTTGAGATCATTACAAAACTTAACTCATAGGGTTACAATAAACTTCTAATTGTCCATTATAACCACTTCAAGATCTTTGCAAGAACCCTAGTGTCAAGTCATGTGGGTGTTGCCTTTTTCAAACCCTAACCAAAGTAAGAGTTAATACAACCTTCTTGAATACCATCAGTGTTAAAACAAACTTTTGCCGTTACCAGAAACCTTAACTAATTTTCAATAAAAAGGATAAGTGAAGAATATGAAACACAACTTGAAGTCAAAGACTTCATAATAGAAACAAATATGAAATTCAAAGTAAATCTTCCATATGAAACCACAAAAGGAAAGGTATCACCTGACGATGTCGACAACTGAAAGATTTTATTGTGACTTTGAGTTTTGAGAGACCAAAAAATAACTGTCAAGCTCACCTCAATCTTCTTCTACTGCTCATTGTAGCTGAGCATTGTCAAAACACAAAAAATTCCACACCATAATTACAAGATCTTCAACCTTTTGGAAGCTGTTATAACCCTAGGTTGAGAGACTTCATGTCTCAAAGTTTGACCATTGAAAATGAACTCAAAACAAACTTTTTCCAATGTATACACTGTCCACCGAGAGATCCAGTATGCCCTAAAATGGCCGGTAACAACATGAACCATTAACACAAACTTTTTACTTGTTAAACATGCCCAACACTTGTTTGGTAGGTTATTAACTTGAGTGGCCCAAAATGCCTTTGTTTATAATAATTTTTTAAATAAAAAATAATTTAATCTTTCATAAATCAAATAGCCATATGATGCCTTCTTCTAATTTTGAAGTTAGATAAAATAATAACCTCCTTTATACAAGAGATGACATTGGGAGATAAACAAATGAGATCATATCAATTATGCCACATGAAATAAAGCAAGTATAACCTTTTCTTGTATCCCTTTGAGATTAAACAAGCTTTTGGAGTTAACTGAAACAAGAACCTTTTCATATCAATGATGACCTTGATGACTAATGTTTGCATATTAGATCAAGTGAAGATAATCAAGTGCCTTATTCAACTTAGATGAAACAAGATTATGCCCTTGCACTATCATATGACACAACAAATGTCATAATGCCAATTGTAACAAGATTGCAAAACAACCACATCATAATGGCATTTCTAGACCAATATAAATAATCCAAGAATGTAACATGTCAAAGCATCAACTATATGTATACCAAACATGTTGTCCCCATATGATGTCTCAAACATCAATGTCAGTATCATTCACAACACATAAAATATAGGTTGCCTTTATAACCAAGAAAAAGGTTCTTAATGACTACCACACATGTATGCAAAACATGTATCACCTAAAAATGTATGCCACCTATAGAAATGTGGCAAATCAAACTAACCATGTCTTCCATATGCATAATACCTGAGTACTTGCCAATACTGTAAACCCTTGACATCAATGCCAAAATATTTTTTTTAATTATCCACTTTAATGTCATTTTGTCTAATTTTTATCTGTATGACTAATTATTTAGTTGTGTTTTTTTATTAGTGATGACCAAATTAGTCATTTATTTGGTCATTTGTTTAGTCATTTCACATGATGACCAAATTAGTCATTTATAGCTGTGTTGCAAAAAAATTTGGTCACGTGACTAAAAGTTTTAGTCACCTGGTCATTTATTTGCCATATTTCTACTAGTGGAGATATCATACTTTCATCATGGATACTTCTTGTTATTCATCTTTGGAAGCTTTTTTTGCATACATCATAGACATTGATAATTTTTCCAAATTTACTCATGAATATCCTCAAGTCTTAAAATAAATAGCACATAGCTATGATGTTGATATTTCTATGTGCTCCACATATGAAATCCTTTGTTATATATCTGATTTTGATAGTTTCACAAATCTCATGGGAACATATCCCTTGATAACAGATTATCTCACTAAATTCATAGATAATAATAAATATGTTGCATCCTTTAGTAGTGATGACTTCAATATGTTAGATGAAGCCCTAGATGACTTTATCTCTATTAGACATTCCACTACACCTCCTATTGCTAATACATGTGATGGTAACTTTGTTTTACCTTACGATCTCCCTCCTAAAGTTGTTCCCACTTACGAGGACACTTTGGCACAAGAGAATGAATTCATTGACACATCCCTTAACATCACACCATCATCTCTTCATTCTAATGCTCTCCCTAGCCAAGATGAAGCATTAGTAAATGAAGTCTGACCCCCTCTAACAAAGAACATTCCATGGATAGATAATGAGCATTCATCTAACAATATTAAAAATTCTATCCCTACCATAGTGTATGAAGTCTCTATGGATCATCCTATTGAACTGCCTCCCTTAGTTGACTATTCAAGTACCTTGGATATCACTAAGGAAGTAAAGACCCATGATCTTCCTCCTTTAGTTGAATGTCCAAGTCCCTTGGATATCACTAAAGATGCGACGACCATGGCCAGTCCTCCTTTGGTTACATGTTTAAATCCTTTGCACATCACTAAAGATATAATCACTAACAATCCTCTTAACAACACCTTACCTTACCTAGTGGGCCATTTGTGGGTGTGTCGCCCATTGTTGGTGCTTCGTCTATGGGTACGTCATCCACTGTTGGTGCGCCATCTTTGGGTGTATTGCCCACTATTGGTGCGTCATCCACGATTGTTGATGAGGTTTTGGTGGCTGGTACGACAGTACTGGGTTTGGATTCAATGAAGGGGGTAAGCCCTCTTTCTTTGCTATTGTTCTAGGGAAGCGTCAGGGGGGTTCATTTGCTGTTGGATCATTGCCTGCTGTAGAGGCATGTGTGCTGTCCATAACTGAGGCCGTTGGAGCACCATCTATCACTGGGAGGTTGATGGGTTCCCCTACTACTGTTGGTGTGTCGTCCACTATTGGTGTACCATCGAAGATTGTTGATGAGTTTTTTTGTGGCTAGTGCATTAGTTGGGGGTTTGGACTCAACGAAGGGGGGTAATCCCTCTTTCTTAGCTATTGTTCAAGGGAAGCATCAAAGGTCACCCTTGCCCTTTGCTGCTCCACTTGTTATTTCTTTTGGGGTTGAGGTTTTGAAGAATGAGAATTTTTACTCGTCCCATGCTTTGATTTGCAGATTCAGTCATTTTTGGCCATGCCTCCATGACCTAAATTCTTGGATCTCTAATACGTGGGGACCAATTACTAATGGTGCAATCAAAATTTACCCTTGTGCTAGGGGTTTTTGTATTATTACTTTTGATGATATTGTGGATAGGGATGCTATGTTTGAGGGTTCTATTTGGTTTTGGGGCCAACATCCCTTGTTGATTCATCCCTGGTTTCCCCTTTTTAATCTAGTGACTGAATCTCTAAATTTTTCACCCACTTGGGTTAGGCTCCCCAACCTCTCTCTCCAGTTTTGGCAAGACTCTTGCTTTTCTACAATTGGGAACTCTCTTAAGCAGTTTATTTTAACTGATCCTATTACCTTATAGTTTACACATATGACTTATGCTTGAATTCTTGTGGATCTAGATTTGAATAAGGAAAAACTTGTAGAGATTGTCTTCAATGTTGCTGATCGTCTATGGAGTCAAGTTTTGGACTGCGAGGGTATTCCTTTTCATTGTCAGAGCTATTTTGGCATTGGTCACTTGGCTGAGCAGTGCATTAAATCTAAGAAAAATCATCGTGTGGCTTCATGGTGGCATGATGTTCAGCCCTTTGACTTCACTGTTCCTCTTGTGGAGTCTCCTCTTACCTCTCCATCTGATGTGGCTCCCCAGCTTGAGATTAATTCTCATCTCTCTCTTCCTGTCTAGGAGCTATTTTTGCAGGGTTTGTCTGCTGCTCCTATTACTTTTACTTCTTCTGCTGCTGATGTGCCTTCTGTGACTAGGGTTATTGCTACTGTTGGTGTGTTGTTTGTAGCATGGGCTATTATTATTGTTGGTGTGTCCTTTGTGGCTGGGGGTGCTGTTGTTTCCTCTTTGTGTGAGACTTCTTTGGTTAAGGCGTCAGGTGAGGTTCCCCTCTCATCCCGTTCGGAGGATTTGGACTTGGAAGACTCTTAGACAGTGGTCCAGAGAAAAAAGAAAGGACTCCCCAAATTTATTGCAGCTTTGCGTCCTCAGGTTCGGGGAGTTAGGCTTGTTAGCTCAGGATCTATCATGTAGATTCTCTGGTTAGTTTTTATTTTAGGGTTGCTGTGCCTGTGCTGCTGGTCTTTTTTCTGTGCTGTCTAAGTACTATTTGTGCTATGTTTTCCTACCCCCTGGGCTTGGTTTTGTAATAGGGTTCAGTACCCTTGTTTTTCCACTTATTTAATAAAAAACAACACCTTACCTTCCCTTCGTTCCAATGCTCTTCCTTTGAAATATGAGGCATTGGTGGTTGAAGAAAGGTCTCTCACATTAAATCCTTTAGGGATGGATGTTGAGCTTGATCAAAGTGAAAACAATGTTAATTTAATTATCATTAATAGACTTATTCCACTTACTATGGGGATAGAGAATAAGTGTACTAATGCTAATACAATATCAATAAGTTCAAGATTAAATATGATACATCCTGAGATGATAGACATAGATTGTCCACTAGGAAGTATCCCATTGAATTAGGTAAGTATTTCTCCTTCCTTAAGCCACACTCATTGTAGCACCTATTCTAGTTGCTCTCAAGGGTGGCCTCCTCCTAGATATATATGTTTTTAGTATTTTTTCGTGTTCCTTGTATTGTGTTATATGTTGTTTAGCCCTCTTAGGATGACCCTTGATACTCTTGTAATGTCAAGGATACCAGGAGACTACCTCTATTGTGACCATTCTTCTATTTGTTTCATCATTCTTCTATCATTACGCTCCTCTATTTTATTGTCATGCCTTAGGGGCATAGCATTGTAGAGGGTGTTTTGAGGGCATCCTCCTACATGGTTTTCCTAAGGCACTTGTTCTCCTCTCTCATTTTTTTTGTTTGCCTTCTTTAGTGATTATAACTAGTTGGTGGATGACAAAAAAAAACACTGATACAGACCGTGCGTCCCTTCAGTGAGAAAAGCAAAAATGGACCTAGTCCATATATGAAGATGGGGTTGATATATATATATATATATATATATATATATATATATATATATATATATATATATATATATATATATATATATATATATATATATATATAATGCTTGACTAGTAGAATCACTCTGTATGATGCATCATGTTGTCTTATCTATTCTAACAAACCTTTGCAATACAACTGCTCCATGCACTTTGGATTGTTTTATATCTCACCTTGTTGTTACACTCGGTCCTAAGATACCTGCAGTATAGCCCAACGGTTATACTCAACTCTGAACTTGTGAGTATAGCCTTGGTCCTTGATGTGATTTTTTCATGCATAGCTTTCATGATTTGATTTAGATGTTTATCTTAGCATATTATATCAATGCACATGTTTATGGGAACATTTGGTGATTGTAAGCACATGTCACCTCGAGGGCATGGGCTTTGTGAGAACTCTTGTTCCCTTGTGTGTTTTCTCTCTACCCTAATGTTCTTGATATCGATAAACAACATCAACCACCTTAAGGTGGGGGAATATATAATGGTATCTGTTTGATTATTTTGGAACTAACGAAGCATGTTTGTAAGCCCTCTCTGCAAGGCAGGATGTTGTATCTCTTGAGCTAGTACACATCCTTATTCAAATTGCAATAAAAAGGCCCTCTCAGTGAGGTGGGATAACATATCTCTTGAGCTAGTGTGTATCTCTTGAGCTAGTGCACATCCTTTTATACAAATTCCGCATTGAGAGGCGGGGTTGGATCTTGATCTATCCTCCCTTAAGCGTGTCTTCGGCAGTTGTTGTAGCATAAGCTTAACCGTCAGGTGTGTTTAGTGTGTTTTAGATGGTGGGACTTAGCAATAAGCTCCTTCCATCACTCATGTTTGTTGTGTATAAGATGTATATTATGTCTATGACATGCTATACGATGCTTGTGTATTCCATGTGTCTTCCCCCTCATGTGGTTTTGAGGGCATAGCAATGAGCTTCCCCCACACTCAGGTTTTGTTTCACATGTTTTCCTCTTGATGTAGTATCAAGGGCGTAGCGATGAGGTCCCCCTACATTTTGGGTTTTGTATTGCATATTTTTGGTGGTTTTAAGAGTGTAGCGATGAGCTCCCCCATCACTTAGGATTTTATTGGAAATGTTATATCAATGTATTCATCATGTTTTATGTGACTCCTCTCATGTCTTCATCATGTTTTGTGCACTTCCATTATATTCTCCATGTTTTACATGCTTCCTACTATCTTCATTGTGTCTTTCATGTCTTCAATGTCTCTTCTAGTGCTTACTTGAGACTGGGGGCTAGAAATAGTTCCTCAATCTTTGTGTATGCCTTAGCTTCATGTGCTTGGCATTTTTGATGTGTTTTTGACAGTACTTTAATGCATGTATGGGTCATAAGATCATACATACATTAAAGTGGGCACTAAATGTTATGTCGTAAAATGTCCCCCTAGGATTTTTCACCTCCTAGTTTAGCTCCTAGGTCCCCTTAGTTTAATCATGAATGTGTAAAACTTGTCCTCGAGCAAATTGCCCCAAAACCCATGACAAATGGGGCTTAGGGGCACAATCCTAAATGATAATCATGACTAAAAATAGGCCTCTGGACTTGCGTTCCCGTACCCCAGTCTAGACCTATTTTGTCAGGACCTAAATTTAAATGTGTCGGTTGATGACTGTTAAAAGGTTTCCCTTTGTTGGCCTTTTCAATTTACATTATGAAAGTTTAGTAGGAATGCATATATAAACATGTTTAGGACTTTAGTTTACTCCTAGATGGATAATACAAACTTGTGATATTGAGCTAAGGGATTCTCAAGCATTCATTGTGTTGCAGAGTAGACTTGTGTTGTTAATGTGTGTTTGTTGCAGATTTAGCTTCATCAATCCATCTCCTCATGGCATGAAAGAGATTCATTCTTCCGTGAGGGTTTCACCTCCAAGGTGACATCTATTTGTGTTTCAATCAATCTATATTATAATTTGATTTTTCTTCCATCCACATGGGACACACTCTCTATCTAACAATGGTATTGTAAGGCTTGAATGCCATTCTAGGGCTTGACCAAGGCAAGCTCCTAAACACCACAACCCCCAACCCCTCTCTTGTGATTTCAAGTTACAGGTATAGGATCTTGTGGAGAGGAGTTGTAGGAGATCAGAGTAGAGGATAAAGATTTGGGATCTAAAGAAAAGAGTAGAGAATATTCCCTTCTAGACTAGGGTGCCCACCCCAGTGTCCTCCTGATTGTTAGTGCTAGAAACTCTGAAGCAGGTTGTTGTCTACATCACCTCACTCTTCCAGCTCTATAGAAAAAGTGGCCAATTAGACTAGGGCACCCACCCCAGTGTCCCCGAAGTTTCTACTTTTTGGAATCCAAATCCTGGTATATTTCTAATATGCATTTAGTGCCCTCATGTGTGATAATTTGTCATGTTTCATTCATCTATACCTGGAATCATATAATTAGGGTTTAAGGTTTAATTGAACTAGGGTTTAACAAATTCATCAATATATTCCAACTTTCCTTATCATCTCAAAGTGACACCAAACCTGTAGCTGAGTCCTCTTGCAATAGAAGTGACTTAACTTGATTTATGTCCTTGAATGATATATGTGAAAGGAGCGTTTGATTGAATCTATCTTAACAACACACTTAAACTCATCATTACCACTTTTCACATACAACAATAAAATTAAGATATATTAAATACTATCTAAAAATGTTAAGGTCTTGATTTATTTATTTATTTTTAAAGTTGATGGACACTTGTCATTTTATTATATTAAAAATAGTTACAGAAAAAGGTCACAGACCATGAATGGGCAAAGAAATAAAATATATTGTTATCAAAAATAAAATTATAGTCATGATTTTTGACATCGAAGGCCTTTGAAGGGCCCAAAAAATACAAACTTATGTATACCAACTAAGCACTTGCAGACTAGTTAATGCCATTCCCTTAAGAGAGCATGGGAGTAGTAAGAGAAGCTGGATGACCTAATGGTGGAGGACAAGGCACCATATCAGGTGTGTGAAGCTGAAGAAACTAAATTGTACTGAATATCTCCTTCATATTTATGGCTAGGAAGGGGGCAACTAGAATTGGTGAGATAGAACAACATTGTTCATTGAAGTAGCACACCCATTGCATAGATCCTTCTACATTACATGGAAGACACAGGTGACAGTGGGAGAGTTCTTGAGTAGTTTGTGGCTATAGAGGCCACCATTCAAATATTTTCCACCAAACATGTCATAGTTCTCCAAGGCTTTTTTAAGTTTATTTGGCAGGAGGACATATGCATGGACAAACCCAAAGATGAGCACTTCAATGAAGTCTAGATCTTGCACCAAGTCCATAACATTCAAAAGGAAGATGGATGCCACCTCAAGGAAAAAAAAGACTCTTAGGAAGTCACATAACAAGGCTTCACCCAAAATAGTTTGGATAGCAAACTCCATGTGTGGATAGTCAAAGTAAAAAAAACATGGGCAAGTTTTAAAGAGTCATAGGGGCATATCTTTATGGGTTCCCATTTTTAGGGTTGTAGATAAATGCACCTATTCTTAACTATTTCTTTCATTTTTGAAGCAGGTGGGGAGTAGGGGTAGGTGGAAGAAGAAGGGAGACAATGGTGAAGAAGGAAGTAAAGTGAGAGGCCTAAAAGTAGTGATTTTTCTAGTGGTGAATCTTCACCAATTGGGAAATATATTGCAGTTCTAATAGGGGCACAAATAGCCCCATTTTTATGAATTATTGATCAAATGCATTTCAATTTTCCACCAATTTATTTTTGAGGCATTTGTAATTAATATTTTCGTCATAGTAACCCACATGTTTCTAATGGTAATTCACTTGGAATTTCAGAGGCATGTTTTAATTTATCCACATATTAGCCAATAGCATTAAAATCTCACCTTTTATGAGGACCAATTTCACCAATACTATTTTAACTCCATGTTGATCTAAGTGCCATAATCAGGTCTTGAAAATTACAACATACATGTTTGATCAAGGCCCGATTCACCTAACATTTATATGCATCGTTTTACAATCATGCAAGATTCACCAAATTATTACTCTACTATTTTAGAATCCCATAGAATTCACCAAATATGGATTGATATAAATAAAATTGAAAATCTAAATAATCTTTTACATATTTTGTTTTACTCTAAGCTCTCGATTTAGATCATAAGCAAGTTACAAATACATGCATTAGTGAGTTAGTGAAAGGTAAGTGATCATTTCTTTATAGTGTTATAATATAATATTCCTCTTAATTATTTATATCTTTGCTAGTTTGGTTCCATTCTTATAGATGATATTGAGTAGGGAGACATCTATGACCCAAGGATCTATATTCTATGATTCCTTTAAAAAAAGACTTTTTTTGCATCTTTTAAGTCATGAGAGATGTCGACCAAGAACAAGTTTCCTAAAAGTGGTGAAGGAAGGTCATCAAAATGAAGAAGGATAAAGTCATACTTTGGAAATGTTTTTGGTCCATCAGATGGAGCTACAACATCAACACTTGTACCATCTATTAATGAACAAGATAATAACTCAGAGGAAGATCAAAATGAGTTAATTGACATGGATGAAAATGTTGTAGATGATATTCCAAGGGATACCCAGGGTAGAGGGAATGATAATATGAGTAAATCATCCTAACGCAAGAGAAAATACCTCTCCGCCTTAACACCACACAAACAATTCTATGCTAACAGTACAAATTCAAAGTTTCAAATTTTAACACAAAACTAAGTTCAGACCTTTTATTAAAATTCATGTTCAAACACATAAATACCACATCTGGAGGCAACTATTTACAATATCAGCCTACTATGGCCTCTTCCACATGCACAGCATCTCACAATTTCATCTCTACAACACTCACACTCACACTCACTCCAATGGACAATGAACTCTCTTCTCTAGTGTCATGTTCCTTTTTTTCATAGAGATCGACCCTCTCCTTTTGCAATGCCTACCAAGGCATTAGCATGCTGCAAGTTTTTATCTTTGTCATGCTAAAATTTAGCAGTCTATCATGTCTTTTGCATTACAGAATGTGAGAAGCCACACCATCAGAGTTGCGACCCCTCGGTTCGATTTTGTCCTTGATAAAAACTTTTCAACTTCAGTATTCTTGATATGAGGCATTGCCTCCATATTTTGATTGAAAATTTGAAAAAATAAAAATAAACCACGCATCTGCTATACATGGACTATGGTGATTTTCTTATGTTCCCCGTAGCCCTCGAGTCATTTCGACAAACATAGTTATTCTTATTAACAAGGTGGCCTTTGACATATTTTCAATGTCCCTTCTACCCATCTTTCATGTTGGTTAAGAGTCACAATGTCTCTGTATGGTAAGAATTAAAGTTCAAACATAGTGATCTTCCCAAGCCAAACAATGGTGCCATGAAGATACACCATATGGAGGGATACATAGACTTTGCCACTATCGAAGGCACTGTTATGGCTCATGTTTACAACACTCCCTTTTCATAGCCTCCCAATGATACCAAGATTTAGTGTAAATAAATGGAGAAGATTATTATGAGTGTACACACTACAAGTGACCACAGGGCTAAGTTTATTTGTAATGAGATATGTAGAAATGTAACTGCAAGACTTGTGACTAGAACCTACCATAAAGAGGACTGGCTTGCTAACCTGATGCACATCCCAAAATAGACATTAGGAAATCTTAGTAGAAATGGCCATTTTATCTAGAGGAAGTAGAGATTCTTTAGTTTCCTCTCCAACAAAATTGATGTCCTTATCATGGGTTGAAGTGAGAACAAAAGCATTGCCTTTGGCTTGTGAACCACCATACATTGATACAACCATACCAGACATTGTCATAGCATGCTAAATTGGAAGAAGTTTCAAATGATTTATGAAATTCTTCAACCATATTTAGGAGTTCTTTATCATCATTTCTATTTCATAATCAACCATACCATTGCATACACCGGTATTCGCAATTGTGTAGAAACATAAATCTACCACTGCCGTATTGAGGACATTTTTTGGCTAGATCTCTAGGAGAGATGATGTAATTTACTGATCCTTCCTTGTCATAACTTGAATATATGCACATCTTGGTGTTGATGCTAGAGACCAAATAGAACCCAGACATCTTCCAAAACAAAGATTAAACAAAAACGAAAAAAATGCTAAATCTTTTTTGGGCGATGCAGGATTACCAACATCCCCAGGTGCTCCTACATCAAACACACCAGGTAGAAAGTTTGTGAGCATAGGCTCACAAAGGTGGAGTTGAGTAGTCAAACTACCCTTCTAGGTTTCATCCAACCTGTTGGTACCCATTTTGGCCTGGAGGTTGATCTTGCATGTTGGAGGGTTTCTTCGTTCAAACCCTAGGGTTTTTGTTCATCGCTGTGACTTTTGATATCAGCGAAGGATCTTTTTCTTTCTCTGATGACTTAGGTCTCGCTGATGTGGGGTGCAAGGTTATTCAAAGGTGTGTTTGTGTTCATCGGCAAGAGTGGTATTATCGGCAAGAGTGGTATTATCGGCAAGCTTCATTTCTGTTTGGCCGATATGGATGGTTTGGCCGATGGGAGCTTAGAGAGTGACCGTCGGGTGAACCGTGTGTTTGGTCTCACCGATACAGTGTCATCGGTGAAGCATTTTCTGGGGATGCCGATGTGAGGAGCTTGGCTGATGAGGAGTCATCGGCATGTGTCTGGTCGATGAAGGAGCAAAGTCTAGCTTGTTGATGTATCGGTATGACATGAGGTATCGGCCAGAGATTTTTTAGTTGTTCCAACGATGTTGGTCTCACCAATGGAGGTGGGAAACGAAGGTGTGTGTGTGTGATCATCGGTGTGACTCGGCGTATCGGCGGGGAAGCTTTTGGGTTGGCCGATGGTGTTGGTCACACCGACAGGGGAGTATGGAATGATCATCGGCATGACTTATGGTGTCGGCGAGAATGATTTTTGTTGTGCCGATGGTAGTGGTTTGGTCGACGGAGGCTTGTGGAGGTGCAGTCGGCGAGACAGTTGAGGTCGGCAAGAGATTCGTGGGGTAGGCCGATGGTAGTGGTCTTGGCAATGGGCATTGCATTGAGAGGTTGTGAGTCGAGCATGGCAAAAGCGCTTGACGCTTAGTATGTGTGTGGCCATATTTTTTAAAATGCTAAAGTGGTCTCCGTGGCATGCATGTGGGATTATTTTCCTATATGTTTTGAATTTTCAACGAATTATCTTTTGGCAGGAAGTTTTTGAATGCGCTGTTGATGCATTTCTCGGTGGCTGCGGGTGGTTGAGACCTTTAATGGTGACAGTGCAGAGGTATGGGCAATGGTACAACGATCAAACTACCCGATTGTGAATGAAGACTTCGAGATGGTGGCGCAGGGCTCGAGGCCACCCTTGTCTACTCTCCTGTCTGTTGTAGTAATAACTTCTAAGCACCATTCCTTCTAAGGACTGTATCTAGCAGATTTTTGTCAAGAACCATGTAATTAATTGCTAGAGGTACACTTTTTGGCCGATATAGGTAGACTGTGTTACCATTTTTTGTGGTTGTTGAAAGTTGAACACTTGGGCTCTATAATACAATACAGCTGATTTGGTCGCTCTGTGCAGCAAAACTTGTGAGTTTATGTATCTCCTGTAGTATGTTTCTTGCATGAATCCACTGATTTCATGGTTAATCTTATATGAGTAATGTTATGTTTGCATGTGTTGTGCTAATTCTGTCTCCAGTGTTGCATGTATCTTTCTTCTGAGTCTAGGTATTTAAGGAATGTCTAAGATTCTAGAACATAGAATTCCTGTGTTGAATGTTTGATCTCTTAACTTCTGCTCAAGGGGTAGATTAAATTATTCTCAGATTGAATATTGGGAAGGGTATACTGTAATAGGGATGCCATAAGTATAGATAGCTTAATACTCTGTATTGGGAGATATCTGTAAGGCAGATATCACATGAATCCCCCTGAAACCCAGTTTTAGTTATTCATGCTGATCATTCACAGGTGTATGTCTACTGACTCCAAGCCTTGGATAGGCACCAATCTAGCTCTATGTTAGTGTTGCATACCATGTCCAGCTTTGCATCCAAATATAAAATCAAAATCAAACACTAAAACAACCATTAGGACAGTAGAATTAGTTTTAGGATCCTCAGTCCTCTGTCTACAGCTGTAAATAGGCCTAGAGCTAGCCCCTTTGTTCTTATCTTACAGTTTTGGTCTACTTATAGGAGGACTTATCTGCTTTCTGTCAGCATCCCAGCCTTTGTATGTATATTCTCATGGATGTTGAGTAGGGAATACCCCCTAGGTTTTGCAGAGCCTGAAGAAGAAGAGGAGATAAAATATAGAGTCTATCTCCTACACTGTTGGCCCCTGGCCCAGAGATCCTGTTGATCATTAATGGCTACCTTGTAGGGAAATATGGGAGCAAGCATCCAGTCTGGGAAAAAAGCAACAGAAATTGGCGACTCTGTTAGGGAGAATTGATACAAACAAAATATATTTATTGCCCATCCGAGTCACCAATAGAAATTGGTGACTCTGTTGGGGAGAATTGATACAAACAGAATATATTTATTGCCCATCTGAGTCACCAACATAAATTGGTGACTCCGCTGGGGAGAATTGATACAAACAGAATATATTTATTGCCCATCCGAGTCACCAATAGAAATTGGTGACTCTGCTGGGGAGTTGATTTAAAAATTGTTACTTTTGTCATCCCTAGTGAAATATCTGTGTGCCCATCCAAGTCACCAACATAAATTGGTGACTCTACTAGGGAATTTGTGAAAGAACCCTAATTTACAAAAGAAAACAGTTCCTAGAAATAGGTGGTGACTCTGAAGTAATCTCCCAACCGGTCAAAGTAAAATTTACATGTAGGGGAGAAGATCCCAACAGAATCCTCTATTTGAAGAGTTACTAGTAACAAGAAGGATGATGTACAGAAGAAAGGGAGCTATCTCAGTCAGTCATGAGGGTTTCCCTAGAAATAATGATGATATGCAAGATAACCCTAGGCCATCAAGATGGCATGTGCCTTATTTTTCAACTGCAGAAGCTGATATTCAGGGTGCATATGAGAGGCAACAGGGTGGTAGCATGAGAATGAGGTTAGAGGTATTCCAAGAACGCCCTTTTCTAGACCCTAGTGAAAGGTTTGAAGAGGTAGAGTCTTTGAGGGATGATGAAGATGATGACTAGAATGATATGAGACCATCTACCTCTATACCTAAAGAAGAACAGTTAGTTGAAGAAATCAAGAATCTGAGAGCAGAATTAGAATATCTACAAGCCATGAAAATCAGAGATGACATGAGGTAGAAAGTGCAAGCTTTAAGAACTACCCAAAATGATTCAATTCGTACCCTTGAGAATGCAAATGTGCAAAGACATCAGCAAAGAAATGAAATGCAACACCAACATAATGATCAAAGATAGAATGTGAATGATGCTAGGATGCCACTGAACAATGTAAGAAATTAGAATGCAAACAGAAATATCAACGTTAATCAGTTTGATAGACAACCCATGCAACTAGATAGATTCAGATAGTTGGTGTTTGATGGTATTCCTGGGTATCCTAACCCCATTAACAAGCATTTGAGGCTGCAAGTGCCAAAAGTTTTAGGTAACAACACTGTGTCAGGAGAGGATCATCTAAAGTCTTTTCAAAATGTCATGGATAACTTTGAGGTTGAACATGAGGATGTTTTCATGAAGTCATTCATGCAATCTTTAGTAGATGAGGCTAGAGAATGGTACAAGAATCTGCCTGACCGGAGCATTTCATCATGGGATGATTTCAAAAGAATGTTTAAGGAGCAATATGGTGACAAAACTGACCCTAGCTTTTTTGTAAATGAGTTTACCAGTATCACTAAAGGGTCAAATGAGCAGGTTGCAGATTTTAATGCAAGATTTACTAAAGTGCTGAACAAATTGCCACATCACATGAGGCCAAATGAACCAATGTGCATAATATTGTATATCAATGCCTTTGATGCAAAAAATGCGTATGGATTAAGAGATAAAGGTCCTGCTACTATCAGGGATGCTTTCAGAATTACAGTGAATATTGAGAATAATAGGAAGGCATCAAGCAAGACAAACATAAGGGATGATGTGAAAATTTTGCAAAATCCAAACAAGCCTCAGGACACTCAAGGTAATACATCTGCCCCTGAAGATAAAATAGATAAATTGGGAAATGTTGTTAAGGACCTAAGCTATAGACTGACTAGAAGTGAAAAAGGGATAGGTCCTGATAGGCAAGTTTACCAAAGGCAGGAAAAAAGACCATCATTGCATGATATGCCATATAATACCAATTGGCATAATGGTAAGCCTATATTCCACATAACAACACAAATAAGAGAACTCAACATGTCAAAGAAACTCTTGATCCTCTAAAGAAAGCTATAAATATTGTTGATGATACTCCATGGTGCATAATCTATCAGATGCTACATTCACAGTCATAGTGCATGATTGCTCAGTCCTTGTATGATAATGCTACATCTTGTAATGAATGCAATGAGCCACATTATGTGCAAGATGATGATGTTAATATGATGTCCATAAGCAATGGATACCCTCCTTATGATGCTGATGAGAGTACAGATAATGGAATTCAAGCCTGTCAGCAGGCTTCCTATGATGAAGATAACGGAGAAAGCTATGCATATGCTCAGAGCTCACAAAATTTTCTGAGTAACTTACAATGACCTTCTGATGAGGAAATTAGGGCCCTCACAGCTACAGCAGTGGCCCAAGTTAAGAGCAACTACAATCTCAGAGGTAAATCTCAATTAAGCAGTCCACATCAGCCAGAAGGCATTTTTGTAGGTCAGCTAGTACATAGTCGTAAGGGGATTGAACCACAAAAAAGGTAGTGGGGTAATAATAAGCAAAATTTTAGACAAAGAACAGGTCATGACTCTCAAGGACCAGAAAATAGAATCCCCCAAGTTGAAGATCAAAGCAAAGGTTCCCAAAACAAGAATCATGATCAGGGAACTATGAAGGTAAAAGCTAAATCAGTTCAAGATAAAAACAAGATTGTGGAGCAAGCTGCAACTGTCATACAAAACCATGCTCCATTTGATGTAGCTTAAATCCTCTCTCAAATAAAAGTCTTTGTTCCACTTATGGAACTGATGAAGGTTGAAGAGATCAAGAATAGGATAGTATCCCTAATTTCAGGGGTACCTTCTCAAGCTAAGCAAAATGTTCAGACCCAGGGTGAGAAGCATGTCATATATAATGAAGAAGATGAAACTCCTGAGGTTTATTTAGGAGTGACTATGACAAAGTGCCCTTCACAAGTGGAACCATTTTATGTATCCCTGGTTATAAATGGAAAAATAATTGGAAATTGTATGCTTGACTCTGGAGCATCTACAAATATCATGCCTTTAGCCATCATGCAACAAGCTGGATTGAAAATAGACAAGGCATGTGGAAAATGTTATGCTATGGATGCCAGAGAGGTACCAGTTATTGGAATCATGAAGGACATGGATTTCAGACTGGCAGCATTTCCTGAAAAGAGATATAAAATGAATATAATAGTGGTTGACATCAAGCCACAGTATGGTATGCTATTATCAAGAAGATGGGCAGTACTAATTGGTGGAAGTATGCAGCTAGACCTGTCATATGCCATGATTCCAATGATTGGCAGGGACGTTAAATTGATCAGAGAGGAAAGATCATCAGAGACAGTGGAAGACCAAGAAGCAGAGGAACAGATATGCTTTGTAAACACTGACTGTGATAACTTCAAGGTTGTCTCAGATGATAAAGAGGATAAAGAGAAAAATGTTTGCATTGAAGAGCTGGACCAACAAGGTCTATGGACCATGTTTTTTGATGGAGCTTGTGCAAAAGAAGGCTTTGGAGCTGGAGTTGTTTTCCTGTCTCCAACTGGTAGGCTCCTCAAATTCTCCTTCTTGCTGAGGTTTGCCTGTACAAACAACATTGTAGAATATGAAGCTTTACTCTTAGGCCTAAATATAGCTCTCAAACATGGAATTAAGATGCTAAGGGTATTTGGGGATTCTGAGTTGATTGTATCCCAAATTAGAGATAGGTATGCTTCAAAAAACAAAAGATTAAAACAATACAAGGATGCTGTTTGGGATACCATTGAATTATTTGATGCATTTTCAATAGGATGGATAGAGAGATCAAAGAATGTTATGGCTGATTTCTTAGCTAATG
The DNA here is from genome assembly GCA_027924645.1 of Cunninghamia lanceolata. Classification (NCBI taxonomy): domain Eukaryota; kingdom Viridiplantae; phylum Streptophyta; class Pinopsida; order Cupressales; family Cupressaceae; genus Cunninghamia; species Cunninghamia lanceolata. Next base: position 6,326,889 of record BSBN01000379.1, read on the forward strand.
TTGCAATAAGGCTAGATGACATCACTCTGTCAGATGTTACAAATGTAGAAGTTAAAATCAGGCCTGCAGTACCAGAGAACATATACAGTTGGCAAGTGTTTAATGATGATAAGGACTTGTTAAAATTTTTGCACTGCATAGATGAATTTGAGAATCAAGAAATTGATTTTCAAGCTTTTGTAGAAACTATAGATGGAAAAGAAACTTTTGTGGGGAAAGAGATAATTCAGTTGAAGACTAATAAAATCCCTAAAGGGTTAGTAGCTTTGGAAAGAGCTTTTGACAGTAGAGACCAATTGGTCACAAAGACATCTCCCACAAACAAGGAAGATTTAGAAGAGATAAATTTGGGGACATCTTAGGCCCCCAAGAAGGTATACATTGGTAAGCAGCTCAAACCACACATCAGGAGTATGCTGATTGCATTACTGAAAAGGTATAAACATGTTTTTGCTTGGTCATATGAGGACCTAAAGGCCTATAGGGAAGACTTATTTCAGCATGAGATCCCATTGAAGCCTGGAGCTAAGCCATTTAGACAAAGGCAAAGACCTATTAATCCTACCTTAGCTCCAAAAATGCAAGAAGAACTCAAAAAGCTTAGAGAAGATGGAATAATTGTGCCAATCAGACATTCAACTTGGGTGTCTAATCTTGTCCTAGTCAGAAAATAGAATGGTGATATTAGGCTTTGTGTTGACTTTAGGAACTTGAATGTATCCTCTTTAAAGGATAATTATCCATTGCCTAATATGGAGGCTATGTTGTAGAAAGTAACTGGTTGTGAACTCTTATCCATGATGGATGGATTTTTAGGTTATAATCAGGTGAAGGTAAAGGAATCAGAACAATATAAGACTACCTTCACCACTCCATGGGGAACATATGTGTATGTTAGAATGCCATTCGGACTAACAAATGCAGGTGCTACATTTCAAAGAGTAATGGATGTTGCTTTTGTAGGGTTGATTGACTCAATTCTGGCTGTATATCAAGATGATCTGATTGCCTATTCAAAGAGGGAAGAGCAACATTGTTTGCATTTGGAGCAGATTTTCATAAGAGCATTAGAGTATGGTATTTATTTAAATCCAAAGAAGTGTGCTTTTGGGGTAGTTGAAGGAAGACTCCTGGGGCACATTGTTTCCAAGGATGGAATAAGGATAGATCCTGAAAGAGTGGTTGCCATTGACAGAATTTAGATGCCAAAAACAGTGAAAGGAGTTCAGTCTTTCTTTGGACAAATAAATTTTGTTAGGAGATTTGTTCCCAGCTTTGTAGAAACCACAAGGAACATTTCTAAGATGATGAAGAAAGCTGCAACTATCAACTGGGAAAGTGAAGCAATTGAATCATTTCAGAGCATCAAAGAAGCAATTAAGATGGCCCCTATTCTTAAATCTCCTGATTTCTTTAGGCCTTTCCAATTGTTTTCATTTGCTTCCTTTCACACTATTGCTGCATGTTTGCTACAGAAAAATGAGGATGGTTTTGAGCAACCCATAGCTTTCTTTAGTATGTCCTTGCAAGCTTCTGAGTTGAAATATGATATCATAGAGAAACAGGCATATGCACTAGTCAGAGCAATCAAGAGTTTTAGGCCATACCTGGTAGGATCCTAGATAGTTGCATATGTGCCTCATGCAGCAGTCAAAGACATATTTACTTAGTAGGAGGTGACTAGGAGAAGGTGCAGATGGATAAATAAACTGCAGGAGTTCAACATAGAAATACGAGTTACCAAGTTGGTAAGAGGACAAGGGTTAGCCAAGATGATGGCACAGTCAAACTTGGAAGCATGCCAAGTTAATGTGGCGTAGAATGAGAGTGTAAATGTATCAGAGTCTGAATGGTATAAGGATATTGTACATTACTTGCAAAATTTAAATTGTCCTTCCCATTTTAGTAACAGTCAAAAGAGGACTTTAAAGTTACATGCAATCAGGTATGTTATTGTTCAAGGTGAGTTATATTGGAAAAACCCTGATGGTGTGCTGCTAAGATGTGTGGATGAAGATGTAGCTAACAATGTTTTAAATGACATGCATAAGGGATTGTGTGGTGGACATTATACTACCCAAACAATAGCTCATAAGATTCTCAGAGTAGGATATTGGTGGCCCACTCTCTTTTCAAATGCACAAAGGTTAGTGAGGAAGTGTGACCCTTGCCAAAGATTCTCAGGAAAGTTGAGATATGATGGTGCTCTACCCCTCAGAATTGTAACTATGGAGGCTCCATTTCAACAATGGGGAATTGACTTCATAGGGGACATTGCAGACAAGTCAAGTGGAGGACATAGTTAGATTTTGGTGGCAACTGATTACTTTACCAAATGGATTGAGGCCATTCCAACTAAGAGAGCTACAAGTAAGGTGGTAATGGATTTCATACTAGAAAATGTTATCATCAGGTTTAGAGTACCATCCAAGATAGTCACTGATAATGCTATGTGCTTTAAATCAGGTGAATTTGTTGATTTTTGTAACAGGTATGGGATAAATCTATCATATGCATCACCATACCACCCACAAGGAAATGGTCAAGTAGAATCAAGCAATAAAAGCATCATGAAAATTATCAAGAGGATACTGGATAAGAACAAGAGAGCTTGGGACTCAAAACTAAAGTTAGCAATATGGGGTGACAGGGTGACAGTGAAAAAAGCTATTGGGATGTCACCCTTTAAACTAGTATATGGTGCATCAGCTAGATTGCCCATAAGCAATCTCCTACCAGTTTATAAATTTATCCAAGATAATGATGAGGAGATTGAAGACTCCATGACAGAAAGAGTGAACCAGCTGGTTGCATTGGATGAAAATAGAAGGAAAGCCCACCAGATCAATCTCAAGAGATAACAAGATGTGAAGTATCTGTTTGACAGGAGAGCTACAAAATGGAAATTTTAAATCAATGATCTGGTGCTCATCTAGAATGTAAAAGGTCAAGAAAGGGGCAAGCATGGCAAGTTTGAACCCTTATAGATGGGCCCATATCAGATTTGCAGTACTCATGGGGAGGACTCTTATTTCCTCCAGGCCCTAGATGGTGAAGTACTGGATTTTCCTGTGCATGGCCAATTCCTCAAGATCTATTTTGCATAAATGACCTATCTCTATGCACATATGTAAAAAATATGTATATATTGTAAATGTTCTATACATGATCGTGCTTTTTGGGTTTTGGTTGGTCTACCCGGAGATCTGGTTCTCACTGTAGGTTTTTCACCTGCACATACCCATTCGGAGCCAGTGTTGGTACCCATTTTGGCTTGGAGGTTGATCTTGCATGTTGGAGGGTTTCTTTGTTCAAACCCTAGGGTTTTTGTTCATCGCTGTGACTTTTGATATCAGCGAAGGATCTTTTTCTTGCTCTGATGACTTAGGTCTCGCTGATGCAGGGTGCAAGGTTATTCAAAGGTGTGTTTGTATTCATCGGCAAGAGTGGTATTATCAGCAAGCTTCATTTCTGTTTGGCCGATATGGATGGTCTGGCTGACGGGAGCTTGGAGAGTGACCATTGGGTGAACCGTGTGTTTGGTCTCGCCGATGCAGTGTCATTGGCGTAGTGATTGTCATCAGTGAAGCATTTTCTGGGGATGCTGATGTGAGGAGCTTGGCTGATGAGGAGTCATCGGCATGTGTCTGGCTGACAAAGGAGCAGAGTCTAGCTTGTTGATGTATTGGTATGACATGAGGTATCAGCTAGAGATTTTTTAGTTGTTCTGACGATGTTGGTCTCACTGACGGAGGTGGGAAACGAAGGTGTGTGTGTGTGATCATCAGTGTGACTCAGCGTATCGGTGGGGAAGCTTTTGGGTTGGCTGATGGTGTTGGTCACATCGATAGGGGAGTATGGAATGATCATTGGTGTGACTTATGGTGTCAGCGAGCATGATTTTTGTTGTGCCGATGGTATTGGTCTGGCTAACGGAGGCTTGTGGAGGTGCGGTTAGCGAGACAGTTGAGGTCGGCAGGAGATTCGTCGGGTAGGCTGATGGTAGTGGTCTTGGCGATGGGCATTGGATTGAGAGGTTGTGAGTCAAGTGTGGCAAAAGCGCTCGAGGCTTAGTATGTGTGTGGCCATATTTTTTAAAATGCTAAAGTGGTCTCCGTGGCTTGCATGTGGGATTATTTTCCTATATGTTTTGAATTTTCAACGAATTATCTTTTGGCGGGAAGTTTTTGAATGCGCTGTTGATGCATTTCTCAGTGGCTGTGGGTGGTTGAGACCTTTAATGGTGATAGTGCAGAGGTATGGGCAATGGTACAATGATCAAACTGCTCGATTGTGAATGAAGACTTCTAGATGGTGGCGCAGGGCTCGAGGCCACCCTTGTCTACTCTCCTGTCTGTTGTAGTAATAACTTCTAAGCGCCATTCCTTCTAAGGACTATATTTGGCAGATTTTTGTCAAGAACCATGTAATTAATTGCTAGAGGTACACTTTCTAGCTGATATAGGCAGACTGTGTTACCATTTTTTGTGGTTGTTGAAAGTTGAACACTTGGGCTCTGTAATACAATACAGCTGATTTGGTCACTCTGTGCAACAAAACTTGTGAGTTTATGTATCTCCTGTAGTATGTTTCTTGCATGAATCCACTAATTTCATGGTTAATCTTATATGAGTAATGCTATGTTTGCATGTGTTGTGCTAATTCTGTCTCCAGTGTTGCATGTATCTTTCTTCTAAGTCTAGGTATTTAAGGAATGTCTAAGATTCTAGAACATAGAATTCTTGTGTTGAATGTTTGATCTCTTAACTTTTGCTCAAGGGGTAGATTAAATTGTTCTCAGATTGAATATTGGAAAGGGTATACTGCAATAGGGATGCCATAAGTATAGATAGCTTAACACTCTGTATTGGGAGATATCTGTAAGGTAGATATCACATGTATCCCCCTGAAATCCAGTTTTAGTTGGTCATGCTGATCATTCACAGGTGTATATCTACTAACTCCAAGCCCTGGATAAGCACCAATCTAGCTCTATGTTAGTGTTACATACCATGTCCAGCTTTGCATCCAAATATAAAATCAAAATCAAACACTAAAACAACCATTAGGATAGTAGAATTAGTTTTAGGATCCTCAGTCCTCTGTCTACAACTGCAAATAGGCCTAGATCTAGCCCCTTTGTTCTTATCTTACAGTTTTGGTCTACTTACAGGAGGACTTATCTACTTTCTATCAGCATCCCAGCCTTTGTATGTATATTCTCATGGATGTTGAGTAGGGAATACCCCCCTAGGTTTTGCAGAGCCTGAAGAAGAAGAGGAGATAAAATATAGAGTCTATCTCCTACACTGTTGGCCCCTGGCCCAGAGATCCTGTTGATCATTGATGGCTACCTTGTAGGGAAATCTGTGAGTAAGCATCCAGTCTGGGAAAAAACCAACACAACCTACAATGAACTCCTTCGCTATCCAAGATCTAAAAATTAATTCTTCTTCTACCTTTTCCAACATCATGTCAGAACATGCACCACCTTCCTCCAGAAACACTTCTTCCTCCTCTTTCCCCTTGTGGACTCATTTCCACTAAAGCCCATCCTCCTCCACCAAAGGCTCACTCTCTACATCCTCACTCCTCTCTTCTCATCCTTTACCTTTGTGGGCTTCAACCCACTGCAAACCGACCACCTCCACCTAATCTCTCTTGTCACATCCTCTACATGCTCTACACACAAACATCCAACATCCACATCCAAATTTGCAACTACATCCTCTCTGACCTTAATCTTTGCAAATAAAGGTAAATTAATCTCAAATTTTTCATGGTTTACCTCATTTTCCTTTGCTTCTCCAACATCTTCTTTACTCTCATCTTTAGCTTCAATGTTTGTCTTTGCACCTCCATCAACAATCTTTTCAAGCCATTCCTCTTCCACTGTTAAAATCTTTGACAATAGATCATCTCCATCTTTGTTATCTACTTCAACCTCTAGACTTTCTTTCACCTTCTCATCTTCTTCAACCATACTCTCATCTACTACTGTATTCTCATCCTCCAAAGGACTTGCTTCCACTGCTACAACAACTTTCTCATCACCTTCTGCACATGCACACTCATCTGCAAACAAACACTCGTCAGAAGAAACATGGGACTCCTTCATACTCACTTTCTCCTCTGCAATGATTTGTCAAACATTGTCTTATAGCTCTTGCCTCAATTTTTATTGAAACCTTTGTGCCTCTCTTTCAATTGTAGCCATCAATCTTTTCTTTCTTCCCTTTTTCAACATAGGAATTGTCAACACCCAACCAATCACATAACTTCACTTTTTCCTCTTATTCTTTTTCTCTTCATAGTAATGTCTCCTCACGCTCTCACTATTGTAGGACTCCTCCATACCTACCCCAACTTTTTGAGCTTCTCTCAGACACTTTACTGCTACAAGCTTTCAGATATCTTCACTCTCATCTTCACGGCTTCAAACTCTCAACTGATCAGGACTTCACACACCTAAAACAATCCTTTCAAGCTCTCTCAACCACCTTCTCTACTGCTCCACAAGTCCTGGTGGATACTCTCCATGCTTAGGAACAACCTGGCTCTGATACTAATTGATGCAAGAGAAAATGCCTCTTTGCCTTAACACCACACAAACAATTCTATGCTAATTGTACAAATTCAAAGTTTTGAATTACAACACAAAACTAAGTTTAGCCCTTTATTGAAATTCATGTTTCAAATGCACAAATACCACATCTAAAGGCAACTATTTACAATTTCAGCCTACTATGGCCTCTTCCACATGCACTGCATCTCACAATTTCATCTCTACAACACTCACACTCACTCTAGTGGATAGCAAACTCTCTTCTCTAGTTTCATGTTCCTTTTTTTTCATAGAGATCGACCCTCTCCTTTTAAAATGCCTACCAAGGCATTAGCATGCTACAAGTTTTTATCTCTGTCATGCTAAAATTTGGTGCTCTATCATGTCTTTTGCATTATAGAATGCGAGAAGCCACACCATCATAGCTGTAACCCCTCGGTTCGATTTTATCATTGATAAAAACTTTTCAAATTCAGTATTCTTGATATGAGGCATCGTCTCCATATTTTGATTGAAAATTTGGATAAAATATAAATAAACCATGCATCTGCCATATGCGGACTATGGTGATTTTCTTATGTTCACCATAGCCCTTGAGTCATTTTGACAAACATGGTTATTCTTATTAACAAGGTGGCCTCTGACATATTTTTGAACAACGTCCCTTTTACCCATCTTTCATGTTGGTTAAGAGTCACAAATATCTTTGTATGATAAGACTTAAAGTTCAAACATAGTGATCTTCCCAAGCCAAACAATGACACCATGAAGATACGCCGTATGGAGGGATACATAGACTTTGCCACTATTAGAGGCACTGCTATGGCTCATTTTTACAAAAATCCCTTTTCACAGCCTCCCAATGATACCAAGATTTAGTGCAAATAAATGGAGAAGATTATTATGAGTGTGCACACTACAAGTAACCATAGGGGTAAGTTTATTTGTAATGAGATATGTAGAAATGCAACTACAAGTCTTGTGGCCAAAACCTATCATAAAGAGGACTGGCTTGCTAACCCGAAGCACATCCCAAAATAGGTGTTAGGAAATCTTAGCAGAAATGGCCATTTTATTCAGAGGAAGTAGAGACTCTTCAATTTCCTCTCCAACAAAATCAATGTCGTTATCACAGGTTGAAGTGAGAACAAAAGCATTACCTTTGGCTCGCAAACCACCATATGTTGATACAACCATACCTAACACTGTCATAGCGTGGTAAATTGGAGGAAGCTTCAGATGATTTCTAAAATTCCTCAACCATATTTAGGAGTTCTTTATCATCGTTGCTATTTCATAATCAACCGTACCATTGCATACACCAGTATTCACATCTCTGTGTAGATACATAAATTTGCCACTATCGTATTAAGGACATTTTTTGGCTAGATCTCCAGGAGAGATTATGTTGTGATTTACTGATCCTTCCTTATCATAACCTGAATACCTACACATCTTGGTGTTGATGATAGAGACCAAATAGAACCTAGACATCTGCCAAAACAAAGATTAAACAAAAACAAAAAAAATTGATAAATCTTTTTGGGTGATGCAGGATTGCAAACATCCTTGGGTGCTCTTGCATCACAACCTCAACAAGTGGTAATGAAGATGTAGATTTTGCACGAAAGGGGAAAAGAAAATCCAAATCAAATACAAAGCAAGAGTGGGATATGATAAGGAATTTTCAAATTGATTAGGTGTCAAAACACCTATTCATTGAACTAATGGAGAATGCAAAGAAAGATGAACCTCCAACAAAATGCAACTAAAACATGACACTATAGAAAAATATATCGGTAAAGTTTATGAAAAAAAATCATAGACAAAAAGAAAAAATCAATGATAATATCAAAAATAAAGGAATAATGTCTTCATGTTAAGCATGCCGTCAAATATGATGTGCATATGGAAATAAAGGTGAAGCTTTCTGCATGTGGAGGTTCAATTAAAGCTTAATTTGCAAAGATGATGAGAGAAGCACATATGACAAAAACTGTGCAGTTGAGTGTTGTTTTTAATATTTTGACCAAAGGGTGTCCTATGACAAACTACCTATGATATAATAGTTTATTATCTTTTATGGGAATTCCTAACTTTCCTAAAACACATTGGTCAATAAACAATGGATGGAAATTGGCAAGTTGTCTTGTTGAGGTGAAAAATTAAGATTTATAGGAAAAATAAACTTGAGTCAACTTTTATTGCATTATATTTAGATGAAGTTACAATAGTAGATAATACTTCTTGGGTATGTATTCATGTGTATAACGGAGAAAAACATGTCCGCAAACCCCATCTACTCTATGTGTATAAAATTGGAGGTATAGATGAATACATAATTGCCAAAGCATTGGTGTGTGTAGGGGTGGATGGAGCTTTAGTAATGCAAAGTCATAGGAATGATATTTACATAAAGCTACAAACTTATTTTTCACCATACATGATTTCCATTCACTGCATAGCCCATAGAATGAATTTATCATTTAAAATTGTGAGCAAGGTTTTTATAGTATCAAAAATTGAAGATCTGGTCTACACGCTCTACTCATACTTCTTCCAAAGTTCCAAATAGTTTTTAGAATATCAACATTTTATTGAGGGAATAACTGTAAGAAACAAGCTTCTTAAGGATGTTAATACCATTTGGATCTCCTTTCATGGACCAACACAATGAGTATTTCATAATATCAATCCTTGATTCGAGTAATGTATGAACATCACCTCACAGTAGACAAAGCTCCTGACCTCTTACATAGGTTAAGTGACATAGAGACACTCTTAACTTTATCTGGTATTCTTCCCATGTTGGAGGAAATGAATATTCTTGTGAAAAAATCCTAGGAAAGAACTATGTATATTTCAAAATATACTAAACTACATAAAATAATATGCATGACCCTCGATAATATATCTACCAGAGCAATCATTCATAAGTCCAAAATTTAGTAGCTGACACTTGATGACAAATGTGAAAAGTCTTGCTAATTTTTTACACTTTAATGCAACCTGGGAGTTATGTGTCTTAGTATAGGGATATGAGATATCAATGCACAATTTTACCAAGTTTAGGTGCACTATCAAAGAAGAACCCATTACAAGGGAAACTTTTGATAAGATTGTTATTTTTGTAAGTACTACTTTAAAGGATATTATGAGATATCTTTCCTCGGAGATTAGATATTGATTCCTTCATGATGAACTACTTGAAGCCATGTCTATTACGTATCCTCAATATTGTGTCAACTATCAACTAGCTGATTTCCATAACAAGATAAAGACCTTGGTCAACATTTTTCCAAAAGTTTAGAATTCAATGGATAGAAAATATAAGGAATTATAAATAAATTTAAGCTTATAGAGAAATCAACCCATTTTGCAACATCAATAATGGAATATTTTAAACTCATGGAGAGTCCCTTCCAAGATGGATCAATAATAAAACATTGGGCAACCTCAATTTAGATAAAAATATTGTGTGATTCAATATCAAAATATTTCAAACTTGCTGATTTATGTCAAACCATGATATTGAGGTCAATGGATGGTGAGAGAGTTTCTAGTACATTGGGCTTCTTCAAATCAAAGATAAGAAACAAACTTGACAAGAATTTGGACAATCTCTTGAGGATGTATACAACTAGTTATGATATTTGAAGTTTTACTTTTGAAATGGCACTCACAATCTGGAGGTCCATATGTGAAGAAGAGGGCTGTGTAACACTTCAACCATAGTAGCACATATGACAGTGAAACAATGAATAACACATGTAGTGATAGTGATGAGATGCTCTTAAGTGGACGTATGTAGAAAAAAAAAAAGACTAGGATCATGATGGCCCTCAATCTCATGGTTAGAGTGTGGAGATGATTTGACAATTGGAAGAGATTTAGCACTTACTAGGTATTTATACTATATTTTATATTCCAAACTCTAAACTGTTGTTGATGATATTTTATTTTTCTATCACTAAATGATGATATTTTTTATTTTTTATTTAAAACTTAATAAATTTTAGCATACTATTCTAATGTTCCATTTTAGAATCTAAATTTTAAACATTGTTTTCAAATTTGATTTTGTTTTAGAATCTAAATTTTAAACATTTTTTAATTTCCATTTAGTAATTAACATATTATTAATAATCATATTAATATTGTTTGATACTGATAAATTTTACATTCATTCAACTAAATGCATACTAACAACAGTAGCATATCCAGTATTAGCAAATGTTTAATATGTATCTAGAAAAAAGACTTTTTTTGAATTAAGAAATTAAATAATATAGGTAATTTAAACACATATTTGAATTTGAGTCTTATATTGATTTTCAAATGAAGGAATACATAGAAGTATTACAATATCTTGTTCAAAAATAACTTTGCACAATACTCAGTTGGAAACTTATAGTATCAAATCATTCTATCAGTGTTTGTAGCATGCTCCACTATTCATCTGATGAAATTGAAATTTGTTCTAACTCATAGTAATTGACTTGTAAATTTGTTAACAATTCATAACTAACAATAGGACCTAACTTGAATGTGTCAATCAAATTTACATGCAAGGTTATCAATGGTTTGATGGAATCCAAAATTTTTGCTTCATCTAGCTTTTAAGGAATTTGGTCCTTATCCAACTTCATTGTATCCTCCATCTTGTTTTTCAAAGCACCAATTCTAATGTATTTCTCTGCTGTGTCAAAATCCAATGGTAAACCATGCTCTTTCAATTATTCTACCTTTTTATACAGCTTTCGTGGCATTTTTGCAGCCCAATCTAGAAATTCATGTGCTCCACCTAGCTTTGTACACCTAAATGATATATGATGCCTTTATTGAGGCATCAATTTAGTCACAAATTCCTTTAGATGCCAATTTATTGTCACTAACTTTGTAGATTGTTTACAAAATTTTCTTTGCAATTTAATATAGTGAAATCACTTTTCTATTATTGTTAATAATGTATTGAAATGAGCTTCATATTCTATATTATCAGACCATCAATCGATTCAAACAATTGAGACAAATCATTAGTCCTCTACATTATTTCCTCCTAATTCTTTTGTTTTATATGAATCATTATTTTTCTATAAAATTCAGATACTCTGTTTTGGTAAGACTTTATAATCTCATTTTATGCTTGCTTCAACTCTAGTAACAATTTTCATTTTTTCCTTTCTCTTCCTCCATTTTATGTCCCTATAGTCCTGCTTTTTCTTTCTATTTGTCCAGTTTGACTTGTAATGTCTTTGCTCTTAGGCATTGGATTCCATAAGTTTTTGTTCTAATTTTTCTGAATTAGCTCATTCATTATCATAATTCTTTATGCTTTCATCTAAAATTTTCTTTAGCTCATTCAGTTGCACCTCTTTCTATTCATTCACTTCACTTGTAGATGTAGAGGCAGGTTTTTTTGATCCTTTTCTCTAATTCATTGCTCTTGTTATTTGTTGCTTTCCTCTTTACTTTCTCATTTGCTAGGCCCATCTATAACTTTTCTATTTGATTCTACAACCTATTTTTGTCTTTCTTGCTTTAGCAATGATGTGTACACCACTTCATTTTTCCTTTTTGATATATTAATTTTGTCAGAATTTTCCATTACAAAAAATCCACTTGGACAATGCTCACCTCATAGTCAGAATGATGCATGTGATCCTCTAGTTTATTTTGAACTTTGAGGACAACAATCATGTATTCCATGGTTTTTGTATTTGGGTCTTATGTAAGCAATACATTGGTTGTTGTAGGATCTGAAGTTACAGTAGTCGTACTCTCTAGCACTTTCTTCGCACATGTCTTTTAGATTTTTCTACTTTCCTGTTAAACTCAACTTTGTAATCAAAACCTGGGACTATTGACACAATCGAATGCTTGAATAGCGAAGGAGTACTTGTAGTGTTGGGGGCATCTCTAATTATTTAAGGCTAAGGATTAGCCATTTATGTCCCAATCACACTAACAACAGGAGGGGTGCCTTTTGAAAATAATTCCTTTGAGGTAGAAATTGAGGTAGTTGGACTTGGAACTATCATAATCTTTTGCCTCTTCACAAATCACTGATTTTCTATATAGTATCTGCTGCTATTAACCTCTTTTGAATATTTTGTTGTTGTAGCATTTACTGACCACTACCACCGCTACTACCTATACCATCACCACTAGTAGCACTAGAATCTCCACCATTTCTGTTACTAAAAGAATAAGTATCTTGAAGATCTAAAAACCCTTGTGGTACTAGTTGTGTTGTATTTGACTCTGAGGATTTGAGGCTATAAAAAAATAAATTGTACTATATGTCCTTGTATTCCCTTGGGCTTATTTATTAGCTCCAATGCCTCAAAAGTCATTAATTCTTAGATAGGGTCTACTTGTGTTACCACCCATGTAATGTCCACCCATATAATCACATACAAGTGGGCACACAGATGCAAGAATTGTTTTTTAAAACATAATAATATTACCAAGTGTTAAGAAACATATAAATGACTGTAATTAACTTAGCAATGAACTTAAATACAACCCATACCCAATTTATTCATACCATAGATAATTTTAATGACATTAAATTAGTTAACACTTTAATTGATATTGGTTAATTTAGTATGATGTTTTTTCTATAAATATAATACAATCATCTTGCATATAAATTTCTTTAAGAACCTAAACAATTGGTTTAGATAAAACAATATAGATAAATTTCAAAAGTTTATTATGAAACTTTATAATATTTGCATAGGAACAAATACATATTTTTCTCTTAGGCTTAAAGGAAAACTATATAATTATATTACTAATCTAACTTATAACAGTTTAAATAAAATATACCCTAAATATGTTGAACTAAATCCATAATTTAATGTAATCATATTTTAACATTTATTATAACACATAATTATTTACTACCTCCATCTTAAAACAAAATCAATTTTTAAAACATTTGTTCACTAACTTAAGGATTAATTACTCACTAGAAAATGATATAGATTTAATAAATTAATTAAATTAAACCATTTCTTCTTCAAGAAAGTTAAATGGTAATTAAAAAATAATAACTAATTTTAAAAATATTAAAGCATTTAAAATATAATGAACAATAAAATTAATTTAGTTATTAATTAAATTAAATAAACAAGAAAATTACATTAATTTAATTAAAATGATAATTAGAAATAAAGCAAGTTTTATCTATATTTTAATTCTTTATTAATTCTTTTTGCTTTACTATGCTTTCTTTCTATTCTTTTCCACAAAATTGCTTTGTCTTCTTTTTCTATTTAATCAAACTGATCTTCAAGCTTTTTCCTATTTTTAAAATGTGTTAGAAAGGTAAAATAGAAATCTAAAATATCATAATAATAAAATAATAATTTCTTTTAATATAGTTTTCTAAAAATCTATTAATCACATATAAAATCACAATCTTCAAAATAGTAGTATAGATAGACAGTTACTTATTCATACATATCTCATAATTGAGAATCTAGGTATGAATGTATTCTTGTGAGGATTTAGTCAACTATGTTGCACATATTAAATAAAAATATTGAAGAAATCCAGTTTCTAAAATAAAATTTATTAATGATACAATGGATTGGTTTTTATCAAGATAATTTTATAACAACCCATACATCCAGTCACAAATATTTTTATATCTCAAAATAATCATTAATTTTTATATATGATTTAGAAAACGCAATGGCTCACTTGGAATAAAATTTTTAGAAGAACCCAGTTTCTAAAACAAAAGTTAATGAAGACAGACCATTTCTAGGGACAATTTACCAATTTTTATAAAAATTAGTAAACTTGTTAAATTCACAAAATAAAAAATAATGTGAGATGAAATTATAGAAATTATACAAATACAAAAGATCCTTCTACTATACAAATTTAAAAATGGATGTATAATCCATAATCCTCAACTTTCAAATAAGATCTAAAAAGAACTCCAAGCTCCTGACAGATAGAAAAATAAAACAATGCAAGGCTCTTCTTAGCAATTATCCTGCACACATCAAATCAAACATGGATGGCTAGGTATGCTCTCCTCCCTACCATAGGATTAGAAAACTAATCCACCCCTAAGCTAGGAGATCTTCCAAGAACAAGGATTTATAACAACAATCAATTTGACCAAAACATACAAACATATAAACACACCAAAATCCGAGGGAGAGACTCACAAACTCAGAATCCAAAAAGGATTCTTCAAAGTGGGAAAGAGGGTATGACTTCCCCCTCTTGGGGGACAAATAATTTCTTCAACTCTTCATACTTCTTCCACATGCCCAACTACAATTTGTATCAACCCTTCATGCACAAACCCAACTACAATTTTGCCACAACCCTTCAAGCACAACTCAACTACAAATTTGCCACAACCCTTTAGGCACAACCCAACTATAATTTTGCCACAATTCTTCAAGCATAAACCCAAATACAAATTTACCACAACCCTTTATACATAAAACTAACTACAAAATGGTCCCCCAAGAGAGGCTCCTCACCTCTCTCAAACCCCACACATGGGAGGTTCTTTCCCAAAAGGAAAGATCAACTCCCAACCATTCAAACAAAATAAATAAAACAAGCATCACAATTTTCACAACCACTTTCAAAATCAACAAACAAAAAAAAATATAACAACCATGAATTTAAGATCCTACCTTCTCCTCTCCAAGTTAAGAGAAGCACAAAAATGGTAATAACCCTTCCAAAAACCAACAAGATTCTCCTTCAATAAACCCCAAGAAAGTCTTCCTTCAATAATCCAAGAATCTCCTTTCCCCAAAATCCCAAGATTTTTTTTCAAACCAAATTCAAGAGAGATTTCAAAAAGAATCTTCCAACTTTCTTCACCAAAATCCTAAATAAGTCTTTCTTCACCAAATTCTAAGAATGCCATCACCAAAACCAAAATTCAAGAGAAGATGTTCTCAAAAGAATCCAAAAGCTCCTCCTTTTTCAAAAATATTAATCCATTAATAATAATTCCCCCAAAAAGCCTTTTTCTTTTTCAAAAAGAATTAATAAAAAAAATAAAGCTCTACAATAAAACAATTAAAACAAAATAAATATTTTAATAACATCCATTAAAACAAATTAAATATTAAAAATAAATAATAAAATAAAATAAAGCTTCTCCATAAATAAATTAAAACAAAGAATATTCTATTAAAATAAATCAATTGTCCACAATAATTTATCCGTGCATATCCAAAATAAAAATCTTAATTTAAATCACCAAAAATAATAAAATTGAATAATTAATAAAAATTGACAAAATACATTTACAACACAGACACACTTAAGCCAATATTCCTCAATGCAGAATAGGCTCAGGATAATAGATTTAACACATAAAGTTGTTCTTGGAAAGATCTTTGAATTCTATTGCCTTGGCCACCCCCTGTAAAACTCAAATTTCAAATATCAGATTGTCTTGGTAGAAATAGCCAAAGCAACATTAAAGTAAATATACAATTAAAATATTAACTAGTCATTTCTCATAAAAAATTAATTTAACTATACAACATTTATTTTCACATTTCACTATATATATCTAAAATAAATCCATTCACTCAAACATATAAGTATTTTAATCACATAATTACTCTAACATTCAATTTTTAAATCACATATTTCTAATAATCCACAACCACAAATTTGTTGGATTAGGTCTGGACAACTGAGAGGGGGGGGTGAATCAGTTGTCACACATTCTAAACTTTTTCTTCCTTTAATCTTCCTTTATAATTCAGAAACAGATTAATGAAATAAATATTTCATACATCACATAAGAAAAAATGAAATAACACATTTGACAACAAGATTTTTAACGTGGAAACCCGGTTAAGGGAAAAACCATGGTGGGGGTTAACCCACACGAATTTAATACCTTGTTAAAAGTATTGATACAAAATCTGAATGCACATGCATTCGGGCGCACTGCCTAGAGTTCACTGCTTAAATGAAGGCTCACTACCTAAGACAATATTACATATGAAAGACAGAGATATGAACTGATGATAGCATCTACTTATGTAGGAATTTCAGTTTTAGTTGAATACAAAAACTGATCTTACACACTTCATCCTTGTTCCATTCTTCTTAATGTTCTACTCTTATTTGTACCTTAGATTTCTGCTCTGCTCACATCCACCTTCTTCGCATTCACACCACACACCCTAAAAATCCAAATTCATCAACTATATATATCCGCAACAAGATCTATAATCATTCTACCCTTTGGCTTCAATAGTACTTAGAACACTTAAGAATGCTTTGCCCTATTGGCTAGATCTATGCATAACTTGGAGTGCAGACTGAAACTTACTCTTGCAAATAATTATTCATGTCGGCCATAGTTACCGAATGCCACCATTTGCCCAACAAGCAACTTCCATTCATCTGGAAACAAGATCTTGTGCAAGGTCTACCTATTCTTCTTCTATCTACTTTGTCAAACTGGAACCTGATACATAGATGCTACTAACATTTGATTCCTTCATCACCGGATGACAAAACTCTGGATTTAGAGTGTATTTGCTATGCTATCAACAACCTTAGATCCGTAGCATATTATTTATTTCCACCAGAGGGATCCAGACCAAAATAATAGACTCTGTTATATACTCTGTTTCAAGCTCCTGTACTTGTTGATAACTGAGAGGGGGGGGTGAATCAGTTATCCAAATTATTTCTTCTTTTGAACTTTCTTATTAATCAATGCAACATAAATTCAAACAAGCAAACATAACCATGAAATGAGAAACACATGACACAGTATTTTTGATGTGGAAACCCTATTAAGGGGAAAACCACGAGGTGATTAACCCAAGATTATTCTCTGTTAGAAGAATAAGGAATTACAGAATGGCACTTGCCAATTAGGGCTCACTGCTCGAGCACACTGCTCACAAAGGAGGCACACTGCCTACAAGGAGACACACTGTCTACAAAAGAATGTTATACAATGCTTAAACTGATTGGAAGCATCCACATATGTTGGAGTTCAGTTTCGGTTAGGCTCAGTACACTGATCTGCTGCACTTCATCTTTCCTCTTCTCTTTATTTTGCTTTCCTTTCACATACCAGATCTCTCTTGCTGTTTCTGCTCTACTCTACACTTATTCACATATTACTTCACAACAACAACTCTCACAACTAAATCCATCGTGCATATATATCCGCACAAGTAATTTCATCACCTTTCTAGTCAGCACCCGGAATAGTCAATCTTTTCACTAATTTTGATCTGTCGGCTGAATCCTACCACATCAAGTAATGTGGATCAAGCATATACTTGTAGAAATCATTAATCATGTCAGCCAAGTATGTTTCATGCCTTCATAGCCTTTAACACCATCAGTAACCCATCCGGAAAGTAATCTGATGTTCTGTCAGTTAGTTCTTCCTCTGTTCACACTGTTACTTAGGAATCTGGTATTCAACTGTTCATATCTTTTTCCTTGTCCATCACCGGAGGCTAAATCCTTGGAATCTATTACTCAAGGTAGTCCTCTTGACTTCCCCAAATCCACACTACACCAAGATACTTCTTCTGAGAGATCCGGATCAGTCTGTCGGACCTTGCCACATGCTATGTTCTTGTTCACCGGACCACAATAATCTTCATTCTGACTTCCGGTAGATACATATCATGACTTGTGGTTATGTGGGATGACCTTTGTTGCCATCAATGACAACAACCATGAATCCATATAGTGTCTCTTGCCAACAATCTCCCCCTTTGGCATTGATGGCAACACTTAGTGAAAAATGACTAAGTGTTTACACTATGCTCCCCCTTGGCTGATGCTCTATCTTTATATACATTTTCCGGAGCTCCCCCTTAGTTGGATTCCTCATTTTTCACTGCTCCTCACTCCCCCTTTGACATCAATGGCAAAGGGTGGGGTCCGCACACCAAAAGTTTCAAAAATTTTACTATACTTAGCCGGATATTACATACTCACATAAACTGAAGAATGTCTGCAAAAGATGTCTTCAATTGGACTAGTTCTGTAGCGCAACTTTGCTTCATTCTATCCAAAATTGAAATGTGACCACTCAACAAAAATGCAAAAGCTTCTGCCCTCTTGAGATCTGTCGGATCATTGGTTTAGGCGGTAGTCTGAGCATCACTTATGGCCTCATGCATAGTTTCTAACTTAGGGATTATAATCCTTCTAAGTTCTCCCATCTGGTTAATTATATTCTTCTTTTCCTTTTCAAAATTCTTGATTACATTTGTGATTGCAATAGTTTGACATTCTTGATTTACTATGGAGGAAGAGAGAGGATTAAAACTTTGAGACAAACTTAGTAGTTTGTCCTGTTCCTCTTTTATTTTCTTATCAATTTCTACTGTTGCTTTTGACCAGGAGATACAAAATTTGTAAATGTCACCACCATCGTTAAGAGCATTTTCTAGGCTCTTTATCCCAATACTCATATTTCTCCTATCATGAGAGATTAGTCCTAGTACCTCTGAGAATCTCTTATCCAAAAACTCCTTCCGGACCTTTTCTTCAGTTGATTTTTCTAGAGAGTCAAAATGTGTACCAACACTGTTGACTAAGGTTTTGAGATTACCGGAAGAGGAGGCTGTCGGATCTTTTTGGACCGATGGCATAATCTTTTCAAGCACTCCGAAAGAAGCCTCTATCAACTCACAGTCTTCCATATGAGACTTTAGGAGTTTTTCATTTGCCTTAGCATTTGCAAATGAAGCTATCTTCATTGTCTGTACCGGAGAGAGAGAATCAAAGTTGAATGGACCTTGTAGAAGCTCCGGTTCATCAATCTCTATTGTTTCTTTGCTCAAAAATTTTTGAACAGTTTGTGCAGTGTCTCTTTCCAGAGACAGATGTTTCTTCTCTTCTGTAGTCTTGGAACTGTCCTTTGGAATTTTCTCTCCTTCCACATTCTTACCACTATCAGTTGTGGTTTTCTCTATTGGAGTCTTCTCTTTCTCTGTACCCTTGGTACTGTCAACTTCTTTTTCTTTTACTGCTGCTTCTTTCTCCTGTAATTTCTCTTCTTCTTTGGATCCGGAGACTGTAGGGGAAACCGGAGGAGAGATGCTAGTCTGTTCAAGGGCCACTTCTCCTGGAGCAGAGGATTCCAAGTCCATAGCTATTTCTGCACCCAAGTCCTCTATAATAGGAATGTTGAACCTTTTGAATGTATTTCGGAGGATCTCTTTAGTGTCCTTGGCTACCTTGTCGGTCTCACCAAGCATAAGCTGATTCATCCTTGCTTTGCTTCTGAATTCATCCTTGCAGTCTTTGAATACCATGTTCATTATTTTGTGATCAATTGAAGGATATAGCTGAATAGCTATCTGTTCCCTGATCTCAAGGTCTTTTGCCATGGCATTTGCCTTTCTCATTTCCAATTCCTTCTCTAGACTCTTAGGAATAAGGGAGATAATTTCAATGAAGGCTTTGTTGTAGATGTTCAGATACCTGATTGTAGCTTCCTATAGGATCTTTTGATTAGCCTCATTGTAGTCATCATAGAATTCAGCCATTGGTTGAAGGTTTCCATCCACAGTGACTAATTTGATTACACTGTCTAGAGACAGGGTGTGCTTTTCAACAAATTTCTTTGCCATTTCTTCCTTGTCTTGGCCTGTGGAGGGTTTACCGGATCCTTTCTTCTTCTGCTTCTTTATTTCTTTTACCCCTTCATCTGATTCCATTTCCTCTTCATCTTTCTGACTTGTATAAGCCCTCATGGCTTTTATTTTAGACCTTTTCTCTCCTTTACCGGATGTCTAACCTTCCAGTTTTGACATTTTTGAGCCTTTGGTTGTGACAGGTGTAGATCCCTTTGATGATCTAGTCCAGGTTGAGTTTCCACCGGAGTACTTTTCTTGCTTTTCTTTTCTGCCTCTTTCTTCTCTTCCTCAGCCTTTCGCCTCTTTTCTCGGTTGACATCAAGTGCCTCCTTTGGGATGCCTAGGCCTTGAGCAATATGCTCTACTTCTTTTCTCACCTTCCACTTTATCTCAGGTTCTCTGAGTTCCACATGGATCTTTACACTCAGCTCCTCAAAGGTTCCAAACCTTTCTGCCTTTGGATCTTTGGGCTAACTAAGCATGTGTTGAACATGCAGTTCCACAATCTGTTCATCAACCTCATACCCATGGGCATGATCCAGACTGTCCTTGGCTCCACTACCTTCATTAGGCACTGATCAGTATCAACCATAAAGCAAATTGAGTCTTTGTATTTTTCAACAATGGACTGGGGAATTCTTTCTCTTGCTTGCATCATGCTCTGGAAGTTTTTGAAGTAACCCCACAGGGCTATCTTGCTTTGGCATCCCCAAGCCCATGTAAATAATCTCTGATTTGGATGGCAACTGGTCTGTCATTCTGCCATATCCATCCACTAGATCCAGGAAGCTCATTCATGTAATAAAAGAATAGACAAAGGATCAAACTGCCATACTTGAAGGAGTTATTCTTGTCCTTGATCTTCTGCAGATTTTCCAGAAGTTGGTTTAGAAGAAGCTCACACAAATCATAGTCTGCATTCTCCTTTAGCATTTGATAAGCTGTGTAAATTACAGTTCCCGGTACTGAATTTTCCCTACTGGAGTGATAGATCTTGTAACCAATTATCATAGATGCAAATTTGACATCCGGTTCAGTGATGTCTTCAATTGTCATAGCCCTCTTGTCAAATTTTGATCCGGTTGCATCACTAACTGTTTGATTTTTGACAGACTTGAGAATAGGTATTCCACCAGATGAGTGCAGACCGGTTACAGCCCTAATTGCATCTTTGGTGATTTTGAAAGGCTTGTTCAACCATAGGAAATTGTCATGCACTCTGCTTAGAACATATCGGACCCATTCATCTTCTTCAAAACAGGGGAAATGAATGCATTGTGCAAAGTGCTTATCCCGGATGGCTTTGTACTGAGGTTTAATCTCAAAGGAATCATCTATCAACTGTTTGTGATAGATATCCATCAATTTTGATTCTCCAAAGTCTTCAAGATTCGCATGTATGTAAACCCTAATGTCCTTCGTATGTAGTACACCATGTGGAACACTAGAGAAGGCTTCTAGGGGATCTATCTCCAAAGATTTGTATGGATGTTTCTTGAATGTGGGGTGAGGTCTATCAGAGATCTTAACTATATTCAGAGTAGCCATTTTTCAAAGATTTGCAGTGAGATATTGAAAATAGAAAATACCTTATGCGCCTTTGGTTATACCGAGTGGTTGGATTGATTTCTGTGTGTAATAGCTTCTGCAGGTGATCTTCGGTGAACTTGATGAATTTTGTTGCAGAGCACCACTTTTTGCTTCTTCTTGAGTGTAGAATGAACAAGTGATTTATGAGAAATCCCTTATATTGCTTCGCAAACCCTAATATCTATTTGCAATAAATGCTCGACCTATATTATTCCGGTTTCCCTTATTCGAATGACTTGAAGAACTGGATTAGTCATGATCTGTGAACAACATGCGGATCTTCCAATTATGAATAGATCAAGATGACACATCACAAGGACATCCCAAACACTCTATCAAATCCGCAGAATAAGACAATTCACTTCCGGATCTCTCCGGACCTTTCTGTAATCTTCTGTCATTCTGGAGCATCTCCCAGAACAGGTTCTACATGATCGATCACAACTTCTTCACATCTTCATGTGGATCTCTAAAATCTTAGCTGGATCATCTCAAGACTCATATCTACAAACCCTTTACTCCGCATCTTGTGCCTAATCCGGCACCACTTGATTGGCTGGGGGAACAGGGTTTTCTTTGTGTCTCCCCCTGAGCCAGAGCTCATTTCCTAATTTCCAGACAGAATATCAGCACCAGAGTCTAGTGCGGATCCAACCTCTACCTTCTCTAAACTTTTCTTCACCCAAATCTTGTTCATCTCATTCCTAACTTCATCTGCATTCATCTTTTGTTTACCTTTGTCTTGATTCTGACTATATACCGGACCTCTTTTGTCCTGATTCTTACTTCTGTAGACTTTTGCATTATGACCGGACCTATTACAGATTTGGCAGACAACATTTCTTTGCATATTTGATTGATAACCTCTTGATCTGCATTGATTAGCCATATGACCTACTCTATTGCATATAAAGCATCTACCATTGAATGATTTGTTCATTTACATATTTCTACATTCATGAGACTTATGTCCATACCTTTTGCAGTTAAAGCATTGTCCGGAGGAGGATGAATTAGTCTGATTCATTCTCTTTCTAAACTGATTAGCTTTGTGACCAAAGTGATTGCAGCTATGGCAGTATCCATTGAAAGATGGATATCTTTGAGCATTGGGCTGTCTTACCAGAGGTCTTCTAGGCCTGTTCCTTGGATTTTCTGATCCAAAATTCTTCTAACCGGATCCGGAGTTTTCTCCTTTCTCATTTCCCAAACCACACTTGTCATCTGCCCTCTTTTGACTTCCAAGAAGAACTTCAAGTTGAGCAGAACTTATCTTGAATTTTTCTTTATATTCATTTGCTGTTTGAAGATCCCTTTTGAGAGAGACAATTTGATCCTCAAGTTTTTCTTCATTATCTTTAGCATCTTCAAGATCAGATTCAAGATGTTTGATAATCCTATCCATCTGGTGGCAATCTTCTGATTTCTCTTTGAGAGATTGTCTTAGATTGTCTTCAGTTTTTCTTTTCTCTTCAATCTCTTGGGTAAATTTTATAACTCCTAATTCCATTTCATGTCTTACCATAATGACTTCTTTTGATAATTTTTCACATAACTTAGTTTTCTCAGTTAACTCTTCATTTGTATTACTTTCTTCACTTTGTCTTGCCAATTGCTGGAGCAGCTCCTTTCTCTTTTTCATAGAGAGACTTAATTTGTCTTTTAGTTCTCTCATGAATTCATCAGCTTGTTTGAGTCTTTCATTTAATTCATTGACTTCAAAGTTTGACTGTTCAAGATCCTCAAGGGCAGTTTTGAGTTGCTCCCTTAAACCATATGCATCCATTTGAACTTCCAAATCTTCCTCAAGCTGTTAGGCTCTATTAGGAGGAACTTAGCTCTGATACCAATTGTTGATAACTGAGAGGGGGGGTGAATCAGTTATCCAAATTATTTCTTCTTTTGAACTTTCTTATTAATCAATGCAGCATAAATTCAAACAAGCAAACATAACCATGAAATGAGAAACACATGACATAGTATTTTTGACGTGGAAACCCTATTAAGGGAGAAAACCACAGGGTGATTAACCCAAAATTATTCTCTGTTAGAAGAATAAGGAATTACAGAATGGCACTTGCCAATTAGGGCTCACCGCTCGAGCACACTGCTCACAAAGGAGGCACACTGCCTATAAGGAGACACACTGTCTACAAAAGAATGTTATACAATGCTTGAACTGATTAGAAGCATCCACATATGCTGGAGTTCAGTTCCGGTTAGGCTCAGTACACTGATTTGCTGCACTTCATCTTTCCTCTTCTCTTTATTTTGCTTTCCTTTCACATACCAGATCTCTCTTGCTGTTTCTGCTCTACTCTACACTTATTTGCATATTACTTCACAACAACAACTCTCACAACTAAATCCATCATGTATATATATCCGCACAAGTAATTTCATCACCTTTCTAGTCGGCACCCGGAATAGTCAATCTTTTCACTAATTCTGATCTGTCGGCTAAATCCTACCACATCAAGTAATGTGGATCAAGCATATACTTGTAGAAATCATTAATCATGTTGGCCAAGTATGTTTCATGCCTTCATAGCCTTTAACACCATCAGTAACCCATCCAAAAAGTAATCTGATGTTCTGTCAATCAGTTCTTCCTCTATTCACACTGTTACTCAGGAATCCGGTATTCAACTGTTTATATCTTTTTCCTTGTCCATCACCGGAGGCTAAATCCTTGGAATCGATTACTCAAGGTAGTCCTCTTGACTTCCCCAAATCCACACTATACCAAGATACTTCTTCTGAGAGATCCGGATCAGTCTATCAAACCTTGCCACATGCTCTGTTCTTGTTCACCTGACCACAATAATCTTCATTCTGACTTCTGGTAGAGACACATCATGACTTGCAGATATGTGGAATGACCTTTGTTGCCATCAATGACAACAACCATGAATCCATATAGTGTCTCTTGCCAATAGTACTTAGATAGATTATCGTTCTGTCTTCCGGTATGATTAGATACTGCACTACAGATGTGTGGAACAATCTTAGTTTCCATCAATGACAACTCCTATCAATGTTATACAGTGTCTCTTGCCAACAAAATTAACATATATATATATATATATCCATTCACTCAAACATATATGTATTCTAATCATATAATTACTCTAACATTTAATTTTTTAAATCACATATTTCTAATAATCCAAAACCACAACTTAACACATATAAAATGTCCAAATCCACATGCACGATAGTATCACCATAATAATAAAAGAATATATTTCACTAAATAATATGTCATAAAAACATAATAAGATATCTAAATAAATAGGTAGGCCTTACATCCTCCCCCTCTAAGGTTAGGCTTCCTCCTGGAAGCCCTCAAAGAGGTAAGGATATGAGGTCTAATCCATAACATCCTAATCTACAAGTATAATAACCATATAAATCTATCAAAAAGAGTAACAACATATTCAAATAACACAAATCATCCAAAACATAAAGATCATAGGCATGCATGTCTATCACTAAAGTATCCACACAAAAATAAAAGGGTTGGGTCTTACATCCTCCCCTCTTAAGAATTAGGCTTCCTACTAGAAGCCCTCAAGGAGGAGGTGTTGGGTCCCAAAACCACAACTCCACTTCCTAGGATAGAATCACACTCATAAGGCCAGAGTTGTCATCATGTAAGCATAATCAGTCCATCAACATAATATGGAGGGTTAAAGGCCAACTCTATAGGAGTGGGTTTCATCCCTCACACTTCGATCTCATCTTAGAATCTGAAGGGATATTCCAAGGGGTATACCTTAATAGATATTGAGTTCAAACCAGATGAACAACTAAAAATAAATGGACAACCAAACCCAACTCATTGTCTTGGTCCCAACGGCTATCACTGAACCAAAAACAATTGGCTGTCACAAAACCCTTATATAGATGACTCATCTGTGTGAATGTACATGCATAGGAAAGATGGTTTTTTCCCCTAAACCATAGGTGAATGATTTGTTTGATTTAAAATAGTAATTGATCCCTCTCCAATATGGACTGGTGCCTACTCCATCGGGCAATTGAGTCATAAGCAATAAAGAGGGAAGAAAAGGATTGAACCAGCATCAACAAAAAAATAAATGTATTCACATACATTTCTCAAATTATACTTCAAACATTGTGTTGGCAATAGACACTGCTTTGATGAATGATTGAATGTTGTCATTGATGGCAACAAAGAAAGGAGATTCCACTGGCATGACAAAGAGACTTTACTTCGGAAGGATAAATGACTAAGTATGGGTAGTATACATTGTATAGTGTAAATGACGGTGTTTGTGTCAGTATGCCTCCACAGTTGAAGATCATTATACATAATTCAGGCATGTGGCTCATAGCTATTTGATGATCATATGTTCAAATGTTAAAGTCTTGACTTTCTCTGGAAGTCATATTGCAAAATATCTAAGTCCAGGTGAATAGAGTTAAGTCAGGAACAATGCAAGTACTAGAGTAAAAGGGTCTGCATTCCTCTGGACTATTTTATATTTTGTCTTGCAGTTCTAAAGATATAATAAGTCCAAAATCAATGTTGGTTTTGAATCTTTGAGTCTCATATGGTTCGTAGTGAGAATTATGATGTGATAGATGAATTGGTCAAGCGTGTTCTTAAGGGACAAGCCAATAGGCTTATTAGATCTCTATGCGGAGAAGATATATTGTTTGAACAATCAATCTAAGTGGTTGAATGATTGGTGCTGACCTATATGAAGACTATTGAATGATTGTTTGGGTATGCATTGCAGATTGTGCACAAGTTCAAGCCAACAAGATATAACATTTGTATACATGGTTCATGTTTGGCTTGCCGACCTAATTATGAGACAAATCCTTCTTCTATCTTCTTTGCTATTTTCTTGGTAGTGAGCACTTCTTAGACAGTGAGTCCCAGGGTAGTGAGCCTTCATGTAATTCAACATTGTTATCATAATATATTGTGAGCTAACACTCACCATGGTTTTTCTCTTTTTGGGTTTTCCATGTAAAAATCCTAGTGTCTATGTGTTATGTCTTTATGGTTGCAGTTCTTATGTTTATTCTACTTTCATGTTATTGAATTTGGTAATTGGTTTAAGGAACAACAAAATAAGTGGTTTTGTAGAATACTAATTCACCCCCTTCTTAGTATTCTTTGTGTTCAACAATTGGTATTAGAGAAAGGTTTCTTGGATAAAGATTAATAGCTTGAGGAAGATTTAGGAAGGTGAACACATGGAAGTAAGAAGATATGGCATTTCTGCATAAGCAAATTATCTAGGTAGCATTAATGAACAACTACACGCTGCTCTTGAAGATTTGGACAAGTCTGGGGTAGATATTAAAGATTTGGTGGAAAATATCAAAGAAGCTGATGATTGCATTATGAAACTAAAGGAATAAGTCAAGAAGTCTCAGGATAGAAAGAAAGAGCTAAGTGAACAATTAAAAGTAGCAAATGAATCCATAGATAGTCTATCTATGCTAGTTAAAGAAAAGACAAAGGCTGAAGAACATCTAAATTGGGTTGTAAAGGATAAGTCTGAGGAATGTGAAAAGTTGGAAAAAGATGTATTACCCTTGACTTAGTATGATCTGGAAGCAGTAAATAGCTATAAGGAAAAATAAAAAAATAAGCTTTACAAAGCTTGAGGAGTTGATTGAAAGCCACAAGAGTTCAGATGACAAGTAAGGCTTGGGATTTTAGAAAGGAGAAAGTTCAAAATCAGGTCAAGCAAACATTGAGTTGAAGCAAAACAAGGGCAACCAATTCAAGAATCAAAGAAGAAGACCTAGAAGGCCTCCAGTCAGGAAGCCAAATGCTCAAAGGTACCCATCTTTCAATGGCCATTGTTTTAATTACAACAAGTTTGTCCATAAGGCTACTCAGTGTAGGAGTAGAATAGATCAGAATGTTCCATCATTCTCTGGTCAATATTTCAATTGCAAGAAAATTGGTCATAGATCAAATGAATGCAGAAGTCTTGTAAGAAATAGTTTTTACAATGCAAGGAATACTCAATTATTCAATGGAAAGTGTTTTGAATGCAATAGATTTGGACATATGGCTAATCAATGCAGATCAAGAACAAATCCAATTAATAGAAGGAATCAAGAACAAAGGAATGTGGTATGCTACAATTGCAATAAGTTTGGACATGTAAGATTTTGTAGAAGAAAGAATGAGAAGAGAGACTATCCTATAGAGAAGAGGGAAGATAAAGGAAAGAACAAGATTGATCCAATGGAAATCAAGAAGGAAATGAGCAAGGTCTAGATTAAGAAGGACATAAATGAGGTCGAGAATGAATCTGCACCAGTTTTTGGTAAAGATACTTCCTTGGGGAAGTAGATGGTGAGCTCTGGCTTAGGAGGAGCTGCAATGAAAATCTTAATCCCCTAGCTAGATTGTCAGTGCTGGGATCAGGCACGAAGATATGATGAAAAGATGCATATGACAGATCTTTTGAAAGAAATTCCAGTGAAAAAGGCTCAAATGCAAAGTAATCCTAATAGACTGTATTCTACAAAGATGTGTTTGATAGCTTTTTCAATAGGGGCATTTGTAGTGATTAGGTCAAGATAGATAAAGGATTAAAAAGAGGCTCATTTGATAGAAAATTTATTTTGCATTCAAACTCTCAAGTGTCTAAGGCAAACTGAAGTGAAATTCCAAGTGACTCAGTGATTTCCAAAGAAAATCAAGACAAGATCAAGGAAAACCCTAATTCGATGAAAAAAGGTATTTTTTAGATTCAAAACCCTACTGTACATTTATTTGAATCCTTGCAAAAATGGCAATACCACATGTGATTGATATAACCAAAAGAGCCCGACCAACGTTTAAGAAGCATCCATTCAAATCAATAGAGGTCGATCCAAATGGTGCATTTTTAGGGATTTTGTTTGGTGTGATGCATGCAGAGGATGTTAGGGCTTACATTCATGTTGCCCTAGAAGAACATGGTGATGGAAAATTCTCAAATCTATAGCTAAAACATTTAAGTGGTGACTAATTTGAGTTGAAAGAAGAATACAAGGCTTTGGAAGTGAAGAAATTCATTCAGTACAAAGACTTCCCTACATTTGTGGAGGATGAATGGGTCTGGTACATGTTGAGCAAGATCCACGATGAGTTCATGTGGCTCAAAAAGTCCTTTAAGATCACCAAGGATGCGATTAGAGCTGTGACATGATTAAACTCTACCGGTAATGTGCCTCTGTTAAAAGATGTGAAGAATAACACTGTGACAGAAGCAACTAGAGCCCTATTTGACAAGACGATATTAACATCCAATGATATTATAGACCATGCAGTAAGGTTTAGATCAATGGTAATTAGATACAATATCTATTTCTCCAATCAGGAGAACACTGTCTCTAGTACTACTATTTATACTACTTATCAGATGATTAAGGAAAATGCTGACTATGATCTCTATGAATTGCTATGACAACAGCTAATGGAAAACCTAAAGAAATCAAAGGAGACAAAATACCCATTCAAATTTGGTAAGTTGATCATCTGTTTATTCTTCTACTTCATGCAAGAATTACCCGGGATGAAAAACTTGTTCTGGTTAAACAATCAACCAAATTTAGTGCAAATTAGAGATCATTTAAGTAGAATAGGAAGCTATGAGGAACAAACCACATCCCTATGGGGTTACTTCAAAAATTTTCAAAGAATTATGCAATCTAGAGAAAGGATTCCTAAGGGAATTGTTGACAAATACAAAAATGACATATGCTTTATTGTTACAAAAGACCAATGTATAATGGAGTCTGTTGAGCCTAGGACAATTTAGATTATGCCAATGGGGTATGAAGTAGATGGACAAATACTAGATAACTATGCCCAACACAAGTTAGGCAAACCTAGGGACTCCAAAGAGGAAAGATTTGGAACCTATGAGGAGTTGTCAACAAAAGTCTTTATTGAATAGAGAAGGCTGAAAATTTCAAAGAAGGCCTGAAAAATGGCAGAAGAATATGCACAAAGAAAAGGTTTCACCAAAGAACAAATATCAGCTACAAGAGCTAGAGTTGAAGCAGAAAAATTAGCTAAAGAAAAGGAGGAGCAAGAAAAGGAAGCAAATAAAGCTCCAGAAGTTCAAAAGACACAACAAGAGGCACCTGCTGCACCAAAAAGAAGAACAAGAAGTGTTGGTTCCTCTGGAACAACATCTAAATCTTTTGATATTCCCTCCACAACAAATGTAAAAGAGCAAACATGCAAGAGAAAGAAGACCAAAGGTTAAAGAGTGTATGTCAGTGTTGATCCAATTGATGATGAGGAAACAAAATCAGATGAAGAAGTTAAGAAAATGAAAAATGAGGCAACAAAAGCCTCAAGGAGAAACAAGGAAAAGCCATCCAGTAAGAGCAAAACTAAGAGAAGGCCAAGGAAATATGAGTCTCAAACATGAGAAGCCACTATAAGTTTTGAAGATGTCCTAAAGGCCATAACAGTTGATGGAAATCTGAAACCCATAGCCCAACTATATGATGAGATGAGGATCCAGACAAGAGGATCATTGAGACTGATGTCATTAGATACTTGGACATCTACAACAAAGCCCTTATTGAGATAATTACTGATCTTCCAAACACCTTGGGTAGTATAATGTCTGCAAGAAAAGAAGCTACTATGATAAATGATATTAAACTTAGAGAACACATACTAATAACGTTATGTCTAGAGATCACTCCTGAAGACAAAACAAAAATTTCAAAAGCGCTTAGAAAGGAGTTCAAAACAAAGAAAAGAATGAATATTCCTATGTTAGATGACATTGAGAAAGTAGTGAAGGAAATTGAGGAAATCACTTTGAGAGTATTAAAGGAACATCATCTTCCAACTATACATGATAGAGAAGAAACAAATATTGGAAATGATACATCTATTCCTAATGTGAACATGGATCAAGGTGGTGAAGAGCCGAAGGAGAAAGAAGATTCAATCCCTTTCACTAGTCTGGAGACTGCCATTGAGGATCAATCTAAGACTGAGGAACAAAACAAAGAAGATGAACAAGCTAAGATGAGCCCTACTTTAGAGCAAAAAGCTGATGAAAATAAAGATATGGATTTAGATCCTTCGAAACCAAACCAAGAAGAAGTCTCTGGTATAGCAAGAGACACTGCGGAGTCTATCAAGGAATTCTTGGAGAGAGAAAAACAAGTCTTGGATGAGCCTAAGTTTTTGTAGGGACCAATAAACTTGGACTTAATGTCCCCAGTACAGAAATTTATATTGGTATCAATTGTGCAAGCAAAGGCATAGGAAGAAATTTTGAAGTCACACATATAGGATAGTGAACTGATTGGTGAGGCATCCAACATTTTGGAGAGGCTGATGCCATCATATTAAAAGTACACTTCAATGTCTTCAATAAATCAACTCAAGGGACTCATAAACTCTATAAGTATGCATTTTGAATCTTTTGAAAAGTCTGCAGAAATAAAAGTGAAGAAAGAGTTTGATGAGAAAAGATTAGTTGAGTTGAAGTCCATGTTAGCAAATGATAAAACTCTGTTGAACATTGGAATAAAAAATATATAGAGTGCCATCAAAGAAGCCTGTGACTTATACAAATTGTGCGTATCATGGCTAGAAGCCATAGAGGAGTTAAGAGAAAAGATAAAGGACCTAGAATTGTAGTTGACAAATATCTCTAAGTCATTTGACCTAGCAGTCGAGTCAATAAGTTGCAAATAGATGCAAGTTATCAAAATTCATGATGATTTAAGTGATTTAATGATTAAGAGGGGCCAAATGAAAAATAGAATGTCAATTGAGAGGATTGATAGGTCCCCAAATAGATTCAATGAAAAATCTTGTAGAAGAAGCCTTGAAAGCAAAAGCATTAATTGATACACCTCCAGATGTGCAAAAGGCAGAAAAATTAGTTTTCTCGTAAATGGTCACATTCAAATTTTGGAAAGAGATAAGAAATGATGGGATGAAGAGATCACACAATTAAAGATTGTGTACATGGATATTCTTTCACCTACAACTAATTATGTTAAAGATTGTATGTGTACATATGCGGTAGAGTATGACAATTTTGATTTTTGACAAAATTTTGACCCTTGTACATACACCTTTGCCATTGATGTCAAAGGGGGAGAAGAAGATCAGTGAAAAATGGGAAAACATCTAAGGGGGAGAAGAAAAATAGAGTATATTTAGAAAGGGGGAGCAGACAAGCATTTTTCACTAAGTGCTACCATTAATGCCAAAGGAGGAGATTATTGGCAAGAGACATTGCTCTGATGAATGATTGAATGTTGTCATTGATGGCAACAAAGAAAGGAGATTCCATCGGCATGGCAAAGAGACTTTACTCTAGAAGGATAAATGGCTAAGTATGGGCAGTATACATTATATAGTGTAAATGACAGTGTTTGTATCAGTATGCCTCTGTAATTGAAGATCATTATACACAATTCAGGCATGTGGCTCATAGCTATTTGATGATCAAATGATCAAATGTTCAAATGTTCAAGTCTTGACTTTCTCCAGAAGTCATATTGCAAAATATCTAAGTCTAGTTGAATAGAGTTAAGTCAGGAACAATGCACAGTACTAGAGTAAAAGGGTCCACATTCCTCCACTGTTGCATGT
The DNA here is from genome assembly GCA_027924645.1 of Cunninghamia lanceolata. NCBI lineage: Eukaryota > Viridiplantae > Streptophyta > Pinopsida > Cupressales > Cupressaceae > Cunninghamia > Cunninghamia lanceolata. The sequence continues at coordinate 6,359,311 of BSBN01000379.1, forward strand.
TTTGTCCTACAGTTTTGAAGGTATAATAAGAAGTCCAAAATCAATGTTAGTTATGAATCTTTGAGTCTCATATGGTCTGCAGTGAGAATTATGGTGTGACACATGAATTGGTCAAACGTATTCTTAAGGGACAAGTCGATAGACTTATTAGATCTCTATGTAGAGAAGATATATTGTTTGAACAATCAATCTAAGTGGTTTACTGATTGGTGCCAACCTATATGAAGACTATTGAATGATTGTTTGGGTCTATATTGTAGATTGTGCACAAGTTCAAGTCAACAAGATATAACATTTGTATACATGGTTCATGTTTGGCCTGCCGACCTAATTATGAGACAAATCTTGCAGTGAATACATATACTTGATGGATTTCAGTGTTGAATGTGTGGAATGATATGTGAGGTGTGCGAATTCAATGTGTATGTAATCTAAAGCAGAGTTGTGACCAGAAAAAGATAGTAAGGGCATAAGAGTAGAGTTTATGTAAAGTAGAACAAAAAATGTAGAGAAGACATTATGAAGACATTTGAGTATGTATACTAAGCTATAAATGAAATTGTACCCTAGTATTCTGTAGATGCATTTGTAGTAGTCATCTCCTAGTAGTAAGCCAATCCTTCTTCTATCTTCTTTTCTATTTTCTTGGTAGTGAGCCTATTGCAATGAGCACTTCTTGGACAGTGGGTCCTAGGGCAGTGAGCCTTCATGTAATTTGGTATTGTTATCATAATATATTGTGAGCTAACACTCACCATGGCTTTTCCCTTTTTGGTTTTTCCACGTAAAAATCCTGGTGTCTATGTGTTATGTCTTTATGGTTGTAGTTCCTATGTTTATTCTGCTTTCATGTTATTAAATTTGGTAATTGGTTTAAGGAACAACAAAATAAGTGGTTTTGTAGAATACTGATTCACCCCCTCTCAGTATTCTATGTTCAACACATTGAACATACTTAATTATCCAGAACCAAACTACAATGACTCATTTGCAACAAAGAGATGACTCAAAACAAAGATTATATTGAATTGAGTGTTGTCACACATTATCAAATCTCTATTATAATCACAGCAGTAAATGTGGTGAAGGAAAAAAACAAAGTTGTGACTATGCATTCCCCTAAATCACCGCAAATAGTCATGGAGACATACAATTGCATGAAGTGTGCATTACAATCCATTCCTACACTACATCAAACACATTCCTCCATTCAATGCCCTGATTGTTTTGATTTGAAGCCCTAAAATTATCCTGAGGCACTGCAGACCATATAATTGGTTCAGTCACATACTAATTTTTTTTTTCACATGTATATAACACTCTACTCACTACACAACTCTAGGTGCTGAAATTGAGTCAACATGCCAAGCCCATGCTGTAATAAAAACAGCCCAAAGCCTCTGTTAGAAGATCAACAGATTTCCTAGGAGCCTCTGCCTTGCATACTGATTTTGTCCTTGGAAGGTTCTGCATAAAATATTAACCACTGAAACACTTCATCTTTTTCATTAAGTACCTATGAATTGAAAGCATGCACTATTTTAGCTACTATCTTGACATCTTCAATTCTACATTCATGGTGGCCAAGGAGCAAAAGGGCATTTAAAATAAAAGCCCACCAAAAGTGTCTGTAAAGCTTTTACAACACTTTAAAATATTTCAAGATTCACTTTAAAATATTTTAAACTATTACATTTATAGTCAATGCTTTACATTTGATTTTATACTTTAATTTTTCCTTATCAGAAAAATCCTTCCATCACAAACTTTCCTCTTTTCTATCTCTTTAACACTTCCATTGGCAAATCACCCTATCAACGAACTTGAGAGACCACAAACCATCTAGGCCTCTCATCGGTCAGTGAAATTTCCCCTTCGTGAACCACCTTTCTTTGTTTACTTATCATTTTACTTTTCTTTTCACCTTATCGATGAATCTTTCTTTATACGAACCATGCCTTAGCAATCTTCTTTTGTCTTATTTTATCAGCAAAGTTAGAAGTTTGCAAACTTCCAACTTCACCAATGGAGAAAAGGCTGCAAGAAAAGGTAAAAGCATAAGGAAGTTGGTGACAAAAAGAGGAAAGAAAGAAATGGATGAGTCTTGTCGATGAAGTTGGAGTTTTGCGAACCCCCAAGTTTGCCGATGGGGGTTTTTGCTGATAGAGTGTTGTCGATAGCCTGGGTTGGCAAGGAGATGGGTGGAAATTTGTCTAAGGATGAAAAAGACAAAGGAGAAAAAGACAAGTGCCTTCATTGGCAAAAGCATGAGTTTGTGAACCATTGGGTTCACCGATGGGTGAAGTTGCCGACAAAGGAGGATAGAGGAAAAGAAAAAGAGACAAGGATGAAGTTCTTCATGGGGAGAATTCACCGATGTGCCATAGTAGAGAGAACATAACATAATCACATTATAGATATTTTTATTGAACTATCTATATACATTCCCATTTAACTCATGTCAAACCATAAATACTTCTCTATTTTTATTAACATCACCATAAAAAATCTTGGGGAATCACATCTAACCAAACAAAACAGAGAAGAGACCAAGACATTCAATTAACAATCATCACATGTACTATAACAATATAAAGATTAAAATATATTGTCTATTTATAAGAGCTTGTGGAGAAAAGTGTGTATGGAGTCTAGACTATGGAAATATCATGTCTTTAGTATATTTTTCTAGACTCTATTATCTAGTTACATACAAAAGTTTTATCCTTGGACCTTGACTTTGTCCTCCAAATTTTTTTTTGTGTCTCTTTTTGAAGATGTTGAATGAATATTTTACAATAGTCCATAACCATCCTATTAACAGGTAATGTCTACATTACAAATTTAATTGTGTAGTCATCCACAATGTTAGTGAATGATTTTCCATAGAACCTTGGATTATATGTACTAGAAACCACTAGGTGTTGGTAACAATAAGGCTAGTAAAGGAGAATTAAATTAATTTTCTCCAAATCACTGTCAATTGTGTTACAATACCAATTCCATGCATCAATTTGAATTTCAAGTTTTTCATACATACAATTATCTCTAGGAAATTCAACTCACAATCCAAAGTAGTATGCATCATTTGTAAATGTAAAAAGTGTCAATTCTTGACATGATACATGTTTGAGTTGACAAAGGCAAGTATATTTATTAATTATGAGAACTGCAAAGAAATAACATCATGCATAGCCATACACAAATAAAATTGTCTATCATACTGTTATACCTCTTTGAACTCTATTTTTAATATTTATTGAAATTTCTAATTTGAAAAGGGTAGAGAGTTGAAGCTCAAAGTTGCAAGAGAAAATGAAAAAAGTAGATGTCAAAAATCATCAATATCACATAGTTAAATCTAGAAGCATGAATGAAAACAATAAAAAGTAGTTGAACTTGATTTTTCTACAGAATTTTCTATTACAAATTTAAATTTTACTTGGTAACTTAATTTCTTCATATAGTTGCCATAATGAATGCCATTACTTTTAACTTTTACTATTTCTTGAGTCTTCTACTATTTGATGCTCAGTGATGCAAGTTAGCAGTCTTAATCAAATTATAAATTTGCACTTCAACAAGTTAACCTTTTAACCTAACTTCATCACTTTTCTAATATTTCCAAGACAAATGCCAAGTACATGTATATTTATGAAACATGTATATAATTGATTCACCCATGATTGAAACTGTTGGAAACAATCCGAGCAACTGAGAGGTGGGGGTGAATCAGTTATTCCTGAACTTTAACTTTTACAACTTCTTTACAACTAGATTAATGATGATAGCATTAAAGCATTAATCAACACATGAGCAAAAACAATATGGACACATAACACCATAATTTTAACGTAGAAAACCCGATTAAGGGAAAAACCATGGTGGGGGTTAACCCACAAAAATGCATACCCTATTAAAAGTACTTCAGAAAATAGAAGGCAAATGCCTTTGGGCACACTTCCGAGAGCTCACTACTTAAGAAGAGGCTCACTGCCTATAATAAATTATGATTTACATAGAGATAATGAACTGAGAAATAGCATCTATATTCATGCCTGAATCAGTCCCTTTGAAGGCTCAAAAAACTTCTTCTCCTATCTTCAAATTCTTCTTCACTGACTTTTCACTCTATACCTCCTTCGCTCCTCTTCTGCTCTGCTCTACTTTTTGATCCTTTATTTGGATTTAACTCATTTTTCAAGGATACTTTTCAATGAATCATCAACAAGTATTTATATACTTCATCAAACTTGGAATAATCAACAAGGTCGGCTAAACTCAACGCAGATCTTCACACTGTTGGACAAACATAATTGAGACTTGAATCTTCCTCTATTAACACACCATGCTTCATAACATGCTCTTTAGATCATCCGCAACACGCTAAGACCATCCGGTCGGCCAAGAACAGGGAAGAATAACAACCTCAAAGTAGAAATCTTCAACAACAAGCTCAACCTTCAATGCAAACCTTCAACACAATAGCCACACAATCCAGAGGCCTCCACAAGCACATTGAATTCATCAATCACATCCACTCTATACCAAATTGCTAGAATCATTTGTATCCTCCTCTGAAACCTCAAGAACACTATCTGCCATGACTATCAAACTAGAAAGATTTCTTGCAGACCTCCAAACCACAAACCACTCAAGTTGAGGGAACACACCAACATCCCAGACATGCCTCTTGATCCATAGATCATAGAGTGGTAATACCAGACTAATTTAGACCAACTTCTTGTCACACTGTCTCTATTGAATATTGCAGAATCCAGTTCTACTCACATGGCCATAACTTCTTCAAATCTTCATGTGGATTTCTCAAATCTTAACTGGACCAACCTCTAACAATCCTCTACATAACCATATGGTCTGCATGTATTGACTGTCATTAATTTTCTCAATATCCTCAACAATCTGGTCTTCTATACAGACAACAAGATACAATTGACACCAATGACAACAAGGATATGTTGACATCAATGACAACACCACTTAGGCACATATTTGCAACAATCTCCCCCTTTATCATTGATGGCAACATATGATGTGAAAAACTAAATTCAACCATCAAGACAATAACTTCTCCCCCTTTCCTTTCTCACTTCTGCAATTTCTTTCTTTACTGCTCCCCCTTACATTAGCAACTAGTTTTTTACATGATTTCTCTCCCCCTTTGACATCAATGGGAAAGGGCACATATTTGCTATCTTTTCTCCCTTTTTCTTTAGACTGATCCCAAAATTTGTATACTGACTACTCCCCCTTTGAGTAGTACCTCCTTAATATCAATCTGGATCATAGGATATGAATGTGAATTCCAACATCTTAGTTCTGATTAGGAGGGGTAATAACCCCTAACTTTTCTCTAAGATACTCAAAAGTATCTTTGGGAAGAGGCTTAGTGAAGATATCTGCAATCTGATCTTTGGAAGACACAAACTCCAACTTGACTTCATTCTCATTAACTTTATCCCTTAAGAAATGAAACTTGATAGATATATGTTTTGTCTTTGAGTACAATATCGGATTCTTTGAAATGCTTATAGCACTTGAATTATCACAGAAAATTGTGACTGGCTCCTCAAACACAACTCTGATGTCCTTCAACATTTGCTTCATCCATAGAACTTGAGAGTAATTATTTTTTGCTGCTATATACTCTACCTCTGTAGTAGATAGAGAAATTGCCCCTTTCTTTTTGCTCATCCAAGATACCAATCTTCTTCCCAAGAAGAATGCACCACCACTAGTACTTTTTCTGCCATCAATATCTCCTGCCCAATCAACATCTATATATGCATAAAGAGTGAAGTCATTGTCCTTTGGATACCACAATACATAATCAATTGTCCCCTTGAGATATCTAAAAAATCTTTTGACTACTACAACATGGGATTCTTTTGGATCAGCTTGAAATCTGGCAACAAGTCCAACTACAATCATGATGTTAGGTCTAGTCTGAGTCAAATAAAGCAATCCTCCAATCATTAATCTATACCTTTTCTAATTTGCCTTGGGGGAGTCATCACCTTTGCTTAACTTACATTCGGTTACCATAGGAGTACCTACTGGCTTTGAATCTTCCATTCCAAACTTCTTCAACAATTCTTTCACATATTTGGACTAAGATGTGAAAATACCTTTATCTGTTTGAACAATTTGTAGACCTAGGAAGAAATTCATCTCACCAAACATTGACATCTCAAACTCACTTTTCATCTGATTAGAAAATGCTTTGCACATGCATTCATTTCCACCAAAAATAATATCATCAACAAAGACCTCAAGAATCAGAATGTCCTCATGATTTATCTTAAAGTACAGATTACTGTCAGTAGTACCTTTGCTAAATCCTAGCTTAAGTAGATGCTTATTCAATCTAGCATACCATGCTCTTGGAGGTTGCTTGAGTCCATACAAGGCTTTTCTTAGTCTGCAAACCATATCTCTCTGATTAGACAATTGGAATCCTTCTAGTTGTTCAATGTAGACTTCTTCCTCCAAATCTCCATTTAGAAAAGCTGATTTGACATCCATCTGATAGACTTTAAAATCTTTGAAAGCAGCAAAAGCAAGAAATAATCTGAGTGCATCTATCCTTGCCACCGGAGCAAAATTTCTTCAAAATCAATTCCTTCCACTTGAGAATAACCTTTACATACCAACTTGCCTTGTTTCTTACAACCTCACCATCTTCATTTAGTTTATTCCGAAAGACCAATTTAGTTCCAATCACATTTTTGATCTCGAGTCTAGGAACAAGATCCCAAGTGTGATTCTTTTCAATTTGCATCAATTCTTCTTCCATTGCCTTAACCCAATTTTCATCATTGCAAGCTTCATTTACTGATTTAGGTTCAATCTTTGAAATCAAACAAATCTCTTCTTGATCTTTAGCAACTCTTCTCCTAGTTGGAACACCTCTATTTTTATCTCCTTTGATTTGATCTTCAGGATGATTCATCCTTACATACCTGGGAGTTTTGGGAACTGTTTGAACTTCTATTTCTTGATCTTGTTCCTCATCTTTTGCAATAATCTCTTGAGTTACTGGTGTTACCAGATCAATCTAAATTTGGGTTTGGATTTAAACTTGTCTTCCTTGATTTTGACTTTCATCTTGATCATCTAAATCATATCCGCAATACCTAGAGTGACCTTATTTGCTTTCATGAACTTTAACATTAGCACTTTCAACAATATTTTTCAATCTTTTGTTGAAGCACCGGTAAGCTTTACTTTGAGTTGAGTATCCAAAAAATATTCCTTCATCACTTCTTGCCTCAAACTTGCCTAAATCCTCATCTCTTTTGATATAACATTTACTACCAAAAACTCTAAAATATCTCACAGTAGGAGGATGACCCAACCATAGTTCATAAGGAGTCTTACCATAATTTCCTTTGATCTACACCTGGTTAAGAGTGTAGACAACAGTACTCACAGCTACCCTCCAATAAACTTGTGGAACATTTGTTTCCATCATCATGGTCCTGGAAGCTTCTTGAATGGTCTGGTTCTTCCTTTCCACAACTCCATTTTGTTGAGGAGTCCTAGGAGCAGATAACTATCTTTTTATTCCATGCTTTTCACAAAAAGCATCAAACTCACCGAAAGTGAATTCTCCACCTCTATTAGATCTTAGACACTTCAATTTCCCACCAATCTCATTTTCAACCATCATCTTGAACACCTTAAACTTATCAAGGGCTTGTAATTTTTCTTTTAGGAAGGTTACCCACATCATTGGGGAGTAGTCATCAATCAACAACATGAAGTATCTGTCTCCTTGTACACTCCTAATTCTAGTAGGACCATAGAGATCAGTATGTACCAGTTCCAATCTCTCACTTGAACCTTGTTCCTTACTTTTGAATAAAATTTTGTTCTATTTACCCAATTGACATTCTCTGCAAATGCTATTTGGTTTCACAAGTCTTAGAAGATCTCTTACAACTTGAGTGGAACTTATTTTGACAATGTTATCAAAATTCACGTGACACATCCTCCTATGCCATAACCAACTTTGATTTGTTTGAGCAATCAAACAACTTTTTCCTAAACTACTTAAGTGAAAGATGTTACCTCTAGTTTGAGTACCGGATGCAATTTCAGTTCTGGAACTTTTCAAGATTCTTCATTTTCCATCCTTAAACTGGAGATCATAACCCTTGTCAACCAACTGTCCAACACTTAGTAGATTATGTTTCAGTCCTTCCACATACAGAACATCATTGGTGTTGTTCTTACCATCAAAAGAGATGGATCCTCTGCCATGAATTCTACCAGCTGAGTTGTCTCCAAATTTCACAAATCCACCTTCATAATTTTCAAAACTCACAAACTTACTCTTGTCACTAGTCATATGATGAGAGCATCCACTATCAATCACCCATTCATCCTTTTCAACAACCTAAGTAGCCAAGGCACTTTCCACATTTGTACAACTAGCAGATTCAGTAGATATTGGATCTTCTTCTTTAATTGCAATGAACACCCAATCACTTTCACCATGATCAGATTCATCATTTGTGACTCCTTCTCGAGCTTCTTGGACATAGTAGCAATTCTTCTAATTTTTGTATCTGTTAGGGTTTAGTTTTGAAAATCTCTTCGGATACCTTGAAGCAAAATGACTAATCTTATTACAAGCAAAACATTTGAGTGGCAACTTTCCTTCATAGTTATCAGATCCTCTTGGCATCTGTTTGGCAATGAGAGCTTCAAGATCTGCAGTCTCATTTTCATCATCTTCAAGATCCTTCCTTGTTTTGATAAATCTACTTGATTTTATTGAAGAACCTTCACCCGGATCATATCTTTGCTTTCCATGCACACTGGCCTTGAATGCTAATTTAGACTTAGGAAGAGAATCACCAAATTCACTTAATTCAAAAGCTAAAATTTTTCCAACCAGGTGATCTCTTGTAACATATGAGATAGTCTTGATCTCCTCTACAGCAGCAACCTTATGTCTGTATGAATTAGGAAAAGATCTGAGCACTTTTGACACAATATCTAATTCATCCAAAATTCCTCTAGCACTCCTAATCCCACACACAAGTTCATTTATGTTTTGCATGTAGATTGTGATGTTTTCATCTTCACTCATCCTTAGATTTTCAAATTTTCCTCTCAGACTTTGTAGTTTAGCACATTTGACATATTTATCTCCTTCATATAGATTCTCCAACTTCTTTCATATTTCATGAGCCATTTTTAGTCAAAAAACATTTGTCATTTCTGAATCAGTTAGGGCACTCAACAAGACTTCTTTATCTCAAAGGTTGTTTTTAGCATCCTTGAGTTCATCTGGAGTTGCAGGACCTTTCTCCAAAGGTTCATACTTATCTTTGGTTATTAACCAATAAGCATCACCTATGCATTGTAAATGACATTCCATGCAACTCTTCCGAATAGAGTAATTTGTTCCATCGAATCTTGGACTATCCTTCTTGTAAGTCAACATCCTAGATCTCCTCGAGCGGTTAAGCTCCATTTTAGAGGAACTTGGCTCTGATACCAATTGTTGGAAACAATCCAGACAACTGAGAGGGGGGGTGAATTAGTTGTCCCTAAAATTTAACTTTTAAAACTTCTTTACAACCAGATTAATGATGATAACATTAAAGTATTAATCAACACATGAGCATAAACAATATGAACACATAAAACCATAATTTTGACGTGGAAAACCTGCTTAAGGGAAAAACCACGGTGGGGGTTAACCCACAAAAATGCATACCCTGTTAAAAGTACTTAAGAAAATAGAAGGCACATGCCTTCGGGCACACTGCCCAGAGCTCACTGCTCAAGAGGAGGCTCACTGCCTATAATAAATTATGATTTACATAGAGATAATGAACTAAGAAATAACATCTATATTCATGCCTGAATCAGTCCCTTTGAAGGCTCAAAAAACTTCTACTCCTATCTTCAAACTCTTCTTCACTGACTTCTCACTCTATACCTCCTTCGCTCCTCTTTTGCTCTACTCTACTTTTTGATCCTTTCTTTTGATTTAACTCATTTTTCAAGGATACTTTTCAATGACTCCTCAACATGTATTTATATACTTCATCAACCTTGGAATAATCAACAAGGTCGGATAACCTCAATGTGGATCTTCACACTGTTGGCCAAACATAATTGAGACTTGAATCTTCCTCTATTAACACACCACACTTCATAACATGCTCTTTAGATCATCCGTAACACGCTAGGACCATCCGGTCAGCTAAGAACAGGGATGAATAGCAACCTCAAAGTAGAAATCTTCAACAATAAGCTCAATCTTCAATGCGGACCTTCAACACAATAGCCACATGATCCAGAGGCCTCCACAAGCACATTGAATTCATCAATCACATCCACTCTATACCAAATTGCCAGAATCATTTTTATCTTCCTCCAGAACCTCAAGAACACTATCTGCCATGATTATCAAACTAGAAAGATTTCTTGCAAACCTCCTAACCACAAACCACTTGAGTTGAGGGAACACACCATCATCCCAGACATGCCTCTTGATCCGCAGATAATAGAGTGGTAATACCAGACCAATCCAGACCAACTTCTTGTCACACTATCTCTACTAAATACTACAGAATCTGGTTCTACTCAGATGGCCATAACTTCTTCAAATCTTCGTGTAGATTTCTCAAATCTTAACTAGAGAAACCTCTAACAATCCTCTACACAGCCATATGGTCTGCATGTATTGATTGTCATTAATTTTCTCAATATCCTCAACAATCCAGTCTTCTGTACAGACAACAGTATAGGATATAGATGACACTGATGACAACAAGGATATGTTGACATCAATGACAACACCACTTAGGCACATATTTGCAACAAAAACAATAAATAGTAATAAAGTTTTGAACATGTAGTACAAATAAATTCACTAATGGCAAACAACTACATTAAATTGACTCTGCCATCACCTGTAGTGTAATTATTAAGATATTGAATGGGCATTGGCTAATCTAGGTGGTTTGTCACTTGGCTTCCAAAGTTTCAATATTTGATATTATGGATTTGATTGCAAAATATAGCTAATTAAATATTAAGGTATTGCATCCTATTCTATCAAACATGTGACATTATTACCAATCAAGATAAGGATTCACCCACCGTTTGATCTTCTATATTTTCTTGCAAATGGATGTTGTACATTCTCACACAATATATATAGCATCATTTGTGAAGAATAACAATTTTTTTTAATTTAAAAATAGGTCTAGGAACTTCTATAAATTTATTGGAATCTTCCTTCTATGTTAGTGGTTGTTTCCTTTTTCATTTCTAGTGATCAAGATGATTCAATTGATCCCTTTCCATGTTTCTCTCTTCTCTTGCAAGTGGGAAATGGTTGGTTTAGCTAGATATGAGCAACCAAAACTAGAGAAGGTGTTTCTGATTGAATCCCCTCTGTTTGATGATGTTGTTTGAGAAATTATTGGTCATGATATTCTCTTAGAATTTCTTCAAAAAAAAAAAGTTCAGCGACATTATCTCTACATTTTTGTCAAATTTAGTGGACTTGCTTAATGACCCAGGTCTACCAAAGATGATTGGTAAAGGAATGATTTAGAAATCACTTATCCCTAGGGATAAGCTTGATTTAGATTTAAATGAGTATGATTATAATGCGAGACCATGGGATAGGGTTGGGATTTTTCCTTTACATGTGTTAGAGCACTTGACTGCAGCTAATTTTGCATTGTTGAGGAGGAAAGGAGAGCACTTATTAGAGGCTTGTTGGAATCTTTTGATAGGGCCCTTATAATACATATTGATTTACGAAGGGCAAGGCTTGTTGTTTATGCTACATCTTTTCTTCTTCAAGTGGTAGTTTTTAGGGGACACACCAATAAGGGCCATTAAAAACTTTGTTTTGAGTTTTCAAAAAAAATTACATCTTTTGAATTTTCCTTTATCTACACACCCTTTATCCAAGGTTCATGTTAGGGGACCTTGGCTCAGGGCCATATAAGTAATCCTCTATAAACTCTTATGTTTATTATAATATTATAATATGGGACCTTATCGATGTAAATTGTAATTGTAGTCATCCTTTTAATTTTTTGTTTTATTATCTATTATTTTCATTAATAACATAATTTTAGAACTTTTATTATTTATGATTATTGGTTAATTCTAGAAGTATCATTATGTAGAATATTTGTAAAAAAAAGGTTAATTTGAATCATTCACTTGTTGACACTTGTCTCTATTTCAAAAACTTTATGTACAAATTTGGGTGTGTTATAATTTCAGCCCAGAATAGATCTTAAGTCATTGATCTGCGATCATCCGATGGTGTAAATTTATCAAATTATTCAATCTTTTTAAATCTATAAATTTATCATGTAACCAATCATTATCATTTATCATATGATATTTTTTCCAGCCACATTATGTTTTTTTTAAAAATCACCAGCACATTCACTAAATAATTAATTTTATATTTTTGAATATTTATATAATGTGTGACCAAACTTATTTTGTTTTTTGAATACAACTATAATTCACCAACAAAATTTTTAAAAAATCTATCTATAATTCGCTAGCTAAAACCACCAATGTGGAAAAATTTAAAAAAACTCATTAATGAATTTTTTCTTCAAAAATAGACAACATTCACCACAAAAATTACTGCCTCAAGCTAGGATTTGCCAGAATTTATAGGTTTTTTAGAGGGCTTCCTTAAAGTTATCACTACCAAAAAGAAGGCATGGGGATGAATAGTGAGGGAGCATCTGTCAAAAAAGAGCCAATAAATGTAGGAGTTAATATCCATTAGTAAGGTGAATCCTTCAAGTGGTGAATTTAGTGAGAGGGTGGTGTATTGACAAAATCTGCAGCTGGAGTTATGCAACTAATCTAGCCTTTGAGAGTTTAATGTTGATCCAATCATTTTGGCATGGATAGGATGAAGGAATGATTAGGTGGAGATCAAGTAATCCACACCTTTTCATCTTCACTAGTCCAACTATCAAGGCTATTCTCTTGCCTCAGCTCCTTATGTTCTTTCTACAGAAGGATTTCCCAATCCCAATCCCTTATCAAGGGGATATCTCTTCCCAACTCTTTTCACCAAGTGGTTAATGGTCATTTTTATGATGATTCTTTCCTCACTCTCAGTGAGGAAGAAAATAATGTCAAGCAGGCCTTGTATTGCCAAGATATTTTTTTAAGTTTCTGGTTTGAGTGTTTAATAGCAAAGGACCCAATGTTATAAACAATCTTTTATTCTTATGCCAAATTGGTTAGACAATTTTGTTTGGAAATGGATCGAGCATGGGGAATTTTTTCATTTCTTGGGCATTCCCTTTACTTTTTAGGCTTCTCCTTCGATGCTCTAGCAAACTTTTGTTGCTAGAATTGAAAATAAGCTCAACTACTAGATTACTAAGCCTCTCTCTTTGGTTTGTAAGTTCCAAATTTGTTCTAAAATCTTGGCTGCCACTCATGTTTATTATTCCTCTTGTTGGGTATCTTCAAAGGCTACCTATTTGAGAATTGATAAAATACTCAGAGACTTTCTCTGGACTTCCAGTGATGGGCACTAAGGTTTTCATCATGATGTTTGGGAATTATATTATCTTCCTCATGATGCTGATGGTTTAGGATTACTTTCAATCCATCGACAAGGAATTGACTTATGTGCCAAATGGATTATTAAAGCCTTAGAGGGAAATTAATCCTAGAAAATTCTCATCAGGTATTACATTAGCTCTAGTGTGCCTTCAAGCTGACTAGCTCAGAAAGGCCTAGATTTTGGTACTCTCTCACCATGAGGGAAACCGTTAAGATTTAGGGCACATTTGTTATCAAGAACATTTGGAAATCCTAGGAAGCTATTAATCCTTGGATTTTTTGGGTGGGAAAAGATTTCTATAATGACTTTTCTATCAATCAACAATCTATTTGGTGGCCTCCTATTCTCTATTGTCAATCTGGCTAAAGTCTCATGGATTCATGCCTTGAAATTCTTTAAAAGAGGCAACTGAGTGTTGTTAGATTTCATTAATAGAGCCACCAAGAATTTTCTCTCTTGGCTAGAATTTAAAATGAAATTTATTCTTGTTAATCAAGACTAGGAGACTTTCCATTCTATGATTGATGTTCTTCCTTTGTAGGCAATTCGCAAGATTGGGGTTAGATCTTGTAAACTTTGGTAGAAGGATTGGAAATGGTATCCAAATACACCTTTTTGGAATTATAGTAAAGGCTATTTATGGATATCTCCTCATCTTCCTATAGTTGTAGCTGAACCATTGTTGGTAGCTTTAGTCTTGTCTTGGTACATTGTATTACCAGTTCTAGTGTATCTGGTTGCCTAGTCTAGAGTCTAAGTTGGCTCACTTTACCTGTTGCATTATTTATCAAGGTCTTCCTCTTGGTTCTAATTTGACTCACATGAGAATTCTTAATCCTTGTTTCCCATTATCTGGACAAATTGAGATTCTCTGGCATCTTTTTTGGTTTTGCACCAGAGCTCAGAAAGATTGGAATTGGATTCATGATTTCTTTGAACCCTTTTGGTCCACTCCTTTTACTTGGCATATGGTTTTTCTTAGAGACTATCCTTGTCTTCCATTCAAGTATATATAGATTTGGCATGCTTTTAGGGTGGAAATTCTCTTTAGTAAATTTGGAAAGATGGAAATGTAGCTTTCTTTTCAAGATGCTTTGTTGATGTTCATTTCTCTTTGTATACTAAATTCATGATTTTCTCTAATTTGCTTATGCAGATTCAGGTGCAAGCTCATAAAGTTGCACATAGGTTGCTCATATTCAGGAACTTTTGGACCATTGGGGGAATTCTCCGTGCACTATTGCTAGAGTTCCACCTTACCCCTCTTCTCTCTAGAGGGCATTGGTGTGGTCCGAACCAATATTCCAAAAGAGATAGAGGCTCTTAGTACTTTGGTTCTCAGTGTCCTAGTTCTAGAGATAATGTAGCCCATGGTGGATGGACTTAACCTTCCAAGCCACCTTTAGCATCCTCCCATGTGCGTGGTTCTCTTGGTTGGCTTGATTCTAGTGAGTTTTCTTACTTGGAGCTAATTATTTCTCTAATTTTACTCAAGAGTGCTCGAATGATACTTTTGAAGAAATGGCCAACTCCACTATGTAATATAGAACTTATTCATCAATATATATAGCTCCTCCTTATGTTAAAAGTACATTTTATTTTATAAATATATTTAATATTAAAATTGATTTAATGATGATGCACTCAAGAATAGATATCAAGATCAATCTAAATTTAGTACATGATACCTTCACCCACCTTCCACATTATAGTGTAATATATAAAAGGAGAGATAAAACTAGCAATCACACCTAGTGTGCAATGGGTACTTCGAGGAATGTTAAGAGAGTTTAAAATTGCATGGTTAGGAAAAATAGTAATGAACATATAAATTATCCACAATAGTAAAAATAAAATATAGCACTCCATTGGGGCATGACATGTATGACTTAAAAATCTAAAGTGCAATCAATGAAAGTGAGGTACTAATTTTATAAGCCATTGTAATATGATGAGCTCCGCAATTTGGTTTGGAGGTATAAAGGAACATTCTATAGAATTCAAGCATCATTTAGACAACTTAGTAATTACTTTTAAATTGTAGCACAACAATATGAGCCTTTAAATATAACAAGTAGAAAAACTATTGCACAACATTGAAATAGGCAAAGTGTAAGCATGAATATTGAAGGACATGGGAATTGAATCCAATTAAAAGTTATGCACCATTTAGAAACAATGTGTTGGCAATCACACTATTGAGTGCAATGGGTACGCCGAGGAAATTTGAAGAGAGATTAAAATTGCATGGGTAGAAAAAACATTATTGAACATTAAAACTATCCACACCACTGAAACTAAAATGTGTGAATGATTGTTAATGCACAACATTGAAATAAGCAGAGTGTAAGCATGAATATTAAAGCACATGGTAATTGAAGCCAGTTCAACATTATCTTAGTCCAATGTAACATTTACAAACATGTGTTGGCAAAAGATCAATGTGTTAAACATTGCAAAACTGGTATGGCCATTATAAATCAATTTTCTTCCCATAGATGTAAAAATGGAAGAAGAAAAATGTATCAGTTTGATTTGTTCATTATAGGATACAACTTTTTATTTTGAAGCCTATCTATCTAAAGGGGATCAATATCCCTTCTTTGTTCTCTAGAACTTGGGGTTCAGAACTTGGTTTGCATCATCTGGGTATACCACTCAATTATGTTGTATCTGCAAAAAATGTAAAGAAAACAAACTTATGGTCAAAAGTTGGGTGGAAAACACATAAAAATAGTAAATTGATTAAGGTGAAAGATTTGTGTCGAATTTGACAAAGAAAGAAATGATAAAATAATTAATTTAATTGGAGGTTGTGATCTAATAATAGGTGGATGCCCATATAATAATCTAACAAGCAACAACATGAACATAAGGGATGGGCTAGAGAGGAAGCATTCCTTTGTTTTCTATGAATTTCAATAGATTATAAGTTCTTTATTTTCATAGCCCACCCAAATTGAAGAGGCTAGCAAAAATAAGTATTAAAAATTATGAACATTATTTTTATTATTTTGATTCTATGTAGCAAATTTGTTTGTACAATTAGTATGGGACTAATTGCAAGTATGGACATTTGAATCTATAGTTATTTTGTACTTGTTTGCACTTAAATAGATTAGTAATTTCTTATTTTTTTATAGTCATGTTACATCAAATTAAAGAGGTTAGTAAAGACAAGTATTAAAAATTATGGACATTATTTTGATTATATGGGCATACTTTCTTTGAGTTTTATCTTTTGAAATGGTTTCTTGTGATAGGTTTCATACTAATCCTTTTGTAATTGCTGCCCTTGATGTTAGTTATATTTTCTCTATACTAATGGATTCTCCAATGTAATATTATGATGGAAAAAGCTCTAGAATTATGGGGGGTTTAATTCTATGTGTTGTAGTCTCGAGCTAAGAATCTTTTGAAAATCAACAAAGGGTAGATTCTGAAGTGTTTAATTATTATTTGGAAGAATCCCACTCTTTCAAGTTGGACCTAAGAATAACCTAAAATCAGAGTAACTTACCAATGATGGTGTTCTTGTGGATGGAAATACAAGGATGGATGTTAAAAATATTTTTGGATATTGGAAAAAGGTTTCATCTTGCTTATATTAACATGAAACCACTAAACTAATTATTTTTAGGAGTGTAAGGATATTTAATTTAGCAAAGTCATCTAAGGATTGAAAGGTTTCTTGTCGTGGTATTTTGGTCACTATTTTTTCCTTCTTGGTGGTTACTACCTATAAAAGCACTACCAAATGAGATCTTCCAGCTATGACAACAGCCAAAAAAAACTTTAGATCTCATGGAGAAAGAAATCAGATAGGAACCAACCTAAAAGCAAAACATGATATAGAGACAGAAAGTGGGCTGCTGCAGTGTATTACATGTGTGTGCACACCATTGGAGATAAATTGTCCACATGGAATATGCCTCGAATGGTGCTTAATTATTTTGTGGGTGGGCAAATCTTCGAGTCCTTAGACATAGCTACTCTAACTTAGAGATTTATTATTATTATTATTATTATTATTATTGAGATTTTCTGGTGAGAATTATAGTTTGTTGAATAATATGACCACCAAGTTAGCAAGGGGGCTATGGGGTCCCAAGCAATAATAATGTTGAAAGGGATCTGTATAGGGTTTATTTTATTATTGGATGAGAAGTAGTAGCTGGGGTAGATTAATGAAAAATAGTTGAGGGGTTTTTAATGAGTTCCTTGGTGGTTTCACTAAATAGGTATGGCACCAAGCTTTTTTCCTTTCAAGAGGGAAGATAGATAGGAAAGGGGAACCATTTAGATTAAGGAGTTCAAAATTTGGTCCCTCTGTTTTAGAAGCATGTTAATCAATTCTTCCATTTTGGAGTTAGAATATACTATGCTTCGTGGGAAAGCCACTCCCACCTATCTCAATTAGAGTTTGATATTTGAATTTTAGCACACAACATTGATGAAATATGATCTAAAATATTGAAATGAAAAAAAATCATATGATGACATTCAAATTTTTTTTACTGTTAATGATACAATCTATAAAAATATTATGTAATGTTTGAATTCCTCTTAGAAAAATGGATCTTCACAAGCTCCATTGATTTACTTGGAACAACTCAATAGACATAGTAGGAGGTTTTGATCTTGTCAAATTGGTAGTTTCTTGTAACATTTAGATGCAATTTGTAAGAAGAAATGCTTTATGATGAATATTTTGTTGTGTTTAATTTGTAAGACACTTGACCCAATTTACCATTCTTCATAATTAATATACTCCCTCTAAATTTATATGGATTGTCTAAAACATTTGTCGAGTAGGTACATGGATGACTATCCAAATGATCTCAACCTTTAACTTCAAATTATGACAACAATGTTGGTAGTTGGACATTGATAGATGAAATTTATTTTGGGTGGGTGGCAGTTCCATTCAATCAATATGAACTAGCCACCTAAATTTTTGCATGTTGAAGGTTGTTGGGAAAACTCTATTTTTTAGGTGAATAGCATGGTCATGTTGCCAATTACAATCCTAGGGTTATTAGTTTGATTAGTCATGCTAACCATGATTTCTATCTCTTTATCTCCCTCTCTATATGTCCATGTCTCTATCTCCCCTTGTTTCTTCCTCTATCTCTCCTATCTCTCTCTTGATCTCTCTTCTTTCTTATTTCTTACCATCTCTCTTTATCTCTCTTTCTCTACCTCTCTATCTATTTGCCTCTCTATCTCTCTTGCTCTACCACTCTATCTTTTTTCCTCTCTCTCATTCTCACTCTTGATCTCTCTATTTCTATATATATATATATATATATATATCTTCATTTCTTTGTCTCCTCTCTTTGTCTATCTTTCTCAATCTCTCTTTCCATCTATCTTTATTTCTCTCTCTATCTATCCATGTGGAGATACATGGACCAAAATGTAGTCTATGCATTAAATCTCTCTCTCTCTCTCTCTCTCTCAATCTCTCTTACCATCTCTCTTTATGTCTCTCTCCATCTATCCATGTGGAGATACATGGACTGAAACGTAGTCAATGCATTAATAAGGATGTTAATGTAGATCGACACCTAGGTATGGTGGCTATATCTTTGATAAATCTCAAACTAATGCTAAAAATATTAATCAAATATTGAATTATTTGTAATCAACATGCATGTCCTTGTCTTGATTTTTTAGAGGCAGATATGCACTATCCTAAATACCCTTATCCCTCTCAAGATAGAAAACATATGAGGAATCAAAGCATAAAAAAGGGATATTTAATGTGGAGATGTACATTTGCATTTTTCAAAGGAAAGCTTGCATTACCACTTGAAAAGATGGAAGTGAGAATGACACTATTGTCCAGTAATATCACTTTTCTCAATTATTACTTTGTTGAGTGCAATTTCCTTTTAGAATAAAGTAGATTGATAGGTTTTAGTGAGAGCCATTTTGAATTGAGTTCTATTATTTAAATATAGATTAGTACTATCAATTACAACATAAATTAACCAAATTTGAGCATAATTGTTGGTTTTTCACTATAGATTCTTAGTACTTATGTGTTTCTTTTGTTCAAATTTTTGTTGCTATTATTCTTCTACACCTATCCTTGTGTTTACTTGAAGTTATTTTGCATTCTCATCAAGCTTATAAGTCTAAGAGGAGGGCATTTGTATAAAGAGAGAGGGAGACCTGTTGATGATTGTTTTTACACATTCATAACAAAAGTTAAAATTCACAAAATGAACCTAACTGTCTTGAAAGATATGAAGAAATCAATGAAGATTACTTAATCCCAAGTTTCTATATGGTCAGGTCTTGACCTTGTGGACAATTCAGTAGGTTAATGTGAAGCTGTAATATGCAAGGGACCTTACTTGATTTAAGGTGTTTTATGATTCACTGGACTCTAATTATGCAAAATATCACAAATATCAACATTTTCTTTATTCCTTTGCATAAATTTGTTACTACACAAAGCTTTATATGATTTATATTAACACAAGCTTTCCTTTTCAAATATTATGAAAACTGTCAAATATCAACTCAATTTTTCATGTTTCCTTCAAATATCGGACAATCTCCTTTAAATTTCTGCGTTTAAGCTAAGTATTTCAAATGTTTGGGAAAAGTTAGAGGAATCTAAATTAAACTTCATTCTACTACAGGATCTAAATGCTCTGTTATGCATATTATAAGAAGTACAGTAAATTTGATTAAATCAGTAGACTAAATCATTAAATGTGAATGCCTTGAGTATTTTCACGAACACACATTCAAGATTGCAAGCTTTAAGAGATATTATTTTGAATACAAAGAAAAGCCAGAAGACACTCTAAATATAGACGTAGAATTCCAGATTCATTTGTATTTAAAACACACAGTCATATATGATTTACAATGTATGAATGACTCTTAGCTTCATTAACCAACTTCACAGAAAACTTACAATGCTTTACAGATACAGTAAGGAAGCTAGATGTTCCATGCATTCCTTATTGCAGACACAGGCGACCTCCTTCTACTCTAAACTAAAATGCTCTTCTAAAATTGTTAATTGCAACTTCCAGCTCTGTTCTACAAAAAATATCCCTATGTGTTCCTCTGTGTCCCTGTGTGTCTCATTACAGAGTAGAGGGGCTCAATATATAGATTTGATTATCCCCAATATGGTTCCAAAACCTTAGTCAATCAACGGTCTACATCTCGAGTGCAGCAATAACGGTGGAAAACAAATCCTGCCAAAAAAATCTCTGAGCAGCATACTCATACTGAGCATAAAGATCCTCTTTGGAAACCCTAACAATCATCAAAATATCTTCTGCCGCTTGCCCTTTGGAAACCCTAACCACCTCAAAATATCTTCTCACTGAAAACCTTTACTCCTTTTGCTTCCTCTGTGATCCACCGCCACTCTGTGATGTCATCACCATTAAAGCTCCGCCTTTATATCTATCTACATACCTACGAAATAGACATAAAAAATAGATTTAAAATTCATGTCGCTGTCGTCAATTTATACCTCTTCTGAATATTAGATGGGCATTAATTACAGTAATTAATGTGCCCAAAAGTTTGGCCTTCTGCCGCAGTGTTCATGCACTTTCAAACCTTTTACCGCCAATTTAATTCCGCATACAAACCCTTTTGTATGTTCTATTTGTATGTCTTTTGCCTTGTATACCACATTCTGTATATCGTCCTAACTCACTCAGTCAGGGCAATCCAAAAAACTCTCGCTGATGATACATATCTTCCCGATGTAACTTTATTGGCTCATGTATCTTCCTCATTGGCGTAACTCTCGCAGTCAGGGCAATCCAAAAAACTCCCGCCGATGATACATATATGCCTGATGTAACTTTATCAGCTTGTGTATCTTCCTCATCGGCGTAACTCTCGCAGTCGGGGCGATCTAATAATTTCACTTCGATCGCTTATATCTAGCCGATGAGCGGTGGAGCCCACATTACTTTCCCTTTGTATCCAAATATTTTTCTGCATTTAATTCTCTTTTTGCATCCGCATTGTATGTTTAACTTGCATCTTTCACTTTGTACATCGGCTTGTATATCAAAGATATACATTGTAATTATACAAACTTGATGTGCAAACGGTGGGGTCCACATTACTTTCCCTCTTTGTATCTCTTTTAGCTCTGCAGCATGCATAAAGTGCAATGTATATCGACCTTGTATGTTTTCCTTTCGCCTAACATACAAAGATACAATACATCCGATATACATTAAGTCATGATACATTGCACTAACCAAATTTTAATATTTCCTCGGTTCCGCATTGTATGTATCTTGAAATGTATGTAACTGAAACATACATATACAAAGTGCGAAGTATACAATAATAAAACCAACTTTAATACTTTTTCAAATCCACGGCAGGTATGTAGCTTTGCATATTTACTTTGTATGTTTCTCTTTCGCCAAACATACAAACATAGAATACATCTGATGGATTTCAACTGATTATGCATTTAAACCTTGAACTGTTTCGGGCCCGACTTGTATGTATGAATAAAGTGTTAACAAAATGCATACAAGTATAATGATATGCCAAAACCTTACAACTCCCATATGCGACTTATACAACGACCCAATATACAAAGGACTTTGTATATGAGCGACTTTGTATGTAAGTGACCTTGTATATGCAACCTGATATATAAGCAACCCGATATACAAAGGACTTTGCATATGCAACATACAAATGACTTGATATACAAAGGACTTTGTATATGCAACTTACAAACCCTCACATTGTACATTTTACCAAAAACATACATATCTTGCAAAATATTGTGAATTTTAACATAGTTCAAAAAGCAACCCTCACTCATTTTTGACAAGGAATCCACCCATATTCTGCTCTGGTACTCAATGTTATGTTTTCTTTATTTTTAACAAGGTTTGTAACTTTCACTCTCTTTTTCCCTTTTGCCACCCAACAGACCCACACACAAAAGCAAAAGCAAAGCCATAGCAGGGGTCCTCATTTTTCTAAGGAGTAAAATGGGGCATGTTGTGAGCATCACAACAGACCTAGAGATAGATAAAGATGGAGAGAAAGAGAGATATATAGAGAGATAGAGGGAGAGAGAAAGAAAGAGATATGGTAAAGAGAGAGAGAGAGAGGGACATAGAGAGAGGTAGATATATGACATAGAGATATGAAGAAAGAAGGGGAGATAGAGACAAAGGGATAGAGAGATGAAGAGAGAGAGGAAAGATACATGAAGAAAGAAGGGAAGATAGAGAATGTAGATCTAGAGAGAGATAGAGAGAGATGAGTGTGTGGCATGTGTTTGAAATGGCACCAGGGCTAGGTAAAAAAATCTTAAGTGCTTGTAATCAACAAACAAAAAGGTCTCCAACACTAATAAGTTCATGCATTTGAAACTTACCTACATAATATGTAATCTATTATTATAGCCTACCATAGTGTATATCACCAATAAATGCCTATGTATATGACCTTTCAGACAAATGAAATAAACCATCTTACTTTGAATGTATTATTTTCATTACCTGTGCTTTGGTCAAAACAAATATAGTCTTTTTTAATTGATTAGTGGGAAAAGGAAGGAAACATTAATGGATGAAGTAGTCAACAAGGAAGAGAGAAATGTCAATCGTGATAGAATATTGCAAGGCATTATGTTGAATTGATTTTGCCAAAGCATATTTATTGTTAAGCTATGTTCTAGTCCATCGGTGTCTTGACAAATATGCATTAGAAGAATTATTATTTATTTAGGATTACATGATTAAATGCATGAATTACAAATTATTGATATCAAAGAAAATCTTAAGCAAGTAGTGGTCATGAAAGTAGCTCCAAGTTATTATTTTAAGGAGAAGATGCATCTTTATTGCAAATGTCACATTTTATTTTTCCTTGTTTTGTCATTCTTAAAATTCATGCATCACATAGTACATGTATAAGAACAAAAGAGTTATATATAAGTACCACATTTAAGAGGTCATATGTTCAAAATATCAAGAAAAGGGCCAATACATTTGCTCTTGAACCTAGTTGCAAAGAGCCAACATATTTTTGAATCCCTTATTTCTACCCATAATAGGTTCAACTAAGTTGATCTCATAAGAGTCAATCTCTCTTAATTGTAATGAAATAAACCACACATAATAGTAGAGTTAAACCTTCCATTACAAAGTAATAAAATTATAAAATTCCATAGCTAGCCATTGTTGCAATATTCATAATCTAATTATTGATGCATTTTTTTTGTGAAAATGAAAATGGACTAGAATTCTAGTAAACCATGAGTGGGATTCTTTGAGTTTGTGTGTTGAGACACTAATTGAACATTTATTTGAATCACCCATGACCCATCGCTCGATGTGACATTAATAATGTGCAATCCTTTATGTTTTTATGTTATCTTGCATTGTTGCTAGGTATTTGTACATTAGTTTGATTAGTATTTTATTCATACTATATGATGGATTCCTTTGACACATATGTAAGCTTGATTTGCAACAAAATATGTTACATTGAAAATTGCATTAACTATAGTTTGTTTGAGGCATTCTACCAATGTTTATGTATAGGTAATCAGTAACACTCTCCTATGAAGGAAGGGCATATGTGTGCTAGATAGTGAGCATATTAGATAGGATCTATGGTCAGTGGAATGAAATTCATGAATGCCAGAGTCAGTGCTTGATGGTTCATTTAAAACTAAATAAATTAGATTAGTTGTAGGTTAGATTTTGATGCTAAGAACTACATGGCACATGGCAATGTAGTGGGGTCACAATTATGGCACATGCATGCTAATGTCAAAGGCTAGATAGATAAGTTTTGTTATCTTTCATCAACACTAATGGTAGTATCCCATTGGTTTACCCTATGTTGTGATATCCACGGTGGCCTTATGCATCTCTCTCTCTCTCTCTCTCTCGATATCTTCATCCCTCCCTATTTATATCTCCTTTATCTCTCTATCTTCTCTACCCCTTCCCCCTCTCTCTCTTCATCTGTTTTCTCTATTTCGATGCCTCTCTATCTCTTATCTCTATTTCTCTCTTTTGCTCTATTTTATTAATCTATTTTTTTATTCTTCTCTCTTCTTCTTTCACTCTATTCCCCCCTCTCATTGTCTCTTGTTGTCCCCCCTCTATCTCCCTACCCTTAGTTTCACACTTTTGAGGAGGTGATTGGTGCTCTCTCTCTCTCTCTCTCTCTCTCTCTCTCTCTCTCTCTCTCTCTCTCTCTCTCTCTCTCTCTCTCTCGATCGATACACACACACACACACACACACACACACACACACACACACACACACCTAGGATTTAAATGTTTTGATTCCTTCCTCTTTGATCAAATGATGTTTTTAATGATTTTAGTTATGAAACTATGGTCCTAGGACACATCTTTGAATATGATAACTTAGATCCCAATTTAGAGGACTTGACACACAAGTTGATGAGCAATGATTGTCTTAAGATTAAATTTAAGTAGAAATGCAATTGTATAAAAAGACGTAGCTTTTTAAGTATAGGCATGTATTGCATGTCAATGGTGGAGGAATGCATGCATGCAATACTATATAAGTGCTAGCTAACTAAATGAAAGGACACGTGTGAGGATTTGAAATTGTTATGTTTAAAGATAGTCATAAGTAATTTATCAAAGGTATAGCCATCATACTTAGCTATCGACCTACATTGACATCCTTGTTGATGCATCAACTACTAATTGGTTGATGTATCTCCACATAGATAGACTCATATGCTTGCAAGATTTAACATCATACGCTAAGGACTCTCCCCATCAATTACAATAGGACATACATGATCAACAATCTATCATCGTGTGGGCCAGGGAAAATGACAGTCATTATTTTTTTCTTTTTATGTTTCTAATTTTAATTTGGATGGGTTGATTCATAGAAATTTAAAAACATTAATTTTTTTTTTCAAAATTCAAGAACGTTTTAAAACTCATTTTATATGCCTTCTATCTATCATTGTTATATTTGACTATAAGAATACAATTTGTTGTATTTTATTGTATTTTAACATTTTTTTTCTATATAATATATAATGTCTCTATTTAATAGTTTATATTAAATGAAACATAATATATCAAAATAAATATTTTTATTAAAAAAATAATTAATTAAATAACAAATATATATAAATATTAAATCTATAATAAATTTAATAATAGGAGATATATTAATTTAACTCTATTAATCTAATCTTTAATTAAAATCATCATATGTTAAATAAAATTCTAATATATATATTTTTAATATAATATTTAAAAAATCCAAATAAAATCTAAATATAAAAATTTTCATATAATGTTAAATTATAAATTTGTATATTTATATTATTTAATTAGATCTATCTTATATAAAATCTATATGTAATTATATTTATTATTATATTTTATATAATGCTAACTATTATTAATATAATATTTAGTATAAAATTGTATTATTTATATTAAATATATTATATGGGTAATATTTATATTATATATAATATTATTTTATTTTATAATATTACAGTCTATACACATAAATAAAATCCTTTTAAAAACTTTTAAAGTCATAAATAAATCATACGTACCCTTAATACATTTTAATTTTAACTTTGATACATTTTAATTTTAACTTTGATGTCTATTCATTTAATTAGGCTAGATTAGCGTTAAGGAAGAATGGCTTTGTTAGATCTACTCTTCGAGACGCTATCGATATAAAATGTATTCGTGGAGACATATAGCATCTCGTATGGCATATTTGGATTCTAAAATATATATTGTCTTTTATTTATTATTATTATTATTATTATTATTTATGAAGTGGTGGGGTTGGAGCCTATTTTCCATTGAGGAAATTAACTTTTTAATATTGAATGAAGTTGTTTCTAAAGAAAACAAGTTAATAGGAAGATTATTCATTTGGTATTATTATCGTTAGCATATATATCTTAAGTATATCTATTTGAAAGATGATGCCCTACATAAAATAGATAAATATCTTGATACCTCTCAATGCCTTTTAAATAAATATATTTAAGATATCTATGCATATACATATTATCATATATTATTTATATATCTCTAATAGTGAAATTTACATATGCATACCAATTCCCATTTAATTTTAACACAAATAAACAAGAGAGATTAAATAAATATAGACATTATATGTATTAACTTTTACCTAAAAGATATTTTATTTCATTTGCTTTAAAGAGCTACTTCATTTTTTGGAAGATATTTTATTTCATTTACTTTAAAGAGCTACTTCATTTTTTGGAATGTATGATAGATGAGAAAAAGGCATAGACATTATTTATTTTAATATTTATTAAAAAAAACATTTTTTTATAAATTAAGGAGCAATTTTATTTTCAATAGTTTAAAAAAAAATTAAATGACAACAAATTATTTACTTTAACTTTTACCTAAGGGTTATTCTATTTCTCCATAATAAATAATAAAATAATACAACTCATGCAAATAATTATAAAATAGTTAAATGAAAAAATGTTACAAACATAGTAATTTCAATATGTTTTGTTTCATTTTATTGTATTTTCTTTTCTCATTGGTTGTAAAAGGTTGGGGCCCTTTTAGAAACCTCTACTTTACTTGATATCATTGTTACTTAATGCATCACTAATATTATGTTTAGTATTAAATGACATAATTAATATATTTTTTTGCTTGGTTAACTGTTGACTTGGGGTCAACTTCCTTTGTATTATAATTAACTGAAAATTTGAACAAAGTTTCAACATTACAGCTAGAGAAATAAAAATCAAAGGGCAATAAACAAAAAGCTCTGATCTTGAGTATCAAACCCTACCACCCTATGCTATACATATCAAACTATATCTACCCATTACATAGCACAATTCCCTAATAGATATCTATTGAGAAAACATAAGAACAAAAACTACAACTATTAACAACAGAGAGCACCCAGATCGATGATGATGACCTGCAAAATCAAGCATCTTCATCCTCTACATAGTACAGGTCCAGCAGCTCCTTTATCCAGTCGTATTCAACTTCCAACCCTGCTAGTTTTCAAGAATGCTACCCCTTTTGTAGCCTTGCGATGCCTTGCAACCACCCTGTTATCCCTTGCCTCCACCACGAATGGCCACCACTGAACCGCATCACCAGCCTTGTTAATTATATGGAAATCATCTAGAAAAGGAATACTAATGCCACTCCTAGCAACCCCGACCACTTCCAGCCAACCTCCCCAAAAATCTGGCTCCACGAAGTCTTCCATAAGCTTCTTGATTGTGGTCGTTTCCTCATTGAGGTCTAACATAACCACTAAAAAAATGCACACAAGATCAGAATTCATCCTATAGCAATTACCATTCTGCATGAAATCATCTCTAAGAACCCACTCAACTGCAAAAAGCACTATCCCACTCTTGGGTGTGAAAACCACCCCTAGCCGCTTGTCTGTAATTTGTCCAAGGAAGGACATCTGTCATTTTTGCAGGTTAGGTGAATTAGGGTTTCCATGGCAATAATCTCGAACTTACTAAATTCACCTTTCGAATGCCTTGCATTCTTCATTTTCCAAAGCCAAATAAGGCCTTCAGCACGCTTCAGCTGTCGATTCTTGGGCGGTCTGTCAGTGAGATGCATTGACATCATCATTACTAAATACCTCCCAAAGCAAGGCATTATGCGCATTGATTACCTCATTCGCTGCTGTCGGCCTCTTGATTCCCCTCCCTAAGGGTATGGTTGATAATTATGCTTTCAAAGTTTTTCATTAGGCCTAATGCTTCTTCTAGCATTCCTTTCAACTTCTAATTGTGAATATTCTTCGATCTAATGGCATTTATGACTAGCATGGAGTCGCCCTCTACCTCCACCTTTCAGACACCAAGACGTTGACATAGATTTAGACTAAGGATGAGAGCCTACAATTCTGCTTCATTGTTCATTCCAAACGCAAGTTTCTTAGCCACCTTTCCCATAGTTTTACCTTCCTCATCTCTGGCTAAACAACCCGCTCCTAAGATCCCCGGATTGCCTTTAGAGGCTCCGTCAAAATTCAGCTTTGCCCAGCCCTTAGCCAGAGGGTTCCATTTTGCTTCCTTCCTTCTAGTTAGGATATCAACATCCTCACCCCCATTAATGAGGGAAATGACATAATTAATATTATGCTTATTATTAAATATTAATAATTTAACATGTAAATAAGTGTCAAATTTAAATTAACAAGTTTTTGTTACACAACATTATAATCTATCTCTTACTACCACTATATTTATACTTCTCAACATAATTAATAACCATCATCATCATATTAGTGATATAAAATCTTATATATTCATTCCTTATGAAATTTATCATTATTAAAATAGGTTTGAACTTTTTAAAAAATCAAATTATTTTTTTGGAGTAAGGATTGCTTATGGTTATCTCACTAGCAATTTGAGTTAGAGTTATAGATATTTAGACTATGAAGGGAATTTTTAGAGATGAGTTATAAAGGATTTCCTATCATAATTGAAGTCAATGTATACATGTTCACATAAATGCATGCTCATATAAGTAATTCTTTCATCTAATTTGAATTAAAAAGTTTTAAATAAAATAATATTTGTAATTTAAATAGTTTTATTTATGTTAAATCTATTAATAGTAAAATTAATAATATAATGGTCTTTTAATTTTGTTGAATTAGTGATTTAAATTTTTTAATAAGATTGTGAATTTATTTGTTTTATTTTTTTGAATTACATGTTTATTTTACTTTAGATTTTATAAATTTAATTTTAAAGTATATCATATTACCTCTATTTTTTTAATATAATCTTTTCATAAAGATAGCACATTACCAAACTAATAAAACAATGTTTATTTTATTAAGTATAAAATTCAAATGAAATGATAAGATTAATAGATTGTCATGACAATGACCTCCACTCAAATTCATCACATTCTCCAACAAACTTAAATGTGTTTATAAAAGCTAATGACAATGACCTCCACTCAAATCCATCACATTCTCCAACAAATTCAAATGTGTCTATCAAAGTTAATGACAATGCCTCCACTCAAATCCATCACATTCTCCAACAAACTCGAATGTGCCTATCAAAGTTTCATGTTTATTTTATGATTTAAAAGTTTACAACATAACTAGGGGAAAAGACCCAATAGGTGAGATAGTTCCAATGGTTGAGATAGTATATGTGCATTTAAGGCCCAATATTTTTTGAAGTTTAGTACTAGTAGTTGTGACTTTAAGGTTATTAGTGTTACTATAAGTACTAATAATTGAATGAAATGTGCCCTTTAGATTTAAAAAGAAACTAATCATGTGATGCCACATCAGCCCACCAACAAAACATGACTTAATGCACACATATTGGTTCACTCTTTTTTTGGGGGAACAATTTGACACCTCAACAAAAAGCATGCTGATGTGGCATCATATTTGATGATATGGCCCTGATACCTTAGTTATAAGCAGAGGCATTGCAAGTAAGCTACTGTAAATTTTTTGGAGTGATTCGAAATTGCCACGTATGATTTTGAGAGGCGTGAAGTTAGGGTGCACCACTACTAGGTCCTCTCCCCTATTTTAACATAACATTTTCCAATTTTTCCAAAAATTCCAAATATGATGTATTTTTCTTAAATAAAACACTTTCATCAAAGTGGAAAATAAGGGAAAAAGGCAAGAGCATTAATAATCTTTCCCAAAGTGGATATGATGTATTTTTCTTAAATTAAAGGTTTTCATTAAAGTGGAAAAGAAGGGAAAAAGGCAAGAGGATTAATAATCTTTCCCAAAGTTGCACATGAAAGAGAATATAGTTGAAGTAAATTCAAATAATTATAAAAGTGAGATTATAAATTAACTTTTGACCTCTTAACTTTTTACTTTAGGTAAATAATATGTTATAATAGAAAAATTGTTTTACCAGTATAGATATCTTAAATACATCTATGAAAAATCTCAAAAATATCAATTTTGAGCCATTTTATTTATTTAAAAGTTATTTTATTTTATTTTAGAGTTTTTTTTCTATATTAATAAAAAAAATAATACAACACAATTCAAATCAACAATATATTTTATCCTACTTATTAATTATTATTTTGTACAAATAATTTGCTAAATAGTTGATACAATATATTTAAATGTGTATTGATGTGTTGCTCTTGATTTGTTAATTCACTAAGTCTCAAGTATCATGTTCATGTGTATATATTATTATTTTTTAATTATATTTATCAAGTGGGGTGTGGTCAAGTGGTTGGGCCACTTGGTTCTCTTTATGGAGACCATGATTCAAATCCCTGAAGGACACCTTATCACTAAATGGTGTACTGAAGGAATATCTTAGCACTTGTTTCACATGTAGTTTGCTTCTAAGGACTATTTATTTCATGTATAAGGATTTGGGCCCTTTCAAAAACCCATAGCTATCTAGTTCAAAGATCCCATTAAAAGTGTTTACCAATAATCAATTTGCAACTCTAGGATTAGTGTTTCCTCTACTAAGTTCAAGACCACAGGACCATTTATTTCATGTATAAGGATTTTGGCCCTTTCAAAAACCCATAGCTATCTAGTTCAAAGATCCCATTAAAAGTGTTTACCAATAATCAATTTACAACTCTAGGATTATTGTTTCCTCTACTAAGTTCAAGACCACACTTGCAACCTTGATCTAGTTTAAGATTGCATATGTGTCTTGCCCCACTTCGTGTAATTTTAAAATTAGTTGTGGCCCTAGCTAACTGACTCCTAGATAACCATTATTTTCTAACTCTCATGCCAAAAAGTTCAAATCAAGATCCTAGGACATGTGGGTAAGTGCATGGAAATGGGGGGGCCAAAGAGGTCTTAAGTGGCCACTTTGTTTCTAGAAATCAACAAAACTTGAACTTGAATGAGTAATTTGAGATGCCTGCACTCAAAATTTTAAGATGTGATAAGAACAAGAATATTAGTGTTTGGAATATAGCTACTATATTACTAACTTTTTAAATGGCACTAAGATTAAGAGCCACGAGCCCTCATTTCTTGAGTTACATGAAATATTTCATAAATCACTTTAATGGAAAGTTAGTTAAGGTCATGTAGTAGTTGAAATGTTTTTCTACTTACTTTTTAATAAATATATTATTTTTTAATAATTTTTAAAGTGAACACATCTTAAAGATGAAATTGAGCATGCTCCCCATAATTCTCAAATACACAATCTAAAAATATTTTTTTAATGTGTATAGAATGAAGCATAGAATGTGAGAAATGTAATTTTTTAAAATTTGGATAAACAAATCAAAAATTGTGAAGGAAAATGATACATGTATTTTTGCAAAAAATAAAGACAATACTAAAAAAATTAAAGACCAAAACCTTAATATATGTGTATACTTCATGTATTATGTGTATCTATGTGTACTCTTCATACTTCGTGTATCATGTGTACTTGTATGCTTCATGCTTCACATGTACTTATGTGTATACTCTATATATTATGTTTATCTATGTGTATTCTTCATACTTCATGTATCATGTGTACTTGTATGCTTCATGCCTCACGTGTATTTATGTGTATACTTCATATGCTTCATACTTTGTGTCTTATGTGTATACTTCATGTATCATGTATGCTTCATGTATTATGTATATGTATGAGTTTGCTTCATGTCTAATGTTTTTCCAACAAGTTTACTCCATGTATGTTTAAGATTACATTATGGTTAAAAATTATGAAAATGCCAAAACTATCAAAGCTTTATTTGTCAAATGCTTGAGAAGCACTATCAAATTAACTTAGACAATAATGAAGAGCTATACAACTATTGAAGTGAAAAAGTGTGACTCCCTCAAACTTGAGATATAAAAGGGGAGAGTATTTGATTTGAGAAAGACATCCAAAACATCATTGAAGAATTCAACTGAGAATAGAACCCTAAGTAATTTTTCAAGTGAATTAAATTAGGTTCTCAAGAATAGTGATGTGACTTTGAATAGTTGTGACCCTTCAAATGTGACAGAGGGGGAATCACTTCCTTGTAAAAAATCATCAATAAGAAAGAAACCTATCAATCAACTTGGAAGTAAGGAATTATTCTCTATTGGCAAGAGACATTGCTCCAGTCTAGACTTGTATGTTGCCATTGATGGCAACAACGCTTAGAGATCTCATTAGCATGACATGAAGACATAACTCTAGAAGGTTTTGTTTGAATTTAGATTCAGTTGGTAAAAAGACTAAGTATGGGCATAAAATAGAGTAAGGGATAGTAATTGGATCAGTATGCTTCCATAGATGAAGACCTACAAATGTGGCTCAGGTATGATGTTCATAACTTTTTGATGTTGTTATGTTCTAGAGATCAAGTTCTGACCTCCTCTGGAAGTCACTTAGAAGAAATATCTAAGTCTGGATGAGTAGAGGTATAGCAGAGACAATGAACATGGAACATTATAATGGTCCGCATTCCTCTACAAATGAATGTTTTGTTATGCAGTTATAAGGTGTTGTAAACACTTGTATGAAGTGTCTAATTCCAGAGTTGTGAGATTTGAAGTCCACCAGAAAAATAGTTGCAAGCTACTGAGCATCGGCACAGTGTTTGATAGAGTTTGACTGAGACAGAGTTTGAGTTCTGATGGTCTGCAATTCTCTGCAAGATGATATCATGCCTTGTGGTTCTAAGGGTAAGATTGGGAATATGTGAAGAGTCCTTGATATGATTTTGGGAGTGTTTTATGATCTGCAGTAAAATTTGTAAGTCAACAGATGAACCTGTTAAACATGCTCTTAAGGAACAGGTTGATTGATATAATAAATCATTATGTAGAGAAGAGATAGAGTTTTAAGAATCTACTTAAGTAATTAAATGATTAGATCCGACCTATATGAACACATTTGGGCAAAGATTTGGGTCCACATAACATATAGTGCATTGGATTGAGCTGACAAGCTACATCTTTCAATGAACAAGTTTCATATCTTGGATACCAACCTGATTATGAATCAAATCATGATGTGGATATATAAGAGCAATGAATTTTAGTTAGGAAGAATGGATATGTGGGTGTGAAGTGAGCATGCGAATAATAGAGTAGAAATAGAAGATTAGTGATGATGAAGACTTGGGATTTAGAATTCAGTTGTTAAAAGACTACACCTTGGCATATTGACAGATGCTTATGCAGTACTCCTTTTCATATACTATTTGATTTGTATTTGGAATTGAAGCCTTCTTCATTAAGGCAGTGAGCCTCCAATAGGTTTTAACAACCCTCAGGGTTTAACATCCCTCATTATAATCTTGCTAGGTTTAGGGTTGAGGCAGTGAGCCTGCTAGACCTAGTTGTGCTTCATGACAGTGAGCCATCATGTTCTAGGCTTGTGGAGTGACCAAGCCTGAACATCATTATTTGTAAAGATTGCAATATATATTTGAGAGCTAATCCTCTCTGTGGTTTTTCCCTCTTTGGGTTTTCCACATAAAAATCTTGGTGTCCATGTGTCATGCTTTTTTGGTTGCTATTCATTTGCATGTTGGGCTCTTGTTTAATTTATTCTAGGAAATGGTTAAAATAAAAAGTTTATAGAACACTGATTCACCCCCTCTCGGTGTTCCTAACATTCAACAATTGGTATTATAGCAAGGTTCCTTGGAAAAATTCTAAAAACTTAAGGAAGATCTGGGATAGTGTGATCATGGCAGCAAGAAGATTTGGAAATTATGAAAGCAACAAGGAACTAAAAGTAGAAGTTAGGGATCTAAAAGAAAACTTGCACCAATCTGATGAATGCATCTCAAAGCTAAAAGAGCAAGTCAAGAAATTCAAAGATGAATACAAAGAAGTTAATGGTTAATTGATATCAACAAATGAAGCCTTGGATGATTTGGAAGCAGAAGTTATAGAAAGAACAAAAGCAGAAGATGATCTGAATTTAATTGTGAAGAGTAGATCAAAAGATTGTGCCAAACTTGAAAAAGAAATTGTATGTCTAAAAATAGACTTGGAAAAGGCCAAGAGCTTTGAAAAAAAATTCAAGATAAATACTGCAAAGCTTGATCAAATGATTGCTAGCCAGTAGAGTGTTGATGACAAGCAAGGTTTGGAATTTGAGAAAGGAGAAAGTTTAAAATCTGGTCAAATAAACATTGAGTCAAGGAAAAACAGAGGATACTAGTTCATAAATCAAAGAAGAAGATCTAGAAGACCTCCAGTTAGATAGCCAAACGCTCAGAGGTATACATCCTTCAATGGTTATTGTTTTAAATGCAATAGGTATGGTCATAGGGCTACTCAGTGTAGAAGTAGAATGAATCAAAATGTTCCATCCTTCTCTGGTAAATGTTTCAATTGCAAAAAGATTGGTCATAAAGTAAATGAGTGTAGAAGTGTGTCAAGAAATAGGCTAAACTATTCTAGGAATGGTCAATTATTCAATGACAAGTGTTTCACATGCAATAGATTTGGACACATGGCTAACCAATGTAGATCAAGGATGAATTCTTTTAGAGGTAGAAATCAAGGACAAGGAAACATTTTATGTTTCAATTACAACAAAATTTGGACATGTTGCAAGATTCTGTAGAAGAAAGAATATGAAGAGAAATTACTATGCTAAAGAAAGAAACATAGAGCAGAGGAATGATAAGGGAAAAGAAAAGATTGATCTGGTAGAAATCAAGAATTAGATGAGCAAGATCTAGATCAAGAAAGATGCAAACAAAGTTGAGAATAAATCCGTACCAAGTTTTCGTGCAGATACCTCCTCTCAGAAGTAAATTGAGAGCTCTAGCTAAGGGGGGGCAACGTTAAAAATCTACATCCCCCAACTAGAAAGTTGGTGCTGGAATCTAGCATAGAGATATGTGGTAGAATCTGACATGACAAATCCCTAGAAAGAAATTCTGGAAGAAAATTTTTTAATGCAGAGTATTGCAAAGTAATCCTAATCAATTGTATTCTACAGTGAAGGGTTTAACAACTTTTTGAGAATGAACATTTAATAATGACTAGGTCAAGTCGTGTAGAGGATAAAAAGGAACTTATTTAATTTCAAAATCCAAGATATTAGACATTTAGAAGAGACTAAGGAGAAACCTAAGTGACAACAATGAAGATCTGAAGGATTCAGAGTGACTCACATAAAGGAAACCCTAGCTCGGCATTAGAAGGTATTTTCATTGAAACCCCATTTGTGAATCTGTTAAATTTTTTGAAATGGCAACTCCACAAATCATTGATATCATTGAAAGACCTCAACCCAAATTCAAGAAACATCCCCACAAAGCAACTAAAGTTGATCCAATGGGTGCACTCTTGAGTATACCATACTAAGTTCTATGTGTCAAAGATGTTAGGGCATATATTCATGCTACCTTAGAAGAACACAACAATATTTGTTTGTCAGATTTGTATCTTCAGCATCTAACTGATGACCAGTATGATCTTAAGAATTCAAAGCCCTAAAGGAAAAGAAATTTATTCAATATGTGGATTTCCCTATGTTTGTGGAAAATGAATGGGCTTGGTACATTTTGAGCCAAATTCACGATGAATTCATGTGGTTAGGGCAGCCCTTCAAAATCACCAAGGAAGCAACTAGGCCAGTAACATGGTTAAATTCCATCAAAGGTTTTCCCTTGATAAAGGATATGAAGAATCAAACTGTTATAGACGCCACTGGAGCAAAGTTTGACAAATATCATGGTGTGAGATTTGCCTCAATAGTTCTGGGCTACAAGATTTACTTCTCCAACCAGGAGAACTCTGTGTCAGGGACAACAATCTATACTACCTATCAAATGGTAAAAGAGAATGCTGATTATGACTTATGTGAGCTACTACAAAATTAATTAATGGAAAATCTAAAGAAGATAAGGAGAGCAAGAATTACCCCTTCAAATATGGTACGTTGGTCATTTTTTTATTCTTTTATTTCATGAATGAGATACCAAACATGAAGAATTGATCTGGTTAAGTACCTTAGTAAACCAATAGCTAGTCAAATAAGAAATCATCTAAATAGCATTGGAAGTGTTGATGAGAAAAAAACAACCCTGTGGGGGTTTTTCAAAAATTTCCAAAGCATGATGTAGTCAAGGGAAGGAATACCTAGGGCAATTGTTGAGAAGTACAAAGATAACATCTATTTCATGGTCACCAAGGACCAATGCTTGATGGAAACTGTGGAGCCCAGAACCGTGTGGGTAATGCCTATGGGCTATGAGGTAGATGGCCTGATACTGGAAAACTATGCCGAACACCTACTGAGCAAACCCAAGAACACTAAAGAAGAGAGTTTTGGGACTTATGAGGAACTAAGCTTAAAACTTCATGTTGTATTCAAAAAACCTGAGATAACTAGAAAAGTGAGAAGAGAAGTAGAAGAAACTATTGCAAGGTATGGCATCACCAAAGAGCAACTTAAAGAAGTAAGGGAAAAAGCAGAGAAAGCATGAGAAGAAAAACAAAAGAGTGAACCAATACAAGTTTCAGAGGAATCACAGTTGAAAAAAAATAAGCCTAAAAAAGTTCAGAGGTCTACTAGGAGCTCTGCTACCTTCTCTGATTGCACACCATATGCAAGTGTGGAAACTCTTGCCTCTAGTTCTAAGAGGAAGAACACCAAGGCCAAGAGAATGCATGTGAGAATAGCTGTTGATGAAGAAGCAATAGAATCAAATGAGGAAGTAAAGAAGATGAAAACTGAGGCTACGAAAGTCTCCAGAACTAGCAAAAAGAAACCCTCTAGTAAGGGTCAATCTGGGAAAAGGCAAAAGAGAGATGTGCCTATGACAAAGGAAGCAACTATAAGTCTTGAGGATGTGCTCAAAGCCATAACAGTGGATGGAAATCTAAAACCAATTGCACAATTGTATGGTGAATATAATGATCTAGATAAGAGGATCAATTAGACTGCCATGGTAGAATACCTAAACATCTACAACAAGGCCCTAATTGAAATAGATGATGATCTTCCACATAGCCTGGAAAGCAAAATGAGTGCAAGGAAAGAATATGCTATGGAAAAGGATATTGAGCTTAGAGAACACTCATTGGTAAGATTATGTCCAGAGATCACCCCTGAGGAGAAATTCAAAATTTCTAAGGAACTCAAGGATGCTTTCAGAACTAAGAAAAGGATGAACTCATTGATGTTAGGAGAAATTGATAAAGTGGTCAAGGAGACTGAGGAGATCACTTTGGAAACATTAAAGAAATACAATATTCCTACCATGTATGACAATGAAGTAACAGATGGTGGAAATAATGCATCTATTCTGGAAGGGAACCTGAGGCAAGAATCAGATAAAGATGACAAAGTGATTGAGGAGAAAAAGTACCTGCTGATGATTCTAAAATAAGACCATCTCTGGTACATCAAGCTGAGGATAAATCTGAAAAGGAGAAGATTGATGAAGAACAGAACATGGAAATTTCTCCACAGGAACAAGAGGAAGATACAAATAAGGACATGGATCTAGATGGTCCAGAACAAAGCCAGAAAGAGGAAACCCCTCCTATAAAGAGACACTACTGAATCAGTGAAATATTTTTTGGAGAAAAGAAAGCAGGTTTTGGATGAGACAGAATTTCTACATGGTCCAATAAACTTGGATACAATGTCACCGACATAGAAGCTGAAGTTGGTCACAATTGTTCAGGCCAAGGATCAAGAGGAAATGTTGAAGTCTCACATTGAGGATAGTGAGCTCATTGTTGAAACATCCAACATTTTGGAGAAGTTGATGCCATCCTATCATAAAGACAACTCCGTGCCTCCAAACAACTAACTCAAAGGACTTATTAGTTCGGTAAGTAAACATTTTGAATCTTTTGAGAAATCTGCTAAAACAAAACTTAGACAAGAGTTCAATGAGAAAAGGTTAGATGAGTTGACAAAGTTGATAGCTAATGATAAGGCTTAGCTAGATAATGAGATACAAAATGTTCAGAGTGCTATTGGAGAAGCTGGTGATGTATATAATTTTTGTCTATCATGGCCGGAAGTTACAAAGAAGATAGAAGAAAAGACCAAGGAATTGGAAGGAAAACTGATGAATATTTCTAAGAATTTTGATCCAATACACGAATCAACCAGCAACCAAGAAGCTTAATCATCAACATCCACAATGACTTGAATGGTTTAATAAATTAGAGGTATCAAATAAAGAGTAGAATGAGACAATTGACAAGACTGATCAATCCCAAACTGGATTCAATGACCAAGCTTGTAGCTGAAGCACAGGTTGTTGCACAAACTGCCACATCACCAGACCTGCAAAAAGATGAAACTCTGGTTTTTCTACTCATTGGGCATATACAAATTTTGGATGGTGCTAAGAAGAGTTGGGATGTTGAGATGGCTCAACTAAAGAACATCTATAGTGACATTCTCTATCATATGTAATCTAAAGTAGAAGACTGTTCTTATAAATATGCAGAAAAATATGACACTTTTTGACCAATTTTGTTTGAAGCCACACCCTTTTCCATTGATGTCAAAGGGGGAGAAGAAGATGAGTGAAAAATGAATAAGCATTTCAGGGGGACTAGGAAAATAAAGTATATATAGTAAGGGGTAGCAGTCAAGTATTTTTCACTAAGTGTTGTCATCAATGCCAAAGGGGGAAATTGTTGGCAAAAGACATTGCTCTGATTTAGACTTGTATGTTGTCATTGATGGAAACAAGGATCAGAGATCTCACCAACATGAAAAGAAGACATAACTCTGGAAGTTTTTATTGGAATTCAGATCCGGTTGGTAAAATGACTAATTATGGGCATGCAATAGAGTAAGGGACAGTAATTGGATTAGTATGCTTCCACAAATGAAGATCTGTAAATGTGGATTAGGTATGATGTTCATAACTATTTGATGTTGTTATGTTCCAGAGATCAAGTTCTGACCTCCTCTGGAAGTCACTCAGAAGAAATATGTAAGTTTGGATGAGCAGAGGTATAACAGAGACAGTGAATAGGGTACAATATACTAGTCTGTATTCCTCTGCAAATGAATGTTTTGTTATGTGATTATAAGGTGTTGTAAACACTTGTATGAAGTGTCTAATTATATAGTTGTGAGATTTGAAGTCCACCAGAAAAATAGTTGCAAGCTAATGAGTATCAGCATAGTGTTTGATAGAGTTTGACTAAGACAGAGTTTGTGTTCTAATGGTCCGCAATTCTCCACAAGATGATATCATGCCTTGTAGTTTTGAGGGTAAGATTGGGAATATGTGAAGAGTCCTTGATATGATTTTGGAAATGTTTTGTGATCTGTGGTAAACGTTGTAAGTCAATAGATGAACTTGTTAAGCATGCTCTTAAGGAACAGGTCGATTGATATAATAAATCAGTATGCAGAGAAGAGATAGAGTTTGAAGAATCTACTTAAGTAATTAAATGATTAGAGCTGACCTATATGAACATGTTTGGGAAAAGATTTAGGTCCGCATAACATATAGTGCATTAGACTGAGCTGACAAGCTACATATTTCAATGAATAAGTTTCATATCTTGGATATCGACCTGATTATGAATCAAATCATGATGCAGATATATAAGAGTGATGAATTTCAGTTGAGGAAGAATGGATATGTGGGTGTGAAGTGAGCATGTGAATAGCAAAGAAAAAATAGAAGATCAGTGATGATGAAGACTTGGGATTTAGAATTTAGTTGTTAAAAGACTACACCTTGGCATATTGACAGATGCTTATGCAGTACTCCTTTTCATACATGATTTGATTTGTATTTTCTAGTGAAGCCTTCTTCATTA
Source organism: Cunninghamia lanceolata (assembly GCA_027924645.1). Classification (NCBI taxonomy): domain Eukaryota; kingdom Viridiplantae; phylum Streptophyta; class Pinopsida; order Cupressales; family Cupressaceae; genus Cunninghamia; species Cunninghamia lanceolata. The sequence continues at coordinate 6,399,738 of BSBN01000379.1, forward strand.
AGGCACTAAGCCTCTAATAGAGTTTAACATCCCTCAAGGTTTAACAACCATCATTGTAATCTTGCTAGGTTTAAGGTTGAGGCAGTGAGCCTGCTAGACCTAGTTGTGCTTCATGGAAGTGAGCCATCATGTTCTAGGCATGTGGAGTGACCAAGCCTAAACATCATTATTTGTAAAGATTGCAATATACATTTGAGAGCTAATCCTCTCCATGGTTTTTCCCTCTTTGGGTTTTCCATGTAAAAATCTTGGTGTCCATGTGTTATGCTTTTATGGTTTCTATTCATTTGTATGTTGTGCTCTTGTTTAATTTATTCTGGGAAATGGTTAAAATAAAAAGTTTATAGAACACTGATTCACCCCCCCCCTCAATGCTCCTAACATTCAACATTCTCAAGGTAGCCATGAAGGGTGGTGACTTCCCCAAATGGATATAAGGATAAATCAATTCATTGATATTTTTAATAAGCAATCATCACTTACCTATCTTTCAAGAAATCAAGCAATCATCACTCATCTATTCATCATAAAAATCAAGCAATTAAAATATCAAAAGTTTCCCAAGGAAGGAACAATCAATCATAATCACTCAACATAGTCGAATCTAACAATATAATTTGACTTTTAATTCTAAAATAGAAATCCACCCATTACTATCCCTAGTTGTCATGGAAACTTAGGCATAACTAAAAATACAAATATGGATTAAGATTATCTTTCAAACTTTGAGATTTAGGTGCACTGAGGTATCATCCTGACCTAGGATGCTCAATCTCTTAAAAGCCAAAACAACAGTTTTGAGAGAATTTAATGAAAACAAATCAATTCTTTAAGAAACTACAAATTTAGAACTCTTGAGATCTTAAGAGAAATGTTGGGAATCTATTGTAAGATATATATTCATCAAGCTTCATGTAGGAGGAACATAATTAAGAATAAATTGTTCTATTCCTTTGGAATAAGATCAAACATACTTTCAAGTGATCTATCCCACACTTATTGAAACAATGGTGATACAATCCAGTCCATACCACATATGATCTACCTTGTACCCTATAAAATTGATCTAGTGAACTTTGTCTTATAGATCAAATTCACTTCCATATGTAATATCTAGAGTAGATCATTTTATCTAAGGGTCTTCTAAGTACTCATTTAGAGGGTAATCAAGACTATTATAAAACATACAAATAAGTAGAACAAAAGATATAATACCATTGCAATCATGGTCATAGATGGGTGTTGTACTTCTAATTCCCATCCTAATATATGGAAAGATCACTTTCCCACGTGAACTCAAAAGGATATCCATGTGCGAAGTTTGGGCCAACTTAATTGGTTCTTTAAAGATGTAGTTGATACCAGATAAGAAATTGATTTTTAGATTGATGCTTCATTTTCTTGGTTTGTGTATCCCTTAGATAAGAGAAAACGTGTCTTAAGTTATGAATCTTACCAATTGCCAACTCTAGGTGTTGTTGTTGAGAAATCTTGGGAAATACTAGAAGAATGTTGGACAATACATTATCTTCATACCTTAGGAGAGGGTTATAAACTATGTTGGCAGTTGGATGGAGACAAGTAGACTAACAACCATTCTTCAAGGAGGATAAATTTGGGATGCTAAGTACTTTGGGAGCATCCTAGTTGCGATTTGTTTAGGGCAAGCAATCTTGGGCGGGGTGGACTGTAATGTCCTATACTGGTCGACTTCCTTAAGACTAACATCATCGAATGAAATTCAAAGGGATGACTTCATGATTAAAATTTAAATCAATTTTGATATACAAGCCAACTCCTAATTGGCATCACCACTCTTAGAGGATTGAAATAAAGAAGAAAACAAATTAAATTTATTAAGGTGGCTAACCATGTCTGAAGCATTCCCTAACATGAGATAAAACTATCTTATTTATATAAATAAATAATGTGCTATTAATAATACATAAGAGGATGTAACTATTGAGATGAAGTATGAATTTCTTATACATTAAAATGTGGCATTTAATTATGTAGGGATATGATTAGTATTGGAATAATATAAAGAGTGCTCTATTGAAAAGGAAATGACTTGTTGTCATGCAATGTCTTTGGCAGCGATTAAAATTGTGAAGTGGTGTGACCCTTTGCAAGGATACCAAGAGATACCTCCCTTCATAATAAAAGCCTCCATTGAATAATATAAAAGGTGAAAGATTATGAGAAGAGAAGGGGGAGAGAGATTACATCGAATCATCATAGAAATATTAATATCTTCTGATCACATAATCAGCAACAAAGATCATTAGAAATACATTATATTCTACATCAGGCGATCTGCAAGACAGTGATACTAATCAGACTTAAGTGCAACAATAAAAAAGAGATCTTATATGAATTTAAGGAATAATATGTAGTGATTATTTTATAAGTCTTGAATTCTCTCATAGTATTGCTATTATAAATTGATACTTAGATCATTTAATATAAATAAATGATATACATATATGTCTTTATCCTATAACCAATCAAAGTTTGAAGGAGGCAAGATAGGGTAATGCAGTTTATGGGCCCTCATGCTAAGCACACCACTCTGAGGGTGGAATTGGATATTCTTGCCACTTGAGGCCAAGAGGTGGGTTGTTTTAAGACACTCGTGCTCTTGGGCTTAGGTGGGCGTAGTTTACAAGCATCCCTTTCAAGGCTTTCCTTTCAAGCCAAACTATGACTAGTTGTTAAGATGGATTTAAGGAGTTTTAAGAGGGATGAATAAGGTAACATGGATAGGGAAAGAAGATACAAGTTTATTCGCCAAGTTTGCCAACCCAAGGATGGAATTGTCGTAGTTTGGACATTCTTGTACCATGGGCTAAGGGATGGGTTATCTGAGATGTGTTGATGCTTAAATTGTGCAAGTTCCAACACCAACATGTGAAGTTTCAAGAATGTGGCACTTGCTACTTGAAACAACCTCCATATTTTAAAGAAGCTAGCTCTTCCTATTTTAATGGGATTTTGAGTAAAAGGGAGAAGAAGAAACAGGATTATAAATACAATAAGCAAAATCTAATACTATGGAGATGTGCCTGAATGAAATGTATTTTCTTAATTAGCACAATGAACTGATTCTTAAGATTCAGCTATATCAAAGAGCAAATACTGCATGATCAATATAGACAGATTGTAAATGAATAAGATCAAAGGCTAAACTCAGAAGATTTATGCAAAGACACAAATAATATTAGTAATGGCATAGAACAGAGCTTCTTTCATTAATAGTTCAACAAATACAAAAGGCATAGTGTCATGCATAGGTATATCAGCTTTCTTATTAGAAATAACAAAATTAAGGAAAAAAGATACAATTTGGTCACAACAAAGTCTCTGAAATTTCTAATTAATTCTCGATATCTTCCTAAATTGAATCCCTGAATCTATTACAATCCCTACATTATATAGCCACAATCTTGGCTCAAGATTGCCTGCAACCACCCAAAATCTCAATGGTATCAATAGAACTAAAGCTAACTGGGACTCCTCTGACACTGAGATCTTCTAAATTTGTAACCGTCTTTCTTTTATGCCCATTGGCTAAGAGACAAAATATGTGGCAAACCAACTATAGTTCGGTTGAGACACATAGCAGTACCCACGAGCTTAAAAACTTCAAAAATATCGTTCATGACAACATGCATGAACACTTAACAACTTTTCCTTTAAAACAAAATAAACCAAACAGCGCCACGTGTCACCAAGCGCAAGACTTTGAAATATGATACGGGGTGCTTTCCAGAAAAACACTGAGACACATAGCAACTTCTGGTAAAACTAGAAGCCTTTTATCTTTATGATTGAGCAACTGTCACGATGACATTTGGCACTATCTGCAACACTTAGAAACTGAGACATTATTATGGGACCCACCACATACCTTTAAATACCCATAGAGAAATAATATTGTGACACATGGCACCTTTCGCATAAAACAAAATTGGACATGCGGTGCCATCCGGCAATATCAATAGCTTATAAAAAGGCCCTGAGGAATCCTGCAGAGATTGACACTTGTCACACTCCGGTAGCAACTAAAAATCATAATGTGTCTCCACCTGAGAGTATAAAAAGGAAAGAAGTTCAACCCTTTGCTTTTGCCACGTGGTGCACTCTGTTGCAACCTGCAAACTATGTTTCAATATTGTAGGCCCACCACATACATGCCGGTACTAACAAAGCTTTGTCAAAAGAATATACACGTGGCAGCTTCCGATCATAGCACAAAATGACACACGGCACAACCCGTGCTCACGGCATAAAAGCAACTCTTAGACATGGTCTCTGGTTTCACCATGTGGCACATTTCACTGCAAGCTTGAAACTTAGAAGGAAATATGTGGAAGAAACACACGGCAATGTCTACTTAACACATGGCATGATCTACGCTCAGGAAACATATAGTCACAAATACATAGCCGCTGAAAGACACTGTAACTAGAAATATACTGACACAATATTGCTGAAACAAAATGTAGAGTTTTAGCTCTACAATTCATGGCAACTACTAGGACTTTTGGGCCTACTCAGAAAGAACTCCAAAAAGAGAAACAAAAAGGCACTACCACTGTTAATGAAAATTCAATCATAAATTCTGCAATGCAGTTTGGTATACAAACCACTCTGAATCTGACAGCCCTTGTCTGCTCTGCAAAAAGATTACAAAATTTGAACTACATCTCGTAATTGAAACTCAAGCTGAGCCATTGGCACCAACATAGCTTCTACTTCTCCCACACTAGATGAATCACCTAGACCCTAAAAAATAGTTTGATCATTTTGTTTTGTCAATAGCAAAGCCTTTATCTCATCAATCATCAATACTGTGTTATTGTTAGGGAAAGGCGAAGGCAAACCCAACTATACTAGATCTTCAATATGTTTCTTCATATTTTTGACTCCTTTGACTATATCTAGGAGCTCTTTACAATTCATAGTAGTAGAGTTGCAGCTCAAAACTTCATTCACCTTTTTCATAATAACCATTCTATCACTTATTCCAGCTGCAGATAGTGCCTCATCAGTTGTGTCATATAATTTTTGCAACAGAAGCTGAGAATCAGAAACTCTTCATGAAATAATAGACAATGTTGCCTGCACAGAAGACTCCACTTTCTCACACAATTGTTGGGCATTCAATAAGAAGGTAAGAGATGGTTTAAGTTGTACAATCTCCTCAGAGAGTCTTTTCCACACAGACACATATAATTCTTTTACCAAATTCAAAACTCCTACATTCTGTGGTCTCTGTGCCAATTCCATTGTCAATTGTTTTGTCTTTTGTTGCTCAACCATGTACTATGCTTGAGCTGCACTATTTAGATTATGTTCCTTTAATAGTGTCTGTTGTAATTGTGTTGCTTCTTGCAACTTATCTTGATATCTTTTTTCTATAGTGGCCTTCTCCTGCCTTAATGTAGCAACAACAGCTTTTTCCTGTGCCAACTTAGTCTTTAAGGCTATAACTTGAGCCTGTGTCATTTGATGAATCTATAGAGAAATAGTAGACTGCAACTCTTTATTCAAGGTATCAATTTCATTTACCTTAGCCTGTATCTCCCAAGTTAGGTTACTGCTATTAACCTTCTCTTGTGCCAAATTAGCTTCAACTTTCTGTAGCCTTTTGAACACCTTCAGGTAATCAGTGGAAACTGCTATAGTAGTTTCATTCATTAATTCAACTCGGTCTTGTGGCCTGAAAAGGGACATGTCCATAGCCACTGCATTCATTGCATAGTCTTATGGTTGCATCTGCTCATTTGGTTTGATCACATTGGGAGATAAATGTGTGACAGTCAAAGACTATTGAATAGGATCAAACAAAGACTTCATGTGAGCCACAACAGGGCTTTTATTCTCTTTCTTCCTTTTCTTTTCCATCCAAGCTTCTCTAGCCTTTCTTGTTGTGTCAACTTGGGCTTGGAAAGTAGGAGGGGATGCAATATATCCTTTAGCAAATGGGTGACCTTGAGGCAGGCCATAAGGGATGGTAGTTATTTGTTGGCTAGGATCAAATTGTGGCGAGGCCCACTTGGGCATGGATGGGGAAAATAATGGTAAAAATATGGCCGGTGAAGACATGGCCGGTGCACTGGCAATTGGGGCAAAGGTTTGTGAAGGCGTAGAAGAAGTGGCAGGAGATGTGGAAACTTGGGTACTTTAGGTTGCCACTCCTAAATAAGAATAAATAGAGATAGGAGAGAAGAGAGAAGAAGTACTTACCTGAGCCATCGATGAGATAACTAGAACTTGTTGTTGCTCGGGCATTGACTCTTCTTCCTCTATTTCTTCCTCTAATAAAATCAACCTTCTTATCTTTTGAGGCCTACTTGATGCCTCTTCTAGGTCTTCTTCGTCAACATTAATTATTTTTTGCTACAAAGGTGCTGCTCCAAGACCCCCAGATGTCAAAGCTATATGGGTCTTGAGAGACAGCGGTGATACAATTTCTTTTTGTTTCTCAAGTATGCTTAGAGATGGAGGCCATGGAGCTCTAGGTTTTGCAGATGATGCTTGTCCTATTTCCTAAATTTCTTGGACCTCCTCTGTTTCTTCCTTAGCTTCTTGAGACCCTCTTGGAATATTTCTAGTATCATGGCTTGAGACTGGAGATGGATGCCATTCATCCCAAATTGACTCCCACATTTCATCAGTTTCTACATTCCCAAATGTGTGAGTAAACTCAGAGATTTCTTAGACCTGTATTTCCAATAAGCCTTAATTTAATCTGTACTCCAATCTTTACTTTTCAAAGTTTTTCTCAGACTTGGGGTCATTTTCATTTTGGGGTCAAACTCCCACTCTTTCACATAAAATGTTTCCCAGGACCTGGGCCCTTCATATGGTAGATCACTCAATTACTCATAGAATGTAGGGTCATCCTCCTTTGGGGATCTTCTATCCTTCCATAATGTGCGTCCCTCATGAACAACTTTTGCAGAAACTTTGTTACTAATAATCCAAGAAGCTAAGAAGCTATCTGGATCATATTTCCATTTATCTTCCACAATCAAGAAACCATAGGAAGCCAACTTCCTCAACAGGAGATTTTCAATTCCTCTAATTTCAATTGTTATTTTCTCCCTTGTCCAGGAGACATCATACATCTTCTTTTTCCTCTTCTTATGTCCAAAATCATTTTCTATAACACAACACCTGATGAGCTACTTCTAAAAATGTGACCCTAGGAGTTAAGACCTTTGGCAATAAAATAGGTTCCCCACTAAAGCCATGGCCTCTAATTATAGTTGTGTGAGCCCCAAAGAAATAATCACAAGGGATTGGATAATTGGTTAAGAAACCTCTGAGACTCTGTGTCATCATGTTTTCTATAGGCTTAGGACTCAAATAACTAAAAGTAGGAGCAACAAAACATTCCACAAACTCATAGGGGTCTGAGGTATCGGACAAAACATGGGTCCATGCAGACACCAGAATAGTTCTATTACTACCAGACTCTAGGTCATACATATTTAAAGACATGTATTGTTTGAAGAGACCAAAATTTTGATACAACATTAAATGGAATAGGTATGTTGAGTACCTAAAAACACATTCTTGAGGAAAGTTTGTGAGTTGTTCTACCATAGCTGTAGAGATTATTCTGCAAAATCTAGCCGATACTCCTGGGACTTATCCATAGTTTTCAATCTAAAAATCATTACAAGATGCCAATCATGTACTATAGAATCCTCATTCTGGATGAAGATAAAGGCTAGCATAGCAAGGGGATCTTGAACGTCTGTGTGGAACTGAGCACGACCAATGGGCAATGGAGGCAACTGGGTATTCTCCTCACCTAGATGCATCTCAGTGTTCAGAAACTTTACCTTATTATGGAGGTTTGCCCATGTGCCCTGCAACTTAGAAATAGTAGGAAATGTGGCTATTCTATCATGTTGTAAAGCCAACATATCCCTAATTGCCTTGGGAGTAATTTGAATCATAAATGGGCCACATTGAATATAATTGGATGGAGGGTGAAACAATTTTGCACACAGGTCGATCAACTCAGGGCATAGGTGGACATTAGGAACTAGAGACTGTGCCAATTGGGATGTCCAAATTCTCATCCTAAAGGTTTCCCATTGCCCCTTTGATGCACGAGTGGGGCACCTCTGATGAGCTCCCTCCAGGAGACTCTTGGTATTCTTTTGCATGTGTGTGTTAAAGATACCATTAGCATAATCTTTTACCTGTGTTGGATCTATGCATACCCCTGTTTTTGGGACCCTTGTCCTTAGATAGCTTCTACTTGGCTATGTGGGTGCAGAAGCATAGGATTTTCTATTCATTAACTTATTAGATTGTTCAAAGATCCCTAACCCCTCCTACAGTGATTGTGTCTCTGACATTTCTGTATCTATTGTGAAAAACTCAGAAACTCTTGACACAAAAGATGAGAAAACTATAGAAGAAGCTGTACTTAACTGGAAATGTTGGCAGGGAATGAAGCTTGGATGCAACATTAATTAGGAATGTAGAATGATAATAGAAAATGCAACACTCAAAGGGGTTGAAAACTTAGCTCGGTGAAGCATAATGAAACAATTAATGACACATCTTGTCTTATTAATGGTATTAATGCCAAGAGACAATTAGTGTATCTTTTGAAATCCATATTGGAAAGAGTGTCAGATCCATATTAAGAGTGGCGATCTTCTGAAAAGGTGAGTACTTTCTTGAAATTTAAGGAATCGTCGAACAACCTCAATAAATGCAACTGCTAATAAAAGGGACCTCTGTGCTAAGGACATGTGTTCCTGGAACACTTATTAAAAAGGGAAAGAGTGGGAAAGCAGGACAAAAGTGGGAAAATAATTTAAACTTAGCACCTAATTAACTATGATACATGGTGAGTCTCAAGTAAAATGTTTCAAGAAGATCCCATTTACTGAAATCTCTTCAAGCTCACCATCCATAGTCTCCAACTCAAATGCATTTTGCTTCTTACAAGAGTAGATCTTAAAAGGACCTATCCATAATGATTCAAACTTGTTGTGTTAGCCAGTTTTGGGAGCCCTTTCATCCCATTTCAGTACTAAAGCCCCAACTTCAAAATTTAGATTGGAAGATTTTTTGTCAAACCAATTTTTAACCATTTGTTGATGCTTTAATACTGATTCATGTGTCTTTTCTCTCTTTTCTTGTACTTCTAGCAACTCGACGAGTCTGACTTGCATTGAGCCATTTTCCTCAATTTCAAACGGTTTCAACAACTGTAAGGCAGGAATCTCTATACTTAGTGGCATCACTACATGTTTTCCATAGACTAACTCATAGGGAGACATTTTGGTCACTTGCTTTGGTGTAATCCTATCAGCCCATAGTGTTGTGTTAAGTGACTTGTGCCACTCTCTTTGATGATCAGTTCCCATTCTTTTTATGAGTCTAATCAGGTTCTTATTGGTAGACTTTACCAAGCCATTGCCTTGTGGATAGTAATTAGAAGAAGTCCTCAGATATATTCCATTCTTTAAGGTAAACTCAGACAGTCTAGTCCTTAGGAATGCTTTAGCATTATCTGATATGATAGTGCGAGGACCAAACCAAGTAGTTATCCCTTCTAAAAACTCTAGGATCACCTTTTCAGTAGCTTCCTTGAGTGGTACTGCTTCACTCCACCTTGTAAAGTAATCTGTTGCAGTAAGAATCCACTTGTATCCCATACTTGACATTGGATTGATCATGCCAATAAAATCTAAACCCCACTGAGCAAAGGGTTCATCAACTATTATGGGACTTAGAGACAATGCTATATTTCTTCTCTTCCTAGTATAGAACTGGCAAGCTTGACACTCCTTGACCATCTGAAAGCAATCTACAAATAGTGTAGGCTAGAAATAGCCAGCTTGTGTCACTTTAATTGCATTAGTCCTTGCTAAAAAATGTCTCCTTGAGGTTCCATGATGAAACTCATGTAATACCTTTTGGGCCTCATCCCTCTCTACACATCTTAATAGTATTCCATATATTCTTTCTGAATAAAACATGATCAATTAATACAAAATGAACTCCCTGCTACCTATAGTATCTTTTCTTATTAGGGGAGAGTTCATTTGGGAACACACCAGTTCTCATGAACTATATTCTGTCTCTTACCCAAGAATCTTGGTTAATCTCTTGGAGTCTCAACACCATTTCAATTTTTGCTTCTTCAGGCATTGATTCTTCTATGTCTTGAGTCATATATTGGCATAGTCCTTTGCCTCTAACCAATTTGGTAGGCCTTACCTCTACATCATATTCTAAAATCTTAGCTATCCAATTGGCCCCTTTTTTTAGTGATTTCACCCTCCATGATGTATTCCCTTACACTAGGATGGGCTACTAATATTAGAATTTTATTCCCTATTAATAAGTGCCTAAATTTCTTAAGGGCTTTTACCATAGCATAAGCTTTCTTTTCAACAAAATTATACCTTGATTCATACTCCCTTAGTGTTCTAGAGAAGAATGCTATTGGATGTTCCCCTTCTTCTTTGTCATCTTTCCGAGTCAGAACAACTGCAACATTGTGTTCTCCTCCATACACATACATTATAAAAGGCTTAGAGAAATCTAGGTTTCTCAGTACTAGCATAGTTGAAATAGATTTCTTAATTTCTTTAAAAGCCTGCCTCCCTTCTATTGTCCATTTGAAAATCAAATCTTTCTTTAGCAACAGAGTAATGGACCTAACTAGCCCTGCAAAATCAGATATAAAGTGGCTAATAAAATTAATCTTTTCTAAAAAGGACTGAACTGCCTTCTTATTAGCTAGAAAAGAAGATTCATTATGGTTATGACTTATTCTGGATCAATGGAAAACCCATCCTTTAAAACTATGTGTCCCAAAAGTTTCCCCTGAGGCACAATAAAGATACATTTCTTAGGATTTAGGGAGATCCCAAACTCCTGACATTTTTGGAAAATGGCCTCTAAGTGCTCAAAATGATCCTTGGCATCTTTGGTAAATATAGTCAGGTCATCTAAATAAATTAAAATAATCTTATTTATAAGTTCCCCAAATGCTACATCCATGGCACGCTGAAAAGTAGCCCCAGCATTTGAAAGACCAAAAGGCATCTTGGCATATGCAAATGTTCCCCACTTTGTAGTGAATGCTATCTTGTGTTGGTCTTCATCTGCTAACCAAATCTGATTATACCCTGAGAAACCATCAAGCAAATAAAACCTCTCTAACCCAGCCATAGTTTGCAAAATCTGTTCCATAGAAGGTAGGTGGTAGTGATCCTTCAATGATGCTTTATTCAGGTCTCTAAAATCTAGACAGAGTCTCATGTCCCCATTCTTTTTCCTTATAGGTACTAAATTAGACACCCAGGTTGAATGCCTAATTGGAAAAATGATCTTAGATTCTAAAAGTTTTTGTAGTTCATCTACCATTAGTGGCTCAATTCTAGGATTCACTGGTCTCTGCTTCTGATGGACTAGTTTTGATCCTTCAACAAGTTCTATGGTATGTTGAATGATGTCTCTATTATAGCCATGAAGAACTTCATATGTCGAAGAAATCACCCTATCATACTTGTTACATAAAGAAATTAGCTTGTCTTTTTCCTCTTGGGTAGTAGCATTGCCTATCTTTAGCTTTCTTCCTTCACTAACCTGAATTTTAGAATAATCATCTTTACTTGCCTTAAATTTCCTTTTATCCAGGCTTACATCATCAAGGTCAAATAGATTCTCTAGTGTGATCAATCCTTTTGGGAGCTTATTTGACTTTAGTTGAATAATTTGATCACCATAAGCTTCTTCAATCTTGGGTTGTAATTGATCAGCAAACTCTCCTAACTGTTGCAAAAATAAGAGTACTTGAAGATCACTATCAAAAACTTGCCAATTTTGGTCATTGTCTAGGATTGCCAGTCTCACTATAACTTTAACTGACTCACTATTAACAAGTAGGTCACTTGCTGGGTCAAATTGAGAACCAATTTGTGCCATTCTATCTGCTTAAGTGTTTTAGGTTTTGGGGATAACTTCAATATTGAAAGCATTAAAACCATCTATTAGATCCCAAATTATGTGACGATGAGATCTCATTCTTACATTCTTGGCTACAAATTTCTCTTTGATTTGTTTCACCACTAGTTCTGAGTCTCCTTTAACTACCAAATTCTTGATTCCTTTCTTCTTGGCCAACATAAGACCATGCACCAAAGATTCATACTCTGCATCATTATTAGTGTAAGCAAACTAAAAGTGTATGGCTCTAAGAATTTTCTCACCATTTGGGGCAGTGAGACATATACCTGCTCTAGCACCATTTTTACTCCTAGCCCCATCAAAATTTAAGGTCTAGATTTTTGAGTTTCTGTCAAGTTCTTCTTTTTTAGATACTTCTTTTCTCATAACATTTGTTATTTCTTGGCCTTCTTAAAAAATAGCATAAGTTCCCAAACCAGTAGAGTCATAGTTTCCATAAGGATCACTTTGCATCATGGTCATCAATTGACTATTTTCTTCTTCTTGCTAGTCATGTTTAGTCCAATCCCCTAGTTCTTCAACAAAGACTCTCTCCTCCCTATTCATCATGGCGTGGGATGCTTCAATCCTTGGGGCTGGTTCATCAGTGATATGGTCTTTGGACAAAGGTTTAGACAATACCTTCATCTTTGTTCCATACTTGGTTCTTAAAATTAGATGCGACCAATCTAGTGACATGTATCCTCCTATCTTGGCTGTGAAATCTCTAGATAGGCACAAACCAAAGATAGGGGGAATATCTATGACTACTACATCTTGTTTGACAATTATATTGGGGCATGCATACAACTGCAATGGGAGTTGTTTGATCTTTCCTATAGTTTGGATAGACTTCCCATCTAATTGCATGACTCCTCTATTAAGTGGCTCATATTTTATCTTTAAAGCATCTGCTATCTGCTTTGGTATGAGTGTAGTACTAGCTCCAGAATCTATCATTGAGTTGTGTAGCAATTTCTTTCCCACTATTAAAGTCAGATAAAAAGGATCTAGCTTAGATTTACTTACCTCTGGTGCAGAATTCAATAGAGTTGTTGTTTGCAAGGGTGTAGTGTCTTTATTCTAAGCCTTTCCTTTATTAGAAACTCCTTCTTTAGTACTGGTAGATTTAGGGTCAACCTGGGTCTGTAGTGCTTCTTGTAATGTCTTTTTCTCAGGAATAGCCAACATATCCCAGATTGACACATGCGCTGGGGTCTTATTCAGCTGCTCTACCATATTCATAGGTCCTAGTGTTTGTGTCTTTAGGTAGTAAGAATACCTTACTCTTTCTAACATTTGGCAAGAGGCTACTTGATTCTAAACTAGCCGAGGCACTTCTTGTTGATAACTGAGAGGGGGGGTGAATCAGTTATCCTAATTATTTCCCTTAATGAACTTTCCTTTTAATTGATGCAGCATAGAATCAAACATAAAAACATTAATCATGAAATAAGAAACACATGACACAGTATTTTTGACGTGGAAACCCTGTTAAGGGAGAAAACCACGGGGTGATTAACCCAAAATTATTCTCTGTTAGAAGAATAGGAAATTACAAAAATGGCACTTGCCAATTAGGGCTCACTGCCCGAGCACACTGGTCACAAGAGGCCCACTGCCTACAAGAAGACACACTGTCTACAAAGTGATGAGAATCACAGTCTTGAACTGATTGGAAGCATCTGCATATGCTGGAGTTCAGTTCCGGTTAGGCTCAGTACACTGATCTGCTGCACTTCATCTTTCCTCTGTTCTTTATTCTGCTATCTTTTACATACCGGATCCTTTTTGCTACCTCTGCTCTTATCTGGACTTATTCACATATATCTCCACATCAACACACCCTTCACAACTAAATCCATCCTCTATATATATCCGCACAAGTAATTTCATCACCTTTCTAGTCGGCATCCGGAACAGTCTAGTTTCTTACAAGCTCTCATTCTGTCGGCTGAATCCTTCCTCACCAAGCAATGTGGATCAAGCATATACTTGTAGATATCATTAATCATGTCGGCCAAACATGATTCATGCCTTCACAACCTCTGTCATCAACAGTAACACATCCGGAAAGCAGTCTGATACTCTGCCAGTCAGTTCTTCCTCTGTTTTCACTGTCTCTCAGGAATCCGGTACTCAACCATTCATATCTTTTTCCTCGTCCATCACCGGAGGCTAAATCCTTGGAATATACCACTCAAGGTAGTCCTCTTGACTTCCCCAAATCCGCACTGCACCAAGACACTTCCTCTGAGAGATCCGGACCAATCTGTCGGACCTTGCCACATGCTCTGTTCTTCTTCACCGGACCACAACATTCTTTATTCTGACTTCCGGTAGAGGCACATCATGACTTGCGGATATGTGGGATGACCTTTGTTGCCATCAATGACAACAACCATGAATCCATATAGTGTCTCTTGCCAACAATCTCCCCCTTTGGCATTGATGGCAACACTTAGTGAAAAATGACTAAGTGTTTTCACTATGCTCCCCCTTTGCTGATGCTCTGTCTTTATATACAATTTCCGGAACTCCCCCTTGGTTGGATTCCTCATTTTTCACTGCTCCTCACTCCCCCTTTGACATCAATGGCAAAGGGTAGGGTCCGCATATCAAAATTTTCAAAAATTTCTTATACTTAGCCGCATATTTACATACTCACATATACTGAAGAATGTCTGCAAAGGATGTCTGCAATTGGATCATTTCTGTAGCCCAACTTTTCTTCATTCTATCCAAAATTGAAATGTGACCACTTAACAAAAATGCAAAAGCTTCTGCCCGCTTGAGATCTGTCGGATCTTTTGTTTGGGCGGTGGTCTGAGCATCACTGATGGCCTCATGCATAGTTTCCAACTTAGGGATTATAATCCTTCTAAGTTCTCCCATCCGGTTAGTGATGTTCTTTCTTTCCTTCTCAAGTTTCTTTATTTCATTCAAGACTGCAATAGTCTGACATTCTTGATTTATTATAGAGGAAGAGAGAGGATCAAAACTTTGAGATAAGCTTTGTAGCTTATCCTGTTCCTCTTTTATTTTCTTGTCAAATGCTACTGTTGCCTTTGACCAGGATATACAAAATTTATAGATGTCACCGCCATCCTTAAGAGCATTCTCTAAGCTCTTTATTCCAATGCTTACAATCTTCCTATCCTTAGAGATTAATTCTAATATTTCTGAAAATCTTTTATCCAAAAATTCCTTCCGGACCTTTTCTTCAGCTGATTTTTCTAGAGAATCAAAATGTGTATCAACACTGCTGACTAAGGTTTTTAGATTACCGGAAGAGGAGGCTGTCGGATCTATCTGGATTGATGGCATGATTTTTACAAGTACTCCGGAAGCAGCTTCTATCAACTCACAGTCTTCCATATGAGACTTCAGGAGCTTTTCATTTGCCTTGGCATTTGCAAATGAAGCTATCTTCATTGTTTGTACCTGAGAGAGAGAGTCAAAATCAAATGGGCCTTTTAGAAGCTCCGGTTCATCAATCTCTAGAGTTTCTTTGCTCAAAAATTGTTGAACAGTTTGTGCAGTGTCTCTTGCCGGAGACAGATGTTTCTTTTCTTCTGCAGTCTTAGAACTGTCAACCTCTTTGTCTTTCACCACTACTTCCTTCTCCTGTAATTGCTCTTCTTCTTTGGATCCGGAGACTGTAGGGGAAACCGGAGGAGAGATGCTAGCTTGTTCATGGGCCACTTCTTCTAGAGCAGAGGGTCCCAAGTCCTCAGCTGTTTCTGTACCTAAATCCTCTACAACAGGAAGATTGAACCTTTTGAAGGCCTTCCGGAGGATCTCTTCTGTTTCTTGGGCCACTTTGTCAGTCTCACCAAGCATGAGTTGATTCATCCTGGCTTTGCTTCTAAACTCATCTTTGCAGTCCTTGAAGATAATGTTCATTGTCTTGGGATCAATTTGAGGATATAGCTGAATAGCTATCTGCTCCCGGATCTCAAGATCTTTAGCATGAGCATTATTCTTTCTTACTTCCATTTCCTTTTCTAGGCTTTTAGGAATGAGAGATATGATCTCAATGAAAGCCTTATTATATATGTTAAGATATTTAACTGTGGCTTCCTGCAGAGTCTTTTGGTCAGCCTCACTGAAGTCATCATAGGATTCAGTCATTGGTTGAAGGTTTCCATCCACTGTGACCGACTTGATTATGCTCTCTAGTGACAGAGTGGGCTTTTCAACAGTTACCTCTGCCATTTCATCCTTGTCTTGGCCTGTGGAGGGCTTACCGGATCCTTTCTTCTTCTGTTTCTTTATTTCTTTTATTCCCTCATCTGACTCTGTTTCCTCTTCATCCTTTTGGCTTCCATAAGCCCTTGTGGCTTTTGTCTTGGATCTCTTACCGGATGCCTGGACTTCCGGTTTAGAACTTTTGGTTGTGGGAGGTGCAGATCTCTTTGATGATCTGGTCCGGGTGGGAGCTTCAACCGGAGCACTTTCTTTACTTTTCTCTTCTTCCTCAACCTTCCTCCTCTTTTCTCGGCTGGCATCAAGTGCCTCCTTTGAGATGCCTAGGCCTTGAGCAATGTGCTCTACTTCTTTTCTCACCTTTCTTTTAATCTCAGGTTCCCTGAGTTCTACATGTATTTTTACACTCAGCTCCTCAAAGGTTCCAAACCTTTCTGCCTTAGGATCTTTGGGCTGACTTAGCATGTGTTGAACATGCAGCTCCACTATTTGTTCATCCACTTCATACCCCATGGGCATGATCCAGACAGTCCTTGGCTCCACTGCCTCCATTAGGCACTGATCAGTGTCAACCATAAAACACACTGAGTCTTTGTATTTTTCAACAAGAGACTGGGGAATTCTCTCTCTTGCTTGCATCATGCTCTGAAAGTTTTTGAAGTATCCCCATAGAGCTGTATTTCTCGCTTTTGCATCCCCAAGTCCATGTAAGTAGTCTCTTATCTGGACTGCAACAGGTTTGTCATTCTGCCATACCCATCCACTTGTTCCAGGTAGCTCATTCATGAAGTAGAAGAATAGACATACAATAAGAGTACCATACTTGAAGGAATTCTTCTTATCCTTCTTGATTTTCTGTATATTTTCCATTAATTGGCTTAGCAGTAGTTCGCAGAGATCATATTCTGCATTCTTTCTTAGCATTTCATAGGCAGTGTATACTGCAGTTCCGGATACAGAATTCTCCCTGCTGGAGTGATAGATCTTGTATCCTATTATCATTGATGCATATTTGATATCCGGATCCGAAATATCTTCAATGGTCATTGCCCTCTTGTCAAATTTTGATCTGGTGGCCTCAGTTACAATGTTGTTCTTGACAGATTTGAGGATAGGTACCCCTCCGGAGGAGTATAGACCAGTTACTGCTCTAATTGCCTCTTTTGTGATCTTGCAGGGTCTATCTAGCCATAGAAAGTTGTCATGCATCCTGCTCAGTACATACCGGACCCATTCATCTTCTTCAAAGAAGGGGAAATGAATAAATTGCTCAAATTGTTTCTTCTGGATATCCTTATACTCTGGTTTAAGCTCAAAAGCATTGTCTATCAGCTGCTTGTGATAGAGGTCTCTTAATTTGAATTCCCCAAGTTCCTCAATGCTTGCATGTATGTAAACCCTAATGTCTTCGGTGTGTAAAACTCCGTGAGGAACACTAGAGAAGGCTCCTAATGGATCTACCTCCAATGATTTGTAGGGATGTTTCTTGAATGAGGGGCGAGGTCTATCAGAGATCTTAACTATGTTTGGAGTAGCCATTCTTCAAAGATTTGCAGTGAGGTAATGAAAAACGGAGAATACCTTATGCGCCTTCGGTTTGCACGGAGTGGTTAGATTGATTTCTTTATGCAATAACTTCGGCAGGAGATCCTTGGTGTGCTTGATGAACCTTGTTGCAGAGCTCCACTTTTCACTTCTTCTCGAGTGCAGAATGAGCAAATGACCTTTGAGAAATCCCTTAAATTGCTCCGCGAACCCTAATATCTGTCTGCAATAAATGCTTCACCTACATCATTCTGGTTTGCCTTGTCTGGATAGCTTGGAGTATCCTGGATTAGTCCTGATCTGTGGATATCATCCGGATCTTTCAATCATGAATAAATCAAGGTAACATATTACAAGAACATCCCAAACACTCTGTCCAATCCGCAGAACAAGATAGTGCATTTCCGGATCTTTCCGGACCTTTTTGTAATCCCTTATTATACCGGAGCATCTCCCTGAACAGGTCTTATTTGATCGATCACAGCTTCTTCATAACTCCATGCGGACCTCTGAAAACTTGACTGAAGTATCTCAAGACTCATATCTACAAACCCTTTGATCCGCATCTTGTGCCACATCCGGCACCCCTTGTTTGGCTGGGGGAACAAGATTTTCTTTGAGTCTCCCCCTGAGCCTGAGCTCACTTTTTAATTTCCGGAAGAAATATCAGCACCAGAGTCTGGTGCGGATCCAACCTGTACATTCTCTGAACTTTTCTTCACCCAAATCTTGCTCATCTGATTCCTAACTTCATCCGCATTCATCTTTTGTTTACCCTTGTCTTGATTCTGATTATACACCGGACCTCTTTTGTCCTGATTCTTGTTTCTGCAGACTTTAGCATTATGACCGGACCTATTGCAGATTTGGTAAATAACATTTCTTTGCATATTTGATTGATATCCTCTTGATCTGCATTGATTAGCCATATGACCTACTCTATTGCATGTGAAGCATCTACCTTTGAATGATTTGTTTACTTGCATAATTCTGCATTCATGGGATTTGTGTCCATACCTTTTGCAGTTGAAGCACTGTCCGGAGAAGGATGAATTAATCTGATTCATTCTTATTCTGCACTGATTAGCTTTGTAACCAAAGTGGTTGCAGCTGTGGCAGTATCCATTGAAGGATGGATATCTTTGAGCATTTGGCTGTCTTACCGGAGGTCTTCTAGGCCTGCTTCTTGGATTTTCTGATCTAAGATTCTTCTGACCGGATCCGGAGCTTTCTCCTTTCTCATATCCCAAACCATACTTGTCATCTGTCCTCTTTTGACTTCCAAGAAGAACTTCAAGTTGAGCAGAACTTATCTTGAATTTCTCTTTATATTCATTTGCTGTTTGAAGGTCTCTTTTGAGAGAGGCAATTTGATCCTCAAGTTTTCCTTCATTATCTTTGGCATCTTCAAGATCAGATTCAAGATGTCTGATAATCCTGTCCATCTGGTGGCATTCTTCTGATTTTTCTTTAAGAGATTGTCTTAGATTGTCTTCAGCCTTTCTTTTTTCTTCAATCTCTTGAGTAAACTTTATAGTTCCTGATTCCATTTCATGTCTTAACATAATGACTTCTTTTGATAACTTTTCACATAACTTGGTTTGCTCAGTCAATTCTTCATTTGTATGGCTTTCTTCACTTTGTCTTGCCAACTGTTGAAGCAGCTCCTTTCTCTTTTTCATAGAGAGACTTAATTTGTCTTTTAATTCTCTCATGAATTCATCAGCCTGTTTGAGTCTTTCCTTTAATTCACTGACTTCAGAATTTGACTGTTCAAGATCCTCAAGAGCAGTCTTGAGTTGCTCCCTTAAACCATATGCATCCATTTGAAATCCCAGATCTTCCTCAAGCTGTTAGGCTCTATTAGGAGGAACTTAGCTCTGATACCAATTGTTGATAACTGAGAGGGGGGGGTGAATCAGTTATCCTAATTATTTCCCTTAATGAACTTTCCTTTTAATTGATGCAGCATAGAATCAAACATAAAAACATTAATCATGAAATAAGAAACACATGACACAGTATTTTTTACGTGGAAACCCTGTTAAGGGAGAAAACCACGGGGTGATTAACCCAAAATTATTCTCTGTTAGAAGAATAGGAAATTACAAAAATGGCACTTGCCAATTAGGGCTCACTGCCCGAGCACACTGCTCACAAGAGGCCCACTGCCTACAAGAAGACACACTGTCTACAAAGTGATGAGAATCACAGTCTTGAACTGATTGGAAGCATCTGCATATGCTGGAGTTCAGTTCCGGTTAGGCTCAGTACACTGATCTGCTGCACTTCATCTTTCCTCTGTTCTTTATTCTGCTATCTTTAACATACCGGATCCTTTTTGCTACCTCTACTCTTATCTGGACTTATTTGCATATATCTCCACATCAACACACCCTTCACAACTAAATCCATCCTCTATATATATCCGCACAAGTAATTTCATCACCTTTCTAGTCAGCATCCGGAACAGTCTAGTTTCTTACAAGCTCTCATTCTGTCGGCTGAATCCTTCCTCACCAAGCAATGCGGATCAAGCATATACTTGTAGATATCATTAATCATGTCGGCCAAACATGATTCATGCCTTCACAACCTCTGTCATCAACAGTAACACATCTGGAAAGCAGTCTGATACTCTGCCAGTCAGTTCTTCCTCTGTTTTCACTGTCTCTCAGGAATCCGGTACTCAACCATTCATATCTTTTTCCTCGTCCATCACCGGAGGCTAAATCCTTGGAATATACCACTCAAGGTAGTCCTCTTGACTTCCCCAAATCCGCACTGCACCAAGACACTTCCTCTGAGAGATCCGGACCAATCTGTCGGACCTTGCCACATGCTCTGTTCTTCTTCACCGGACCACAACATTCTTTATTCTGACTTCCGGTAGAGGCACATCATGACTTGCGGATATGTGGGATGACCTTTGTTGCCATCAATGACAACAACCATGAATCCATATAGTGTCTCTTGCCAACACTTCTTGCTTGGAAACTAGATTATAATGATTCTGGAAAGGAGGAGCTCCAACAGTCTCATTATTTGTGGCTTCAGGTTGCTCCATCATTCTTTTCTTTGATTTGGTATAATAATCAAACTACACTAAAGGATTCTTGGAATTGGATGCTTCATTTAAGAACATTGAATCTTCATCTTCAATCCATGAAAATAAAGCATGCTCAGGGGCAATTTCTTCTTCTTGCTGAATAGACATACCTTGCATTTGAGCCACCATTACTGCATATTGGACACCGGGTGACTGATATGGAGGAGCATTAGACATCATGACTTGTCCTTCTACCCTTCTTTGTTTTGCTATTTTTTTGTTGTAAATTACCTCTGGGACAATCCCTGGGCATATAGGCATTGTTGCAAGGGAAGCACCAGGCATTGGTATCTTCTGCTAAATTATTTTGTCCTAGGACTATTTCTCTATTAGGATTATGAGGGACAGCCTATAAAGCTGTGGGAATAGTGACCAATTGGTTTGAAGGTTGACAGTTATTTGGTCTTTGAGGACCTTCATATTGATTTGATTGATATGCGGGTCTATTCCCTTGGAAACCCTGATAGGAAGGCTTTGGATAGAAAGTCTGTTGCCTTTTGAGATTAATTATCTCATTTGAAAAGGTCATGAGGATATTCTTGACATCATCCATTTCAGATGGGTGAGCAGAGGGTGTCAATACAGTAGGTTGTTGAGGTACTTGGAAGGTATACATAGACACAGGTGTAGTAAGATTAGGGGCTTCTTGTGGCAAGGGAAAAAAAATTTATGGGAACATGGGCATAGGAGGCCTTGGAGGCAATTTTCTAGCATCTATTAGGTTGTTCTTAGCTCTAACAACTAACTCATATGCTTCTGGTAGAGTCTGTCCATCTGGGGACTGAATCATTACAGATATATCAAAATTGAAAACTTTTAGGTAGAATACAATAGCCATACCTGATGGTGGCCTCATTGTAGCAGGAATTATGTCCCAGATCTTTTGAAACCTAGTGTTGAAATTAGTTATAGCTTCTTGTGGTGCCCTCTTTATGGTGATTAATTGTTGCAGCAAGGAAGATTTGTCACCCTTTTCACTAAATCTTGCAAAGAAAGTATCACCAAGCTAATCCCAGGTAGATATCATATTTGGAGTCAAAGATCTATACCAGTCTAGAGCCTTCCCTTTGAAAGAAGCTGCCAATCTAGAGCAATCAGATTATTGGTAGCTTCTTTCAAAGGGAAGGCTCTAGACTAGGGCGATGCGCCTGAATGAAATGTATTTTCTTAATTAGCACAATGAATTGATTCTTAAGATTCAACTATATCAAAGAGCAAATACTACATGATCAATATAGACAGATTGTAAATGAATAAGATCAAAGGATAAACTTAGAAGATTTATGCAAAGATAGATAAGATCAGCAACAACATAGAACAAAGCTTCTTTCATTAATAGTTTAGCAAATACAAAACGCATAGTGTCATGCATAGGTATATCAGCTTTCTTATCAGAAGTAACAAAATTAAGGCAAAAAGATACAGTCTGGTCACAACAAAGTCTTCAAATTTTCTAATTAATTCTTGGTATCTACCTAAATTGAATCCCTGAATCTATTACAATCCTTGCATATATATTAACCACAAACTTGGCTCAAGATCGCATGCAACCACCCAAAATCTCAACGATATCAATAGAACTAAAGCTAACTAGGACTCCTCCAACACTGAGATTTTTGAATCTATAACCATCTTTCTTTTATGCCTATTGGCTAAGAGACAAAATATGTGGCAAACCAACCATAGTTCGGTTGAGACACATAGCAGCACCCGCAGGCTTAAAAACTTCAAAAATATCATTCACGACAACACATGCTAAACACTTAACAACTTTTCCTTTGAAATAAAACAAACCAAATAGTGCCATGCATCGCCATCCACAAGACTTTGAAATGTGATACAGGATGCTTTCCAGCAAAACACCACTCGACACATGGCAGATTCTAGTAAAACTAGAAGCCTTTTATCTTTATGCCTGAGAAACTATCGCTATGACATTTGGCACTATCCACAACACTTAGAAATTGAGACATTATTATGGGACCCACCGCATACCCTTAAATACCCACAGAGAAACAATACTGTGACACATGGTGCCTTTCGCATAAAACAAAATTGGACAAATGGCGCCATCTAGTAATATCAATAGCTTATAAAAAGGCCCTGAGGAATCCTGCGGAGATTGACACTTGTCACAGTCTGGTAGCAACTAAAAATCATAACGTGTCTCCACCTGAGAGTATAATAAAGAAAGTAGTTCAACCCTCCACTTTCGCCATGTGGTGCACTCCATTGCAAGCTACAAACTATTTTTCAAAATTGTGGGCCCATTACATACACGCTGGTACTAACAAAGCTTCATCAAAAGAATATACACGCAACAACTTTTGATCATTGCACAAAATGACACACGACACAACCCGCGCTTGCAGCATAAAAGCAACTCTTAGACATGGTCTCTGGTTTCACCACGTAGCACACTCCATTGTAAGCTTGAAACTTAGAAGGAAATATGTGGAAGAAACATGCGGCAGCATCTGCTTAATACATGGTGTGATCCGCACTCAAGAAACATATAGCCACAAATACATAGCCACTAAAATACACTACAACTGGAAATATACTGAGACAATATTGCTCTACAAGATGCTCATGCTCTTGGGCTTGGTATGGATAGCTTTGTGTGGACTTATTATGTTCCTCATTGAACCCTATTATGATTAAGACTTCCACTATGCATTATGGACATTGGTAGTTTATATGGTTTTGAAATAGACCTAAACTAGGATTTATCTTGCTTAAAGCATTTAATTGGTAAGTTTTAAATGCTAACTATATTAAACAATTTGTGATTCTAGGGCAAGATTTAGAGCAATCCCAAAAGGGGACATTACAATGAGGCATAAAATTACTATTGAATTTTTGACTATTAAACCATAATATTTAAGTAGAGTGGTTTTTGTTAGACAAATATGTAGTGCAGAATTAAAATAACAATGAAATAGCAATAAAATGCACAAAAAGATAACACAAATTTATGTGGAAAACCTGGTAATGTACCAAGGAAAAAACCAAAGACAAATGCAAAATACAAATTCTTTCTGAACAAAGATTTCCATGCATAAAAGTGCGAGTGGCACTTTTACATGCAAATTCCACATGGTGTACAAAAACTAACTTCACATACTAACAATTTTAAATAACCTTTACAAATTACATTGTCTATGCACTTTTGTTTTTTAGTTTTACTTTACTTTTTCTCTAACTCTATGGCATGTTGTCACATGGATTTTTAGGCTCCACCTTGCTACTTTATAACACCAAACCTTAAATAATCTTCAAAGCTCTATCTCTTATCAATCCCTGTCCATGTCAACAAGACTATAGCAATCGATTTAGAATTAGTGAGGGTAAGATGAACCAATATGCCATTTTGAATTTTTATTAAGGTTCAACATTTTGGGTATGGATTTGTCATGTCACTTTCATTGATTGCGTTGATTTTAATTTTTTTGTTTGCAGGTTATAATGATTTACACAAGATTTATAAACCAAAATCAAGGTCTCATATTTTAGAAGAGTCCAATAGTAGGAACTAATTTTATTAATTATTTGTTTTCTTATGTAATATTTTTACTTACAATTATAAAGTACGTTGTTTTGAGTATGTTGTTAATTTCATAAAGAGTTAGGTGCATATTCATCTCTGCTATGAAAGTTTTGTTTTCTTGAAAATAAATGAAATGACTATTTTGGGCTTTGGCCATGTATGTTTATAGTAAAAACTACAAGAAGTTATCTCATCACTCCATCCTTATGGTTGAAAGTAGAATGCAAACTCTTAATTCAACTCTCAAAGAACATTACTTCTGTTGCATTGTTGTAGCAGCACATGGCCCAGTATTTTTGTAGACTAATATTTCAAAATGCAAATTTAGATTAAAGTAATGATTATCACTAATGGTTGTCTAGTTATATGATCATGCTGGAAATTTTTATACTCAAAGAGTCACCACTACTCTGTCTCAGCCTATTGTACATATAAATTTGTACATTTAACTAAGCATAAGAAGTTAGTGGAATACTAAAATTAAAGATTTAAAACTAGGATAAATCCCCCAAGAGCTTGGAGGACATTCTATGAAATTTTCACAATCTTTTGATTTTTGGTTGTCTTCTTATGTACATGGAAGTGGAAGGTTCATTCTCAAAGCCATATCAAGTTAGGTCTACCACTTGTTTTCAATTTCAATTCACCTTACAACTTTAAGAGAAAAGAGCCAGGCTTGCCAAGAGTGATTTCTTGACCAAGCTAGTTCACTTATGATTATGAGAATCTCATAATCTTTTTTTAATATCAATATTTATTCTATTTATCAAGTCAATTGTTAAATGTTATCATCTTAAATAAGAATGTATAGTCAACAAATTAATTATATAATTATATTTTTCTTTTTAAAAAAATAATATTTATTATGAAAAATAACAATAGTAACTATTTTCTTGTTATGTTATTAAACTATATTGAATGATTTAACAATTTTTATATATTATTGAGAAGTATTTTACATTGATATAGAATTAGAAACCTTATGAGATGGATTTTGCTTTGCATGTCGAGCTAGGGCGTCTGTGGCCTAGCTCAATCCTCTAATTTTCTTGGCTGTGCAAAGTGTGGGGAGTGCATGCATTTTGGGGGAGGTCTGGGGTTGTGGTTTTTATCTTTGTGAAGTTTTTTTCATTTGAAGCGATGTCTCTTTCTCCCTGAGCATGGGGGTTTGGTGTCTAGTGGGAAGCTGTGGGTGGAGGTGTGAATCCTTGTCAGAGGCGTGTGGTGTGGCTGTGCTGTGAGACATCCTTTGTGCAGTGCTGAGTACAATGGTACCTTATGTTTGTGGTGTGCCCTCCTTGATAGTGTGAGGGACCTAGTTTTGAAGGGTTGTGGGTTGGTTTGGGTCTACTATTCTTTATTTTTTCCCAAGTGCTTGCATGCCTACCTTGGGTCTTGTTTAGACTCAATGTCAATTGGGGAATCTTCAGGAGCTAATCCCAAGATGGATTTTCACTCAATAGCGGTTGGTACAAATTCTCCTTCTCATGCTTCGAAGGTTTTTAATAATAACTTCTTCTCTCCAGATTCGGGGTTGGTTGGCTCGGGGTTGTCTAGCGATAAATAGATTGCAAAGATCAATGGATGTCTTGAAGGTTGTGAGGAGAGGCTGAAATTGGTTATCCCATTGGAGATGATGGCGGAAGATATTGATTGTTATTCGAAGCATGCATTGCTGTGCAAGTTTATGGGGTTGTGAGTCTCATTACAATTTCTTGAATCATGGGTCTAATGGACTTGGATGTCGGAGGGAGAAATGGAGGTTATGATTTTGGCAAATAACTATTTGATGGTTTCATTCAATTGCTTGGCGGATCACAACAAGGCCTTTGAAGGAGGCCCCTATTTTCATAATTAGATTGGGTTATTTATTAAACCATGGCATGTGGGCTTCAATCTTGTTGAGGAGCTTCTGAGTCAGGTTCCAGTGTGGCTTCAGCTTCTGAGGTTTCTTGTGGAATGTTGGCAAGATGATGTTTTGCACTTGCTAGCTTCGATACTTGGAAAACCAGTTGGTGCTTTGCAGCAGACTCAGGTTAAAAAGGTGATGACTTTTGCTTGTATCTGTGTTGAGATTGATTTAAGTAAACCTTTGCCAAATTTGGTGGATATGTGTGTGGGTCCTTACTCTTGGGTACAGTAGTTGGACTATGAGACTTCCATTTCAATGTCGTCTCTGTCATGAATATGGACACTTGCAGTGGAGATGCCCAAAGGCTAGACCTGTGGATTCCCAGCCTTCTCAACCTCCCCACAATCTCCCTAGGGTTGAAAAGGGGAAGGATCCCATTCTTGATGATGTAGTTGGGGCTGATGGTTTTGTTCCAGTTAAGGCTCATAACAGTCCTGAATTGGGGTCAAAAGAGGACTTTGAAGGAGAGGCAGGATGAAGATACTTTCAACAAATTTGAAGTTTTAGATGATCTCAGCTAGCAGGAAGTGAACCTAGGCTTGGTGAATCTGGATCAGGGTACTTTGGGTACAGGCCAAGAGGGCCTTCTTTCTGAGGCTACTTAGGTTATGCAAGATAATAGTGCTTTGCAAATGGACACGGATCTTCAAATGGAAGTCCAGGTGGAATCAGTTCCTATTGTAGAAGGGAAGAAGGGTGGTGGGGATGGATCTCCTCTTGTTTTGAATGTAGGTACTAAGGGGGTAAAGTATAATAGGTCTTCTTCTTCTCATTTGGGTCTTCATCAAAAGGATCCAAAAAAAGGGGTTGGGGAGAAATCTTCCAAGCTTGGTAGAAAAAGGGATCTGGAAAAGATTAAATTAACAGGGCAAACTTTGGTAGAGTCTGTTGGTAATCATTTATGTTTAGGGTTTTAAGCTTGAGTGTTTGCTGATTTTTCTCTTTCAAATCTTAAATTTTCTAAGTCTTGGGGTCTTGCATTGTTTTGTCTACTATGTTAGTGGCCTTCTATGGTGAGTTCCTGGTTGCTTAGTTTTATCTTCATGTTGTAGTATTCATTGGTTGACCAGTCCCCATGTTAAGTCTTGTATATGCAAATGCAAGTTGGATGTAGGCAGGCTTGTGAAATCTTAGTCAGTTTCCATAAAATGTTGAAATTTTGAGTTATATCTATGTTTCAAGTGTATATCGGGTTGCATATACATTAGTGGAATCTTTTGCAAGACTCCCGGGACTATTCTAAACTTGTATGCTTCTTCAATTGCATATCAGGTTCAAGGTGGAAGATACATTGAGGGAATATTCTATAGAAGATCCTGTGTTTGTATGTGTAGGAATGAATGTATGTTAATAATACATCAGGTCTTATGCAATGAAAAATATACAAGGAGGCCCGATATACATCTGCTACAGTGTAAAGGTTCATCTCCAGCATATACAATGAAAAATGTACAAGGGTGAATGTATCTCTAACATACAAGTCAACATGCAGGCATTGAAAGATACAAGGGAAGTATGCATTTATCTAATATTCCATCGTAGATTCCATAGTTGTATAAAGGGGTTTGCATATTTGTGTTTGTATATTTGACATACAAACAAATATACATTTGCTACAATGCGGCGGAGGTGATGCATGTGGTAGGGCCCGTGAGTATATACAAACAGGTTTGTATATTCGGCATACAGGAGAGGCAGATACAAGGTTGAATGTATGTTTGACACACATTGGCAACATACAAGAGGGAATCTAAATCACATATCCTAAAAGATTCCTTGCTTGTATGTTGGGGATTTGTATGTTTGCATATATAGACTAATATACAAAATGAGGACATACATTCCGGACCCGAGGGATAAATCAGATGAAGTTAATAATATTTTGGGTCCACTGCATGTATATTGGGCACTTGTATGTGCTGATATACATTGCGAAGGTACAAAGGCTAGATACAAGCAGATTTGAACCGATTCTCAAATTGTCCTAATAAAATTTGAGGTCTGACTTGTATATAAGGTAGTTGTATGTGCACTTGTTTGTGCATATACAAGGGCAAAAATGGCAAAATGAAGAAAAGAAAAGTTAGCAATAGGAGCATGAAGTGCCTACGTGGCGTGTTTTCATTGGTTTGTGACTTTCAAAGGTGTTTTGAGTAGCAGATCTCAACGATGGGGAGGTGATCGATGGCTGTGTTTTAATTTTGCTGGAGCAATGGCTTTCTTTGTCTACGGCCCATTTTTGAGTGGGAAAATCTTTAAATGCATCTACTATTACATCCCGTAGTAGATGAAGGATTGATGGCATAATTGCAAACAAGCATGGGCTGATGGTTGAATGGTCAGGTACCTAATTTGTTACAGAGAGTCTTCCAGTGACAGCACAAGGCTCGAGCTCAACCATTCCTCACCCTTCTTTTACTTCTTCTCGTTTTGTCCCCTGTTGCATTTATTATTTTGAGTGCCATTTCTGGTGCTATGTATCTGACGGGAAATTTTGACCTCGCCTTGTAATTAAGTTTTACGAAGTACACTTTCTTGTTGTTTTAAGCAAACTATGTTACTTTTTCATGTTGTTGGAAACTAGACAAATTTTGGTGCTGCAGTAGGAATACAACTTTTTGGTGACTCTTTTTAGGTGTCTCGTGAGTTTATGAATTGTATGTTGTATGTATTATGCACAGAATCATCAATTTCATGTTGATTTAAGTGAGTAATGCTCCATTGCATGTGTTTCGTTATTTGTCTCCAAACTGAATGTGTTTTTTCTTCTAACTCTGAACATCTAAGGGGTGTTATAGATTCTAGAATATAGGTTTTCTATATTGAGTACTTAGTCTCTTACTTCTGCTCAAGGAGTAGATTAAATGTTTTGGATTAAGTGTTAAGAAGAATACATTGCAGTAAGGATGTTGGTAAGCAGAAATAACTAAATACTCTCTCTTGGGTATTGTCTGTAAGGCAGACATTTCAAAAGCCCCTTGAAATTTGATTTTTGTCTCAAGTCTGTGGTAGATACTCACATATATATGTCTATTGACTCCAAGCCCTAGATAGGCACCAATCTGGTCTGGTATCTCTGTTGTAACCCAAAGTCCTGGTTTTGCATCCAGATATAAATCAAACTCAAACTTCAACTTCAAAACTTTTAGGACTTTAGAAGTAGTTTTAGGACCTAAAATCCTCTGTCTACAACTGTATATAGGCCCAAATCTAGCCCCTTTGCTCTTATCTCACAGTTTTGGTCTACATAAGCGAGGATTTATCTTCTTTGTGTTAGCATCCCAGTCTTTGCATAGTTATATTTCATGGGTGTTGAGTAGGGAATACCCCCCTTGGTTCTACAGAGCCTAAAGATGAAGAGATATCTATAGAGTCTATCTCCTATACTGTTGGCCCCTGGCCCGAGAATCTTGTCGACCAATGATGGCTACCTTGTAGGGATGACTGGGAATAAGCATCCAGTCTGGGAAAGTAACCAACAGATTTTGGTGACTCTACTGGGGAAGTGAAGTGAAAGAACCCTGATTCCAAAAGAAAACAATTCCTAGTAATAGGTGGTGACTCCGAACCAATCTACCAACCGGTAAAGTAAAAATTTGTATGCAAGGGAGAAGATCCCAACGTAATACTCTATTTGAAGAGTTACCCACAAAAATGATGTATAGGAAAAAAGGGACTGTTCGAGCCAGTCAAGATGGTTCTCCTAGCCCCAAGAAAAATGAATTTATTCAGGATAATCCAGGATCTTCAGAGCAAACAATGCCTTATTTTTCAAACACAGAAGTTGAAATCCAAAATGTATATGAGAAACAGCAGGATGGTGCTCTGAGAATAAGGTCAGAGGTGTTTCAAGAATGTCCTTTCCATGACTCCCCTGACAGATTTGAAGAAGCTAAATCCATAAGGGATGATGATAATGATGATCAGAATATAATGAAACCCTCCTCTTCTATGCCTAGAGAGGAAGAACTAGCTGATGAAATTAAGAGCTTAAGGGCTAAGTTAGAATATCTGCAAGCAGTGAAAATTAGAGATGACATGAGACAGAAAGTGCAAGCCCTAAAAATTGTTCAGAATGATTCAATTCCTACCCTTGAAAATACAAATATGCAGAGAAATCAACATCGAAATGAAATCCGTGATCAACATAATGATCAAAGACAAAATGCAAATAACATAAGAGTTCCATTAAATAATGTAAGAAATCAGAATGCAAATAGAAATGCAAATGCTAATCAATTTGGTAGACAACCAATGCAGTTAGACAGATTGAGACAACTAGTTTTTGATGGCCTTCTTGGTTATCCAAACCCTATTGACAAACATGTGAGGTTGCAAGTGCCTAAATTTTTAGGAAACAATACCGTCTCAGGTGAGGACCATTTAAAATCTTTTTAGAATATCATGGACAACTTTGAGGTTGAGCATCAGGATGTTTTCATGAAATCATTCATGCAATCCTTAGTTGATGAAGCCAAGGAATGGTACAAAGGCCTGCCTAATAGGAGCATTTCATCATGGGATGAATTTAGGAGAATATTCAAGGAACAGTATGGTGACAAAACTGATCCAAGTTTCTTCATTAATAAATTCACTAGCATTGCCAAAGGATCAAATGAACAGGTTGTTGATTTCAATGCTAGATTCATGAAGGTATTGAACAAATTGCCACAGGACTTGAGGCCTAATGAACCTATGTGCATAGTGTTGTACATAAATGCTTTTGATGCTAAGACAGCTTATGGATTAAGAGACAAGGGACCTCACAACCTCAGGGATGCCTTCAAAATAGCAACTAATATTGAAAATAACAGGAAGGCGTCTGGTAAGACAATAGAAGGGATGATGTGAAAATTCTACAAAATCCAAACACTAAATCTCAGAGTATCCAAGGTAATGCATCTACTTATGAGGATAAAATAGATAAATTAACAAATGTTGATAAGGACCTGAGTTAGAGAATAGCTAAAAATGAAAAGGGGATAGGTCCTGACAGGCTAGTTTACCAAAGGCAAGAAAGAAGACCATCATTACATGATATGCCGTATCATACTAATTGGCGTGATGGTAAACCCGTCCTCCTACACAACAATACAAATCCAAGAGCTCAGAATACAAAGGAAACTCCTGATCCTTTGAAGAAAGCTATAAATATTGTTAATGACATCCCATGGTGTATAATCTATCAAATGCCTCATTCACAGTCACAATGTATGATTGCTCAGTCTTTATATAATAATGGTGTTGCCTATGATGAATGCAATGAGTTGCATTGCATGGAGGATGATAATGTCAATATGTTGTCTACAAATAGAGGATACTCTTTTCATGATGCTAGTGCAAGTGTAGATAATGAAATTTAGATCTACCAACAATTCCCATATGATGAGGATGAAGAGGACAATTATGCATATGCTCAGGATTCACATAATTTCCTGAGTAATTTGAGGAGACCTTCAAATGAAGAAATTAGAGCCCTCATAGCTGCAGCAGTAGCTCAAGTCAAAAGTAATTACAATCTCAGGGGTAAGGCTCAGGTAAGTGGTACACCTCAACCAGAGAACACTTTTGTGAGCCAACCAATGCAAAATTATAAGGGGACTGAAGCATATAAGAAATAATGGAACAATAATAAATAAGGTTTTAAGCAAAAAACAAATTACGATTCTCAAAAAATAGAAAACACAGTTCCCCAAGTTGAGGATCAAAGTAGAAATTCTCAAAGCAAGAGTGACAGTCAAGGAGCCATAAAAATTAAAGCTAGATCAACTCAGGATAGAGGTAAAATGGTGGAGCAAGCTACAACTGTTATTCAAAATTATGCTCCATTTGACATCACTCAGGTCTTGTCTCAAATAAAAGTCTCTGTTCCACTAATGGAACTGATGAAAGTAGAAGAGTTTAAAAATAGAGCAGTATCCTTAATCTCAGGAGTACCCTATCAAGCCAAGCAGAATGATGAACCTCAGGCCAAGAAATAGGCCCTGTACATTGAAGAAGATGAGGTTCCTGAAGTGTATTTAGGGATGACCATGACAAAGTGCCCTTCACAAGTGGAGCCATTTTATGTCTCCCTTGTCATAAATGGAAGAATAATTAGAAACGGTATGCTTGACTCAGGAGCATCCACAAACATCATGCCTTTGGCCATCATGCAGCAAGCTGGATTAAAGATAGATAAGGCATGTGGGAAGTGCTATGCCATGGATGCTAGGGAGGTACCTGTCATCGAAATTATAAAAGATGTCGATTTTAGACTGGCAGCATATCCTGAAAAGACCTACAAAATGAACATAACAGTTGTTGATATCAAGCCACAGGATGGCATGTTGTTGTCAAGAAGGTGGGCAGCATTAATTAGTGGAAGTATGCAATTAGATCTATCATACGCTATGATCGCTATGAATGGTAGGAATGCCAAACTGACCAGAGAGGAAAGATCATCAGAGACAGTGGAGAATCAAGAATCAGAGGAACAGATATGCTTTGTGAACACCGACTGTGATAATTTCAGAGTTGTCTCAGATGTTAAGAAAGGTAAAGAGGGAGACATGTGCATTCAAAAGTCTAATCAACAAGGTCTATGGACAATGTATTTTGATGGAGCTTGTTCAAAGGAAGTCTCAAGAGCTAGGATTGTTTTTCTGTTTCCAGCTAGTAAGCTTTTAAAATTCTCTTTCTTGTTGAAGTTTGCCTGTACAAATAATATTGCGGAGTATGAGGCTCTGCTGTTAGGATTGAATGTAGCTCTGAAGCATGGAATTAAGATGCTCAAGGTGTTTGGTGATTCAGAGCTTATTGTTTCTCAAGTTAGAGATAAGTATGCATGAAAGAATAAAAGGTTAAAACAATATAAGCATGCTGTTTGGGATACAATTAAATTGTTTGATGCATTTCAATAAACTGGATAGAGAGATCAAAGAATGTTAGGGTAGATTTTCTAGCTAATGTAGCTATAAGGCCAGATGATATAACTCTATCAAATGTTACCGATGTTGAGATCAAACTCAGACCTACAGTGCTAGATAATGTATGCAGCTGGCAAGTATTTGATGATGATAAAAATTTACTAAGATTTCTGCATTGTATTGATGAATATGAGAACCAAGAAATGGATTTTTAGAATTTTGTAGAGGTAGTAGATGGGAAAGAAACTCTCTTAGGGAAGGAAGTAATTCAGCTAAAGACAAATAAAATCCCTAGAGGCCTAGTTGCTTTAGAGAGAGCTTTTGACAATAGGGACCAACTCGTCACAAAGTCATCTCCAACAAACAAGAATGATTTAGAAGAGATAAATTTGGGGACATCTCATGCTCCCAAAAGGGTATACATTGGCAAATAGCTCAAACCACATATCAGATCTATGTTGATTGCATTACTGAGAAAGTATAAGCATGTGTTTGCTTGGTCATATGAGGACCTAAAAGCTTATAGAGAGGATTTATTTCAGCATGAAATCCCTTTGAAGCCTAGAGCTAAACCATTTAGACAAAAACAAAGGCCTCTCAACCCAACCTTAGCTCCAAAAATGCAAGAGGAACTTATGAAGCTTAGGGAGGCTGGAATAATCATGCCTATCAGACATTCAACTTGGGTGTCTAACCTTGTCCTAGTTAGAAAAAAGAATGGTGACATCAGACTTTGTGTGGATTTTAGAAATTTAAATGTGTCTTCTTTGAAAGACAATTATCCATTGCCAAACATGGAGGCCATGTTGCAGAAGGTGATTGGCTGTGAGCTTCTATCTATGATGGATGGATTCTCAGGATACAATCAAGTGAAGGTGAAAGAATTAGAACAATTCAAGACTGCTTTCACTACTCCATAGGGAACATATGTATATGTGAGGATGCCATTTGGATTGACAAATGCAGGTGCCACATTTTAGAGGGCAATGGATGTGGCTTTTGCAGGATTGATTGATTCAATCTTGGTTGTGTATCAAGATGAATTAACTGCCTTTTCAAAGAAAGAAGAACAACACTATTTACATTTGGAACAAATTTTTATTAGAGCATTAGAGTATGGCATCTCACTCAACCCAAAGAAATGTGCTTTTGGGGTTGTAGAAGGAAAACTGCTTGGACACATTATTTCCAAGGATGGAGTCAGGATTGATCCTAAAAGGGTAGCTGCGATTGACAAAATTTAGATCCCAAAAATAGTAAAAGGTGTTCAGTCCTTCTTTGGACAGATTAATTTTGTTAGGAGATTTGTTCCTAATTTTGCAGAGACCACCAAGGAGATCTCTAAAATGCTGAAGAAGAATGCAATTGTTAAATGGGAAGATGAAGCAACCAAATCATTTCAAGACATAAAGGAGGCAATAAAGATGGCTCTTGTTTTAAAATCTCCAAATTTTTCTTGGCCATTTCAATTATTTTCATTTGCTTCTTTCCATACTGTTGCTGCATGCCTATTGCAAAAAAATGAGGAAGGGTTTGAACAGCCTATAGCTTTCTTTAGTAGGTCATTGCAGGCTGCTGAATTAAAGTATGATATAATGGAGAAGCAGGCATATGTATTGGTCAGAGCAGTCAAGAGCTTCAGGCCCTATTTAGTAGGCTCACAAGTAATTGTATATGTGCCTCATGCAACAATCAAAGATATATTTACTCAGCAGGAGGTAACTGGAAGAAGATGCAGATGGATAAACAAGTTACAGGAGTTCAACATTGAAATATAGATCACAAAATTGGTAAGAGGACACGGTTTAGCAAAGCTAATGACACAGTCAAATATAGAGGCATACCAAGTGAATGAAGTGCATAATGAAGTAATAAATATGTCAGAATCTGAATGGTATAGGGACATAATATACTATTTGCAGAATTTAAACTGTCCTTCCCATCTTAGTGATATCCAAAAAAGGACCTTGAAGCTGCAAGCTATTAAGTACATCATTGTTCAAGGAGAGCTGTATTGGAGAAATCATGATGGTGTGTTACTCAGGTGTATTGATGAAAATCAGGCCAAAGATATTCTCAGTGACATGCACAATGGAGTGTGTGGTGGACACTATGCTGCCTATACAACAGCCCACAAAATCCTCAGAGCTAGATACTGGTGGCCAACTCTCTTCTCAAATGCACCTAAAATGATAAGAAATGTGATCCTTGCCAAAGGTTCTCAGGGAAATTAAGATATGAAGGTGCATTGCCCCTTAGGACTATAGTTGTAGAGGCTCCATTTTAGCAATGGGGGATTGATTTCATAGGGGAAATCTCAGAAAAATCAAGTGGAGGGTACAGTTGGATCCTAGTTGCCACTGATTACTTCACCAAATGGATTGAGGCCATTCCAACTAAAAAAGCTACAAGCAAAGTGGTGATGGATTTTATTTTAGAAAATATCATTATCAGATTTGGGGTACCAATAAAACTAGTTATAGCTAATGCTATGTGCTTCATGTCTGGTGAATTTGTTGATTTTTGCAATAACTATGGAATGAATTTGTCTCATACATCACCATACCATCCGCAAGGAAATGGCCAGGCAGAGTCAAGCAACATGAGCCTCATGAAAATCATCAAAAAAATGGTGGATGAAAATAAGAGGTCTTGGGATTCAAAGCTGAAATTGGCATTATGGGCTAGTAGGGTGACAGTGAAAAAGGCAACTGGAGGGTCACCTTATGAATTAGTATATGGTGCAGCAACTAGATTGCCTATGAATAACCTCCTGCCAGTTTATAAGTTCATCCAAGGAAACGAGGAGGAGATTGGAGACCCAATGACTGAAAGAATAAATCAGCTGGTTGAACTAGATGAAATCAGAAGAGAAGCATAGAAAATAAACATCAAGAAACAACAAAGAGTGAAATATCTGTTTGATAAAAGGGCTATAGAGAGAAGGTTTCAGATAGGTGATCTGGTCCTTATGTGGAATGCAAGGAGCCAGAAGGGCAAGCATGGTAAATTTGAACCCTTATGGACTGGCCCATATCAAATTAGTAATATCTATGGAGATGATTCCTATTTTCTCCAAGCCCTAAATGGTGAACTAATGGAATTGCCAATGCACGGTAAATTCCTTAAAACTTTTTTCACATAAATGAGTACCTTCTATGCACACTGTATCTTGAGTTTTGAGTTTTGTCTGGTCTACCTTGGAGTAGTCTGGTCCTCACTGCAGTCTTGCACTTACATGTCCCCAATCGGAGCCTATGTTGGTAATCATTTATGTTAAGGGTTTTAAGCTTGAGTGTTTGCTGATTTTTCTCTTTCAAATCCTAAATTTTTTGAGTCTTGGGGTCTTGCATTGTTTTATCTACTCTGTTAGTGGCCTTCTGTGGTGAGTTCCTGGTTGCTTGGTTTTATCTTCGTGCTGTAGTATTCATTGGATGACCAGTCCCCATGTTAAGTCTTGTATATGCAAATGCAAGTTGCATGTAGGCAGGCTTGTGAAATCTTAGTCAGTTTCCATAAAATGTTGAAAATTTGAGTTATATGCATGTTTCAAGTGTATATCGGGTTGCATATACATTAGTGGAATCTTTCGCAAGACTCCCGGGACTATTCTGCACTTGTATGCTTCTTCAATTGCATATCAGGTTCAAGATGGAAGATACATTGAGGGAATATTCTGTAGAAGATCCTATGTTTGTATGTGCAGGAATGAATGTATGTTAATAATACATCGGGTCTTATGCAATGAAAAATATACAAGGAGGCCCGATATACATCTGCTACAGTGTAAAGGTTCATCGCCAGCATATATAATGAAAAATGTACAAGGGTGAATGTATCTCTAACATACAAGTCAACATGTAGGCGTTGAAAGATACAAGGAAAGTATGCATTTATCGAATATTCCGTCGTAGATTCCACAGTTGTATGTAGGGGTTTGCATATTTGTGTTTGTATATTTGACATACAAACAAATATACATTTGTTACAGTGTGGCGGAGGTGATGCATGTGGTAGGGCCCATTGGTATATACAAATAGGCTTGTATATTCAGCATACAGGAGAGGCAGATACAAGGTTGAATGTATGTTTGACATACATTGGTGACATACAAGAGGGAATCTAAATCGCATATCCTAAAAGATTCCTTGCTTGTATGTTGGGGATTTGTATGTTTGCATATACAGACTGATATACAAAATGAGGACATACATTTCAGACCCGAGGGATAAATCAGATGAAGTTAATAATATTTTAGGTCTGCTGCATGTATATTGGGCACTTGTATGTGCCGATATACATTGCAAAGGTACAAAAGCTAGATACAAGCAGATTTGAACCGATTCTCAAATTGTCCTAATAAAATTTGAGGTTTGACTTGTATATAAGGTAGTTGTATGTGCATTTACTTGTGCATATACAAGGGCGAAAATGGCAAAATGAAGAAAGGAAAAGTCAGCAATAGGAGCATGAAGTGCCTACGTGGCATGTTTTCATTGGTTCACGACTTTTCAAAGGTGTTTTGAGTAGCAGATCTCAGCGATGGGGAGGTGATCGATGGCTGTGTTTTAATTTTGCTGGAGCTATGGATTTCTTTGTCTGTGGCCCATTTTTGAGCAGGAAAATCTTCAAATGCATCTGTTGTTGCATCCTGCAGGTAGATGAAGCATTGATGGCATAATTGTAAACAGGCATGGGCCGGTGGTTGAATGGTCAGGTACCTGATTTGTGATGGGGAGTCTTCCAGCGATGGCACAGGGCTCGAGCTCAACCATTCCTTTCCCTTCTCTTGCTTCTTCTCGTTTTGTCCCCTACTGCATTTATTATTTTGAGTGCCATTTCTGGTGCTATGTATCTGACGGGAAATTTTGACCTCACCTTTCAATTAATTTTTGCGAAGTACACTTTCTTGTTGTTTTAAGCAAATTGTGTTACTTTTTTGTGTTGTTGGAAACTGGACAAATTTTGGTGCTGCAGTAGGAATACAACTTTTTGGTGACTCTTTTCAGGTGTCTCATGAGTTTATGAATTGTATGTTGTATGTATTATGCATAGAATCATCAATTTCATGTTGATTTAAATGAGTAATGCTCCATTGCATGTGTTTCATTATTTGTCTCCAAACTGAATGTGTTTTTTCTTCTGACTCTGAACATCTAAGGGGTGTTATAGATTCTAGAATATAGGTTTTCTATATTGAGTACTTAGTCTCTTACTTCTACTCAAGGAGTAGATTAAATGTTTTAGATTAAGTGTTAAGAAGAATACATTGCAGTAAGGATGTTGGTAAGCAGAAATAACTAAATACTCTCTCTTGGCTATTGTTTGTAAGGCAAACATTTCAGAAGCCCCTTGAAATTTGATTATTCTCTCAAGTCTGTGGTAGATACTCACATGTATATGTCTATTGACTCCGAGCCCTAGATAGGCATCAATCTGGTCTGGTATCTCTGTTGTAACCCAAAGTCCTAGTTTTGCATCCAGATATAAATCAAACTCAAACTTCAACTTTAAAACTTTTAGGACTTTAGAAGTAGTTTTAGGACCTAAAATCCTCTATCTACAACTATATATAGGACCAAAGCTAGCCCCTTTGCTCTTATCTCATAGTTTTGGTCTACATAAGAGAGGATTTATCTGCTTTTTGTCAGCATCCCAGTCTTTGCATAGTTATATCTCATGGGTTTTGAGTAGGGAATACCCCCCTTGGTTCTGCAGAGCCTAAAGAAGAAGAGGAGATATCTATAGAGTCTATCTCCTATACTGTTGGCCCCTGGCCTGAGAATCTTGTCAACCAATGATGGCTACCTTGTAGGGATGACTAGGAATAAGCATCCAGTCTGGGAAAGTAACCAACAGAGTTAGGGTCTGTTAAGACTCTGGATTCTTATTTTTTAAGTCCCTTGGAATGATTGTCCTATCATGAAATGTAAGGGGCTTTAACAGTGGCCCTAGACAAAAAGTTGTTCAAGATCTAGTTAGAAGTCAATCTCTTGATGTTCTTTTCCTGCAGGAGACTAAGTTATCCGTGGATTGTATGTTTGGTTTACTACCTAAGTTGTGGGGGAGTGGAGAGTGCTAGTGTATTGGTGCTCAAGGGTCTGTTGGGGGAGTGACTTGTTTATGGAATCCTTGGAAGATCCGTCCTCTTTGGTGGTTGTCCTTTCAGTCTTCTATCTCTATGATTGAGTCTTGTTTTGAGATGGGGGAGTTTGTTCTCTTCTCCAATATCTATGTGCCTATTGAGCTCTAGGGCAAGCAACTTTTATGGTCCCATATCTGGTTTATCTAAAGCATGGTTCCTTTCCATCCATGGATTATGGTTGGAGACTTCAATGCTATTACTGAGTTGGCTAAGAAGCGGGGTGCTATTGCGAGGGTGGAGACTTCTGTGTTGCTACTTTAGGATGACATCTCAACTTTAAACTTGGTTCATATCAAGCCCATTAATCGCTAGTTTACTTGGAACAATCAAAGGGTTGGGGATAATTGCATTGCGGAATGACTTGACCACTTTTTAGTTTCTTGCTACTGGGTTGGTGGGTTATGGTCTTCTAGCTCTAAAATTTTGGATTGGAGGGGCTCAAATCATTGGCCTATCAAGCTGGCTATTTCTTCAGCTCGTGTGCCTCAGTCTCCTTCTTTCAAGTTCCAGATTATGTGGTTACGTGACTCCTCTCTCCATGACTATGTTGCTGAGTGGTGGAGGTATGGTAGACATGCTTATGGTACAACAATGTATACTTTTGCTAAGCTTCTTCAATTTGTCAAGTATCAGCTTAAACACTAGAATCGATAATGCTTTGGAAACATTTTCCATGCTAAGATTACTACCCAGGTTGAGTTGGATGATATTATGCAGTTGATTACGGAGTATGGGGTGATTGAAGATTGGCTGCGAGAAGAGACTAGGGCTTTGAAAGCATTGGAAGAGTGTGAGCTGTGTGAGGAAGGTTATTGGAAATAAAAGGCCTGGATTGAGTGGCTTTAGGAAGGGGATAAAAATACCTCTTTTTTCTTCAACTTGGTGAAAGCCATGAGACATGGCAATTCTATTTTTACTCTGGTGAATGGTAGGGATGAGACTCTTTCCTCTTTTCATGAAATCAAGAGTGAAGCTGTGCAGTATTTCACTTCCTTATTCAGGGAGGTCTTGCAGGGGGTTCTGATGAGGAAGCTCAGGTCCTTTCTTGTATCACTTCTTTGGTATCTAGGGAGATGAATGAGCATCTTATTAGTGTTATTTTGATTGAGGAGTTACAGGAGACTATGTTTCAGATGAAGAGGGGGAAAGCTCTTGGCCCTGATGGTTTCCTGATTGAGTTCTTTCAAGAATTCTGGGAGATTATCAAGTTGGACTTGTTGGGTTGTTCAGGAGTCTCACAGAAATAAATAGATGTTACGGGCTTTGAATTCTACGTTCCTTTCTCTCATCCCAAAATGTGATGGGGCAGATAGGTGAAGTCAATTTTGTCCTATCTCTCTTTGCAATGTGATTTATAAAATTATCTGTAAATTGATTTCTGATAGGCTAAAAAAGTGGCTTAAAGTGTTGATCTCTAAGGAACAGAGTGGTTTTGTGGAGGGATGGCAGATTCTAGATGGGGTTTTTATTGCTACTAAAACCATTCACTCTATGGTCAGTTCCAAAGATAAAGCGATGTTCATTAAGCTTGATATAGCTAAGGCATATGACAGAGTTTGGTGGTCCTTCCTTCGAAAGGTTCTGGGTGCTTTTGGTTCTGGGGATGAGTGGATTCATTGGGTTATGAGTTGTGTTACTTCGGTCTTCTTTTCTATGTTAATAAATGGGGAGCATTCAGAGGTTTTTGGTGCCTCTTGAGGTTTGCGGTAGGGTGACCCTCTATCTCCTTACTTGTTTCTTCTTGTTGAAGGTTTGGGATGTTTGATAACAAGGAATGTGGAGTTAGGTTTCATTCAGGGGTGGAGGTGGGGAGGTGGTCTACCTCTGTAGTCTCACTTGCAATTTGTGGATGACACTGCTTTGATGGGTATGGCTACAATTAGGGAAGCTTTAAATTTGTACAAGCTGTTGGATGTTTATCTTGTTGCTTCAGGGCAATTGATTAATGAAGATAAGTCTTCCATCTTTTTCTTTAATACTTCAGGTTCGATTCAGAGGAGAATTGCTCATATCTTGATATTTTAGATTGGGATGCTCCCTTTGACCTATCTTGGTATTCCCATATCTATTAGAAGTGTAAGCATGGATTCTTGGCAAAATATTCTGGATAAATTTTGTGTGAAAGTTAATCATTGGACCCATCATTGGTTGTCCTTTGCAGGTCATGTTCAGTTGCTCAAGTTTGTGGTGTAGGCCCTCCCCATTTACAGATGTATGATTTAGGTGGCCCCTATGGGTTTTGTTAGGGAATTAGATTCCTTAGAAATACATTTTTTATGGGTTGGTAGCTTGTTATCCTCTAAATGGAGCCTTGTCAGATGGGATATTGTTTGTAGCCCGAAGTAGTTTGGTGGTCTTGGGTTAAGGCAGTCATCATTGTTTGGGATAGTGTTGACTGCTAAATTATATTAGCACTGGTGTGTGGAGTAGGATCAGATATGGGCTAGGATACTAATTCAGAAATACTTCTTGGGGATCCCTAGGGTTAATATTCCTCATTACCCCCTGGTGGGGAAAGGCTCGATGAT
Source organism: Cunninghamia lanceolata (assembly GCA_027924645.1). Lineage (NCBI taxonomy): Eukaryota > Viridiplantae > Streptophyta > Pinopsida > Cupressales > Cupressaceae > Cunninghamia > Cunninghamia lanceolata. The sequence continues at coordinate 6,441,644 of BSBN01000379.1, forward strand.
TTGGAGTACGCTCAAGAAAGGGGCTGCACTCATCAAGGATGGCTTTTTTTGGATTTGTAAAAGAGGGACAAAAGCTCATTTTTGGTATGATTCTTGGGATGGCTTTCCTCCCATTGTTTCTTAGTTTCCTAATTTGGTGACTATGTGCCAAAGGTTCTATGAGGTAGAATGGTCTAAGGTGAGTGACTTTAAGTTCTTTTCTTCTCATGGTCAGTTGGTGGTAGCAAGATGGAAGAAGCCTGATGAGTGGCCTGATGTTCGTGTGGAGGAGGAGTGTGCTGAGCTTCACAATATCCTTTCTTGTCGACACTGCAGCTCCCTCCAAGAAGGGGATATTCTCTCTTGGTGTCCTAATCCTAAGGGTGTCTATACTATTGCTTTAGGATATAAGGTGCTATTATCTCATTAGCTGAATGGGATGGAGGTTCACTGGTGGAAGAATGTGTGGAATAATTTTTCTTGGCTGAAGTGTAACTACTTTATTTGGACTTTGGCTTGGAATAGGTGCTTGACATGGGATAATATTCGGAAGTAGGGCTTTCATGGTCCTTCTAGGTGTGTTTTGTGTGGATGTGGTGAGGACTCTTCTCACTTGTTTTTCTGCTGTCCTTTGGCTTTGCAACTTTTGTATTTTTGGTGGGGAGTTTGGAAAAGCCCCTGTGTTCAGGCTTCCTCCCTGGTGGAATTTTGGAGTAGTCTAGGTAGACCTCCTTCTATGGCCTCTTTCCTGCAGAATGTATGGTATGTTGTGCCTTCCTTCATACTATGGCATATTTGGTTGGAACAAAATCGCAAAATATTTCAGGGTGAGAAGCTATTGATTCAACAAGTTTGGCACAAAATTATGGGTATGATTTAGGAGACAGTGGAAGATAAGTGTAATGTGGGGTTCCCTTTGGAGAAAGGATATGATGAGTTGGTAGATAGATTGGGTCTTCAAGGGCTATCTTTAGCTTTTGCTTGTGTCAGGAGAGGAAGGTGGGTGGAAAAGAAAGTCCAAAGGGTGGGTGGATGGCTACCCCCTCCGAATGGCATTTTGAAGCTCAATACTAATGGATCTTCAAGGGGTAATACTGGGCCTGCTGGGATTGGTGGGGTTGGCAGGGATTTTTCAGGATTGGTGGTTTTTTTTCTTTTCTATTCATGAAGGATTACAAACTATCAACCTTATGGAAGGTTTGGCGATCCTCTATGCTTTGGAGTGGGGTTGTGCATTGGGGTAGCACAAGGTTATCTGTGAGTTTGATTCACAGGTTTTGATTAATTTGCTAAATGAACAGAAGGTTTCTGATGTTAGTTGGCAGTTGGCTATGCTAGTGCAACAGATTCTATAGATAAGTTCTTTGATGGAGATGGTGTCTTTTGTCCATATTCTGAGGGAGTGGAATAGGACAGTAGATTGTTTGGCTAAGTGGGCTTCTGAGCATGTTGATGGCTAGACGATATATGAGTGGGAGTAGGTTCCCCATGAGCTCTGACAGGACTTGGAGAGGATTTTTGCCCAAGATGGGAATGCTATTGGTGAAGGATGATGTTGCTTCTTGGTTTGTATGGCTTCTTCTTTTGGGTTCCCAGGGCCTTGACCCTTTGATGTTTTGTAATGATCTTTTCTGAATTTCAATAAAGTTTTTACCCCTTTTTATAAAAAAAAAGAAGTATTTTACATTAAATTTAAATTTATTATTTACAAGAATCAAATATTTTTTTATTTTTTCTATTATTAAAGTAACAAAAACTATTGTCATTTCTTTTCATTCTTCATTAATTATTATTTATAAATGTAGCAATTTTTAAGATGCTTAAAATCGTTTCAAATCTGACTATTCATTCAATCACTATTTTACTTCTCATTTCTATACGGCAAAGGCATCAAGATGATGGACCAACCTTGGTAGATGTGTATATTCAAATATTAGTTCCATCTTTTCATGGGGGTAGGTTCCTATAGGGTGGGGTAACATGTTCATTTTGATTGGATTGAGGTCTTTTTAGCCTTTTTCTATAAATGTTGCTAGAGTCTCTTGGTCATATGTTATTCTTTAAAATCCACCGACATATCTAAAAAACAAATTTTATGTTGCTAGAAAAATAACTTTAAGGGAAATAGAATGCACTTTTGAGGCAAGAAAAACACCTCATTCACCCATTGATTTTGGCACTACCTTGACCTACATTGTAGATCTTGCATACTAGATAATCCTTGTAGCATTCAAAAAGATTGTATTATATCCAAGGGTCAGGCTTGTACAAAGCTTTGATCTATTCTTCAATGTCTTACATATTGTTAGACCTAATTACCCAAGCTAACTATTATTTTCAAGGGGAATGCAAGATTTGATCCTCCTCCTTCCAACTACTTCATCAATGCTATTGATGATGTCAAGTTCTTGGCATTATATATAGAGTGTCTCTTCTCTTGTTGCTTTCTCTATTCTTGGTAATTTTTTGCAGTAGAAGTTTTTATTATGTATGATTGGTAGTTTTCTAGACTTGAGTTTGCTCATACTGATTCTTCTCCATCTTAAGATTTATATTTTCACTTGGGATTCCTATTGTTTGAAATCCTCCCCCATAGTAGAAGTAAAATTAAGAACACTTGAGTTGAATTAGTACTAGGATGGGTAACCTCCCTAAAAGTCACAATGCTTCACTCATATAAGCATCGCCTAGATGTAATGAGTGTTAAGTGACCAATTCATGCTCATGAAATACGGGTCAATGAGTTTGACTCAAAAATTACACAGTTGAATTTTATGTAAAAACATCATAATCTAGGTGGACCCACAATAGTGTGTCCCACTTGTGGGATAGAGTAAAAAAATGAGTCCAAGGCACCACAAAATGAAAAACACATTCAAATGAAGGTGCTTTGAACTTCGAATGAAAGTACCTTTGTTCGAAGGTCCCTTTTTATTATTTTTTAATGTTTCATGTTAAAAAAAGGAGGGTACCTTCAAATGAAGGTCCTTGAGATGCCATTGTCCTTTTACTTATTTCTCTATAGAAATTTTTGTTTTAGAGCCTAGGTTGGACCATCAAACTATGTCACTAGGACAAGATTTTTTAGGATCATTGCCCTCATAGTAAACTTTCCAAAAAGTATAATTTTGAATATATTTAATTTAATTATTATATTTATTTTCTATTTTCTAGTGAGCATAGATTTTTCACCAAATATCAAGGTCTTTATTCCACACACATGGAAAAATAGTAAAATAAAGAAAAAAATTCTAAAAAAAATATGTGCACTAGCTATCGATGTCCTATAATATGTGTCCTAGAATATAACTATGTCTGAATTATAATTAATCTCACATCCAAAATTAAATAAAATATGAAAAAAAAAAATTATGAAAAGATATGTGTGCATTAGATATTTAATGAGTAGTTCATAAGACATGCAACACTTGCTGAAGGTTTTATGAATGGGACCTAGCAAGATAAGTGGGTTTGATCTTGGAGGTAACTCCATGGTTAAGCATGCTTGAGTTGAAATATTATTGGGATGGGTGACCTATTGGAAATTCTTGATGCTTCACCCCTATGAGCATACCTAGATGCAATGAGTACAAAGTGGACCATTCATGCTAATGAGAGACGAGTTTGTGTGAGCCAATACTCATAAAATATGGCTCAATGGGTTTGGCTTTAAAATACCCCCTACTTGTTCTTGGATAAGCTAAAGGGCCTCTATAATGAATCATTCACATGGCACAAAACTTGTTTAAACTTTTGAAAATGGGGTAGCAAGTTGAGTGGGCTTGATCTTGGAGGAAACTACCTAGTTAAGCTTGCTTGAGTCAAAGTACTAGGATGGGTGAGCTCCTAGTAAGTTTGCTACTTCATCTCTATGTGCTACCAAATATATTATTTTTTTTTCAAATCATATAACCCACAAACAAACATTTACAAATCTTAGGCTCTAATATTTCCAGTATTTTGAATTTTCTTTTTTCCACATCTTTGTTCTACATAGGAGAGCGGACCCATGTTCCAATAGTTGTGGATTTAATGTCCAATATTTTTTCGCTGATAGGCCATTTCTATATGTGCACACATCTTGTAAATACCAAAAAAAAATTGGTAGTCCTAATAAAAAATATTTTTTTTGGTAGTCCTTCCCTAATAAAAAATATTTTTTTGGTAGTCCTTCCCTAAAAATAGGCCAGAATCTTTGTGGTTTTAATACAATGACTAATTTTGCAAATACATACCAAAAAAATAGTGTTTCATTTGTTTCCTTTGCCATTACATTTTCTATTTGCTTTTTCAAAATTATATATATAACCCCTCGTTGTATGAAGATTTTTTTAGGTTACTATATATCTCCTTACTCTATTATTTAGAATATAGTAGGTGCTAAGTAGTAATCATTTCTTCTTCAAATAAGAGAAACGCTTAAGGAGTAAAGCCATGGGATCCTGAAGCCAATGAGTTCTTATATCTGATTATCATGAACCTACCTTGCAACTTGGTGCCAATGTTAGACTGAGCTTTTTGGGGAGAAATCATCTGTTTTGGGTATGGTCTCTCCACTATGTCTTAAAGTTATTTATTTTTGTTTCTTTTGTGGCCTCCTCATACTAGGGGTAAAACCTATTTAAATTTTAATTTCTACTCTTTATTTTATTTATTCGATTACTATTGTTTAAGGGTATTAAATAATGATGATAAATTAATAATAAATAAAATATTAAACCCTTGCAAAAATGTACTTCTATGCTTTTGTAGCCATTCTTCATACCCTAAACCTGCACCAACACAAAAGAGTAAATGCACCAAAACCCTATGAAGAAAACAAGAAGCACCAACACAAAAGAGTAAATGCACCAAAACCCTACAAAGAAAACAAGAAGAAAATACAAGGATACTCATGCTTGAAAATGAATTGAATAAATGTAGGGGTATCAAGGCTTAAATTTGACAGTCGACCTATCTGTCAAGCAAAATTTTGATGATGGTTACTCATTCAAAGATGCCTTTAAAATACTAATAAGACACATCTTAAATAAATTTTGAGAGTCTGTCCAAAATCTCTCCTTTCATGTGATATTTTACGGCAAAAATGCCTAAATATGACCATACGACCATCAAATTTAAGCCCTCAGGGGTATATATATATATATATATATATATATATATATATATATATATATATATATATATATATATATATATATATATATATATATATATATATATGGTCTTATTTAGGAGCATGCATAAATGCACTTCTGTGCTTTTGTAGCCATTCTTCAGTATATGTACCAAAGCCTTACAAAGAAAACAAGAAAAGAAAATACTTAGATAGGTATTTTCAATTTAGAACCTTCTAATTTGAACTTAGAGATAATTTGTATTAATTATTATATGCTATATTTCATTCTTTCCTCTATGTAATCTTTGAAATATTTTTATGGAAATAGAAATTTGCAATTAAATGTTATTAAGTTCTTATTTATTAAGGTGTGGGGAAATTATTAGGCATGAATATTTAAACCCTTTTATGAAAATCTATTTATATAATTGCTTCCTTTTCTTATCACATACCACTACACTTAAGTTTCCTATAAAATCTTAAATTTGCTTTATCTTTTTTTAGTAATTTGTTGAAGTTTCATAAGATTCCAAAAAAGAAAAGTTATAATGCCTACAATTTAAAATTATTGTCCTTGAAATCAAATACTAATATTTTTCTAAAATATAAATCTGTGTTATGTTTTTTTTTTTTTTGCATGGAAGGATATGATATTTTGGTAAGTTATTGATTTTCACAGAAATAGAACAATCTATTTTATTTATATTTTGATTTTATCCTCTGGATCTAGATGAATGAAAGAAAACCCCACATGCATGTTGGATTCTTGGGATTTTCTGAATTAGATAAATTAAATTTTGGTAAGATCTCTTCATTTAAGATTTCAAAACTCTTCATCCCTGCAACAACTCACATCAAGTGCTAATAGGATTAGTCAAATAAAAATAAAAATAAAAATAAAAATAGGAAAAAAAATCAAGAACAATAAATCCATGAGGAATATGAATAAATTTAGCTTATCTCATAAAAAACCCCTTCTTACTCTAAAACTTCTGGAGCAAACAAAAAATGAAATGAAGAAGTAATCAAAACCCTTCATCCCTGCAACAACTCACATCAAGAACAATAAATCCATGAGGGGTATGAATAAATTTATCTCATTTCATAAAAAAATCCCTTCTTGCTCACTCTAAACCTTCTGGAGCAAAGAAAAAATGAAATGAAGAAGTAATTTAAAGAAATTCTAAATTAATGTTTAGATTTGTTTTTATGAAAAGAATCCTTTAAAAATTGGAAACATTTTTTTTAATTGTTTTTTAATTTTATTGATACTTTTAATAAATGTATTGAGTAATATTTCATTATTATTCTTCATATTTAGATTATTTTTGCCATGTTTAGAATTTTATTAAATTTTAAATATAGATAGGAATTTAATTTAATTTACTTTATTGCAGTAAAGGTAAGAGTAATGGATTATTATTATTATTATTATTATTATTATTATTTGAATTTGTTTATTGTCTTATATCACATTACAGGATATTATAATATGATATATTATATATTATAGTTTCAAAAATAATAATTTTAATATATTTAGGAATAGATAATATATATTATATTATCATTTATAATATAATATTATCATTGATAATATTATATTATATTTTAATGAATCATTTCCTCTTCTAAATACCATATACTACCATAGTTAAGTTTCCTATAAAATCTTAAATTTACTTTATTCATTTTTTTAGTAATTTGTTTTTTTGAATAATCTAAATCTTTTATTATTTTAAGTCTTGGATAGTGATTATAGGGATATATAAATGATTTTTTTAAAAAGTCTTTAAGAAAAATTTTCATTTAGAAAATATAAATGATTATAGGGAAAATGATATTATGATAAATTTTAGTTTGAAATTAGTCCTTATTTTTTTCTATTAAAAATATAGGAGATTTTATATATATATATATATATATATATATATATATATATATATATATGAAAATAGTGTTTATTTATATTAACAATATAATTTTTTTAGTTCTTTAAAAAAATAGTTTAGTTAAGATTTAAATTTAATCTTATTTAGTTTGAAATTAGTTTTAATTTAATTCTATTAAATTAAAACTAAAAATTAATTTAATTTAGTTTATAAGTTATTTGTTTTTTATTAGATAAGAGACAAAACAAGGGTGTCGAACCCTATTACAAAACCAAGCCCAGGGGGCAGGAAAACATGGCACAAATAGTACTTAGTCAGCACAAAAAAAAGACGAGCAGCATAGGCACAACAACCCTACTGTAAAACAAAAACTAACCAGAGGATCTACACGATAGATCCCGAGCTAACAAGCCTGACTCCCCGAACCCGAGGACGTAAAGCTTCAACAGATTTGGGGAGTCCTTTCTTTTTTCTCTAGACCAAGTTGTCCAAGAGTCTTCCAAGTCCAAATCCTCCGAACGGGGTGAGAGGGGAACCTTACCCAACACCTCAACCAAAGAAGTCTCGCGCAAAGAGGAAACAACAACACCCCCAGCCACAGATGGCACACCAACAACAACAATAGCCCCTGCCACAGACGGCACACCAACAGCCACAGCAACCCCAGTCATGGAAGGTACATCAACAGTAGTAGAAGTAAAAGCAACAGGAGCAGTAGATGAACCCTGCAAAAATAGCTCCTAGGTAGGAAGAGAGAGATGAGAGGAAGGAGGAGACTCCACATGAGGAATAGTGAAGTCAGAGGGTTGAACATCATGCCACCATGAAGCCACACAATGATTTTTCTTAGATTTAACACACTGCTCAGCCAAGTGACCAATGCCAAAACAATGCCGACAACGAAAAGGAATACCCTCGTAGTCCAAAACCTGACTCCACAAATGATCAGGAACATTAAAGACAATCTCTACAGGTAATCCCTTATTCAAATCTAGATCTCCAAGAATCTGAGCATAAGTCATATGTGTAAACTGTAAGGTAATAGGATCAGTCAAAATAAACCGCCCAAGAGAGTTCCCAATCACAGAAAACCAAGAGTCTTGCCAAAATTGGAGAGGGAGGTTGGGGAGCCTAACTCAAGTGGGTGAAAAATTTAGAGATTTAGTCACTAGATTAAAAAGGGGAAACCAAGGATGAATCAATAAGGGATGTTGGCCCCAAAACCAAATAGAACCCTCAAACATAGCACAAGGATAAATTTCAATTGCACCAATAGTAATTTGTCCCCATGTATCAGAGATCCAAGAATTTAGGTCATGGAGCCGTGGCCAAAAAAGATTGAATCTACAGATCAAATAATGGGAGGAGTAAAAATTCTCATTCTTCAAAACATCAGCCCCAAAAGAAATAACAGGTGGAGCAGCACAGGGCAAGGGTGACCTTTGATGCTTTCCTTGAACAATAGATAAGAAAGAGGGCTTACCCCCCTTCGTTGAGTCTAAACCCCCTATTGATGCACTAGCCACAAAAACCTCATCAACAATCTTGGACGGTGCACCAACAGTGGATGATGCACCAATAAATGGTGCACCAATAGTAGACAATGCACCAATAAACGATGCACCAATAGTAGCAAAAGAACCTAGCAACCTCCCAGTGATAGATGATCCTCCAACGACCTCAGTTATGGATAGCACACATGCCTCTATAATAGGCAATGATCCATCAGTAGACAAACCCCCTTGATGCTTCCCTTGAATAGTAGCAAAGAAAGAGGGCTTACCCCCCTTTGTTGAATCCAAACCCACTACTGCCACACCAACCACCAAAAACTCATTAGCAATCATGGATGACACACCAATAGTGGGAGATGCACCCACAGATGGTGCACCAATAGTGGACAATACACCCACAGACGACCCACCAATAGTGGGCGATACACCCACAGACTGCGCACCAACAGTGGAAGACGCGCCCACAGACGATGCACCAACAGTGGGCAGTGCACCCACAAATGGCACACCAACAGTGGATGACACACCCATAGACGGTGCACCAACAATAGTAGAATAACCCAACAACCTCCCAGTGATAGACGGTGCACCAACAGCCTCAGTCACAGACAACACATAGAGCTCTGCAACAAGCAGTGGCCCAACAACAGACAAACCCTGCAAACTCAACTCATGAGCAGGAAGAGGAGTGGGAGAGCCCATATCAAAAATTTGTATTATTTCCATTTACAAGTTAAATGTTATTTGTTATTTTTAAATCTTTCAAATTATTTAATCTTAATTTTGTTTGAAAATTTTTACAGATACTTTTTGAAATTGAGAAACAAATCAAAGGTAAATGTTTCTAATCTACAATTTACTTGTAAATTTATTTATATTAATTTGTTTATAAATTGAACCTTTATATTCCATTTAATTTATTTTTAAATTTAATATAAAAATTATAATTAAGAAATATATATATAAGTAAAAAAATTGGTATATTAATTAAAAATATATATAAAAGTAAAAAAAAATTAGTTTTAGTTATCAGTTATTTATTTTATTTATTTAGTTATAAAAAATTTAGTTTAGTTAAGATTTAGATTTAGTTTGAAATTAGTTTTTATTTAAAAAATAATTTAAATTTAAAGTAAGTTTAGTTCAAATTTAAATTTAAATTTTATTTAATTTTCAATATAAAGTAAATTTTATTATAATTTAGTAAATTTTAATTTTACTTTAGTAATACTAAAGGTACTTTTTAAAAATATATCTTTTATACACTGAAGTTACTTTTTAAAATTGTTTTAGGCTAATTTATTGAATATATATCTTTTATGGACTATTTAGATACTTTTTTAAATTGCAAATTTATGTTATGTTGATTTATTGTATTTAGAAAGTTTTTAAATAGATTTATTTTTTGCAAATCAATATAAGTTAATATTTTGTTACACTTTTGTAACAAATAAGTAGTGTTTGGTGAAAACGATGCCTTTGATTCACATTTATGGGTAATGTCGTCGTGTTGAATTATAACATATAATACTTAATAAAGATGCAACAACAATGTCTGTGGCATCGACCCTATAAATCCTTGGGGAGAAATAAGGTATTTAAATTATTTATAAAAAAAAAAAATTGATCCGTTCAATACCCTTTCGTCTCTATTGTAAGACATAAATCATGATAGTAAGAAATTCCAAGTATAAAAGGAACTTACACCTACATACAAGGATTTCTTTCTAAGCAGGTGTCATTGATAGAGCAAATCACTTTCATGTACTAACTTGGTACCACGTACTGTTCTCTTTTGCGTACCTTAAGGTCTCTCTCACGTACGGTCATGTATATGGAGAGGATTAACTTCTTCCATGTATTGACAGGTATATTGGAAGGGTGGGTATATAGAAAGGTTCGGTATATCAGATTGATAGTATAAAGAAAGGGAAAGCTTTTCAGAGAGATAAGGAACCCTCATATTTAAGAATGACTTCAAATGATAAAAAAAAATCATACATGTTTATTATCAACTATTTGATCCCCTTTAATGAACGACTTTCTTAAATTTTGCAACAAACTACTTTTATTCTGCTTATATTTCTCACAAAAAATATAAAAAAAAATCATTTTGAAAACTCTTATGATATTATGATTCACTCAATGAATTCTACTATGTCCTAAGTATTAGCTTGATGTAATTTTTATGTAGCGTTAGTTGATAAGAGTTGTAGTCATATGTGGAAGTGATATAAGATAGCATTCTAAAAAAAGGAACAATATTGCAAATCAATGACTATAAATGTGACAATATACACAATCAAATGTAAGTTTATTTTAATTATATTTAGAAATTAAATGTGTAATCTATATTACCACTAATAACAAGATTTTAAAATTTTGTCATAGGTTTATGGTCATTCTCAACATGGATATTGTTAAACCAAATGCTGAAATGGTATCATTCAAGCATGCCATTGATGATAAATTATTAGTTGGAAGTGATACCTCTTTAGATTTGCAGTCCAATGATATTGCATTGCCATCCTCAAATATTACTGTCTTGAGTGATATGCATAGTGGCTGCTCTTTGAATATGGGTCCAGTGCACATGGCAAACAAAGTGATTCATTCCATTCCAATAATTGTGTTAACACCTTTCCATGAAAGATGGACTATCAAATGTAGAGTGACAAACCTTCAGTAATGCTAGAGGACAAGGAAAAGTATTTAGTTTTGATGTTGTTGATAGTGATGGTGGAGAGATTCGCATAATTTGTTTTAATGAACTTGTTGACAAATTCTCTGAAGAAATAAAAGTTGGGTCTATTTATGCTATATCAAATGAGAAATTAAAGTTGGCAGATAAAAGATTCAATAATTTGTCAAGTGATTATGAGATAACACTAAATTACACCAGCAATATAGAACTTTTATCTAGTGATGATTTACCCATTCCATTTGAAAAAAATTCTTTCACTTTAATAAGTGAAATTCAGAAGATGCCAATAAATTCATTGATTGATGTCATTGGTGTTGTCCTTGAAGTTGGCCCTTACAATACAATATTTATGAAGAATGGAGGAGAATTGAAAAAAAGGAGTTTATATATTAGAGGTATGATAGAGTGTAGCATTAAACTTACCATGTGGGAAACAATTTGCATGAAAGAAGGTGTTGAACTGGAACAACTACAAAATGATGGAAAGATGTCTATCATTGCTATTAAAGGTGCATGAGTGTCAGAATTTCATGGTAGATGCATATGAACAATCACAACAAGCAAAGTATTTAAAAATCCTATCATTGAAGATGTAGAAAAATTGAAACATTGGTATAATGATATTGGAAACAATAATCCATGTCATTATTTAACAACCCCATCTCATGCTCATGGGCCTATTTTTACACAAATGAATATTGCTGAAATACAAAATGGAGTCAAAACCACTGAAAAACAACAATGCATTCTACTTAGGGTAACATTGATCTCTGTTGATGAGATGAAAAACTTTAGTTATCTAGCATGCCCATTAATGAATGGTAATTCACAATGACAACGAAAAGTGATAGAAATTATAAGTGGTGGATGGAACTATTCCAAGTGTGTAAAAACTTTTCTTGAATGTGATTATAGATACATATTTAGGGTTTGCCTTGAAGACTATGCAGGTCCTATATGGGTGACAGTTTTTTATGAAGTAGGTATTGCAATGTTGGGTGTTAAAAGTAAAGATGTGTGTATTAACATTCAAAATCATAAAATGGATCCATGGAAAGTCAAACAAAAGTTATTGTTCATGTCTTTTATGTTCTCCATGCATGCAAAATTAGATACTTTTCATTTAGAGCCTTTGGTTAAATGTGTAATAGATAAGGTACAAAACATTGACTTTGATAATGAATGCAAGAAGATCATGAGTTCTTTTGGCCATTTTAATGGCCAATAAATGTATGATTCCATGGAATTTGAATAAAAATGATATATCATTATCAATTTTTTTCACTACAAATACAATGTATATATGGTATTTAGTTAAATATTGTGTAACTAATGGTAGTAAATATCATGCGAAAATTAATTAATGCTTTCTTAAAATTGACCTTCATGTCTCATTGTTATATATAACATTTTAAGTTTAAAGAGTCGTATATCTTTAATATATTTACTATGTGTATATCTAATAATTGAACTTCTACAATTTTAAAATATATTTCACATTATATAAATTATCAATGTATTTATGTTGTTGATATAAGATAATGTTGACCCATTCTTAGCTTATAATACTTACATTTATGTCCTTGCATATGTAAAACATTAATCTTATCTTCAATCTTGATCATGTGTCTCAGAATGGTGGGCCCCCTATATCAATTGACTCATGCATGGTAGAGGAATAGTAGAATTTTTTTTTTGATTTCATGAGGGCCATGAGTGTTCTCTTGCATATGGAGTTTGATGAGTTGCATCGAGAAAATGTTGTATCTACTGCTCCTGAAGTGGTTATTCAGAATAGTGAAAATTCTACACATCAACATAGAAATACAATTAATAGAACTTGGTATGCTTCTAGGAGTGAAGATACTCATGGTGTCTTGAGGCACATAGATGTGTCATTACCTACACAGTTAGATTGAACTAGAATAATACTGCACATGCTCATGTTGATGTGGATGTTGAGAACATTATAGTTTCTACACAACAACGTAGAAATGCATGTCGTAGAGATTTGTATGCTTCTAGACGTGAAGATATAAATAGGAAAAGAAGGGAAAATTATTGTATGAGAAGAGAGAGAGAAGCACAAAATATAACAGATGTCCAAGAGCCTGAAATATCAGTGACATTGGGTTGTAGCAGAGTGAATGATAATAACCTATATAATGAAGATATATCCTTGATATTAGAGGATAGGGTAAATGATGGAATTATGGTTGTTGGTGATAATATACATTCTATGCATTCTCTTCCATTAGGTACAAATACTGATAGTGTCTTGAGGAACACAATTATGTCATTGCCAATAGAGTTAGATAGAATGAAACTGAATAATACTGCATATGTTGATGTTGATGTAGATGTTGATAATAGTGTAATTTATGTATGCCAGCATAGAAATGCACGTCGTCGATATTTGTATGCTTCTAGACTTGAAGATATAATTAGGTGAAGAAGGGAAAATTATCATATGAGAAGAGAGAGAGAGAGAGAGAGAGAGAGAGAGAGAGAGAGAGATGTCCAAAAGCATGATATATCAATAACATTGGGTTGTAGTAGTGTGAATGAAGACTATAGTGATAATGTGCATTCTGCTCATACTACTTGTATTCCTCAATCACTAAATGATATTGATATTGATATTCATCTCCCAAACATCCGTACAATGATTTCATATGAAATTATGCATGATCTTCATCTTCCACGACGTAATGATAATGAGGACATGGTTCATGGAACTTACATTCATCCCGCTTAGCAACAACACTTGCAATGTAATGTTGTAAATAGTTCATTTCAAGGACGATCTTTGAATTTAACTTCCACTCCCATGGAAATCCCATATGCACAACCACAATTAGTGACAACAAGGGACAAAGGTAAATTAGTTTGTCATTACCAAAATGTGTGGTCTTCTCCACATCCAAATGAAGCAGGTTCTTCCAATTGGCAATCCAATCTTTTTGGTTACCACTATTTTGACAAAGATCATGTTTTAAATGAGAATAGTAGACGTGACAGTCTTGATTCTAGGGATGATATTTATATATGGATGGATGAATTTGAAACAAACTTTACAGTTATGTATAGCCCTAATGATCATGGAGCTTCATCTACACCACATGTTACTTGCAACCCTTGAGTTAAACTTAGTGACAGATTACATCAAATACAAAAAAGATTTCACAATAGGATAGATCAACTATCAATTATTCAAATGTGTTCAATTTGTAAAGAGAAATACTCTGGAATAAAAATTAGTCAGTCCAATGAAGGGCCTTCTTGTGCTAGGTGCCAAAGTGAGTGAGATGGACATCGACTATCTAAATAGAATAACATGGACCCTGGCGAGCAACCTTATGTTCTACAAGTGCTTACTCAAGTTGAGGAAATGCTTATTGCTAGAGTGAATCCAATCATATAGGTTACCCATTCTCGTGGTGGCCAGTACAAATACAGAGGACACAATTAATTTCCCACAAGATATAACTATAGTTACAAGGTGCCTACCACAAAGGATATGTGATCTTGACATTTTGATTGTGAGAAGGTATTCTACCCAATCTAGGTATTATGATTGTTATGTTAAAAGATCACATGTATTAGCTATACTACAATATAAAATAAAATATGATAAATACTATAGAGATGTCGAAATTGATGAAAACTCAATCATGGCACTACCAGAAGAAGATATGGATGTCTCTGAAAGCTTGAGATTTGTGCAATCCAATATTAATGATGTAGACATATCAAATGCAAGTGATGATAGTTTAGCACAAGAAGATGAACCTCAACATCAACCTTCATCTTTTGTACCTAGATTTGGTTCAACACATCAAAAAATGGAAGAAGTGAGGAGATTTGTTGATTACGCCGAGAGGCATTTCTACAGTCATAGCAAGGGTGGAGTTGAAGAGCGCAAAGATTCCAAGATTCCGTTTAATTTTATAAGATTCTATTTTTTTTATTTTTAAATATAAGATTCTACATGTAATAATAATAAATGTGGCAGTAATGCCTCTATGCATAACAAGTGCAATGGCACATGGTAAGGTATGGTAGTAAGCACAAGAATGATAGCAAATAAAAAAAAGAAATTAAAAAATAGCAAGCTGGCCACATTATTAAAACCTTTCATTTTATTAAAAAAATAGCTCACTTAATTTTTAATAAAATTATTAAGTTATACAATATTAAAGAGAAGTTAAAGATAAAAATAATGGATAAAGATAAAAGAAAGCATGCCAAAAGAAGTTAAAGATAAAAACAATGGCTAAAAATAAAAGAAAGCATGCCAAAAGAAGTTAAAGATAAAAACAATGGCTAACAATAAAAGAAAGCATGCCAAAACCACATCATAATCCTAGACAAAAGGAAATAAAATATTATTAAATATAAAAAACAACAAATAAAAATTCATAATTTAAAAAAAATTAAAAAATGAAAAAATTATATATATATATATATATATATATATATATATATATAATTTTTTCATTTTTTAATTTTTTTAAAATTATGAATTTTTATTTGTTGTTTTTTATATTTAATAATATTTTATTTCCTTTTGTCTAGGATTATGATGTGGTTTTGGCATGCTTTCTTTTATTGTTAGCCATTGTTTTTATCTTTAACCAATAAATAAAAGAAAGCATGCCAAAAGAAGTTAAAGATAAAAACAATGGCTAACAATAAAAGAAAGCATGCCAAAACCACATCATAATCCTACACAAAAGGAAATAAAATATTATTAAATATAAAAAACAACAAATAAAAATTCATAATTTTAAAAAAATAAAAAAATGAAAAAATTATATATATATATATATATATCAAGGAAAACTTTAAAATAAAAAGGGAAACAATAATGGATAAAAATAAAAGAAAACATATCAAAATAAAAAGGGAAAATTAATACTTAATTATAGTAAATGTTGTTTAAAATTGATTTTTTAAAAATGAAATGTAATCATATTGTATGCTAAATGAAAATTAGGATTTGAAATTAGCAAGACTTAAATTTGATGTTAACTTATTTAACTTTTTATTTTAAAATTTTATTTTAAATTTAAGAAAAAAAATTATTTTCTTATTTGTTGTTTAATTTTATATAAAATATTAATTGTATTTAAGATATTGGAATCAAATCAAATCAAATCTGTAGTAAACCATTTTGCTTTTAAAACAAGAAATAAATATTGATGTTAAATTTTGTATTGATCCATTCCTTACAAAAGAAACAAGAGAGATTTCATAATATTTAAATCTTCTTCTTCTTCCTCTGGTGTATCACCATGGACACACACACACACACACACACACACACACACACACACACACACACACATATATATATATATATATAAACCCTGTGAATTTATCTTTGTAGACCATTTTTGCTTCATGCAACACTTGAAAGATTCAGTGATCTTAACACAAAACAAGAGAATTTAAAATTAGGGTTTTAAAAAAAAAGTAAATTAATAAACACATAAACAAGGAGTGACAAAAAAAATATAACTCCAAGAATGGGGTAAGGAGATGAGAATAGGGCATTTCAACATTGTTCCAGAAGCAGCTTCTCCTCCATTGTGCAGAGATAAATGAAACATAAGAAGAAATGAGAAAAATGAAAAGGAATTGAGTAGGAGATATGTTTTATATGCTTCTTAACTAATTCTATTTCTTTTCCTTAAATTTAGCTTCATATACTTATTCCATAAATTTAGGGTTACCAATTTATCTATTTAGTAGTGTTTTTTTAGAAAGGTTGCCTTTAAATTTTAATTTATTAGAATTAGTGTTATTTTTATTATTTCTTTTTAATAAGTTTTTTTTCAAACCTACATTTAAGTGAGAAAGTTATTTAATTGTAATTAAATTATTTAAATTTAAATTAAATTAAGTAATTAATTTAGTTGTAGAATAAATATAAGTGAAATCAAATGAGATTATTGGTTTATTTAAATTAATTTAAGAGTGTATTATTTTTAAATTAATGTATGCAAATAATTTTAAAAAGGTAATTATTATTTTATTTAATGCAAACAATATTAGGGGGAAGTCACCATTGAGTGCAAATGAAATGAGTATCTAAATTCATTTTGGGTTGATATAATACATTAATTGGTATTTCCTTTTTATTCAAATAGAGCAAAGTAGAGTATAGAATGAACTATTTTAATTAAGGTTAGGGTTAGCCTGAAAATTAGGGTTAAGGCTAAAATTAGAGTTAGAATTAGGGTTAGGGTTAGAGTTAGAATTAGGGTTAGGGTTAGAATTATGGTTATGGTTAGGGTTAAATTAGGGTTAGGGTTACAACTATAATTAGGATTAATGTTAGAATTAGAGTTGGGGTTAGGTTGCAATTAGGGTTAAGGTTAAGATTAAGGTTAGGGTTAGGGGTTGAATTATGGTCAAGGGTAGGATTAGAGTTAGGGTTAAAATTAGAGCTATGTTTAGGGTTAGAATAAGCTTTAGGGTTAGGGTTAG
Source organism: Cunninghamia lanceolata (assembly GCA_027924645.1). NCBI lineage: Eukaryota > Viridiplantae > Streptophyta > Pinopsida > Cupressales > Cupressaceae > Cunninghamia > Cunninghamia lanceolata. The sequence goes on from BSBN01000379.1 coordinate 6,459,347, forward strand.
AGTTAGAATTAGGGTTAGGGTAGAATTATGGTTATGGTTAGGGTAACAGTCAAAATTAGAGTTAGGGTTGGAATTGTAGTTAGAATTAGGGTTAGGATAGGGGTTAGAATTATAATTACAACTAGGGTACAGTCAAAATAGGGAGAAAATTAAAATGAGAATTAGGGTCAAAAGTACGGTTAGGATTATAATAAGGGTTAGGGTTAGGGTGAGAATCAGGGTTAGGGTTATAACTAAGGTTAGGGTTAGGGTTTAAATTAGAATTAGGGTGACGATTGGTATTAGAGTTAGGCTTTAGATTATGGTTAGGGTTAGGGTTAGGGTTAGGGTTAGAATTAGGGTTAGGGTTAGGACTATAATTAGGGTTATTTTTAGAATTAGAGTTAAGGTTAATGTTACAATTAGGGTTAAGGTTAGTGCTAAGGTTAGGTTTAGGGTTTGAATTATGGTTACTATTAGCGTTAGAGTTAGGGTTAGGGTTAAAATTAGAGCTATGTTTAGGGTTATAGTTAAAAATAGGGTGACAATTACAATGAGAATTAGGGTCAAAACTAGGGTTAGGATTATAATAAGGATTAGGGTTAGGGTGAGAATTAGGGTTAGGGTTAGAAATAAGGTTAGGGTTAGGGTTTGGGTTTCACTTACAATTAGGATTAGGGTTAGATTTAGGGTTACAGTTAAAATCAGAGCTATTTTTAGGGTTATAGTTAAAATTAGAGCTATTTTTAGGGTTACAATTAAAAATAGCGTGAGAATTAGAATAAGAATTAGGATCAAAAGTAGGATTAGGTTGATAATTAGTGTTAGGGTTAGAACTAAGGTTTGGGTAAGTGTTAGGGTTCAAATTAGTGTTAGAATTAAAATTATGTTTAGAATCAATTTCATGGTTGGGCTTAGAATTAGGATTAGCATTAGGTTTAGGTTTAGGTTTAGAATTAGGGATATAGTTATGGTTAGAATTATAAATAGGGTTAGAACTAGGGTTGCATATAGGCTTATGATTAGGGTCAAGATTCATGTTGGGATTATAATTATAATTAGAGTAAGAATTAAAATTAGGGTATAGTTAGGGTTATTATTATAATAAGGGTTAGAGTTAGGGTGAGAATTAGGGTTATGGTTCAAATAAATGTTAGAATTAAGTTTATGGTTAGAATCAAGTTTATGGTGAGGGTTAGAATTACGATTAGTGTTAGGGTTAGAGCTAGAGTTAGAATTAGGGTTAGGATTATAATAAGGGTTAGAATTAGAATTAATGTTAGGGTTAGGCTTAGAAATAGGGTTAGAGATAAAATTAGAATTAGAAATAAGGTTACGGTTAGTGTTAGAATTAGGGTTAGGGTTAGAGTTATAGTTAGAATTAGGGTTAGGTTAGAGTTAGAATTAAGGTTACTATTAGAATTAGGGTAAGAATTAGACTTACAATTAAGGTTAGGGATAGAATTCAAGTTAGTGATAGACTTAGGGATAGGTTTAGAATTAGCGATATAGTTATGGTTAGAATTATAGATAGATTTAGAACTAGGGTTGGATATAGGATTATGATTAAGGTTAGAATTAGAGTCAAGATTAATGTTAGGATTATAATAGGGTTAGGGTTATTATTATAATTATTATTCTAACCCTAATTCTTACCATAACTATTTAAGATTACACTCAACATTATTTTATAAGCCTCAAAACCCTCAATCTAACCGTATTTCTAAATCTATCCCTATTTAACATAATTCTAACCATAATTTTGGTCATAATTCTAATACTAACACTAACCCTAACCCTAACCCTATTTCTAATCATAATTCTAACCCTAATTATCACCCTAACTCTAATACTAATCATAACCCTAATTCTAACCTAAGCACTAACCCTAACCCTAATTTTAACCCCTAACTCTAATCCTAAATATAATATATAATATAATATAAAATTTTAATTATTAATATATTATAATAATAAATTTTATAAATATTATATATAATTATAATATAATATATTATAATAATATATCTAATCTATATTATAATTAATTATAATAATTCTTATAATTATATAATATAGTTAGAAATAGGCTTGCCGCTTCGGATGCTACTAGCATACCTCTATTTAAAAAATATATCTAAAGTATGCCGAGAGATATCCTTCTCGAGGTGCATATTTTTTTAAGCAATGTACCACACATAGGTGGAAATAGGCGTCTTGAGAAGGATATCTCTCAGTGTACTTTAGATATATTTTTTAAATATGGGTATGCTAGTTGAGAATAATGGTAACATCTCAATTGACATGGTTGAGTGGCCTCATATTGGTCTGTCGCCAATTAATGAATACACCACAGAAGGGTTGTTTGACATGGCATTTCCTACTCTATTTCCTACTAGTGAAGTAGAATGGATACAACCACACATGAAAAGTATTTGTATACATGAATATTCTTTACATCTAATGTAGTATTATGATAATAGGTTTACAAGACATCACAGATTTTAGTATTTATTGTTGAATAAGATGTTATGACAACGGAGTCAATCAACGGCTGCAATATTTGTAAAATAGTGTAGAGGATGGTGTACCTGTGATAGTTGCAGATTTACAACAACGTTTGTGAGATTTCCTTGATGATTGCCTACCTCAGCAAGTGATGCATTATGGATGTCAATTAAGGGGAACTAGAGCTTATTGGAAAACATGCATAAATGAATTGATTGATATGATAACACAATTGGGTTGTCCTACCTTTGTCATAACTTTGAGTGCATCTGATACAAAATGGCCTGATCTTCATTAGCTAATGCCAACACAAGCCCCATCAGACTCAAGGGATGCATACAAGTGGAGAAAAAAAAATATAATTGAAAATCCCCAATATTGTTGCTATGTACATGGAGCATTGCTTCAAAAAATTTCAGCAAGAGATCCTCTTCAAACATTTTTGAGTAAAAGACCGATGGACAAGGTATTCAATTTAAAGTAGTATAATTGTGAATAAAATTTATATGTTGTTATAGAAATACATAGTATTTACCTCTAATGATATTGTGTTATTTTTTATAGAAAGGAATGGCAACATCGATGTTCAGTGCATGAGCATATGATTGTATGGATAGAGGGTGCACCTAATGTAGATACATTGGATTGGAATAATCCAAATGAGCTCCAAAAGGCAAAGGATTTCTATGACAAATTCATAAGTGCATGGAATCCTCTTGAAGAGAATGAAAGAAATGTATTCATGCTGCGATTTATAGAAGAAGATTCTTGTTTGATGGAGACAACTAAACTTTTGGCTACATATCAACTTGTAGATTACACAGATTTATTCAATCGTTTGGAACACCATACGAAATGTAGCTTGGATACATGTCTACGAAAGAAGGGTCAGATCAATGTTTGTTGCTACAATGCTCCTTGGTAATTGCAAAGTGAATCCAAATTATTCATTGATGATGATGGACAAAAAAATATTTACCAACACAAAATGATGAGAGAGTGAATGTTCACAACCAAGAAATGCTTTCCATATGAAGGGGAAACATAGACTATAAGCCAATATTGTCTCATCATGCAATTCTAAAATATATTTCAAAATATGTGTCTAAAGCATAAAGGAGTTCAAAGAGTTATTATGACATGTTGACTAGGATGTCCAGCACAAATAGCCAAGATGACCTTGCATTATGTGTATATAGAAGGTTCCTGACTGAAATAGTTGCTAAACATGATATAGGTGCACAAGAAACATGTCATATGTTACTAAAACTACCTCTTGTTGAGTGTACCAGGTCCTTCATTTCTTTGAATGTTGGACGAAAGGTGTTTCTTCTTGTACATTTCAACCATGATGATGATCCATCTAATACAAACTTCATCCATGTACATATGGAGCATCCTGTACAATTAGATCATCTATGTGCGGTAGAAGTTGTAAGATCTTGGTCATATTCTCAGCGTCGTAGATATCAAAAATGGAAGCCATGAGATATACCAGCAATTGTTAGTGTTTGGCCAAAATATCTTTCAATCCCAAAAAGTGACTCACCTGAATATGAGTTATTTTGATGGAGTTAGTTATTATTATATTAGCCATTTCGTAACATTAGAGTTGATATTGGAGATGAAAAAGAAGTAATTATTCAACATTGGGAGACAATTAAAAATACATATCATGCATGGCATGTACACCGGACACCTGTTTCTTCAGAGACTACTAATACTAGTGATGGAGAGATTGAAGATAATGCTCCTAATGACAATGTAAAAATGGAGGAGTGGCAAGTTTTTTCTAGCTTGGCTCCACAACAAGATTTTTAGTTATCTGATATTGATCTTCTTGGTAGGCATGACTTTGACATAGAGTATGATTGGAACCAATATCAATTGCCAAATGTTTTACAAGAAACAACCATAGAATTCATAGAGTCAAGCCGACTAGGAAATCCAATCCAAAGAGAATTTGATTATCAATTTAATCCTTCAATTAATTTAAGTGAAAAGCAATGAATTGTATTTGATTAAATCATGAGATATTTTGAATTGCTTGATAATGATGAACCTCTTAAGATGATCATCCAAGGAACTACTGGAATAGGGAAATCTCACCTAATTAATTGTATTAGGCATGCAATGGATCGTAAGTTAATCAATGGAAAAAGCCCCTTACTACTACTTGCACCAACAAGAGTTGCTGCTTTCAACATACATGCCACTACAATTCATGCATCTTTAAAAATTTGAATTAAAAATGTCAAGCCTTTGAGTGGTTAATCATTAGCTACTAGAGAAGAAGATGTCAAGCATATCCGATATATTCTCATTGATGAAATGAGTTTTATAGGCCAAAAATTGTTTGTTGATATCAACATGCATTTGAAACAATTATTTCCATCACATGGCACAAAAGATTTTGGTTTAAGGTCAATTATCCTTGTTGGTGATCTTGCCCAGTTACCTCCTGTGCGAGACATACCACTATATGTAGGTCTCACTTATTGTATTACTATCCTTACTAAATTTTATTGGTGTAAATGTTTTGTTTCTTAATCTATTTTAAAAAAAATATACTTTCTATGTTTACAGGTAGAACTTATGGTAAAGCATTGTGGACTACATTCCAAACAGTTGTGACTTTGGACATAATTTTTCATCAACAAGGGCATGATCCAGAACAAGTTAGATTTAGAGAAATATTAACAAACATTAGGAATGCAATTGCAAGAAATGATGATTGGAAACTCCTTATGGGTTGAACAAATGACTCGTGTATAATATTTGATACATCTATGCATTTATATGCCACAAATAGTATGGTTTTGCTTCACAATAAGAACATGCTAAAGCCACTCAACATGCCAGTTGCATGTAGTGTGTCTATATACACCCGACGTATAGAATCACATGATGCTGATGATGATCACTTGGATAGGGTGGTTCTACTATGTGTTGGCCAATGCGTGATGTTGGTATGCAATTTGTGGGTAAATGCTAGATTAGTTAATGGAGCACTTGGTACTATAAAAAATATAGTTTATCATCAAGGTACTCAACCACTGGAGTTACCATTATGTGTGATTGTGGAATTTGATAATTATGTGGGTGTGCCTTGGGATGTTAACAACGCAAAGTTTGTCCCTGTTTCACCTATTACAAGAGGCAATCGTACATAAATACCCCTCAAAATGGCATGGGATTTAACAATACATAAGTGACAAGGGTTAACATTAGATAGAACAACAATAAATATTGGTGATGTCGAGAGGACTAATTTAACATTCATTGCTATCTCTCAAGTTAAATCTCTCAAAACTTTGAGAATATCACCACCATTCTCATTTGAACGATACACTAAGATAGAAAATGCAAATTATTCTAAGAATAGGAAAGATGAAGAGCATCGATTGCAATCGTTGTCTCTAAGTTGATCATTGAGAGAACATCCAATAAATATTCAATTTATTTGTTGTTCAGAATATTGTGTTGTTAACAATAATGTTATGGCCTTTATACTTGCAATAATAATTTTTCTTTCAATTGTGCCCATGTAATAATAATTGTATAAAATAAAATATTTCATGTGATCTTATTTCATATAGCTTACTATTTAATACATTTCTCAATGTGATTTATTAAAAGTTACATTTAGAACATTGATATATGTTTATGTTGTTATTATACATTTTTCTATTGTCTTCATTTCTCTTTAAAATTCTTGTGTTATTAAATATATTATATAAGCTGTAGATATAGCATAATAAGACAATCATAAAAGGGGAACAAGAAATTTCAACAAGATGAAAATATATTGCAATTACTAAATATATGGTTTTTTTATGATTTAGTTTTAGAATGGCACATTCATCATTTAGTTCATGTGGTTATTCATTTAATACCATTTCATTATTTTTATTCGCAAAAATAATTTTCTTATACTATTTATAGCCTTGTCCACCAACTATTACATTTAATGATTTTCTAGAAAAAATATAAATATATACTATTTAAGGATAGGCCTATAAATATTTGTGCCTATTGGCCATTTGATAGCACCTTTGGTGCTTTTACTAGTTAATAGTATAGCACTAATAATTGTGACTTCAAAGTTGTTAGTGTTGACCATGAGTACTTGTAATTGAATGAAATGTATTTTGGCACGAACTAGGCTGCTATGCATTTCTTGTTAACATAAACTCCCTATACACATATTTAATAGACAAAGAGAGGCCATATCTACAAAGTACATGAAGGTGTTATTATTTTGCAAAATACAGTAAAATTTTGAAACCTTGGCCCATGATCCATGGTTTCACATAGCCAAAACCTTCTTCCATGCAGGTCTGGAGGAAATATCCTCCCACCATGCATTCACATGTTTCCTGTTCCCAATCAGATATCCCTTATCTGTTGCATTCACTATATACTCAGCAAATGGAAGATGTGACAGGTCAGCAAGGCTGTAAAAGTCCCCTGCCAAATACTTGCTCTGTGACAGCCTCTCTTCATACACATCTAACACTTCACCCAACTTTTGGGCACTACTCTCAATAAATGCCTTGTCTTGAGGCACATTAATCCTTGGGGCAAAGACCAGCTGATAAACTAATGCATAAGCATGAGGACCAAAGTTCTGACCTTCAACTTCAAGCCATTGTTCAATCAATGCTCTCTCCTCCAAAGTCTTGCCCAGCAGACAAGTCCCCTGTCCTGCATATTTCTCTGCATAGTACCTTATGATAGCCCTTGACTCTGCACATACCAAATAGAAAGTCAGATCTCATTACCCAAATCAGATCTATATGTATACAAGAAAACACATTGGAAGTCAGATCTACATTACCCAAATCAGATCTATATGTATACATTGAATATATCAATGGAAGATGCACTAACCAGTAAATTTTGAACAAATACAATTAATGTATCACATGGAAAGTGATTATCTACACTACCGGCATAAGTTTTGAATACAAGCATTAAAATATATCACATGGAAAGTGATAATCTACAGTATCCACATTACGTTTAAACACATACAATGAATATGAGTACATGCAAAGTGATAAATCTACACTACCCAAATCAGGTTTATATATGCACTCAATATATCACATGGTAGAGGAGAATCTCCGTTAGCCAAATCAAGTTTATGTATATAAAATGAATATATCAAATTGAAAGTAATAGTCTAGACTACCCATATAATGCTTAAACATATATACAATTAACATCATTACCAAACAGCGTGAGATCTCCATCTTGGACTACTGGAACTTTTCCAAAGGGCTGCATGATACAAATACAAGTTACAAACATAATCCGAAAACTGTATAAATGGGCTATTTTAAAACCAACAACCGAAATTATTTTATAGGAAAGGTCCCCTACTTGTAAGGCCAGGAACTCTGGTTTTTTCTGCTCCCCTTTAATTATATCAACATGCACAATTTCAAACTCAATATCTTTTTCTATCAGGCTTGCAAGCACCCTTCTGCTGCAGGAAGCATAGGCTGGTCCAAGCAGCTTGACAACCATTTTGCTTTTCTTCCTTAATGCAAAAAAAGCTATCCTTTTTCCGATAAGGAGCTCCAAGTGCTGCTATGCATTTGAGAGAGTTGTCATGGAAGAGGAATTTATAGAAGACAGGAGCTAACAAAAGAATTGGACCGTCTGACTTGGTTTTTGTTTGTGTGGATATGAACATAATAAAACAGGTTAGTCTAGGTATTTCTACAACTTTTCTTATACGGTGGGCCAATATCACCATTTGGTTTTTGTTTGTGTGATTATATACAAAAGAAAACAGGTTAGTCAAGAGATTTCCATAACATTCCTTATGCCGGGGGACAATGTCTTTAGTTAATACTTTTTTCCATTGAATTCTATAAAGTTGGTCTAAGGAATTGAGTGGAAGGATGAAAAATTGGGCTGATCGATTGGATTTTTGTTAATGGGATAGGACTTTTAGGAAAAATAATAATTATTAATCTTTATTATAATAGAGATATTATAATAATCACATTAAATAAGATTGGGCTGATTGATTGGATTTTTGTTAATGGGATATGAATTTAAGAAAAAATAATAATTATTAATGTTTATTATAATAGAGAGTATAATGATCACATTAAATAAGAATGGTAATATATATAATTCATTCTATGAAAGATAATAACAATAACTATATTCTTGATATGTTATTGTTAAATTATATTGAATGATTTAACAATTTTATGTGTTATACAGATGTATTTCACATTAAATTTAAATATTATTTATAAAGATAAAAAAAATTATTTATTTTTGCTATTGTTAAAGTAACAAAAACTGTTGTCATTTTTTTACATTTTTCATTAATTAATGGTTATAACTAGTAAAAGCACCAAATGTGTTATCAAATGGTTATAACAATTGTTTGGGAAATCTATGAAGGCTGGAATAAAATCCTCTTACATAGACATTCTAAGGTGTATTTAACCAATTGTGCAAAAGTTTTGCTGTCAAATTCATCATTAATTAGGAGAATTTAAAATTCTTTGTTCTCATTTAACAATTTTTAAAAATTTAAATTTTCGAATTTCCTAAAAGATGGAAGCAAATGACTTTGCAGGGGTCTTTGGACATCATTCTAAACATGTTCACAGTCCATATGGAAATTTCTCTTCTTTTAATTCTTCAACTTATTGGAAAGACTTTAATTATGCACAACTGGCCATTTATTGTCCAAATTTTTTCTTTTTCATTTCCTACTACTTATGGCCGGCTAAAAGGACTTGTAATTAATGTTTTTAGATGTTCTTTATTTTGATGTTTACTTTTATCTTGTGTGAGCTGTTGCTGCACATTAATTGTCTACTTTTATTTTTGGCCGTAGCCAGAAAAGTCTAGAAAAGAAGATTTAAGGAGTCATTTTGAGGTGTTGTATTGTGTTGCATAAGAAAAACAAAAAAGATTGTGAGTCATTTTGAGGTATTGTATTGTGCTGCATAAGAAAAACAGAGAAAAAAGCTTGGTCAGAACAGAGTATTATACAGACATATGTGCAGCAGCTGTAACTGCTGTTCAATATAAATGAATATATTCATATATTTGAAGCAAGTTTCTGTGTAGATTGTGTTTCATAAACAGCTGTAGCTGTTGCTTTTTCTTCCTGATCTGTTTTTCTTTCTGGTTTGTTCTGTTTATGCCCTGTTTTGTCTGTGCAATTTGTTCCTCTGCTCCTCTTTAAAACCCACAAACTTGTCAGTGTTAATATCAAAAAGAAATGTAGAGGATTATTAACATTAATCTCTGTGTTTCTTCACTTGAGCCACTTGATAAAGATCCTGTCCACCTAGTGGAGGCGCCACATTAAAAGGTACAGATTTTAATTGAAACTTATTTTATTGCTGTTACTCTCTGGAGGAGGCGTTAAAAGGAAATGGGCAGATTTAATTAAATCTTTTGTCATTCTGCTCGCGTGGAGAATAGGACAGGACGGCGCCTAATTTTTAGTCTTTTCTTTTTGTTTCTTTGCTAAATGGTATGAGTGAAGGTAGAGGCGCCTGAAAGTGGAAATTTCAACGTGGGGGATCACCTAATAAATCTGCAATTTGTAAGAAACTTAAAACAGCATCTATGAGGCGTTAAGCAGGCATGGAACGCCCAATTTGAGCATTTAAATTAATAACTTTGCTGCACTCAGACTCTTAGCAGATTCAACGCCAAATTTGGAGACCAAGGCGTGGGAATGAAGTGAAGTAAGAGCATTGAAAATTGCAAACTCTGGAGGAAGGCGTTAAGCAAGGATGTGACGCCCATTTTGGGCTTAGAAATTTATGTTTGCTAAACATTCATTATGCAGAGAACAGGAAGATAAGTAGCAGATTGGGGATTGGAGGATTAAATGGGTTTTTGACAGAAAAATTTGCCCATAGAGATGAAGTCTGCTATTGTAAAACAGAGAAAGAGAGAGATTGAGAAGTTGAAGAGATTTTCGAGTGGGCATGAGAGGCTATGAAAAGCCAATTGTTTGTAATGTAGTTGTTTGCTTGAATTTGAAATTCAATAAAATTCATGAGTTTGTTTACATTTCCAGTGTGGGTTTGATTTGAGTTATATGATGTTTGAGTGAATAGTGAGGTTGAGTGCATATTGCATATAATGGTTCCATAGCTTTTGTGTGAATGTTTGAGTTATGTGTTGCAGTGGGAGTCCCACTTGCATCATTCATTTTGTGGTGTGTGTGTTTTAAAATTAATTTTGGAGTATTCACTTTGTGTGCTATGTGTGTTTGAACTAACTTTGACATTTGTTGTATGTGTGAGCTTGAAAGAACTTTGACATTTAGTTTTTCTTTGTTTATGAATGAACATTGTCACAAGTTGTGGAGTGAATGAACTTCAAAAATTATATTGTGCGGAGTGAATGCACAAACTTTGATGTTCACTTTGTGTAGAATGCAATTGAAACACTTTAACATTTTTTTTTGTGTGTGTACAAATGAACCTTGACTATCAATTTGTGTAGTGTATGAATGAACTTTGATATTCACTTTATGTGGAATGTGCTCGAAAGAACTAACATTTTTTTTTTGGTGCACAAATGAACTTTGGCTTACATTCTGTGTGATGTATGAATAAACTTTGATTCTCACTTTGTGTGGAATATGTCTACAAACAAGCTTTAATAGTGTTCATTGTCCCCGTTTCCGGCTTGATCATCAAGTAAAGAATGGATTAGCCTATTTGTCATTCCCAAAGGTTAATTCTAAAATATGAGGGAATGAAGTGGTTTTTGACTAACTCAATTCTATTGTTTTGCAGGATCCAAGCCAGAAACTTAAAATTTGGCTAAGTCTGAGAGCCATTTCATCTGTTCAAGTTGTCAGGGCATGAGGCTAGGAGTGGCGCTATCTTTGGAGATGATGTTAGCATCTTTTGAAAACATCATACATTTCAAAATTCAAAGGAAATTGGCTAAGTCTAGCTAGGTGCATTTTCCATGCCAAATCTTCCCAAATGTGCGCCTAGTGGTAGCTACTCTGATATGTGCCTAAATGGAGAAGTGGCTTTTAAATCTTTCATTCAGTCAAGGCGCTCACTGGGGATAGTGTTCTAACTCACCTTGATGACTTCAAATGTAAGCATTTGCAGGGGAGATGATCATTTCAAGTTTAGGTGCAAATCCCTCCTTGTGTAAGCCTAAAGGTGCGCCTAACCTAGGAGATGCTTCTAGTCCACCTGGATAAGAGGTATTTATGAAAGATGCGATGAGGTTTTGACTTAAGGGAGTAAAGTCATCTTCGGCGCCAAGTTGTGATCAAACAACATTGACTAAGCGCCTAGGCATTTCAAGGCGCCTAAACAAGATTCTAGTGGGTGAATGGTCCTCAAGCTCCTCAAGAAGCCAGGGTGCTTGATAAGACGAGTTTTATTTCATTTCAAAGACTTCAAGTATGAGTGCTCTCAAGGAAGAATTGGGCAATTCAAGACTGGGCGCCAAACCAATATCATTTCATCTCAAAAATGCGCATCATGGATAAAATGGACTTCAAACCCTCCAAGTCATTTAGGCGCTAATAGGCATGATGTTTTAGACTTACTTCAATGCCTTCGGAAGTGAACACTTGCATGGAAATGAGCCATTCAAGGGAGGGTGCCAATTCACTTTTCCATAGACATCAAGATGTGCCTAAGAAACTTGTTCCAAAAAGTACGCCTAAGTATGGAAGGATCTTTCAATCCACTCAAAATGAAAGGCGCTTGGCAGAAGTTGGTGTTGTTGACTTAGATCTGGCTTGAGATGAAGATTTTAGCAAGGAATGTCCACATCCTTCCTAAGGCGCCAATTTGCACTCTTTCCTACCCTAGAAATGCGCCCTAGTCAAGAAGTCAATTGGGAATCATTTCCAACCTCCCAATTGCGCCCTCCTTTGGAAAGCTCCTGTTGCGCCTAGAAGAATGAGTTTGGGATATCATCTTGGAAAAGTCTTAGAAACTCTCCAAAGATGTTAGGCGCCATCCCATGGCTCTGGAACCCAGTTTTGGCACCTTCAAAAGAAAACCACTTGAAGGAACTTGTAAGGTAAGGTGTTATTAAAAGGAACATCTTGAAGCTTTGTCCAAAGGTTGAGGTTGTAAACAACAAGTAAATGGCTAAATGCGTCTAGGCGCACTTCCCAGTGTGAATGGCCTAGTTCTGGCGCCTAGCTACAGAGTGAGCCAGAAGAAGTACTTTAAACATTAGAAGTCAGGCGCTCATTTTAAGATGAAGCATTCCACCTTCCAAATCAACAAGACTTGAAAGGATTGACAAAGAAAGCCAAGGCACACTTTCTACTTGTTTTCACCTCTAGAGTGTGCCTAGCTTTGAAAGGGGTTAGAAAATGTTTGTTAGAGTTTTCCAATCAAGGCGCCCAATAAGAAAAGTTGCTATGTCACTCTAAATGCCTCATACATAAAGGTTTGACATCTAAACGCCTTAGGCACACTTTCTAAGTCCTTGCTACCTCAAGGAAATGCCTAGCTTGGGAAGGCACCTATCTTGGTCTCCACTCCCTTTAGTTGGCGCCTAGCATTGAGACTCTTGCAATTATGGCGCCTAGAATATTAAAAGTCCTTCATTGAATATTGTTAAGTATTTTGGCACCTATCCATGACTCTGCTTCCTCAGTTGGGTGCCTAGGTCTACATTGGGCATCAGTCCATGATCACACTACTCCAAATGGGCACCTAGTCAGAAGATAAGGTAGTTGTAACTACCTGAGCTCTCATTGGTCGACAGAATGTCTTCGGGATCCATGTCAAGGTCTCTAGATAAGCTTGCCAACTTAGAATGAGTCATCAGATGGAATATTCTCTTGGATATGCTTCTTGGGAAACGTGCCTTGGTTCCTCTTTGTGCATTGAAAAACATGCCTTCATTACCTTTGGAAGGCCTATAAAAGGAGGAGCTCTCTCATTCATTTGGTATCGATTCATTTTGACAAAATTCTCTCTGCAAAGCTATTTAGCTTGTGATCTTGAGGCCTGCGAGTTTCAAGTGTTGGGGTGATGCTCCCTCAACAAGCAAGGTGATGCTCCCTTGTTGTATTGTGAGGTGTTAACATCCAGTTGACATCATTGAGATGATCAAGTGAAGAAATTATTGTTAACATCAAGGCTTCAAGGCCTTCTTTTGTATTTCCATTTGAATAAGTTTGTAACTTCATGCTATTGAAAGCATTATTTATGTAATAAGACATTTGCAAGATGATTGAATCAAGCAATAAGACAAGTACCCAGTGTTAAGGTTGATTCATTCAAGTAGTTATCTTTGATGTTTGTCATTAAGTGTTAAGTAGTTGATAAGCTAAGTATAGGTAAATTTATCTAAGTTAAGGAAAAATTTTAGTAGAACTGGTTGGGTATCCTACAGTGGTATCAGAGCTGTGATCCTGCCAGCCTTTAGGTTATGCAGCCGCCTGAAGTAGGTCCACACAGGTATTATACAAGAAGAGCTAGACAACAACTAGAACAACAGCAACAACATCACACAGAAGTTCCAGCTAACATGGCTAAGGAAAGAAGAAGTAGAAGTCCACCTGCTGATGGTGAACGTGTAGCAAGGGAGATGTTTAGGAACATTGCGGCTGAACAACAACAAACCGCTCAAATATTGCAACATGTCCTACAATCCCTTCAAAATATGAATCAAGGTGAAGTAGCTGGACAAGATCATCGAGATGCAGCTAGACCTGAGAGACAAGAAAGACAAGTTGATGATGATGCTGCTAGTGCAACAGGCAGAAGGGTTCGTACACGAACTCCTACAGTTGATAGGCCTTTAAGACCAACTTTCCTTCCACCACCACCTGAACAAGACAATGAAGCTGATGAAGAGTTTGATGAAGGAGATCAGAATAACTTCGAAGATGAGGTAGCTCTCTTTGCAGATCTCTATGCCAGATTACTAGAACGTGTTCGGGATATGATGACTTTCAATGAATATTACCGACAGAAGAGGGAAGATAGGGATAGGCGAGGTAGAACTAGAGGCTTTCGTCCTAGACGTGATGATGATACAAAGGAGTATAAAGAAGCATTGAATCGAGTCCCCATTCCTACCTTTGATGGAAGTGGTAAACTCAGTGCTAGGGCTTGGGTTAACAAGTTGGATACATACCTTCCTCTTAAGCCTTTAACAGAAAAGAAGGCAATTCAATTTGCTACAATGCATCTTGAAGGATTGGCTTATGAATGGTGGCATCATGGCCTAGTCTCTCAACATCATGATAGGATAACTTCCTATGATGAGTTTGTAACCAAGCTGATTCAAAGGTTTGATAGAAAAGACACTAAAGTGTACTATCGCGAACTAGCTCAACTCAAGCAAGAAGGAAGGGTTGTGCAGTATGTTAATGATTTTCAGAAGATAGCAGTAATGGTACCTGATATGACTAACCGAAGAATCACTATGTTGTTCATTGAGGGATTGAACAATTAGATCAAGCCATTGGTAAAGGTACAAAGGCCGGCAAATCTGGAAGAAGCAATTGACTTTGCTCTAGATCTTGATACTACTCCTGTATATCAGCCTAAGAAGAAGTTCTATAAAGGTGTTAGCTCTACTCAAAGGAGACCCTCTTTTCCTCAAAAGATGACTCAAGGTCCATCTGCAGCTGAAAGAGATGAGATAAGAAGGAAGAAACTCTGCTTTTCTTGCAAACAACCTTGGGAACTAGGACACAGATGCCTTGGTAAAGGTAAAGCTCATCTGATTGAAGTTGTATCCGATGATGGAAGTGAAGAAGAGTCACTAAGTGAAGAAGAGTCACTAAGTGAAGAAGAATCCATTTAGGATGAAGAGGAGGTACAACCAACTCTTAATGTTGTTTCAGAAGAAACATCTGACAAAATAACATTAGCAACTATCTCAGGAGTACCTAAGTATCATGCCTTCCACATTAGAGGAGTTATGAAGGGTCAGAGAGTCACTTGTCTCATTGACAGTGGTGCTACACACAACTTCATAGATGAAGGTTTGGTAGCGAGGCAGGGTCTAATAGTTGAAGACTTTGAAGGATTTCAAATAGCTATTGCTGATGGATTCCTAATGAGTTGTACCAGAAAAGTGTCCCAACTGCAAATTCAAATGGGAGATTATTCTTTACAGGATGATTTTTATGTGGTTGGACTTGGGCATATTGATGTAGTGCTTGGAGTACAATGGTTACATTCTCTTGGAAGGATAGTCCAGGACTTTCAGAAGATGGAATTGGAGTTCATGCATGAGGGAAGGAAAATCAAACTGAAGTCAGTGTCTAATGGAAAGCCCAGAGTTGTCTCAGCTAAATGTATGGAAGCATTGTTTAGGCATAATGACATCGAGTGGGTAGCACAGGTTTGTATTAAGGACAATCAGATTCTATCTGCTGAAGAACTTTATCCTGCAGATATCCAGGCAATGTTGGATAAACATGGTAAGGTGTTTAGGGATATACCTCCAGGAATACCTCCTGATAGAGGTTTTGAACATGTCATCGAATTGGAAGATGGGGCGAAACCTGTCAATATTGCACCCTATCAGCATCCAAGGCACTTCCAGATTGAAATTGAGAAGACGATCAAAGAATTGATCGATATGGGGCATATAAGACCATCATCAAGTCCATTTGCATCATCTATGGTGCTAGTAAAGAAGAAGGATGGAACAATGCGGATGTGTATTGACTATCGCACATTGAACAAGAAGACCATCAAGAATAGGTATCCAATACCTAGGATTGATGAACTACTTGATGAACTGCATGGAGCAGTCTATTTTTCAAAAATAGATCTTCGATTTGGTTACCATCAAATCCGTGTTCGTGATGAAGACATTCCAAAGACAGCATTCAGATGTCATTATGGACATTATGAATTTATGGTGATGCTGTTTGAGCTGACCAATGCACCAGCCACCTTCCAGTCCTGCATGAATCATGTCTTCAACAAGCAATTGAGGAAGTACCTACTGGTTTTCTTCAACGATATCTTGATTTACAGCAAGACATGGGAAGAACATCTTCAACACTTAGATGAAGTATTGAATGTTATGGAGAATCAATCTTTGTATGCAAAGATGTCTAAGTGTGATTTTGGCCTGAAGGAGATTCTGTACTTGGGTCATGTGATAGGAGCAAATGGTGTGAAAGTTCAAGAAGAGAAGATTGAAGCTATTCGTAATTGGCCAGTTCCCAGGAATGTGTCAGAATTAGGAGGTTTCTTAGGCCTCTGCAGCTATTACAAAAGGTTTGGTAAAGGTTTCTCGCAACTTGCCGCACCCCTAACAAATCTGACAAAGAAAGGGGCTTTCATCTGGTCAATAGAAGCTCAAGCTGCATTTGATAGATTGAAGGAAGTAATGAGTACAACACCAGTGCTGGCTTTGCCAGATTTTACTAAGTCCTTTGTTCTAGAATGTGATGCTTCAGGAGAAGGCATTGGAGCTATGTTGATGCAAGATCGACATCCCATCGCATTTGAGAGCAGGAAGTTGAAGGATACAGAAAGATTGTACTCAACTTATGACAAAGAGATGTTGGCAATCATGCATGCCTTGGCCAAATTCTGCCAGTATCTAGTTGGATCTAAATTTGTGGTCAGAACTGATTACAATAGTTTGAAATACTTTCTAGGATAGAAAGATTTGAATGAAAGACAACAGAAGTGGGTTGTGAAGATACAGGCATATGATTTCGACATTGAATATGTGAAAGGCAAGAAGAATGTGGTTGCTGATGCCCTATCTAGAAGACCTGTTGTTTGTGCCCTGAGCAAAGTTTTAGTGGATTGGAAGGCTCAGCTTCTAGTTGAGTATTCCAAATCTAAATTTGCTTGTGAGATCATGGATGGAGTCATTCAGAATGATAGATACAAGGTGATTGATGATATCATCTATTATAAAGATAGAATCTATCTAACTCCTAAGTCAGAATTGAAGCGACAAATTTTGCAGGCGTACCATGATGATCCACTTGTAGGACACCCTAGCTACTTCAAGACATATAGATAGATCAGGGAAAGATTCACTTGGAAAGGTCTGAAGGAAGAAGTTCTTCAGTATGTCAGGGAGTGTCTGACTTGTCAGCAAAATAAGACAGAACATACATTTCCAGCAGGATTAATCCAACCACTACCAATTCCTGAACATAAGTGGGAGAGTATCTCTATGGACTTCATCATAGGTCTTCCGAAGGTGAATGGAAGAGACTGCATTTATGTAGTTGTGGACAGATTAACTAAGTATGCTCACTTCTTTGTAATTCCAGTTGAGTCATCAGCATTGCAAGTAGCTGAGTTATTCTTTCGTGATGTCTTCAGACTCTACATGGCCTTCCTAAGACCATAGTCAGTGATCAAGATAGCCAGTTCATCAGTGTATTCTGGAGGGAGCTATTTCAATTAGCTAGGACGGAATTAACACCAAGTACTAGCTATCATCCTCAAACCGATGGACAGACTGAAATTGTAAATAAATGGCTTGAGGGATACTTGAGAAACTATGTGTCTGATCATCAGCGTGCTTGGATTAAGTGGTTACATCTGGGTGAATACTGCTACAATACCACTTTTCACATGTCGATTGGCATGACTCCCTTCCGAGCTCTGTATGGATATGAAGCAGTTTCATTTGTTGATCTGGCATTGGATGACAGTAGAGATCCCAGAACAAGTGAATTGATGAAGGATGCTCAGGATATTTTGAGGGTCCTTAAGGACAACTTGCAAAGAGCTCAAAATCAGCAGAAGTTATATGCCGAAAAACACTGGGTTGAAAGAAGCTTTGAAATAGGTGACATGGTGTTTCTGCGCCTTCAACCATATAGACAGAGTACTTTGAAGAAGTTAGGTGCAGAGAAATTGAAACCAAGGTTCTACAGACCCTACAGGGTGTTGAGAAGAGTAGAGGAAGTGGCATATGAACTGGATTTGCCAACAGGAAGCCACATCCACAATGTGTTTCATGTGTCATGTCTTAAAAAGGCATTAGGGCAACATGTGGTTTCAACTGATGAACTATCGCTACTTGTTGAAGAAGGAATGCTTGCACTTGAACCTGAAAATGTGGTGGATATAAAGGAGAAGAAACTTCGCAACCGAAGCATAAGAGAATATCTGGTGAAGTGGAGAGGGTTGCCAATGGAGGATGCTACCTAGGAAGGAGAAACGATTCTAGATCATCCTAACCTTCAATTGCTTGAGGACAAGCAATCTGGGGAAGGGGAGACTGTCATGTCCCCGTTTCCAGCTTGATCATCAAGTAAAGAATGGATCAGCCTATTTGTCATTCCCGGAGGCTAATTCTAAAATATGAGGGAATGAAGTGGTTTTTGACTAACTCAATTCTATTGTCTTGTAGGATCCAAGTCAGAAACTTAAAATTTGGCTAAGTCTGAGAGCCATTTCATCTGTTCAAGTTGTCAGGGCATGAGGCTAGGAGTGGTGCTATCTTTGGAGATGATTTTAGCATCCTTTGAAAACATCATACATTTCAAAATTCAAAGGAAATTGGCTAAGTCTAGCTAGGCGCATTTTCCATGCCAAATCTTCCCAAATGTGTGCCTAGTGGTAGCTACTCTGATATGTGCCTAAATGGAGAAGTGGCTTTTAAATCTTTCATTCAATCAAGGCGCTCACTGGGGATAGTGTTCTAACTCACCTTGATGACTTCAAATGTAAGCATTTGCAGGGGAGATGATCATTTCAAGTTTAGGCACAAATCCCTCCTTGTGTAAGCCTAAAGGTGCGCCTAACCTAGGAGATGCTTCCAGTCTACCTGGATAAGAGGTATTTATGAAAGATGAGATGAGGTTTTGACTTAAGGGAGTAAAGTCATCTTAGGCACCAAGTTGTGATCAAACAACATTGACTAAGCGCCTAGGCATTTCAAGGCATCTAAACAAGATTCCAGTGGGTGAATGGTCCTCAAGCTCCTCAAGAAGCTAGGGTGCTTGATAAGACAAGAGTTTTATTTCATTTCAAAGACTTCAAGTATGAGCGCTCTCAAGGAAGAATTGGGCAATTCAAGACTGGGTGCCAAACCAATATCATTTCATCTCAAAAATGCGCCTCATGGATAAAATGGACTTCAAACCCTCCAAGTCATTTAGGCGCTAATAGGCATGATGTTCTAGACTTACCTCAATGCCTCCGGAAGTGAACACTTGCATGGAAATGAGCCATTTAAGGGAGGGCACCAATTCACTTTTCCACAGACATCAAGATGCGCCTAAGAAACTTGTTCCAAAAAGTGCACCTAAGTATGGAAGGATCTTTCAATCCACTCAAAATGAAAGGTGCTTGGCAGAAGTTGGTGTTGTTGACTTAGATCTGGCTTGAGATGAAGATTTTAGCAAGGAACGTCCACATCCTTCCTAAGGCGCCAATTTGCACTCTTTCCTACCCTAGAAATGTGCCCTAGTCAAGAAGTCATTTGGGAATCATTTCCAACCTACCAATTGCGCCCTCCTTTGGAAAGCTCCTGTTGTGCCTAGAAGAATGAGTTCAAGATATCATCTTGGAAAAGGCTTAGAAACTCTCCAAAGATGTTAGGCGCCATCCCATGGCTTTGGAACCCAGTTTTGGCATCTTCAAAAGAAAACCACTTGAAGGAACTTGTAAGGTAAGGCGTTATTAAAAGGAACATCTTGAAGCTTTGTCCAGAGGTTGAGGTTGTAAACAACAAGTATATGGTTAAATGAGTCTAGGCGCACTTCCCAGTGTGAATGGCCTAGTTCTGGCGCCTAGCTACAGAGTGAACCAGAAGAAGTAGTTTAAACATTAGAAGTCAGGCGCTCATTTTAAGATGAAGCATTCCACCTTCCAGATCAACAAGACTTGAAAGGATTGACAAAGAAAGACAAGGTGCACTTTCTACTTGTTTTCACCTCTAGAGTATGCCTAGCTTTGAAAGGGGTTAGAAGATGTTTGTTAGAGTTTTCCAATCAAGGTGCCCAATAAGAAAAGTTGCTATGTCACTCTAAATGCCTCATACATAAAGGTTTGACATCTAAACGCCTTAGGCGCACTTTCTATGTCCTTGCTACCTCAAGGAAATGCCTAGCTTGGGAAGGCGCCTATCTTGGTCTCCACTCCCTTCAGTTGGCGCCTAGCATTGAGACTCTTGTAGTTATGGCGCCTAGAATCTTAAAAGTCCTTCACTAAATATTGTTAAGTATTTTGGTGCCTATCCGTAACTCTTCTTCCTCAGTTGGGTGCCTAGGTCTACATTGGGCACCAGTCCATGATCACACTACTCCAAATGGGTGCCTAGTCAGAAGATAAGGTAGTTGTAACTACCTGAGCTCTCATTGGTCGATAGAATGTCTTCGGGATCCATGTCAAGGTCTCTGGATAAGCTTGCCAACTCAGAATGAGTCATCAGATGGAATATTCCCTTGGATATGCTTCTTGGGAAACGTGCAGTGGTTCCTCTTTGTGCATTAAAAAATGTGCCTTCATTGCCTTTGGAAGGCCTATAAAAGGAGGAGCTCTCTCATTCATTTGTTATCGATTCATTTTGACAAAATTCTCTCTGCAAAGCTATTTAGCTTGTGATCTTGAGGCCTACAAGTTTCAAGTGTTGGGGTGATGCTCCCTCAACAAGCAAGGTGATGCTCCCTTGTTGTATTGTGAGGTGTTAACATCCAATTGACATCATTGAGATGATCAAGTGAAGAAATTATTGTTAACATCAAGGCTTCAAGGCCTTCTTTTGTATTTCCATTTGAATAAGTTTGTAACTTCATGCTATTGAAAGCATTATCTATGTAATAAGACATTTGCAAGATGATTGAATCAAGCAATAAGACAAGTACCTAGCTTTAAGGTCGATTCATTCAAGTAGTTATCTTTGATGTTTGTCATTAAGTCTTAAGTAGTTGATAAGCTAAGTACAGGTAAATTTATCTAAGTTAAGGAAAAAATTTAGTAGAACTGGTTGGGTATCTTACAATCTTTGTGTGTTTGAATGAATTTTGGCTTTAATTGTGTATGCGTGTGTGCGAATAAACTCCAACATCCATTGTGTGCATGTTTGAAAGTCTAACTTTGGCATTCACTTCATGTGTGTGTTTGTGTGTGTGTGAATGGTGTCATTTAGTTTGTGTGAAGTGTCTGCCTATGTATTTGAATGAAATTTGGCATTCACTCTGCGTGTGCATGCATGTGTGTGAATGAGCTTTGTCACTCACTCTATATGTGTACAAAATTACTGATGTTCACTTTGTGTCAAGTGTATGTGTGTGTGAATGAACTTTGGCTTTCATTGTGTGTGAGTGGGTAGGTTTGAAAGTTATCTTTGGTATTCATTGTGTGCACACATGTTTATGTGAATGAGCTTTGGCATTCACTTTAAGTGTGTAAAATGTGTGTAAACTAACTTTCACATTCACTTTGTGTGTGAGAGTGAACTAACTTTGACATTCACTTGGACTTGAGCCCTCTATTGTTTGTATATATTGGCATCCAATTTGCTTATGTGAAGCATATGTTTGCACTTTAGCATCACCTTAATTTGTTTTCAAGTTAATTGTGGATTCATTTTTTTTGTGGGTGAAAAGTTAGTGAACTATCTTTGTTATTCACTTATTTGATCTATTTACTATTTGTGTGTTTAGGTAAGTTTGAACTTTTGCATTCACTTAGTGTGAACTGAAAATTAACACATTGAATTATGTTTACTTTTGTGTGTGTCTGAAGTGTTTGTTTAAACTTTAGCATTCACTTTTCTGTGTGTGTGTTTGAACTAACTTTGGAATTTATTCCACACTCATCATGGGTGTGAAGACAAAGAGCAATAAAATTTTGGAACCTACTCAGGGTAAGAGTGAGATCAGTCTAGAAGAAGGCAAGGAGGGTGATGGCTTGGATGGAGGAGATATGGATGAGTGTGATCTCTCGTATGATGGGGATGAAAATAGTTTGGTTTCAAACCACCCTAGGAAGAATTTGTCTTCGTTGTTGTGTACTTTTTGAGATGCTTGTTTTTAAGCTACTACTCTTTCTTGCAATGTTGCTATTGTTTCGTTGTGGGTCAACTTCGTGTTCAGTAAGATTTTGTTGTATGCAATAGGGTTCCAGGATCCTTCAAAACCTTTGACCCCTTTTAATTAAAAACTTTGGCATTCACTTTGTATAAAGTGTGTTTCAGTTTTACCTTTCACTTTTGATTATTTTATTGTATGTGTGTGTGTCTGTGTGAACTTTTACATTCACTATGTAAAGAGTGTACTAACTTTGGCATTCAGTGCATGCTTGAACTTTGATATGTTGAACTTTAATGTTTACCTTATATATGTATGAAGTGTGTGATTTTGAACAAACTATGTGTGAAATTATGAAACAAACTTTGTGTGAAGATTGTGTTTTAACTTTGACATTCAATTTGTGTGTGTGACCATTCACATTCACTTTGTGTGAAGAGTGTACTAACATGGCATTCACTTTATGTGCCTATTTGAATTTTATTGTTTACTTTGTATATGTATGAAGTGTGTATTTGAACAAACTATGTGTGAAGTGATTGAACTTTGTGTGAAGAGTGTGTTTTAACTTTGGCATTCACTTTGTGTGTGTTTGTACTTTCGCATATTTGAACTCAAGTGTTTACTTTGTGTGTGATAGAACTAACATGAAGCATGTTTGAACTTTGACACTTGTTCACTTTCTATTTGTGAAGTGTGTGTTTTAACTTTGACATTCATTTTGTGTGAATTGTTTGTCTAAAAGTTAATTTTGGCATTCACTTTGTGTTGTGTGTGCATTTAAACTTTACCATGTTTTATAACTTTGGCACTTACTTTATGTGTGTATTTGTACTTTAGCATGTTGAAAATTTAGTGTTCATGCATGTTTGTACTAAATTTGTGTGAATGAATTATGTTTGAACATTGGCATATTCACTTATTGTTTATGAATATGTTGGCCCAATTCACAACAGATGCAGATTTATCTTGCACACAATAACTACTATTACAGAGGAAATTGGAGGTGACAAGGTAGGCATTCAAATGTCCCCACTGATAAACCACCTAGAAACAATAGACTCAGATCCTCTATCTCTCACCCTATACATACTCCAATAGTTAAATAACCTCCCTACTCCATTCCTCATCCATTCCTCTACTCTTTGATATTTGCAGGCCCTCTTAAGTTGAAGAGCAACGATATGACAACGTGACTGTAGATATTCTTGAAACATGAATGGAGCAATTATTATAATGATTTCACTCCACACGTAACTGCTGCCAGCAATGGAAGGATACTTTTTCACTAGAAGACAAGTTAGTATTGGTAATGGGTTATAGGAAATACTAAAATAAGTTTATAGAACCCAAATAGGGATTCACTATTCTAAAACACAATAAGGATCACCAAATCACCAAGTAATTCACACTTAAGGAATAGATGAGTTGCATGCATAGACAAATTGTCCATGGTAGATGAGGTCTCATCCTCTATTAAGAGTTTTTGTTGCTCGACAATGACCTTTGTTAGCAGGTATGACATGATTCCAATTGTACAAAAGAGGAAATGTGATACCATTGAGTGCTGATTTTCAATTCTATCATTCAAGCCATCCCAATAGAATTAATTGAAAAATAAGGTTTCTAAGAGTTTAACAAACTAATCAAATAAAACAAATTTAGATAAAAAGTTGCATATGGTCCATTTACTACTCAAGATGGAGTTGAAATCAATTGAAGATTCTAATTTATTTTACATACCATAAAGGAAGAAACCTTGATACATAAAATTAGATGGGAAATATTTAATTAATGTGAAGAACTCCATTTTTAGAGGAGGAATTAAGAACACGGGACTACTATGAAATTGCCTAAAAACATTCATGTAATTCCAAGCAACTGTAGAGAGTATCACTTCATAAAGATTATGATTGTATTAGTTTATAATACAGTCACAAAATTATTGGACTAGAAAATGATAAACCTACAATCTAAAGAAAAATTGATAATCCAATCAATATGAATCTCAAACATCGAATGTATACCAAATAGATGTATACACAACTCCTAGTACTATATATGGAACTATCAAATTGCTTGAAAACATCCTCGTAATCTTAGACAACTATAGAGCATCACTTCATAAAGATCATGATTGTATTAGTTAATAAAGCAAGCACAAAATTATTGGACTCGAAAATGACAAACGTAATCCCAAACAACTATAGAGCATCACTTCATTTAAAGATCATGATCAAGTATTAGTTAATAAAGTAAGCACAAAATTATTGGACTGGAAAATGAAAAACCTACAAACTAAAGAAAAAATTATAATCCAGTCAACATACATCTAAACATCAGGTGTATATCAAATAGATGTATACACAGTTCCTAGTACTATATATGAAACAATACTATATATATGAAACACTACTTTCCATGGATCTTTTTGTTTGCATAACCAAATAAACTAAATCTAAATAAATATCTATTGCAGCATAAGCACCTGGTGACTACGTTCTACACTGCATTTTCTATTGCCTCTACATCCACCACCTTTCTTTTAGGTGTGGGTCCTGCCAAATCAATGTGAGTACCTTTTAAGGAGAAGTATGCAGTCCAATGTAATAAAGCAGATAATTAAATGGACATATCAATTTGAGTACAACTGCAATCCAACATGCAGCTACTAGTTACAAATAAATTATAGTCACCCTTGAAATCATGAGCCACAAAATAGAAATAAAAAATTAGGATATAGATCTAGTGTTTTATCGAGCTAAAAGAAACAATGAAAACTATCTCTAAGCCAAGCATATCTTGCAATCATAGCACTCCACATCCCTTCATCTCATTCAGACATTTTTAAAAAAGTTGTTCTAATATATAATTATATGAACAATTTCATTTACCAATTCAATAAGCATATAAATCAAGCTTCTTTTTGTAAGCAAATTATGCAGAACATATGAAGCAACAACCAAGAGAAATTTGTAAGGTTCATGTCATTAACAAAATTATATTTTCATGAAAAAACTATGAGTAATTGAAGTGCATTTTCCCTCAATTGTATCAATGCTTTGAGAAAGTCCTTGAAGTTGTGGAACTACCTTTGCCCTCCGATTGTTAACTCTGCCTAGTATTACCACTATGCCCATATTGTCAAATGGTGGTGGTTTTTAGACTCTTGATCTTTTCCACCTTTGCTATATATTCATTCCTATTATAGACTCTATTGATACCCACCACAAATATTTATCGTCATTTCCCCAAATGATGGCCAAAGAATGTACAGATGCCTTCAAGCCTACTTTTTCTATTGATTGATCCAACCAAACATATGTATTATTTGGAAAAAATAAAAATAAATACTAGTCGATTATGTTGGAATTTCTAATCTAGAGCAGACATTAATTGCACCTACCCTATTAGAGATCAATAAGAGATTTCTTTCCTGCTGCCCTGATCATATAGTTAATGCATCCTATTGGCCCATCACAAAATTGTTAATGCTAGTCAGTTTCCATTCAATGAAGTTGGTGAATTTGAATTTTGAGCGGTAGATTTTTGAGGATAGCAAAAATGATAAAAGGGAAGAATATGAATATAGAACAGTTAGAGGGAAGAAGAGAGAAGAATATTGCAAGCAACAGCAACACAACAATGCAGAGTGTAATGCCCCCTATTGGAACAATACTAATTTTACCCTAAAAATTCAAATCCCACAAGTTTAGGGTTAGGGTTTCTATTTCCTAGAACAAAATGGTTTGATAGGGTGCCCAAGAAACCCTCTACCCTAGGCCCAAGAGTATGTGTTTCACCCCTCTTGGCCTCATGTGTCTTCTTGCCATCCATATGGGGTGGCATGCCTAGTGAGGCATCCTATCACTATTCATCTTATCAAAACCATTCTGTTTCTCCTTATGATTCAATTAATCACCATGATGGGAGGTTGGGGATGCAACTATAGTAGGGTGTCCTGAAAATCACTCCTTCTAAGCCCAAGAGCGACCTCTTATGTCCCCTTGGCCCACATGTGGTAGGCTTCAGCCATCCACCATGGGGTGGCATACTTAGAGGATGATCCCAATGCTGTTTCCCCTTCTCGTAGGCCCACAATTCCCTCATCATAGAAATCATGACATTCATACAAGAATCCATGTTAATGCATAATGAACTAATCAAATTCATAGCTAAAAACAATCATATCGACCATACAAATGAATCATGAAGATGATATCACAATATGCGTGATCATATATAAACACACATAGATTCTACCACATATATATTAACTTACAAATCTACAATCACAAGGTAGCTTATGCAAATAGAGATTCTATAGTTTGCTCGCTGATCTGTTTCTCTTCCTCCTTCAAATCTACATACTTCTATTTCAAATCTGCCTACTCTTATTCATAAGTCTACTGATATATACATGTGATTTCTATATTCCATTAGAGGTATACTTCTATTTCCTCTTCTTATTTTGGGGTAAGTGCAAAACGTTGGGGGGCCAAAAAGTGGCCAAATTTTTTTCAAAAAAAATTAAGACATAACGCGAGCGCGTTATAATGCGCTTGCATTATGGTTTGGTAATGACGAGCTTAAGGCTTGGCAAAACCAAACCATAACACGCTCGTGTTATAACGCGAGCGCATTATGTTTAATATTATATATATATATATATATAAGAGCATTTCTGCTCATTTGATTTCTTTTTTCCCCCTACACCCGTAGCCTACAAACCCTAAGGAGTGTGCTCGCATTTTTGAAGACCCAATTCGACACCAAAATCTCATCGATTCATTGCCAAAATGCCGCCACGACATCGAGCAGGCCAAAGGAGTGAGTTTTATTTATTTTTTTGTTTGATTTTATTTCTAAATAGGTAGCTTTGAGTTGATTTTTGATGTAAATTTCCTTAATTGTCAGGAAATGTTAATGCACCTCCTCCTCCTCCTCCTCAAAATCCACAAAATCTTGAAGAGGAAATACCTATCGAACAACAACCCGAACAGCAAACTCCTCCATCCATTCCTCAACATGCCCCTGTAACATAAGAAAATCTAATGGGGCAAATTGAAAACAATAAAAAAGAAATTGAAGACATAATTTCAAGGTTGAAAGATCCTTCAACTTCAACCTTGCATAGGTCCACGCTTGCTCAATCTCTTGAATCTATGTTATCAAATGTAGATTCAATTAGCAAGCAAATATCTAGTTGGTTGGATAAGAGGAGAGAGTTTAGAGAGTATTATGCAAACAAGCTATCATATGAAGATGTGAAAATGTTACAAATTCCAAAATTGGGCTTGTGTTCCATTTTCACAAACCCACAAACAAATCAACCTCCACCCATTACATGCAAGAGGTTCCCTATCCATTGGTGCAACAATCAAGCGATAAGGGACAATTTTGGGCAGAGGTGGTGGATGGTTTTTGACCATCCCCCATGCAATAATAATGAGGTCCCGCAATACTTTTTGAGGAAACTCTACTGCGAGTTTGTCCCCAATAAAGTGTCAAACTATTTTGATATGCGGGACTTCCAGGGTAGAGGTGGGGGGTCGACACAAGATAGACCAAGGGCACGTGTTGACCCACAGCGGCCAATGAGACGAGTAATCAACAGACCATCCCATGAGCATGTGTCTATCCCTTCCATTGTGTCAGAGAGTGTTGAGGTCGATACACTTGAATCCATTAGTGCCTTGACCCAGAGCATCATAGTTCATGCCAGTCCTACAGCATAATGTGGGTTGGGAGATAATGTAAGGAGTAGGGTCCCATCCCATACTTGTCAGACTTGCGGGTCAGCCTGTGGTTATGACCCCATGGATAGTCAGGATGTAGGTGCACAGGCTACATCTGCAGTTGAGAAAATGGTGATGACAGATACCCTCTTGAGTGAGACTTTCAGCCTTGATACTTAGGTAAATATTAGCAAGTTCATTGAATTTAATTTATTAAATTTTATTTTTGAAATGCAAGATTAACTAATTTAGTTTGATGATTTTGATGAAATTTCAGGGTCATAGCATTGATGCAGTTCTTAGCAGTACTCCACCTGCATTTTACACTATGACATCTACTGCCAGGGTTGTAACTAGTAAACAATTATAAATATTACATGTGAATAGCATTGTTATATGAATGGTATTCTAATATCTATTTTTGGATGTTGAATAGGTTAATCTTGGAGATTTCACAACACCTGCCAGTGGTGGTGTAGTTCAAAGCTTCACTGAGGTAATAAAATAAACAGTTTAACTAATGAATTGTACTTATTAGATTTTTGTATTTTCTATTCATATCATTGATTACATTGCATTGCACATCTTTCAAACTCAAAGCATTATTAAACATTGCATAACTAATAGCTAGATGTTGATAGATGACAAAATTTCAATTATAATATAGTTAAATTTGAAAAAATGGCTCAAAGAAATGTGCTCTCATGGAATGCCATGAGAAGCAGATGCATAGACAAGGACATCACCATGAGACCACTTTTGTTTGAGTCATCTTTTCAAATAGCTCACTGGCTTGTCTATGCTACCACATTTTCCATACATGTCTACCAAAGCTTGTTGATCCCCTCCACACTATTCTTTGACAAATTCTCTCTAATAATATCATCCAATTACCACCAATTAGACTCCAAGACATGACACCAGAGAGGGGCATCAACCTATGACATCTTATATAGCATATGATTGACTCAAACATCATCTAGGTTTTAGGTATTAATTATGGGGGCAACAAGTCACCCCTAACCAAAATCTTCAAATCTACACTAACCCTTTCCCCTACAAACTTATGTCAATCCTATTATCTCAATTTCTTCCATCCCTATGTCTATAAGAAAGAGCTATAGTATATCACCAAGAGAGAAAAATCTTCACTGTGATTATGTGTATTATGTGTCTAGTTTTCTACAAACTAGGAAACTGACCATGTCTACCTTCTAAAATGGAGTTAATTCCATACATGGAAACTTACTGACTAAGCGATAAGAATAATTTCCTTTATTTCTAACTCCCACATGCATAGATTAGGTCAGAGATAGGTAAAGATTTTAGAAGTAAAAGAACCAAGGAAAGATATGGAGGTTTGAGTCGTTCGACATCACAAAGTCGACCAGCGAATGGGCGAGCCAGTTCAACACCACAAGCGGCCATTGGTCTAGTCAGGGAGATCAAACTAAGAGGTGCGGCCAGGCAGGGAAATTGGCATAACAAGGAATTTAAACCCGCACAGGCAACTTACAAATTATTAGCATCAGTGTGATAGATGAAATAGAGGATATGATGGACGTCTGGGATTTAGTTTGCCTAACGCCTCTTTAGATTGTTTGAAATGATCCAGACTAAAAGAGGCCCGATTGGAATTTCTTAAAGGATGCAGGTTCAATAGGAAAACCATATGTTTTGTATAATAACCAGAGCAGGGTCGCACTAAAATCTCTAGTTGGTGACAAATTAAGAGCTTACAGAATGCTGTGATCAGATAAAAAGAGACCTTGATAGAACAAGGCAAAAGCGAAATGCTGCACCTATTGTGGCCCAAAGAGATACGACTCTAGTTTGAAAGAAAATAGTGGCTAGACATTACCCAAAAAAGGTCAATTTGGCTTAGTGAAGGCAGCAGAGCATCATAGCTATATTAAATATAACTGTATGAGCTCAAAACAAGACTTGCATGGGGTAAGATTCAAAAGGCTAGCAGTGGTAGATAGGGTCGATAACATCATCAAAATAATTTCAATGAGATATGAGCAGAAACAATCGATTACCATTCCAGAAGGGTAAGAAACTTGATAGAAGATCGGCCAGCTGGGGTTAGATTGACTTGGCTTGAATCTAGAAGAGCAAGAGCAAACTAGGCAGCAACATAATCTAATTACTGGAGTAGAACGTAGGCAAGAATAAATAAATTCACAGAATTAACTATACAACAATATTGACATACCCGTACTTTTCACACTCCCAAAATTGATTCCTCCTCCACAAACTTTTTCTTTCTTTCTTTCTTTCACCGAATGCCTTCTTCCCAAAAATCCCCCTAGAAACAAAATAGCCCCGAGACATAAATGCCCACTAACACCAAATCCGTTCCCGAGAATCCTCCTCACTAGAAAATTTTTAAATTTTTACTAATAATAGAGATTCCCCACTCTAGAATCATAAATGACAACTAACCACTTTTAATTATTCCCCAGAACAATTCTATTCGTAACTATATATATTAGTGAGTTAAAATAAAGCTTTTGACCCACATATAAGTTTTACAAACATTAGAATAGTTAATTAATTTTTCTTTAAAATTTACTCAAATAGTATTCCATTAAAAGTATTCCAATTTTACGACTGAACAAACATATTATAATGTTTGACAATAATAACATCATAATAATATTGATCTATTACACATATTAGAATACACATAGGCTAACCAAACAAGGACCTGACAATAAACCTACAAACCACAAGACGACCATCAAATTGAAAATTGAACTGACCTAGGGGATAAACCTCATGTTATCTCCATCTATGTTATCCATTGGTGCAAGGGCCCGCTCGGACCTACTAAGTCAGGTGGAGTCGAGGCTCGGTACCTGCAACCTATAACAAAACAATAAGTTGCATACAAACACACACACACACACATATATACCTACATAACACATACATAGAGTTAGGGATTCATAACATAGTAGGGTGTTCGGAGTGAGCAATACTACACTATCCCTTCTCTGAAATCATGATAATAACATATGCATCCCTAACTAGAAGTTAGATACATTAACTACGTAATCAAGATTGTATCAATATGCATAATCCATCTAGCCATCAACTAAACATGTCGAAACACATCATGAGCTAAAATATCAATAACGTCATCATGATCAAGATAAGTATCAAACATAAGTCTAACATCTCAAACATCCCAACTATCAAAGTGCAATATAAAACTACTAACTGTATCAAAACTATCTAAAACCATACAAAACCAATATCTATCTCAAACCAAAATTGAGGGGCATTACAGATTCCTTGAGCATTCGTCAAGGCACCATCAAGTTATAGAGCCCACTGAAGTCCACTATGTTTCTTTTTATGTCATTCTTGCAGGTACAATTATTTGGTGTTTTGAGGATTTTAAAAGGCTTTTTTTTTTTACTTGTCTATGTAAATACTTAAGCTCCACTTGAGTGACCTCATTTAATGGCAGCTGCACCATTTTGATAAAACCAACATTAACACATGAAAAGGTACATATCAGAATGGTTACCAATAAAAAATTCCAACAATATGACATATTGTTATAGTACAAAGATTGTAAGATAGCTTGCCATAAGGATTTATTTGGTACACATTTACTACTCTGCTACCAACTCCCTTGCAAATAAGAAAGACATTTCATGCTATGTTCCATGTATAATGCTTCCATTATCAATTCACTAGCCTTTTGTTATGAATCAATTTACTAAATGTCATTCTAGACATTGTTTTTACACTAAGTCCATTGATTACTTCTATAAAATTACTTTTATCACAACTTAAAAAGCAAAACCACATCTACACACAATAGTTCTATCTGATCGTCCTTTGATGAACATATTATGTGAAATGTTTCATTGGCCTTGCCACCATTTCATTTCAACTTCCATAATTCATAGAACTTCTTTAACTCAAATTTGCTCTCAGTGTTTATTAGTTACAAGACCAACACACTTCCATCATAACAATATGCCACATATATTAGTTGCTTCTAAATGTGAGATTATTACATATAAGAACAACAAATGAAAGATATATCATATTTTTCTTAAGTAGGCAACAAAAACTAAACCAAACAAATGATTTATAGTTTTAAAAACATTAGATCAAATACCATTTGCAAAATTGAAACAAGTAGGTAGGGAAAACACTAAAAGAAGAATGGCATAGAAGAATTCACATCCATTTAAACTGCTAGAAATTTTGATGTCTTCTATTTTAGTAAAGATCATGACACCTTAATCAGAATGGCATAGAAGAATTGACATCCATTTAAACTGCTAGAAATTTTGATTTCTTCTATTTTAGTAAAGATCATGATGAAAAATTTTAATCCTCCATAGTCCCTACCTTGATATGTACATTTTAATGCAAAGTGGTAAATTGCTAATTATAAAAGTATGAAATTTTATATTACAAATTTAATGTAAAATATACAATATTATTTCAATTTTGAAATTTTATATTACAAATTTGTGGTAAATTGCTAATTATATAAATGACCTTTAAAAAATGTTAAAGTCAAAAATTAAAGTTGTTTAAACATTGAATTCAAGATTAAGGTGAATTGTTAGGGGGCCTTGGTCTCCTCTCCTATGTGCAAGGTGGTAAATTCATAACTATAAAAGTTCAAAATTTTATATTACAAACTTAATGTAAAATATACTACATTATTTCAAAATTTGAAATTTTATATTACAAATTTATTGTAAATTGCTAATTCTAAAAGTTTGAAATATTACAAATTTAATGTAAAATATACAAATACTATTTCAAAGTTTGAAATTTTATATTACAAATTTCTGGTAAATTGCTAATTATAAGTGGCCTTTAAAAAATGTCAAAGTCAAAAAAATTAAAGTTGCTTAAACTTTGAGTTCAAAATTAAGGTGAATTGTTAGGGGACTTTGGTCTCCCTACATGCAAGGTGGTAAATTGGTGGTAAATTCCTAATTATAAAAGTATGAAATTTTATATTACAAATTTAATGTAATATAAAATTTCAAACTTTTATAATTAGCAATTTACCACAAATTTGTAATATAAAATTTTAAACTTTTATAATTAGGGTTAGGGTGAGGATAAGAGTTAGGGTTATAATTCAGCTTAGTGTTAGGGTTAAATCATAGTTATAATTAATTTTTAAATTAAAAGCATGAGTTAAAAAAGCACAAAAAAATATGGTTCAAAATGTTCAAAATTCTTTTAATTAGGCTAAGAATTAGAGTTAGGGTAAGCATTAGAGTTAGGGTTAGGGTTAGGGTTAGGGTTAAAATCATAGTTAGAATTAGGATTAAGGTAATGGTTAGAATTAGGATTATTGCTAGACTTAAAATTAGGGTTCTAGTGAGAGTACAATCAAGGATGATTATAATTAAGGTTAGGGTAACAATTAGGATTAGGATTCCTATTAGAATTAGGGTTAAACTTAAGGTGGGTAGAATTAAGTTAATAATTAAAGTTATAGTTAGGGTTAGGGTTCAAATTAAAGATAGGGTTAGAGCTCAATTAGGGTTAGGGTTAGGGTTAAATTGTAGTTGGAAATAGTCCATAGGGTAAGGGTTAGAATTAGGGTTATTGTTAGATTTAAAATTAGGGTTATAGTTAGGATAGAATCAGGGTTATGATTAGAATTAGGGTCAGGATAGGGTTAGAGTTAACATTAGGGTTAGAATTAAGGTGGGTTACTATTAGAATTAGGGTAAGAATTAGAGTTAGGGTAAGCATTAGAGTTACAGTTAGGGTTAGGAATAGAGTTATAATTATGGTTAGGTTACGGTTAAAATCATAGTAGAATTACGATTAAGGGTTAGAATTAGGGTTATTGTTAGATTTAAAATTAGGGTTATAGTTGGGTAGAATCAGAGTTATGATTAGAAATAATTGTTCTAATTTAAATTAATTATTCTGATTTAAAATATTAAACTATTTGTAAAATAATAAATATTTATAATACAATAATAATAATATAAATACATTATTACAATGTTTACTAATATTATACTACTTTATTATAATTTAAAATTATTAAAATATACAATAATTACAATTATAATTTAAAATAAATTTATTAAAAAACTCTTCAATATTTAGTAATATTATACTACTTTATTTATGATTTAAAATTATTAAAATATATAATAATTACAATTATAATTTACAATAAATTGATTAAAAGAGGCCTCCAAATAGTATTTCTTGACGTACTTTAGATATATTTTTTAAATATAACTATACTAGTGTATATTTTCATATATCATTATATAGCTATTTATATACAAATAATTATACATACCAAAAATGTCAAAATTAATCTTGCTTCTTTCCCAGCCTATCCAATGAAAATCCCTTGAACGTCACTCGAACCATGATTAGGCCTGCTTTCTTGGCACTTAATAAACCCACCTGCAAAGAAAGAGCTCTAAGAAGCTAATAATCCTTACTAAAGCATTTTGTGAAAATTTGTGTTGGAAGCACCTCTGGTGGTTGCGTGGGTGTGTTTTCCTGGAGCCTGTAACTCACGTAAGAATATAAGCATGGATTATTTACAGAGACACTGTTGTTTTTATTTGTAACTCACGTAAAATGATGCACGACTTATGTTCTTCTCTCAAACATCTATGCAGAATTGGAAAAATTGGCATGGAAGTTGAAGGCAGCAGGGTATTTTCTAAATTTAAGACATTTACTTACTGTTGTGGAAGAGACGGAACAAGAATTATTTCTTTGTCATCATAGTGAACAGTTGGCAATTGCCCTTCACTATTAGAGTTGGCAATTTGGTTTAGTTTTCTGAAATACATAATAGATCCTCAACACTCCGAGAAATTAGATGAATAAAACATCCTCCTAATTCACTTATCTCATCATAGACTTGACTATTCACTTAGTTTCATGTTATAAAAATTTGAAACCAATCAAGTATGTGGTAGCGTAAATAAACCCCTATAGTATGACAATTTTCACAAAAGATCAAAAAAGTTTTCCAGTGCAGTTTACCTCACACCTTATATGAACGAATATATCAACGAATCTAAAAACATCAAACCAGAACACCCATCTCACTTCCTTCAAATCCCTGAATTATATGTGTAAAATTGTGGAGAAAGTAAATGTGATGAGGTTGAGGTGAATTGATTAAAGATTATAAGCTTCAAGATTAACATAAAAATAATGGTGGAGTTTTTTTTGAGACTAGGTTCATTCATATAGATATAATGATATATTCTCTAACTTGAATGTATCTAACTAAACATCATCCATGGTTTTCCAAAC
Source organism: Cunninghamia lanceolata (assembly GCA_027924645.1). NCBI lineage: Eukaryota > Viridiplantae > Streptophyta > Pinopsida > Cupressales > Cupressaceae > Cunninghamia > Cunninghamia lanceolata. Next base: position 6,494,864 of record BSBN01000379.1, read on the forward strand.
AAAAAAAATTGAAATATATGATATAAATCATAATAAGATAACATTAAACAAGAAGAAATGAAATATAAATATAGAATGCATACAATACCATACTGCAAGCAGGAATATGCAAAACATCATACTAATTATCACATCAATTGTATGATACATATAAGAATGTAATATTGCATGCACGATGATATATATATGCAATAATACCAAAAAAAAACTCAATGCAATCCTACCTAAGGTGTAATATATCTACAATACATGCACATAGTACTTTTATACCATCCACTTGCAAATAATAGGTCATCAATGGAAAGTAACTAACTTGTGGACCAAATTTTTAGACTAAATTTACTCCTACTAAAAGGATTGACAATTGGAAATATTTGGCATTCTATAAAGTAGTAATTGTATGGAGCAATCATTCAAACTAGATTGGCCAAATGCACTCCTTTGGTAATTTTCTGTGTCAATATACTTAACAGGTGCCCATAACTAAAACTAACTTCCTATCATATCAACAACTCAAATATATATTAATTCAGATTCGGTTATGGCTTAATAGATTTTCCTTCAAAATACACCCGAAAGTTCTTATGATGGGTTTATTTGGTTAATGATCCAGCAGGAACAAATCCTCACTAAACATATATGTAAATTATCTATGAAATTCCTTAAACTATGCAATTAGTTTGTTTTTTCTAAATCCAAAATAAACGTAGCTATGTTAAGTTATGGATATACGTATGCACAGAGGGATATGTGTATGTATGTGCATGCATGTACGAGTACATGTATGGCTGCATTTATGTATATTTTCATATATCATTATATAGCTATTTATGTACAAATAATTATACATACCAAAATGCCAAAATTAATCTTGCTTCTTTCTCAGCCTATCCAATGACAATCCCTTGAACGTCACTGGAACCATGATTAGGCCTGCTTTCTTGGTACTTAATAAACCCGCCTACAAAGAAAGAGCTCTAAGCAGCTAATAATCCTTACTAAAGCATTTTATGAAAATTTGTGTTGGAAGCACCTCTGGTGGTTGCGTGGGTGCGTTTTCCTGGAGCCTATAACTCACGTAAGAATATAAGCATGGAGTATTTACAGAGACACTGTTGTTTTTAAGGTATGGAAGTTGAAGGCAGCAGGGCATTTTCTAAATTTAAGAGATTTACATACTGTTGTGCAAGAGACGGAACAAGAATTATTTCTTTGTCATCATAGTGAACAGTTGGCAATTGCCCTTCACTATTAGAGTTGGCAATTTGGTTTAGTTTTCTGAAATACATAACAGATCCTCAACACTCCGAGAAATTAGATGAATAAAACATCCTCCTAATTTACTTATCTCATCATAGACTTGACTATTCGCTTAGTTTCATGTTATAAAAATTTGAAACCAATCAAGTATGTGGTAGCGTAAATAAACCCCTACAGTATGACAATTTTCGTAAAAGATCAACAAAGTTTTCCAGTGCAGTTTACCTCATACCTTATATTAACGAATCCAAAAACATCAAACCAGAGCACCCATCTCACTTCCTTCAAATCCCTGAATCCACCTCTCCTCTTTCTTCCTTTTTTTTCTCCCAAATACTCACGATAAGATCCCTTAAACATCCGCATGCCACCATAAACCATGCATGCAATTTGTGGAAGTCACAAGAAGGCACGTCAACAATTGTCAAAAAACCTGGTAGAGTAAGACATCATAAATAATAATAGATTAAACATCTTTTTTCAATACCAGAATGCCTTATAATTATCTAAACACACTTTTGATGTCATTCCAAACTGAATGCAAGTATAGTCAGAGAATAAGTACAAAAAGATCAGGAGGACAAACCATCCTTATTTAAGGAAACCAATTCAATATTATCTCAATCTACCAATCTTTATCCAAACACATAAAGAATAATCATTTATATACCCTATTTTAACAGTCATTTATATCTTCTTATATTATCTTTACATCCCTTTCTTTCATATAAATCACATTACATTATTTTTGCGAACTTTGTTTCTTATCTTTCCCTATTAATTTCAGTATCACTCTCGGAACGGGCACTTGAATTCCTTTGATGCTCAAGTGTTATGCTCTGCCTTGTCTCCTCAAGTGTTATGCTCTGCCTTCTCTCTTCAATTATCTCCTCAAGTGATATACTCTGCCTTGTCTCCTCTAGTGTTAAGCTACGCCTTGCTTCCTCCTGATTGTCTCCTTGTGATTGGCAAGCCACTAACATTTCTACCACTTTTCTCATAGAAGGCCGCCGGTTTGGCTCTCTGTTAGTGCAAACCAAACCCACACGTAAGACATGCACCATCTGTTGTATGCAATTATCTTGCACTACGCGTTCATCCAACAGTTCCATCTCTTCCCTGCCCATGCAAATTGCATTACGTATCCAATTTCCCATGTCCACGCCCTTTGCAGACCTGGCCTCATCTGTAGCTTTTATCCCGGTCACCACCTCTAAGATGACCACTCCAAAGCTATACACGTCACTTTTTTCATTCACCTTTAGCCTATCTGCATATTCTACAAACCCCATTTTGCACACAACCAATCAAAAAGAAAATAAGAACTCTACTTAAATATCATCCATTTCAATAATCAAATAATCAGTAGTAATTTTACACCTCATTTACAATAAAAAATTTAAATATTTATCCTATTTTTATGGATTAAAATTAATCTTTCAAATAGTCAAAAAAATGAGATAGGAAAACTACCTAAATTATTAGAATGTGAACGAGAGTAAGTGTTCATACCTGGGGCTATGTAACCGTGCGACCCTACATAACCAGACACAGTATACTCATCTCCTAACCTGTCAAGTTCTCTGGATAGGCCAAAATCTGCAATTTTAGCCTCCAAATCCCCGTCTAGCAAGATGTTGCTGGATTTGACATCCCTGTGCCATATAGGAGGGGAGCAATCATGATGCAGATAACGAAGCCCACGAGCTGCGCCAAGAGCGATCTGATAACGTATCGGCCATTGCAGCAGCATTTGTGATCCTGGGTTCCCGTGCAGACGGTGGAACAAGCTGCCGTTGGGCATGAACTCGAATACCAAGAGCTTAAAATCCGACTCTTCACTTGAAATGCAACAGAGAAGCTTTAAGATGTTGTTGTGCCGGATGAGTCCCAATGTATCAACCTCCACTTGGCACATTTTATTTTCTCCTGATCTGCTCATGTTCCAGATCTTCTTGACGGCCACGACATGCCCGTTCTGCAGAATGACCTTGTAGACTTTCCCACCACCTCCGGATCCAATCATATTGCTTTCCTTCAAATTCCGGACGATGTATAACCCGTCCACTTCTGTGGGGTGGAATGGAGTTACTTTCCATGATTGCGTGCTTCTTGGCTTCCTGGAAGACGAACGACACAGACAAATGGAGCACAAGGCAACGGCGAATATAATTAAAGATGCAGGCACCAGAATAGTAGCTAAAATTTGACGTGACAACAACTTGTGAGGGGAAGAACATGGAGGTAGCATCAAATTCCGCCCCCCACAAAGCTTCGGATTGCCGAGAAAGCTCTCTTTGTAAGCAAAACTATCTAGAGCGTCAGGAACGCGTCCGGACAAGTGATTGTTGGATACATTGAAAACATTCAGGTTCAGCTGTCCGAGTTCGGGAGGAATTCTGCTATAAAGACAATTGTTTGACAGATCAAGACTCACCATGCTGTTTAGAGCTTCAGGGATTTTGCCCGTAAGTCGATTGTGACCCAAATTTAGCTGATTGAGCTTCTTCAATGACATTATTTCCTTCGGAATCTCTCCTGACAGAAAATTATGGTCCAGATAGAGAACACTGAGCGAACTTAAGCCCCCGAACTCATGAGGAATGGCACCTGACAACTGATTATGGCTGGCTTCAAAATACTCAACTTTTGTCAGCTGTCCAACTTGTGCAGGAAGTCTTCCTTCAAACCGGTTGTTGCTTATGTTCACTCGAATCAAATTCTTCGCTTCACCAATTTGAACTGAAATTTTTCCTTCCAACTTATTGTTGCTAACAGACAGCTGTAGGAGATTGGGAGAACCCCATAGCCCAGGAGGAATCTCACCGCTCAGTTGGTTGTTCTCCATGTGCAGATACTGTAGAGAAACACAATCTTCCAAGGATGAAGGCACAGTACCATTGAAATTGTTTAAAGCGACATCCAAGCTAAATAGTGCTCCTCCCTTGCACAGATTCTTTGGCAGAGGGCCTTCCAAATTGTTTTTATACATTTGAATGGAAAGGAGATTGGAATATGTACCCAAACTCTGGGGCAACCATCCATTGAGCTTGTTGTTGGCCAGCCTAAAGAATGCCAAGTGTTGTAGATGGCCTAGCTGAGCTGGTATCTGTCCACTAAGCTGATTGGTAGACAAACCAAGAGTATCCAGATATGCCAAATTGGCAATTCTATGGGGAATTGTGCCATGCAACTGATTTTCGCTAAGATCCAATTTTGATAAGCTTCGCAGTTTGTCAATGTTGGCCGGAATTTGTCCTGACAAGTTGTTCCCCCATAGATACAGTACTCTCAAATTCGAGAGAGCCATAAAACTGGTTGGAATACCTCCCAAGAGATGATTCCTTGACATATCCAACCACAACAGCTGCCTTAAATTGCCCAAGAATGTTGGAATTCCGCCTTCAAGGCTACAATTATATAGCCATAACTCCTGCAGCTGCTTTAAATTGCCAAACTCTTTGGGCACCACACCAGGACGCAGAGGATTACCACCAATCGTGAAGTTCAAGAGAGATTTCAAATTCCCAATAAAATTAGGGAATGCCCCACTCAAACTATTGTCGTGGAAGAAGAGAGCTTCGATCTTTGGCAGCATTCCGAAGGCTGGAGGAATGAAGCCACTGAAAGTATTGACAGACAAGTTCAACACTCTTAACTCACTCAATTCGGAGATACGAGTGGGCAGCGTTCCACTGAACTGGTTGCTCGACAAATCGAGCTTCTGCAAATGCTTGCAATGCAAAAGGCCGTGTGGGAAGGGACCGCTGAAAGCATTGCCTTGAAGAATCAAGGCCATGAGATGAGGAAGGCCGCATATGGCAGAAGTCAAGTTGCCAGAAATCAAGGCAGCCGTGAGGTCAACAGTAGTAACGCTGTTGAATGGATCACAAGATATTCCTTTCCAACTGCAAGGATTTTGTTGAGACTCATTCCAATCGCTCAAACTACTATGCGGGTCACTCCAATCTCGTTTTTTAATTTTAAGCAAAATCAAGCCATCTTGCGAGAGGGAAGTGCAGTGGAGAAGCAAAAGCAACAAGGTGAGAATGCAAGAAAAGAAAGCGAGAGCTGGGCGGAGCATGATTGCTGCCATATGTTCTGCAAACTAAAATTAAAATAGAAAACACTCGCTTTGCAATTATACGACTGCCAGACAGTTACTCCACTCAATAGAGCAGAAAAACACCGAACTAAAAAAGCTATGAACAGCATGTACAAGAAACATAGTCAGAAAAAAACTCCTAACAGTCTGGAAGAGAAATGCAATCAACTGTAAGAGAACAAGTGAGGCCGAGGACTGCTGATGACTAAAGGAAATGAGAATCAAGTTTACCTTGCTCCTAGCACCACAAACTCTGAACACAGCCGGAAATAACAGGTACAGAATAGCAATCTGAAAGAGCATGAACTGCTGGAGCCCTCAGAAAAGGAAGCAGTCCTCAAACGAACTAACATCAGCATAGACTGAAGCCAAAAGCCTGTATCAGAGAATGAACAACAATGTACAAGAAGAAAAACATTCAGCACACTGAAACTTGTACTGTCTCAGCCAAGAACACCATTATTCTTAACTCAATAATCTGCCTTCCAAGACCCCAGTAGTACCACAAAAACTGTCCGTAACTTGACATCCAATCAGCAGACCGCAGGGTAGGGAGAACTGTCTGGGAGGAATCAAAATCTGGAGAATGAGAAGCTAACAGGTGCTGAACCCCTGTTCTCACTACACAAGCACCTGAGCAAACCATAAACTGATACAAACCGATGCTTAAAACTTCTGGGAGCTATTAGAACCAACCATGGCTGGAGACTTCAAACCGTCGCTGAGAATTGAAAGAAAACACCAACTTCATCTCCGGATAACCAACTTAGACTTCGAAACTAAAAAGAACTTCAGCATCCAAATTTTGTTTGAAGGCAGCTTCATACTGCACACTTCCAGACAAAATTATTATTATTATTAAATAAGGCTATTGTTAAATTTTGTCTTGAAGCCAGCTTCATACTGCAAACGTCACCGTCTTTCATTATGATTAAATAATTTTATTATTTTTGGCTGGGGTCTCTGCTTAGGCGTTCACTTTCAAACTGAAACTCTGTTCCCGCCCGAAAGTTTAGTGGATGCCCGTGAGTATCTGACTGCATAAAAGAGGAGATACGGTCTCATAGAAAATGGTTGCTGCAGCGAACAGAAGACATGGGTGTCCTGACGATGCAGTCACACCGTTTCACCATATGGAACAAACAGGTTTCCAACTCGATCAGTTCTCATTTGCCAGCGTACTCCCGGCCTTTGCCAAAATGGGAGCTTTGGAACAGGGTATGGACATCCATCGCAGGATGAAGGATAGATGAATTCTGTCAGATGTTATAGTTGCAACCGCCCTGGTAGACATGTATGGAAAATATGGTAGCATAGACAAGGCACGTGAACTGTTTGACAGAATGCCATTATTGCAGGATATGCAAAATGTGGAAGCATCGACAAGGCGCGTGAACTGTTTGACAGAATACCTCAAAGAAATGTGTTCTCATGGAATGCCTTGATTGCAGGATATTGACAAAATGGATTTGTTGATCTATTGTAGCACAGTATGCATGTGATCATCCACGGTTATTCATGCATAAAGTAACACACTGGTTATTTTGGTGAATCAAAAATTCAAAGTCATTCTAGTAGAGATGGGATATTTTCTATCTCAGTTACAAGTTGAATAGCGTGTCTTGCCATAGTGAGGTGTTGCTTTGATTATAAGGCAATCTTAGGACATGATTGCTATCTCAATTTAAAGTTGGATAGTGTTGCTTTGGTATAGCAAGGTGTTACATTGTGATCAAGGTATTTCCTTGTTGACATGTGCTAGGGCCCATTAGACTGGTTGTAGCTGCCCAAATTATGTTGAATGTAATTGTGACTCGGATGTTTAGAGACTTGTGTGTGTCTATATGTATGCATGCTTGTGCATGTGTCAATTGGTCAATCTAGTGATATTGATTTTTAGATTGGCCAAGTGGTGGATGCCATAATTTTCCTAGATTAGCTAAGTGGTGGATTCCATGGTTTTCTTCGATTGGTTCTAGAAATTAGTTACAAAATTTCTTAGATGGTAGAAGCCTTGCACCAATCAAATAGGATGAGGACATCTAAATGGCCACACACCTCACCAACATCCCTATGAAGTTGAATACCTCATTGTAATGGTCGATAGGAGGAAAAGAAGGCATGATACTTGGATTGCCCTCCAAGAAAAGTCCTCTACACTCTAATAATAAATTGGTAACAAATGTTCCTACATTCTATGAATTAATGAATAATTCTATTTGCAATAAAGATGAATGCATATTATCTCTAAATTCATGAATCTAACTGTAATTATATTTGACTGTGGTACTAAACTTTGTGATCTTTGATCACCCAATATGCCTATAGGAGAAAGGGACAGAGATGGCCTAAGGACGCCATCATAGAAGTGTAGTAGGAGGCATTAAAGATTGTTGAGTGGCAGTTGACAATCATCAAATTCTTGGTTAAGGATCAAGAGACTTCTTATTAATTTGTCTTAAGGCATTAAGTTGTAAAGTCTAGAGAACTATATAGGATATGTTAATAGTTAAAGATTATATAGTACTTGTGTAAACTACTTGTGTAAAATTTGACCCATCACCTCAGAGATAGAGTTAGTTTTTGAATACTATGATTCTAGTGTAATAAAAATTACTTAAAGGATTGCATGAGCTTCCTAGAAGGCTTAATGAGTACATGTTCATTTTTATTAGGACATTATAGTGTTGTGTTGTCATTTGGTAAAGCTAATTATGAACCCTCTAAGGCTTGAGACCTTCCTATTGAAGTATTGCTTTATATTATTATTTGGGTTAATCTGTAAGATGTGCGACATGATACTAGAATGTTCTAGTGAATGAACCTAACTACCTATGTGTAATTGACCTAGAGTGAATGATTTAGACAAATAAAGCCATAGATGGTTAGAGGCTAAAGTACATAGGTTATGTAACTGGGATTCCTAAATTTGGCAAGTAATTCTCTTATGTCATAAATTGAGCATATTCCCTAGATATAAATCAAGTCTTATGGATGGTCAAAATTTATTAAGAGATAACTATGTAAACCACATGGATAAATCATCTTAGCAAAACTCTTTGAGGTAAATTCTAATAGCCTAGACTAAAACCAATATCATGTGGCTCTTTGCAAGATTCAATTATCTAAAGTTTAAATAATTTAAGAATAGGAGGTTGTTTCTTGAATAAATTATAATAACTCTTAAAGTCCCTTCATGAGAATTGCTCTATCAAGGCTATGCTTCGAGACTAGTTGCCTTTGTAATATTGAAGCCTATTTTTGTTTCCAAGTCTTAATAACTCCTAACCATCAAGTCCTCAAGAAAATTATTGATTGTGGATGTCTTAGAGTAAATCTCTAATGGACACATGTCCCCAAGAGGAAAGAAGCCTTGACAAGAGTCCTAAGTCAAGCCAAAACCCTATTCATTACTCTATCAAGTGAAATCTAAGTCATTGATTGATCATAGTTAATCATGCAGTGATACCTATCCTCTAAATGGGAATCTGATTATTGCCCCTATAAGGAACTAGAATTCAAATTATGTTAAGTGAAATTACAAGAAGCCTCACATCCACTAGGATTTTTAGGAGTAAAAAAGTGCCAAATCCAAACTTGAGATCTTGAGTAACATCAAATTTATAAATACCCATATCTGTAGGAAATTTTAAATATAATCATATATCAAGATTGAAATTGAGAGCTCTAATAAGTTCAAATTTTCAAGGATGCTTATGTCCATGGTATGCTACTATTCATAATGTCATAATACTTTTGGAACTGAGAGCTTAAGCATATCATAATCTATAAAGTTCCCACATTTGTGGCAAGTACTAGTGGATTTTCTAATTATTGATGCCCCAATTGAATCTATATCCATTGATCTACTAGAGTGAATGTTCACATACATGTGTACATAGATAGATGAGGGTTGGAATCTAATTGTTAGTAAGTTCAAACTTGAGTGCACAAATTAGTCAAAGTTAGTAGGCGAATTGGGTCTATGGAACTCTAGCGATAAATCCTTTAAGTTCCAAAATTAAGGTCCCAAATAAATTAGGATTGATAATATGTTTGTGCCTAAGATGTTGAAAGATAAGAAACCTAACAATTGGGTGCATACCATTTGTTTGTATCAAAGTTAACCCTTTGGAATACTTTAGAATATAGCCTTAGGATTCTAGAACTGACTTACAATTATGTAATTTTTTATAGGACTCTCACACCCACTGTGCCCACAAATCTAAGACCATTAAATTATTTGACCTAGATACCTAATTAAACTAGGTTGCATAAAATGCTTTCACATCCATAAGCATAATTAAAGTATGTTAAATATGTTTGGAATTTCATGAATGTAAGAATGTACCAATTGGAGTTGGGCACATGTTCCCATATTGAGTCTATTGAAATTTAATGTTTCAACCCAAACTAAATCTTGTCTTAAGGCTTGTCCCTCAGTTGTCACTCTACATTAAGATAAATAAAGGACTATTTAGACCTAGACATGAATGCCTAAGCTGAATGTTATTATCAAACCAAAGAAGCCAAGTATGTTGATCCAAGGGAATTTTTGGATGAATTTTCATAAGGATTTATTGATGTTACATAAGACTACATTCTTTTATATAATGTGGGCAAAAGATTAAGAAGTTCAATTAAAAAAATAGTCTAATTTTCCCCATGTCCATTGGGCTATCACATATGGTATCAGAGCATGATTTAAAACTAAGGGCCTAATGGGCCATTAGGGATAGAATTTTAGGTTTAATTTCAAGATTGATTAGGGATTGATCTACAACTACTCTCTTGATGTAAGCAGTAAGAAAGCTAAAGTTCAAAAGTTAGTCTTTTGTAGTGTAACAATAGGTAATGATTGTTAATCATTATGGTTTCATAGGTTTAACTTCAACCATGAGGAAGAAGAAGAAACAAGATGATAGAAGAAGGATAAGAGTAATTCGTAGATGAGTTACTAAGCTCTGAGATGGAGGAAAAAGAGAAAGGGTGTTGGGAGTAGAGAGAACCCAACAAAATGGAAAATGAAATACTAAAATCAATTGCAAAAGAAATACTCCTCATTCCACATAAAATAAGAGACCCAATGTTGCTAAGGAAACTAACAAATTTTATAGTTGGATAAGATTGGAATGAGCAAAAAGGGAACCTAAAATTGGGATGGAATCTAATAAATTCTAAGGAAGAAGCCATTTAATAATTTATAAAGAACAAATCAATAATTGGGGATTCTAAATAAATGAAATCAAATAGATGTGGTGGTACCAGGTGGTCGGAGGAAGAATGTAGGACCTTTTATTTGTTGAGGACCTCACTTCACCAAAAGCAATATGTGGGATTATTTTATAATTATTTTTAATTTTCAATGACAATGGAATTGCTTCAATTCTAATGTTTCCTACTATTATAATGCATACACAAAATATTGATTTATAATTTTAGATGTACCTTGGAACCTCAAGTGTGATAATATTAATGATAGTTACAAAGTGATTTTGCTCTTATAATAATAAAGGTACTTCATAACAAATTATCTTCTTCTATTGTAAACTTTAAAAATACTCTTTATAAAGACTTATACTAACTTAGAAATATATGTTCTCTTATGTCAACCTAATCTAGGAGTCATAACAAAACTCTTTCTAGACAATCAATATCCAATTACTATATAGTATAATCAACTTATCTTGTAAAAAGAAAAAACTCTACCAAAGCCATTTACAAAGGCACTCATTTTAGCATACCCTAATTAACAATTGAATTCAATTGTAGGCCATCTAAGGCATCAGAAATTTTATCTAAAGACATTCTATGTACATGAAAAAATTCATTCATAATAATGTTAAACATATTAACAAGACTTATATAGCCAAGTAGATAAGAGAATAAAATAAAATATGAAATCTAGTTGCATTTGATTTATCATCTAATAGCTAATAGGAATATGATCCCCAATTCTCTATCAATTTCTAATCTAACACAATATAGTTTGATTTCTATAAGATCCCTAAATTTTTTATCACATCAATTAGTGTATCCTTTCTAAACATGAATAAAGTGAATTCCCTATATAATACACAACAACATCTCCATACATTACATAAATACAAGACATAAATGTCATACCATGGAGTTACCCTCATGTAACATACAAAATGTCATAGGATATGTATAGTGATAAATGGGTCCTCTTATCTAATTACCATCCTACCTACTGATACCAACAAGATGCACAAAGTGAGAGTAAGCAATAGGTCTCATATACTAATATATTAAGGTTCACATACTAATCCAAGATCAAACCAAATAAAAATAATCACAATGCATGAGAAGATAGATCGTCATCCTAGTCAACATTAATTGGCAATAAACACCAAGACTAAATGTCATTCATTTATCATCCATCATCATAAAAGTGAAGTATACAACTAACAGGTAGGAGTTTATTGAAAAAATACTAGTTTCAAGACATTTGCACACTCAAGGTTAGACTTCAAAACACTTCCCATAGTTCCTAGCAGAGTTGTAAAACCTGGGCTCTGATACCTAATGTTATGCCCAAAATATTCAATTAAGGACACAACACAAAACAACCAAAATTACATCACAAGACTTAACCATCTCACAACAATTCAAAACAATACAAATAATTTGATCACACAAAAACACATTTCATAGAATAATACATTACAAATTTTGTAAAATCTAGAGCATGGATTCAAAAGTTTGAGATGCATTATAGGAATTAACATGATTAAATGTAAGAGGGAAGAAAATAGGTCCTAAGGGCTCGACCTAGGCCTTGAGGGCTCATCCAAGAGGACATTTCCTACATGATGCATAGAGGATTTATAGTTCAACAACTTGGATATCCCAACTCAGCTTGGTGGTCCAAAACAAGATGCAACAATCTAAAGATTTTACATCTTTAAACACATATCCTCAAATCGTTTGGATTGAGTGCTTCTGGATTTGACTGTGATAAATATTTTTCTCTCAACATTTTTTATTACACTCCATGATCCATCATCAGGAGAAAGAAAGAAAGAGGAGAAACATGAATGATAAATTGTTGACCAAGCTAATTAAAAAGAGGGAGGGAGTGAGGTGGTGTGCCAACCAAGAGATCTTTAGGGAGAAGAGAAATCAACTATTTGGCTAGATGAAACAAAAATAGAATAGAATAATGAAATTAAGTAATTTCTAAAAAATAATAACCATATATACAAATTACTTATATATATGGTTAAATTCTTTTTTAGAAATTACTTAATTTCATTATTCTATTATATTTTTGTTTCATCTAGCCAAATAGCTAATTTTTCTTCTCCCTAGAGATCTCTTGGTTGGCGTGCCACCTCACTCACTCCCTCTTTTTAATTAGCTTGGGTCTACAATTTATCATTCATGTTTCTCTTCTCTTGCTTTCTTTCTCCTAATGATGGATCACAGAGTGTGATCCGAAACATTGAGAGAAAAATACCTATCATAGTCAAATCCAGAGGCACTCAATCCAACATTATGGACTGTGGAAAATTAATTACTTTCAATCATAAGTTTACTTCTCTGACGGAGTCCCTATATTCAATTTTACAACAACTCCTAAATAATAGTTTAGTGTAGTTACCTCCTATTCATCCTCTTAATATTTGTAATCCTTTGTCACCTTCTTATGACCCAAAAGCCTTATGTCAGTTCCATAGAGTCCCTAGATTTGATACTGAATGATGTCTGCATCTGAAGCACATTGTCCAAGACCTCATTGACCAAAATATCATCTAGATGTCTGGCATTAACAATAAAGAAAATAAGTCAGTCACTCAACCCAATCAACATTTGTAATTCTATACCAATCACATGCCATGTCACTTCTCTAATTTTGGTGAGCTTGCTTTCTCCTCTGTGGTACTAGATTTGACTTTTAACATTCCCTCTTCCTCCCCCATGTTTATATGGTGGGCATGGTGGACATTTGCTCTCACTATGATCGAGAGTGTCTTATTCCTAAACCCATCATTTCTTTCTCACCCTTTAACATCCCTACCAATATATCTAGTTGTCCTCTCTATATTGTTGCTAAGGTCAATGAGAAACCTATAAAGGGTGTCTTTGTTGGCCTCACATGCGTGGTAAATATAGTCATAGAGGAATTCTTATATATCCATGAGTTGTATAGGGACCTATATGAGAAACTAAAGGTCTATATACGGTTTCATAATGAGATGTCTCACCCCAATCTAGGTGTTTTCACCGTTTCTATCTAGGTTGGACCCAAAACCCTAGATGTCTCCTTTTCGATTATCCCTAGCTTGGATTTCTTTTCCCTAAAGCTAGTCCACCCATGGCTCCCTTCTATGAGAGTACTCCTCTTACTGGTTCATAAGTGCCTAAGGTTTCCCCATGATGATGTAGTGCATATGATCAATCACATAGGATTTATGCCTCTATCCATGCATGGAAATGTTTCCTTGTACTACTTCTAGCGAGCCCTGACAGAGCCTCTTCAACCATGTAATGACTTCTTGCCTTTATCATACCAGAAGTTTAAAGCTAGTCAAATAGCATAGTTTTCTTCTATCCATTCTTCTTGATCTTTTGTGACTACTTCTCCCTCCATGTCTCTACCTTCAAAGGCTACTCCTCTTCTCTCCAATACTCCCTTGATAGTTCAAGGAAAGTAGCATATGTAGAGTGTACCTCCTTGTTCCTATGCTCCTGTTTCTACTCAGAAGTCCCACCTTTAGTTTCCTATTTGAGACCTAGAGGTCAACGCCCAATACAACCTTGTGTGTCATGTATTCCTATGGTTTCTCAGTCTCCTTTGGTTGCTGGACTATTCCTCCTACCTCTTCCAAGGCATGAGGAAAGCAACCCTTTTTGAAAACTCCTCCCCCTCTCTTGTGGTTCCTTGACTATTGGTAGTTCCTCCTGTTCCACTCTCCTCTTTGATGGCATGAGGAAAGTAAACCTTGTTGTGGGATCCTTCCCCTTATCCAATGGTCTCCCAACCTTAGGTGGTTCCTTCTTGTTCCTCCACCTCTCCTTGTGGTAGTGGATGGAAAGGAACCCAAGTTGGAAGACCCCCTAGCTCTGTCAGCAAAGGCCTTGGCCCATACTAGGTGAAATAAGTTTACGAGAGATCATAAGCATCACTGTCATGCTGAGGCCCAAGCATGTGCTATTGATGGCCATATTTTCCCTAAGCATCCTTCTTCTTTGTAGCCACTGCCTAATCTTTCCCCTCCTTTTGAGCCTCTTCCTTCTCCCACCCCCACCTATCCTCAGTCAAAGATAGATGAACCACCCCAAAAGGGTGCAAGTAGTCTTATCTCCTTGAAAGGAAGCTAGGTGTGCGGAAATCACTTCCTACACTAATTTAATGAGGAGAGATGAGTGCAAATTCTTTTTAACCTTTACAATTATGGAATGTTTAACACAACAATGGAGATATTGTAGCAATACACAACATAAGAATGTAAGACCAAAGAAGAGAGAGACAAGCTATAATGTGGGGAAAACCCTTATTGGGTGAAAAACCCCACACTCCAAAACCTGCACAATGTATTATAAAAAATGTAATGGTTTACAATACACTTGCAATGCAAGCTCTCAGGAGTCTTTGACACTCATATCTAGAGACAATCTGGTGGCATAACAGTACCTATCAATCACACATTACATCTCCTCTCAAAGCACCTGTTTATATAAGAAGTTACAAGAAAAATGAGCCTATCTTGAGATGGGCATCCAACATGGCCTCATGGACCAAAAACCATGCCTAGGGACACTTCTCCACCACTGTAGAATGTTCATGACACTTTTTATATCACCCCATCCCAAAGAAGTCACCTATTCCCAAGTTGGGCTATGACATATACTCTTACGATTCTTACGATTGTCATAGAATCTGTCATAACTGTCATATCTTACAGTTGTAAGAGAATATGTCATACATAGGCTAAAAATACCATATTCTCTTACAATAGTCATAACCCCCCTTGGGGTGCCCAAATATGCCTTCTTCCAAGATGCCTTGTGACACGTCTTCACCTGTCATAGAATCTTCCATTTACGACTCTTACGCATCATAGATTTGTCATAGGAATCTGTCATAACCGTTTCGGTCAATATTCCCTTACACACTATCCAAGATGCTGACACATGGAAAAATATTCCTACCACTAAGTGGGACACCTATCTCCTCATGTGAGGACAAATTTACATGTAGTCACGTTCCATGTAAGATGACACATCACCGTGCCAACTCCCACAAGATGACAATAAGGATTTGCATCCTAATTACAATAATAGGCAATAAATAAATAAATACAATGAAATAATACAAGGAATTACCAAGGTTGAGACACCTTAATTCCCAACATTCTCCCACTTGTCGAACACCTTATAAGAGCCAATAGAAATAACAAGATTTAATTGCTATAGGCTGACAGGCCCCATAGATTCCGAACACCATCTAAAGTTCTCTGTGCCTACAAGTTTTGTCAATGCATCTACAATATTCATCAAAGTGTCCACTTCTCCAAATTCACCTTTCCATCATCTACCGTGTCTCGCACGAAGTGAAACTGTACATCAATATGCTTTTTTCTAGCATGGAAAGTTAGATTCTTTGCTAGGTAAATTGCACTCTAACTGTCACAACAAATCATAATCTGTCCTGCATCAACACCAATATCTAAACACAATCTCTTAAGCCAAATGGCTTCCTTGCAAGCATGTGTTTCTTCTTATACTCAGCTTCTGTCATGGACAAAACAACCACAGGTTGTCGCTTACTCATCCAACTAATTGTACCACCAAACATAGTAAATACATAAGCACTAGTGGATCTCCTGCTGTAAATGTCACCTGCTCAATTAGAATTCATGAATCCACGAATACAAACTAGAACCAAGCAGTGAATAACTAAACCTATCAGGTTGCTTCCTTGTTTGTGTAGACCTCCTCAATGGCCGAGGTTGAGGTTTTTCTTCTTCTTCTAAAATTTTAGAGCTGCTAGAGCTCTCCTCATCATCAAGTCTCATAGGGTCTGTCAGTTTAGTCTTCTTAGAGGTAGAAGGAAACTGAACTACATTGTCTTTCTTTCTTGTTTCTTTTGGTTGTAGAACAACAAGAGAAGGTGTTAGCTCTCTAAAAATAACATTTTTGCTATACAACACTTTTTCAACCATAGGATCCCAAAACTTGTATCCTTTCACACCAACACCATAGCCAATGAAAATACACTTAACATCCTTATTCTCCAACTTAGACCATTTCTCCCTAGGCACATGTGCAAATGCCTCACAACCAAAAACATGAATATGTCTAATTGAAGGCTTCTTACCAAACCACACCTCCATAGGTGTCTTGCCAACAAGCACTGATGTAGGAGACCTATTTACTAGGTAGCAAGCAGTGACTACATCGTCAGCCCAAAACTTTTGTTTGAGGCTTGCTCCACTAAGCATACTCCTAGCCCTCTCCATCAGTATCATGTTCATCCTCTCTGCATCTTCATTTTGTTGTGAGGTGTATGGAGTTGTCTTATGTATTTCAATCCCTTTCTCTTTATAGAACTTATCAAACTCTACTGAAAAAAACTCACCAATGTTATTAGTTCTTAAACACTTAATCTTTTTACTAGTTTGATTCTCAACAAAAGCTTTAAACTCTTTGAACTAACTAAAGACTTCAGTCTTGCTTCTAAGAAAATAAATCCATGTCCTTCTATTGTAATCATCTATAAAAGATACAAAATATACAGATTTAGAAATCAAAGGAACACTAATAGGACCAAACACATCAGAATGAATAAGGTCCAACACACTAGAATACTTGTGAGAACTAGAGTAAAACTAAACACGGTTTTGCTTTCCATATATATAATGTTCGCAAAAGGGCGGGTGCAAAAAGATGGGGGGCCAAAAAGTGGCCAAAATTCATAAAACTTCTTAAAAAACCATAACATGAGTGTGTTATAATGCACTCGCATTATAGTGCGCTCAGTTATAGCGCGCTCATGTTATGGCTTGGTGTTTCCAAGCCAAAGGCTCGGCAACACAAAACCATAACGTGTTCATGCTATAATGCGAGCACATTATTATTATTATTATTATTTTGTAAAAGTTTGCCCAATGTTTATCAAGTTTGAGGTTGTTTATTGAATGTTTTATGTTCAAGTTTGTTAAGTATGTTTGATGTATGTATGTTTGTATATATATTTGTATTTATGTATGTATGTAAGTATGCCAAATTGTATATATGCTTGTATGTATGTATGTATGCCTATATGTATGAATGTATGTATGCATGCTTGTATGTATTTATGTATGTATCTATGTATGTATGCTTATATGTATATATATATATATATGTATGTATGTATGCTTGTATGTTTGTATTAATGGTTGTATGTATGTATGTATGTATGAATGCTTATATGTATGTATATATGTATGCATGTTTGTATGTATGGTTGTATGTATGTATGTATGTATGTATGTATGTATGTATGTATGCTTGTATGTATGTATGTATGAATGCTTGTATCTATGTATGTAAGCTTGTATGTATGTATGTAAGGGTTTTGGGTTTAGGGTATATAAGGACCTGAGCTTGTATAATTTTTTAGGGTTGAGGGTTGAGGGATTAGGGATTAAGTAATAGGTAGAGGGTACAGGGTATAGGGTTGAGGGTTACAGTTTAGGGATAATATTTAGCTTGTTGAGTGTATAGGATTAAGTGTGTAAGGTATGGGGGTTAGGGTTTAGAATATTGGGAACTTAGGGTTTATGATATGGATTGAGGGTATAAGGGTGAGGTTATAGGGTATAGGGATGAGGGTTTATGGGTGTAGGTTTCAGGGTTTAAAGTATAGGGTTGAGGATTGATGGATTAGGGCTTAAGTATATGGTTGAGGGTATAGGGCAGAGGGTTTAGAGTTTACAGTTGAGGGATAATGTTCAAGGTTGAGTGTCTAAGATATAGGGTATAAGGTTTAAGGTTGAGGGTATAAGGCATATGGATGAGGGTTGAGGGTTTAGGGCATAGCTATAGAGTTGAGGGTATATGGTATAGGGTAGAGGTTTGAAGGTTGAGGGATAATGTTCAAGATTGAGTGTCCAAGGTTAATTGTATAGGATATAGGGTTTAAGGGTTTAAGGTTTAAGGGTATCTAGGGGTTGAGAGTTTATGGTTTAATGGTTTAAGGTTTGAGGGATTAAGGGTTTAAGGGTCAAGGGTTTAAGGGTTGAAGGATTAGGGTTTAAGGCATAGTGTCAAGGGTAGAGGGTTTAGGGATAGGGTTTAGGGTTGAAGGTTTAAGGGATGAGGGTTGAGGCTTTAGGGATGAGGGTTAAGGGAATAGGGTTTAAGGTATAGTGTCAAGGGTAGAGGGTTTAGGGATAGGGTTTAGGGTTTAAGGGTTGAGGGTTGAGGGTTGAGGCTTTACGGATAGGATTTAGGGTTTAGGGTTAAGGGATTAGGATTTAAGTTATAGTGTCGAGGGTTGAGGGATTAAATATAGGGTTTAGGATTTAAGTTTTAAGGGTTGAGGATTTAGGGATAGCGTTTAGGGTTTAAGGTTAAATGAGCTACCTAGATGGCTAAGGATAGATGAAGAGGTAGACAAGGAGTGACTAAGAAGCTTAGAGAGGGGAGAGGTAGAGGTGAGGGGGAGATAGAAGTGAGAGATAGAGAGGTGAGGGGAGAGATAGAATAAAATGAGAGAGTGAAGTTGACAACTTGAGGGAAAGATGGGTAAGGAGGGAGAGAGGTGGAGAGGAAGGGAAATATCTAGAGAGCCCTGCGAGATATACAAGTGAGAGACCTACAACCTAGGGAGAGAGGGGTGAGAGAGATAGGGGAGAGATGGGAATGAGGCAGATAGGGGAGGGGAGGGGTGGATAAGGGTTGAGGGTTTAAGGGTCAAGGGTTTAGGGTTTAAGGGTTGAGGGTTTAAGGGTTGAGGTATTAAGTGTCTAAGTGTTGAGGGATTAGGGTTTAAGGTATAGTGTCGAGGGTTGAACCCTAATCCCTCAACCCTCAACACTATACCTTGAATCCTAAACCCTAACCCCTAAACCCTAAACCCTAAACCCTAAACCCTATCCCTAAAGCCTCAACCCTCAACCTTTAAACCTTAAATCCTAAACGCTATCCCTAAACCCTCAACCCTCAACACTATACCTTAAACCTTAATCCCTTAACCCTAACTGCTAAACCCTATGCTTGAAGCCTGAACCCTCAACCCTTAAACCTTAAACCCTAAACCCTATCCCTAAGCCCTCTACCCTCAACACTATACCTTAAGCCCTAATCCCTTAACCCTAAACCCTAAATGCTAAACCCTATCCCTAAAGCTGCAACCCTCAACCCTTAAACCTTAAACCCTAAACCCTATCCCTAAATCCTCTACCCTCTACACTATACCTTAAACCCTAATCCCTTAACCTTTAGCCCTAAATCCTCAACTCTCAACCCTTAAACCTTCAACCTTAAACCCTATCCCTAAACCCTTGACCCTCGACACTATACCTTAAACCCTAATGCCTCAACCCTTAAACCCTTAATCCCTCAACCTTTAAACCCTGAACTCTCAACCCCTAGATACACTTAAAACCTTAAACCTTAAACCCTAATCCCTCAACCCTAAACCCTAAACCCTAAGCCCTCAACCCTCAACCCTAATTTTGATTTTCTTCCATTGCTTCAACAACCAATTCATTCTGTAACTTATTGCCCATTGGTTGACTTGAACTGCATACTCTGTTAGAAGAAGGGCATCTTTTATTTGTATCAATGTTGGTATTCATAAGCTAGAGAGCATTGATATTTTTCACACACATTGTTCTTTGAAATATATTAACCTTAAAATATGACTTGGATATGTACTTGAACACATCAAAATCTCCAATCTCTAACCCATGATGATTCACAAAATTTTCCCAACCCTACCTAAATTCTAGTTTATTTATTGTATACCCTCAACCCTAATCCCTCATCCCTAAACCCTAAATGCTATCCCTATTCCTAAACCCTCAACTCTCAACATTAAACCCTAATCCGTCAACCCTAAACCCTAATCTGTCAACCCTAAACCCTATCCCTAAACCCTCAACCCTCAACACTATACCTTAAACCATAATCCCTAAACCCTAAACCCTAATCCCGCAACCCTAAACCCTAAACCCTATTGCTAAACCCAACAAAACTACTTTGCCTTATGTTGGGTTGTTAAACCCATCATTTTTTACACTCTTCTCTTAAAGATATTTGAGTTGCAAGAATATGTCAGAAAAATGGCTATGAACTTTTTTGGTAATTTTAGAAATTAGTTTTAAAGTATTTTTCTTAATGCCCTTTTTACTTATGCATGTCTATAGTAAATCCTAATTTAAGTTTTCTATAATGTCTTAGTAATGTTATATGGCATGTTTTTCTGGCCCATCTGGGGTTCATTATGCCAATAGGTGTACACACTTTGAGAAAAGCTTTGCATATGGTACATCCATAGTGAGTAATTAATAGTTGAAATCAGAAAGATGATCATTATGAGAAAAACTTTGCATTGGGGTACATCCACAGTGGGCAATGAATAGTTGAAATCAGAACCCTTGGCCAACATTAAGTGAACATTTTTTTATTAAGATTTTTTTAAAAGATCAGCATACTCTCTCCACCTATTTGCTTGAATTTAAATCGGGGCCATAAAAATGTGCACACATCTGCTCCCAATGTATAACCTGTGTGTAATTAAAAGCATCAACTAGATAAAATAAACAACTTTGGCCATAAAAATCATTCAGTCTTTTAAAAATAGATATTAGTACCTATACATTTTAAATATTAGTAACTATACATTTTAGTACCATTTCTTTCTTGATTTTCTATTTATAATTAACTAATTTTTGTTTGTTTTAAATAAAATATTACAATCCTAATGAAGATCTTTTCTTGTATAATTTTCTCCTTTTATCTTTGGCCTGTCTTTTCCCTCTTAGAAGTTCTTTTAGAAGGATCCTTATTTTATCTTTCGATCTCTATGAACTCTAAACATAAATCTATGTTTCTGTTGTCCACCTGCTCAAAGATGTAAACATCTCCTTGGTATTATTATGACGTACCAAATATGTCCACACCGCACTTAGGGCAAGTATATTGTTATGAAACAGGCAAATAATCGCCCATTATTTACTGGCTCTATCCACAAGAACTACTAAACTTTTTTCTCTTGGTAATTAGAGAGGACATTCACCTATTTTGGCAACTCTTGCATTCCCAAACCATTACAAAAACTAAGTTATTTTAACCCAATAAATATCTGATTGCATTGATTTAATACTCTACTATTAAAGCTTAGCATTCACACAAATGAAGATGTTCATATTATAGAAGACTGCATTATATTAGACTATTAGAGACCCCTCAGAAAAAGGTAATAACAAAACTACTTTGCCTTATGTTAGCTTAAAATTATTTACCCATTCTTTTTGACACTCTTCTCTTAATAAAGTAAGAGTAATAAGAATAGAAGCCAAAGAATTTGATCTTACTAGTATGCATGGTCAGTTTACATTCCATGACTTCATTTTCATTGAATAAAAAGGTAAATATTTGATTTGAAAGTTGGGGCAGAGTTCACTGTCATGTGCTTTTCTAGATGATAGGGTCCATAATGTCTAGGGTTCTTAAAAGAAAGGCCTGTAACATAATTAATTTTTTGTTATACCAATCCTCTAGGTAAAGATACAATTCAAATGCCTGCTTTGAAAGTTGAAATAAATTAAATTAGACTTACAATTTTGATTTTCTTCCATTGCTTCAACAACATCATTGTTTTCTTCATCAGAAACCAATTGAATCAGCAACTTGCTACCCATTGGTTGACTTGAATTGCATCCTCTGTTAGAAGAAGGGCATTTTTTATCTGTATCAATGTTGGTATTCATAAGATGAAGAGCATTGATATTTTTCACACACCCTGTTCTTTGAAATATCTTAACGTTAAAATATGACTTGGATATGAACTTGAACATAGTGAAATCTCCAATCTCTAGCCCATGATGATTCACAAAGTTTTCCCAACCTTGCCTAAATTTTAGTTTATTTATGGTACCCCCTAATTGTACATCCCACTCTTGCCCACCTGGGCCTTGCAAGACTGTATGTTCATATGTGTTGTTTATAAACTATGAAACAAATGCAGGAGGAATGTGTTGCCATAAACACATTACACAATTAGATTTTACAAGTTCTTAATAGTGTAAAGGAAATAAAAGAATGAAAAAAAATGTATAGAGTTACCAATTTTTGTGTAAAGTCTCCAAGCATAACTTTGAAGGAGGCAGGCCCATTAAACCAATTCAATTAGCAACTTGCTGCCCATTCATTGACTTGAACTGCACCCTCTGTTAGAAGAAGGGCATCTTTTATTTGTATCAATGTTGGTATTCATAAGCTGAAGAGCATTGATGTTTTTCACACACCATGTTCTTTGAAATCTTTTAACCTTAAAATATGACTTGGATATGTACTTGAACAAGTAACAAAATCTCCAATCTCTAGCCTATGATGATTCACAAAATTTTCCCAACCCTGCCTAAATTCTAGTTTATTTATGGTACCCCCTAATTGCACATCCCACTCCTGCCCACCTGGGCCTTGCAACACCATCTATTCGTCTGTGTTGTCTATAAACTATGAAACAAATGCAGGAGGAATACGATGCCATAAACACATTACATAATTAATTTTTACAAGTTCTTAACAGTGTACAAGAAAGAAAAGAATGAAAAATAATGTATAGAGTTACCAGTTTTTGTGTAAAGTCTCCAAGAATAACTTTGAAGAAGGAGGCATGCCCATTGGTTGACTTGAACTGCATACTCTATTTGAAGAAGGGCATCTTTTATCTGTATCAATGTTGGTATTCATAAGCTAAAGAGCATTGATGTTTTTCTCACACCCTGTTCTTTGATATATCTTAACCTTAAAATATGACTTGGATATGTACTTGAACACAACAAAATCTCCAATTTCCAGCCCATGATGATTCACAAAATTTTCCCAACCCTACCTAAATTCTAGTTTATTTATGGTACCCTCTAATTGCACATCCCACTCTTGCCCACCTAGGCCTTACAACACCATATGTTCGTCTATATTGTCTATAAACTATGAAACAAATGCAGGAGGAATGTGCTGCCATAAACACATTACATAATTAGATTTTACAAATTCTTAACAGTCTATAGGAAATAAAAGAATGTAAAATAATGTATAGAGTTACCAGTTTTTGTGTAAAGTCTCCAAGAATAACTTTGAAGAAGGAGGCAAACCCATTAAACCAACTCATTCAACAACTTGCTACCCATCAGTTGACTTGAACTGCATACTCTATTAGAAGTGCATCTTTTATCTGTATCAATGTTCGTATTCATATGTCGAAGAACATTGATGTTTTTCACATAGCATGTTCTTTGAAATATCTTAACCTTAAATTATGACTTGGATATGTATTTGAAAACAACAAAATCTCCAATCTCCAGCCCAGGGTGATTCAAAAAATTTTCCCAACCCTGCCTAAATTCTAGTTTATTTATGGTACCCCTTAATTGTACATCCTTAAACCCTAAACCCTAATCCCTTAACCCTAAACCCTAATCCCTAATCCCTAAACAATAAACCCTAATCCCTAATTATAATTTATGGTACCCTAATCCCTAAACCCTAAACCCTAATCCCTTATCCCTAACCATAAACCCTATCCCTAAATCCTCAACCCTCAACACTTAAACCTTAAATCCTAAACCCTATCCCTAATCCCTCAACCCTCAACACTATACCTTAAACCCTAATCCCTCAACCCTAAACTTTCAACCCTCAACCCTATCCCTAATCTCTCTACCCTCAACACTCTACCTTAACCCTAATCCCTCGACCCTCAACCCTAAACTCTATCACTAAAGCCTCAACCCTAAACCCTAATCCATCAAAGTCCTAAACTCTAATCCCTTATCCCTAAACTCTAAATCCTATCCCTAAACCCTCAATCCTCAACCCTCAACCTTAAACCTTAATCCCTCAACCCTAAAACCTAATCCCTCTTGACCTTAAACCCTCAACCCTTATCCACCCCTCTCCTCCCCTATCTGCCTCACCCCCATCTCTACCCTCCTCTACCCTCGACACTATACATAATACATACATACATATAGGCATACATAGATACATAGATACATACATACATATAAGTATACATACATACATATAGGCATACATACATACATACATATAGGCATACATACATAGATACATACATACATGATTAATAACCTTGAACATAAAAAAATCCAAGCGGGACATAATGCGAGCGTGTTATAACGTACTCATGTTATGTCAAACATGACAAACATTGGGCAAACTTTTGCGAAAAAGGAAAAAATGCAAAGTAGAACATAACGTGAGTGTGTTATAATGCGCTTGTGTTATGTTTTGCTTTGGGAATCCCATGCCTTAGTCTTGAGATTTTCTTTGGATTTCCAACCCAAAGGGTTGGAGTGCCTGCCCAATGTCTAAAGACTTGTTTTTGCATATTCTACAGGATTTCACATAATTTCATTCGTGCTAACCCTTAGATTTGCACATGTTTCAAGGTCAAACAAATTGAACACCTAGGTAATGTTAGGCTTTCTCTTAACTATTTAACGATGTAGTTTTTTTTCATATTTTGACAATATTAAGCCTTTCATCTTTAATTTCATTTGTTTGTGTGTTCATTTTTGGGCAAAAACCACTGTTTAGTCTTTTTTTCTTTGTAAATTAACCATTCATTAAAATTTCAAAAAAACTACATATTTAGAAACTAGACTCCATTCTACACATTAAAAAAAATGATTTTTGATTAGTTTTCAAAATTTATAGGGGTAGCACGGCCATAATTTTGTTTTTTAGGATGTGTCTGTTGATAACTGAGAGGGGGGGGGGTGAATCAGTTATCCTAATTATTTCCCTTATTGAACTTTCTTATTAATTGATGCAGCATTGAATCAAACACAAAAACATTACCATGAAATAAGAAACACATGACACAGTATTTTTGACATGGAAACCCTGTTAAGGGAGAAAACCACGGGGTGATTAACCCAAAATTATTCTCTGTTAGAAGAATAGGAAATTACAAAATGGCATTTGCCAATTAGGGCTCACTGCCCGAGCACACTGCTCACAAGAGGCCCACTGCCTACAAGAAGACACACTGTCTACAAAGTGATAAGAATCATAGTCTTGAACTGATTGGAGGCATCTGCATATGCTGGAGTTCAGTTCCGGTTAGGCTCAGTACATTGATCTGCTGCACTTCATCTTTTCTCTGTTCTTTATTCTGCTATCCTTTCACATACCGGATCTGTCTTGGTACTTCTGCTCTGTTCTGCACTTCTTCGCATATATCTTGACATAGTCACACCCTTCACAACTAAATCCATCCTCTATATATATCCGCACAAGTAATTTCATCACCTTTCTAGTCGGCATCCGGAACAGTCTAGTTTCTTACAAACTCTGTTCTGTCGGTTAAATCCTTGCTCACCAAGCAATACGGATCAAGCATATACTTGTAGATATCATTAATCATGTCGGCCAAACATGATTCATGCCTTCACAACCTTTATCATCAACAGTAACACATCCAGAAAGTAGTCTGATACTCTGTCAGTCAGTTCTTCCTCTGTTTTCACTGTCTCTCAGGAATCCGGTACTGAACTATTCATATCTTTTTCCTTGTCCATCACCGGAGGCTAAATCCTTGGAATATACCACTCAAGGTAGTCCTCTTGACTTCCCCAAATCCGTACTGCACCAAGACACTTCCTCTGAGAGATCCGGACCAATCTGTCGGACCTTGCCACATGCTCTGTTCTTGTTCACCGGACCACAACAATCTTTATTCTGACTTCCGGTAGAGACACACCATGACTTGCGGATATGTGGGATGACCTTTGTTGCCATCAATGACAACAACCATGAATCCATATAGTGTCTCTTGCCAACAATCTCCCCCTTTGGCATTGATGGCAACACTTAGTGAAAAATGACCAAGTGTTTACACTATGCTCCCCCTTGGCTGATGCTCTATCTTTATATACAATTTCCAGAACTCCCCCTTAGTTGGATTCCTCATTTTTCACTGCTCCTCACTCCCCCTTTGACATCAATGGCAAAGGGTAGGGTCCGCACACCAAAATTTTCAAAAAATTTCTATACATAGCCGCATATTTACATACTCACATATACTGAAGAATGTCTGCAAAGGATGTCTGCAATTGGATCATTTCTATAGCCCAACTTTGCTTCATTCTATCCAAAATTGAAATGTGACCACTCAACAAAAATGCAAAAGCTTCTGCCTGCTTGAGATCTGTCGGATCATTTGTTTGGGCGGTGGTCTGAGCATCACTGATGGCCTCATGCATAGTTTCCAACTTAGGGATTATAATCCTTCTAAGTTCTCCCATCCGGTTAGTGATATTCTTCCTTTCCTTCTCAAGATTCTTTATTTCATTCAAGACTGCAATAGTCTGACATTCTTGATTTATTATGGAGGAAGAGAGAGGATCAAAACTTTGAGATAAGCTTTGTAGCTTGTCCTGTTCCTCTTTTATTTTCTTATCAATTGCTGCTGTTGCCTTTGACCAGGATATACAAAATTTGTAAATGTCACCACCATCCTTAAGAGCATTCTCTAAGCTCTTTATTCCAATACTCACAATCTTCCTATCTTTAGAGATTAATTCTGAAAATCTTTTATCCAAAAATTCCTTCCGGACCTTTTCTTCAGCAGATTTTTCTAGAGATTCAAAATGTGTACTAACACTGCTGACTAAGGTTTTGAGATTACCGGAAGAGGAGGCTGTGGGATCCTTTTGAAAGGATGGCATGATCTTTTCTAGCACTCCAGATGCTACCTCCATAAGCTCACAGTCTTCCATGTGAGATTTCAGCAGCTTCTCTTTGACTTTCTCATTTGCAAATGAGGCTATTTTCATTGTTTGCACCGGTGACAAAGAGTCAAAATCTAATGGTCCTTTTAGCAGGTCCGGTTCATCAATTTCTATAGTGGCTTTGCTCAAAAATTGTTGAACAGTTTGTGCAGTGTCTCTTGCCGGAGACAGATGTTTCTTTTCTTCTGCAGTCTTGGAACTGTCAACCTCTTTATCTTTCACCCCTGCTTCCTTCTCCTGTAATTTCTCTTCTTCTTTGGATCCGGAGACTGTAGGGGAAACTGGAGGAGAGATGTTTGTCTGTTCAGGGCCCACTTCTTCCGGAACAGATGATTCCAAATCCACAGCTGTTTTTGTACCTAAGTCCTCTACAACAGGAAGATTGAACCTTTTGAAGGCCTTTCGGAGGATCTCTTCTGTCTCTTGGGCCACTTTGTCAGTCTCACCAAGCATGAGTTGATTCATCCTGGCTTTACTTCTGAACTCATCTTTGCAGTCTTTGAAGATTATGTTCATTGTCTTGGGATCAATTTGAGGATATAGCTGAATAGCTATCTGCTCCCGGATCTCAAGATCTTTTGCATGAGCATTATTTTTTCTTATTTCTAATTCCTTTTCTAGGCTTTTAGGAATAAGAGATATGATCTCAATGAAAGCCTTATTGTATATGTTCAGATATTTGACTGTGGCTTCCTGCAGAGTCTTTTGGTCAGCCTCACTGTAGTCATCATAAAATTCAGTCATTGGTTGAAGGTTTCCATCCACCGTGACCGACTTGATTACACTCTCTAGAGACAGAGTGGGCTTTTCAACAGATACCTCTGCCATTTCATCCTTGTCTTGGCCTGTGGAGGGTTTACCGGATCCTTTCTTCTTCTGCTTCTTTATTTCTTTTACTCCCTCATCTGACTCTGTTTCCTCTTCATCCTTTTGGCTTTCATAAGCCCTTGTGGCTTTTGTCTTGGATCTTTTACCGGATGCCTGGACTTCCGGTTTTGAACTTTTGGTTGTGGGAGGTGCAGATCTTTTTGATGATCTGGTCCGGGTGGGAGTTTCAACCAGAACACTTTCTTTACTTTTCTCTTCTTCCTCAGCCTTCCTCCTCTTTTCCCAGCTGGCATCAAGTGCCTCTTTTGAGATGCCTAGGCCTTGAGCAATATGCTCAACTTCTTTTCTTACCTTCCTCTTTATCTCCGGTTCCCTGAGTTCTACATGTATCTTTACACTCAGTTCCTCAAAGGTTCCAAACCTTTCTGCCTTAGGATCTTTGGGCTGGCTTAGCATGTGTTGAACATGCAGCTCTACTATCTATTCATCCACTTCATACCCCATGGGCATGATCCAAACAGTCCTTGGCTCCACTGCCTCCATTAGACACTGATCTGTTTCTACCATGAAGCATATTGTGTCTTTGTACTTTTCAACAAGGGATTGGGGTATTCTTTCTCTTGCATGCATCATGCTTTGGAAGTTCTTGAAGTATCCCCATAGAGCTGTATTTCTTGCTTTAGCGTCCCCAAGTCCATGCAAATAGTCTCTGATTTGGATGGCAACTGGTCTGTCATTCTGCCATACCCATCCACTGGATCCAGGAAGCTCATTCATGTAGTAAAAGAAGAGACAAAGGATCAGATTGCCATACTTGAAGGAGTTTTTCTTGTCCTTCTTGATCTTCTGCAGATTTTCAAAGAGTTGGTTCACAAGAAGCTCACACAAGTCATAGTCTGCATTCTCCTTTAACATTTGATAAGCTATGTAGATTGCAGTTCCCGGTACTGAATTTTCCCTACTGGAATGATAGATTTTGTAACCAATTATCATAGCTACAAATTTGACATCCGGTTCAGTGATGTCATCAACTGTCATAGCTCTCTTGTCAAACTTGGATCCGATTGCATCACTAACTGTCTGATTTTTGACAGACTTGAGAACAGGTAATCCACCGGATGAGTGCAGACCGGTTACAGCCCTAATTGCATCTTTGGTGATCTTGAAGGGCTGGTTCAACCATAGGAAATTGTCATGTACTCTACTTAGTACATACCGGACCCATTCATCTTCTTCAAAACAGGGGAAATGAATGCACTGTGCAAAGTGTTTGTCCCGGATGGCTTTGTACTGAGGTTTGATCTCAAAGGAGTCATCTATCAATTGTTTGTGATAGATATCCATCAGCTTTGATTCTCCAAAGTCTTCAAGATTTGCATGGATGTAAACCCTAATATCTTCCGTATGCAATACACCATGAGGAACACTAGAGAAGGCTCCTAGTGGATCTACCTCCAATGATTTGTAAGGATGTTTCTTGAATGTGGGGCGAGGTCTATTAGAGATCTTAACTATATTTGGAGTAGCCATTCTTCAAAGATTTGTAGTGAGATAATGAAAAACGGAGAATACCTTATGCGCCTTCGGTTTGCACGGAGTGGTGGGATTGATTTCTTTATGCAATGACTTCGGCAGGAGATCTTTGTTGTGCTTGATGAATCTTGTTGCAGAGCTCCACTTTTCGCTTCTTCTTGAGTGCAGAATGAGCAAATGATTTTTGAGAAATCCCTTATATTGCTCCGCAAACCCTAATATCTGTTTGCAATAAATGCTTCACCTATATTATTCTGGTTTGCCTTGTCCGGATAGATTGGAGTATCCCGGATCAGTCCTGATCTGTGAACATCATCCGGATCTTTCAATCATGAATAAATCGAGGTGACACATTACAAGAACATCCCAAACACTCTGTCCAATCCACAGAATAAGATAGTGCACTTCCAGATCTCTCTGGACCTTTTTGTAATCCTCTGTCATACCGGAGCATCTCCCGGAACAGGTCTTACTTGATCGATCACAGCTTCTTCATAACTCCATGCAGACCTCTGAAATCTTATTTGGATCGTCTCAAGACTTATATCTTTAAACCTTTTACTCTGCATCTTGTGCCACATCAGGCACCACTTGATTGGCTGGGGGAACAAGATTTTCTTTGAGTCTCCCCCTGAGCCAGAGCTAACTTTTTAATTTTCGGAAGAAATATCAGCACCAGAGTCTGGTGCGGATCTAACCTCTACATTCTTTGAACTTTTCTTCACCCAAATCTTGCTCATCTGATTCCTAACTTCATCCGCATTCATCTTTTGTTTACCCTTGTCTTGATTCTGATTATACACCGGACCTCTTTTGTCCTGATTCTTGCTTCTGCAGACTTTAGCATTATGACCGGACCTATTACAGATTTGGCAAATAACATTTCTTTGCATAATTGACTGATATCCTCTTGATCTGCATTGATTAGCCATATGACCTACTCTATTGCATGTAAAGCATCTACCTTTGAATGATTTGTTTACTTGCATATTTCTTCATTCATGGGATTTGTGTCCATACCTTTTGCAGTTGAAGCACTGTCCAGAGAAGGATGAATTAATCTGATTCATTCTCTTTCTGCACTGATTAGCTTTGTGACCAAAGTGGTTGCAGCTGTGGCAGTATCCATTGAAAGATGAATATCTTTGAGCATTGGGCTGTCTTACCGGAGGTCTTCTAGGCCTGTTTCTTGGATTTTCTGATGCAAAATTCTTTTGACCGGATCCAGAGCTTTCTCCTTTCTCATATCCCAAACCATATTTGTCATCTGTCCCTTTTTGACTTCCAAGAAGAACTTCAAGTTGAGCAGAACTTATCTTGAATTTCTCTTTATATTCATTTGCTATTTGAAGGTCTCTTTTGAGAGAGGCAATTTGATCCTCAAGTTTTTCTTCATTATCTTTGGCATCTTCAAGATCAGATTCAAGATGTCTGATAATCCTGTCCATTTGGTGGCATTCTTCTAATTTTTTTTTAAGAGATTGTTTTAGATTGTCTTCAGCCTTTCTTTTTTCTTCAATCTCTTGAGTAAACTTTATAGTTCCTGATTCCATTTCATGTCTTAACATAATGACTTCTTTTGATAACTTTTCACATAACTTGGTTTGCTCAGTCAATTCTTCATTTGTATTGCTTTCTTCACTTTGTCTTGCCAACTGTTGGAGCAGCTCCTTTCTCTTTTTCATAGAGAGACTTAATTTGTCTTTTAATTCTCTCATGAATTCATCAGCCTGTTTGAGTCTTTCCTTTAATTCATTGACTTCAGAATTTGACTGTTCAAGATCCTCAAGGGCAATCTTGAGTTGCTCCCTTAAACCATATGCATCCATTTGAACTCCCAGATCTTCCTCAAGCTGTTAGGCTCTATTAGGAGGAACCTGGCTCTGATACCAATTGTTGATAACTGAGAGGGGGGGGGGTGAATCAGTTATCCTAATTATTTCCCTTATTGAACTTTCTTATTAATTGATGCAGCATTGAATCAAACACAAAAACATTACCATTAAATAAGAAACACATGACACAGTATTTTTGACGTGGAAACCCTATTAAGGGAGAAAACCACGGGGTGATTAACCCAAAATTATTCTCTGTTAGAAGAATAGGAAATTACAAAATGGCACTTGCCAATTAGGGCTCACTGCCCGAGCACACTGCTCACAAGAGGCCCACTGCCTACAAGAAGAAACACTGTCTACAAAATGATAAGAATCACAGTCTTGAACTGATTGGAGGCATCTGCATATGCTGGAGTTCAGTTCCGGTTAGGCTCAGTACATTGATCTGCTACACTTCATCTTTTCTCTGTTCTTTATTTTGCTATCCTTTCACATACCGGATCTGTCTTGGTACTTCTGCTCTGTTCTGCACTTCTTCGCATATATCTTGACATAGTCACACCCTTCACAACTAAATCCATCCTCTATATATATCCGCACAAGTAATTTCATCACCTTTCTAGTCGGCATCCGGAACAGCCTAGTTTCTTACAAACTCTGTTCTGTCGGTTAAATCCTTGCTCACCAAGCAATGCGGATCAAGCATATACTTGTAGATATCATTAATCATGTCGGCCAAACATGATTCATGCCTTCACAACCTTTATCATCAACAGTAACACATCCGGAAAGTAGTCTGATACTCTGTCAGTCAGTTCTTCCTCTGTTTTCACTCTCTCAGGAATCTGGTACTCAACTATTCATATCTTTTTCCTTGTCCATCACCGGAGGCTAAATCCTTGGAATATACCACTCAAGGTAGTCCTCTTGACTTCCCCAAATCCGCACTGCACCAAGACACTTCCTCTGAGAGATCCGGACCAATCTGTCGGACCTTGCCACATGCTTTGTTCTTGTTCACCGAACCACAACAATCTTTATTCTGACTTCCTGTAGAGACACACCATGACTTGCGGATATGTGGGATGACCTTTGTTGCCATCAATGACAACAACCATGAATTCATATAGTGTCTCTTGCCAACAGTGTCCACTTTGAAAGTTAGTAAAAAATCAAATATTCATCAAAAAATTATCAGAAAAATTGGGCATAAACTACATGTTAGCTAATTTCTCATTGAAGCAATGTTGAAAATACCAAAAAAAAGTTGACCTTTTGAGGGAGCCACAAAACATGCTATGTTATGTTTTTTGACAAAAACAACACCGATTTCTGTGGCTCACTCTTTTGAATCCCTTAATCTATACCATTTTCAAGAAAAAATAGTAGTTTAGAAAGTAGACTTGGAGCACTACAGACATTATTTTGGTTGCATCTCCAAATTTTGAGTGAAACTATGCTCAATTTCTCATCCAAGGCCAACATTTCCTAATTTTAGAAAAAAAGTGGCCACTTAAGACCCCCTTTTGGCCCCCCATCTTTTTGCACTTACCCAAAAGTCAAACTCTAGATTAGAATCATTTAACCCCTCAATGAGGTTTTTATTTTTTAGGGTTCTAAGACCCTTCTCACTAATGTGGCCAAATCTCATATTCCATAACATAGTCTTTTTAGTAGGAAGCTTAACTTCCAAAGCATGAGCACCCTTCGGTAAACAAGATGCACTACCATCAGAATTTGTTACAACAAATTTCTTCATTGGTTGTTCAGATGGTGGGGATGAAGTGACTACAACTCTTTTCTTCAAGTTAGAAGAACTATTACACTATGAAGTGCATGTCTCTAGCTAAAATAGAGTACCTCTCCGAGTACCCTTCACAAGCACCATAGATCCTCTAGTCATCTTGCATCCATCCTTTGAAAAGACAACCTGCACTCCTACATCATTCAACATATTTACAAAAAGCAAGTTCCATGCCAAGCCTGGGATGTCCATAACCCCAGCACAATCTCCTTCACTCATTCATCAGGGAATCAGATTGAGACTCTTCAACGATGAACAATATTTAGATGAGAATCGTCACCTAGGTACACTCTTCCACCATCAAACTCTTCATACTTTGTTAACTAGCTTCGATGTGAGGTCATGTGGAATGATGCACTAGAATCTATCAACCACACATCATCAGATGCATGGGTGGCCAGGGCTGTGATGAAGGCATCGCCATCATCTTGTTGTCAGAATCTAAATCTAGGGCATTCTTCTTCTTTTTCTTTTCCTCTTTGTATTCCTTTCAGAAATGTCCAGTTTTGGCATAGTTCCAACAAAGAGCCTTGGACTTTCCAAGAGATTTGGATCTCCCATGGGCTTTGGATATACCCTTCTCAACTTTCTTGTCCTTCTTTTTCCCTTTCTCCTTGGGTCTTCCACGAACCACAAGAGCCTCTTTGGTTGTCTCAGTAGACTTTCTCCACATCTCTTCAGATAACAACAAAGATACCACTTCATCCATTTTGAATGTGGATGTGGTGCTCCCAATAGCCATAACAAGATGATCCCATGAGTCCGGCAAAGAACAAAGCAAGGTCATACAATGATCCTCCTCCTCCATCTTCACACTAATGGATGTCAATTGTGCAACTAACATGTTAAAAGCATTCAGGTGATCTGCAATAGATCCTCCATCCTCCATCCTCAGAGAATACAACTTCTTTCTCAAAAAAAAGTGTGTTCACCAAGGATTTGTCCTGATAAACATCACCCAGCTTCTTCCAAAGGTCTTTCATGGTCTTCTCCTCACGGACATTTAATAGGATAGAATCAACTAGACTAAGTCTTATGAGACCCTTAGCCTTTTGATCTTTGAGATCCCAATCAGCTTGTGTCATTGCAGTTGGTTTTACACTGAATATGGTTTCCCATAGGTCATAATCAACAAGCATGTCTTCCATCTTAAGTTTCCATAACTCAAAATTTGTGCCATTAAATTTCTCCACCTTTAATCTTCTGAATGTTCTTGCCATCTCTTTCCTGCAACAAGATTACAGAATAATCTACACAAAGCTCCCACTCAACCTAAGATTAGCTCAAAAAACCCCTACCCAACAACTAGGACCAAAGGTAATCAAGCTCTGATACCAACTGAAATGAAGCTAGGTGTGCAGAAATTACTTCCTACACTAATCTAATGAGGAGATATGAGTGTAAATTCTTTTTAACCTTTACAATTACATAATTTTTAACACAACAATGGATATATTACAGCAATACACAACACAAGAATGTAAGACATAAGAAGAGAGAGACAAGATATAATGTGGGGAAAACTCTTATCGGGTGAAAAACCCCACACTCCAAAACATGCACAATGTATTATCAAAATTGTAATGGTGTGCAATACACTTGCAATGCAAGCTCTCAAGATTCTTTGACACTTGTATCTGGAGACAATCTGGCAGCATAATAGTACCTATCAATCACACATTACATCTCCTCTCAAAGCACCTGTTTACATAAGAAGTTACAAGAAAAAATGAGCCTATCTTGAGATGGGCATCCAACATGGCCTCATGGCCCAAAATCCATGCCTAGGGACACTTGTCCAACATTGTAGAATGTTCATGACACTTGTCATATCACCCCATCCCAAAGAAATCACCTATTCTCAAGTTGGGCTATGACGGATATTCTTACGACTTTTATGACTCATAGAATTCATCATAACTGTCATATCTTATAGCTATAAGAGAATCTATCATACACAGGCTAAAAATAGAATATTCTCTTACAACATGTCATAACCCTCCTTGGGGTACCCAAAGATGCCTTGTGACACATGTCTTCACTTGTCATAGAATCTTCCATTTATGACTCTTACGTGTCATAGATTTGTCATGGGAATCTGTCATAACCATTTTGGTCAATATTCCCTTACACACTATGCAAGATGTCGACACATGGCAAAATATTCCTACCACTAAGTGTGACAGCTATCTCCTCATGTGAGGACAAATTTACATGTGGTCACCTTCCACATAGGATGACACATCACCATCCCAACTCCCACAAGATGATAATAAGGATTTGCTTCCTAATTACAATAATAGGCAATAAATAAATAAATACAATGAAATAATACAAGGAATTACCAAGGTTGAGACACCTTAATTCCCAACACTCCTTCCATTGAGGATCCTATCCTCCCTTCCATCCCTAATATTCCACTTATCCATAAACCCATGGATATTCCTAGTGTCAGTGTTATCCCTAGCACCACCCTCACCACTCTTACATGCCTTTCCAGCATACCCATCATGTGGTCTTTGCAGATATCCTCCACCTTGCCACCATTAACATAGAAATTCCTCACTTGCTACCTAAGCGTAAATTTGAGCATCACCTCACCCCACAATTCCACAAGCATAAGCATATGCTACCTCTCTATTACCTCTAATCCCTTCTACATTATTTCTTCCAGCTATGGAGGATGTTCCTCCACCTGTGACTCTTATTGCTGACATTTCTACCAATAACATTGATGAGCCATGGTAAGCATACTATTTTGATAGTGACTCTTTTGATTCCTCCCCTATAGAGTGAATCATTCAATATGTCCTAGATATCATTGAATTTTCAACAATCTTCAAAAGATTGTTCAAAATTATTTCCACCAATGCTCAGGAAGATCCATCTCCCATTGTTGATCCTCCACACTTAGTCCTGGGGGAGTCACCTGTACTACTCTTTCAATGTGGTTCCATTGTTAGCTCTTCCTCTGTCCTCGTATGATGGTCAAGACTGGGACATGGATGATTTGATGACGTCCAACCTGTGAGGGTTGTACCTTCATCCCATGTGTTTTTATGTGTTTTCTTACTTGATTGAAACATTTTCCCTATGAAATGTGCTTTTATGTTTGTTAGTTCTACTTACAGGACCCATGATGCCCTTGTAGACACATGGATACAAGAAGAATGAAAATTTCGTGACATTCTTCTATTTTTCCCTACATTCTTCTATATGTCTTCTATTTGCTTACTTTAACATTTTGGGGATGATACAAAGTGTTGGAAGATTTAGTTTCCTTCCATGTTGACCTAGAAAGATTTTTGAATTTTTAAAGCTTTATTTTTATTTGTCTTTTTGTGACATTCTTCCTTTGTGCTCATAGTTCAATGTGCTTGGGCAATGATGACGATTCTTTGTGTTTCCACCTGATGACTCCCCTACCAAATGCATATTGACCCCAAAGCATGTAGATCCCTTAGTTTTCTTAGGTTGTTGTTGCTTGTTTTATGTGACATGTGTTGCATTGCTTTGTGTCATACAATGCTCACATAAGTTTTTGTGTATCATGTCTGTAGCATTGCCTTTCTTGCCTCTTTTTGATGGCATCTCTTTTCTTTCTCAAGATGTGGTCTTAGGAACATATTTGCCTATATATGTTTCCTAAAGCTCTCTTCCCCTTATTCTACCTTAAAATCAATTGCATAGTATTGATTTATGCAATTATTTTACGGTGGGGGCATACTTTTATGCTTTACACTTGTTACCTATGTTTTGTCCTATCCTCCAAATAGGTGAATTAGGGTGTTTTCAAGTATTGATGAGTCCAAGTCTGTTAGGTAGTTTGAAGTGTTGCAGGCCTGCAGAGCATAAGTAATTTAAGTTGGAACTAACATGGAGGTTGAAAAAGTCAAGCTAAAAGTTTCTAAGTATTTTCTCTTTTGAAAGTTTTCCATAGCAACAAATTTGAGAGTTTGTGAACTCACTGGTTCAGTGACCAGCAAGTTTGCTGATTAGTGAACCTAGTGATAAAGTGAACAAAGACATGGAAAGAAGATGAAAAACATTTTTCCTTACTAGTGAAATGTTAGGTTTGCAAACTTGTCAGTTTGCCAACGAGTAGGCTCACTAATGGGTAGGTTCGCTGATGGGTAGATTCACTAATAGAGGATTTTGCTGACAAAGGAGGAAGACAAGAAAAGAGTTTTGTAAAGAAAAGAATTTTCTAAGTGTTTCACTTATCGACAAAGTTGGTATTTCATGAACCTCATGGTTCTGAAATCAGCAAGTTCGCTAATAGGTGAACTGGTTGACAAAAGAAGCATCAAAGGAGAAGTAAAGCAAAGTCAAGTGAAGAAAGACAGAAAAAAGAGCTTTATCAGTAATACAAGAAGTTGATAATCTTGGCAGTTCTCCAATTGACAAGTTCATTGATTGGTGAATTTGCTGATAAAGGAAAAATGAAGGGAGCAAAGTGTGTTGGCTAATTGTGAGGTTCACAATCTCATGAACCAAGTGATAAAGGAGAAAGATTTGTAGAAAAGAAGAATCACTGACAACAAAGGAAGGGATTCATGGAAGCTGTAGATCACTAATAAAGAAGATAAGAAAGGAATGGTTCACAAAAAGAAAAGTTTCCAACAAAGGAAGACAAGGAAGAAAAGAATAAATTCAGTGAAAAGGGTAGAGTTTGTGAACCTGATGGTTCACCAAAAGAGGAGTTCACCATCAAGAAATTTTGATGATGAAGGGGAAAAGACAGATCAATATAGTGAACTCTGTCAACAGTGTTGAAAAATATCAAGCATGGAGACAATCAAGTGCTAGAATGAAGAGAAGTGTGGGGGGGACAATGATAGTTTACCATGATTTATCAAAATACAATCGTATCAAATCAAAATGACAATGAAGAGATGGAGTTTTCCCTCATAACAGAGGCCAGCAAACTTAATAAAATGACACATACAGGCTATTTTAATCTTGTCAAATATCCTTTCAAAGATATTAATTGAAGAACATGGAGATTTTCTAGGTTATAAATGAGTAGTTGTGAGCTATTTAAAGACTCCAAATGCGGCAAAACTCTTCTCAAATGCCCTCAAGGAGTTCAAATGACATCAAAACAATAGGGGCACATGTCCTATACATTAGCAAGCTAGATTTGAGGGCATCCATGAGAAGGTTGAGGTAGTTGAGGGGTTTTATGAGCAGCTGGGTGACTAGGAGAGTAGGTGGAGCAGATCTAGGAACAATTTCAACACCTCCCAAGCATCTAGGAGATTCAAGGACAACATGCAAGGCTGGAAAAGGTCAACCATCACTTCCTCAACTTCAATTTCTTCAATATTTCGAGGATGTAACAAAATTTCAGGAGTTGACACCATTCATGAGTCTCCTTTGGCACCTAAAGGAGGTTTGACCCAACTTTATGACTATTTTTTCTTCCTAGAATCCCTCCTATATGCTCTCCTATGTTTGGGATGAGATATAGAAGGCTTAGGATAGTATTTTTGGGGTAGTTCTTTCTTGTTTTTCAGATTTTAGATCAGAAAAAAAAGACATTGTAACTCAATCTTTGCTGTAGAATAACATATTGTAACACATTTTCAAGCAACAAAGAGACATTTCTAGGCATATCGAGTTGTAAAAACACCTTTTTCAATAAAATTTCAAGCATT
Source organism: Cunninghamia lanceolata (assembly GCA_027924645.1). Classification (NCBI taxonomy): domain Eukaryota; kingdom Viridiplantae; phylum Streptophyta; class Pinopsida; order Cupressales; family Cupressaceae; genus Cunninghamia; species Cunninghamia lanceolata. The sequence goes on from BSBN01000379.1 coordinate 6,533,896, forward strand.
TTACCTTCTCAAATCCTATTTCATTGTGTATGAATGAATGATAGATGTATGTTTCTATGATGTTGAATGCAAGTCCTTAAACATATGTCTCATTTGGGTCATTCGTATACATATAATGATCTATTTGCTAACTTGACTTTATCTTACTAAACATCATCCATGATTTTCCAAACAATAAAATGAAATATATGATACAAATCATACAAGCACAAAATTAACCAAGAAGAAATGAAGTATAAATATAGAATGCATATATAGTACTATACTGCAAGTAGGAATATGCAAAACATCATACAACTATAACATCAAATGCACGATAGATATAAGAATGTAATAATGCACGCTCAATGATAGATATGTGCAATAATACCAACAACAAACTCTAACACATTCCTAGGTAAGGTGTAATATATCTATAATACATGCACATAGTACTTTTATACCATCCACTTGCAAATAATAGATCATCAATGGAAAGTAACTCTAAGTCTCACAAAAACTCCATAATTATTTTTATCATAATATTGAAGCTTGTAATCTTTAATCAATTCACCTCAACATCGTCACATTTACATTCTCCAAAATTATACACATATAATCCATAGTTTTATAACATGAACTCACCAGACATCTACTAGAATCATTGGTTTTGCTCTTCGTATTATGGCACAAGGGTTTTAGCTTTGCTCTTTCAAGTGCCTCTTTATGTATCAGTTTGGATTGCATCATTTCAAAATCATTCCTTTTGCTCATTTACATGGTGTAATTTAGGGATTTTGTTGCTAGATAAAAATTAGCATTTTGATGTCTTTACTACAAGATGTCATTGAAATATCCATTGTATTATCATATTTTTTGATTGATTTCAGAACTATTCTTAAAACAAGATTTCTTATACCTTATTAATGAGCTATCTTGATTTAGTACTATTGAAATTAAGGAACACTAAGAGGGGGGGTGAATCAGTGTTCTACAAAACTTATTATTATGTTCCTTTATTAATTTGCCACGTACATTCAAGAGAAAAAAGCATAAACTTAAAAACAACAACAACAAGATCATCACACATGAACAACAGATTTTTACGTGGAAACTCGGTTAAGGGAAAAACCATGGTAGGGGTTAACCCACAAGATTTTATACTCTATTAAAAGTATTACAAAATGGGAAGGCACATGCCTTTGGGCACACTGCCCAGAGCTCACTGCTCAAAGGAGGCTCACTACCTATAGGATTAATTACAAATAGTTTGCTTAAATACTTGAACTGAAGAATAGAATCTAATAATGCAAAATTATAGTTCTGGTTAGGCTCAATATATTGACTTTACACACTTCATCTCTGTATTTCACTATTCTTCCATGATCCGAGGCTCAGATCTATTTGTTTCACACTTGATACTACCACACTTTGCACTTCTCACCTCATATTCACACAACCATACTTCAAAATGCTTGAACCCATTGATCATATCTATCCGCAACATGAAATTTCATCAACTGCAGTCGGCCTCAAGAAAACTTAGAAACTTTTTCAAGATCACTGTTCTGTCAGCTGAATCCATGCACAAACATCAATACAGACCAAAACCTATGTAGTCAAGTCACCACTCATGTTGGCCAATACCACTAGATCTCATTAATTACTCAACCAACCACTTGTCTTAATCCACACAAGGATCAAACACCAAGTTGGCCTGTTCTTCACCAGACTGAAATGTCTAACCAAAACCTGATACTCAGATGCTTGTAACATTTAATCCCTTCATCACTAGAGGTTAAAACTTTGGATTTAGGTAGCCCTGAGATCCCTTAATGTTCCCTCAGATATGCAACACAATATGATTACCTGTGGAGAAATGCAGACCAAAATGCTGAACCCTATCATATGCTCTGTTCCTATCTATCTGGTCTTAGAGAAATCTGTAATCTAACTTCTGGTATGATCAAATGATACAATATGGATGTGTAAGATAGATTCAGTTGCCATCAATGACAACACCTGACATGCCTAGCAGTGTCTCTTGCCAACAATCTCCCCCTTTGGCATTGATGGCAACACTTAGTGAAAAATGACTGTGTTAGAACAACTCCCCCTACCATGTACACTTGTGATTTCAAGTGCTCCCCCTTAGATGAATTCCTCATTTTTCACTGCTTTCCACTCCCCCTTTGACATCAATGGAAAAGGCTAAGATTCACATACCAAAATTCACGCAAAAACTCTATGTACATGGGTGCATATATATAAACAATCCTTATGTCTTGTCTACATGAACTTAAACACATCACCAAAAATGTTTTTTAATAGTGCCAATTCACTATCCCAACTTTTCTTCATGCTACCCAGAACTGAAATATGACCACTGAATAAGAATTCCTATGACTCTGCCTTCTATAGATCAGTGGGATCACTTGTCAGAGTAGCATATTGAGCTTCTATCAATGCCTTGAACATTTTTTTTTAAATTAGGGAAAATCAGTCCCCGGAGTTCACACATCCTTGCCACAATGTTTTCTTTTTCTTTCACCAATTTCTTTATTTCATCAATCAAGCTAATTACTTGACATTCTTGATTCACCCCAGATACTATCAAAGGATCAAAGGATTGAGATATATTTGACAATTTTTTCTTGGACTCCTTTATTTTCTTCTCAATATCCTCTACAACTTTTGGCCAAGATAAACAAAATTTGTATACATCTCCTCCTTCAGCGGGGGCATTTTGAATACTCTTTACACTAGTATCCAACATAACTCTATCATTGTCAATTATTCCTTTCAGTTCACTAAATCTTCTTTCATTAAATTCATTCTGGACTTTAACTTCTGCTGACTTCTCAAAAGATTCAAAATGAGTACTTACAGAGTTTATTAGACTCTTCAATTGACCGGAGGGGGATGCTGATGAATCCTTCTAAAATCTAGGCATGATTTTCTCCAAAATGCTGGATGCAAGACTAAGCAACTCATTGTCTTCTATATGGAACTTGAAGATTTCCTCTCTGGCCTTAGCTTGTTCAAAAGAGGCCAACTTCATCTTCTATACCGGTGATAGAGTATCAAAATTGATTGGACCTTGTATTATATCTGGATCTTCTACAACTTGTTTGAAATCTTTCTCCAAAATTTTTTTCACTACTTCTGTAGTGTCTCTTGCCCAATATGATGTTTTAGTTTTATGCTCTTTAGGGCCTACATATTCTCCCTTTCCAAAGTCAACTACATTGTCTTGCTTATCATTTTCATTCTTTTTCTCTACTGTTGCTTTCTTTGCATTCTACTCTTTATTCTTCTCATAATCACCTTTAGTAGGAGCATTTATTTCCATATTCATCTCTGCATTTTCTTCACCAATTTAGTCTGGAGGAATTTTGGGTATCCTCTATACCATCAACATTATCTTCCTTCACTATTTCTTCATCTCCTTTCTTTAATATTTCTTCTTCCAGAATAGAGAAATCATCTACCTCCACTTGTTGCTCATTTTTCTTCAACTCTTCATCATTCAGAATGGATGTATCATCAGCATCAATAGGTTCTTCAGTGACCACATAAAACTTATTCTTGTCCAGGGATTTCCTCAGAATTTGTTCTGTTTCTTTGACCACTTCATCAATGTCTCCAAGCATTAGCTTATTCATCCTAATTTTGCTTCTGAATTCATCTTTAACTTCTTTGAAAATTTTATTCACTTCCTTCCTAGAGATTATCGGACACAAACTAGACAGCACATGTTCTCTTAGCTCCAAATCCTTTGCATTAGCATCTTCTTTTCTCATCTCCAAAATGTTACTTAGACTCTTAGGGATTTCTAACAAAATTTCCACAGGTGCTCTGTTGAATGTATTCAAGTATTTAATAGTAACATCCTCCAAATTTTTCTTGTTGGCATTATCAAAGTTGTCATAATATTCTTTTATGTGCTTCAAATTCCCATGAATAGTTACTATATTCACAATATCTTCAACTAACAAGGTGGATTTTTAAATATGAGTCTCAGTCTTTTGTCTTTTGCTCACCTTTACACTTCTAGAGGACTTGTCTTTGGCAACCCTTGATGCTTCTGCTTTCTTTGACTTTATTTCTTTAACTGCTTCATCTGATTCTATCTCCTCATCATCTTTTAGGCTCACATACATTCTGGAGGCTTTTGTCTTCTTTCTCTTTCCTTCTTTACTGGATGGTTTATCTTTCAGTTTCTCCATACTACCAGACTTTGAGTGACTAGAGGTAGTAGTAGAACTTCTTGTTCTTCCTTTTTGGCTAGAGGAGGCTTCCGAAGCACAGGGTTGTTCATTGTCTAGCTTTTCTTTTTCAACTTGCTTGGCTCTCTTCCTAACTTCTCTCACAGTTTCTTTGGTTACTCCAATACTTTGTGCATACATTTCAACTTGCCTTTGGACCTTTCTCTTAATTTCAGGTTTCTGGAGCTCAACATGCAGTTTCAAATTAAGTTCACCATATGTACCGAATCTCTCAACTGAGGTATCTTTTGGTTTCCTCAGAAGGTATTGAGCATACATTTCCAGTATTTGTTCATCAACTTCATACCCCATGGGCATGATCTATATAGTCCTTGGTTCAACTACTTCCATCAAGCATTGATCTATTTCCACCATGAAACAAATTGTATCCTTGTACTTTTCCACCACATACTTAGGGATTCTTTCCCTTGATTGTATCATATTCTAGAAATTCTTGAAATATTCCCAAAGAGCAGTCCTTTGGGCATTGGAGCCACCAATATTGTGCAAGTGCTCTCTTAGTTGTATGGTAACATGCTTATCACTAGCCCAATATAGGCTTTTCTCCTGGGCAACTCATTCATGAAATAAAAGAACAAGCACAAGACCAACACACCATACTTGAATATATTCTTCTTATCCTTCTTGATCTTGTTTAGATTCTCCATTAGCTAGTTTCACAATAGCTCACACAAGTCATAGTCAGCATTTTCTCTTAACATTTGATAAGTAGCATAAATGGTTGTATCAGACACTGAGTTTTCCTTGCTAGAGTGGTATATCTTATACCCAATCACCATAAATGCAAATTTGACATCCAGATCAGTTATATCATTTATTATCATTGCCCTCTTATCAAACCTTGATCTGGTAGCTTCAATTATAGTCTGGTTCTTCACTACTTTTAGCATCAGCAGTCTACTAGATGAGTTCAATCCTATGATGGCCTTGATGGCATCCTTAGTGATCTTAAAGGGTTTCATCAACCACATAAATTTTGCATGCCTCTGACTCAGTACATACCGGACCCACTAATCCTCATCGAAGGACGCTGAATGAAATGTTTGTCTTGCAGTGCTTATACATAGGTTTAAGACCATAAATCTCACCCCTCAATTGATTCTTAAACAAATCTAGTAACTTTGAATCCCCAAACTCATCTATTCTAGCATGAATGTTAGCCCTAATATCTTCTACATGCAACACTCCATGCAAAACATTAGAAAGGGCACCTAACGGATCGACCTCTACAGATTTGTGTGGATGCTTTTTGAATTTAGGTTGGGGCCTTTTGGTGATGTCAACAACCAATAGAGTAGCCATTTCAAAAAGATCACAAGTTCAAAGCTTCACAGAAAAATACCTTTTCTCCATGAGATTAGGGTTAGCTATCGAATTCACTTTTCGTACTCCAAATCTTTGAAATTTTAGCTCAGGTTCTCTTCTCCTTATTCTCTTCAAATACAAAGTGATTCAAATGTTGAATGAACAAACTTTTCTTCATCGCAAAAACCTAATTCACCATTATAATAAATGCTTTGCTCTAATTCATTCAGTTACACTATTTCTGAATACAGTCAATCTTTAATTAATCTACAATCAATCCCATTAGCTTCTTTTCTTCTAGAATTTACTTCAATAGATCTGAAATAGGCTTCTTTATCTTCATTCATCATGCCAGATTCAGGTACCCACTTACTGGCAGGGGGAATTAGATTTTTAATGCAGCTCCCCCTGAGCCAGAGCTAATTCCCAGAGGAATTATTAGCACTGAATTTCGGTGTGGACCTATCACCATCATGCATTACACTTTTCTTCACCCATGTTTGTTCATTTCATTTTGGATCTCATTCACATCTACTTTGCCTTTGCCTTTGTCCATCTTCTGCTCTATTCTTCCTTTACATGCCTATGAGTTCTCCTTTTTGCTTCTGCAAAATTTAGCAATACGTCCTAATTTGTTGCAGTTGAAACACACAATCTTACTCCTCTGACAATTACATGTTGGAGCAGGTTTAGATCTGCATTGCATTGCAATATGCCCAAACTTATTGCAAGTAAAACATCTTCCATTGAAATCTTATTTGTTCTTAGGAGGATTCCTTGATCCACTTCTGCAATCCTTAGCATTATGACCTATCTTTTTGCAATTAAAGCATTGACTGGAGAAAGATAATGCATTTTGATTCACTTTACTTTTGCATTGATTAGCTCTATGACCATACTCATTGCATTTGAAACAATTACCATTGAAAGATGGATACCTTTGAGCATTAGGTTGTCTTACTGGAGGCCTTCTAGGATTCCTTCTTTGATTTCTTGCTTCATGATTACTTTGACTAGATCCAGAGGTTTCACCTTTCTCATATCCTAGACCATGCTTATCATTTGCCTTCTTCTGACTATCAAGAAGCACCTCAAGTTTAGCTAAGCTTATCTTGAACTTCTCTTTATATTCATTTGCAGCTTCTAGGTCATGTTTGAGAATGACAATTTGCCTTTCATGTTGTTCCTCATTATACCTGGTTTCTTGTAGATCAGACTCTAGATGGCCAAGTATTCTGTCTAATCTACAACACTTTTTTGTTCTTTTTTTCAGAGACTAATTTAGGTTTTCCTCAGTCTTCTTCCTTTCCTTGATTTCCTTGGTTAGACTCATCACCCCATATTCCATCTCATGTTTTAGGACAACAACTTCTTTTGCCAGCTTCTCACATTCCTTTGTCTTCTCCTTTAGATCCTCATCCATTTCTAATTTCCTAATTGTTGAAGTAGGTCCTTCCTCTTTTCATTAGATTTGCTCAGTTGCCCTTTTAAAGTCTTAATGAAATCCTCAGCATCTTTAAGGTTCTCTTGCAGTTCTTTGACTTCTACTTTGGATTGACCAAGATCTTCTAAGGCTACTTGAAGTTGTTTATTGATACCATCAAAATACCTGAATAAACCCATCGAAGCACCTTCCCAGATCTTCCTCAAGTTGTTAAACTTCTTCCAAGGAACCTTGCTCTAATACCAATTGTTGAAATTAAGGAACACTGAGAGGGAGGTGGGTGAATCAGTGTTCTATAAAGCTTATTATTATGTTCCTTTATTAATTTGCCACATACATTCACTTGAGAAAGAAGCATGAACTTAAAAACAACAACAATAAGATCATCACACATGAACGTGATGATTTTTATGTGGAAACCCAGTTAAGGGAAAAACCACGGTGCGGGTTAACCCACAAGATTTTATACTCTATTAAAAGTATTACAAAATGGGAAGGCAGATGCCTTTGAGCACACTGCCCAAAGCTCACTGCTTAAAGGAGGCTCACTGCCCTTAGGATTAATTACAAATAGTTTTTTGAAATACTTGAACTGAATAATAGCATCTAATAATGCAAGATTATAGTTCTGATTAGGCTTAATATACTGACTTTACACACTTCATCTCTCACTGTCCTGTTTCACTATTCTACCATGATTTGAGGCTCAAATCTCTTTGCTTTACGCTTGATGCTACCACACTTCCCACCTCTCACCTTATATTCGCACAACCGTACTTCAAAATGCTTGAACCCATCGATCATATATATTAGCAACATGAAGTTTTATCAACTATAGTTGGCCTCAAGAAAACTTAGAAACTTTTTCAAGATCACTATTCTATCAGCTGAATCCATGCACAAACATCAATGTGGACCAAAACCTATGTATTCAAGTTACCACTCATGTCGGCCAATACCAATCGATCTCATACATTACTCAACCAACCACTTCTCTTAATCCACACAAGGATCAAACACCAAGTTAGCCTATTCTTCACCAGATTGAACTGTTTAACCAAAACTTGATACTCAAATGCTTGTAACTTTCAATCCCTTCATCACTGGAGGCTAAACCTTTGGATTTAGGTAGCCCTTACATCCCTTAACATTTTCTTAGATCCACAACATAATATTATTACCTATGGAGAAATGCGGACCAAAATGCTGAACCCTGTCATATGCTCTATTCTTGTCTATCTGGACATAGACAAATCTGCAATCTGACTTCTGGTATGATCAAATGATACAATGTAGATGTGTAAGATAGATTTAGTTGCCATCAATGAAAACACTTGACATGCCTAGCAGTGTCTATTGCCAACAAGTATAAGATGCTTCTTAAGAGCTAGACTTTCAGTTTATGTTAGACAAGTGTTGTTAGAACTAATATAGACATTTGTTTTCTCTTTGAGTTAGTCCTTACATACCTTAGAGTTTAGTTAATTCTAGATGTACAAGTTGGTTGTGTACGTAAAATAAATAGTTGCTTATTAAAATTGGGAGATCTTATATGATAGCCTACTGATAATCTTCTATCTCAAACTATTTATTTCTCCTATTATTATGTGGGAATTGTGAAACTCAGGATATTGTGTAAAGATGTCAAATGTTAAGATTATTTCATCTTTTATTGGACCACCAAGCTAAGTTGGGAAGTCCAAGTTGTTGAACTATGAAGCCTTTGTGCATTAGGTAGGCAAGGGCATCTTGGATGAGCTCCTAAGGCCTAGGTCGGGCCCTTAGGACCTGTTTTCATTCCTCTTACTTTTAATCATGTTAATTCATATATTGCATTTCAAACTTTTGAAACCATGCTCTAGATTTTGGAAATTTTGTAATGTATTAAATTCTATGAAATATGTTGTTGTGTGATCAAATTATTTGCATTATTGTTGATTGATGTGAGATGGTTAACTCTTCTGATGTAATTTTTGTTGTTTTGTATTGTTTCCTTAATAAAATATTTTAGGCATGACATTAGATATGACAACCCAGGTTTTACAATTTTGGGAATCCTTAGAAGTGTTGTTTGGTCTAACCTTGAGTGTGCAAATGTCTTGAAACTAGTAGTTTTCTAATAAAATCCTACCTATTAGCTGTAGACTTTAGTTTTATGATGATGGATGATAAATGACTGACACTTAGTCTTGGTGTTTATTGCCCCTTAATGTTGACTAGGATGATGATCTATCTTCTCATGTGTTGTGATTATTTTTAGTTGGCTTGATCTTGGATTAGTATGTGAACCTTAACATATTAGTGTATGAGGCCCATTTCTTACTCTCAATTTGTGCATCTTGTTGGTATGAGTAGGTAGGATGGTAATTAGATAAGAATACCCATTTGCCACTATATGTATCTTGTGATGTTTTGCATGTTACATGAGCTAGAACGGGTGCCCGTTATAAAACGGGTACCCGTTTAAAAACAGGTACCCGTTTTTGTTTTTTACTATTTTTGGAAACTTTCCAAATATAGTAAAAAACAAAAACGGGTACCCGTTTCTATTTTTTACTATATTTGGAAACTTTCCAAAAATAGTAAAAAATAAAAACGGGTACCCGTTTTTTTTACTATTTTAGAAACAGGTACCCGTTTTAAAACGGGTACCCATTTTGTTTTCTATTGTTTTCTAGAACGGGTACCCGTTTCTAAAATTTTGAATTTCGTGCCCATGCTTTTGGTTTCGTTTTAGGCTCGGGAAAGGCATGGGTAGCCGACCTTGAGCCTTGGACCTGCAAGTATTTCTCTAAGTATAGAACCAGAGGAAAGACTGACTTCACCTATATGGCTGATGACATTTTTTTCTGAATTTTTTTACGAAATTAAAACCCATTACAAATCATAGTGTCTAGTTTTCAAATATGTAATTTTTTTTTGGATTGGACTTGTTTTTCTATTTATTATTTAATTTATGAGCAAACTGGTCCAAAAACTTGAAATGACAGGTGTTTGTATTTTTTTAATAACTTTTAATTTTTAAATTTTTTTTTAAAAAAAATTATATGTCATCAATCTACACATCATTCTTTACACAATGAAAAAAAAAAATTTAATTTTATGATTTTTTTTGCTCAAATTATGTTGGCCGTACACGAGGGGTTTTCAAAAGTATCAATTAGGCCTAATAAAAAATTAATAAAAAAAAAATTATTCAGAAAAAAAATATAAAAAAATATCCTCATCAAACTTCACTATACTACACATCTTTTCCCAAAAGGATTTTGAAAAATAATTTTATTTAGGTCAAATTATGTTGGCCGTACACGTGCATGGTATGGTTAAAAAAAGTGACTTTTAAATAGTGGTTTTTAGAAATGCCTATTGAAAATTAATTTGTATCATCTGGGTATTGAAAAAAATTACATATTTGGAAACTATATTATGTTAGATTTGAAATTGGTAGAGAATTGGAGATCATATTCCTATTAGCTATTAGATGGTAAATCAGATACAACTAGATTTCATATTTTATTTTATTATCTTATCTAGTTGGCTATATAAGTCTTGTTAATATGTTTAACATCATAATGAATGAATTTTTTCATGTACATAGAAGGTATTTAGATAAAATTTGTGATGCCTTAAATAGCTTACAACTAAATTCAATTGTTAATTAGGGTATGCTAAAATGTGTGCCTTTGTAAATGGTTCTAGTAGAGGTTTTTACAAGATAAATTAATTATACTGTATAGTAATTGTAAATGGATTTTCTTGAAAGATTTTTGTTATGCCTCTTAGATTAGGTTGACATATGCATTATGACCTATTGAATTGTTATTTGAAATGAGTTCCAATTGTAGAATAGATTGTATGTAAAATTTGTTTTTTAACATTAAGTAATGAACTAGAAAGGAATTATGTTCTTGTACTATGTAGTGAATGTGGATAGCCACCTAAGTAATTATCCTAGATGATACTGTGGTGTTGTAAGTGTGTAATGTGGATATGTGTTGTGATGTGAAATACTAGTGAATGTTGGTCATACCTCAAGTATGTGATACAGGGTATCCATCTTGGGGAGAAGGGTTCTGTGGAAATGATGTGTGATCCACATATTTATACCCATTGTGATAACTATATGTAATTATGGATTTTGTGTGTTGTATATTTGTTGTTTAATTATGGTTGCGACTTCTTTGTTGGGTGTTGATTATCATAATTGTGTTAAGTTGGGTAAGGGATGTGTTTAGAAGAGTAGGCTCTCCTAAACTAATTGAGAGCACCCCTTGTGTGGGGTTGAGGGAGGAGTGAAGGCCTCCTTTGGGATATAACGTATTGTATAATGAGGTGTATGGCCTCCATTGGAGTGCAGTCCCTCTTCTCCCCCTCTTTATGGATCCACTGGTGGTTCATATGTGATATTATTACCCATAGGGTAGAGGAACGGTGTGGAGGTCACTATTAGAGTGTGTTCCCCTTGCCTCTTTGGTGCAGTTAAGGAAGCGTGTGTAAGCCTCTAATAGAGTATATTCCCCATTGTCTCTGTTTCTATTATGAATCTATTGTAATACATTAGTGTTGGGAATTTAAAGGTTGAGGATGGACCTTAATATGCCCTAAGCCTATACTCTTTTCTAGTTACAAACATATGGCAGTTCAATTGGTATGACCACTAGAGACAACTATTGACATTTTGGTATTTGATGTCATCATGTATTTCTAGTGTTTTGAAATCTACTATTAGTGATAGGATACTAGCACTATTTTTGGATACAAATAATTGTTGTACCCTTGATTTCAAGATTTGAAATTAGTTGTGAACTAGTTGCATTGGTAACTTCTGGTAGTGGCACATAGTGGTTTATTCAGACTTTTGAAGGGGTGATTGTCGTAACTTGACTTGGTGTGGTAGTATGGCTCTGTTGGCAGCTTGATATTGGGGATAGAGTGATAGTATATGTACAGTGAAATAATAGTAGTTTGACACCTGGCTACATGGATACCTTGCCTTATAATGTGGTTATTGTAAACATGAGAGTATATTATTCTTCCCTTGGGATAATTGTAGATGAAATTATTTATACATGATACTTCATAAACGGGGTACATGGCAATTATTGCAGAGCATGCTTTGAGTTGTGTGGGATATGTGATGGTTCAGTATGGTAATTCATGTTTTGATCCTTATGTGGTTTGAGACCACTGCATGATTTATCTATTTTGGTGGTAGTAAGTCCATTTTATTCCCCTCCTCCCCATAGGTGGCCTTATTGTAAGGTTGCATGGTGATTGTAATTGAAACCCTTAAAATCATGCAGAGCAATAACATAAAGATAAAACAATACAAATATCCCCGCATAAAATCAAACTTCTGATAGGATGAATGGAGTGCACCCAAGCTCCATTGATTTTTCATGTGGATGTATTGTGGGCTTCTCACACAACCATAATAACCTTGATAGAAAATGATATGAGATATATGAAAATCGATAGATATGCATGCATACAAAATTTGATGAGAGTGTGTGAGGGTTTCAAAATGAAATAAAAGTTTAATTTACAGATGGAGGGAACCAAATGGATGGCCAAGATTAAAAGGGGGAGAGATGAGGTGGATAACTAGGATTGAAAGCCAATTTTAGTGCTCATGAGGTACCATAAATGAGGATGACAAGTGACTAAATTAAGGCTGGGAGTGAGAATATATAATTTAAATAATAAAATTATTTAAATTATGAGAGACATGTGGGATTTAAATAAATATTTAATTTATTGAAATTGGATGATGGAGGAAATGAGATTAAATAAATACGATTTATTTAATTTGGTGTAAGAGGAGGATAAATGGATAAGAGGGATTAGTTAAATAAATGTAATTTATTTAACTAATGAGAATTATGTAAGGGTTCATAGAGAAAGATGTGTCACAAGATAATGAAAGGTAATGTCGTAAGACATGGTGAATTTTAGGTGTCTATAGTAATGTGCAATTATTATGATATTTCTGGATTATTTATTTATGTGTTAAAGATTTTTCTTAAGTATTAAGCCAGCTGTGTTTTGTTTCTTTGGGATAAATAGCCATTTTAATTTTGAGATGGTCCTTTTACCTCAAGGACTTGTTCTTGGTTAAATTTAGAATGTTGCAATGATTGTTATTTTTTGTTATGTCAAAAATTGTAGTCCTGCATGGATTAGCACAATTTCGCATAGTTTAGCTCCTCCCCTTTAATGTCCCCTTGCCCTTTTTATCATTGGACCTATTTAGAATCTAATTTTTGCATATCCCTTCAAGGAAATCTCACATTCTGAGGTAATTTCTGACAAAACCCAGAAAGCAGACTTGGATCCTAGACATTTCGGACACCCAAGTCTCGTCTTGATCTTTGGGACCCAAATTTTTGTAGGGTGTCAGGTTATGTCATGTGTTTCAATATTCTAAATTCAATTTTTTTCATTTTCACTTGATGTCAGTATTTTATTTTGAAATATGTCATTTCTGAGGTTGGACATTTAAAGAGAACTCAAAATTATTTTATCACACACAACTATTACACAAGTTTATTATGCCAAAATTCTACTACTACTGCTATTGAAGGTCTACAAACTGTCGAAGCTCATTGAAGTTATTGATATTTACTATCATGGAGATATGTTATGAACATTAGGAATCAAGATCTTGATTCTATCTTTCTCTTCCTAGGGTTTGTCAAACCCTTTGTATGATCAGGAGAAGGGTTGAAGCCTCCAACTTGAGCTTTGGAATCCTCCACAGATACGACTGCCTCACCTTCTTGTTCTACAAGTATTCATTGATGTCATCTCCTTAAGGTGAAGTTGTTTCCTTGAGTGAAACAATGCATGGATTAATCTCCTTTATGATTGAGTCATTTACAATTTTACATTTGTCTATTTTATCACATAGGGTTTTTATGCACACATAGCCGCATTCTCTGATATTATCTAATTTTGTTATGGTAGGAATACCGAAGAGAGGGTTTTACTAAGGCAAACTCCTATATAGCCACAACCTTCCTTCTCCTTGTTTTTATTGTACAGGTTAGATTTGGGAAGATCTGATAGAAAGGAGTGAAGAAGAAATAGGTATTGCCATCACAGTCACCACGGAAGTTGTAGATTTGTTATCAGATGAATACATGAATGATTTAGGAACTGACCTCATCCTTCATGACCTCAGATCTGAATCACAGAACCCTTGTCAGAAACTCATTTGCCTAGTACAGTCATATTTCAGTAAGGAACAATTATAGGACGTTTTAGGAGGCGCCCTAGTCCATCAGGGTTCTAGTTTTCAGGTGCACAGTCCCTATCACTCCTTGTATGCATTTTTGTATTCATCCACTCAATTTCTATCTTTGATGTCCATTTTTCTGAACATACATCATAACTAGGGTTTCATGCAATAAGGTTGATTAGGGTTTGTGGAAACCTCGTTGAGGCATCTATTCATCTACAACAACAAAAATGAATAGGAATAATGTAACTTGATCCTGTTAAAGTGAGCAAGCTTGGTTCTTACCTCCTAATGTTTGGTGTATGTGAAAAAAGGGGCTTGACTTAGTTTACACATGCTATCATTCTCTCTCATTTTCCACACTAAACATTTTGGTGAACCTGTGTTTTAAGAATTTGCATCCTTACTTATTAGATCTGAGTGAATTTGTTGTTCTAAATCAGTTTTAGATTACATTATCATTTCATTCATAGTGTATGCATTGCATTTTGAGTGATACATATATCTTTTCATTGAAAAAAGCATTAAAGTTTAATGAATTAGACTTGCATAGTGATATCAATTTCATTCTTGCAAAGTACTTTATATCTTGATGGAAATAGAACATATCATAATGTTTGATTTCCTTTTACAAGACATTAATGTGTATAATGAGCCATTTAGTTGTGATGACTTCAAATGTTGTTAGATGAATCCCTTGATGACTTTATCTTTATTAAATATTCCAATACGACTCCTAAACCATTGTTCTTTCAAAGAATAGTATTTATGAAATCTATGTTCCTAAACCTCAAGAAGAACTTGTGAAATTGAAGATAGTGGTCAACCTATGTTCAGATATGACTCAAACACAAATGAAATTGGTGCTCATTGTTAGAAGTCTTATGACTTCTTCTTGACCTCCTGATTACATCTATAACTTGTTGAAATAAGGGTAGACAACTGAGAGGGGGGTGAATTAGTTGTCTCAAAAAAATTTATCCTTTGCTACAATTAAACTTCTTTACCACTTATTAACATATGAATGATGTAGCCATGAAAGCATGATCAACAACACATGAGTAGAAGCAAAATCAGCACACATAACACCAGGATTTTTACATGGAAACCCGGTTAAGGGAAAAATGATGGTGGGGGTTAACCCACAAGAATTTATACTCTGTTAAAAGTATTACAAATGGGGAAGGCACATGACTTTAGGAACACTTCCTAGAGCTCACTGTTCAAAGAGGCTCACTGACTACAATTGTTTATAGGAGTTCACTGGAATGAATGAACTAAGAAACAACATCTAACAATGCAGAATTATAGTTTCGGTTATGCACATAATACCGACTTTACACACTTCATCTCTTTCTGCTCTGCTTCACTACTCTGCCATGATTTGGAGCTTAGATCTCTTGCCTTCGCCTTTGATTCTTGTATACTTCAAACTTATCCCTTCATATTCACATTTTTTAACACCCTCAATTGCTTGAATCCATAGATCATATATATCCACTACATGAGATAACATCAACTGCAGTTAGCTTTGGGAAAAACTTAAAGTCTTTTTAAGAACACTATTCTATCGGCTAAATCCATGCACACATATTAATGTGGACCAAAACTTATGTGTTCAAGTCATCTCACCTATTGACCAACTCCATTGGATCTCATAAATTGCTTGACCAACCACTTCTCTTCATCTGCACAAGGATCAAACACCTAGTCGGTCTGTTCTTCACCAGACTGAACTATCTAACCAAAACCTGATACTCAGATGCTTGTAACTTACAATCCCTTCATCACTAGAGGCTAAAATATTGGATTTAGGTAACCCTGACATCCCTTAACATTCACTCAGATCTGCAACACAATGTGATTACCTGTGGAGAAATACAGACTAATATGTTGAACTCTATCAAATGCTCTGTTCATGTCTATCCAGACTTAGATAAATCTGCACTCTAACTTCCGGTATGATCAAATGATGTAATGTGGATGTGTAATATAGATTCAGTTGCCAGTAGTGATAACACCTAACATGCCTAGTAGTGTCTCTTCCCAACAATCTCCCCCTTTGGCATTGATGGCAACACTTAGTGAAAAATGACTAAGTGTTAGAACAACTCCCCCTTAGTTTATACACTTATGATTTAAAATGCCCCCCTTGTATTATTTCTTCATTTTTCACTACTTTTCCTCTCCCCCATTGACATGAATGGTGAAGGCTGGGATCTGCATACCAAAATTCATGCAAAAATTTATGTACAAGGTAAAAAATCTACATACTTTTGCATATGAACATCTTAACTTTGTTCATCAACAAAAAGATATCACCAAAAAGGTTTTACAACCAAGTCAATTCACTATCCCAGTTCTTCTTTATGCTGCTCAAAATGGATATATGTCCGTTGAACAGAAATGCCTATGGTTATGCCTTTTGAAGATAAGAAGTATCACTAGTAGCAGTAGCAATTTGGGATTCTTCTAATATATCTGTAACGTTAGAAAATGTCCCCTTGGGGGCTTTTCCCTCATAAGGTTTAGCTCCTGGGTCTTTAGAGTGCATTTAGGACATTTTAGTTCATATTTTAACACCCCGATGGAATGAGACCTAGGTTCCTTGGCAAATGGGACCTAGGAGGACCCCTTGAGTTGTACCCTACCCAAAATAGGGGGGGACTTGGGTGCCCACACCCTAGTCCTGTCCTATTTTAGGGCAGCCCCAATTTCTAGGTGTCGGTTAGTGACCGTTCTTAGGTCCATTTGCCGACACGGTACGTTTGAATTTCAAATATGTTGGCGGGAGTGCTTGTAGATGCATATATAAACATGCTTAGGCATTCATTTGTAAACTAGATTTCAATTAGATGATTACTAGAAAGCTATTGTGTTATCAAGGTGATTCAAGGCTTTCTATTGTGTTGCAAGAGTAGGCTTGTGTGTTTTGTGTGTTTATATTTGTAGATTTGAGCATCAATCTCCTCATGGCATGAAGAGCATCTTCCTTCATGAGAGATTCATTACAAGGTGACATATCATTGTGTTTTTATCATTGATTCCTTTAGTTTTTAGCCTCTGCCTCACAAGGGCACACCCTCTTTATCTAACAATGGTGTTTGGAGACTTAAGTGTCCTCTAGGGTTTCACTAAGGCAAACCTCTAAACACCACAACCCCCAAACCAAGTCTTGTGATTGTAGGTTACAGGTGTCGCATCCAGAAAAAGTGAAGTTGCAAGAAGGCTGGGAAGACCTCAGGGATTCAAGATCTAAAGGAAAGTCAGACAAAGGAGCACTTTCAGGACTAGGGCACTCTCTCCAGTGTCCTCTACAGACAAATTCTAGAAAACAAAAGTTATAGGGTTGATCAGTGTCCAAAGGAGGTCTAGATTCCTCAAAAAAGTAGGTACCTTGGACTTGGGTGCCCGCTCTAGTGTCCCTGACTATTCCTCTTTAGAATCCTAAAAATAAGTATTCTGTAATTTGGTATTTTACTCCTGTCTGCAAGAGCTTTTTCTATAATTCATTAATTTGTTGTCGTATTTGCATAATTAGGGTTTTAATGCTCAATTGAGCATAGGAGAAAGAAAAAATGATAATTAATTACCTAATCCAAGTTTCCCCTCATTTTGAAGTGACCTAGGGTATGATAGTGCTCGTCACTCAACCCTAGATCCTTCAATGTTAGGGTGAAAGGAGGATTTTAACATCTAAACAACAAAAGATTAACAAGATCCAATTTTACCCTAAACATTTTGGTGAACCCATGTATTTGAACTTAAATTGAAACATTTTGAGTGTTTGTCTACATATTTGGTGTGATTTCATTCATTCATATAGGCATTTAATTTATTGCATTGATAAAATTTTAAAAAAAATTGAAAATTTGGAAAAATACAAAAAAATTGCATTGTTGGGCTTACTAAATTGTGTCAATTCTTCCTAAATTTTCCTAATTCATGATTTTTACATTAGATATGATATAAACTATAGAAAAATACAAAAAATCAAAATCTTTCTTTGCATTTTCATCATTTAATTGCTAGGGTTTTGTGGAAATTTTGTCAATTTTATATAACCTAGTAATTCCAAAATCTAGGGTTTGTAGGCAAAATCTTTTATCATAATTTTCTAATAATTTTAGAGTCTCATTAAAATTTTAATTTATATGTATTCTTTCATTTTAGTGTGAATTTGCATTTAAATTTAAATTATTTACATTTTTGCATTGAAAATTTCAACAAAAACTAGCAATTTTGATGCAATTTCGTTAAATTTGCATGGGAATTTTGCATGATTAAGCTTGAAAATCATTTTAAAATATAAGAATATGTAATCTCCATAAAAAATTAGACTTAAAACCATTCGTATAGCATTTTGTTCTAAAATCTCAAACCTAGGGCTTTGAAAACAACAATTTTCATTAATTTTGGCCTTCTTGACTTCATAAATTTGCACCATAGGTGTGTTGTGAAAGATATTTTGTATTTATTTTCTTTTATCAGGGTAATAATTTCCTTCCACTCATAAAAATCTTCATAACACCCTTTTAACGGGCTCTTGTAGTAAAAAATTGGCGAAAAACTACACATTTTGACAATTTTTGTCCTAGGGTTTGACCTAGATTGCACTCCAAGTGTGCTGTGATCAATTTTTTGGATTGAGGTGACTGATATTATTGATATTATTTTCTATCCCTCCTAAAATTTATTACAACACCTCCTTTTCTAGGTCTTGGAATTAAAAAACTATGAAAAATAGCCTATTTTCGCTATATTTTCACTAGGGTTTTACCTTAAGTGACACTGAAAGTGTGTTGTGTTGGATATTTTAGCACCAAGAGGCTGATATTGATGATATTATTCTCTTTCCATCATCATTTTTCTCACAACACCCTTTGTTATGCTCTCTTGCATTGAATTTTGGTGAAAAAAGTGCCTATTTCAAAATATTTTCACTATAATTGACTTGGCATTATCTTAAATTTTCATCAAAAGTGTGTTGAGAGTGAAATTAATGCTGTTTTGGACTGATATAATACATATAACTTGCTTCCTTTAACTGAAATCCTCATAACACCCTTTGGTCATTCATTTGCATTTGAAAAGCATTGAAAAATCAAGCATTTTTGGCTACTTTTGCTCTTATCTTTTGCACCAATTTTGAAAAGCTTTCAAAATCTGATTTGGAATTAGTTTGAGCATAAAATAATGGCCTCTAATAATAATAACAACAATAGGTTCCCTCCTAGGCCTTACATGAAAACAAAAGCACCTAAACCTGAAATTGTCTTTACACCTCATGATAGAACAATCGGTGATTCTAAAGGACCCCTTTACATCATTGTGAAAATAATGGGAAAAAATGTGGAGGGAACTCTTATTGATCCTAATTACATCACTAATGTCACCATTAAAAAATTCCTCTTTTTGAATCAATTAATACAAGGACCGTACACTCCTTAGAACTTGAGGATCAAAACACATATTGGCGCCTTAAAGAAACTATATTTGAGAAACATTTTGAACAATGGTTTGATATTATCCCTAATTTTGATACCTTTGATATAAAACTCAGAATCCCTTGGTTAAAGGTTATGAAAGCGGTCCCTTCAACTATTCATAAATGTGTTAAATTTCCTTTGAATGGACAAGTGCATGCCATCCATCAAAATACATACAAACCTTTAACTACACAACAACACTTCACATTGGATTGTTTTTGCAACAAAAATGATGACAAATTAGAGCTATGAACAGACTTCACATTTTTGAGCTATAGAAATTACAAAGGGAAATTATTACATCCAACACCTAGTCCTACACAAGAAATGACAAAAGAGAAACAACCCGCATGTGAAGAGCACCTTAGACCAAAAGGACAAGGTCCCTATGTTGAGGTTCTTCCCCTAAAATCCTTGCAGAGATTGGGAGATCATGGTAAAACACAAAATATTCCACCATGACAAATGAGGTTTGATCCTAGTGCTTCATCTTCTAACTTGCAACAACCTATGAAAGAGCAAGGCCCTGTCTTACAAGAGATAAGTGGTCGAAGAAAGAGAAACAAAAAAGCAAGAGAAGGAAGAAAAAGAAGATAAGAACGTGCCATAAACCTAGCCTCTCAACAAGAAAACATTGATCCCAACATTCAACCAAATAAAGACAATCCTAATGATGAATGACATGATGAACAAGATATGAATTTGGCTATGGTACCATATGTCCCACTATCCTTCATCATTAGGGAATGGGACGATGACGACAATGATTTCCTTATAGATGATTTCTAGCCTGACATGGACCCTACAGGTAAGTATCTCTAACCCTTTATCTCTCTCATGATGTGCTTCCCCTGTGATGTGTTATATGTTGTTTAGGCCTCCTAAGATGACCTCAGATTCTCCTGTAAGGTTTGGGATACCAAGAGATTGCCTCTATTGTGACCTTCTTCTATTTGTATCATCATTCTTTTATATTGCCTCTCTCTGATTTCATTCTTGTGTGTTGTGTCTTGCAGACATAGCGTCGTGGTTGGTGACTTGGGGGAACCCTCCTATGTGACTGTCCCTAAGACACTTGTTTCTCCTCTCTTATTTATTATTTCCCTTCTTCTAGTGTTTCCATCTAGCAAGCGGATGATGACAAACATTTATACTGATGTAGACCTACTGTCCCTTTTGAGAGCAATAAAAAAATGGACTTAGTTCCTAATATGACGATGGGGTTGGCTAGTGGAAGTTCTCGTTCTTTCTGTGTAGTGAATTCTATAATGTTTCTATCGCATTTACAAAACCTTAATAATACTACTACTCCATACACCTTTGTTTTCCTTTGAATCTAGCCTTGGTGGTACTCAATTTGTAGAGCTTCATGATATAGCCTCATGGTTATCCTCGAACTCTAAATTTGTTGTATAACCTTGGATCTTTGTGTGGTTAATCATATGCATTGATGTTGTTGTTTATCATGATATTGTAGACACTAACATGTTTCTTGCAAGGATGTGTTTGTGGGAACATTTGGCAACCGTAAAGTACATGTCACCTCCAGGGGGCATGGGCTTTGTGAAAGTTGGTGTTCCCTTGTGTGTTTTCTTCCTACCTTAACATGCTTAATATCGATAACTGATATCAACTACCTTAAGGTGGGGGCATTTATAAGGTAAGCTGTTTGTTATAGATGTTAGCAATGTGTTTGACCTTAGATGCATAGAATTGTGCCCCAGAGTAGTGCATCATGCATCCTGAGTTTGTTTGCAATAAATCAATCAATCATGTAAGCCCTCTACGGAGGTAGAATATCAAGCATATCCTTTTTCTTAAGCCCTCTGCGGAGGCGGGGATGGTGTATTTCTCGGAGTGTCATTTTCAAAAGTCCTCTGTGGAGGTGGGGAGTAGTTCTGTGACTAACTCAACCCTTAAGCGTGTCTTTGGTGATTGTTGTGGTGATGCCCAATCATCAGTGTGTGCCTATAATGTGCCTGAGATGGTGTTGGACCTAGAAATAGGTACACTCCGTCGCTTGGCTACCGTGTTTTCTTTGTGTCTTCAAGTGTGTGTTTTGGTGTACTTGTTTTGTATGGCATGTTTGTTGCCCCATATGCATAGATCAGCGCCTTTGAGGAGTGCTTCATGCATTTTGGGAGGTTTTGCATGTATTGCATGTGTGCTATCCCATATGCAGAGACCAGCGCCTTTAAGTAGTGCTTCCTACATTTTGGGAGGTTTGTTTACTTTCCAGTACCTGCATTTGCATTTCATATATATGAGAAATAGAAAAGAAAAGATATCATTTCTGTCTTCCATACATTAATGTGTCTTCTATGCATTAATTGTCTGCTTTGTGTTCTGCGTGACTGTAACTGTCTTCTCCATGTTTTGCATGCCTGTTACTATTTTCTATGTGATTGGCATGTCTTCTCCATGTTTGATGTGTTTGTGACCTTACTTTAATGCATGTATGAGCCTTGCATTTATACATAAATTAAAGTGGGGGCTAAATGTAATGTCAAAAAATGTCCCCTTGGGGACTTTTCCCTCATAAGGTTTAGCTCCTTGGTCTTTAGAGTGCATTTAGGACATTTTAGTTCATATTTTAACACCTCGATGGAATGAGACCTAGGTTCCTTGGCAAATGGGACCTAGGAGGACCCCTTGAGCTCTACCCTACCTAAAATAGAGGGGGGGGGGAACTTTGGTGCTCACGCCTTAGTCTTGCCCTATTTTGGGGCAGCCCCAATTTCTGAGTGTCAGTTAGTGACCATTATTAGGTCCCTTTACTAACACGGTAAGTTTGAATTTCAAATATCTTGGTGGGAGTGCTTGTAGATGCATATATAAATATGCTTAGGCATTCATTTGTAAACTAGATTTCAATTAGATGATTACTAGTAAGCTATTGTGTTCTCAAGGTGATTCAAGGCTTTCTATTGTGTTTGAAGAGCAAACTTGTGTGTTTTGTGTGTTGATATTTGCATATTTGAGCATCAATCTCCTCATGGCATGAAGAGCATCTTCCTCCATGAGAGATTCACTACAAGGTGACATATCATTGTGTTTTTATCATTGATTCCTTTGGTTTTTGGCCTCTGCCTCACAAGGGCATGCCCTCTTTATCTGACAATGGTGTTTGGAGACTTAAGTGTCCTTCAGGGTTTGACTGAGGCAAACCTCTAAACACCACAACCCCCAAACCAAGTCTTGTGATTGCAGGTTACATGTGTCACATCTAGAAAAAGTGGAGTTGCAGGAAGGCTGAGAAGACCTCAGGGATATAGGATCTAAAGGAAATTCAGACAAAGGAGCACTTCTAGGACTAGGGCGCTCACTTCAATGTCCTCCACAGATAGATTCCAAAAAACAAAAGTTACAGGGTTGATCAGTGTTTGAAGGAGGTCCAAATTCCTTAAAAAGTAGGTACCTTGGATTTGGGTGTCCGCTCCAGTGTCCCTGACTATTCTTCTTCAGAACCCCAAAAATAGGTATTCTGTAATTTGGTAGTTTACTCCCGTCTATAAGAGCTTTTTCCGTAATTCATTAATTTGTTGTCGTATTTGCATAATTAGGATTTTAATGGTCAATTAAGCATAGGATAAGGAAAAATTGATAATTAATTCCCTAATCCAAGTTTCCATTCATTTGTAAGTGACCTAGGGTATGATAGTGCTCGTCACTCGACCCTAGATCCTTCAATGTTATGGTGAAAGGAGGATTTTAACATCTAAACAACAAAAGATTAACAAGATCCAACCTAAACAATATCATACATAGTCTCCAACTTAGGGGAAATCAGTCCCCGGAGCTCATCCAATCTACTCAAAACTTTGACCTTTTCTTTCTCCAAATTTCTCAATTCATCATGCAAAGTTACTACTTGACATTCTTTGGTTATTATAGACTCAGTTAGAGGACTATGGGATTGAGAGATGTTAGATATTTTAAGCTCTAAGCCCTTAATCTTCTTTGTAATATCCTCAACAACTTTGGACCAATTTAGACAAAACTTGTAAATCTCTACACCTTTAGAGAGGGCATTTTGGATACTCTTTACACTAGTATCAAGTTCAGATCTATCATAGCTAATTATTTTCTTTATTTCAGCAAACCTCTTCTCATTAAATTCATTTTTGACTTTAAATTCTTCTGATTTCTCTAAGGTTTCAAAATGAGAACTTACAGAGTTTATCAAGCTTTTCAATTGATTGGAGGGAGATACTGAAGAATCCTTCTAAAATGTGGGCAAGATTTTCTCCAAAATCCTAGATGCAAGGCCAAGCAACTCGCTATCTTCTATATGAAACTTTTAGATTTCTTCTCAGGCTTTGTCTTGAACAATAGAGGCCAACTTTATCTTTTGCACTGGTGATAAAGTATCAAAATTTGATTGGTCCCTGAATTATATCATAATCTTCTTCAATTTGTTTGTCTCTTTCCAAAATTTCTCTCACTGCTTCTGCAGTGTCTCTTGCCCAAAATGATATCTCAGATTTATGCTCTTCAGGGCCTTCATCTTCTCCATTTTGAGAGTAAACCACATTGTCATGTTCATCATTTTCATTCTTTTTCTTAGCTTCTTCCTTCTTTTCATCATTATCAAAGACATCCTTTATTATATCTAAATTAGAGATATCTTCTACCTTCTCTTCTAGAGGATTTTGTGTATTAAATTATTCAACATCCAGAATGGAGGAATCAATTTCGTTATCAGTTTCCTTTTCTTGATCATCCTTCATTATTTCTTCATCTTCTTTGTTCAATGCTTCTTCTTCTTGAATGGAGTCATCTAAAATTAAAAGAAAAACTTGTTCTTGTCCAGAGCTTTCCTTAGAATCTATTCTATTTCTTGGACAACTTCATCAATGTCTACAATCATCATCTTGTTCATCCTTTTCTTGCTTTTGAATTCACTTTCGACTTCTTTAAAAATTTTATCTACTTCTTTATTGGAGATCACCGGACATAGACTAGATAATACATGTTCCCTCAACTCCATATCCTTTGACTTGTCAGATTCTTTTCTCATTTCCAGAATGTCTCTTAAGCTCTTAGAAACTTCTGACAAGATCTCTACTAATGCTTGATTAAATACATTCAAATATTTTACAATAGCATCCTCCAAAATTCTTTTGTCAGTATCACTATAATGATCATAGAATTTAGTCATTAGTTTTAGGTTTCCATCTATAGTGATTGTTTTAACTATATCCTCCATAGAAGGAATTGGCTTCTTAACACCAACTTCTAGGTTATGCCTTTTTCTTGACTTTGTGCTTTCGGAGGGCTTCTCCTTAGACACTTTGGTAGCTTTAGTTACTGAGGCCTTTAGCTCTTTAACTTCACCATCTGAGTTAGTTTCTTCTTCATCCTCCTTCTCCATACTGCCATATGACCTCTTGGCCATTATTTTTGTTCTTTTTCCTTCATTACTGGTAGGATTTTCTCTAGATTTCTCTGTAACAGGAGGTGAAGCACCAGACGTTGAACTAGTACTCCTAGTAGACCTTGACTTGGAAGGAGGTTCTACTAGAACACTTTCATGTTCCCTATCCTGCTTCTCCTTCTCAGCCTTTTCCATTCTTTCCCTGAATTGCCTCACAGCTTCCTTAGTAAGGCCTAGATTCTTAGCCAACTGCTCAACTTCTTTTCTTACTTTCCTTTGGTTTCAGGAGCCCAAATTCAAGATGCAGTTTTTGTGAAATGTCTTCATAAGTTCCAAATCTCTCTTCATCCAGATCCTTAGGTTGACTTAATAAATGTTGTGCATATAGTTCCAACACACACCCATCCACTTCATACCCCATGGGCATGATCCACGCAACTCTAGGCTCTACTACTTCAATTTTGCATTAATTAATAGTAACCATAAAATAGATGGTGTCCTTGTATTTTTGAACAATAGTACTAGGTATTCTAGCCCTAGCCTACATCATAACTTGGAAGTTTTTGAAGAATCCCCAAAGTGAAGTCTTTTGTACATCATAACTACCCAAATCACTCAAATAATTCCTAATCTGGACTACTACTGATTTGTCACATGTCCAAATTATATTTTTGTTTCCTGGAAGCTCACTCAAGAAATAGAAGAAGAGACACAATTAATGTACCAAATTTGAATGAGTATTTTTTGTCCTTCTTTATCTTGCTTAGGTTCTCCATGAGTTGGTTCAGCAACGGCTCATAGAGATCACAGTTTGCACCTTCTTTTACCATCTTATAGGCAGTATAGATGGTTGTTCCAAAAACAAAATTCTCTTTGCTAGAGTAATATATTATGTATCCTATCATCATTAATGCAAATCTGACCCCATGATCCTCTATGTCATTGATAGTCATGGCTCTTTTATCAAAATTCAATTAGGTTGCCTCGATGACTTCTTGATTCTTCACAGCCTTCAACTGAGGAAATGTACCAGTTGCATTCAGTCCTATAACTGCCCGTATTGCATCCCTTGTGATTTTGAATGTATGATTTAACCAAAGAAACTCATCATGGATATGACTCAAGACATACCAGATCCTCTCGTCCTCTACAAAACATGAAAACTCAACAAATTATATGAACTTCTTGTCTTTCAGGGCTTTCTGTTCTGATTTGAGCTCAAAATCATCACCGTTTAAGTGATTCATGAATAGATCAACAAACCTTGAGTCGACATGCTCTTCTAGAGGCGCGTGAATATAAGTCCTAATGTCCTCTATATGAAGAACTCCATATGGAACACCAGAAAATGCCCCTTCAGATCTACTTCATTGGACTTGAATGGATGCTTCTTAAATTTTGGCCTAGGCCACTCAGTGATGTTCACAACTAAAGGAGTAGCCATTTCAAAAGATTATAGGTTCAAAGCTTCACAGAGAAATACCTTTTTCTTCATAGAATTAGGGTTTGCTGTCAAATTCATTCTTTGCACTTCAATTCTCTAAAATTTCAGCTCAGGCACTCTTCTCCTTGTTCTCTTTGAATGCAAAGTATTCAATCATTTGAACGAATGACCTTTTATCCTCCGCAAAACTTAATTTGTCATTGTAATAAATGCTATGCCCTAGTTCATCCAGTTACACTGTTTCTGCATGCAGTCGATCTTCAATTGCTCTGCAATTAGTCACATTAGCTTCTTTTCTTCTAGAATTTGCTTCAACAGGTTTGCAATAGGCTTCTTTATCTTCACTCATCATGCTAGATTTAGGTACCCACTTACTGGTTGGGGGAATTAGATTTTCAATGCAGCTCCCCATGAGCCAGAGCTCCTAATTCAATTCCTGAAGGAATTATTAGCATCAGATTCTGGTGTAGACCCATTGTCAACTTTCATTTCACCTTTCTTCACCCATGTTTTGTTCATGTCATTCTAGATCTCATTCAAATCAACTTTACCCTTACCTTTGTCAAACTTTTACTCTATTTTTCCTTCACCTACATGTGAGTTCTCCCTTTTGCTTCTGCAAAATTTAACAATGTGTCTAGGTTTGTTGCAGTTGAAACACACAATCTTATTTTTATGAGAATTACATGTTGGAGCAGGTTTAGATTTGCATTGCATTGCAATATACCCAATATTATTGCAAGTAAAACATCTTCCATTGAACACTTGTTTGTTCTTATGAGGATTCCTTGATCCACTTCTACATTCCTCAGCCTTATGACCTATCCTTTTGCAATTAAAGGGTCATCCCACAATAATGGGTTACACTTTTTGGCCAAACTTGATATTGAAATCAACATTTTGAACTAAATCTTCACTTTAGGACACCTATAGCTTTAAAACCGTTAGGAATTTGAAGATGATGTGAACTAGTGATTTATGAGATTTTGTTTGCAGATTCTAAATATATATTTTTAAAAAAATTGGAGTTAAATTGTAAATTATTTTCAATCTCCTTTGATAACTAGTTTTTAATATTAAACAACATTTTTTTTAAGTGATGTGTATTCTGTAGCACATAACTTTTTTTTCTACATAGGATAAAATTCTTATTCTTTTGAATTTAGATTAGTAACACTGATAAATAGGGCATGCATTTGGTTTCATAATGTTTTGTTGATTTTTTTTAATTAAGTTTTGAAGTCAAACCAATTATAATTTAGACATAGATGTATTCCGTAAAACATAACTTTTTCTATATGTATTGAAATTCATTTTTTATTTTTTTGTTGAAACAAGGACATCAATACCTAGGGCATAGACATTTTTTAGAATTCTTTTCACTAATTTACTAATTTTCCATGTGTGTAGAATAGAGAACTTGATGTTCGGTGAAAAACTTACATTCACAAGAAATAAAAAATAAATATAATAATCAAAGTAAATATATTTAAAATTATACTTTTTGGGAAGCTTATAATAAGGACTACATACTTATGAAAAATAAATTTTAAATGAATTTATTTGATCCCCCAAAAGTTAAATAAAAAGTGGTTTTTTATCAGCATTTTGATAGGTGTAGAGGAGACTCCATTATAGGTATGGTTTAAAACTAGCAAGGTTATATCCAAAGGGGTTTGAATCTAAGGGGTTTTGATGAAACCCTCTTCAATTAAAATCCTTTAAATGGAATTTTTCAAGGCTTAAATCATTATATTTTCTAAAAATATGTGATTTCAGCAAAAAATTAGGATGTCCCAGAAAGTGTAACCCATTATTGTGGTAGCACCCTAAAGCATTGACTGGAGAAAGATGATGCATTTTGATTCACTTTACTTCTACACTAATTAGTTCTATGACCATACTTATTGCATTTGAAACAATTGCCATTGAAAGATGGATACCTTTGAGCATTAGGTTGTCTTACTAGAGGTCTTGTAGGATTCCTTCTTTGATTTCTTGCTACAGGATTTCTTTGACCGGATCCAGAGCTTTCTCCTTTCTCAAATCCTAGACCATGCTTATCATCTGCCTTCTTCTCACTATCAAGAAACACCTCGAGATTGGATGAGCTTATCTTGAATTTCTCTTTATATTCATTTGCAACTTCTAGGTCATGTTTGAGAATGACAATTTGTCTTTCAAGTTCTTCCTCATTGTCCTTGGTTTCTTGTAGATCAGACTCTACATGGCCAATTATTCTATCCAATCTACAATATTCTTCTATTCTTTCTTTCAGAGATTGATTCAAGTTTTCTTCAGTCTTCTTCCTTTCTTCAATTTCCTTGGTTAGCCTCAACACTCTTGATTCCATGTCATGTTTTAGGATAGTAACTTCTTTTGCTAGCTTCTCACATTCCTTTGTCTTTTCTTTCAGGGCCTCATCCATGTCATTGTCTTCATTCTAATTTGCTAGCTGAAGAAGTAGCTCCTTCCTCTTTTCATTAGATTTACTAAATTTTTCTTTTAAGGTCTCAATGAAATCTTCAGCATCTTTAAGGTTCTCTTACATATCTCTAATTTCTGCTTTGGATAGATCAAGATCATCTAAGACTACTTCTAGTTGTTGATTGATACCATCAGCAAGCTTGAATGAACCCATTGAAAACACCTTTCTAGATCTTCCTCAAGTTGTTAAACTTTTTCTAAGGAACCAGGCTTTGATACCAATTGTTGAAATAAGGGCAAACAACTGAGAGGGGGGGTGAATTAGTTGTCTCAAAAACTTTAATCCTTTGCTGCAATTAAACTTCTTTACCACTTATTAACATATGAATGATGTAGCCATCAAAGTATGAATCAACAACACATTAGTAGAAATAAAATCAGCACACATAACACCAAGATTTTTACGTGGAAACTAGGTTTAGGGAAAAACCACCATGGGGGTTAACCCACAATAATTTATACTCTGTTAAAATTATTACAAATGGGGAAGGCATAGGCCTTTGGGCACACTGCCCAGAGCTCACTGTTCAAAGAGGCTCACTGCGTACAAAATTGTTTACAAGAGTTCACTGGAATGAATGAACTAAGAACAACATCTAGCAATGCAGAATTATAGTTCTAGTTATGCACAATATACTGACTATACACACTTCATCTCTTTTTGCTCTGCTTCACTACCCTGCGATGATTTGGAGCTTAGATCTCTTGCCTTCGTATTTGATTCTTCTATACTTCACAGTTATCCCTTCATATTTGCATTTTTTAACACCCTCAAATGCTTGAATCCATTGATCATATATATATCCACTACATGAGATAACATTAACTGCAATCAACTTTGGGAAAAACTTAAAGTCTTTTTAAGAACACTATTCTATCAGCTGAATCCATGCACACATATTAATGCAGACCAAAACTTATGTGTTCAAGTCATCTCACCTATCAGCTAACTCCACTGGATCTCATAAATTGCTTGACCAACCACTTCTCTTCATCTGTACAAGGATCAAACACCTAGTCGGTCTGTTCTTCACCAGACTGAACCGTCTAACGAAAACCTGATACTCAGATGCTTGTAACTTACAATCCCTTCATCATCGAAGGCTAAAATATTGGATTCAGGTAGCCCTGGCATCCCTTAACATTCCCTCAGATCCACATCACAATGTGATTACCTATGGAGAAATATGGACTAATATACTGAACCCTATCAAATGCTCTATTCCTGTCTATTTGGACTTGGATAAATATGCACTTTGACTTCCAGTATGATCACATGATGTAATGTGGATGTGTAAGATAGATTCAGTTGCCATCAATTACAACACCTGAGATGCCTAGTAATGTCTCTTGACAACATAACTATGCTAAACAAATAACAAGTCAAAATCATATTCAACAAGATGGATCACAACAACCTATTCACAATATGGTTGCTCATACATACAATACATGAAATAACAAACAAAGTAAGAAACAATCAAACATTCTAATATCCTTACCAAATTCTCAACCTAGGCTTCCTTAACCACCTCTTCTTACTCATGACTTAGTTGGTCAAGATTATGATCTTGTTGAGCAACTTTGTGGTACTTCTACTAAGATCTCCCTTGGGAACTCATACAAACATTTCCTACATACCATGAAATATTCTAGGAAGCTTTACAAAAGGTGATTATACTACATGTTGTTAAGTTGAATGATGTAGCAACTATGTTATATTGTATGCATGTGAGAAAAATAGATATTATGTTTCAAGAACATGAGTTAGCCCTTGTTGAAGCTCAAAATTAATATGATCCTCTTGTAATCTTTATGATGATAAATAAAAATTTGATAAAGAGAGTTATGGTTGACAGTGGATCGACTCTTAATGTTTGTGGTGTCAACTTGTTACAAAAAATCAAGATTGATACATCTTTAATCAAACCAGATAAACCTAACATTCATGGCTTTGATAATGTTGGTAGACAATCTTTGGGTACTATAACTTTACCTGTAAAAGTTGGACCTATGACATTGTCTACCCTTATCCATGTCATGCCTGGTTCACTCTCATACAACATGATTCTTGGTAGACCATGGATTCATGCCATGGGGACAGTTCCATCTACCTTCATTGTGTTCTTATATGGAGCCTAATTAGACTCAGAGGTTAAATTTACCCCACTTTTATCGGCACAGTTTCCCCCAAAATTCCTATGGGGTCAAGGGGCAGCACCCCTTGCGGGGGTTTGGGGGCAGTGCCTCCAACAAGGGGTCAAGGAGCAGTAGGAGTTATTTTTTCATTGACCGACATAAAAAAACCTATTTCTGTAACTGAAATAAGGCTTGATAAAAGCAGCTAAGGGTTACCTAAATGACAGTTTTTTATTATTTTATAAAGGCGTTAGGAGTTATTTTTTCATTAACCAACATAAAAAACCCTATTTTTGTAACCGAAATAAGGCTTGATAAAAGCGGCTAAGGGTTAGGGTTTTCGTTGATATGTGATGTAGCATTTGCAATGGTATTGAGTTGCAGGGATTGCTAGTTGTAATCAGTTTGATTTACTAGATAATAATATTGGACTCTTTGTTGGTGGATGTAGCCTGAGTTTTGGTGAACCATGTTAAAATTGTCTCTCATTGTTATTATTTATGTGTATTTTCATTCCTCTCTTTAATCTTTATTTGCATTTAATTGATATCTTCTGCCCACTAACTCTAACACATTGATCAATCAAGTCTATTTATGAAAATAAACTCCAAAGCATTGAAGTCAATATTGAGCTGAATAGTTGTTTACAAATTGAAATGCAAAAACAAGTCATCAATCGTAAGATTCTAAACAAACTGAAAGTTGATTCATCAATACCTCTTGCCACAGATAATGTTGTGTAAGACTCTAAACCATTGAATGCATTCCTTGTTGATGAATGGGGTTCATTAGATTTTACTCCTACCTCTATGGAAGAGTATAAACTTAAAAACCCTAATCCTAAAACATCAAATGCTACATCAATTTTATCTAAACAATATGTGAAGATACCTAAAGAACCTAAAATTTCTTTAGTAATGAACAAAAACAACATTTTTACTTACACTACAAAATATGAGACCTGTGAGGCTCCTCAGATTCTTCTAGAGAGATGGCCTCCCTTTAAGGTTGAGGATTTTAAATCCTTTATAAAAATTGTGACTATGTCAGTAATGGTTGTGGCATGAATCAACAAGGAATTCAAGTACCTATAGAAGTTATTTAACATAACTACTCAAATAGCATTGGATATAATCCTTTTAAGCTCACCAAAGCTTATAGACATCCTGATCTTAATGTTAACACTATATCAACACTTAATTTGATATATCCTAACATGATAGACATGAATTGTCCTCCAAAAGATATCCCTTTAGATACCTTTTCAACGAATGAAGCATTAATTGAGTTTATGAGAGCTTATGATAAATTACGTCTCTATCACCATAACTGAGGCTTTCCTTATTATTTAAACATAGAAACATTTTTTGAGAAAGACAAATATTCATCAAATGATCCCTTGGCATTTGACAAAGATCCTATGGATCCTTTAAACTCCTTTACCCTTCTAGATCGTAGTACTTTACTTAATGGAAAGACTATCGATGTCTTGATGGAGAAGGAAAACCTTAAAAAAGTTAACAACCTTAAAAAATTTAACCCTATGGGAGATTGTTTAAATGAAGAAGAAAAGAAGATAGAACAAAAGTCTTACATGAATTCCCTGAATTATTTTCTTGGAATTATTCAAATATGCCTGGCATTGATCCTATGATTGTAATGCATAATATAGTGTTACAACCTAATGCTAAGCCTGTAAAACAAAAGATTAGAAAGATGAATCCTAAGGTTGCCTTATTAGTCAAAGATGAGACAGAAAAGCTTTTACAAGTTGGTTTTATCTACCCTATTGACTATTCACCTTGGATTTTGAACATTGTGGTTGTCGCTAAACTTGGCATCTGCATTCGCATTTGCATTGACTTCAGAGATTTAAATTTAGCATCTTTGAAAGATGATTTTCCTCTTCCAAACATTTATATGATTGTTGATTCAACAATTGGCCATGAATTACTTTCCTTCATGGATGTATTTTCAGGTTATAATCAAATCTTCATTAACCCTCAAGATCAGTACAAGACACCTTTCATCACCCCTTGGGAAACATTTTATTGGGTGGTCATGATGTTTGTACTAAAGAATGCTGGAGAAAATTACCAACATGCTATGACACTTATCTTTTATGATCTCATGGATAAAATCTTTGAGCAAATATAGAAATACATCATGTGCTTAAATCCTCATAAATGCATCTTTGGCATAGACAGTGGTAAAATGTTGGGATTTAGAGTCTTGCATCGTAGTATTGAAGTAGATACAGAAAAATTACATGATTTTTAACATGCCATCTCCTAAAAACATAACTGAACTTTGTAGTTTACCAAGGAAGATATAGGACATCCGCTAATTTGTATCACAACTTGTGGATTGGACTCAACCTTTCACTCAACTATTAAAGAAAGAGTTGAAATTCCAATAAAATTCTGATTGTCAAAAATCATTTGAAGGCTTAAAAAACTATCTAGCTAAACCTCCTATTTTACAACCTGTGACCGTAGATAAACCTTTTTCTTCTTTACACATCAACATCTACTAATTCTCTCACAACATTATTAGCACAACATGATGAGCACAACATGATGACGAAGGCAAAGATGATGTTGTATATTATATAAGTTGAACTTTGGTTGATTATGAAGTGTGATATACTGTCATCAAGAAGTAATGGTTAGCTCTTGTCTTTGCAACACAAAAGTTAAGATATTATCTCCTAAATTCTAAAATTCATGTCATTATAAAATTAGATCCTTTGAAGCATCTCGTTGCTAAAATGGGTATCTTAGGTCACCTAGATAAATGGGTTATGTTGTTAACATAATTTGACCTTAAATTTATCTCTCAAAAAGTGATAAAATGACAAGCGTTAACTGATTATTTAGCTGATGCACCTTCACTTTTTTCAATCCAAAATCAGGAAGAATTTCTTGATGACCAAATTTTAACTTTAGATAAAGATGATAAATGGGAATTATATTTTGATGGTTCAAGATGTCAAACTAGCTCTGGTGTTAGTATAATACTAGTACATCCTTCATGTAAGTCGATTCCTCTTTCTTACCATCTAAACTTCTCATGCACAAACAACATTGCTGAGTATGAAGCTCTCATTGCAGGACTTCATGTCACTCTATTTCTCAACATTAAAAACATCACTATTTAAGATGATTCACAAATAATCATAAGACAAGTCATTGGATCCTATCAAGTGAAACACAACAAACTATTTCAATACTATGATCTTGCCTTATCATTACTAAAACAATTCTCATCTTTCACAATTGACACAATTCCATGGAAAGATAATCGACATGTAGGTGCAATGGAAAGTGCAACTTCCCTTATATCCCATGAAGATTCCCTTGAAGATTATAAATTCATCATTCACAATCTCAAATCACCAATAGTAGATGAGGCTACACCTCTAGATACCAACCTTTGTTGCAACACAAATTCTTATGAATCGTACTCCCATATATTGCATTATTTGCATGATGGTACCATTCCTAACTCAACATCTAAAAATGCATGAGGTCACCTACGCAACCAAATTTATGACTAAACCATTTTTAGTCATTTATTGGTAGTTTTGATTGATCGATTTGATAGTATATTTATTCATTGATTTAGTCATTGATTGCTATAATTTGGTCACTTATTTAGTCATTTTTTCACTGATATATTTAGTCATTGATTGTTGTTAACTGGTCACTTATTTTGTCATTTCTAATCATTGATTTATGTCCATTGGTAGTGTATCTAGTCATTAATTTTAATCATCATTTTGATCAATTTGGTAGTATATTTAGTCATTTTTATTCACTGATTTAAAACTAGTTATAGATTTAGTCATATTTATTTATTGTTCACTAATTTCTATCAATTGGTAGTATATTTAGTCATATTATTCACTATTCACTAATTTCTATCAATTGGTAGTATATTTAGTCATATAATTTATTCACTGCTAATGATTTCTGTTAATTAGTAGTATATTTAGTCAATTTAATTATTAATTGACATCAATTAATAGTATATTTAGTCATTTTAATTGACTAATATTTGAGGATTTAAACCTAAAACATAGAAATACACATCAATCATCTATTAATTGCACACAATATAAAGACAACCATTGAGAAGGCAAAATCACTAAACTTTATTAAAAGAAAGGTGTTCTTACAACTTGCTGAAATATCTATCTTGCTTGAAAAATCCTTAGAAATAGAGTATTACAATGTTTATTTTCAGTCACAAGACTAAAAATCTGAGTTATAATGCACATAAATGACAAAGTGTGTTTCTCAGTGTTGTGACTGAGAAAACTAAGCTACAATGGCTTTTTTTTGCTTATACAACTCCAAAACAGACAAAAACACTAAGACCCTAAACAACACATTCAAACTATCGCATAAAGCATTGGGCCAAGCTGTCTAATAGCTGGTACATGATAAACATCAACTATGTCATTTTTTTCAAATATTTTAGTGGCCACTGTGTGAAGGTCACTTCTTTCTCTTTCAGATGGACAACTCCATCTATTTTGTCTTCATAAGAAAGGGGTATGTTACTTGTGACCTTTAAAATATTTAGATTTGCATCTCCTGTTCCTTTCAAATTGGCTCCATGTACAATAGATAGTGAGTGAATCCACCCAATGCCCACATTAGCACTATCAAATAGATCTAACACTCCAACTTTATCCCCTTCTTGGAGTTTATCAATATTAAATGTCTACAAAAACAAAAAAATACACATTATATTGAGATATAAAACACAAATTATATTTGGTTCTCTAGGAAAGGATTTGTCTCTTGATTATTTAGTTAATGCATAGTCTTCTAGGTTGGTTTTGGAAGGAGAAGTTGAAATTTAGTCTAAATTTTAGGATAAGGATTCAATTGGTTTTCATATGAATGAGATGCCTTCTCAAGATTTTGCTTTTCACAAGCAGATTTTAGATTATGTTGTTGAGGAAGATTGCCTAAAGAAGGATTTGGCTATTTATTCAGATTTGGGGGAAAAAGAAGTTTCAGTGCTAAAGGTAGTTAATTTGAATACTCCCATTGAAGATTAGGTAGCTCAAGATTTTGGTAATGAAGATTTAATTATTATTTTAAGTCATTTAGATTGGAAGGCACATGAGTTAAAGGATTCTTCCCCCCTTGAAGAGGTAGAGAAATTCATTGATGAATTGATCACAAAAGTGGGGGAGGAGCTCATTGCTAAAATTGTAGATGAAGTAGCTTTTGAAGAAGAGATTCAGAGTGATGTTATGTCTTCCATTTCTCAAACCCCTTTAGTGGAAAAGGGAGATAATGTGTCCTTAGTGAATCCAAGGGGTAGAAATCCTAAATCAAAAATCACTGAGGAAGAAATTCAAGCTGGAGTTCAGTCTACACTTGATAAAATGTTAACCAGGTGTGCACTAAGGAGAGCTTGTAGCTCTCCTCGAGTTCTATGAAGGTGCTATCTAGGAATGTTAGAGGCATTAATGCTCCTAACAAAAGGCACCTGATAAAACATCAATTGATTTTATCAGGTGCTAATGTAATTTTCCTGCAAGAAACTAAGCTTTCCAACCAATCAACAGAGGATATTTTCAAAAAATGGAAGAAATGGAATTTTAGTTGTCTTCCAGCTTCAGGAGCTTCAGGTGGTATGGCTTTGTTGTGGAATAAATTGAAGGTACATGAGAATTTTATTTTAGGATCTCCTTGTTGGCTTTTTGTTAAGGTAGAAGTTGGCATTCATCATTTTTGGATTTTGAATGTTTATGGACCCTCTTCTACAATTGATAAGAAACTTTTGTGGGATTCTTTGAGTAAAATAATTCAAAGTATGTCAGAAGAAAGGATGATTATTGGGGGTGATTTTAATACTATCCTTTGTTTAGATGAGAAATCTAGACGTATTATCCCTCCATTGAAAACAATGTCAGACTTTATGGTTGCTTCTCTCCTAAGGAAGAACATTCATGAATGAAAGTAGCCAGACTATGTGGATAGGTTGATGGTTTTGAAATGGGATCAATATGAGATGGTGGAGTAATAGGATCTTGATTATGCTCATGAAAGGAGTGACAATCTCGTGATCTTGGAATGCATAAAGTAGACTAAGAGGATCATCATGGTTTTCTTGATCATAGATAAGATCACAATCATATATGGGAGCTTGATCATAAATAGGATTAGGTGTGTTAAGGATGGGATCATTTTACTTAGGGATAGGCTCATCCTCATAGATAATATCTTCATCATAAAGAAGGTATATGTTGGGGATGGGTTGAATGGAAGGGATTTGATCTTGATTTGGTAAGGAGCAAGGTTGATCATACTTTGGATTTAACACCTGATATAAACCTTGGGCTTTGACAGAAGTAGAAGTGTGAAATGCTTGGATAGGTTTAATGTATGGTGGGGAATGAGTTGGGCTTATGGTAAGTGGATTTTCAAGAGACTTGATAGTTTGTGGATTGCAAGATTGGACTAGAGAAGTAGACATGACATTTGAAGATACTTGGATAGTTTCAAGGATAGGAATTTGATGGAATGAGGGTGGTGGTTGATTACTTTCCAGTATCCAATGGATCACATCCTTCATAACTATATGGGTGGATGCACAATATAATGGATGGATAATAAGGGTGGAAGGTGTAGGCTTATGTCTAAGATTATGATTTATTGTGCTAGATGGGGATGAAATTGGATGAGTGGACTTGGATTTCTCCATAGCCTTTCTTTTGGTTTTAGATTTTGTACAAAATCTTTGGAGAAAATCATTCAAGGATTCCTTGGTTGATGGATTAGAGCTTGGGAAGTTTGATGGTGGTGTTGGTGTAGGACTAGTAGGCTTTGGTATATGCATTCTACTAGATGGTGATGGAGGCTCCATATGAATGGATGGATGAAGGTGGCTAGTAGATGGATTGGTGTATGATTCCAAACTTGAGGTGGTATTTCCCTTGTCAAGAGTCTCATTAAGATGGCTTAAGGATTCTACAAAATTCTCATCATCACTAAGATCTACAAGACTCTCATCATCACTAGGAATGAAGTTTGGGTCACCTCAGAGTATGTATGGTTTTAGATTTGGGTTAAATTTGTTGATGATCATAACCATTTTGACGAATGAAGATTGGACTAGGTTCAAGGATGCGAATATGATTTTAAGTAGGTTACCCTATCCCAAGATGATGATGTCTTTCCCAACTCAAGTATGATAAGTGGTAGAAGTATTATGATAACCAATGCTTGATTGAAGACCAAAGAAATCAACCTAGATGCAAACTAAGAGTTTTTGTTTGAATGGTGATGGATATGCAAGTGTGTATGACTGACTGGGATGTTGTTTGGATATGAATGACTAAGACTGAAACCCTAGAAGATCAAAATTGGAGAATGATGCCCAAAAGACTGGATATGGATGTGTTTTCACTACTCTGTTTAGGAACAATGGACTAGTGTAGAGGGACAGTTTTCTAGTTGTTTAATTTTTTTGAATTTTTGCAAGGTTGAGATGTTGCAGATTCCTAGGTGTGATGTTTGGTTGAGATTTGTTTCAAGAACACATATCAATCATAGAAGACACAATCAGATTTGGCTATTTTGTATGACATCTTGATGTTTTTCAAACACTTGTAGACATGCACAATCCTAGGCTAGGCAAGGACAATACTTGCTGAGTTCCCACTTGGTTTTACCTAGCCTCTCCTACTTATGGTGTATAGCTATAGGAACTTAGGGCATGGGCTCCCCCTTATAATGCACTCGCTTCTCAGGCACACCAAGTTCCAGGTCCTAGGACTAACAGATCCTGAGGAACCTTATATCTCTGCCATAAGCTGTGAAAATGTGGGATAGCTATCAGAGTTTCCTCTTGTATCAACAAGTAGAAGGTTTTTAGCCACTAAACAAAAGGGTTCTAGTGAATATCTAGGGGACCAGCACCCCACGAGAATCTAACAATCCACTTAAGGCTCTAACTAACCCTACTAGGAGTTTAATATACACTAAGGTGCACCTCCTTTCGAGCTAGCACTATATGGTGAGCACTCATATCGGTTAGACTTGGCTTTCACCTTATCCTTAATTTATATAGCGGGTCAGATGAAAGTCCCACTTGGGGTCACAAGTGAGTTCTCCTTTCGTATGTGTCTCAAGAGTAGGCCCACTCTAAAGGGTAACAAAAGCAAGGAAGCAAGTTGTTTTTGATCTCCCAAATCACACGAAATGCAAGGAGAGAGCATACATAATGCCTTTGCCTCACATTCGCATGGGGTTCATTTTAATTCCAAATCAAAATATGTGGGTGGTTATACAAAATGTCAAAGGAATGCTTTTGATTCTCAAGATCGTCCATACACATTCAATGACTAAAATGCAAACCGCAAGACATGGCAAAAACTTGGTAATTTTAATCCTTTCTTATGATAAGACAAACACTTGATTTTATTTTTAGACCACCGAATCCAAATGTGATCTAATCTATAAAAAAGAAAGCACAATGTTTAAAGATTAGATTCTCTAACAATTGAACCTCCAACACACAAATTAGTAGTTTGTAAAATAGTCTTTGAGAGGTGTAAATCTGCAATGAAAACATTAGGACAAGACAAATGAACCTGCAAAAACCCACAAAATGTTAATGTGCTGCGAGAGGAAAATGTTTGATGATTCAAAATGAAAGACTAAATTTCAAATGATTATACCAGAAAATTGGAGATGAATTTGACAAAATAGATTGATACACGATGTAGTTCTCCTAATCGCCTATAAAAACATGAAAATCCTATGAAAAATGAAAAAGTTGTGATTGCTTGAAGAAAACAACCTCGAAGGGCTAAAAAATGGCACTCTCGCAGTTTGTTTGTTGTTTAGTGGTTAAAAGTCTTTGCTGTGTGTTCACATGCAACAGTTTAGAACATCTAGCAGAAAATGTTATGTTTAACAGTTCATATGATCGTTGGCAAATAAAATCCTCCTATTCACATATGTAGCTATTCGATGGTTACAAAAAGCATTTTATGTTTTCAAATGAATGTAAGGATTAATGGTTGTGTCTGAAGATGTTGCGAACCAAACACCACAGCTAAACAGATAATAATGACAGCTGAGGAAGCAAAATTTACAATGAAGCATAGCACAAATGTGTGATGTCAACAGCCAATAAATTCAAAGATAAATCAATTACTACATTTGCAGATACACTGAGCATCTAATGGCTATGTAAAGAGTTGCTTTATGTTCACAAATCCACTGAATGTAAAAAACATTAATAAAGCAAACATTGCATGAAACACAAACAAGTTCATTATAAAATGCAAATGCATTCATTGACAGCTACAGATTATAAAAATTGTGCATACAAATGAAACTATTAGTTAGAGCGGTTAAAATACCAACCAAGGGACCATTCAGTGAACCGTTGCTCCTGCCAACAAAGAAAACACCGATCAATTATTTTAAATATAAACATTTATGGGAGCATAGGTCAATGCGTGCAAACTACGTGATACTGTGCTTAATAGAGGTTTAGTCTCATTAGAATATGATTGTGGAATCATATGGATTTTGTTGAAAACTTTATAAATTTTCAAGCAAATACAATTGATAGAAACTTCGAAACAGATAAGAAAAGAAGCACCAGCATCGTCTACCAATACATCATTGAAGACATCTTATGGAGAACCAAACAAAATGAGTATAGTAGCAATTTAGCAGCGTAATTTCTTTTTTATGGCGTGAGACAATCTTCTAGCATTTGGGCGAATATAGGGTTCAAGGAATACGCTGATAGGAATGACAAACTAGTTCAATGAATTTTTGTTCTGCATAAACTAGCACTTGCACCCATAGGACGTTCAAGAAATGAGTTGATAGGAACCAGCAAAGGGTTGAACCGATGGGAACAATA
The DNA here is from genome assembly GCA_027924645.1 of Cunninghamia lanceolata. Lineage (NCBI taxonomy): Eukaryota > Viridiplantae > Streptophyta > Pinopsida > Cupressales > Cupressaceae > Cunninghamia > Cunninghamia lanceolata. The sequence continues at coordinate 6,575,001 of BSBN01000379.1, forward strand.
GAAGAGTTCAAAAATTTTTCTAGCGTGAATGTTTTTAAGGTGTGAGTCAATCTCCAAGCACTATGCGTACTCAGATAAAGAACCAACATGTGTTCTTTACGGCGTGAGACATTTTTCCAAGCTATTGTCCATAACCACTAAGCATAGAAAATGCCACTTATCTTAAACACCCACCATAAAGATTTTTCCCTGTGGCAAAAGAAAATGACAACAGTTATATAAGGTAGTTAGGGATCCTATATTCAGAGAAAAGGAAAGAAAACCCCTAACGCAACTAGTAACTCTCAATATTATTTTTCTCTGCAGATATTTTTGCAACTTCTATGAAAGAGATGCAAGATAAAGAAAGATTTACAACTCTAAAGGATAATCTAGAACAATGACCTAGTATTTGACAAGATTTACTATAGAAAGCATGAATAGTATGCAAGATATGCAGGTAAGGTGCGCCGTGAGGAGTTGCTATTGATAATACATAAAGTAAATATTGAAAGCAAAATAACTTTAATAAATGTCCAGTAAAAAGGATATTAAAGATATATGAAATGTCATAGCGGGAATCATATGGAAAGAACCCAACGCGAATTTTTACTGGCAAAAAAGCAATAAAAAGTGCATCATTTAAGATCAAATTTGTTTCTAAAAACACCTGCGACTTCGAATTAAAGACAAACAAATCCAAGATCTTAGCGAAAAAGGCCAGACAAAATTAAAGCCCGTAGCAGGTATAACTGAAGGAAAATCGAAATCGCAAGCATACATACCAAAAATAATGCCCACCTAAATGAGTGGAAAATGCTGAAAAAAACTGTGTCAAACTAAAGATCATATGTTGGAAATTGATGAAATGTGAATTTACCTTTATCATGATTTTTTGTTTTGTTTTAGAGTTCAAACCTTGTATTTAAAGAGTGGAGCGAGTGGATGGCAAATATGTCAAAACCTATACCAGTATCCTGTGGAATGTCTATCCAAATTTTGCACCAAATCCTGCAAGTTTTCAAACTAAAACACTTGCAAACACATGCTTATAAGGGGTTCATGTCAGGTTCACCATTTTATGTAGCATAAAATATAAATTATTAGTAAAACCCTAAAACATATTAATGCCACATCAAAGGTTCAGATATAAATAAATAAATTTAAATAGCTATTACCAATGTGTTTAGAATGTGGTTGCTCTGAGTATTGCATAACTCTGATCTAAATTTGCTCGGGCCATAAATGAAAAAAGAGGAGAGGTTTTATAAAGTTTGGGTAAAAGTAGTTTGGATGGTTAAATGGTAAAATAGTTGAACGACTTGGTAGGTACAATAATGGGTTTTGATTTAATTTTTACGACTAATTTTTTTTATGTTTAGGTTTTAGTTTTTGTCCTGTAAATAATAAATTAAAACATAAAATATAAATTATTAGGAAAACCCTAAAGCCTATTAATGCCACATCAAAGATTCAGATAGAAATAAACAAATTTAAATAGATGTTACCAATGTATTTAGAATGTGGTTGCTCCAAGTATTGCATAACTCTAATGTAAATTTGTCAGGGCCATAAATGAAAAATGAGGAGAGGTTTTATAAAGTTTGGGTAAAAGTGGTTCGGATGGTTAAACGGTTCAAGGTAGGTACAATAATAGGTTTTTATTTAATTTTTATGACTGATTTTTTATGTTTAGGTTTTAGGTTTTGTTTTGTAAATAATAAATTAAATTTCTTGATTTTAATTTATTATTTATAGCAGGGTTAGGGTGTGTGCAAGATCATGATGGGCCTAACTATACTTCTAAGTGGCAATGAAAATACAAAAAAATAGACTTAATTAAGTTCATGTGAAAATTTGAATGGATTATTTACACAATTTGAAAAAGATGTAAGAATGAAATTTGAAGAGAATTGAATCTAGTTTATGAGCTTCTAATTCTTTTTTTAAAAACTAAATTTACTTAGTGAAAAATGAACATTTCAATGAACAACTATTCAATTTTTCAGAAAAAAATAAAAAGTAGGTGTCTGTCCAACCAACCTAACTATGAGAAAAATAATTTTTTTTTTTGAGACTTTCAAAATAAGTAGAGGACTCATGCCCGGATGTGACCCATATTTTTTTGAAATTTTTTTCCATTAAAATAATTAGTTATGATTTTTTTACTGTGACTTGTTTTAAAAACTAAAGAGTAATTGTCCAACCAACCTCACTCGATAAAAAAAAATTGGAATTCATTTTTTTTTTTAGCCTATAGCCAATGGAGCATAGAGTGTGATGCATCTTTTGGACCTGAAAAAGGTGAAACGGTTTGAAAGTTATTGATTTTTTTCAATCACTATATCCATCAGGATTTTAGACACACACTATATAGAAAATTATTAATAATTATTTAATAAAATGATAATCAAGAAAATTTTATATTTTTAGAAAGATGACAATTTCCTCTATAAACCCTTTTCATTTTATCAATTTTACATAAAAAAAAAAAGTTGTTAGCATGAAGGGTGAAGTTTGAAGAAGAGAGTGAAACTTGTAAAAATGGTAGAATTGAGGGAAAGTCAACTATGATAGCCCCAAGCCTACATACAAGGCAAAAGCAAAGCAAAATGGATATCCATTATTAACAGATATCTATTTTTCTTTGGTAAAATACCATTTTTCCTTTTTTATGTTTTACAAAATGGATATTGGTTTTGCAAAACGAATATCCGTTTTAGGTTGCCCAAAACGGATATCCATTTTTGGTTTCCCAAAACGGATATCCATTTTTGGTTACCCTATATGTTACTCTCTCTCTCTCTCTCTATCGATATCTTGCAATGGTCATAAGAATTCATCTTTAACTTTGTGTAAAATGCTAAAAAGGTGGTCTATTGATATCCCGCCATATTCTTATGACCATTGCATCTAATTTCATGTATGATCGAAAAGGCTTATCTATTTTCTAAGTTTTGTAAAGAGCATTGATAACAAAATTGTAATGTCCATTTTTAGATCCATTTTCTACATTTCCTATAATCATGGTAATCTATGAAATCACATTTTTTGGAGGCATTCTATCAAATAGTTAGCAATGCCTTGTTTATGTTTCCATAGTTTTTATAAATATTTACTAGAAAGTTACCAAATATAATATTTGATAAGAATCCCCCTATCATTATTCTTTTGATGGATGCCCATGTACCATTCCTTTGGTGTAAGTAAATAAGATAGTAGAAAAGATCATGGAGTTTGGCTATATACAAGTCGACTACATTTGTTTGAAGATTTTTTTAACTTTTTCAACAAATTTCATTATGTTATGCATTGTAATGTTGGCACTTTGTAAGTTCTTTTTTGAAATGTATGTAAACATAAGAAAAGTCTACACATAATAGTTGGTCTTTTGGTAAATGAACTTTGTGGAACTTTATGAGGCATGGAGATGTTGAACTTCACTACAATTTACAAGTTTGTGGATGAGTGCATTAGGATTTTTCATTATGATGCATAATTATTTTCAAAACCTTCATTTATATACTTACGAGATTTTGGGAAGTGGAGTCATGTTTTCCATCTACAACTTTACAAAGGTTCCACTTTTCCACCAAATAGATTAACATTACTTATAATCATGTAAGACTTTGGGAATGTTAAGATAAAATTAAGTTAGCAAAAGTGTACCTTGACTCTACACTTCTACTCTCTCTCTCTCTTAGATCTATCTACCTCCTAATTAAATCCTATTCCTAGCTTTCCTAGTTTTCCTTTTCCTTTCCAATTTCCTTAAGAGAGAGAGAGAGAGAATCCTAGTTTTCTTCTTTTCACTTCCTTTGTCAATACGGGAGAGGGAGAGATAGGGAGATAAAGGAATGATAGGGGAGAGAGAGGCAAGAGATAGAGAGATAGATAGATAGAGAGAGAGGAGATAGAGGGGGGAGATAGGGAGATAAGGAGTGAGAGAGATGTCCAGAGAGATAGGGAGAAGGATTGAGAGGTAGAGGGATGATGCAGATAGGGAGATAGAGACATAGGGAATTATTTAGGGTTTAGGGGTTTAGGGCTACTCAAGAGACATAGGGAGAGAAATTGAGAGGTAGAGGAATGATAAAGATAGGGAGATAGAGGTTTAGGGTTGCTTGGGTTTAGTGTTTAGGGTTTAGGGGTATGGGTTTTAGGATTTAGGGGTTTATGGTTTCTTAGGTGCTTAGGGGCATTATTTAGAGTTTATCGTTTAGGAGTTAGGAGTTAGGGTTTAGAGTTTAGGGGTAAATAATGCCCCTAATCCCTAACCCCTAACTTGTAACCCCGAAACCCTAAACCTAAGCAACCCTAAACCTCTATCTCCCTATCTCTCCCTTATCTCCCTCTCTCTATCATCCCTCTACCTCTCAATCTCTCTCTATATCTCTATAGGCATCTCACTCACTCTCTATCTCCATATCTCTCCCTCTGTCTCTTCTATCTCTCCCAATCTATCTCCTCTCTCTCTACCTATCTATCTCTCCCTATCTCTTGCCTCTCTCTCCCCTATCAGTCCTATATCTCCCTATATCGTTGGACATCTCACTCACTCTCTATCTCCCTATCTCTCCCCTATTTCTCCTTTATCTCTCCCTATTTGTGTCCTCTTTATCTCTCTCTATCTTTTGCCTCTCTCCCCTATCATTCCTATATCTCCCTATCTCTCCCTTATATCTCACCCTCTCCCTTATTGATGGAGAAAATGAAAACAAGAAAACTAGGAGATAGAGTTTCTTGGGGTTAGGGGTCAGGGTTTAGGAGCATTATTTAGGGTTTATGAGTTTAGCATTGCTCAAGTTTAGGGTTTATGGTTTAGGGGAATTATTTAGGATATAGGGTTGCTCAAGTTTAGGGTTTAGGGGTTTGGGGTTTAGGGTTTAAAGAGAGATAGAGATAGGGGATCAATAGAGATTGGGAGATGTAGAGGAGACATAGGGGAGAGATAGGGAGATAGAAAGTGAGACATATCCAAAGACATAGAGAGAGAGATTGAGATGTAGAGGGATGATAGAGATAGGGAGATAGGGAGAGATAGGGAGATAGAGGTTTAGGGTTGCATGGGTTTAGGGGCATTATTTAGGGTTTAGGGTTTATGGTTTTGGGGTTAGGGGTTAAGGTTTAGAGGTTTAGGATTTAGAGAGAGATAGATGATCAATAGGGAGATATAGAGGAGTCTGAGGGGAGAGATAGAGAGATAGAGTGTGAGGGACATGGCCAAAGACATATAGAGAGACATTCAAATGTAGAGGGACAAATGTTATGGAGAGATAGGGGAGAGATATGGAGATAGATGCTTAGGGTTACTTGGGTTTAGGGTTTAGGGGTTTAGGGTTTCTTGATTTTAGGGTTTAGGGGTTTAGGTTTAGAGGTTTAGGGTTTATAGAGAGAGGAATGATAGGGAGATATAGAGGAGACTGAGGAGAGAGATAGGGAGACAGAGAGTGAGGCACATGGCCAAGGACATAGGGAGAGAGATTAAGAGGTAGAGGGATGATAGAGATAGGGAGATAGGGGAGAGATATGGAGATAGAGGTTTAGAGTTGATTAGATTTAGGGTTTAGGAGTTAAGGTTTAGGGGCATTATTTAGGGTTTAGGGTTTATGGTTTAGGGGTTAAGGTTTAGAGGTTTAGGATTTAGTGTTTAGAGAGAGAGGACCAATAGGGAGATATAGAGAGTGAGGGACATGGCCAGAGACATAGGGAGAAAAATTGAGAGGTAGAGGAATGATAGAGATAAGGAGATAGGGAGATAGAGGTTTAGGGTTGCTTAGGTTTAGTGTTTAGGGTTTAGGGCTTTGGGGTTTATGATTTAGGGGTTTAGGGTTTAGGGGTTAGAGGTTAGGGCTTAGGAGAATTATTGATGGTTTATGGTTTAGGGGTTAGTGGTTAGGTTTTAGGGTTTAGGGACATTATTTAATGTTTAGAGGTTTCTAGGGTTGCTTGGGTTTAGGGTTTAGGGGCATTATTCATGGTTTATGATTGCATGTCAAAAGAAGTATCTCTCTCTCTCTAAATCCCTCAACCCTAAATAATGCCCCTAATCTCTAACCCATAACCCCTAAACCCTAAACTTGAGCAACCCTAAACCTCTATCTCCAGGTATCTCTCCCTTATCTCCCTCTCTCTATCATCCCTCTACCTCTCAATCTCTCTCCTTATCTCTTTCAACATCTCACTCACTCTCTATCTCCCTATCTCTCCCTTTGTCTCCTCTATCTCTCCCAATATATCTCCTCTCTCTACTTATCTATCTCTCCCTATCTCTTGCCTCTCTTTCCCCTATCATTCATCTATCTCCCTCTCTCTAGATATCTCTCTCACTCTCTATCACCCTATCTTTCCCCTATGTCTCCTCTATCTCTCCCTATTTGGCTTCTCTCTCTCTCTCTCTCTAGCTATCTCTCCCTATCTCTCTCTCTTGCCTCTCTCCCCCTATCATTCCTATATCTCCCTCTCTCTCCCCTCTATCTCTCCCTCTCCCTTATCGATGAAGGAAATGAAAACAAGAAAACTCTCTCTCTCTCTCTCTCTCTCTCTCTCCATGCACATACCCATTAGGTACGCTATTTTGCATATGGTGGTCATATCCTTTAGGTCCAATCACCTCCAAACTTCACAAATAGATATAGAGAATAAGTCTAATCATCTTTCATAAAGACCACTTCTCTACATAGGTGAAACTAATACCACTTTTTCATTGTTTTTCCACATTTAACACTTATTGTTTTCCATTTTCCAAGTCCTACATGTGTCCAAGTTGTATTGTTTGTCCAATTTTTAGTCTAATTGTTAGTCCTAGCTCTCATGGATATTAAAATGTTAGTATAGTTAGATTTATCCTTAGGTAACATTAATTTAAACATTGTTGCACAAACAACCACACTAAAAAATAACCTTACCTAATGAAGGTTAACCTTTAAGGTTCTTTCATTAGTTGAGCCTAACAGATCCAACTAGTTCAATCTTCTTATAGTCCATGCTTAGCATTCCAAGAGAGTTCATGCCATGTTAACTTTGCATTATGTCCTCACTTTCCTCTTGCTGGTTGTAGTACTCTTTTTTCCTAATCCTATCCCTATATCATACTATTGTTGTTGACTTTTCTTTCCATCTTCATCATCATAGTCCTAGTTATCCTATTTTGAGCCTACCATTTATCCTTAGCCATGTCTTGTACTTCTTCTATTCATGTCAATTTTAATGACCTCCAAATTTTCCATAAATTCTTCTCCACTAAAGCCTAGACCCTCACCCAATTCCTTACTTTCCTAAATAAAGCCCTTCCCCAAACATCTTTTGATCGTGTGGCTCCTTCCATCACTAGATAGGTGCCCCTACTTCCTATTATTCATCCTATACAATCCCAATGTCATAGCTCACATTCCCATACCTACAATCATAGACTCCATTCCCCCTATTGACACCATCATTGATAATCATTTTAAGGAGTCTCCCTTGAATAATCATTAAACCATGGATTATCCCATATCCCCATCTTACACTTTCCTCACCTTTGAACCCTTAGAAGATGGCATTTAGCTATCTCCACCATTACCAATCACACTTTCTAGAAATCCCACATAAGACACCTTACCCATCACTTCACCTAGGTCATCACTAATTAAATCACCTCATTACTCCATTCAACCATACCCATACCACCCCTTTCTCACTCCACAACTTGTATTAATGCATGATTCACCCCATGACATGCTATAGTTACCACAATGCCAATTCACTCTACCATCATTCTCAATATTATCTTATGAATCACCATCCTTTCTTCCCATTCCTTGAGACATCATACCATGACACACGCCAATGAAAACAATTAAAAAACCAATGAAAAGAATTTAAAAAAAACATTTATAGAGTTTTAGGAAATGGATATCCATTTTGGGAATATTCTAGAAATGGATATCCATTTTGGGGATATTCCAGAAAGGGATATCCATTTTGGGAATATTCCAGAAACGGATATCCGTTTCTTGAAACTATAAAAATGGTTTTTTAAACCACAAAATGGATATCTGTTTTGGTTTGGTATCCAAACCCAAATGGATATTTTTAATATGCCTATGAAAGTCAAAGTTATCCAATTCATGAATTTGGCTAAGTAAAGACACGATTCTTTTTCCATTGCCACTATTTGGCTTGTGATGATCCTGCACATACCTATTAAAAGGTGAAAAGTTTTAATTAATTAATTAAAATTAATTAAACCTTAGGATTAGGAGTGGATTAGGAATTAAGGAGAATTTAATTAATTAATTAAAATTAATTAAATTTCTTGACATAGGGAATGGATCGACTGGTCAATTTTTTGATGTCAACACACATAATTCACATCATTATCTCTTACCAATTAAACACGTTCTTTGATTATCATTAATATTAAAAATATACATAACTCTTCATATTCATTACAAGAATGTAATTTCTTGATTAATAGTGGTTTTTTCATATTCAATACATCGCACAACAACTCACATATTTCAATACTTACCTATCACATACATTTAGTTCCCCATGAAACACATCACAAACTCACACAATGGGGTTAGGATGACCAGTGTCCAAAATTCTCCTTTGAGAATCCACAATATGATAATGCCATATGTCATCATGTATGATGATCTCTTGGTCCTCCTCGAGGAACCCTCCATACAAGAATTAGGTAAATCTAGGGAAAAAGGATTATGAATGTCCCATACCAGTCCCATTTGCCCCTTTTACAAATAATTCCCCAGGCCGTGTACTCCTCCACACAACCTGCTAGGGACCCCTCCTAGATATGGTAGTTTCCAGAAGTGACATTACTACACAAATACTAGCAGTTGCAATATTATAATGCCTCAAATCAATAAAATTTAAGTAAAACAAAGCCATAAGTTAAATCCTCAATTAAAATATAATAAAATAAAATAAATCATAAAAGAAGTGAATATAAAAATTGTTTAGTGTGGAAAATGTGAGAGAATGATAGCATGTGTAAACTAAGTCAAGCCCCTATTTTCACCTACAACAAAGATTAGGAGGTAGGAACCGAGCTTGCTCACTATAAAAGGATCAAGCTATTCCTTTTTGTTGTTGTAGATGAATAGATGCCTCAACTAGGTTTCCACAAACCCTAATCAACCTTATTGCATGAAACCCTAGTAGTTAAAATGTATGTTCAGATAGATGGATATAAGAGACAAAAAATGACTAGATGAATACAGAAATACAGACAAGGAGTGACAAGGATTGTGTACCTAAAAATTGAAACCTTGATGTACTAGGGTGCCTCCTAAAATATCTTCTAACTGCTCCTTCCTGAAATCTAATTGTACTAGGAAACTAATTCTTTGACAAGGGTTCTATGCTCTAGATCTGATGTCACGAAGGATTAGGTCATTTTCTAAATCATCCCTATATTCATCAGATGACAAGTTTGCAACTTTCATGGTGACTGTGATGACAATAGCTATTTCCTCTCTACTCCTTTCTCTTAAATCTTCCCTAATCTAACCTATACAACAAAAAGAAGCAGAAGGAAAGTTGTGGCTATATAAGATTTTGCCTCAATCAAACCTCTTCTTTGGTATTCCTACCTCAATAGTAGCCAATATCAGAGAATACAGCGATGTGTGCACAAAAACCCTATGTGATAACATAGACAAATGCAAAATCCTAAATGACTCAATCATAAAGGAGATAGATCCACACAAATTTTCACTCAAGGAAACAACTTCACCTTAAGGAGATGACATCCATGAAGACTTGTAGAACAAGAAGGTGAGGCAACCATCTCTGCGGAGGATTACAAAGCTCAACTTGGAGGCTTCAACCCTTCTCCTGATCATACAAAGGGTTTGGTAAACCCTAGGAAGAGAAAGATATACTCAAGATCTTGATTCCTAATCTTCACAACATATCTCCATGATAGAAAATATCAATAACTTCAATGAGCTTCAATAGTTTGAAGACCTTCAATAGTAGTAGTAGCAGAATTTTAGCATAATAAGATTGCATGTAATAAGCTTGCATAATAGTTGTGTGTGATAAAATGATTTTGAGTTCTCTTTAATATTTCAAAATAAAATTTTGACATCACGTGAAAATGAAAAAATGAATTTAGAATCTCAAATCACACGACATAAGCTTTGACACGAAATAAAAATTAGGTCTCAAAGATCAAGATGGGACTTGGGTGGTTGGCGCCCAAGTCCAACCCCTAAATTTTTCTCTAGCATTAGCGTAAGGGTATCCTAAATGTCTGGGATCCAAGTTTTTTTTGGGTTTTGTTAGAAATTACCTTGGAATACAACATTTCCTCAAAGGGATATGCAACAATCAAGTTCTAAATAGGTCCAATGATAAAAAGGGCAAGGGGACACTGAAGGGGAGGAGCTAAACTATGTGAAATTGTGCTAATCCATGTAGGAGTACAATTTTTGACACAACATTTAGCCCCCATTTTAGTGGCCATATGACACTATGTGCATATGCAACTAAAGGAAAGTAAATACTTCAATCATGAAAATGATACTCAAAAGGATATTGTAGAGGAAGTCAAATGTTTCCAAGTAAAAGGGAAAAGCCCCTAGTTTGCAATCCTAGAAGATCAGAAAGTTAGGAACCACATCATGTTGAGAAAGATATGTTAGCGATAATAATTTAGATCATCCTACAAACATCAAATGAATGAGTTAGTCAAAAACACTAAAGAAGATAAGTAATGAGACATGATTTGGGAAGAAATCATGGGTGGATATATGTCCCTCTTGTTTCTGCTTGCTTAGTCTGAAAAGGAGAAACATGGTGTTTATCACATGTTGATTTCAAGGGAAGGGTTGACGAAAATACTTATTCAAGGTCATTTTTGCAAACAACACCAAGACGTAAAGCATTGGGTTAGATGAAGGGTGGAACCAAGAATCCAATGCAACAAATGGCGTAAAAATATGAGTTCAACAACCCATGATGTGGAGGTTTGAACAATGTTGTACACTTAGTAATTAGGAATTCTCATCCATTTATTATAAGTAAAGGGAGTTTTCACTTTCTCACCATTCAGTTATTGTTTACATTTTACAGAGGAGAGGAGAAGAAGGAGCGAGAGAGCTATGATGCTAAGTCGACAACCCTACTAGGTTCTGAGGCTAGAGGCAAGTTGCAGTGCTGAGTAATAGAGAGGCATGGCGAGCAGGAGGTAGGTCTCTTAACATCACCTAGTTCATTGTTTCTTTTGTCTTTTTTTTTTCTTAGTTTTAGTGAAATTCAAGACATTTTTGGGCTAACTTTTTGGGTGGGGCACCCAAGTCTTCCTGGGGAGCCCATGTCCTGGATAGAACATGGGTCCAAGAGACTAGGTCTGATTTGACTCGAGATGTTCTTCAATTGATTTAAGATAGTTGTATTCTAATTCAGATTGTTTTGTGTGATAGACAAGATATCTCCTGCATGTGGGAGCATATCGATGGGCATCTATTATCATTGCTGCAAATCTATGCAAGTACACTATCCAATGTGGATAGGGGTCTCTTATAGCATGTGGGCGTGTGGTGGGTTGACACGATGCCCATGATAAGATTCCATAGTACTATGTTGATGGCCCTGATGGAGCGATGGGATGTCGATACATTGACATTCTATCTCCCCATAGGAGAGATGACTATGGCAATCGAGGATGTGTACCGTATCCTTTGGCTTTCAATATGAGGCTAGATAGTGTGGGTCATAAAGTAGTGCTTCGAGAAGTATACATATGTGAGCCACAACTACTATCTAGGTCATGGTGTCATGCTACTCAAACGAGGATACATCATTCTTCGGTGGTTGGAGTAGGGTGGTTATGCTATCTCTCTTGTTCATCTCATCTTGATGGCTACCATCACTCTCACCATTACGCCAGATGGATTGGGTGTGCACCTCTATGGTGGCCTTGTCCACACTATATAGGTGATGGAGGAGGAGAGGGTAGTCTATGCATGGGGGCGCAACATGCTTGCACACCTATATCAAGACTTAGGTAGATATGTTCATTATGAGATGCAGGGGATGATGATATGCACCCTACTATAGGTTTAGTTATTCAAGCATATCACATGTACATGACCAATAGGATTTCCCATGGAGCCTAATTGGACACATCCATGTGTGCATGCATATCCTCTTATTAGATGTTGGAGACATGGTGATCTTCTATACTAGATAGTAGTATTTGATAGACCACAGCTTGATGACATTAGTTGGAGACCATATCATGGTTGTAGACTATGGATGAGATAGAGGAGACAACTTGCGAGGATACAGCTAGATCAGCTATTAGCTAGTTGTCGCGATAGAATCATCATTTGGTTTTATTTCCATCGAGTGATGTAGCAGTTCAGATGCATGTAGGGTGTTCCTCACATGCATCTGAGCTATATGCACTTAGCATGTAATGCAGCCAGGACTTTTGATACCCCACGGTTGATGATCGTTGAGGTTGCCAAGAGTGATGATAATGGCGTTGTAGGTTTAGACAAAATGTTAGAGGCAGATGATGTCAATGTATTTTGATCATACATGACCTGGTGGGACACTGCTCAACCTATTTCAGTCTTCCCAACTGATCATCCCACAAGCAATCCTTGCTTGTGGAGGCATCACGAGCATGATTCAGGAGACAAGGATGACTTTAGGCACTTCGGGGGATATTTTGATTATGATGATGAACATGAGGACATGCTATCGAGCTACATCTTTATAGAGAGGCCACGACGGGGGAAACAGGAGGTATACGAGGATGAGGAGACCAAGGAGAGACTCTGATCAAGGGCTCGAGTGGGGGGAGATGAGTAGAGTTGTGCCCCAAGCTACAAAGATGACTACAAATGTTTCCATAGTGACATCATTAGGTGATCCTGATTGGAAAGACAACAATGTGGGTGAGAATGATGTCATTTGTGATTTTATAGTTATTTGATTATGATGAAATTATGTGTATATATATATTTTTTATGATGAGATACTGATATTATATTTGTGTTTCTTTTGACAATTGGTAACCATACATGGCATGATTTTGTGGGTCATGTCATAGCAAAGATAGTTCCTACTAGGCCAACCAAGTAGTGAATGCGGGAAGGATACTCACCACAACACTTAGTAGGATGGTATGTAGAGGTGTTCATGCCATTTGTGAGATATAGGGTGTCTATGGAAGCCACCTTAGAGCGTGCTATAGTTGAGGGAGATCAGGCTCATGTGGATCTCCAGACATTGTGAGACCAGGTTGTGGCACTGCCTCTAGCCAAGGGAGGTAATGCCCTAACTCAGTTCTTACACATAGAGTTGGATTGAGCAAGAGCTAAGAAAGACAGATTCCAATAGCTATATATGGATGCTTAGGGGGGGTGAGGGAGATTAGAGGCGAGCTTAGGGGTCTACAGTCACGAAGTGTCTCTAGGAGTCATTTACAGTTCAGGACCTCACAAGGATAGCCTTCTATCACTTTTACATCACCAAGTCTTGAGGGGTTTGGTAATAGAGGTTCAACTATTTGATGATGTACTATGACATCCCATTTTGATGTACAGGATGGTTGACTTTAATTTGATGTAGATTCAAATTGATATTAATATATATAATGTTTTTGATTAATTCCATGATATTATGATTTGGTTTTATCAAATGTGATTTGTTAAATGCAACAATTGATAAATGTGATGACCATGTAACAAAATTTTTAATGCCATTGTAATTTAGACTAACCAACTTGTGTAGATTATTTAGTAAAATGCCAATGATTAAAAATTTGAACATAAGTAAAGTTAATACGATGATATTCTTAAAATTAATGCAATTGTGATATGACAAAACATAGTTCCATTAGATGCAACAATGATTAATTCATTTTATTAAAAAGATCTTATGCTAGCTTATGGAAATAATTAAGACAAAAGTATCTATTTTTTGAAATTGAAGCAAAACTTGATTGAACCAACAAAGTTGCTTTATGAAATAAAATCTAACATAGAATCTTAAGCATACAATTTTCTTAAATGCATTGCATTAATAGGCTCTTTAAGACATGTACTTTATTTATAGGCTAATTTATACGCTCCTAATCCATATATTTTAGTTACAACGTAAGGTCCAAGCCAATTCAGGTTGAACCTCCCTTTTTCACCAAGAGATGCCTTTACATTGCATTGATTTTCATAGAGTACCAAGTCTCCAACTTCGAATGAACAATGGATGACACGTTCATTGTATGATCATTGGATACCTTTTTGATGATCTTTAAGGTGTTCAAGAGCATCGATTCATTATTCATCGAGCATCTCTAATTGTTGTAATATTTTCTCTCTTTCCATGTTGTCATCGATAATGTCTCTTAGGGAAACTCACAATGAAGGAATTTCTAACTCAAAAGGCATTGTCGCATCAGCACCATACACAAGGTTGTATAGTGTAGTACCAATAGTTGTACAAACACTTGTCATATAGGCCCAAAGCGTATAGGAGAGTTGAGTGCGCCAATCTTTTTAATGTTAACAATTTTTTGTAGAATTTATCTAATGATTTTATTTGAAGCTTCTACTTGGCCATTTGATTGAGGATAATATGGTATATATAAGTGATATTAAATGTGATATTTTTCAAGGAATTTCTTCACATCCTTGTTCTTAAATGGTGTATCATTATCAAAAACTAAGGAGGAAGGGATACCAAATTAAGATATTAAGTTATCTTGTATAAAGTGACAAATTACCTCAGCCATCATGGATCGTAATAGAACAACTTCGACCCACTTTGTAAAGTAATTGGTAGCAGTGATGATGAAAGTATGTCCTTGAGAGGAGGGTTAGAGATTTTTCCAATTAGATCCAAGCCCTATACAGAAAATGGCCAAGGTTGGACTTGGGCTCAAAGTTCCTGGGTAGGAGCTTGAATTAAATGCTTATGTTATTGACATTGTGGGCACTTCTTGATGTATGCAAAGGAATCTTGTTCCATGTGTTGTCAATAGAACCCCATATGCAATAGTTTTTTTACTAAAGATTTTCCTCCAAAATGCCCACAACAAGCACTAAAGTAAGCTTCTTCCACTAGTCGAATTTTGGCAAATAAATGACTAAGTGACAAAAACTTTTAGTCACAACAATAAAAATGACAAAATTCTACCAATTTTTTGCAACTCATCTATAAATGAGTAACTAATGACTAATTTGGTCGTTGACTAAAAAATTATTTAGTCCCCGAAATAAAAATGACTAAATAGTTAGTCACAAATACAAATTAGACAAAAAGTTTTAAAAAAATTTGGGGAAATTATTGGCGGGATGTATTGGTGTGATTCATTATTCATGTTTATTATAGAATTCCTCCTTTGTTAGTCAGGAAGAAGAACATCCCTAATATTAGTGGGGATAAGCTCATTGAGCAAATCATTGTTGCAAACACCAGAGCTCACAATTACGAGGCAATAGGCGTGCGTCATCCAGAAGCCCACAAACTCACCATAGCTATGGCCCATAACAATCACATTCTTCACTTGCAGGCACTCTAACATGCTCTTCACACACTCAGCTTGGAATATCTCTGACCGTTCAAAGCTGCTTGTGGTGGACTCATAGTAAAACAAAGGCTCAGAAATGTAGAGATCAAAGTACTTTCCCAGAGCTACTTTGCACTAAGGCATTTTGAGTTATACCAGCAAGTTGCATGGGAGATAAAGAGGAGAGGACTTGGAGACTTTTGAAAAGGCGGGCAAAGAATTTAGAGTTTGTTGCAATGAATTTTAAGTCGATGAGGCCCTCTACAACAAACTCAGATTTGGGGACACCCTCTGTAGCGAATTCAGAGGTAATTCAAAAGCCTTGTTACATTTATAAACAAAAAATCTATAGATTTGTGATTGGAAACTTACAGTAGTTACAATCTACTACTCTTAATATTGTTGTTTTACAATCTTGCCACTATTCTACCTCATAATGTGTTCAAGCTAAATATAATAAAATTTGGGTGATAGTGCCAAAATAGAATTTCCTCAAACAATTTTGATACATTTTCATTGCAAGTGCAAACCATCCTTGGACAAAGGAAACATGTGCTAGACTTACCCAGACATCAGGCATCTAAACAAAGATGTTTCCTGCTGTAGCTTCTTGTACCTGTGTAAAAATTTCCTTTGTAATATCAAATTGACCCCTTTCAGCTAGCACAATGGCTGCCCCATTTGCAACATAATCATTTCTTGGTCTCTGTTCCAACACTTTACAATATAGTTCTCTAGCCTTCTCAAGATGTTGTGCCTCCACCTTTGGATCCCTCCTCTCATTGTGAAAAGCTGCAAAATAATTCCAATTTCCAAGTGAAATGTCAACATAAGAATTCTTTGCATCTAATTCACTTTTTGTAGCTTTAATTGTTTATTTTACTTCAAGTAAGTCATCTATTTTCAGTTCCATTTTGCCAAGGATAGATAAAGCATTTGATGAGTTTTTATCCACCTTAAGTGCATCCCCAATCAATTCTAGGCTTATTTGGATCTCATCCCAAGCCTGAGCCATGGCTGTAAGACGTAGATATGCATCCACATAATCAGGAAACTTGAACAATATTAGCGTATATAAAAGATTTTCTTTTTTAGTATCATGTAGCTATTCAAACAACCTAGCAAGATTAAATAGTGTTGTGACTTTATCCCATGGTAGCTCAAGTGAAACACCACATTCTTCTAGTCGATGGAAGAATTCCATATCCTTAAAGAGCATAGGAAAAACTGCAGAATTGGCACTGGGGATTTTATTTATGAATTCAACTTAAATGCCATTTCCTATTGCCTCCATAAAAGTTTGTTGAGCCAACTCTAGTTCATCACACTCAAAATGAAGAACCCCAATGTTGTTTAACAATTGAATGGGTACTTCGTCTTTGCTCTTCTTCAGAAGAGACTTTGTCGTCTAAGAGAATCTAAGGCTACACTGGGGTCTAATGATATTAATAACTCACCCATCTTGATAAATGCATGGGCATCACATGGATCTATGCAAGTTGCCTTAATAAAATTTCCAAAGCCTTCTCTACCTGCCATTGTTGAGCATATATATGGCCTACAAATTTTAAGCTCTCACAGTTCTCAAGGTGGACCTCTAGAACCTTTTCAAAATTTGAGAGATTACTCTTAAGATCTCCCAGCTTCAATTGAACCTATCCACAAAATCTTGTAGCCTCTGGCTTTCTTTGACCGATTCCATGTACTACCAACCAGTGGTATCATAATTACCTTTACTATTATAAGATCATGTAAGATTATAATATGAATGAGATTTCATGAGAGGGTGGTCAGTTGAAACAAGAGATATCTCAGTCAACTATTCCATATGAAAATGCTTCCCTATGAAGAGAAAATGGTTTGCTAAATGATTCAATGCCATTGCATAGTACAGATATAATTCAAAGGCTCTACGCATCTTTTCCATTCCTTCATGAACACTACCTTTTTCACTAACTATGAGAATCCTACCAGTAAAAAATGCACAAAACTAACCACAGAGATTTATGTAGAGGCAAAATATGATGTAGAGGAAGGACTCACACACAATAACCTTGACACATCCCAAACAAAGTTTCAATACACTTGATGCAAATCTCCACCCTTCTTCATTCTTGACAATTTGCTCCTAAGCCTAAAACATGGAAACAACACTCTAGTGACACTCAATCATTGAAGACAACATGAAATATGGGCAACTTGGTTTATTCAGACCTATTATAACATCTTCTAGGGATTTCCAAATGTACATGACCTAACCGAGTGATTAACACAATGATTTATGCAATTTAGGTTTTGCTGCCACTAGGTGCATTCAAGGTGATGACTCCAAACGAAGGTAAGAACACTTGCCATATGAATTTTGAGGATTTTGTAGGCCCTAACAACATGCCACTATGATTCTTCACCCCTCCATTGACATACAGTTCATAGATTATTCAAAGCAACAAAGAATCTAGGGTTTTAGGATTGTCTCACAACAAATCTATACACACAGTCAATCATATCTTTTTCATAGGAATCATTCATGAGTTGTCCTCTTGGAAGGATGTGGATAGGCATGGGACACATATTTCCACCAATTTTTAGGATTTTTGGATGGTGGAAACTCTACCCATGATCAAATTTTGTTCCCTGGAAACCCTAGGTATGGTTTAGACCTAAACTCACCAAAAATACAATATCTCGCACAAAACATTTTGAAATTCTACCAAAACAAATGCATTCAAAAGGTAGGACCCTTCTCCAACTTCTCCAATTGGTTTTAGAACCATACCAATATGTACCAGTCCATACAATATGAATTACAATCAATTTACACATAAAAATACAAGTTTGGACGTGTAAAATGAAATATTTCTCATTCAAACTTCTCTCCAACCTTTTTGATCGAGGTTACATGGCATATTTAACATGTTACAACCATTGGTAGTTGAAAAACCAACCACAAACTCTTTTTTAACACTAATGACAACATTTGCAAGTTTTTGACAACATTTTGACAACATTTTGCAATTTTTTACAACATGACATCAAAACATCACACAATGGACTTAAATGACCCCAAACGATCTTACATGACCTTATTAACCCTAACCAAACCAAAAACCAAAGTTTAGCAACATGACAACAATTTGAATGAAAAGGTGCATCAAGGATGCCCCTGCATTAGAACATATTGTAATTGAAAATTTGTCATCTATCAACATCTAGTTACTAGTTATGCAATGTAAAGTAATGCTTTGAGTTTGAAATATGTGCAATGCAATGTAATTGACAATTTGAATATAAACTACAAAAATCTATTTTTTACAATTCATTAGTTAAACTCTCTATTTTGTTTGCTCTCTGTAACTCTATTGGTATGGAAATGCCTTTTGGTGCAAGAGCACCAAGAAGACTAAAGTTTTGAACTCTCTTGTTTTGATGTTCATTTTGCTTTGTTGATTCAATAAGGTCCTAGAAGACCATTTATGATTGTAATAAGGACTAAAGACTATGTCCAAGTATCTATCCTCATCTTATTAAGGCAGTCACATGTGTAAAGCCTTCTTAAGGCATATAGAGACAGTCTTCATGTTTGTAAGCCTTGTCAAGGCATGGCAAGAAGTTTAAAATAATGTCAAGAAGTCTAGAATTATGTCAAGGGGTCTAATTCCTTGTTCAAGGCCAAATTGCTTTGTAAATCAGTTTTGAAGGCATTGTTATGCCTAAACAAGTTGTTGCAATCCAAAATGAGATAGTTACAGAGATAGTTCGGTGGTTTCAAACCTTCCATCGACCTTAACTATCTTGAAAACCAATTCAAATTATTTGACAGGCTTCTTAAAAGCTCTTCCCTATTCATTGTAAGCAGGAGAAGTCATGGAGAAGCACTGTTTGTGAAGAAATCAATAAGAAATAATAAGTTCTGCCTGAGTTTTGTTGTTTCCTCACTGTTACTGTACGTACCCCAACTGTGTATAGTCAAGTGGTGACTGTTGATTATGTTGGAATGGTATCTTGGTGAGTCACCTCCCAAATGCATATGTTTTGAGTTGTTGACACTTCTATATATTGTTATATTCCTCCTTTTTCTATAAGTGGTCTGGGAAACCCTTAACTAGGGTTCTGACAGTAATTTAAGATGTTTCTTTCATTCCACTAACTCATCAAACTCTATGATTAGTGGAATGAGTTCCTTGATGTCTATTTTAATGTCTTGTAAGAGTATTGTGGGCAGAGACCTGTTATTACCAAGATTTCATTAATGAAATTTAGCAAAACCATGTGCTAAGTGTATGCTAGAAGCAACAATAGTGTGAAGTTTGAGGACAGTCAGTTCTAACAACAAATGAATACTAAATCCTATGGTTTTGGAGGGTCCTTGACATGTTCAAGTAGTCCTGGAAGTTTCAAGCCTTCATCTAAGGGTACTTGCTTCACAAATTAGGCCTAATTGGGCTCTAAAACACTAGGAGGGGCTATTGGCTGAGACATCCCTTCCAAAAAAACCCAAACCCATTCTTGGATATGTGATAGGGGACCATATTGAGTATCTTTCAATTATATGAGATTTGTATTTGAAGGTCTGTGTCAAAATTTATCAGGGCTATTCTCTATTTTTAGGGCTACAAGCTATTTTTGGTGTTTGTGAAGGAAGTGTTGGTCCTGAGTGTGGTCTACCTTAATCAATGAATGGAATGGGTCCCCTAACACCCCAAATCAACTTTTCCATGATGGTCCATGAGTTCCTTTCTGTTGTTCCCACTTTTGTGTAAAGACCTTTGATTGTGGGCTTTTGGGGTGAATAGAACCTTGTCTTGTTTGTCCATCTTCTCCTATCCAATTTGCCTCTACATCATAGTGGTATCAGAGCCATAAAAGGTTCTATTGTTGGTGGTATAAGTCTTGGTATATGTCAGCAGAGGAGAGTGAAGGGGAGGCTAGAAATATGCCTCCAAAGGGGATGACCAACGAAGTGGTCAAAAAGTTCAAGGAGATGGAAGAAAAGATCAAAAGTGGAGTCAAGGAAGCACTCCAAGTAGAGTTGAAGGCATTGAGGATAGGGAAAAGGATAGATGAAGGTTTAGATGAACAGGAAGAGAAAGAGGAGGAATAAGAAGAGCAAGAAGAGGTAGAGGTACCGGTTGATCAAAGGCATTTCCTTGAAGCCATCAAGGCAATTGGCAAGGATTCTTCGGAGGCTCGGATGGAGATTCCCATGTTTAGTGGGAAGATGAATGCTGATGAAGTCATGGAGTGGATTGAGGCTCTAAACAACTACTTTGAATACAAAGAAGTTCCTGAAAGCAAGAGGGTTAAGTTTGCAAAAACTAAACTCAAAGGTGCTGCCCTTACATGGTGGAATTACACCCAAGGTGAGAGGGTAAAGAATGGAAAGAGTATGATCTCTTCATGGAGAAGAATGTTGGAGAGGATCAAGTCCCAATTCCTTCCATCAGACTATGAGGTGCAAATCTACAAGAAGATTCAAAATCTCAAGCAAAGAGATTTGGATGTGTCTAGTTTCACAAATACACTCTTCATTGTGGGTACATGGAGGATGAAAAAGCCAAAGTGGCAAGGTATCTAAATGGTTTGAGGTTTAATATCCAAGATGAAATTAGTTTATTAACCCCTAAAACTGTGGAGAAATGCTTTCAAGTAGCATTAAGTGCTGAAGAGAAGTTGAAGAGGAAAGGTGAGTAGTAAAATAGAGGAAGAGGTGGCAGAAATTTCAGAGGTAGGGATAGTTTTGGGGACATAAATCAGTCCCAAAGAAGCCAAGGGGAATCTAGTTCCCAAGAGAAAAGTAGAGAATCTAGTTCTAGAGGAGGCTTTTGAGGAAGAAAGCCTAATAGAAGAGGTAGATTTGGTGGACCAGGAAGAGGTCCTAATGTCTTCACAAGAAGGTGCTACAATTGCAACCAAGTGGGACATCCAGCCTTCAAGTGTCCTGAAAAACAAGCCTCAAGCTCTCATGGAGGAGAGAGAAGGAACCAATTGATCCAAGAGGAAGATTGCCAAAGTGTCAACCATGTTTAAGGTGCCTCAAACGCAAGAACCCCCTCAAAGGAAGACATTGTTCAGGGCAACATGCAAGGCCTATGGTAAGATTTGCAATGTAATTGTTGATTCAGGTTCAACTAAAAATTTGGTTTCCATTGAAATGGTAGACAAATTGAAATTGAAAAGACTTCCTCATGTTAGTCCTTATAAAGTATCATGGTTGAATAAAGGGCAACAAGTTTTGGTAGATGAACAATCATGGGTTGAATTTGAAATAGGAGAATATAAGGATAAGATTTTGTGTGATATAATTCCCATGGATGCTTGCCATTTACTATTTGGATGTCCATGGCAATATGATGTTCAATCACAATAAGATGGTAAAACTAATTCTTTCATCATAACTAAGAATGGTAGAAAGTATAGAATGGATCCATTGCCCGATGAGCATGTAGAGAAGAATGTTAGGTCAAGTGTCATGATTGTGAATGGTAAAGAGTTTTTAGATGCCCTTAAGGAGGAAGGAAACCAAGGGTATGCTCTAATTTTGAAGCCTAAAAACAATCCTAGTTTGCATGATCCTAGTAAGGAAGAAGTCCCTAATGAAGTGCAACAATTGCTAGAGAAGTATAAGGGGATTATGGTAGAAGAAATGCCTAATGAGTTGCCACCTATTAGGGACACAAGCCATCAAATTGACTTCATACCAGGATCTACTTTTCCAAACAAAGCAGCCTACAAGATGACACCTTCACAAAATGAAGAGATTGCCAAGCAAGTACAAGAATTGTTGGATAAGGGATTGGTGAGAAAGAGCCTTAGCCCATGTGCTGTCGCAATAGTCCTGGCCCCTAAAAAGGATGGTAAATGGAGGTTGTGCACGGATTCTAGTTAACAAGATTACCATAAGATATAGGTTCCCTATGCTAGGAATTGAGGACCTAATGGACTGTTTGGGAGGGGCTAGATACTTTTCTAAGATTGACCTTAAGAGTGGGTATCATCAAATTATGATCAAACAAGGGGATGAATGGAAGACAACATTCAAAATAAATGAAGGTCTTTATGAGTGGTTGGTGATGCCATTTGGTCTCTCTAATGCCCCAAGTACTTTTATGCGTCTCATGAATGAAGTGTTGAAGGATTTCATTGGCATATTTGTTGTGGTATATTTGGATGACATTCTTGTTTTCAGTAGGACTAAGGAGGAGCATTTGCAACATTTGGATCAGGTTTTGATGAAGTTGCATGATGAACAATTGATGATCAATATGGAATAGAGTGTCTTCATGAAGGAAGAACTCACCTATCTTGGTTTTGTGATTTCACAAGGTAGTTTGAAGATGGATCCAACAAAGGTAGAAGCCATTTTGTCACGGCCAACTCCAAAAATAGCAGGTGATGTGCAATGTTTTCATGGTTTGGCAACATTTTATAGGAAATTCATAAGGGGTTTTAGTCATATTTGTGCACCAATTTTGGATACCATCAAAGGGGGGCAGAAATGTAAGTTTTTGTGGACAAAGGCAACCAATGATTCTTTTGAAATTCTAAAACAAAAGGTAGCACAACAGCCCATACTTGTTTTTCCTGACTTTAACAAGTTGTTTGTGGTGGAATGTGATGCTAGTAACCTTTCTATAGGGGTTGTCCTAAGTCAAGAGGGCAGGCCTATTGCTTTCTTTAGTGAAAAATTGAATGATGCTAAGAGAAAGTACTCTACTTATGACTTGGAATTGTATTCAATGGTACAAGCTTTGAAAAAATGGAGGCACTATCTTTTGCCAAAAGAATTTATTGTTTATACTGACAACCATGCACTTAGTTTTCTCAATTCACAGGAGAAACACAATCATAAGCATATGAAATGGGTTGAGCAACTCCAAGCCTATACCTTTTCAATCAAACACAAGAAGGGCAGGCTAACAAAGTGGCAGATGCATTGAGTAGAAGGGTGTGTATGGTTCAAGAAATTCAGTTGCAAAGTGTAGGGGTTGATGCTCTCAAGCATATGTATCAGGATGATGAAGATTTCAAGGAGGTAGATGAAGTTTGTTCACAATTTTTAGATTCTTATAATTCTAATTTTTCCGAGTTTTTGTTGCAGCAAAGGTTGTTGTTCAAAGGTAGCCAACTATGTGTTCCTAAGTGTCCCATGAGGGAGAACATCATAAAGGAAAAATATTGTGGTGGACTAGGAGGTCACTTTGGGTTGGATAAAACATTGGATTAGGTGAAGAGGTTTTACTTTTGGCCTAAAATGCAATCAGATATCAGAAAATTTGTTGAATGTTGTAGTATTTGTCAAAGGGCAAAGGGTACTTCATCTAATGCTGGTCTATATCAGCCACTTCCTATTCCTAATAGGCCATGGGAAAGTATAAGCATGGATTTTGTATTGGGTCTTCCTAGGACTCAAAGTGGCTTTGATAGTATATTTGTTGTGGTGGATAGATTTACTAAGATGGCTCATTTCTTGCCATGTAAATGCACTAATGATGCTTCTCACATTGGTAGTTTGTTCTTCAAAGAAATTGTTAGAATCCATGGTATGCCTCTTAACATTGTGACTGATGGGGATCCAAAGTTTGTGGGCCATTTTTGGCGCACTTTGTGGAAGAAGTTGGGCACTCAATTGTCCTTTACTTCAGCCTATCACCCTCAGACTAATGGTCAAACTGAGGTGGTGAATAAGTCCTTCGGAAACCTTCTCAGGTGTCTTACCAAACAACATGGAGAGGCATGGGATATGATCATCCCTCAAGAAGAGTTTGCCTATAATGATTCCACCAATAGGAGCACAAAAAGGAGTCCATTTGAGATTGTTTATGGCATTCATCCAAGATGTATTCTTGAATTGAGAGATCTCCATGGATTGGAAAGGAAAAGTGCTCAAGGTGAAGACTTTTCATTGGCCATGAAGGATATCCATGATAATGTCAAAGAAACTTTTCAAAAGAATAATGACAAGTACAAGGAGAAAGCCAATGAAAGGAGAGATGTACAATACAAGGTTAGGGATTTGGTCATGGCTCATTTGAAGAAGGAAAGACTTCCTAAGGGGTAGCCAACCAAACTCCTCATGAAGAAGATAGGACCATGCCTGATTGTGCACAAGTTTGGGCCCAATGCCTATGAGATTGAACTTCCTCAAGGCTTGGCCATATCTCCTATCTTCAATGTTTTAGATTTGTTCCCTTTCAAAGGTGACTTTAATGCAGATTCAAAGGTAGATATGACAACAACAAGAGATGAAGATTGGGTTAAGGGTCTTCCACCCAATCAACCATTGAAGTTGGAATGCATTCTTAACACCAAGGTCTTGAAGAAGACTAGGAAGAAGATATACAAATAGTTCCTTGTCAAATGGAGTGGCTTGCCTATTGAATATGCCACTTGGATGAGTGAAGAAGACATTGTGAAGCATGGTGTCACAATTGTTGATCTACTTCCTCAAGAGACTTGAGTTCTCTTTCCACCCGAGGAGTATGGTGCAGGAGCACCAAGAAGACTAAAGTTTTGAACTCTCTTGTTTTAATGTTCATTTTGCTTTGTTGATTCAATAAGGTCCTAGAAGACCATTTATGATTGTAATAAGGACTAAGGACTATGTCCAAGTATCTATCCTCATCTTGTTGAGGCAGTCACATGTGTAAAGCCTTCTTAAGGCATATAGAGACAGTCTTCATGTTTCTAAGCCTTGTCAAGGCATGGCAAGAAGTTCAAAATGATGTCAAGAAGTCTAGAATGATGTCAAGGGGTCTAATGCCTTGTTTAAGGCCTAATTGCTTTGTAAATCTATTTTGAAGGCATTGTTATGCCTAAACAAGTCGCTGCAGTCCAAAATGAGACAGTTGCAGAGACAATTCGGTGGTTTCAAACCTTCCATCAACCTTAACTGTCTTGAAAATCAATTCAAACCATTTGGTAGGATTCTTAAAAGCTTTTCCCTAATCATTGTAAGTAGGAGAAGTCATGGAGAAGCACTGTTTGTGAAGAAATCAATAAGAAATAACAAGTTCTGCCTGAGTTTTGTTGTTTCCTCGTTGTTACTGTACGTATCCCTACTGTGTACGGTCAAGTGGTGATTATTGATTATGCTGGAATGGTATCTCGGTGAGTCACCTCCCAAATGCATATGTTTTGAGTTCTTGACACTTCTTTATATTGTTGTATTCCTCCTTTTTTTGTAAGTGGTCTGGGAAACCCTTAACTAGGGTTCTGATAGTAATATAAGATGTTTCTTTCATTCCACTGACTCATCAAACTCTACAATTAGTGGAATAAATTCTTTGATGTCTATTTTAATGTCTTGCAAGAGTATTGTGGGTAGAGACCTGTTATTACCAAGATTTCATTAATGAAACTTAGCAAAACCATGTGCTAAGTGTATGCTAGAAGCAACAGTAGTGTGAAGTTTGAGGACAGTCAGTTCTAACAACAAATGAATACTGAATCCTATGGTTTTGGAGGGCCCTTGACATGTTCAAGTAGCCCTGGAAGTTTCAAGCCTTCATCTAAGGGTACTTGCTTCACAAATTAGGCCTAATTGGGCTCTAAAACACTAGGAGGGGCTATTGGTTGAGACATCCCTTCCAAAACAACCCAAACCCATTCTTGGATATGTGATAGGGGACAATATTGGGTATCTTCCAATTGTCGGATATTTGTATTTAAAGGTCTATGTCAAAAGTTATCAGGGTTGTTCTCTGTTTTTATGGCTATAAGCCATTTTTGGTGTTTGTGAAGGAAGTGTTGGTCTTGAGTGTGGTTTGCCTTAATCAATGATTGGAATGGGTCCCCTAACACCCCAAATCAACTTTTCCATGATGGTCTATGAGTTCCTTTCTGTTATTCCCACTTTTGTGTAAAGACCTTTGATTTTGGGCTTTTGGGGTGAATAGAACCTTGTCTTGTTTGTCCTTCTTCTCTTATCCAATTTGCCTCTACATCACCTTTCAATTAAAAAAAATGGTTTTTGTCTCTTATTCTACAATTTTTTACATTTTTTTTAAAATCCATTTATTTTCAAAAAATCTTGAACTTTTGGTTTGCCAATTTTTTCCTCAAAATATTTTTGTTGTTATGTGTAGAACATTATAGATGGATCAACGTCAAAGGTTGACCACGGATCAATAACATGCATTTGATGAAAAAGTAGCCGATGAGAGAGACAAACAAATATCAATGTCCATGTAAAAACTATCTTGGTGGAAAGGTGAGAAAAAGAAGCCTGATTCTGTGACATATGATAAGATATGGGGATAGTGTTATAATCCCTTGGGATTACAATTATTATGAAGATATGATAGAATTGTAGAGTGTGAGAGATGAAGAGGCAACAAACATAGATGAAGTGGCACCAAATATAGATGAAGAGGAAGCAATGTTAGAAGAAGGGTTTGAAGTTGATAGACTATTGAATGAGGGTCTAGACGATGATTGGGCCAAGTTGATGGAGGATGCTTTAAAGCCTGTGTATGCTAATTGCAAGTTAAGTCGTTTGACAACAATCCTTCAAATTCTTAACTTGCAAGTGGTGCATGGTTGGAAAAATGAGAGTGTAGATCAGTTATTGGCATTATTAAGTTTGTTGTTACCAGCTGACTCCACATTGCAAACAAAATGAAATCAATGTAATAAGAAAATCACTAAGCTAGGCTTAGGGTATGAAAACATCCACACGTGAGAATAGTTGTGTATTATTTTGTAATAATCTTGCAAGTGAGAGTAAATGTTTGAAATGTCATGAACTAAGGTATAGACAAGGGTTGAAATTAGCTATGGTTCCTAGAAATGTTCTTCACCACTTTCCAATAATCCCACGATTACTCTGAATGTATAGGTGCAGAGACATTGCTAAACTTATGCAATGGCATGCCCAAAATAAGAGCACCGATGGAAAACAATGACATGTGCCTAATTCAAATATGTGGATGGAATTTGATAATAGATGGCCTAATTTTTCTCAAGATCCTTGTAATATAAGGTTGGGTTTGGGTCTAGATGGGGTGAACCCATTCTTAGATCAAATTACTAAATGGTCAACTTGGCCAGTGTTTTTAATGAATTATAACTTGCCTCGATGGTTAGCAACTAAACCATTTTTCTTAATGCTATCGTTGATTATACCAAGAAAGAAAAGTGTGACTTTAGATACAATCGATGCTTATCTAGAGCCATTATATGATGAGCTAATGGAATTGTGGAAAGGAATTGAAGCAGTTCAATCTTTAAGGGATGGTCATTCAATCAAATTCACTTTAAGAGCTTCCTTATTGGTAGTCATTAAATTTCCATAGTCCATGGTGTTGAATTGATAATGCTTTTAGATTTGACTATGTTTGATTATTTTTCCTCAACATTTTGAATCACACACAGTGATCCATAATCAAGAGAAAGTGAGCAAGAGAAGAGAAAACATAAATGACAATTTGCATACTCAATACCACTTAAAAAGAGGGAGGGAGTGATGTGATGTGGAAACCAAGAATTCCCAAGGGAGAAGGAAAGCTACCAATCAGACTAAGTGGAATAAAGTACAAAAAGGAAAGGAGGAAACTAAAGCACACTTAAGACAAGAAACAAGAAACAAGAAGAAAAAGGCCAATTAGGACAAAGAGAAAAAAATAGAATATAAAAACAAAGTCAAAAAAAGATGAATATAGAGAAGAGAGAAACTAACAACTATTTTTCTATCTACCTAAATAACAATAAAAATTATGAGAGTAAAGAGAAACAAGATAACATATAAACAATATACAAATGTGGTGAAAAAAATGAAGAGCAGTAAAGAAGGCATAAGGATGACACAATAAAAGGGGAAATTAAAATTAAGCCCTGTTAAAAACAAAAGCAGGATTAATCAACATAAGAACTATATGTGTGTGTGTGTGTGTGTATAATGTATTTTATAAATAAGGAAGACATATATATATATATATATATATATATATATATATATATATATATATATATATATATATATATATATATAGAACAAATAGATAACATAAAAACATTGGAAACATAAGAAACACAAGTGAAATGGAAAATTCAAGGAATGCAAGAAACAAAAACAAAACACATAGAAAGAAATCTTAAGGACAGAAATGAGCGATAAAATAAACAACAAAGTAAAAAATTATAACAAATATGTATATATATAAACTATTGAAAATACAAATATGACAATTGAATGTAGTATATGTAGATAATAAATAAACTAACTATAACTAAGAACATAGAAAACACTGTAGTAAGAAGAAACTAATAAGATAACAACCACAAGAATAGGCGACCAAGCTCTATTATAAACCAAGGATATAAAAACACCAAAAACAAATAAATAAATTATATACATATATATATATATAGAGAGAGAGAGAGAGAGAGAGAGAGAGAGAGAGAGAGCGCTAACTATCTATATGCAGATATATATAGATAGTTAGCTCTGTGTGTGTGTGTGTGTGTGTGTATATATATATATATATATATATATATATATATATATATATATATATATATATATATATATATATATATAAGCAATCTAATATATGGGAAACATATCCATACAAACAAAAAAGGCAAACATAAACATACATACATCCATGAACATACATACATACTATTTTATATGGAAAGGGGGATTTTGGTGGTTGTTTTTATGGGGCTTTTAGTTTGATTCCTCCTTTACATAAAACATTCCAAGGGCTTTTCAACTGAGTTTTTCTCCTATCGAGAGGAGAGTCATCTATCAGATTAGGTTGCGACTTGGTTTTTTGCTGGGAAATTTAGAAGTTATTACACAATGTCTCCGATTAATGCTCCTGTGCTCTTGAAACCCTAATTTAAGCAAAACAATAAGTAAATTTGCAAATTATGACAAATGCTACTAGAATTAGGCAAAGGGTAGAGAACCTTAACTCACTATTTTTCACAGTCCAGAGAACTGAAACGTCGGGGACAATGTGCTACTTTTTCTATAGGATCCCAATCTCCTTCCAACACTGATTTCTTCTATATCTTTGGTTTTTAGAAAATCTGATGCAAGGGCCAATGTTGATGGTGCCCTAGTCCACCAAGGGATCTTCTACGAGATGTCGGAAGGTCTAAAAACCCTGATTATCACTATTCAGTCTGTTTTTATGGCTTCAGATGCAGAGGACAATGTTGATGGCACCCTAGTCTAAGCAAGCTCCTCCTTTGGGATTCAAAATCTCCACATTGTCCTCCTGCTCCCTACAACTCCGCTTCTTCCACT
Organism: Cunninghamia lanceolata; assembly: GCA_027924645.1. Taxonomy (NCBI): domain Eukaryota; kingdom Viridiplantae; phylum Streptophyta; class Pinopsida; order Cupressales; family Cupressaceae; genus Cunninghamia; species Cunninghamia lanceolata. The sequence continues at coordinate 6,604,775 of BSBN01000379.1, forward strand.
TTCGCAACCTGTAACCTGCAATCACAAAAATTGTGGGAGAGGGTTGTGGTGTTTAGAGGCTTGCCTTAGTCAAGCCCTAGAGAGAGATTCAAATCTTCTAAACATTGTTCTCAGAGAGAGTGCATATCCTTGTGGTATAGAGGCAAAAATTAAAATGATAATGATGATAAAACACAATAGATGTCACCTTGATGATGAAAATCTCATGGCAGGAAGATGCTCTTCAATGCCATGAGGAGAAGATGTAATCCAAACTACAAAAACAAACACAATAACAATGCTATGCTCTACAACACAATGATAATCACAAGTATACCAATAGCTCAAAATCATGAAAACCTTCTAATGATATTCTCTAGTTATCTTCTTCTAGTTTACAAATGATAACCTAAACATGCTTATATGTGCAACTACTAAGATTTCTGCCAAGAATTTCGTAATTCAAATTTATGATGTCGGCCTGGAAACTAATGGTGACAAACCTGACATTTGAATCTAGGGTACACCCAAAATAGGGCTAGACTAGGGTACTAGTGCCCTTGTCCACCCTTGTCTTTGTTCAAGGATCATCAACTTAGCACCCCCTAGGTCCTATTTGTCACAAGACCCAAGGGTTTTCTCATCGGTATTTTGAATTATCATGCAAGATGTACTAAATGCAATCTAAAGACCTAAGAGCTAAACCTTAATAGGAAAAAGCCCCCAATGGTGTATTTTTCCAACATAACACATACATACATACACACACACATACATACATACATACATCTACATATACATATACACATACATATATATATATATATACATATACATATACATATACATATACATATACATATACATATACATAGATAGATAGATAGATAGATAGATAGATAGATAGATAGATACATACATATATATAACACAAAATTAAACAAGAATATATAAATAAGGAACAAAAGATCAAAACAACCAAGAGGACGGAGGTGGAAGGCCTAGCTAGGGGAGAAAACAAGTGAACGGGAAAGAGTTTTTTTTTTTTTTTTTTTGTGTGTGTGTGTGTGTGTGTGTCAAGGTGGGAAAAGAGGAGGAAATAAAGAGAGTAAGAAAGGAAAGAGGGGGGGGGGAGGGGGGTACAATGCCTAAGGAGGAAAGTGAAAGAGGGACTGGAAGAGGGACCAAGTGTAGGGAACTAAGGACTAGGAACTAGAGAAGTGACCCTAAGAGGAAAGGGAAGGGGGAGAAGAGTGGAAAGACTAAATAAGAATGGAAAGAGGAAGAGCTTGAGTTTGAGGCCAAGGATGAGAGGGGGAGGATAAGAGGGGAGGAAGGGCAAGAAAATAACGACTAAGAGTGAAGTTGATCATGACGGGGAAGAGAGTGATTTCTGAGGTAGGTGAGCAAAGGTTGCCAAGAAAAACTAAGACTCCATCCCTCATCTCCATTAAGGTTAGAGGGGCGATTGTTAATTTCTATAGCCTCTTTCAGTTTCCACTTGAAGAAGCTATCTTCCTTGACTAAAATTTGTGTGTCTTCAAAGCAAATGTGGTGTTTGCTTTTGGAGGGGTGCTTAGCTAAGGCTGAATTTTGATTTCATTTGTGTTTGATGTCTGTACCATGTTCTTTAATCCTAGTGCTAAAAGAGTGACCCGTCTCCCCAATGTAGGGAGTGCCACATGAAAAAACAACCTTGTAGATTCTTGAGTTAAGGAAAAAGTCTTTAGGGTCTCTGGGAGATGGGATATGGTTCCTAAGAGTAGAGATGGGTTTGAAGGCACAATGGATGCCTTTCTTAAGAAGAATCTTAGAAATTTTGTTGGAGATCCCTTCAATGTAGGGGATACTGGTCATAGGGGGGTTGGAGGTTGAGACTTAATAGAGGTGGAGTAGAAGTGATATTTGGATTTCTTGAAAGCTCTATTGATGATTTTGCTTTTGAAACCATTGAATTTGAAAACTTTGGAGAGGTGGGTGAGTTTAAGGTCTACGTTATCCTCATCGCAGATGTAAAAATCCCTAGTAGCCAAATTTTTAAGGATACTAGATTTTTGGGAAGGGTGGTGATGAGAAGAGGCATGCAAGTACAAATCTATGTGGATGGAATTCTTGAAAACTTTCTAGCCTAAGGAACTATCAGGCTTTTTTTAAGAGAAAAATATTGAGAAAAGGGAGTTGGTTATTAGTCTCCAACTTTTTGGTGAAGGTGATGCTTTGGGTTAAGCTATTAAGGTGCAACTGGAAGTCTTCAAGTTTCACGAGACCATGGGTCCAACAAATTTTGGTGTCATCGACATAATGTTTCCACCACTTTGGTTTGAGGGGAAATGAGTTGAGGGCAATCTCTTCAAAATGTTCCAAATAGAGATTAGCCACGATAGGGGAAAGAGGGGATCCCATTACAACTCTGTCTAATTGTTCGTAGACTACTCCTTAGAATGTAAAGAAGGTGGATCTAAGGCATAACTCTACCAAGGAGGTGATTTCATCATTAGTCTTATATCTAATTACCTCAATAGAATCTCGGATAGGAACCTTGGTGAAGAGGAAAACAACATCAAAGATGACTAAAGGGTCATTCTCTTCAATCTTTTTTTCTTTAGTGAATTTAACAAAGTGGGAAGAATTTTTATGGAGGAATTGGATGTGACAACGAGAGGGGTTAATAGCTTGGAAAGGTGGGCCACAAGCTTATAGGTTGGGGAGCTAATGGTGTCAGCAATGGGTTGAAGGGCAATGCCAACTTTGTGAATTTTGGGAACACCATAAATATAGGGGGGTAACTTCTTTGGTAGGAAGGAGCCTCTTTTTGGTATCAACATCAAAGGAAGAATGAGAAATGACACTTTTCACTTTGTTAAAAATTTGGGAGACAGGGTTGCGGGGTAGGATTTTATAGCTATCATTGTTGAAAAGTAAATCTCTCATCTTAGATATGTAGTCATGCCTACTCATGATGACTGTGGCATTATCTTTGTCTACTTTGACAATGATGAGGTCATGGGTGCTCGTTAAGTTTTTGAATGCACACAACTCAACTTTGGGGACCTTGCATTTAGGTGGTTTGGCATGTCAAAGAGTGACAACACAATCTTGTCTAACTTCCTCAATAATATCCTTAGGAAGAGCACGAATGGCATTCTCAATATCAATAAGAAAGTTAGAAACAAGAATAGAGTGAGGAGAAATAGTAAAGCCAAGGCCTCTTTTTTAAAAGTTTAAAGTTAGAGAGTCTAAAGGCACATTGGATAGGTTAACTACCAATTTATTTTCCCAATCATAGGTGAAATTGTGGGTAAGGTGAGGTCTTGGGCATGAGGAAAGAGAAGTGGAGGGTTTGGAAGCTTTAGGGGGATGTGGAGAATCACTAGGGATGGAATACATGGTAGAGGAATGGTTAAAATTCAAACCTGGGGGTTGGATGATAATGTTGACAGTTGGAGGAGAATGTTCAGTCATTGAACAGAGGACAAACTTGTCAGAAGAAAAATCTAAGGTGGGTAGCGAAGAGATGGGCATGGCTCGAGGAGGGATAGGATGACATGAAGATATCAAATGATGCAAGAACCGCTAGATCAAAAGTTATGACATCTGGAAGTCCCGAAGGTTCCTGCATCATCAAATCATCATAAATACTAACAAATAGTGGGAAGAAGAACATTTGGCAATGGGATGAGAGGTGCACATACCTAGAGAAGCGTGAAGAGTGCCATTGATTGGATTGAGATACTAGTATTAGCCGTCGATGAGGTCTCTGGAATGAGGACTGAGTCCATGGACACAAGAGAAGGATCAACTGACGACTGGAGCTCCATGATGCTGCTAGCTAGATCAAAGAATGTCAAGGGTTGGAATGAAGTAGAGTTGATGATGGCTAAGATTTGACAATGGTTGATAGACAAAGATCCTGGTGAGAAGAGAGCAGTGAAAGGGCCGAGTGGTCGCTGAGATTTGATAAAAGATGGAGAGTTCACTAGTGTAGGAAAGCTTGAATGAGGGGGCTACAACTCACAAGTGGTGAGGAAGGAAACAGTGCCAATAGGTGCGGGGTAGGACAATAAGTGAAAGCATGGGTTGCTAGTTTAGAATGAGGCAGTCTAGGTAGGCCTGATTCAAGTGTGGTTGGGTCTGAGCTGAGGGAGTTGCTATGCTAGGATTGAGTTTTATTGGCTATGGAAGAATGTATCAGAGGGGAATGCCTCAACAATTATGGTGAGAGCTATCTGATATTCCTATTTAGTGGTGGAGGGTTAGAGCGGGTCATCTGTTGCCTCAAAAAAGGAACACTTCAGTTGACAAGACCAAAAAATTTCTTCTTCTATCATATCTCACAAATGTCTTTGTGGCTTGAAGCTCAGGCTTGAGAGGAGTAGTCTAAGAGTATCCATAAATCTGGACGTAGAGACTTAGCCAATTCAAGATGCAAATAGAAAAGCCTGGAGGACAATAGATTGATTGTCAACCTGGTAGATTTGATGACTTATCTGAGTAGTGAGAGACCATCCCAATTGAAGATATGCTTTGTGTTATTGCTCCAGAGATGGTGGTAGATCTTGATGAAAGAAGGAATCACATCATAGTCCCAACATCTTTTAAGGAATGCTAAGTCTGTAAATTTCTTGGCTAGCTTGATTCTCTGCTTCTCTAGTTATTTAGATTCAAAGCATAATTCCCCCCCATGAAGGGTGAAAATGATAGTCATTAATTTTCCATAGTCCATGATGTTGAATTGATAATTCTTCTAGATTTGACTGTGTTTGATTATTTTTCCTCAATGTTTCAAATCACACACAATGATCCATCATCAAGAGAAAGTTAGCAAGACAAGAGAAAACATAAATGACAATTTGTAGACTCAACACTACTTAAAAAGAGGATGGGAGTGTTGTGATACAGAAAATAAGAAATCTCAAGGGAGAAGGCAAGCTACCTATCAGACTAAGTGGAATAAAGGACAAAAAGAAAAGGAGGAAACTTTAGCATAGTTAAGACAAGAAACAAGAAAAAAGAAGAAAAAGGCCAATTAGGACAAAAGGAAAAAACACAGTATCAGAACAAAGTCAAAAAAAGATGAATATAGAGAAGAGAGAAACTAAAAACTATTTTCCTATCCTTCCCTATCTATGGTATCCAATTGTTTCCTTGTTGGACCTTTTTTTGTCTTGGAGTATATATATGTATTTATGTATGTTCATGGATGTATGTATGTTTATGTTTGCCTTTGTTGTTTGTATGTATGCATATATTTCCTATATATATATATATACACACACACACACATATATATATATACATACATATACATACATACATACATATATACATACATACATACATACATACATACATACATACATATATAGTTAGTGCGCTCTCTCTTTATATATATATATATAATTTATTTGTTTTTGGTGTTTTTATTTCCTTGGTTTATAATAGAGCTTGGTTGCCTATTCTTGTGGTTGTTATCTTATTGTTTTCTTCTTACTACAGTGTTTTCTATGTTCTTAGTTATAGTTCGTTTATTTATTATCTACCTATACTACACTCAATTGTCATATTTGTGTTATCAATAGTTTATGTATATATATATATATACACATATATATATATATACATATCTATATATGTATACATATCTATATATGTATATATATATGTATATATGTATACATATATGTATATGTATATGTATATGTATATGTATATGTATATGTATATATATACATATATATATGTATGTATATATATGTATGTATATATATGTATGTATATAGATATATATATACACATACATATATATACATATATATATACATACATATATATATACATAAATATCTATATATATATATATATGTTAAAAATTTTTACTTTGTTGTTTATTTTATCACTCATCTCTGTCCTTAACCTTTCTTTGCATGTGTTTTGTTTTTGTTTCTTGCGTTCCTTCAATTTTCCATTTCACTTATGTTTCTAATGTTTTAATGTTATCTATTTGTATATATCTGTGTGTGTGTGTGTGTGTGTGTGTGTGTGTAATAATTCTTATGTTGATTAATTTTGGCTTTGTTTTTAACCTGGCTTAATTTTAATTTTCCCTTTTTTTGTGTCATATTTTTGTCTTCTTTATTCTTCTTTGTTTTTTTCGTCACATTTGTATTTTGTTTATATGTTATCTTGTTGCTCTTTACTCTCATAATTTTTATTGTTATTTAGGTAGACAGAAAAATAGTTTTTAGTTTATCTCTTCTCTATATTTGTCTTTTTTTTACTTTGTTCTCATACTGTGTTTTTTCCCCTTTGTCCTAATTGGCCTTTTTCTTCTTGTTTCTATTTTCTTGTCTTAAGTGTGCTTAAGTTGCCTCCTTTCTTTTTTGTCCTTTATTCCACTTAGTCTAATGGGTAGCTTGCCTTCTCCCATGAGAATTTTTCGTTTCTGCATCACATCACTCCCTCCTCTTTTTTAAGTGGTCTTGAGTCTGCAAATTGTCATTTATGTTTTCTCTTATCTTGCTCACTTTCTCCTGATGATCGATCACCATGTGTGATTCAAAACGTTTAGGAAAATAATCAAACATAGTAAAATCCAGAAGCATTATCAATTCAACGTCATGGACTATGGAAAAATAATGACTATCATTTTCACCTGATGTAGTCAAGGTAGGAGGGTCCGGTGAGGGACTGTCCAACCTTGCATCCTTAATCCATTAACACCATGATCATATAGATATGCAATGGAAGCTAAATGTTATACAATAGAAGATAAAGATATTCATGAACACATAACACAAGATATATCCTGGGAAAACCCTAACAGGGAAAAACCCAGCCTTCAAAGCTCATTCTTCATATATTATACTTCAAATCTAATTACACATGCCTCAAGGAGTTTACAGATGCTAGGCCATAGCCCAGGGATTACAAAAGATTCCTACAACAATATTCTTTCATGATTTCTTTCTTCTACAACTCAATTCTCTGCTCTGCAACTCATTCTGCTTCATGCTCTACCTTCTACTATGTTCTGCCACTCTTCCGGATCAAAACAACTTAAGATATCACTTCATATATTTGTGCTATCAATCACCTACTTAGAAACAATCCTTTATCTCTTATTTATATCATCCACAAGCTTTCAAATCATTATCAGGTCAGCCTAATTGTGGCGGTTAGCTTGTGTAACGTGTACATAAAATAGGTTAGGCCTAAACATAAGGCAGTGCTCCCCAAATGCATAGAACTTAATGCGGACCTCACTGAAGGTTGGTCAGGCCCTTAAACTTCATTGACCAATTATTCTTTTCATTTCGTAAGTCACAGGATTGATCCGCAAGCCAATTCAACCTTACTGAACACAATCATCTCTATTATGTTAGAATAATCAATCTTCAAACAATGATAACTTCCCAGAATTAAAGACAAACAGTCTAAATTCTTGATATGTTGTAACTTCCTATGTCCAAATGCTAAGTCTATATTTGTAGCCTCTCATTCTTGAAATCTAGAATTCTCCAAGGTTATTCTGTCTGAACACTCAAGTTATTGTCCACTGTCTCAATATTTTGAGTTCTTCTGGATGCTTCTACATTAGACTTCTGGATGCTTCTGCATCAGACTCTTAGGGTTATTTGAGAAGTGAGCCCCTTCACTTAGGTCTGTATTAAGTTGGATTCAAGGTTAGGTGATCTATTCTTTGACTACTTGCAACTGCCTCAAGGTTAGCGGTCTGTTCAAGTCCACCCTACAAAACTGCCTCTAGTTCTTCTAGAATCGGTGTCTACCTGTAAGCCTTGGACTTCCTCAATGATCGTCATTATGAGCAAGCCTTCTCCACAAGTTTCCTCCAAATCAAAGTCTGTTTCAATCAATTACATCCTTCAGAACAATCGAGTCAATATATGTTCTCATTTTTTTTCTGTAACACTATCTAATCTCTAGTTTTTAACACAATTTTCTCTGTATTCATCCAAAATCTTACAACTTCCACTTTTCTTATACTTCTTATGTACTTCACTTTATTTCCCTCATCATAATCACTTCAATTTGATACACAATTCTTCTCATCCGGTCTGAACTCTTTTCTCTGCTATGCTTTACACGTGTTCACACAAACTTTGCATTGCTTTCTTAGATGATTTTACACAAACTTTCTCTTGCACTGCTTTCTAAATTCTATAACACAAATCTCCTTAAGATCAATGCTTCTCCTTCTTCAAGTGTCTCTATTGCACTCAATGATTCAAAAGGTTCTTCTTCCTCTTTTGCATAAACTATCTCTGCATCATTTTCTTCCGGTTCCTCTATCAAACTTAGTGATTCAATTAGCGCTTCTTCTTCTACACAAATCATCTCTAAATTATTTATTGCTTCTCCTTTATTAACTTCTTTGATTACAAGTTTTTGATGACTTTCTTTTCTTGATTCTTTTCTCCTCCAAACTTGAAAATAGGTTCTTCCAAATGGTCTTCTATCAAATCCTCTTACATCTCTTCTGTATCCTTTATTGTGATAAGAATTAGGACTCCTGTCACTTCTCCCTCTATAGTTTGAATTGCTTTCCTTATTCTGCTCCACATATGGTCTTCTTTCTTTGCATCCTGATCCAACATATGAACACTTCAGTCTATATCTCCCTTTGAACATACCAGTAACATTTATCCATTCTTGTCCATCAATCCATCCATAGTTCTTCTATATACAATTTGCCATAGATCTTCTCCACCTCATTTTATCCCAACACATCCTTTTAGAATGGTTCTTCAATCCACATAACTTACAAGGGTGTATACCCCAACAAGATTCCTCTTCATGTCCATTCCTATTACAGTGTAAACAATACATACATTTTCTTCTTTGATTTGATTTAAAGTTTGCCATAACCTCCTTAGCTCTCTCATATCCAATCCCTTCACTTCTTGATCTGATCACTGGTTCAATAGGTTCTATAATTCCTTGTTGTTGCATTCCCAATCCTTGTCCTTCATATCCCATTCTTTGTATAATTTTGAAACCAATACCATCACCAACAATTGTAGGTCTAGTTACATTGTCATCTTCAATCTCATAAAATTTTGCATTATCATACAAATCATTAGTATCACAAGAAACATCACAAAGTTTAGGCTTAGATCTCAGACTTTCATTTTCTTTTTCTACATTCTACAAGTGACTGCTCCAACTTCTCCATCTGCGCCTTCAATTCAGATATTTCATTCTTATGCAAGTTGTTCTCCTTCTTCAATCTTTCCAAACTGGCTTCGAGATCTCTATTCCTTTGTTCAACCTTATAAAACAACTTAAATCCTTGCTCTAATTCTACAAATTTCTTTTCAACATCCTCAAACAATTTCAACTCTGCTTCTAGGTCTTCATTTCTTCTCTTCACATCTTTTAGTTCCACTTCAAGGGATTCAAACTTGTCTCCTCCAAGATCTTTTATCTTCTCTAACAATTCTAAATTACACTTCTTGACTTAGCACAATTCTTCTTTCAAAATGTCCTTTTCGCACATTAGGGTTTCATTTTCTTTCTTTATCTTCTTTCCAACTTTCCCCATTGCAACAAGTTAGACAAAGAAAACTAAAAACAAAAGCTCACCTAGATCTTTCTTTCCTTGATCTTTCTTCTCAATGATTCTTCTGCAGTCTAGGGTTTTGCACTTCATCCAACAGATTCACAACCAACCTGACAGATTCAAACCAATCTAGCAAATTTGAAACCAGCTCTGATACCACTTGATGCAATCAAGGTAGGAGGGTCCGATGAGGGATTGTCCAACCTTGCAGACTTAATCCATTAATACCATGATCATATAGATATGCAATGGAAGCTAAATCTTAAACAACAGAAGATAAAGATATTCATGAGCACATAACATAAGATATACGCGAAAACCCTAACAGGGAAAAACCTAGCCTACAAAGCTCATTCTTCATATATTATACTTCAAATTGAATTACACATGCCTCAAGGAGTTTACAAATGCTAGGCCATAGCCCACGGATTACAAAAGATTCATACAACAATATGCTTTCATGATTTCTTTCTTCTACAATGCAATTCTCTACTCTGCAACTCATTATGCTTCTTGCTCTACCTTCTACTCCATTCTACCACTCTTCTAGATCAAAACAACTTAAGATCTTGCTTCATATCTTCATGCTATCAATCCCTTGCTTAGAAAAAATCCTTTATCTCTTATTTATATCATCGGTAAGATTTCAAATCATTATTAGATCAGCCTAATTGCAACAATTAGCTTGTGTAACGTGTACATAAAATAGGTTGGGCCTAAACATAAGGCACTACTCCCCAAATGCATAGAACTTCATGTAGAACTCACTAAAGGTTAGTCAGACCCTTAAACTTCATTGACCAAATCTTTTTTTCGCTCCACAAGTCATAGGATTGATCCACAAGCTGATTCAACCTTACTGAACACAGTCAGCTCTGTTCCGTCAGAATAGTCAATCTTCAAACAATGATAACTTCTTGGAATTAAAGCCAAATGGTCTAAATTCTTGATATGTTGTAACTTACTATGTCTAGATGCTAAGTCTAGATCCATAGCCTCTCATTCTCAAAATCTAGAATTGTCCAAGGTCACTCTCTCTGCACACTCAAGTTACTGTCCATTGTCTCAGTATTCTAAGTTCTTTCGAATGCTTCTGCATCAGACTTCCAGATGCTCCTACATCATCACCCTTCATGGGAGGGAATTATGCTTCGAATCTAAACAACTAGCAAAGTTGAGAATCAAGCTAGAAAAGAAATTTGCAGACTTAGCATTCCTTAAAGGATGTCGGGACTATGATGTGATTCCTTCTTTCATCAAGATCTGCCACCATCTCTAGAGAAATAACATGAAGCATATCTTCCATCAGACTAGGCTCTCACTCCTCAGATCAGTCATCAAATTTTCCATGTTTACAATCAATCTACTGTCCTCCAGTCCTTTGTATTTGCACCTTGAATTGGCTAACTCTCTACGTCTAGATTTATGGATACTCTTAAACTAATCCTCTCAGGCGAGAGCTTCAAGCCACAAAGACATTTGTGAGAGAAGACAGAAGAATTTTTTTTATCTTGTCAACCAAAGTGTTCCTTTTTTCAAGAAATAGATGGCCCGCTTAAGCCTCCACCACTAAATCATTCTATCAGATAGCTATCACCATAGACGTTGAGGCATTCCCCTATGATATAGTCTTCCATAGCCAATAAAAATCTATCCCAGCATAGTGACTCCCTTGGCTTAGACCCAACTGCACCTAAATTAGGCCTCTGAAGACCACCTCATTCTAAAGCAGCAACCTGTGCTTTTACCTATTCTCCTACCCTGCACCTGTTGCCACTGTTTCCCTCCTCACCTCTTGTGAGCTGCAAATGCCCTCATTTGAGGTTTCCTACACCAGCAACCTCTCCATCTGTTATCAAATCTCAACAACCAATCGATCCTTTCACTTCTTGCTTCTCACTGGGATCTTTGTCTACCAACCATTGCCAAAGCTTAGCCACCATCAACTCTGCTACATTCCAATCCTTAATATCATCTGATCCAGCTAGCATCATCATGGAGCTACAGTCGCTGGTTGATCCTTCTCTTTTGTCCATGGAGCTTGATCCTCATCCCAGAGACCTCATTGATGGCCAACACCAGCATCTCAATCATGTCAATGGCCCTCTTCACGCTTCTCTAGGTATGCACGCTTCTCATCCTATTTCCAAATGTTCTTCTTCCCACTATTTGTCTAGCATTTATGATGATTTGATCTTGATGTAGGAACCTCCGAGTCAAATGTTATGACCTCTAGAAGTTCCTGAGATCATAACTTTTGACCTAGAGGTTCCTACATCAGATCTCTTCGTGTCATCCTATCCCTCCTTGAGCCACTCCCAGCTCTTCACTGCCCACCTCAAATTTTTCTTCTAACAAGTTTGTCCTCTGTTCGGTGACTGAACATTCTCCTCCAACTATCAACATTCTCAGCCACCCGCCAACCTTCATCCTTCACAGTAATTTTTCTTCTCCTATCTATTTTAGCCCCTAGGTTTGACTTTTAACCCTTTGTCTGCCACATGTTCCATCCCTTGTGATTCTTTGCATCCCCCTAAACCTTCCAAACCCTCTACTTCTCTTTCCTTGCACTCAAGACCTCACCTTACCCACAACTTCATCCATGATTGGGAAAATAAATTGGTAGTTAACCTGTCCAATGTGCCTTTAGACTCTAACTTTCAACTTTTTAAAATGAGGCCTTGGCTTTGCTATTTCTCCTCACTCCATTCCTATTTTTGACTTTCTTATTAATATTGAGAATGATATTCGTTCTCTTCCTAAGGATATTGCTGAGGAAGTTAGACAAGATTATGGTATCACTCTCTGACATGCCAAACCTCCTAAATGCAACATCCCCAAAGATGAGTTGTGTGCCTTCATAAACTTAACAAGAACCCATGATCTCATCATTGTCAAAGTAGACAAAGGTAATGCCACTATCATCATGAGTAGACATGACTATATATCGAAGATGAGATATTTGCTTTCCAACAATGATAGCTACAAAATCCTACCCTGCAACCTCGTATCCCAAATTTTTAACAAAGTAAAAAGAGCCATTTCTAATTCATCGTTTGATGTTGATACCAAAAAGTGGCTCCTTCCTACCAAAGAAGTTACCCCCCATATTTATGGCGTTCCCAAAATTCACAAAGTTGGCATTCCCCTTCAACCCATTGTTGACACCATTGACTCCCCGACCTATAAGCTTGCGGCCCACCTTGCCAAGCTATTAGCCCCTCTCATTGGCACATCTAGTTCCTCCATAAAAAAATTCTTCCCACTTTGTCAAGAATTCATTAAAGATAAAAATATTGAAGAGAATAAGCTTTTAGTCATCTTTGACATTGTTTCCCTCTTCACCAAGGTGACTATCCTAGATTCTATTGAGCTAATTAGATGTAAGACTAATGATAAAATTGCCTCCTTTGTAGAGTTATGCCTTAGATCCACCTTCTTTACATTCTAATGAGTAGTCTACGAACAATTATATGGAGTTGCCATGGGATCCCCTCTTTCCCCTATCATGGCTAATCTCTACATGGAACATTTTGAAGAGATTGCCCTCAACTCGTTTCCCCTCAAACCAAAGTGGTAGAAATATTATGTCGATGACACCAACATTTGTTGGCCCCATGGTCTCAAGAAACTTCAAGACTTCCACTTGCACCTTAATAGCTTAACCCAAAGCATCACCTTCACCAAAGAGTTGGAGACTAATAACCAACTCCCTTTTCTTGATATTTTTCTCTTAAAAATGCCTGATGGTTCCTTAGGCTAGAAAGTTTTCAAGAAAGCCACCCACACAGATTTGTACCTCCATGCCTCTTCTCATTACCATCCTTCCCAAAAATCCTGTGTCCTTAAAAATATGGTTACTAGGTCTTTTCGCATTTGTGATGAGGATAACTTACCTTGAACTCATCCACCTCTTCAAAGTCTTCAAATTGAATGGTTTCAAAAGAAAAATCATCAATAGATCTTTCAAGTAAGCCAAATCTTACTTCTACTCCACTCCTATTAAGTCTCAGCCTCTAACCTCCTATGACCAATATCCCCTACATTGAAGGGATCTCCAGCAATTTTTTTAAGATTCTTCTTAAGAAAGGCATCCACTGTGCCTTCAAACCCATCTCTACTCTCAGGAACTATATCCCATCTCCCAAAGACCCTAAAGACCATTTCCTTAACTCAGGAGTCTACAAGGTGGTTTGTTCATGTGGCACTCCCTACATTGGGGATATAGGTTACTCTTTTAGCACTACGATTAAAGAACATAGTGCCAACATCAAACACGAATGAACTCATAAGTCAGCCTTGGACGAGCACTCCTCCAAAACCAAACACCACATTTTCTTGGAAGACACACAAATTTTAGTCAAGGAAGATAACTTCTTCAAGCGGAAATTGAAAGAGGCTATAGAAATTGGCAATCACCCTTGTAACCTTAATTGAGATGAGGGATGGAGTCTTAGTTTTTCTTAGAAACATTTGCTCACCCACCTCAAAAATCACTCTTCCCCATCATGATCTCCTTCACTCTTAGTCGTTCTTTTCTTCTCCTTCCTCCCCTCTTATCCTCCCCCTCTCATCCTTGGCCTCAACCTCAGGCTCTTCCTCTTTCCCTTCTTATTCAGTCTTTCTACTCTTCTCCCGCCTTCTATCTAGGTATTTTTTCTCCCCCTTCCCTTTCCTCTTAGGGTCACTTCTCTAGTTCCTAGTCCTTAGTCCCCTACGCTTGTTCACTCTTCCAATCCCTCTTTCACTTACCTCCTTAGGTGTTGCTCCCCGCTCCCCTCCTCTTTCCTTTCTTACTCTCCTTCTTTCCTCCTATTTTCACACCTTGACACACACACAAAAAAAAAACTCGGGATCCTATTTACTTGTTTGCTCCCCTAGCTAGGCCTTCCACCTCTATCCTCTTGTTTTTTTTTATCTCTTGTTCCTTCTTTAAATATTCTTGTTTAATTTTGTGTTTATTTAATCATTTTCTTTCTATGGTATCTAATTGTTTGCTTGTTGCACCTTTTGTTGTCTTGGAATATATATATATATATATATATATATATATATATATATATATATATATATATATATATATATATATATATATATATATATATATGCATGTATGCATGTATGTATGTATGTATTTACCTTTTTTGTATGTATGTATGCATATGTTTCCCATATATTAGATTGTTTCTATATATATATAAACAATCTAATATATGGGAAACATATGCATACATAAAAACAAAAAAGGTAAATACATACGTATATATATATATATATATATATATATATATATATATATATATATATATATATATATATATATATATATATATATATATATATATATATATATACGTATGTATTTACCTTTTTTGTTTTTATGTATGCATATGTTTCCCATATATTAGATTGTTTATATATGTATGTATGTATGTATGTATGTATGTATGTATATGTATATGTGTGTGTATATATATGTGTGTGTGTGTGTGTATATACACACACACACATATATATACACACACATATACATATACATACATACATACATACATAATACACACACACACACATATATACACACACACATACATATACATACATACATACATACATACATACATATAGATATATATATTATTTATTTGCTTTCGGTGTTTTTATTTCCTTGGTTTATAATAGAGCTTGGTCACCTATTCTTGTGGTTTTTATCTTATTGTTTTCTTCTTATTGTGGTGTTTTAGATGCTCTTAGTTATAGCTAGTTTATTTATTATCTACCTATACTACATTCAATCGTCATATTTGTGTTTTCAATAGTTTATATATATGTATATATATATACTAATTTTTTTTACTTTGTTGTTTATTTTATCACTCATCTCTGTACTTAACCTTTCTTTGTATGTGTTTTGTTTTTGTTTCTTGTGTTCCTTCAATTTTCCATTTCACTTGTGTTTCTTTTGTTTCCAATGTTTGTATGTTATATATATAAACAAAAACAAAACACATACAAAGAAAGGTTAAGGACAGAGATGAGTGATAAGTGTCATCTTTTTGCCTTCTTTATTCTTCTTTGTGTTTTTCGTCGCATTTGTATTTTGTTTATATGTTATCTTATTGCTCTTTACTCTCATTATTTTTATTGTTATTTAGGTAGATAGAAAAATAGTTTTTAGTTTCTCTATGCTCTATATTCATCTTTTTTGGTCATTGTTCTTATACTGTGTTTTTTCCCTTTGTCCTAATTGGCCTTTTTCTTCTTGTTTCTTGTTTCTTGTCTTAAGTGTGCTTAAGTTTCCTCCTTTCCTTTTTGTCCTTTATTCCACTTAGTTTGATAGGTAGCTTGCCTTCTCCCTTGAGAATTCTTGGTTTCCGCATCACATCACTCCCTCCCTCTTTTTAAGTGGTCTTGCAAATCCTCTAAAGTATTAGAACCAAAGGACCAATCACCAAACATTGTGGAATTAGGAAGAAATGTGCCTTTCTTCTATTTCTTCATTACATCGTTCTCCATCCACATCATTTGCCATAGGAACTCAAGGAATGAAATTCTATTTGGCACAAATCTGGGCAACACATGGGGTGGTTGAGTACACCCATATACCATGATTATAGTATGAACTGGCAAGAAAAACCAATCAGCATAGTTATGCTTATGACCCTATTTTGGCCTATAGGCAAGAGGCCTCAACATTTCCTTGATCTCTTTTGTCAATCTGGGAGAAAAAATACCAAGAAAATTCATTATTCTAAATGAGAATTTATCATGAAACACAACATAGTCACAATTCTTGCAATGGCTATCCCATTTGTAACACTAGCACTGTGTTGGCAATCTTTGTCCCTTTTCATCAATCATGCTCAGATCCATTCTATTGGGCCACTTCCTTATATTTTGATACATAATCAAATAACATAACAAAGAGTAGTACTTGAAATCTATGGGCATTTTGTTTTCTCTTATTTGCAAAAATCAATCATGCAGTTTCTTTTCAATGAATGTTGCAAAATCATATTCAACATTAGCTTATGGATTTTCAATTCTCATGGCCGTCATCATTAGGCCGATAGACATTCTACCTTGGGCATCAATACCCAACACTTGACACAATGTACTGCCCCTCCATTCTCACCTTAGATGTGCTAGTGGTCGGGCTAAGGAGCATGAAGATGAAGGTAAAATACTCAGAATACTTAGGGCATGTTAGACATGTTGATGGTAGGTTTACTGTTATAATGTAGTTGTTGACACTCATTGATGTTTACTATGATGACACTGTCGATACTTTATGATCAGTATATTATGCTTATGTTGTGATCAGTTATGGGTTAATTGATTATGTAGATTAGTTTTACTATGTGATTTATGCAATTATTTGACTATGTATTATCTAGTTGTTTAGTTACTAATAAGCTTGTTTAATATGGATATTTGTGATGTGTTTTGTGAAGGGACAATGTAGTATAACTCATAATGAGTACCCTATTATGTTGTGATTCACTGTCAGTATGTGGCCATTTGGATGATTATATATATGTATGTTTGTATTCGATACTTTTGTTTGTTGCAGGTACCAGGCATCGACTCCACTTGAATTGCCAGATTTGAGTGTGTCTTCATACTAATGGAAGTTGTAGAATGGAGATAACATGAGGTCCCCTAGTTGACATCATTCTTGATGAGGATGAGTTCTTAGTCCTAAGTTTTGTTAGTTTGGTTGATTGGTGCATGACTGTGAGTCTCTATTATTCTTTGGTATGTTGTTGTTGGAGAATGTTGGTATGTAGTTTTGAATTGTTTATTGTTGGTTTATTGCTTAAATATTTTGTTGAATAAATAAAACTATTTTCATAGAATATTAAATACTTGTTTTCAAATAGAAATTAAAGTAATAATTTTTAATAGATAATAATAATAACAACAATAATTGTAAATACATTAATATAATTTAATGTTGAGTTAGTGGCAATAAAAATAGATAATATTTTTGAGCTGTCATAAAACTCATATATAGTAAATACTAAATAAATAAGAATAAAAATGATTCTTGTCTAGTTGTAAAGGAAATAAATAAGATAAAAAAAATATATTGTCTGGTCTGATTATAAATAGAAAAAAAATAGCAAATTGTAAGAAAGGGATTTAGGCAGAAAATATTGCCTTTAATAGGGGGAATCTTCTAGAAGATATTGGGGGGATTTCTCCCTCATAATAATCTCTAGCAAATGGAACTTTTGGGGGAGACGGAAGATGGGAGAGACTGGTTTGTGGCTACAACAGTTGAACTCGGCATCAAATCTTCAACCTAGTCAAGCAAGCAAAATCAGGTCCCTTTGGTTCTAATTTAAGTCTCAGTTTTCTTTTGAAGAAAATGTTTGATTTATGATTTTTCCTATCGATTATAATTTGCTTGAGAGGTTAGAAGCCTTGTTATCGGATCCAATTGTGATTGTCTGTATCATTACATTTCTTGGAATCGCTGATTGAAGTGACTGACTATCTCTCACCCATTTCATCTCTATTTTTTTTGTCTGTTGTGTGAGCCATAACTTTATTTTTGCAAACTGGGTTCCTTTAATTTTTTATATATGGTGTATGACCTAGTTGTCCAAATCATATCCAAAAATGAGCCTTACCCAATTTGTCATTTGGGAGATATGAATTTTTGTGACTATCTATCTCTCACCCACTTCATCTCTATTTTTTTAGTCTGTTGCGTCAGCCATAACTTTAGTTTTATGAATTGGGTTCCTCTATTTTTTTATATTTGGCGCATGACCTCGTTATCCAAATCATATCCAAAAATAAACCTTACCCAGTTTGTTATTTTGGAGATATGAATATTTTGTGACTATCTATCTCTCACTGATTTCATCTCTGTTTTTACAGTCAGTTGTCGTAGCCATAACTTTATTTTTACGAACTGGGTTCTTTTGATTTTTTTATATATGGTACACAACCTAGTTATTTAAATCATATCAAAAAATTAGTCGTACCTAGTTTGTCATTTTGGAGATATGAATACTTTTTGATTGTCTACCTCTCACCCATTTCATCTCTGTTAAAACAGTTAGTTGTGTTACCAATAACTCTACTTATTTTAATTGTTTGTTAGGTTATAAGAAGGCTATTAAATCTATATAGAATAGAAGTAGAAGAATTCAATTTGGATAGAGTGATTGTATATTAATGTTGATAAATTTAATTTAAATTGATATTGATTTTATGACGATTTATTAGTAGAAATATGATAAGTAGGTTTGGAATTTAGGTTTGTAAATAATGTATTTAAGATTTGATTTATAAGTTTGTTTTATAAATTAGTTGATTATGAGTGGAATTGTATAATGTAAATGGAACTTGTGTAAATTGTATCAGTGGTCGTAATAGTGTCATGTTGTCGAGGTTTAGTTTTCCTAAGGCATAAATTAGTATGTCCTAATTTCTTGTGTATGCGATGTTGTAAGTGAATTTTGATGTTAGATCTATAGGAATGTTTTGTTGTTCTATATTCCTTTCCTCTGAAGTTAACCTTAGAACAAGTCTTTCATTATAGCTTCAGGTTTTGTATCTTATGATTCTAACTAGTGTAAGAGATTTATAGCATTCTAATATTATAGGCTTTTAGTCTTGCTTATACATTTATATTTAATAGTATTTATAAAATTGTCTAGATTATTAGTGAAATCTACATCAGTTGTAAATAGTGTAAATAATTTTTGTGTTTAATTTGTATGTCTTAGCATTATTTGCATGTTGTTCGCATTTATTTTAATTAAATGAAAATAAAATAAGTCTTGTGAATTTTAGTTACAACTCTGTATTGTTGAGATAGATTCACTTTATATTTGTTAGATGATTGATCATGAAAATATTGACGAAGGATCTTAGTTTATGATGTGCATTTGAGAGTGAATGTGATGTGAGGCCATTGTGTTTAGTGGTGTTAAGTGTTTGTGTCATTTGGGGAAATTGTTTCCAGAGGCCTAGGAGGGTGTGATTATGTGGGGGTTGGCTATGTGTGCATCATGTGAGTGGAATGAACTACATGCTTGAAATGTTGCCTCCTATTCATGTTGGTATGGTACATGTGCAAGATGAGTAATTGCTTTCTCAATGTACCTATTAATGTGGTTATGATGACTATGCAAGATAGATAATGCCTTACTTTGTGTGATAAGAAATGTGATAATTCATGCTTGTTTATGTTATGGGTTGTGAGAATCTAGATGTAGTGAAGGGGGAGTGGCTTCCAATGTGGTGTCGGTGCCCAAAGTGGCTAGCCAGGGTAACCCATTGGGAATTTTGTAATCAAGTGATAACCTAATAATAAAGCTAGGGGTTGGGTAGTTTTCACACTAATTAAGATAGTTGGATTCCTCACCCATCCCTGTAGTGCTCATTTAGGCTAAGGATGGGATGAGAAGGCTTGGTTGGCAAGATCAACTTCCTTGTCCACATGAAAGGAATGTTGATTTTGCATGTGTCACCCTATGGGGCCGGTGTCTAGTAAGAGACTGTCAGGGTAACCCATGTTAGGACCATGCGATGACAATCATCCCTACTACAGTCTAGCATTCCCTAATTATTTTCCCCATTTGTTATGTGGTGGCCTCTGGAAGTGTTGATTGTGTTAATTACCTGTATTGCATTGGAGTCATGTGTAGTCCTTGTTCCTTTTAGACTATTGTCTACCTGGCTGTCTGTTTTAGTGGGACCTTATGTTATCTCCTAGCATGGGGGGTGGACCTCAGGGTTCCACATGGTTAGGTGGTTGTGCTTTATTCCATTGGTTCTCTGGTGTTGAGGTTCATGTGCAAAGAAGATGTATCTCACTTGATTCCAGTTTTACACCTATATGTGAAGATAGATAATTATACAATTTGTATCTAGACCTGTGTATCAGTGGAATTCATTATTTAATTTGATGTATTCAGAAAGAAAGAGCTTTTGTATCATAGAAATTATGTAATTCCTCTTGTAAGATAAACTATTATGCACTTGTAAACATTATTGCAAAGATGTTTATGTATGTATCTGATGATGTAATCAAGTTGTTAGTTTGAGTTATTTGAATAAACTATGTATGTTGTGGATTATTGTTTAATTTCAATAATTCAGCTGTGTAATCCCTAGAGATGCTAGTTTAACTTGTTGATATTAGACTATGTTATGTTATGTTATCATTATTTCTATTTTTTTAAAAAAATCTGCCTTTTTATTGCTTTAGTTGAACTTATCTCTAGGGTTGCATGGTGGGGGATTACACACAAAGAAAAATATGTTCTTTTGAAATAGATAACAAAATCTGCAATAGAGAAAGGTTCAATTACAGTGGATGGGATTTCAATTCATCCATTATTTCCCCCTTTCCTCATGTGCATGGGCACCTCCCCTTTTGTGTGTTTTTCTGAAACTATTGTACTCCTACTCACTCTTTTGCAAATCTACTTGTATGAGGGCTTTCTTTCTCAACATGAAGCAGTCTATGATTGCATTCCTATCCACAACCACTAATGGTGACCCATTTGGTAGTCTGACTATTTTGGTGGTTGATTGATAGTGTTGTGCCAATGTTCTAATCAAGTCCACATCAACAAATACATTTGGCACCACAAGCTTTGCCAAATCCAAATTCCATGGGTTTGCAACTGGTCCCTGTCCATCTTTCTTTCCACAAAATTACCAAAAAAGGTTCCATCAATAGATAGGGATTGCAACATCCCAAAATCCTTCTGCAACACCCTTGAACAATTTTTTAGACCTCTTCTCAACTGAATTTAGTTGGATGTCCAACAATGATTGTTGAAGTGATCATTTCTTGGGAGCAGGGGGGTCAGTGCTCTTCCTCACAGACTCAGATTTTTGAGATGCCATATTTTAGTGCCTCTATGAAATAGGGTTTTGATATTTTACTTGCTTTACCAGACTAGTTGAAAATAGAGCACAAACCAAACACCAACTTTTATGCAAAGAATGATGAGGTAGACTTACCCAATTAGAAAATGCCTAAGGAGAGCACACAAACCTTGAATTCACCTTCTACAATCAACATTGAATTTGTTGGAATGAAGAAATACAAAGAAATCCTAAGTTTTATCATGCCATGAAGCTGGTCATTTCACCATTAACTTTGGTTCATGCAATGAAATCAACAAATCTTAACATTCAATTCTTTCCAAACAGGAACCGTTGATTTGATCCAATCCAATGGTTGGGCGAGCATTTCAATATTTTTAGTCCTTTCCTTCAAAATTAGAATCTCATAGACATAAATGATAACCATTACGAGGCAGTACTAAAGTCATTTCGACATTTAATTACTTACCACATCACCGCAAGACCAACTTAGGGCAATTGCGGGACCATAGGACCTCTTGGACAATTACGTTCATCTTCACCACTTACCGCCACCCTGCAAGACTTGTTGCACACCACTGTGGGATGGCAGGATACATGTTATCCCTTATGTCTTTTACCATGCCACCGCCAAGATTTGGCCTAACTGTTGCGAGGCTATGGGAGCCTCTGGTCTCCCATTCATTGTTTACCGCATTACCACCAATCAAAGTTATTAGCATCACGGGGCCGTGGTATGTAGCATTACCTGTCACTTGAACTCCTTATACCACAACACTACAAGCACCACTTGAAACTATCACGGAGGCACAGTGAACACTTTATCCTGACTCCTTCCTACCACATTGCCACTGGTCATCTCCTTATCTACCACAGGGGTGTGGTAACATTATGTGCCGCTTGAGTTTATACCGCAACATTGCAACTAAATTTTTTACATGCTATAGTGAAGAAATAATTGTGTGTTCACATCCTCTAATTCCCACACACCCACCAAGGCTATTTGCATGTACTGTAGGGCTGTGGTAAGAGACAAAAACACATCAATGGTCAAAAATATAAATTTATTTCATATAGACCTGATATGAGATGCTCATAAATAACTCCTAGAATAATTCTAAAAGGGATATGAATCCCTAAATATGGATTTATTGAAGGAAAATGTATGAAACAAAGTGTGACTATGTGAAATTGTGAATGGTTCTAACACACCTCATGATGAACTAGACTATGTTTTTCCTTCATCCTGCTTGCGTTATGTTTTTATGAGTTCTTTTCTTGTGAATATATACCTAAGGAAAATTTGTCTGATACATGTAATTGAACTAAGTATATGTTGAAATTGACATTGTATTTTAGGTGGAAAACAATAATAGAGAAGCAGGTGTAGAAGATATTGTCAATTATATGGCAGCACTAGATGCTAGTAAATCTAAGATTAGGATGAAGTGGGAATCTAGTTCATCAACAGAGATTTCACAACCATCTGCTACATGCCTAGTAGGATCAGCCTCTCCAGATCATGTCAACTCAAATGAAGGGTACCAACATGTATTGAATTGCATATATGGTCATAGTCAACAAGTTTAACAGTTGGTTACCTCTGTTAAACCTATAGTTTCTACATGGAATGAGCTAAATCCATGGATTCAAATGAGGTAAGAGGCTCTATTGATCTCATTTCTTCATGTTTGGCAATTTTGTATACAAATACCTCTTAATATGTAGATTATTGAAATATGAGCATAGGAGAATCCAACCCAATTTCTTTATTCTTGGAGCGATCCAGAAAATGTTCTTTTGGACAAATTTATAGCTTGCAATCTTTACTTGACTATTGAATGCTTTTTATATTTTTTTCATGATGGTTAAACCACATGTAGACCAATGTTATCAATGCAATAGGAAAGCAAAAATGCCTTCATAATGTCAACAGAGCTGCCGATATTGATAGTGATAATGATGAACTGGACAAGAATGTGCAGTATAGTCATCATAGTTATGCTGAAGCTGAGGTAATTTAATAGTTATCAGTTATCTATCTAAATGTTTTGTCATTCTTCATGCTTAAAATGTTCTTTTGGACAAAATTTATAGCTTTTACATTCTTTAAGTTGTAAGTTAATCTTTCCCAATGTTTTGTCATTAATTCTTCATGCTTAAAATGTTCTTTTAGACAAAAATTTATATCTTTTTCATTCTTTACTTGACTTATATTAATTTTTGCATGATGATTAAACCACATACAGAGCAATTATATGAAAGAAGAATGAAAAGAAAAAGGCCCTATCAATAGAGCTCTCTACAAAACTATACAACTTCATGTCAATGTTGATAGTGATCATTATGATGATGAACTTGATGAGCATGCACATGATATTCATAGTAGTAGTGGTGCTGAACTCATGGTGAGTTCTATGAAACCACATGCAAGTAAGTACTGTTCAAGTAAGTAATGGTTATTTTATTATGTAAATAAGGGTAATCATTACCTATTTGATAGAAGTTGGTTAGAATAGTAGTGAACTATAATTAGCTAGTATACATAGATTATGTAAATAAGGGAGAACATATAACATACATATGGAAGCTTAGAGCTTAGTTGTAATAGAGTGCATACATAGATTTTGACTATGCATTAGTGCATTGTGTTTGGGGATGTCATGGTCCTCAGTTGGGGGGACTTCATTGCCAATCCATGTCTCTTTTTTGGAGTAATCATACAGTCTAGCACTGATGTAGTCTTGCCCTCCATTTGTTTGTACCTCGCAATGGGTTAGTTTTTTTTTTTAAGAGTAAAAAGTTACTTCTTTATTAGTCAACATAATAAAAAAAAGAACGTATAAAAACTGATTTGTACCAAGACATAAGACATTACATACAACTACGAAAAAAAATATAATGTGTGTTTTTTTTAAGCAAAAGTTGACAAGCCCCTATAATATATATTAATATAAAAAAAGTTTACAAAATGGCATGTTTAAGGATATCCTACACCAGATATACATCATGACAGACCTCCATATCTGAGTTGCAAACCCATAGGCCTAAAAAAATAAAATCCTCTTATCCCATGACTGAGAACCTAAAGAACTTATAACATAAATTCTAACAGGAGGATGGATCCAATCCCCAACAAAATAGGGAGAAAACAAAAACTACCCAAAACAAACCATTACAATTGAATATATAACATATAAAATGAACAATATATCAAGCGTCCATAGCAGTATTAAAGTCCTGAAGCAGATAGTTGACACCACCATCACCATCACCATCTTCATCTGTTGGGGAACCAGGAGGAGGCGAAACATGAGGATTATGTTGCATAAGAAGTAGTAAAGCTTGAAACTTTGCATCAATCTGATTATGGAGCATCTTCCCAACATCCTTACTATGAGCATGACTAAAGAAATGCAAAATTTCCTCACATTCATGGTTAAAGGCAACACACAAAGAATTGAAGACACAATTGTGAGAAGAAGCATGCATAACTTGACATTTAGTGAATAACCCACCAATTAAAGCACCATATTTAAACATGTCATAATTCTAAAAGGCCATATCTAGCATATCCTTAGAATAAAGATAATGATGAACAAACTTGCTAACCAACTGCCTAACCAAATTAGGATCCTAAGATATATCCATGGCATTAGAAGCAAAACTAGAGAAAATCTGAGATAGATATAAAGACCTCACTTGACCTTCAAGGATTTCATTACCAACAATTTCTCAAATGGCCTCCTCAACATTCAAATAGTCGATAGAAAAAATAGAAGACAATCCATCTAAATCCACAAAACCAAAGAAAGCCTTTTCCCATTTCTAGATTGGAAAGAACATCATCTTATTCAGCTGAATTTCCATCTTGAACAAAACAAAGACACACAGAAAAGCTGATTAAAGAGGGTATAAAAATAGATTGCTCATCAAAAAATGATTGCAACCCTAGAGAGCCATATCCATTAATGACAACATTTGTAGAAATCTATTATGAATGAGGAGAAGGTATAGATATGAACTCAAGGGAGAGATTACATCCATAAATAAGCATGCTTGACCAAAGATTTCCCATGTGACACTTGTAAAACAAATAAATGTTAGCATAAAAAGAAAGGTGGCAATTAAGCCATGCAAGCTTGTCGATCCAATGCCATGATATCACATAGCTTAGGGAAGTCACTGGCAAAATCAGATGCCACCACAAAAATAGGCCCCTCCACAGCAAAGGCCAAATTAGCTCGAGCATCGGCTAAAGAATTACTCTCTCTATAACAATGAGAGATGAAAAATGCTCAAAAGAATTTAACAAGGCCCAAGCTTCTTAAAGTAAATAATGAAGGTTTTAACTCAACACAAATCATCTTTTGAGAGCATTAATAACCGCCAATAAATCCCCTTCTATATGCAACTTAGAGATTTGAAGATTACTAGCCAAATTTAGACCCTCCACTAGAGCCATAATCTCCACTTGATTATTAGTCATTTCTAGAAGTTTGATTGTAAAAGCCTAAATAATTTCCCCATTAGCCTTTCTCAAGACACCCCCCATAGAAGAAGGACCTAGATTACCATGAGATGCCCCATCAAAATTGAGTTTGACAAAATCTGCAGCAGGAGGTCTCTACTTAATCACACTTCTATCTAATTTAACAACTAGAAAACCAAGATCTAAAGAAGGTTTCAAAAACTTCCAAACCTTTAAAATCTTATCATCCCAAGAGGAGCACACCAAATTAGAAGACCCCTTTTTAAATAAAAAATTCATGACCACTTCAGAGATGGATTTCTTAATGACCAACATAATATCATCCAGCTCCTGAATGACTTTTCTTAATACTCTTCTATTTCTCTGCAACCAAATACTCCAAACCACTATAGATGGAGAGACTATCCGAATAGAGGAGAACATAGAACCCTTAAAAAGAATGGGCCAGCTTCTGGAAAGATCAACAAGAGAATTATGCAACAAAGCATACCAACTTAATTTGGAGAAGAGCCAGTACCAACAAGTGAAAGCAAAGGGACAAAGAACAAAAAGATGATCAGGATCCTCTTCTAAATTTCCACAAAAGACATAGTTAAATGCTTCAGATATACCCAACTTTTGCAATCTATTACTAGTCAGAATCTTCTTCTTTAATGCTAACCAAGTGAAAACCCCAGCCTTGGAAAGTCAAGCTGCATTCCAACAAAAAATAGAAGGCCAATCAGATTGATGTTCCAGCTTAGAAATAGTCAAAGTTATATAACCATCTTGAACATTGTAAGAACCTAATTTAGAAAATTTCCAAACTAATTCATCTTCTTTACTAGAAAAACAAATCTTTCTCTTTTGCAATTGGACTAAAAGCAACTCCTTCTGACTTTGAGAAAATGGGCAAACAAAGAAATTCTTCCAAAAAGATGACAAAATAGGACCCTCCTCCCTGACTATAAAATAAGCTTTTAGTCTCCTTCCCCAAGCCGAAGAGAGAAATTCTTTAGCTTCATCTAACCCATGAATTTGAGATAAGGGGAGAAATCCATTCCAAGAATCTTCCCAAAAATAAGCCTTAGACCTATCATTAATTTTCCAAGAAAGATGGGGAAGAATAACCTCTCTACAGGAGACCAAGAAGTTCCACATGATTGAACCTTTAGGGGGGGTTTTCTACTATAAAGATTCTATCTAAACTTAAAGAATCTAAATACTTGAACCACATTAGCCTACACCACTTGGCATTAGGATTAGAATACATTTTCCAAGCCAACTTAGCTCCTAACACTTTATTTTGATCTTAAATGTCATTAATTCTTGCACCTCCAAAAATCTTTGGTTATCCCAAGCAATTAAAGGAACTTTATTATTACCATCTGAACTTCCCTTCTAGAGAAAAGATCTCAAATATTTCTGAATATCCTGGATGATTCCCTTTGGGACATTTAAGACTAATAACATATAAATTGGCACAACTAATACGACATATTTAATCAACGTTATCCTGCCTACTAGATTAAGCCATCTTCCCTTCTAAGCTGCAATTCTCTTATGAATGAATTGAGTGATTTTGGTCCAAAAAGTTTCTTTATGAACCCCAAAAAATAGAAGAATACCCAAGTATTGACTAGGCAAACATTCAGATTTATGCTTCAGAATATTATTGATTTTATTTTGTAAAGTAGGCTTAGTGTTGAAAAAATAAACTTTTGACTTATCTAAATTCTCAATCTAATTTGAAGTTGAACTATACTTGGAGATGGTACTTTGAATGCATTTAGCCTCCTTGAAAGAAGGGAATCCAAAGAGGAGGGTGTCATCTGCAAAAAGGGTGTGAGAGATCAAAAAAGGAATATGAGGAATAGTAATACCTTTCCAATTTGACAATCTACATTGTTCAGAAATTGCCTAACTGAAAGAAGAAACCATGATAATAAAAAGATAAGGGGATAAAGGATCCCCTTGTCTAATCCCCTAAGACACTTCAAAAAACTTTGAAGGACTACCATTTATCAGAACAACTGATCTCACCCCTAAAATGGATGAAAAGATCCATTTACACCACTTTCTACTAAAACCAAACTTCTAAAGGACCCTCTTAAGAAAATCCCAAGAAACTCTATCATAAGCCTTCATCATATCTAGCTTTAGAAGCATTATAGGCAAGTTTAAATCATTAATTGAATGAAGAACCTTGTGAGCTAAAATTGCACCATTTGTTGCTTCTTTTCCAGGAATAAAACCCCCTGCTCTTCTGAGGTAATTTTAGGAATCAAAGAAGCCAACCTCATCGTAAAATTTTTATATAGAGTACTACACAAAGAAATGGACCTAAAATGAGAAAAAGATGGAACACAAGTCTTAGGGGTAAGAGCTATAGGGTGTGTGCAAGAAGTTGTGTCCACTTATTGGCCAAAAAGTGGGTGTTTTCCTTGATTTTCAGAATTTGTCACATTTGACCTAAAAATTTGAAGCACTTAATGGTGGAATCTTGGAAAAATTCACTAAATATGAAATGTAGTACTCAGAGTCTAGTTTCCAAATATGTAATTTTTTTCAATACCCAGATGATAGAAAGTGATTTTGAATAGGTGTTTCTAAAAACCACTGTTTAAAAGTCACTTTTTTTTACTATACCATGTACGTGTACGTCATCCATATTTTGACCTAAATAATCATATTTTTCAAAATCCTTTTGGGAAAATATTTGTAACTCACTGAAGCACGTTTTCCATATTTTTTTATAATTTTTTATTGAGTATTTTTTTTTATTAATTTTTTATTGGCCATTTTTCGTCTTTTAAAAAATCATCATGTACATCACGCATAAGATGACCTAAACTTAACATTTTTTGAAATTTATTTTTTTTTAAATTGAAAAGAATTGTCTAAAGTACGTTTTCCTACAATTTTTTTTACAAAAAAATATGTTAATAAAAAGTTATTAAAATACTAAAAAACCCTAATAATTCAAGTTTATGGACCTATTTCATCAGAAATTGATTAAAAAATAGAAAAATTAATCCAATTGTAAAAAAAATTACATATTTGGAATCTACACTGTCTCCTCTATAATGGGTTTTAATTTCGTCAAAATATTCTGCAAAATAGACCTTCAGATATATGCCCAAAGTCACTATTTTGTTGTGACATTGATAGGACCTTCAAGTTGCAGGTCAAACCTGGTCCAGAGGTCAGGTTCGGGTCCCCAAAGCATTTCCCAAACCGGGTTACAAAGCAAAACCCGAGCTTAAAATTCAAATTTTAAATAACGGGATCCCGTTTTAAAACGGGATCCCGTTTCATAAAAGGTTAATATTTTAACCTTTATGAAACGGGATCTCATTTTGAAAACGGGATCTCGTTTCATAAAGGTTAAAATATTAACCTTTTATGGAACTCAAAACGGGATCCCGTTTCTTGAAAACGGGATCCCGCTTTTGGCTCGGGAACCTGAAGCAAAACGGGATCCCATTTTGGTTAACCCGATTTCAGATTTTTTTCTAACTCTAAAACTTCCACCTTAAGTGGACACAACTTCTTGCATTTACCCTGTAAATGTTGCATTCAATTCCTTCAAAACATTGCTATTTTTCCTTGACTCTTCCAGGGTTGCCCATACATCTCTACCAATAAACTCCCAACATTTTTGGAAAAACAAAGGGGTGAAACCATCAGGACCAGGAGCCTTGTCAGAGAAAACCACATCGTTCACTTCCTCCAAAGATAACTCTTTAAAGAGAATAGAATTATCTTCCTCAAAAACTAAATTAGGATTGTTATTGAGCATTGCTAAAATATCTTCTTCTGAAGGATCCTCTCTACTCTTAGATAGAAGGTTAGAAAAGGAAACAACTTCTTGTTGAATGGACAAAAGATCTGAAACTAGCTCACCTTCTGAACTTTGAATATGATGAATTTTGCTAAACTACCTATTCATTTTCGTAGAAGAATGAAATAATTTTGTATTTCTATCTCTAGCTTGCAACCAAGTTCCCCTAGATTTCTATCTCCAAAATACTTCCTCTCTAGCTAACACTTCCTCTAAATCTTATTGTAAAGATTTTTGCAATTCAAAAGATTGACTATCAATACCTTGCTCAATGATCTGTGAATTCAAAAATTGAAGTTTATCTGACACAATTTCTTTTTCCCTGAAAATGTTCTTGAAATGAGTTAAATTCCAAAACATAATTTTGGTCTTCAAAAGATGAAGTTTTTTACATATCTAAAACATTCTTGATCCCTCAATAAAAGGAAAAGATTCCCACCAAGATTCAAAGAATGAACAAAGTCTGGATCATGAAACCACATAGCTTCCACCTTAAAAGACCTTTTATAATTTAAAACTAGACCATCAAACTCCACTTCTAATAGAATCAGAAAATGATTAGACCTAGAAAATGATAGGATAGAGGAAACAAAAGTACTTTCTGAAGCCAACCATGAATAATATATAAGAAATCTATCAATCCTTTCAACAATGTTAATAAAATCTTTTCTCCTATTGGACCAAGTAAACTTACCATTAAAAGGGGGGGTATCAATCAAACCATTGTCACTTATGAAATCTTGCTACAATATGCTGTTCAGAATCCAAGTATGCACTTGGCTCATCAATCAGATAAATGTCTACAGGCTTGCCAAGACATAAGCAAAGTGCCACTCTCTATAGTTCTCCACCGGAAAGATTTAAAACTTCTTGATCCATTAGTTGCTCAATTTGAAGGGGCTTCATGATATCAGTAGTAAATTGAGGGTGTGTGTATGAATAACGAATATTTTGGTGCAATAAATACCTCACAGTTGACTAAAACTTTGGGCTGATCTTCTAAGGTTTATAAGACACATTAAATTCAGGTATCTCCACCTCTTAATTTTTGACTATATCTGGCTTCAACACGCTAGGCAACATGTGTATGAAAGTAGTCTTTCTTGGGTATCTGTACTAGGCATAGCTTTTTATTTCCTCTACACTTTCTTGTGGCATTTCTACAACCTTAAATGTTAGTGATTCATCTCAAAATTAAAGATTTTTAGTGGGAATAAAACTAGCCAAAAAGATATTGATGCCTTCTTGTACTAGAAATGAAAGTGTTACCATTACAAACTTTGTAGAAAGAAATAGCGATTAGCAACATCTACAATGCCTTCCAATGGAAACCCATTCTTCTTATGTAGATTGCATTGAAACTTCAAACGAAACCAAATGAACTATAATATAGATGCATTCAGTCTGTGCATCAAATTAGTTTATTCCTCACACCAACTTTGCAAATTATATATCTGGGTAGCCTTAAAACAGTTGCAAGAGACCTAACTTAAAATACAAAACACTACACACCTCACCACTGCCACTCTAGAAGGAATCTACTTCAAGATTACTTGGATTCTCCATGTTGGAAAATATGAGGCTCCTCATCTTCGACTACATGACAGATAGAAGCACAGTTTGACATCATCCACCTTCCATCTTTCATTGACTCTACATAAATGAATCACAAAGGAATTGCTCTTCACAGGCACACATAGAAATCGTTAATTCTCTGATACCATATGAAGGGGGAAAAATCTCTTTTATTCATTCAATTATATGTAGATACACAACCATATATAAATACTATGAGGGAGTTGACAGTTATATGAAATTGAACCATAACTGGTATTATATGAAACTAAACCATAATCAGTACTTAACAATGATCGAACCATAACCAACATTGTAATACAATGATGTATTACGCTAACACCTACTCCTAATATTCCCATCCTCAAATCTCCTTATCACTTTAGCGACAAATCCATCCATACATCCCGTTCCTATAAATCCCCTACAATTCCTAATCATGATCAACAAATGCATAGATTGATTAAACATGAAGCTATCCCAAACACCCCCATGGGATTAACAAATAAAACTTTAGATGCCTCTATCCATAAAGAAAAACCTCCTAATAATTCTCATGCCACATGGTATCAATGTAACAAATCAAATCAAAATCAAAACTCAAATAGGCTACCCAAGTCCAGATCTCAAAAAGATAATTTCAAAACCAAAATGATTTGGGTCCCTAAGAAAAAGACACCTAATTCAAATGGAGCATCCAAAATCCTAAAATCCCAAACATCCTGCTCCCTATCACAATATCTTAAAATTCATCAGTCTATTTGGGTCCCTAAAGACCTAAATAGGAAAACCCCTAAGAGAACATCTCCATTACTCCCAAATCCCCCTTCCAAGCTTCAAAACCCTATTCGATGTGTGCAACCATTAGTCTTGATTCCCTTACACTCCACAACATTCCCACACACCTCCATCTCCCCATCTTCTATCTATTATCCTAATTATTTCTTCCATCATAATCCTATGGTCTATGCTTTTACATAAGCCTATTTATTTCTAACTCCATCCTAATCCACTATCCTTCCATCGTCTACATTCATAATCTCCTATTCCCTATCCACCCTTGCATGAACCTTTCATATTCCACATCAAAATCCACTATCTACTTAATCCACCTCTCTCTCTATCACATGGTCTCTGAGTAACTTCTATCCATCATGGGACATTACCATTTTGCTATGTGAACAAAATCTTGAATTCCTATGTATCCCATCCATATCCCCTATTAAAAAAAAAATCAAAATAGTAAAGATAAATCCTTCATTCAATGGTGAAAACTTGGTAAATAGGTGCCTTGGATAAGTGCCACGATGAAAACCTAGCAAACATGCATCATGTGTAGGTGATTATCTATGTGCTTTACACTTGGGGGCATGTTGTCACATCTATCCCATCTTATCTATCCAATCTCATATCTTACCCCATCATTTTCTATCCCATCTTGCCATCCTTACCCATCATATATGTCATACCTTCCTTATTGTGCCATCCATTTTCCCTTTCTCATTTTTTATCTTGATAAGAGTAGGGGCAAAATGTTGAAAAATGCTTTTGAGACCTCTTATCATACTCCAAATTTCATCCATACATTTATAAGAATATCCTCCATCCATCCACTCTTCCAAGTATTATCCCCATCATGCATCCTAATAAGCATCACCCCACTGAATCTTAAGGCATAATATAGAGAATGGGGGCAGGTTATTCCTATGTGATGTAATCCTTTGAGATCACATCCTCGTTTCCTTTTATCCATATCTCATATATCTCCCATCCATTATCCTTCTATTGTCATTCCTAGTATCCACCCTACCTTTATGCTATCACCTCCTTTTATCCATCCAAATCCTACATTTATCCTATCATTCATCCTCTCTATCCACCCATCATCCCTACACACTTCCTATCCATTTCTTAGCACTACTTCCTTTACCCATCTATCATTCATCCAATTCAATCTGTTCATTAGCCTAAATCACCTAACTTTCCCATCCTTGTTTCTCAACTTGGTGCTCCCTTGTCATTAGTTATCATTTGGATTCCACTAATCTATCCACACATAATCCAATGCCAAACATCCAAAACAAACCAAAAATTAAAAAAAAAATTCAAAATTCAAAAAAAAAACAAATATCCAATAAAAAATCAATCTACATCCAATCCAATCACATCAATTCTTCAAATCACTTCAATCAATTTCATCCAATTCATTCAAATCATTTAACTTAGATCATCAATCAAATCATTTCAACTCACTCAATTCATATAGTCATCATCAAATCAATCCATCAACTCAAATCAATGATCCAAATGCAGGTCAATCCTTAATCCATACCAATCAAGTCAAATTATCCAATTGCATCCATGGTCTTGGTTCGTAGCCTGGTTGTGAACCTGATCAATCGATGATCATCATCAATGGGATATATTATCCCCAATCCTAGTGTTGTTCTCGAGATATTTCATTCCCATATCAACAACACAATCCTCGCATTGTTTTCAGGATAAATCATTCCCACATCAACAATGCTATCAATCAATCATCAATCATTATCAACATCAATCAATTCAATTGATCATTGGTTTTCAGCTTGATAGGGGCAATACCTTGTTTGTTTTTGAATCATTTGTGCATGATTTCTTACTTTCTTGTGTGTGTCATCATTTCATCTTGCATTTGAATCACATCTATATCATTCTAGCTAATATTCATATCTTGTGTATGTTGGAATAGCTTTTTGCATTATCCTTTGTAGTTAAGGTCATATCATACCTTTTGTGCATTAGAATTTTCATGCTCTAATTTTATTTCCTCATACGTTAGACAATGTTGTATTACGCTGGGGCACATGACACATCGTCACCTTAGTCTTTATACCTTGGTGGATAATGTTAGGTGCTATATCAAACATCCAATTGCTCAAAGTTTCATCAGCATAACTCCACCTCCTTCCCTTCATTTCCTTTTTTGAGAGCCTATCCATGTCCTTCGTCCCTACATAGGCTATTGAGGGGGCATTATCTACCAATCCTTCATTTTTATGAGCCCCATGTGAGCCCTAGCCTACCCAAAATCTAAATCCAAAACCTATGTTTTAATCTTCTTTGAAATGACATTACTTGGCAACATCATCCTAAAGAGGGGCAAAATGTAGACATAAAAAAATTGACCAATCGATCCATTCCCTAAGTCAAGAAATTTAATTAATTTTAATTAATTAATTAAATGGTCCTTAATTCCTAATCCACTCCTAATCCTAAGGTTTAATTAATTTTAATTAATTAATTAAACCTTTTTACCTTTTAACCCTCCTGTAAATAATAAATTAAAATCAAGAAATTTAATTTATTATTTACAAAACAAAACCTAAAACCTAAACATAAAAAAATTAGTTGTAAAAATTAAATCAAAACCCGTTATTGTACCTACCAAGCCACTACTTTACCATTTAACCATCTGAACCACTTTTACGCAAACTTTATAAAACCTCTCCTTATTTTTCATTTATGGCCCCGACAAATTTACATCAGAGTTATGCAATACTCAGAGCAACCACATTCTAAATACATTGGTAACATCTATTTAAATATCTTTACAACATGGCAGTTCCTTTTCTGCTTTCCATGGCTGTTTAGGGTTTTCTAGGTTTTTGTTTTGACTGCTTTCGGTGCCTATGGAGGCGACTGCCTTGGGCAGTACCTCTAGAGCTGTGAGGGCGGACGCTCCGTCTAATGGATGGAAACAAGCGGTAACAAGGGAACCACTGGGGTCTTCTAAATGCATGACGAGTATGCCTGTCAAGAAAGCTTCTGCAGATGGCACAGCTCTGGATATTCCAGATGGTCTGATTGAAGAAATCGTGGCAAACATGGATCTTGCTCTGGTAGGTAAATTCTTTTGCTTCTGTCCCAATATTGAGATGGTCCGTAAATGGGTTTTCTCCTGGTGGAGACTTAAGGGTAGTGTTTCAGTCATTGCCATGGCAAGAGGAGTATTCCTTTTTAAATTTACCAGTAGGGAGGATATGATTGCTACTCTTGCTAGGGGACCCTGGCTTTATGGGTCGCACTCACTTGCTTTGTGCCAATGGAAAGCTAGGTTTGACCCTAGCTCGGATCTCAATAAATCTGCTCCTGTTTGGGTTCATTTACCTAGGTTTCCCTTAGAATTCTAGGATGAATTTTTTTTTTTGCTATTGGTAACTCTTTTGGCCAATTTGTTACTGTGGACCATACTACTCGTACTCAACCCTGTTGTGTTTTTGCTTGTTTTTCTGTCAATGTGGAGATAAACCAAACCCTTCCTGTGTCCATTGAGTTAAACTCTAAATATGGGGTTTGGACTCAGCCAATCCTTTATGAAAATGCCACCACCTTCTGTCAAATATGCAAGAAGAAGGGCCACATAATGACTCAATGTAAAACTAAGCAAACGAGTCGGCAGCCTGACTCCCTTATTGAGGTTGAGGACCACTCACAATCAGATGTTACCCCTGACCATCAGGGAATGGGGGGTAATGTGGAAAATGTTTTCCCAGAAGACCATCCTGAACAGACTAAGGATAAGGAAAGCCAGACGGCTGCGGGTCATCAGGATACTATCTATCTAGAGGAGAATACTGAATAGATTTTGGACATAGGTTGTCAGAATGGGGCTCTAGACACTGTTAGTCATACAGTCTGACAAAATTCTAGTGGGTGTGAGGAGGGAGAAATCCAGGATCGATTGATCGATGAGGATGTTGAAGATGATAATGCCCTTGATCCCCAGGCTTCATCAGCTGCTCCCTTAGGTGCTAATGACCTTGAGTCAACCAGGAACCCTGTGCAGGAAGTAGGTGATCATAATGCTGATCCCTCATTGACAGTTGACATCGGCCCAAGTGGTAGTGGGAATGACCTAGAAGGCTAGATTACCCCTAAGAAGAAGACTCGTAAAGGTAAAAAGACTGCTGATGTTGGCACTGACTCAAAACAAGGGCGACCAACCCTACAGGAAACTCAGCAAAGAGAGATTGCTAGGGAAATTGCCAATGGTAAGCAGAAAACACTAGAGGTCCCCTCCCTCAAACCTTTGAAATGAGGATCTTATCTTGGAATCTGAGGGGTTTCAATAGCCCCTCAAAATAGTTTGAGGTCAAAAACTATGTTTTGGAAAATAAATTAGACATTTTGCTCCTGCAGGAGGTCAAGATGACTGAGGAAAACTTTAAGAAGATTGCCGATTACATATGGCCTAAGGCTGAGTTTTGTATTAGCCCTGCTATTGGGGCTTCTGGCGAGATTGTTACAATGTGGAACAATACGAAAATTTAGGGTTCCCTTGTGGCTTCTGGCAAGCATTTCCTGGTTACCAATTTCTCCTCACCCTCTTTCAACTAGTATTTAATCAATATTTATGCTCCTAATACTAGAGCCTAGAAACAATCTTTATGGACTGATTTGAGTAGTACCCTGACCAAGTTTCTGTACTCCAAATGGATGTTGGCTGGTGACTTCAACACTCCTTTGTATCCCTCTGAGAAATATGGTGGGAACCTTGATTACTCTGACAGCATGTTTGACTTCACCGAGTTTATTAATGCTTGGGGATTGCTGGATGTGGAGCTACAAAATCATATTTTTACCTAGTCCAACAGGAGACGTGGGGGCAATTTGATCCAGGTTAAATTAGATAGGGTCATTATATCAAGCAACTGGGACAATCATCATAATATGCAATTGCAGGGTTTTCCTAGAACCATATCTGATCACTGCCCTATTTTCCTTCATTGGCATGATCAATGTCATCGGGGTCCTTTCCCTTTTCGATTTGAAGCTATGTGGATTAAGCATAAGGATTTTAGACAACTGGTGTCACAATGGTGGCAAATTCCTATCCAGGGTACTCTTATGTTCAGATTAGTCAAGAAGCTTCTGCATATCAAACAGGAGGTTCGTGGCTAGAATAGACTCAATTTTGGTCATGTGTTTTGGAAGAAGAAAACTTTAGCTGGTCAACTTGAGGATATTTAGCAGTAGATTGCTCAAGGGGATGTTTCCGACGATACTTCTAAGAAAGAACAAGATCTGATTTCAGAATGGAAGAATCTTATGGGCCATGAAGAGGTCTTTTGGAAGCAAAAATCCAGGGTTCAATGGCTTAAGGAGGGAGATCGCAATACTGCTTTTTTCCATATTTCTGCCATGAAACATAGGAAGGCTAACTCCATCACAAAACTATGCTTGGACAATGGTGATGTTATCACTAAGGACAATGAGATTGGGGAACAAGTTGTGTTATTTTTTAGAACTTGTTGACAAAACAAGCCACTGGTGATGATAATGACAGGGCTACTAAGCAGTTTATTGACAAGATCCCCTGTCTCATAACTGAGGAAGATAATCTAGAAATGCTGAGGCCTATTTCTGAGGAGGAGGTTTGTGTTGTTTTATTCTCTATGGGTCCCTTTAAAGCTCTGGGTCTGGATGGCTTCCCTCCTATCTTTTTTCAGGAGTATTGGGATATTGTGGGGGCTGACCTCACGGCTGCGGTTTGTGATTTTTTCAAAACTAGTAAGATCTTAAAGCAACTCAATAACACCTTTATTGTCCTTGTCCCTAAAAAGCTGAAACCCACCAATCTTTCTGATTTCATACCTATTAGCCTGTGTAATATTGTCTATAAGCTTTGCACCAAAGCCCTTGTCATGAGACTTCAACCTTTTCTTGATAAAATTATGTCTCCTTCTCAAAAAGGTTTCATCCCAGGGCGTCAAATTTTGGATGCTGTGATCTCCACCCATGAAACTATTCATTCCATGGAGAAGAACAGAATTCTGGGTATGGCCCTTAAGTTGGATATCTCTAAAGCCTATCATAGGGTCTCATGGGATTTTCTGTTTCAAGTTCTTAGAAAATTTGGGTTTAATGACAAAATTCATCTCCTCATCTAGACAGCTGTCTCTTCTACCAAATTTTCTATCTTGGTTAATGGGATTCCTAGGGGTTTCTTCTTATCCTCACATGGACTCTGGTAGGGGGATCCCCTTTCTCCTTGTTTATCATTATGGCTAAGGCTCTTGGGAGATACATTCAAGCTAACGTGGTCTCTAAGCATCTTGTGGGCATTAAACTTGCTTCCTCCCTTGCCCCTATGTCTATGCAGCAATTTGTTGATGATACCCTTCTTTTTGGCATCTCTTCAGTGATTGAAGCTCAGAGATGGAAGATATTTTAAACCTTTATGCCATCGCCTTTGGGCAAAACATCAATTTCCAAAATAGTAATGTGTATTTTTTTAATACTCCCACTACTCTCCACCAAAAAATCATACATATTCTGGATTGTGCTGAAGATATTCTTCCTGTTGTCTATCTGGGTCTCCCCTTTATGGTTAAAGAAGTTTCTCCAAATTTCTGGAATAGCCTTTTGGAAAGAACTCAACGGAAACTGATTGGTTGGAAAGGAAAAGTCCTCAGTAGTGCTGGTAAATTGCAGCTTCTTCGGGCCTCCTTGCAAGGTATACCCACCTATTTCCTCTCTCTTTTTAAAATTCCTACTTCTTTTGCTACCAAGTTGGAACAGATTTAAAGAAAATTTTTATGGACGGGAGCTGAAGATAAACAACGGATGTCCCTGGTTAGCTGGGATAAAGTGTGTCTTCCTAAATCCCATGGAGGTCTCAATATTAGAACTATATGGAGTATGAATAAAGCCCTGCTCTCTAAAATTAATTGGAACATGATTCATCATCATAAAGATTCGGGAGAAATCATGCAAGCTAAATATTTGCATGACACTGACTGGTCAAACTTTCTCCAGCAAGAAGGTCTTCCTAAGGGATCGGTCATCTGGAACAAAATGTTGAAATCTAGAAATCTGCTCACGTAAGGGATCAGATGGAAGTTGGGTAATGGTATGGGTATCAAGTTTTGGACTAATATTTGGCTAAAAGATAAGGCTCTCATCTCTCAGAGGGATCTAGGTGAGATTGTTGGTTGCTACTCAGTTTTTTGGCAATAAGGTCAGTGATTATATGTCAACTAATAATGGCCACAGGAGCTGGAGAACTTTGTTGGATTGCTGTCCCCATCGCCCTGATCTCGCCTCTAAAGCTTAGATGGTTCAAGAGTTGATTCAGGAAGTCAGAATTCCTCTCTTCCCTCGTGAAGATGAGCAATTCTGGTGGCTGGATAAGAATGGCCGATTCTCTGTTAAGTCTGCCTATCACTTATTGGTCCCTGAGATTCATGAAAAGGATATATGGAGAAAAGTGTGAAACCACAAACTGATCCCGAAAATTAACATGTTCTGGTGGGCCTCTGTTCATAACAAAATTCTGACCCAAGATAATTTGCAGAAGAGAGGTTTCACTCTGGCCAAGAGATGCTGTCTATGCTGTGAAAAGGAGGAAACGGTTTCTCATTTATTCTTCCACTGTGACTTTGCTAGGGACATTTGGAGCCTCATCCTTAGCAATTTTGGTATTCAATGGGCTTGCAATTCTGATATCCAGAAAGTTATTAACAATTGGTATCCTCCCTTCTCCCATCCCTAGCTTGTTGAGTTATGGAATCAAACTCTGTCGTGCTTGAGCTGGACTTTGTGGAAAGAGCACAACCATCAGATTTTTAGGGATACTGCTAGAGATGCCTCTCAAGTCTCTCATACTTTCATGAAGACTCTCTTGGAGAGTGTCACTACGGCCCATATCCGCACCATGGCGAAACCTCTAACCCAGGAGGAAGAACAAATTGCGAAGAAATGGAGGATTCTCAATCATATTCCTGCTTATAACAATACAAAATTATTGCAGAGACTTAACACTAGATGGAAGCCTCAGATTTCTAACTGGATGAAGCTCAATTTGGATGGGGCTTCTAAGCTTGATGGTATTGCTAGCGGGGGCGGGATCATCCGAGATGATAAAGGGTGGATGTTTGTTGCCTATGCTGGAGGTCTGGGCTATCACAACAATAACTATGTTGAAGCTATGGCTCTTCTTTGGGGGCTTAAATTGGCCATATCACTTGGTATTAGGAATTTGGATATTCAAGGAGATTCTAAAATGGTTATTGATGCCATTACTAATGTGTCGAATGTTGGCATTCAGTTGAAAGACATTATTAGGGATATTCAGTTTCTCTTGCAGAGGATTACTAATGTGCATATCTCACATATTTACCGTGAGGGTAACGGAGTTGCAGACGCCTGTGCTAAACTCGGGCAATGATATTCAAATTGGAGGGTTTGGCGCCAATTTGATCATCTTCCCTTAAATCTTAAGAATCTCATTCTTAAAGACGTGGCTAGGTCTGGATGAGTCAGATGTGTTCAAAAGATAGCTCATACTGTTAGTTCCTTGGGAGGGGGCTGACGTGTCTTTTGAAGTACGAGTCCTCTTGTACTTTCTCTACTATCAAATCTGCTCCATTTTCTCATAAGGTGAGCGGATGGCCAGATCTTCATGGCCTGTGCTGGGTAATTATGGTTAAGCATGGGATTGGGGTTTGTAAGGCTTCCCATTATTATGAGTTTGTGTTCGATGTTATTATTAGCCTTGTTAATGTTACTAATTCTCCTGTTAAGACGACTGAGGAGATTGAGGGTTTCTGTGGCATGCGATGTAATTCCGTTATGGGAGGAGACAGAATTTGAACTGAACCCATCTCATGCTGTGAATTTAAGGACAATTTGGTAGCTTGGCATTACTGCAAAGAGGGTGGGATTAGCCCCTATTTGGAGAGGCTTAATGGGTACAATGAAACTCTTTCTGAATAATTTGCGCGGTCTTGGCAGAACAAATGGGTTTCGGTGGGTGGAATCAGATTTGAAATTTCTGAACGTGTGATTGCTTTGGCCACTGGTATGTCTACTCAGGGCTTGAAGCTGCAACAGAAAACTAAAATCGCGGACCTCTCCGGTTAGCAGCTCTTCCTCGGGGTTGGCAAAGAATTAGTCCCTTACCAAGGTGGTTTTGAAAGAGCCAAGTTGCCGGAGCTATGGGACGCTATGTGTTTTATCCTCATGAAGTATTTCACCCTCGAGGGGTGCTTCACCAGGTTTTATAACTACCATCTCGCCCTATTAAATCATTTCCGTCGCAATGCTAAAATTAGTTTTATGTTTTATTTGCTTTCCTCCCTAGAGCATTCTGTCCTTAGGGTTTGGTGAAACTGGCTAAAAACACTACTATGAAGCCTATCCCTCTTCACCAGGGCCTCATTCTCTGTTTGTATAATCATCATCTTGCCCTCGAACCCTCCAAATCCATTCCTGCTAATAGTGGGGACAGGGAGCCCTCCTCTAACCCTAAGAATATTCCTGATGTTGCTGAACCTGGGCCCTCCCTTGTTCCTATCAAAACTATTGAAGTTTCCTCTTGCACTCCTGTGGAAAATCATGTTGATACTCCAGGCCCTACTGCTTCTAAGAAGGGTAAAAAGCGGAAGGTTGCTAGTGATATGAGCACTAGGAAGGCAATGGCTGGGACTCCTAAAACCCTTAGTAGGACCCTGGTGGGACAGAGAAGGGATTCTTCGGTGAAGATTTGTAGGGAGGGGCTATCCTCTGGAGTTCGGTGGTCAAGGCGTATTGCCGGCAAACTGGCTCCTTCAGCAAATCTCATTGACTATTCTGAGAGCGGTTCGGATGAATCCACCCAGGGAGAGGACGACAGGGATGTGGAGATTCAGGACATTTCTGGTGATAATGAAGACAAGCAGGAGACGCATGATATAGGGGCTACCA
Source organism: Cunninghamia lanceolata (assembly GCA_027924645.1). Lineage (NCBI taxonomy): Eukaryota > Viridiplantae > Streptophyta > Pinopsida > Cupressales > Cupressaceae > Cunninghamia > Cunninghamia lanceolata. The sequence goes on from BSBN01000379.1 coordinate 6,646,814, forward strand.
CAGAGGATGCTGCTGACTCTGCTGGAAATGCTGACACTGCAGGTGCCATATTTGTGGAAGAGGCTAAGGATGCTATGGAGACTGATGATGGTCTAGGGCTGATCTTGCAGGTCTGCGCAATCGTATTACGAAGCTAGAACAAAATTTCTCCATTGTGCTCAGGACCTCTATTCTCCTCAACCTCTCTGTGCTGAAGAATCTGGGGGTTACTGTTAATATTGACAGTGATGATCTGGCTAAAAAAATGGATGATATTATTAAATCTATGGTCTAGAAAGGAGCACTGTTGTCTCCTTAGTCTTTGTTGTTATACTGCTAATACTTTGTTTCTCAATTTTTTGACTTTCATTTTAGCAGCTAGTTTTGCTGGTTTTGTTGGTATTCTGTTATGGTTGTATATGTTGTTTCTGGTTTAAGGCACTGTTGATGCTTGCTGCCTTCGGGCCTCTCTGCTTTTTGTAAGGGTTCGGCCCCTTGTTTAGCCGGCTTATATTATCAAAAACATCTATTTAAATTTGTTTATTTCTATCTGAATCTTTGATGTGGCATTGATAGGTTTTAGGGTTTTGCTAATAATTTATATTTTATGCTACAATGTGGTTCTAGCATATATCAATGTGACTCTATGCTATGCTTGAAAATGGTGTATTGTATCATTGTTGTTCCCAAACTTTTTTGTTTTGATGTGTTGGAAATAGATTGCATTATTTTATTCTCTCATCTTAAGGACTTCCAGGAGGAAGTCTATTCTTAGGGGGGAGAATGTAAGGACACCCCATCTACTCCTTATGATTTACTTTTATTCACGTGCATTATCTATTGTGTAAGGCTGATATATGCCTCTTTGAGTAGTCTTATGAATCTAAGAGGTCATAGTATTTGCTCTCTTGCATGAGTCATAGTGATAGTATTTTTGTTTATTTTTAAGATTGGACCGTATTGAATTCCAATAGAATCATATTGATTTTATGTTGAACTAATAGTTATTGGGCCATTTCTCAGTGCATTTAAACATAACCATTTTGATGTTCTTGTTGGGCTTGCCTTTCATCGGTGCACCCTTAATATACTTGGAAATGGGTTACATTATGCCTTTAGTCATATTATGGTATTTATAAGATGTATAGTTGTTGGGACCATAACCATAATTGTGAATTAGTACTGCTTGACTTTATGTGAATGAATTGTGAAAATAGGTTAAAATGTTAATAGAGAATAATGTAATGTGAATTAAATGAAAGAAAGGGGATGTAGAGATAATCTAAGATGATATAAATGACATGTGATTTTATGTGTTTGGATAAAGGTTGATAGATTGAGATAATATTGAATTGGTTTAGTTAAATAATGGATGATTTGTCTATCTATATACTCATACTTATTTCATGATTATACTTGGATTTAGTTTAGGATGATATTTTGAAAGTATGTTTAGATAATTAGAAGACAATCCTATTATGAAGAAATATGTTTAAGCTATTATTATTTATGTTGTCTTACCCTACAAGGCTTTCTAACAATTGTTGACATGCCTTCTTGTGGCTTCCACAAATTGCATGCATGGTCTATGGTGGCATTTAGATGTTTAAGGGATCTTATCGCGAGTATTTGGGAAAAGAAAAAAAAGGAAGGCAGAGGAGAGGTGGATTCAAGGATTTGAAGGAAGTGAGATGGGTGCTCCGGTTCGATATTTTTAGATTCGTTGATGAAAGGTGTGAGGTAAATTGCACTAGAAAACTTTTTAAGGTATGCAAAAACTATCAGTAGGAATTTTATCTATCCAGTCTACTTCGTATCAATTATGGATTCAGGTTAGCCATGGCTATATGCGTATAGACAAAACGCTTTTATTTATTTTTATAAGTTTTATATTGGCACAATATGTAACACGCCATTAATCAGTGCATTCCAAGAAATGGTGCTTTGTTTAGATAATTTATAAATAACTCACGAGCTCTCTCTATACTCCCACTTTTTGCAAACATGTCTTCTAGGGCATTCTCCAATAAGACATCATATTGATATCCTCTTTTAATTATTTCTTAATGAATTTCTATACCCTGTTTTATGGCTGCCAAATTCACACATGTGCTAAGAGTACACTGGGAAATGTCCTTGAATCAAGCTTCACACCTACATGTTGCATTTTCTTTTAAAAATAAATAAATAAAAACTCTAGGGTGTCCATACTATTTTCACTCTGCACAAATCCTGCAATCATCGTGTTCCATGCAAAGATGCCTCTTTGAGGCATTTTGTCAGAATATGCGTGCCTCTGCTATAGATGTACATTTTTTCAAAAGGTTTGAGCGCCTTGCCTATACTGCTTAAGAGAAACATATAACAAAAATTCCCCTTCTCTTATGCTTGATGTATGTCCCTTCATTAATAGTGGAGATCTGACACTGTGCACATTATTATAGTGCAAGCCTTTTTCTCAGATCTGACTTTAACCTATCAAAGCACATGACTTTGGTCTTACTCTCGGAGGGGGTAGAAATTAAAGTAAAAGAAACGCAGAGCATGATTGATGCCCTATGTTTTGCAAACTAAAATTAAAACAGCAGCAGCCCATGCCTAAAGCTGCAAGCAAATTGTATGGCAGTTCATGTGACTTTCTGCAATTTAATTTGTATTGCTGTCACTGTGGTTTTTTTTTGTTCAGATGTGATTCTTTGGCTATCTGCTATCTGTTCTTTTGGCAGCTCTTTGCTGCCTTTAATATTTATCCTCTATATGCATTATTTCAATAAAAGAAAAAACATTCTCTTTGCCGAAATCTGAAAAATTTGAAGGCTTGTGCTTCTTTCGGAACTTCCGACGTCAGCATCCAAATTTACAGTTGTCTTCAAGGACGTGTGAACGTGAACTACCCGTTAAGGTAAAATAGTCCTGCTCTTTCCTTTGTTAAAGTAACATCAATCCACATCTATTACCACTTACCAGGGAAAGAAGGGACAAACTAAGCGTTCTTTGTTCGTACTAATTCCTCTACACATGATAAGTTTAAATTAGTAATCACTTTTGGCTTACGAAAGAATTGACTAACCATTTAGTCAATTACACCCACGGCTTAGATTTCACAGTTGTATACCTGAATTTAGGGATTTTTGCTCTAAAATACAATCAAAATTTTAAAACAGACCGTATCATATGAAAGGAGAGATTTTAGCCAAACTGTCAAACTTTATATACGCTTACGCTCATATATATATATATTTGGTTTTTATATAATTTAAATATACTAAAGTATATCATAGTATTTTAAAGGTACCATTGAATAGATAACTGTCATAAAAATACTGTTTGATAGACAAGGTCGATTGTCAAACTTAGGCATAGTGGGGAGTGTTTGAATACATATATATAAAATATCTTTCCACGTATTTTATATATATTATATCGTATACCATTATCAAATATAATAATATTATATTTATATTAGTGCATTATAATGACCTAAATTACAACCTAGACCCTAGTTGTAATCATAACCTTCAATCTGGTCGTAATTCTAATTCTAACTGTAATCAAATGATTACACTTAGCATTGATTTATAAGCCTAATCCTAAACCAATCCCTAAACAAAACCATAAATCTAAATCTCACATTCATTCGAACCTTAAAAAATAATATATAATTGTTATAATGTATTATAATAATATATCTAACCTATATAATTATATAATATAATATAACTAGGGTTAAGACCTTTACCGGTAGGCTTACTTTAGTATAAAATATGCTAAGAGATATATTATAATATATTATAATTATTATATAATACATTATAATTATTATATAATATATTATAATAATATATCTAACCTATGTCATAATATTATATTATATAATAATAATAATTCTTAATAAGATATATAATATAATTAGAATTATAGTTGTAACTGCTGATGCTACTAATATACTTATATTTAAAAAATATATTTAAAATAACTGGCACCTATTTTTTAGATATATTTTTTAAATATAAGCATACTAGTCTTATAAACTTATACTTTTATATTTATAAATGTACACAGCATTATTAGTTTAAGTCATTATATATGTAGTTTTCCTTTATTTTGTGCAATGGATTAGGTTACATTGGAAAAAGATTGAGTAATAGTAATTTGCAATTTAATTATTTTTTTGAAATTCAATATCAACTTTATCAGCCTTATCGATTTGAGGCTACATTTATCAACTTGGCAAATTGTATGAAAGAAGTTATATGCATTAGTCTCACATGATATTTCAGATCAGCTGAATAATATCCAAAACGACTAAATGTTTTAATTATGTAATATATAGTATATTACTATATTAAGTTCTATTTATTTTAAGAGCTTAATTTTTTTTTAAATTATTATTTCTTTTGTTTCAGATCTCTCGAGGAAGAATTTTCTGCAGCAGTAGATATAATTATTTATAGTCAGATTTCCCAATTGATTTTGATTTTAGAGTAATTATTATAAACCCTATATTACTAATTATTGATTATATTAGTTTAATTTATTTTACTATTGTAAATAATTAGTCATAGAATCTTGGTAGGCATTACAACTATTCTCTTTAAAAAGAAAATTTAATCAAGATAACATAAAAACATTTACCCTGCCATTTTATGCTTATTTCCTCTTTTTAACAATAGTTGTCTTGTGGTCTTGTTCATTTTTAAATATTCATTATTCTTTTGCAACTGTTAGTTCTAGTCAGTATTTTTCTGCTTTTATTTCTAGCAGTGGGTAGCCTCTTTGGGTGTGATGGAGTATTTTGGTTTCTATTTGAGCAATATGCCTTGTTTGAGGAGCTCTAGGAGGGTTTTATCTCTCTCTATATAATCAATTTTAGAAATCAAGGGAGATGGCCCAGGGCCTGTTTATAATCAGGGTGACCGTCAAATGAGTTCTTGCAGCCTCTCTGCTTTTCTGAACTTGTTTTGTTGCTGTTTATACAGCTGTTCTCTGAACTCCTCTTTTTTTATAATCTTAATCCATTAAAAAAAAAAGAATATCACGATTGTAGTTCTGATTCTTAGAGTTTTGGTTTAAAAGAGGTGAATGCTTTTTATTGTGCTATTGTTATGGCAACATATTTAAGGGCAAAGGAGAACAAGCAAGGTATCAAGCAAATTCTTGAGTTCATTTTACTACTTTCCAAAATGCCAAGTGCAATGGTTGACGACAACATAAAAATCGTGAGAGAATCATTTATTGATTATGTGAAAGACATCCCAATCTAACAAATCTTGTAAAAAATAGATTATAAATTTACTCGTATTTTTATTATTTTAAAATGAAAGTAAAGAATTTATTTACTTTATATTTTACTATGTGTTATTTTATTAATAAACGACATCATTAAAATTATGTTTATTATTAATTATTAATATTGTGATCTGTAAATGGTTGTCAAATTTAAAATAAAAGCAAGAGTTTTTTTTTCACACTTACCTCGAGGAAAAATTAGATACTTGGATATTCTAACTTCAACCTTAAATATTGAATTTGTATTATACTATTAGTTACACAAAGTCCAATTTGTAATCATGCACATTTAATGGGAGATAAGGAATTTGTAAATCAATTAGCCAATTGATCAACATTCACTTTTATACCTTGTTTGTGATGAAATGACAATGAACTTTTATGTGTTTGGATGGTTCATACACAATGACATTCTTTCCCATCTTTTAAGACAAATTGATTGTTGTAGTACATTGTGGTCAGTTGCTTGGAGGGGGTACCCATGTCACACAAGATTCTACACATTCATACCACTTTATATACAATATTCTACTTTAGTAGAGGATTTTCACTCATCAAGGAAGCCTTCCTAGTCAACATTTAAGTAAAGTCAAGCACGAGTTGCCATTCTTTTTGGATTCTTGTTCAAAGTTTGGATTATCAAACACATATCCCAACATCCTTTAGTATCTTTCTAGAGTGTTTGTCTAAGCTCTATCATAAACTTAGAGAGATACTTCATTGAACACCCTAGCTCTAGTCAAGTATTTATGATGCAAGAGCATCTTTGGCACAAGCTAATCAACATCCATAAAACAAAAAAGTATATTATTTTTATTTTTTTTGAAACATTCACAAAAAGAGGAGAGAATGTGCAAAGAGAGGAGAATTTTAGAAAGCTATGTTAGAGTAATAGGTTATTTACTTAATTAATTTAATCATATTGATTAATTAATTAAGTCACCTTTACTTTATTTTTCACTTAAGCTAAACTTAGGCCCATTAATAATTAATTATTAATTATTCATCCTAGGGTTTTCACTTTTAGGGTTTTGATCTCCTTTCTTAAGGATTGATCTCTTTGTAATTATTCATTCTTGTTAATGCATTTTTCCTTCAAGGTTGTAGAGCACCATTTTTCTGCCTCTTGATCTCCTTTATGTGACAAGTTATTTATTTTTAGATGTTCATTGGGATCTGTGAGGTTCGTTTACCAACTTTAACATGGTATCAGAGCTCCAGATCTGTAGCTTCTTACTCATTTTTTGAGGGATCTTGTCTTAAAGAGACATTTCAGTGCATCTTGAGTCAATTTGGACCTCACCATTACATCCAAAAGGTTTGAATAGTCAAGATTGACCTTTTTTTATCAATTTTGGTTATACGGTGCCCGATCTATGAAGGTTTGAAGTTTGAGAGGATTTTTAGATCTAGAGGGTAGCTACAATTTTGGAGCATTTCTAGCCCAAATGGATTTTACCATTGCGTTTAGAACACCCAAAAAACCCTAAAATCGACTGTCAAATTATCAAAATTGGACACAGTGACTCCGGGAGGTAATTTTTTTCATTTCTAGGTCGTATGCCCTGGTACAGCATGAAATCCAAGAAAAAAATTAAAAAAAATAGTGTTTGCATAGGCGCTGCAGTCAATTAACCACTAGTGGTTAACCACTAGCAGTTAATGCTAGTGGTTAATGCTAGCAACTAGCTAACTGTCAGGCTTCCCCCAAAGCCCTTTTGGAGCAGTGTTGGTGTTTTGGCCATAACTTTTGCATACGAACTCAGATTTTCAAAAACAAAATATCACTAAAAAGTTGGTTCTGAGCCCGATCCAGTGGTGCTAGTATTTTCTCTTGGTTTTTTTATTTTCTACATTTATTTCCAGTCAAAGTCAAACCTTTTTTTTTTACACTTCCAGGGGCATAACTCTTGCATATAGACTCTATTTTTTGCAAATGAATAGGCGTTGGAAGGTCTTATAGTGTTATTTTGAGATCTATAGAGTATTTCATCAAAAAATTCACCAAGTACACAAAGAATAGTTTGAAGTGATTTTTACTCTTTCTAGCTTTCAAAATTGTACTGGGGTTTGGTTTTTTGTGTTGTGGGGGGTGTTTTTTTTCTTGCTTTCTATATATACACATCAAAAATTAGAAACCTCTATCATTAAACACATTTCAAAAAATCAAACATCATTGTGGACACCTCATCATTAATTGTCTTTCCCTACACAATTATCACAGCTGGAAGGCACATATGACCTGACTTCTCATGTCAAAGGGGTTAGGATCCTATTTGGATGAGATTTAGCCTCAGTTGTAATGTTTGTTTGAGATTCTGCAGCATAGAAATAAAATCGATGAGGCCATGCGTTTGATATCATTGCATGTTTCAGACAGTCTTTTATTTCATCTTGAGAGTTGCACAAATCCTTAGGCAATGTAAACAAAATTCAATGATCTATTTGGCACCATTAATGACTTTAGAGCACTTCAAATTGAGGCATAATTGACTTCCTTGGTACCTTATTCCTTTCCATCTATTGAGGATTTCTTGATGAAATTCAAATCACTGAGATCACTTTTGCATAGTTGTGGCAAGACCAAAATGGACACTGAGAGTGTTTACTTGATTCTATCTAAGCTCTGAGGTTCATTTTAGATATTCTCTTCTACATTCTACTCCACCATGGATGCTTTGGTTCCACAATTTACCATGCCTACATTTGAGGTATTATGTGAGCAGGTTTCACGTGAGCAGTCCAAGTTATCACAGTTGGATGCTCTTCCAGGATCACAGAACCATGCATTGGTAGCCCAGTCATCTTAGGGGAAGTAAAAGTAGAAACCAAAGGCCATAGAGCATGGGAAGGATTTTAGTTCACATACCACCTCTGATTCTCATTCTCCTAAGGGGGAATCATCAAAGAAAGAAAGACCTAAGTGTGCTTATTGTAATAAGTCAGGACATGATGAGTCTAAATGATATGAGATGAAGATAGATGGATATGCAACCAAGTTTTAGATTTGACAGCTCTTCTTATGAAGAACAATATGCATCCCTCTTCTTCATCTACATCAGGCAGGTCTTCTTCTTCACCATCATTCTAGACAGATGGACAGACTCCACACAAGGCTCATGCATTATGTACAACCACTATTTCACATTCATCTAGATGGCTATTGGATTCAGGTGCTTCACACCATATGGCATCTTCTCAGGACATGTTCTCATCTTTTGAGGTTGTGTCCTCACCACACATATTGATGGGTAATAACACTTATATGAGTGTATGTGGGAAAGGTTCTATCGACATTGATGATGGTACATTAAATGATGTACTATGTGTACCATCTTTGTCCACCAACCTTCTCTCCATTTATCAGATTGCTCACAATGGGACAGGGAAGCTAGTTGAGTTCACACCAAATTTAGTGCACATCAAAGACATTCAGACTAGCAATATTGTTGCAATAGGGATAGTTGATCATTCTTCCTGATTGTATACATTCACTCACTTTGGTCCGCCATCTCCACTGTCTAAGTATCACTCTCTTTCTCCAAGAGAGCATGTTGTATCTGAGGTGAAGTTTGGTCACTTGAACTTATGTGTTCTTCCATCTATTCATGAGACCAGTGTTGAGAGTTCTACACCTCCACCTCCTGTTGAGACCACATCTGTTCAATAGAATCCCTCTTCAACTTTGATTGACATTGTAGCTCCACTCATCGAGCCATCTAGTGTAGTTGTTGAGGCCATATCAGAGGATATTCATTTCCTCACAGTTGACAGATTCAGCACATCTATTATCCCATCTTCATTGGAGATTCCATTTTAGGATTATCTTGAGTTGTTTGATGTTGATATATTTGATTCAAAATCATGTCATTCAGATAATGTTGCTACATTTGATTCAACATCCCATCATTCAAACACTCCTGCTTCACTTCTGTTCTCCAATGAGCATCATCTAGGACTTCCATTTTCACCTCACATCTAGGGCTTTCCTCATCATCTACCAGTGGATTGGTTTCTTCCTCAGGGAGAGTCACATTGTTTTGATCATCGGCACATGGGTTCTCTCATTCTGGGGGGGCTTTGGAGTCTCCACTCTCTCTCATAGGGTGGTATCTGATTGTATATTTGCATATGTTCTTGAGAGAGTTTCTTGAGACATTTCATTTGTACTTTCTTTTAACATATTTTTTAGGAGGAGTTTTTTCCCATTGGGTTTTCTCTTTTTCTCCACTTTACAAAGATTTCATTGTACTTGGGTACCTCATCAGGCCTAATTGTCGAGACCTATCTTTGCTTTCATGCATTTTGTCCTTAGTTTTTTAGCTTCTCCCTAAGTTCATCTTAAGGGAGGGTGTTAGAGTAATAGGTTTATTGCTTAATTAATTTAATCATATTGATTAATTAATTAAGTCACCTTTACTTTATTTTTCACTTAAGCTAAACTTAAGCCCATTAATAATTAATTAATAATTAATTATTAATTATTCATCATAGGTTTTTCACTTTTAGGGTTTTGATCTCCTAAGGATTGATCTCTTTGTAATTATTCATTCTTGTTAATGCATTTTTTGTTTCAAGGTTGTAGAGCACCATTTTTGTGCCTCTTGATCTCCTTTATGTGACAGGTTATTTGCTTGCAGGTGTTCATTGGGATCTATGAGGTTGGTTTACCAACTTTAAGAAGCTATGCATCAAGAAAAAAAATCAATTCATTGATTTTCCAATTTCTTTTATAAAATGATTTGAAAGTTCAAAGAGGGGTTGGAAAAAATCACATTAGATTTTGTAGAGAGATCAAGTAAATGAATACAACTTTTTGAAGCCTTGTCACAAAGATTCAAATCATTGTTGTTGTTTGTCATGGTTGGGTGTTTTGAAGTCTTAATTAAAGCCATAGAATTGAGTCTTCATAGTGCATGAAGAATGTGTGTATTAAATTTTAGTTTTGACTTGAAGGACAAAGTTGCCATTAATTTGGTTCCCTATTCTTGACTACTTCAAGTGATTTCAAAGCCTAATTCAAGTCCAATTAAGAGGGAATACTTGCTTATGTATGATTGTAATTGAATATTATAACTATAGGTTGTTTGTGACTAATGTCAACATGCCTCTTAGAAAAACACCTGGCAGCTTAATAGTGGTAGGAGTTTCTATTGTGGTAGGGAGACTAAATAAAGTGGTGAAATTGCTAAGAGTTGTGCAAGTGAGATTGAATGTTGTTGAAGATGACCAAAGAATAGGTGACATACTAAAATTATGATGTGAATTATGAGGAAGAAAATACTACAATAAATGATATTAGAGTTTGACCAAAACAAGGCTAACCAATGTTTGATAAAGGAGAGGATATGCTACTTAAAGTTATTTCAAGAATTAGAAGAGGAACAAAAATGGAAGTTCCCATATTAGGTAATTTGAATCCCAAAGAGCCAATTTAGTGGCTCATGGAAATTGAAGTGTACATTGAATTTGATGAGATAACCAAATCAAGAAGAATAAAATTAGCTTAGACCAAGATGAAAAGTCACACAACCCTATGTTAGAAGAAAGTTTAGACTAAAATAAATAAAATGGGTAAAGAAAAGACTACAAATTAGCATAAAATGGTTGCTGAGTTAACGAACAAATTTCTACTTCTTGAATATAAGCTAGAATTGTTGAAGATGCTACAAAATTGGAGGTAAAGAGATTTTGGTATAAAATATTACATGGAAGAGTACTACAAATTCACAATTGATTAGGTCATCTTAGGGTAGACCAAGAAAAAGTGGAAAGGTAAATTAATGGGATTAGAATGAATATTTAACATGAAATGAGTATGTTGAGATTGCATATTATAGAAGAGGTTTGCCAATTTGTCTTGAAAACTAAAGAAAATTTATAGGAGGTAACAAAACAAAGCAAGGGGAAGAGGAAGATTTTCAAGAGGAAGAAATCAACCAATTATTGGAGGAGAACAACATGGTCATGAAAGAGAAGCAAGCAGTTCTCAAGATCATGACCAAACATAGGGTAGAAGAGAATAGATTATCCCTTAAGACGTGAAGAAGAATTTCTAGATTTTTTTATTCAAATATGACTAGCCATAGCATACAACATATAAGTTTCCATGAGCCCACAAAATGATGGAAATAGGAGGATTGAAGTCAAGGTTCACATTTTACAAGAGTAATCAATTGCATTAGTTAAACTATGGAAGAGCTAAAAAATGGAGAGGCTAATGATGATGAGAGTTATGGTAAAACCAATAGAGAAAGATAAATAAATTGTTTTGCTATGTCATAAATTGTTCACTAGACAATTTCACATAGAGTTTAGCTCCCTCTCACATATTTCACACTAGACTTAGAATTTTCATGTTTAACATGTGTTGATAGCCCTATTTGGGACATACCCACCTCAGGACTTGATTTGGAGTCATGATTTAGCACCCTTTTGCAGTGGACAGCTTAGGGAAAAATAGGTCCAGAACACTAGCGCCCAAGCGCTAGTGTCCTACCTTTTTGGTCTGAAATTTTAATATGTCAGTCTTATTGGCCTTGTGTATTACACTATGTTGGCCTTATTTCATTTTAGCCCTTAGGAAGAAATTAGAATGCATATATATATACATGTTTCTCTCACTCATTTACTCCTGATGAAAGAATGATCTAATGACTCTCTATGCAATTCCTTTCTAACAAGATTCTAGCTACAAGCTCTCTATTTGTGCATAATGTTGTTGTGTGTGCTAACCCTTGTTGTAGATCTTGATGGAAGCTCCTTCCTCCTTCATTCACTCCTTGTGGTGATTTCATTGTGACATCATCCCATCAAGGATTCCATGCTCATGGTAACATCTTTCCTTTCTACTTGCTTACATTAATCTTCTATTATTTAGATTTGCCTCTACCCTCCTAGGGCACATGTCATGCCCACATTTCCCATATGGTCATGACACACAACACATGTGTCATGTCCACATTTTCCATGTGGTCATGACACGAATTATGAAAAAAATTTCTACCTATCCCTAGTAACCCCCTCGCACGTGTCTACATGCTTGATGGCAATACGCATAAGGCGTAAACATGTCAACATAATTTGGGGAGATGCGTTGTCCCACACAGTCCCCTACGTGAAGATAGTCGTCTAGGGGGTATGCAACACAAAGTGTGTCACTTTTAGGGTTAGAATGATTTTAATTTGAACCCTAAGTTTCCTAGGTGTGAAGATGATTCCGCTAGCATCAAAACCTAACTCTAGTTCAAGTCCAAAAGAAACAAGATAATGATTAAGAAAAAATGGCATGATGGACGCATGATTAAAGTGGAATGATGGAATACAATATCATAAAAATAAAAACCCTAGAAGTCTTAGAAAAATTTGACAGCATAACGTATTTTCAATAATCAAAATAAAAATTTTAAAGTAAAACTCCAATGAGAAATTAAATAAAATTTAAAAATAAAAATTTAAACTTAAGAACAAATTTAAAACAATTTAAAATAACAAAATAAATATCCTCCAAGGTCAAATAAATTGACCTTGCATAAAAAGGTTAAAAATATGAAATGAAAATAATAAAAACAATTTACATGATGCCGAAATAAATTTCAAAATTGAGTCTGTTAATAAATATAATTATGGCATTATATTTATTATCTAACTCGTAAAATAGAGAAGGGGGAAGATTTAATTACTCTTTCCCATAAAATAATATGCAATTAGATAAAACAAATAACATAATTAAAGCACATTGTAAAATAAAGCCATAATTAAACTAAATTTAAAACAAAGGGAATACTCTTCCCAATTAAAACAAAATTCAATCCCTCCCTTAAAAAATCTAAATCACAAGGCAATAAAAATAAAAATGCCAATCCCCATTTAAAATAAAAACAAAATTTAAATGACACAAGAGATAAGAGAAGGGCAAGGAAAAAAATAGAGGGTTTAAATTAAGGAAATAAAACAAATCCCTCATAAAAAAAAAACCTCTCAATAAAATAATGGGTCTTCAAAATAAAAGCCCTAATTTCATTCTAAAATAGGTTTTCTAAATAAGAAGCCCTAATTTTATTTATTCTATTGCTTTCTCCAATGTAACCTAACTCTCAATCTCATTCTTTCTCTTTTGTTTTGTTCATGTTGCGGGTTAGGGTTTTTTGATAATGGAGGCTACCTCTCACGGAGGTATACATAGCAGAGATATTTCCATATATTGTTTAAAAAAAACACAAAGTGATATATATATATATATACATCATTAAACTTATATACAGAAGAAGTTTTAAATGCATTACATGTTATAGGGTCAAAGAGAGTATGGAGCTGAGCAGCGGCCAAGGCGGGGCGGAGTGCTGCCTGCAGGGGACCAAACGACATTGAAAGGGTATGCGGTGGAGAGTGTGAAAGGAGGGAAGGTCTACGGAGAGAGGGGATGTTTGGAGGGAGCCGCGGTGGACATCCCGGGAGGCAAGGCTGTGGGCGACAGAGGGGTAAGGCGAAACCCTGCGGAGAAGGGGGTGTGGGTGGAGGCACAGCCTCCTCCCCACACCCACTATGTTTACAATGGCCATAGTGCAAATGGAAGAGGGGGTTGGGATGGGCGCCATCAGCCATCTCAGACCCTAGTTTTTTTCTTTTTTAAATTTGTTTTTTGTTTAAAACATTTACTCATAGACATTCCGCCGAAGGACTTCCTACTCAACAACTTTCTTTTATATTTTTTTTCTTTAATAAATTTTGGTTAAAGATATATGTATATATATATCATTCAAGGTACTTTAGGACCTAGCCAACCTTCCCTAATATCTGCACCTTGTTTCATTCACTTGTGGAGGAGTACAAGTTGCTTAAGGCTAGCCTATCCATGTACACACATTACACCTTCATTGAGGACTATAACTTCTTCCTTGGCTAACGCAGAGGATTTCTTGAACCTGAAGATGATATATAAGCATGCCTTAGATGCCTAGGAAAGTAATGAATCATAATATGATGTTTTAGTTCATAGATAGTTTGAATTCTTGTGGAAGAGGTGCTTCAATGCCATATCATTCTCTTCTGTAATCAGGCATGTGAGCCCTAATTTGTAAGCTTGCATGTTGTGGTAATATACACATTTGAATCTATGATATATTGAGCATCAAAATCTACATTTGTAGTCTATATTTGATTTGTTTACTTTTGTTGCATGGCCTAGTCTATTCACTCTATGGACTCTCCTAACCATGAGTGCACCATGGATGATGTTTGAAATTACTTTGATGGTTAAAAGTTTTAACATACAGTTGATTCATCCCCCTTAGTTGTCTAGTGTATTCTAACACATATTAATTGTATGGTGAGTTCATAATCATCTGGTGCAAATTTTAGCCTCAAGATGAAGCATATAGAAGAGGGAAGGTGTTGAGAATAAGGAATATTGAGAGTGGGTGAATCAGTATTCACAAAACCACTTCTTAACAAATTTATTTATCCAATTTCCAAAGTTAATAATATGAAAGTAGAATAAACATAAAAACAAAAACCATAAGAACATAACACATGAACACTAGGATTTTTATGAGGAAAACCCAAAAGGGAAAAACCACGGTGAGTGTTAGCTCACAATATATTGATATAGCACAATATCGGATTACAAGAAGGCTCACTACCTTAGGCCTCACTGTCCAAAGAAATGCTCACTGCATGAAAGGCTCACTGCTTAGAGAAAGAAAGAAGAAGGAAGAATGGCTCACTGTCAAATTAAACTACTTAGACTGCATCTACACATGCATGGTTGTAGCTCCAATGAAGTACAGAAATACTGTCTCAAAACTCTTCGTCTCTTACTATTCTATTTTCGCTCCTTTGCTTTTACATGGAAA
Organism: Cunninghamia lanceolata; assembly: GCA_027924645.1. Taxonomy (NCBI): domain Eukaryota; kingdom Viridiplantae; phylum Streptophyta; class Pinopsida; order Cupressales; family Cupressaceae; genus Cunninghamia; species Cunninghamia lanceolata. The sequence continues at coordinate 6,661,936 of BSBN01000379.1, forward strand.
TAAGATCTCTCTACTTGTACTCTTTATTGAATCCACATAATCACCTTCATCTACATGTTGTACATATGTTTCTATCACATTCACATCACACACACCTCAAACATTGAATTTGATCCCATATATATATCTACAACACTTAAGATTTTCATATTAGGCCAGCATACTCAGATGAAAGATATAGTTAATAAACTTGTAGCTTGTTGGCCACATCCATTCATCAAAATACATATTTGACCTAAATAACATTTGAAAAACCTTCTCATATGCTAGCTTCAACTATAGAACCACTTAGGATAAAGTTCTAATCAATAGAACTTATTAAACATAAATCAAACTATCATGTTAGCCTCAAACACAGATTGTTACTGACTTGATCTAACTGTTAGATCACAACTTTCATTGCAGACCACAATACTTTCTCAAAATCATGTCAATGACTCCTTAAACATCATAGATCATACCTTCAGAACTGCAGAGAAAAATATCCTTTAGTGGCAAAATGTAGACCATCAAAACTCAGACTCTGTCACAGTCAAACTCTGTCAAACAGTGTAGCGATACTTAACAATTTGTAACTATCTTTCCAGTGAACTTTAGACTATGCAACTTTGGATTTAGAAATTTCATACAAGTTTTTACAACACCTCAAAACAACATAACAAGACATACAACATTGGAGAAATGTGGACCAAAACAATTGTGTGTTCTGCCTTAATTGTCACTATATTCTGTTCTACCGGACTTAGGCCATTTGAAGATGTACTGCCTAAACTTATCAAAAGATGAAACCTTGGATATAAGATCATCTAAGAGTAAGGAACATCATATCAGAACTGCAAACCCTGGTCTTCAACTACAAACCAATACTATTCCAAACATTGTTCTTTTGTCTATGCCTCTATACATTTCTAATACTTAACCAATATGAGTAAGTCTTCTTTACTAGACCACAAACTCTATTCCAAGCTTGTTCCTTTTCTTGTTTCCATCAATGACAACACTCATGTATCCAACATAGCAGTGTCTCTTGCCAACAATTTCCCCCTTTCAGATTTAAGGCAACACTTAGTGAAAAATGCTTATGTTTCTCCCCCTTACTCTGTACACTCTATTTTTCTATTCTCCTTTAGACGTATGCTTATTTTTCACTGGTTTTCCTCTTCACCTTTGACATCAATGGCAAAGGTGGGTAAACAAGCAAAATTGTGTCAATTTTTTTTCAAAACTATTATACTCTGCTACATATATACAAATGCATATTTGTATCTTAATTTATAGTTGAAGGTAGAATATCATTATAGATAGTCTAAATATCAAAGATATCTCTCCATTCCAACTATTCCTTTCAGTCTCCAAAATATGGATGTGGCTATTTATCAAAAAGACTAGCTTTTCTGCCTTTTGCACATCTGATGATATATCAATTAATGCTTGTGATTTCAAGGATTCATCTGCCAGATTGGTTATGGAATCAATTTTTGGACTTATCAGCCCCCTTAGCTGGCACAACCTGTCTTTGATTTCTTCCCTTTTCTTCATCAAAATGCTGAAATCATTGTGAATATTTACAACCTATCTCTTTCGTACTTATTAACTTAATTGCCAGATTATATGTCTTAGAAATATTAAGCAGTTTGAGTTCCATGTCCTTGATTTTATCTTCTAATTCCTTTGTAACCTCTGGCCGAGATAAACAAAATTTGTACAAGTCATGACCTTCTTTTATGGCACTTTGTATACCTCTTATTCCTTGGTCTAAAGAGATTTTATCATTGATCAACATGGTTTTTAACTCGGCTAATCTTTTCTCATCAAATTTGTTTCTGACCTTTATTTCTACAGATTTTTCAAAGGATTCAAAATGATTGTTGATTGATTTTATCATACCTTTCAGTTGATCAGTAGATGATGTTGAAGTGTCTTTTTTGGTATTCAGGCATTACATTAGATATTTCTATAATGAGCTTATTGTCTTGCATGTGAGTTTTCATTAATTCTTCCTGTGCCTTTGCTTGGGCAAATGATACTAATTCAAATTTTTGTTCTAGAGACAAGGAATTTAGATTTATTGGTTCTTGAAGAAACTTGGGTAGATCTAGGATTTGTGCACTTTGTAGCTTTTCCAAGGGTTTTGCAATAGTGTCTCTTGCCACTTTTTCTTCACAAAGATAAACTTTCTTTCTCTTCTTTCCTTCAATTGTGGCTTTTGTAATGGATGAGGTCCTTGTTCATTTTCTAGGACTAGATGTTGGTTTCTCCTCTTTAGATCTCTTATCCTTCCTTTCTAGAGTGCTTGATGTCCATTCTTCCAGAGCACCTATGGACTTTGATCCTCTTGATTTGATTTTTGTCTTACTTAATTATTCATCTGATGTTTTCTTTGACTACTTAGGTTCCATCAACATTCCAGAAGATAATTCTAAGAATGTCCCAAATCTATCCTCTTTGGGATCAATAGGTTTACTTAGTAGTGCATTAGCCAATTTAGTCAAGACATCTTCTGCAATTTCATAACCTAGTGTAGGGACCCATACAATTCTTGGTTCCATAGCTTCCATGTGTAACATCATAAAATGTCCCCTTGGGGGCTTTTCCCTCTTAAGGTTTAGCTCATGGGTCTTTTGTGTGCATTTAGGACATCTTGCAGCATAATTTGGCATCCCGATGGAATGAACCCTAGGTATCATGACAAATGGGACCTAGGGGGACCCCTTGAGCTTAGCCCTACCCAAAATAGGGGGAGGACTTGGGCACCAGCACCCTAGTCCTACCCTATTTTGGGTTAAGCCCAAATTTTAAGTGTCAGTTTATGACCATTATTTGGTCCCTAGGCCGACACGGTGAGTTTGAATTTTTGAAATCTTGGTAGGAATGTATGTAGTTGCATGTAAAAGTATGTTTAGGCATTCATTTAGAAACTAGATGGCAATTGTGATGTTTAGCCATTCTCAAGGTGATTCAAGGCTTTCATTGTGTTGTAAGAGTAGATTTGTGTGGCCTATGTGTTTGTGTCTGCAAATTTGACCATCCATTTCCTCCTGGAATGAAGAGCATCTTCCTCCCATGAGATCTTCACTACAAGGTGACATTTATTGTGTTTGTTATCATTATTCATTTGGTTTTTGCCTCTACCTCCCTAGGCACGCACTCTCTATCTGACAAAGGTGTTTGGAAGACTGAAGTGTCCTTCTGGCGTTTAACTGAGGAAAGCTCTTAAACACCAAAAACCCCTCCCAAAGTTTTATGATTATAGGTTATAGGTTTATGATGTAGACAAAGTGAAGTTGCAGGAGGGTATGTTGGAGTGTCGGAATTGTAGAACAACAGGAAAAAGTGTACCTTGGACTTGGGTGCCCACTCATTAGTACTTGAAGTTTCATGATGGAAAAACCTTCAATGCAGTAAGAATAGGTTATAGATCTTGTCCATAGATCCTGACAAAAAGAAGGGCACTAGACTTGGGCACCCACTCCTTTGTCCCTAACTTTTCTGTCTCAGAGCCCCAAAAACAAGTGCACAGTCATTTGTAATTTTATAGCTTTCTATGGAGGCATTTTCCATTATTCATTTGTTTATTGCCGTATTTGTAGAATTATGGGTTTGATGGGTGATTGAGCATAAGAGAAGGAAAATTGATAATCAAATACCCTAATCCAAGTTTCCCTACGTTTGTAAGTGACCAAGGACGTGATAGTGCTCTGCCACTCAATCCAAAGGTCCTTGAATGTAAAAGGTGAAAGGAGGATTTAAACACTAAACTAAAACAAATCCAATTTACATCTAAACACCATGAAGCATTTCTCTTTATCCACCATGAATACAATATCCTCTTCATACTTTACCACTACATTTTTAGCTATCCACAACCTACTTAACATTTTCTCATGAAAAACTTTGAAATATTTCCATAAGATTTTGTTCTACTTATTTGCATTACCCAAAATCTATAAGTGATTTCTTATTTGAGTGGCTACAGGTATGTGATCAAGCCAGACAATATTTCCTAAACCAGGTATCTCTCTTAGGAAGTACAAGAGTAAACATGTAATCAATGTTCCATATTTGAAAGGATGATTAATTTCTTTTGTTCTTTTCAAGTTCTCCAATAGTTTGCTCTAAAGCAATTCATAGAGGTCATAATCCGTATTGTTTTTTATCATGTCATATGCTATGTAAATAGCTAATATAAAAACATAATTGTTCTTGTTGGAAAAGTATATTTTGTATCCAATAATCATTGATGCAAATCTGATAGCCAAATTCTTAATATCATTTATTGTAAGGGCATTCTTATCAAGTTTAGCTCGTCTTAGCTGCATTACCACATTGTTCTTCATTTTCTTTATGCCTGGAACTCTTTCAGAGGAGCTCATACTAGTTACAGCCTTGATAGCTTCTTTAGTTATTAGATAGGGTTCATCAAGCCATAGATATTCATCATGAATTTTTCTTAAAATAAGCTTTACCCATGCATCATTTGGAATTGTAGGAAATCCAACTAGGTGTCAAATTTCTTTTCTCCTAGAGCTTTATTTTCATCTTTCAATTCATTCTCCATAGTAGTTAGTTCATCTAAATATAGTTTTCCTAACTTCATGTGATCATACTCTTCTGGATTAATATGAATGTATACTTTGACATCTTCCATATGCAAAACCCCATGTGGTGTAATTGAAAATGCCCCTAATGGATCATTTTCCAGTGATTTGAAGAATTATTTCTTAAACTTTGGGCAAGCCATTTTCCTTATCTCGATTACATGAGGAGTAAACATTTTCACAGAATAATTTAATTTTCACAATAGGGTTTTCACATTGTAAATACCTTTTTCACTGGATTAGGTTTTTCTTTGCCTGAATCGCTCTAAGTTCTTTAAATTTCTGTTGACGTTTGAAATCTTTCTTCAATCTCTCTTCGATATCTAGTGGCTTGAATGCAAAGTGAGTTATGATGCAAATGAGTTTTCCTTTTTATCCTTCACACTTGACTTAATCATCATAAATGCTCATTCTCAAAAGTTTCCTGACTTTTCTCTCATAGATACAGTTGATCAAAATTGCTTCACAAAGTACCACATTGACTCATTTTCTTCCATTAAATCTTCCATATCAGATTCCACCATACATCTTCATGCCAAACTACAACACTATTTATCTGGCTACGGGTTTTAGATTTACAACACTACTCCCCTGAGCCAAAGCTCTCAATTCACTTCCCAGAGGAAGTATCTACACTAGATGTTGGTGCAGATTCATCCTTCACTTCAATCACATCTTTCTTGATCCAAATCTTGCTCATTTCTTTCTTGGTTTCAACCTGATCAACCTTTTCTTTTCCTTTGTCATTCCCTTGCTCTGTTTTCCTATTTTTAGTATGATAGTTTCTTTTCATATTTTTTACTTCTATAGACTCTTGCAATATGTCCATACTTGTTACAATTGTAGCACACCACATTCCTTTCTCTTTGATTCCTTCTATTGATTGGATTTGATCTGCATTGATTACCCATATGTCCAAATTTGTTTCATGCAAAACACTTTCCATTGAATGATTGACTATTCCTTGCATTGTAGGAACCCTTCCTTACCAAATTTTTGTATTCATTTCATTTGTGACCAATTTTCTTGCAATTGAAACATTGACCAGAAAAGGATGGAACATTTTGATTATGGTTTATTCTACTCCTACATTGAGTAGCTTTATGACTAAATTTATTAGAATTTTAAAACAATGGCCATTGAAAGATAGATACCTTTGAGCATTTGGTTGTCTAACTGGAGGCCTTCTAGGTCTTCTTCTTTGATTTCTAAACTGGTTTCCTCTATTTTGCTTTAACTCAGTGTTTGTTTGACCAGATTTGAACTTTCTCCTTTCTCAAATCCCAAACCTTGCTTATCATCAACACTCTTTTGACTAGCAATCATCTCATCAAGAGATGTAGTACTTAGATTGAACTTTTCTTCATAGTTCTTGGCTGCATCTAGATCAAATTTTAGAAGTAGCACTTCTTTGCCCAAATTTTCACATTCGTCTGATTTATTCTTAATAACTTGATTAAGATGCCTTCCAATTTCTTCCTTTTTTCAACTTCTAGTGTCAATCCATTTAGAAACTCATGTGCTTCATCTAATTAATCATTTAGCTCCTTGCTTTTCTCTTTGAACTTCCTAACTTGCTCTATTATCTTTAGGATGCATTCATTAGCTTCTTGAATATTAGCTTTTAGATCCCTAATTTCTACCTCAGATTTTTCAAGATCAATAAGGGTTGCATCTAGTTCCTTGTTGCTTTCATAGTTTCCAAATCTTCTTGATTCCATGATTACACTACCCTAGATCTTCCTCAAGTTGTTAAACTTCTTCCAACTAACCTTGCTCTAATACCAATTGTTGAGAATACAGAATATTAAGAGGGGTGTGAATCAGTATTCCACAAAACCCCTTTTTAACAAATTTATTTATCCAATTTCCAAAGTTAATAATATGAAAGTAGAATAAATATAAAAACAACAACCACAATGACTTCACACATGAACACCAAGATTTTTACGTGGAAAACCCAAAAAGGGAAAAACCATTGTGAGTGTAAGCTCACAATATATTGATATAGCACAATACTGGATTACAAGAAGGCTCACTACCTTAGGGCTTACTACCTAGAGAAATGCTCACTGCATGAAAGGCTCACTGTCAAAAGAGGCTCACTACCTAGATAAAGAAAAAAGAAGGAAGAATGGCTCACTACCAAATTGAATTGCTCAGTCTGCATCTACACATGCATGGTTGCAACTCCAATGAAGCACATAAATACTATCTCAAAACTCTTCATCTCTTACTACTCTATTTTCACTGCTCTACTTTTACATGGAAATAAGATCTCTCTTCTTCTACTCTTTATTGCATCCATATAATAGCCTTCCTTTGCACATGTCGCACATATGTTTCTATCAAATTTGCATCACACACACCTCAAACACTGAATTCAATCCCATATATATATCCGTAACACTTAAGATCTTCATATTAGGTTGGCATACTCAGATGAAGTGTATAGTTAATAAACTTGTACCTTGTCAGCCAAATCCATTTATAAAAATACATAGCAAACCTAAATAACATTTGAAACACCTCATATGTTGGCTCCAACTATAGAACGACTTAGGATAAATTTCTAATCAATATAGCTTACCACACATAAATCAAACTATCATGTCAGCCTTAAACACAGATTGTTACTAACTTAGTCTAATTGTCAGATCATAACTTTCACTGCAGACCACAATAATTTCTCAAAATCATATTAAAGAATCCTTAAACATCACAGATCATACCTTCAAAATTGCAAAGAAAAATAACCTCTAGTGGCAAAATGCGGACCATCAGAACTCAGACTCTGTCATAGTCAAACTCTATCAAATAGTGTAGCGATACTCAGCAACGTGTAAGTATCTTGCCAGTGAACTTCAGACTCCACATCTTTGGATTTAGACATTTCATACAAGTGTTTACAACACCTCAAAACTGCATAACAAGACATACAACACTAGAGAAATGCAGACCAAAAAAATTGTGTTCTACCTTAATTGTTATTGTATTCTGTTCTACCAGACTTAGGCCATTTGAAGATGTAATTCTAGAACCGATCAAAAGATGAAACCTTGGACACAAGACATCTAAGAGTTAGGAACATCATATCAAAACTACAAACCCTGGTCTTCAACTGTGGACCAGTACCAATCCAAGCACTGTTCTTCCATCTCTTCCTCTATATATTTCCAATACTTAGCCAATATGACTAAGTCTTCTTTACCGGACCACAAGCTCTATTCCAACCTTGTTCCTTTTCTTGTTGCCATCGATGACAACCCTTAATTATCCAACATAGTAGTGCCTCTTGCCAACAAAAGGTTGATCAAATTTAGGAACACCCCAAACCTTGGAGATATTCACTAAACCCCTCCCTTACATGTATACATTTGAAACTATGGTATATTGAGCATCAAAATCTACATTTGCATTCTATATTTGATTTTCTTATGTTGTGTTTACTCTTACTACACAACCTAGACTATTCACTCTATGGACTCTCCTAACCATGACTACACCAAGTGGTATCAGAGTGAAGTTGAGCAAAGTTTGAGAAGGCATTTTGTAAGATCTTGTTGTGAATAGATCATAGATAGACTACCTATGTTGTCAATTGATCACCAATTATGAGGCAGTTGTTACCTTGTAGCCCAATCACCGAATTTGAGGCAATTACATTTGATCCTAGGAAGAGATACCACCAAGGAGAATACCTACTATTGGTAGTATGGTTGGAAGAATGGATGAGATGATGGAGATGATGAAAACAATGTGAGTTTGATTGGATGTTGTTGAAGAAGATAGGTGAAGAGAACTAACACCTAGACCTAATGTTGAAAGTGATGATGATGAAGAATTTCAATCCACTAATCAAAATTAAGAAACCCTAGAAGAAGAAGAAGAATCAAATCAAGTGAATATGTTGAGAGTTATTTTAAAGATTGGAAAGTGACCTAGAGTGGATGTACTAAAGTACACTAGTAATTTGAATCCAAAGGAATTGATTGATTGGATAAATGACCTAGAAGAAATACTTTGAATATGAAGAAATTTAAGATCTAGAGAAGGTAACATTTGCAAAGACTAAGTTGAAAGGACATGTTGCTATCTAGTGGAAATAAGTATAGTTGGATAGAAACATAAGATAAAAAGAGAAGATCATAAAGTGGGATAGAATGGTGACAAAATTGAAGAATCAGTTTATACCTACTGACTATGAGTTGGAATTGTCGAAGAGATTGAAAAACCTGAGACAAAAGGAGAAATCTATGAAAGAGAATACTGAAGAATTTCATAAGATGATTATAAGGACAAGACATAGTGAAGCAAGCAAGGATAAAGTGGCAAGATATATTAATGGACTGAGATTGAACATTCAAGAAGAACTGAGTTTGGTAAGGATGACAACAATAGAAGAAGCATACCAATTTTTCTTGAAAGTTGAAGAAAAATTGAATAAGAAGCATGAGTAGAGAAAGAGAGGTAGAGGAGGTAAATTTTAGAGAGGAAGAACATTTTATAGAGGAGAAAGATCATACGTAGAGCAAAATAGACAAGATAGCACATTCAAGAAGGAAGTTAGAGATAACAGTTCATACCAAAGAGATGACAGAGAGATGACAGAACTTTCTACCGTAGAGGAAATCATAATTCCTAGAAAAGTGAAGGGTATAGGAGAGATGAAAGAGGGTTTGATAAGAGAACATTTAGTGGAACCTATTTTAACTATGGAGGTGAAGGACATAGAGCATTTGAATGTCATCCGGGAACTATAAGTCTGAAAATGGGAAACAGTGCAAGAACAACTTATGTAGAAGAACTTGTTGGATCACGTAATTTAGTTGGTAAACCTAAGAAGGGAGAATCACTTGTCATGAGGAGAGTACTATTTCAAGTAGAGACAAATGAGGAACCACCGCAGAGGAAAAATTTGTTCTGGACTAGATGTAAATCAGGAGGTAAATGTTGTAAGGTTATAATTGATAGTGGTATTTTTGATAATTTGGTTTTAGAGGAGGTGGTGACTAAGATGAAATTGGAAATATTAAAACACCCTAAGCCCTATCAAATAGGATAGATTCAAGATGATCATAAGGTACAAGTGAGTGAACAATGTTTGGTAAAATTTCATATTGTTAGGAATTTGTAGGTCAAATAAAACCAATTCCACATAACCCAATAGGAGAATAAGATGCAGAAATAACAATAATGTAATGATCAAATGAACAATCAATAAGATAACATAAGATATACCCTAGGAAAACCCTCAAGAGGGAAAAACCTAGCCTCCAAAGGCATCTACACTCATATGTATTATTTAGCAATAATGATATCAAGCGCCTCCAATGCATCCTCCATGTGTCCAAGCATGAATTCACACATCACTTACAATGCTTCACAATATGCACTTAAAGGAGAGAGCTCAATACAATGACAGACTCTCACAAACCTCCAATCCACCTACAATAAAATAACCAACCCTTACCCAAACCACTAACCATGTGCTTTCTTTTATAGACCAAGCTCACACAAATACAACTTGTGGTATTGGATAAAACCATGTGTTCCAGAACCATGGATACAGAAAACCATCGATCCACTTATTTAATGTTGGTACTACATTTTTTTCCCAACAATTAAATAATACAAATAATATCCCAATGTTACATACAACATTTACAAGTGGCATCCAAATAAATATATATTGTGGTTAAACACATCAATTAAGATGCACCACAAATATTAAAAATTTATTTTACATGAATAAAATAATACAATATTATGTAAGGTGTACAACACCTATTTCCCAACATTCTCCCACTTGTTGTATACAATGCATAAGGGTCAATCAATGAAATACATCATAGGTAAACATGAAATCACATGAATCTCTAGCATGCTCTTGTGCTCCATCAAGATACCTCCAATAAAATCAAAGTGACCACCATCTCAAGCAATAACTCCTCTCATCTTCCAACATACCACCTATGGAAGAAAAGGAACATGCCAAGGTGAAGATGAACCGATCCAAATAACACAAGCATCAAATCCAAGTGATAACATAAGGCTCCAAGCTACAAACCCACATGACTAGAAATAGCACCCACAACATATGCTAATACATCCAACCATCCTTACCTCATAGGTATCAACAACATCAACAAACGCATGCCAACAACATATCCAACCCATATACCACAATCACAAGCTCCATGTATAAAACCTATCAAGGAAGAACACATACATCGAGGAACTCCCACTACATGGGTAATGTTAAATCTAAAAATAGATCAAACACATATCAAGTCTACCAATCAACACTCAAACCAAGGTGTGGCTAATCAACAAGCCAATGTAGTACCAAGAAAATTCAAAATGATCCACACATGTAAGATAAATCATTGCATACTCTCTCACAACATGTCACCATAACTCTCCCAAGTCCAACCATATCAACATGATCCTCCAGGAAGTAGCCATAAGACAAAGAGAGAAAACCTATAAATCATAATTTTCTTCTACAAACACCTCAAATTACTAAGTTGTGTCAAGTACGGTCTTCTCTACAACCCCAAATGAAAAGCCTCAATAACAACCAACCATTCAATCTCATACAATCAAATGAACATATGTAAAATGTAACCAACATGGATGTAAGCCTCTCTATTCAAGGTAGATCAAGCTCATAAGCATTCCATAACTAGGAATAATCCCAATCACATCTCCTAATCTCCTCATAATGAGAATCATTAATCAAACCATATGAGCAAGGACATAACCATTCTAACATCCCTCAAATTAACCCTTGAGAACCAATAACCATAGCTCAAGATCCATATCTATGAGAACATAAAACATAAAGCAAAATGCATAACAGGATGGGCAATACCTCATAGATGATAAACCACTGAGTAGACCAAGAATGGGAATGAGAATGCTCCTCCAGGATACACCAAGCCACAATGACTCTCTCCAAGAATAATGTCCTCTAGGTCCATAATGAACTCACATCCATATCCAAGTGTAAGTCTCCTCAGTCTATCTGTTGAAACCTCCAATGACTAACTGTCTCAACAAGTGTATCTAATCCCAACAGAACTCTAGCCTCACCTAAGTCTCCAAGTATCCATGAGGACCTCCATGATCAATCCATGCTAAACTCCAAATTCAAAACCATACTATCATGAAGCTCTCAATAAAATGACCAAAGTACTCAATACCAAGAGAACCAACAAGATCACTACTAATACTCCTTCTGCACGTCTACATAATCAAGAAGCCCATCATGACATCATGATCTAACCATCTCTTCTAAGGAGATCACATGCACTAATGCACACATCCTGTCTCAAGAGAACCTATATCATGTCAAAACTCTAATCTAGAATCAAGAGTCCATCAACACAATATCAACATCTCTAAATAAAGGATCAACATGTCAAACTGACAAACCATAAACTGATACCTCAACAAAAGAATCAAAGAAGTCCTCCATGGTACCAAGATGTCAACATCTCCAATCATATGAAGATAATCATCTAATGACAATGGAAATTAGGATGTCAAAGCACTGCCACTAAAACATGAATCATAATCCAAGAGCCTCTCCAAGACACCGACAACTACTATAGAAGGTCATCCATCACAAATGATGAATCCACATCACTTCCAAAGCTCCCACTAAATCGTGATACCTGTTGCAAGTATGGGCCTAACTGGTTTTGTCATTGATGTCAAAATACTCCTGTTGTATTGATGATAAGGATTGGATGAGTTGTATGTTGAGGATATTGAGAAAATTAGTCCTATTAGGAACATAGAAGAATAGTGAAGACATTAAGGTAAAGATTCCATATAAGATGAAGATCAGAGGTTGTGAATCAAAGGGTTTGTAGATATGTGTCTTAAGTTGATCCAGTAAAGATTTCAAAGGTTCGCATGACGATTTGAAGAAGTTATGGCCATTTAAGTAAAACTAGTTCTAGCAGATGTTTAGAGGTGATAGAGTGACACAGATAGGTCCGGTGAGATCCAAAAATGCAATATCCTATTCTATGGATTTGGTGGAGTGTTTAGGAAGTCAATGTGAATTGACAACTCAATTGGTTCATAGTCTGGAGGTCTGTAAGCATCTATTCCAATAAGACAGTGATGACAGACTATGTTCTTGAGGTTCCGGATGAAGGAGAGAGTGATTTCAGTAAGCAAAAGTATTGTGGATGTTCTTGGTGATTCAGGCAAGCTTGTGGAGGTCTTTAGATTGTGTCCAGTTTGTGTTAGTGGTCTGCATTGAAGATTGAGCTCGTAATTGAAGAATTACTTCCGGATGATGATGTTCTTCCCAAGTCAGGCTGACCGGATGAGTTACACATCCTGTGGATGATCTTGAAGATGTTTTGTGAAGATTGGTGTGTTCCTAAAAGAACATTAAAGTCTCAGATCTATGTGGCTGACAGTATGTTGATCCGCATGAAGTTCTTTTATAATTAGTCATGTTTTTGTTCTGTAATGTATACTGACTTGGATGATTATCCCTAAGTCAATGTCTTGTATAAATAAGGAATTGTAAAGTCATTTCAAATGTATCTTGTAGAGATGAGAGTGTGGTAGAGAGGAGGAGAGTGAAAGGCAGAGCAGAAGTATTGGGCTTAAATGGAACTGACTCAAGCATGGTGAAAATGCTATTCCTCAGTTCAAGTATGTAATACTTATTATTCTGTAGACAGTGTGTCTCTTATAGGCAGTGGGCCTCTTGTGAGTAGTGTGCTGGGGCAGTGAGCCCTAATTAGCATATGCCATTTTGTTCTTTCTATTCTTGTAACAGAGAATACAATCTTGGGTTACTCACCCCATGGTTTTTCCCTTAACCAGGTTTTCCACGTTAAAAATCTTGGTGTCATATGTGTTAATTTGTTTCTGCTCTTGAATTATTGCATTATGGTTCCATGATTGATTTATTATTATGCTACTAAATTAAGAAAAGGATTTAAGTGATTAATTGCAAGAAAGTTCTAGACAACTGATTCACCCCGCCCTCTCAGTTGTCTATCCTAAATCTAACAATTGGTATCAGAGCTAAGTTCCTCTAAAAGAGCTTAACCACTTGAGGAGATCCAAGATGCCATCCTACAAGAAGGATAGTCTGAGGTTTGATGGAACCAATTTCACTCTTTGGAAAAGTTGCATGGAATGCCACTTGCAATGTATGGGAATGCAGTATTGGATTATGGCTTCAAAGAAGTATGATCCTCCACAGAATGGTCTGCATACCATAGATGAAATCAGAGATGTTGGAAATAATTTGTGGACTAAAGAAGCTCTTCTAAGTGCCTTATCTGATTTAGAGATGACAAATGTTGTTGGCCTAAAAACTACTCATGAGATTTGGGAAAAACTGGAACTTCTACATGAAGAAGATAAGTATGTTAAATGTGCCAAGCTACAGAGTCTGAAAGGAAAATTTGAAAACCTAAAGATGAGAGAAGATGAAAATATCACTACATTTATGCCAAGATTAAATGAGCTTGTTTGTGGCATTAAATGTGCTGGTGGAATCTTGGATGAAGATGAAATTGTTGGCAAAGTTCTTAGATCCCTTCCTAATTCTTACAAATATAAGGTTGATGCTATTGAAGAATTTAGATCTTTTTTAGGTATCACTAGAGATCAATTGGTTGGTAAACTAACTACATTTGAATTGACTGAGTTTGGAGATGCCCCCCCAAGGCTGAATCTACATTCAAAGCTAGTGCCTCTATAAAAGGAAAACAAAAGTTTGATCTAGGAGAGAACTCTTCAAAGACACTATCATGGTATGAAAAAGCAAGAAAAGACATGGAAGAAGATGAGGCAGAAGCTGCTCAACTTGAAGCCCTTATTGCAAAAAGACTACTAAGAGGATTTGGTAAGTATGAGGGGAAATTGGCTTTTAAATGTTTTAACTGCAATAAGATTGGTCATTTTGCCTCAAGGTGTCCAGAAAGATTTTCAAGGTCAAATCCTAACAAATCAAGGTTCCAAAAGAAATGTAACTATTTTCATGAAGATGATGATGATGAAGGAGTAATAGATGATGAATCAGAGACATGAAACAAATCTGGAAGTGACTGGGTGTTTATTGTCATCAAGGAAGAAGATCCAATACCCTCTAAATTTGTCAATCAAAAAATTGTAGAAAGAGCTCTGGCTGCCCAAGTTGAAGAAAAGGATGATTGGGTTATTGACAGTGGATGCTCCCACCATATGACAGGTGAGAAAAATAAGTTCATAGATTTGGAAAGGTACGAAGGAGTGGTAAAATTTGGTGATAATTTTGCTGGTAGAATCAGAGGTAGAGGAACTATTTCTTTTGATGGAAAGAACGAAACCAGTAATGTATTGTATGTTGAAGGCCTGAAGCACAATCTTCTTAGTGTTGGACAGTTGGTGGACAAAGGCTATGATCTCTGATTCAAAAATAGAAAATGCAAGATCTTTGAATGTTCCAGAACAGAGATTGCATCTAGTACTCAAACTAAAGGTAATATGTTCCACTTGGTTGGTACTGGTAAAAGTTGTTTATTTGTTCAAATTGATCAGAGTTGGTTGTGGAATAGAAGAATGTGTCATGTGAATTTGATAATTTCATCAAGATAAGCAACACTCAAGCTATGAGAGATCTTCCAAGATTGGTGAAACCTACTAATAGTTTGTGTAAAGAATGTCAGTTGGGCAAGCAAAGTAGAGTCACATTCAAAAGTAAGGAATAGTGTTCTACCGGATTATTGGACTTAGTTCATACTAATCTATGTGGTCTGGCAAGAATTAGGAGTGTGCAAGGTGATAGATACTTCATGCTATTAATTGAGGACTACTCCCGGATGATGTGGGTGACTTTTCTGAAAGAGAAATCAGAGGCTCTTGAGAAATTTAAAATATTCAAGGCTATGGTAGAGAATGAAACCAGATTGACTATAAAATGTCTGAGGTCTGATAGAGATGGAGAATTCACATCCGGTGAGTTCATAGAATTCTATGAGAAACATGGGATAAAAAGATAGTTGTCTACTCCAAGGACACCACTACAGAATGGAGTAGTGGAGATAAAGAATCAGAGCATCCAGGAGGCTTCTAGAACCATGATGATGGAAGAAAATGTTCCTCAGATCTACTGGAGAGAAGCTATAAGCACTATAGTCTACACTCTTAATCGAGTTCAAATCAGAAGCAATGCTGGTAAGACTCCTTATGAACTCTGGTTTGGCATCACTCCCACTATGAAATATTTTAGAGTCTTTGGTAGCAAATGTTACATTAAAAGAGATGAAGACCTCATCAAATTTGATGCTAGAAGTGATGAAGGAATATTCTTGGGTTATTCTACTCAAAGCAAAGCATATCGGTGTTATAACAAAAGATTGAGAAAGATTATAGAAAGTACAAATGTGAAAGTTGATGAAGGTATTGAGAAACCCTCAAGGTTTTATGAATATGATGAAGATGATCAGAATGGCATTCTGATCCAAGGAGTCCAAGCCCCTTCTAAAATTTAGATTCAGACTGATCTGGTAAATTAGGAAGAAGATATGAGTTTGAATGAACCTGTTCAAGAGATAGAAGTGCAAGAAAGTCCCAAAATTCCCAGGTATGTAAGACTGAATCACTCTAAAGATCAGATCATGGTGATAAAAACAAAGGTGTTCAAACAAGAAGAAAGATTTCTCAGGACTAAGAAGAGTATTGTCTGATTTCTAAGATTGAACCATAGTCAGTAAATGAAGCATGCAATGATGAAAGCTGGACTAAAGCAATAGAGGAAGAGCTGATGCAAATTGAGAAAAATCACACTTGGGATCTTGTTCCCAGACATAGAAATAAGAATGTGATTGGAACCAAATGGGTATTCCAAAACAAACTGAATGAAATTGGTGAAGTAGTCTGAGATAAAGCCAAATTGGCCTGCAAGGGTTACTCTTAAGTAGAAGGAGTTGATTTTGAAGAAACTTTTACTGTAATGGCAAGAATTGAAGCAATCAAGTTATTTCTTTCTTTTACTGCCTTCAAAGACTTCAAAGTATATCATATGGATGTCAAGTCTATCTTCCTGAATGGAGACTTGGAAGAAGAACTATACATTGAGAAACTAGATGGATTTCAATTATCTGATCATGGCGATATGGTTTGCAAGTTTAAGAAAGCAATGTATGGACTTAAACAAGCCCCAAGAGCATGGTATGAAAGACTAGATAAGCATCTTTTGAAGATTGGTTTCAATAAAGGTACTATAGATAGTAATTTGTACTTCAAGATTGATCATAAAAATATCTTGATTGTTGAAGTGTTTGTTGATGATATCATTTTTGGAGGAAGAGATAGTACGTGAAAAACTTTTGCAAATCAAATGAAAAGTGAATTTGAGATGTCCATGTTTGGGGAAATCAATTTCTACTTGGGTCTACAAATCACTCAAACAAAGAAAGGAATCTTCATCTCTCAGACCAAATATGTGAAAGAATTGTTGAAGAAATTTGGGATGGAAGACTCAAAACCAATGAGTACTCCCATGGTAATCGAATGTAAATTGAGAAAAGATGATCACTCTCCTAAGGCTTATTAGAAAAAGTACAGGTTAATTATTAGAGGACTTTTGTATCTCACTCAAACTAGACCTGACATTATGAATGTTGTTGGTCTTGTTGCTAGATTCCAAGCTGATCCTAGAGAATCTCATGTCATAGAAATCAAGAAGATTTTTAGATATCTAAAAGGGATAGTTGAGTATGGTTTGTGGTATCCTAGAGATCATGATTTCTCTCTTCATGCATATACAGATGCAGATTGGGTAGGAGATGTGGATGACTAGAAGAGTACCAATGGTGGATCATTCTTTTTAGGAAAGAGATTGGTTTCTTAGCTGAGCAGGAAACAAGAGGCAATATCTATGTCCCTTGTAGAAGTAGAATATATTGTAGCAGCAGGTAGTTTCACTCAAGTATTGTGGATGAAACAAATGCTAAGAGACATCAGAGTGGAGTATGAAGAACCTATCACAATCTTTTGTGATAATTCAAGTGCAATTAACATATCAAATAATCTAGTGTTGCATTCAAAGTCTAAACATATATCCATCAAGTTTTATTTTTTGAGAGAGCAAGTGAACAAGAATGAAGTCAGATTGGAGTTTGTGCCTTCTAAGGATCAGATTACAGATATCTTTACTAAACCTCTTCCTAAGGACTCTTTTGAGTATCTCAGGGAGAAGTTAGGGGTTATTACCCCTTCGGTTCTGAATTAAGATGCACTGATGTGCATCAGTCCGGTTGATCTCACAGTCATATCTTGTGATCTGGATTGATGATGGGAAGTTGCTACTCAAGGGGAGTAGCTGGTATAATTCTGAAGTGATGCAAGTATGTGCCCTTTGCCATTAATGTCAAAAGGGGAGAGAAGACATGTGAAAAACAAGTGGTTGTTGGTCAAAGGGGGAGAAGTTAAGGAAGAGAAGACATGTGAATGGTTGTTGTTGATAAGGGGAGTTATGTTAGTAAGGAGAAGTTCTTGTCTTAATGGTTAAAATAGTTTTTCACATCATATGTTGCCATCAATGACAAAGGGGAGATTGTTGCAAGTATGGGCCTAATCGGTGTTGTCATTGATGTCAACATACTCCTATTGCATTGATGATAAGGATTGGATGAGCTATATGCTGAGGATATTGAGAAAATTAGTCCTATCAGGAATACAGAAGAATAGTGAAGACAGTGAGGTAAAGATTCCAGATAAGATGAAGATCAGAGGCTATGCATCAAAGGGTTTGTAGATATGTGTCTTAAGTTGATCCAGTAAAGATTTCAAAGGTCCACATGAAGATCTAAAGAAGTTATGGCCACTTAAGTAAAAATGGTTCTGGTAGATGTTCAGAGGTGACAGAGTAACATAGATAGGTCCAGTGAGATCTGGAAATGCAATATCCTATTTTGTGGATTTGGTGGAGTGTTTAGGAAGTCAATGTGAATTGACAACTCAATTGGTTCATGGTCTGGAGGTCCGCAAGCATCTATTCCAATAAGACTGTGTTCTTGAGGTTTCGGATGAAGGAGAGAGTGATTTCAGTAAGCAGAAGTAGTGTGGATGTTCTTGGTGATTCAAGCAAGCTTGTGGAGGTCTTTGGATTGTGTCCAATTTGTGTTGGTGGTTCACATTGAAGATTGAGCTCATAATTGAAGAATTACTTTTGGATGATGATGTTCTTCCCAAGTCAGGCTGACTGGATGAGTTACACATCCTATGGATGATCTTGAAGATGTTCTGTGAAGATTGGCATGTTCCTAAAGGAAGATTGAAGTCTCAGATTGGTGTGGCTGATAGTGTGTTGATTCGCATGAAGTTCTTTTATAATTAGTCATGTTTTTGCTCTGTAATGTATGCTGACTTGGATGATTATCCCTAAGTTGATGTCTTGTATAAATAAGGAATTGTAAAGTCATTTCAAATGTATCTTGTAGAGATGAGAGTGTGGTAGAGACGAGAGCGAAAGGCAGAGCAGAAGTATTAGGCTTAAATGAAACTGACTCAAGCATGGTGAAGATGCTCTTCTTTAGTTCAAGTATGTAATACTTATTATTCTATAGCTAGTGTGTCTCCTGTAGGCAGTGGGCCTCTTGTGAGCAGTGTGCTCAGGTAGTGAGCCCTAATTGGCCTATGCCATTTTGTTCTTTCTATTCTTCTAACAGAGAATACAATCTTGGGTTAGTCACCCCATGGTTTTTCCCTTAACCAGGTTTTCCACGTTAAAAATCTTGGTGTCATATGTGTTAATTTGTTTCTGCTCTTGAATTACTGCATTATGGTTCCATGATTGATTTATTATTATGTTGTTGAATTAAGAAAAGGATTTAAGTGATTAATTGTAAGAAAGTTCTGGACAACTAATTCACCCCCCCTCTCAGTTGTTTGTCCTAAATCTAACAATACTGAGCTATCCATGACAACAAAGTAACCATCTTATAAATGAAGATCATCCATGGCCCCAAACCAATCAAGGAATCTCACTGTAACATCAATATCTCTGAAAAGGTCAAGTAAACCATAATTTGTGACCAAGAAGATAAAACCACCATAGTCAAAAGATCACATAAAACCATGTATCCAAGCTCTCCATGACATCATGATAAACATGCTACAAGTCCCAAAAAATTGACTATCCAAGCACTCTAATAATCCATCCTCTCATCCCAATGCAACATACTAATGCATAAATGACCATAGACAAGGCCAACTAATAAAGTATTCATAAACATTGAATCAATCTTGTGTGTAAAGACAGTCCACATCTGAGTCATCTCACTACAATCAAGGGGTAGCTAATCCATGAAACTACATAACTTGTAGATCCAAACCAAATGTAACATGCAAACTCATCATCACACTAGTAATATGCAAACTGATATATCAAAGAAGACAATATGTAGACTCTAAGACTCAAACACCAAACCAACTCTAGATTCAATTTTCCAAACAAGTCCACAATAAGTACCATAGTCAAGGAACTAATCAAGAATCCAGGAGATAAGAATAATCTCCTAAAACAACACCACCTGTAATCATTAATCAAACAATATAGCCCATACTTGTCAATCACATACATGATCATGATGTGCCAATGCAAAAGTATACTTGCATATCCATGACACCATAATCATTTTCATCATTGTACCTATACTCAACTCCCACTGAAATGAGACTCCAAGTCTCACACGTATATCAACCATGTCCTCGAACCAAAAGACAACATGTGTACCTGTCTCCATCAAATTCTAAACTCTGAAAACACCTATAAACCTATATCAGGAAGCAACAAATATGAAAACTTGCTATACCATGTTGATGGTCTCATAACAACATGCACTCCTACAAGTCTGTGCCAAAAAATCCATCCAAATGCACTTATAAATGTACTCTAAATCTCGGGCTCCTACAAGTGATTAAACAAGTACCAAACTCTCTCTAGACACCAAAATGAAAATCTACATGATTCAAACTGTAGTACACTACAATAACTCTCCAACGCCTATCCAAAATTGAAATTCTGATTCCGTATACAAAAGTTATGAGAATAAAACTGTCTTGGAGAAATACCTAGATTTAGGCATCAAATTTTGACACAAACAAAAAAAATCTAATGACCAAACCTATACCACTATGTAGTGCTCAGAGAGACCTTTCTGACACCTATAATAAGTTGAAAAACTGATACTGTATGTGAAAGTTATGCACCCTGGAAGAAAATACCCTCTGAGGGCTAAAAGTGGACTCCTGGCAAGGCCCTGTACTTGCTGACATCATCATTGATGTGGCAGTAATTGTGCATGTGGTGGGTCCATGTGATGTACTAGACTAGCATCATTATGTTGTGGTAGGCTCAAAATTTTGTTTCAAATTTGTTTTGTTCATAGGCCCATGATAGGAGGTTTTAATTTTTTTTCTAAAGTTTGATTTTAATATTTCACTGTCATATTATAAAATTTCTTTTTTTGAATGCATTGCTTGTTAATATTTTTTTTTTTTTAAAAATCCCACTAGCCATTGGTGACAGGGCCAACTGGTTGGGCAGGAGCACTGGCAAGATCATTCAGCCAAGTTGTCAGCTAATGGGGGCCCAACACTAGCAGGCTTACAGCCCTATTGACCCAACAACCTCCACTAGTACCAGCAACCTGCCATGGTAGGGCCAATGGAAGCATGCCATGTAGTACATACTCTATCACAAGGATAGGGGGTGTGAGTCTATGGACCCTCCCCTCTTCAACTTAGTTTTTTTAATTTCATCTTTAAAAAAATTCAACTAAAGTTTTTTTTTCAATATAAATTTTTTTCTCAAACTATAGAAAAATATTTTTTCAGTGTGGTAATTAAAATATTAATTTTCTATGGTACCTCTGCATACAGTCATATGACATACTTGGGAGGGGTATTTTTTTCTTTTTCTCACTATGGCTGAACAGGGGCAATTATATGTTTTTCTTTGCCTCTCAGGCCTGTTGGACTCAATGGCAAGGTTCGTTTTGTCCCAGGAGGTCATCTATACAAATTTCTCCTCAAAACCCTCATGAAGCCAGACCAAGAAAACCCTCTATAGCCATGATTTTTCAATCACCAGATCTGTAGCATATACAACAAATTTCCAATACCCAGAACCCCTAATCTGCAATACAACCTACACAAAACCTTGTAATGTCCCTAATAGTTACATGCATTGTCATGCCTTCCATTTTACATGAAATCTACACACACAAGGGTTATCAACTAACCAGGGAGCTCACACCCCCCTTAACCATAAACATAGCTATGATACCACTTGTTAAGAATTTGCAGGTCAAATAAAACCAATTCCACATAACCCAATAGGAGAAAAAGATGTAGAAATAACCATAGTGCAAAGATCAAATGAACAATTAACAAGATAACATAAGATATACCCTAGGAAAATCCTCAAGAGACAAAAACCCAGCCTCCAAAAGCATCCACACTCATATGTATTATTTAGCAATAAAGATATTACAATACATGCCATGAGTCTCCATGAATATCTCTGAATCTATCAAGTACCTCCAATGCATCCTCCATGTGTCCAAGCATGAATCAACACATCACTTGTCATGCTTCACAATATGCACTTACAAGAGAGAGCTTAACACAATGACAACCTCTCACAAACCTCCAATCCATCAACAATGAAATAGCCAAGTCTTACCCAAACCACTAACCATGTGCTTCATTTTATAGACCAAGCTCGCACAAATACAACTTACGGTATTGGATAAAACCATGAGTTCCAAAACCATGGATACATAAAACCATTGACCCACTTATTTAATGTTGGTACTCTGTTTTTTTCCCAACAATTAAATAATAGAAATAATATTCCAATGATACATACAACATTTACAAGTGGCATCCAAATAAATATCTAATGTGGTTAAACACATCAATTAAGATGCACCACAAATAAGTATTTATTTTAGATGAATAAAATAATATAATATTATGCAAGGTGTACAACACCTATTTCCCAACACATATTGGATCTTATCATGATGAAGTATTGTGTGATATTATGCCTATGGATGCATGTCATATATTGTTGGGTAGACCATGGTAGCATAATAGAAACACTATACATGATGGGAGAAAGAATACCTATACTATAACATTAAATGGAAAGAGGATTACCTTGATTCCTTTGGAAGATGAACCTAAAAGTGAAGTATGTAGAAATGCTAGAATCTATTTGGTTGATGGAAGGAAATTTTTGGATGGTTTGAGGCATGAGAATATGTGTTATGCTTTGATCCCTAAGAAGCCTAGAAACCTAAAGGCAGAGACTAAAGAATCACAACCAGAGGAGATAATTGAATTGCTAACAAAGTATGAAGACATCATATCAGATAATGTACCTGAAGGATTGCTAGCAATTAGGAGTATTAGTCATGACATGGATCTTATACTTGGAGCTAGTTTTCCTAACAAAGTAGCACATAGAATGACACTAGTCAAAAATGATTAATTGAATAGACAGATACAAGAATTGTTGAGAAGAGGTTTTATAAGAGAAAGCTTAAGTGCTTGTGCAGTACCTATAGTGTTAGCACCAAAGAAGGATGGAGAGTGGAGGATATGTACAGACTCTAGAGCAATCAACAAGATCATAGTTAAGTATAGATTTCCATGCCTAGGATGGATGACATTATGAATTATTTGAGTGGAGCAAAGTATTTTACAAAAATAGACTTAAAGAGTGGATACCATTAGATTAGAATTAGAGAAGGAGATGAATGGAAGACTCCTTTCAAGACAAATGAAGGATTGTATGAATGGTTAGTGATGCCTTTTAGATTGACTAATGCATCAAGTACTTTCATGAGATTGATAAATGAAGTTTCAAAGAAATTCTTGGGTAAGTTGTTATTGTGTATTTGGATGATATTTTGATTTTCAATAAGACAAAAGAAGAAAATTTGTGGCACCTGATACAAGTATTGCAGAGGTTGAGAGAAGAAAAATTATTGATAAACATCAAGAAGTGTAGTTTCATGAAGGAATAATTGGTATACTTGGGATTTATGATTTCTATGAAAGGATTGAAGATGGACCCTGACAAAGTTAGAGCAATTGTTGAGTGGCCAACACTTGAGAACATTGGAGAAGTTAGATCATTTCATGGATTAGCTAGTTTCTACTAGAAGTTCATTAGAAATCTTAGTTCAGTATGCACACCTATGACAGAGACAATCAGAGGTGATAGAAAGGACTTTAAGTGGACATTAGGAGAAAATAAAAGTTTTGAATTGTTGAAGCATAAAGTGATAAAGAAACTAGTGTTAGCATTATCATATTTTAACAAAGTATTTCAAGTAGATTGTGATGCAAGTGGAAATGCAATAGGAATAGTGTTAAGTCAAGAAGGTAGACCTATAGCATATTTTAGTGAGAAGTTCAATGATGCAAGAAGAAGATATTTAGTTTACATGATTAGGATTTCTATGCCATAATTCAAGCTTTGAAGAAGTGGAGACATTATTTGTTGCCTAAGGAATTTGTGTTGTATACAAATCATCAAGCTTTGAAATATCTGAACAGTTAAGGAAAGTTGAATCAAAGACATATGAGATGGGCAGAGTTCATGTAGAGCTACACTTTTGTACTGAAGAATAGGAGTGGAAAGTCTAAGAAAATTGTAGATGCATTGAGTTGAAGAAGAAACTTGCATTAGGTTTTGAAGAATTGAAGAACATGTATGAAGAAGACCTTGATTGTGTAGAACCTTGGAAAGCATGTAAGGAACTTGTTGTGATAGATAGGAGTAAGTGGTTGGATTATTTCATTCAGAAGGATATGTTGCTCAAAGGAAATCAGTTGTGTATACCTAGGAGTTCAATGAGAGATAATTTGATCAAAGAGAAGCATAGTGGTGGATTGGTAGGACATTTTGGAATTGATAAGACAATGGCTTTGGTAAGTGAACATTACTTTTGGCCTCAAATATATAGGGATGTTAGGAAGTTTGTGTAGAGTTGTACAATATGTCAAGGTGCAAAAGGAAGTAGTCAGAATATTGGGTTGTACAAATCTTTGACAGTATCAAAGTGACCTTGGGATGACATAAGCATGGATTTCATATTAGAATTGTTGAAGATATAGAGAGGACAGATTCTATATTTATAGTGGTGGATAGATTTTCAAAGATGGCACATTTAATACCTTATAAGAAGACAAGTGATGCAGTACATGTAGCTGACTTATTTTTCAAAGAGATTGTGGGATTGCATGGATTACCTAAGAGCATAGTTTCAGATAGAGATACAAGATTCATTGGATACTTTTAGAGGACGCTTTGGAAGAAGGTGAAGACAGATTTGAATTTTAGTTCAACATTTCATCCATAGAGTTATGGACAAACGGAAGTGTTGAATAGGAGTTTGGGCAACTTGTTAAGATGTTTGGCTGGAGAGAAGGTAGGAAATTGGGATCTCATTTTGTCACAAGCAAAGTTTGCATACAATAATTTAGATAATATGAGCATGTGAAAGACACCATTTGAGATTGTGATAGGAACTAACCCTAAAGGAGTAGTAGAATTGAGAGATATCAGTATGGAGAATAAGAGGAGTACATATGTTGAATAATTTGTAGATCATATGGAGACAATGCATAATCAGGTTAAGAAGCATTTGGAGGAGATGAACAACAAGTACAAGGAGCAAGTAGATGAAAGGAGAAGACAAAGAATTTTTAGTAGGAGATGAAGTAATGGTATATATGAGAAAAGAGATATTTCCGGTGGTCACATTGATGTAGGAGCATCCCTAGTTCAAGAACAATCTTGCATCAACCAAAAACATTTGAATTTTAGTTTGTTTGTAGTTCAGTTTGTTTCATTTCATTTTCTAGTTTAGTTCAAGTAATTTAGTCAGTAGCAATTTCTATTTATTGGTCTACATTCTACCATAGTTGCATTTCACATCTTGCGGAGCTAGACTTAACATCTAGATTCATTCATGTACATCATATCCAGAATTCAAAGCATTTGGATAAGTACCAGAAAGATATCACTATTAGAAGATTAGTTATTTTCTCAGAATAGAGCATCCTGACAGTCTCTGATAATCAGCTAAAGGAGAAGACTTGTGGAGCCTAATGACACATCATTCAATGATCTTTGGTTCATGGTCAACCTTCCCTGAGATCCATACATCATTCCATTCATTTGCGGATGTGTTCTACATGATTAAGTATGACCTATCCACATACACATGTTACAGCTCTTCATTGGAGTGTGTGACCTTCCTTGGCCGATGCAGAAGAATCTATTGTTCCAGAGATGATATATATTGATGTAATATATCCTTAGGAAAGTAGATATAATCATTAGCATAAATTCATAGTTTGGATTTTTTTCAAAGGGGACTTTAACACTATATCATGTGCATATTCTGATATTCTGTAATCAGGCTTGTGAGCCCTAATTGTAAGCCTGCATGGTGCTGACCAAATTGTATTTGAATTCTATTATATACTAAATGACTGAATCTATACTTGTTTCATATATTTGAGTTGTTTTTATTGTGTTTACTCTTGCTACTTGACTTGGATAGTTGATTTTGTGAACCCTCCTATTGTGACTACACCAAGTGGTATCAGAATGAAAGTTTGAATCTTTGGGAGTGAGTTGAGCGAAGTTGGAAAGGGAATTCTATAAGATTTTACTATGGATAGATTGCCGAATTGAGGTAGGTTACTTATGTTGCAACTGGCCGTCAATTGTGAGGCAGTTGTCATCTCGTAGCCCGATTGCCAAATTTGAGGCATCCTACACTTGATCCTAGGAAGATGCCACCAAGGAGAGTTGTCATTATTGGAAGAATAGTTGGTAGGATGGATGAGATGATGGAAATGATGAAAATAATATGAATTTGATTGGATGGTATTGAGGAATATAGACTAAGAGGATTGACATCGAGACCTAATGTTAAAAGTGATGATGAAGAAGAATTTCAATCTGTTGAACAAATTGGTAAAACCCTAGGAGGTGATGAAGAAGAAAAATTAAATCAAGTAAAGATGTTGCAAGCTATTTCAAAGATTGGAAAAAGACCTAGATTTTATGTGCTGAATTATACTGGTAATTTGAACCCTGAAGAATTGATTGACTAGATAAATGACATGGAAGAATACTTTAAATATGAAGAGATTGAAGATCTGGAGAAGGTAAAGTTTGCAAAGACAAAATTGAAAGGGCATGCTTCTATATGGTGTAAATAAGTTCAATTGGAAAGAAATAGAACATGAAAAGAAAAGATTATGAAGTGGGATAGATTGGTGACAAAATTGAAGAATCAATTCATACGTACTGGCTATGAATTGGAACTTTTGAAAAGATTGCAGAACCTAAGACAAAAGGAGAAATCTGTGAAGGAGTATGCTGAGGAATTTCATAAGATGATTATAAGGACTGGACATAGTGAAGCAAGCAAGGAAATATTGGATAGATATATTAATGGACTAAGATTGAGCATTCAAGAAGAACTAAGCTTGGTAAGGATGACATCTTTGGAAGAAGCATATCAGTGTACCCTAAAAGTTGAAGAGAAGATGAATAAAAGACATGATCCAAGATAGAAAGGTAGAGGAGGTAAATTTCATGGAGGTAGAATATTTTTCAGAGGAAACAAATCACATTCAGAGCAGAACAAGTTTGATAGCACATTCAAGAAGGAGGATAGAGATAATAATGCTTACCAAAGAGATGATAGAAATTTTTACTAGAGAGGAAACCCTATTGCATACAGGAATGAAGGATACATAAGAGAGGGAAGAGGATTTGATAAGAGAACATTCAGGGGTACTTGTTTCAAGTGTGGAGGTGAAGGACATAGAGCATTTGAATGTAATCAGGGTAGTACAAGCAAGAGGATAGAGAATAGTGGAAGAGCAACCTATGTAGAAGAGAAACCTATTAGATCACTTAATTCAGTTGGTAAACCTAAGAAAGGAGAATCACTGGTGATGAGGAGAGCACTATTTCAAGCAGAGACAAATGAGGAACCACTGCAGAGGAAGAGTTTGTTCAGAACTAGATGCAAATTAGGAGGTAAATGTTGTAAAGTTGTAATTGATAGTGGTATCTCAAATAATCTAGTTTTAGAGGAGATGGTGACTAAGTTGAAGTTGGAAAGACTGAAACACCCTAAGCCCTATTAGATAGCATGGATTTAGGATGACCATAAGGTGTTGGTGAGTGAACAATGTTTGAGGTAATTTTATATTGGATCATATCATGATGAAGTTTTGTGTGATATTATGCCTATGGATGTTTGTCATATCTTGTTGGGTAGACCTTGGTAGTATGATAGAAAAGCTATACATGATGGGAGAAAGAATACATACAATATAACAACAAATGAAAAGAGAATTACTTTGATTCCTTTAGAAGATGATCCTAAGAGTGAGGTATGTGGAAATGCTAGAATATGTTTGGTAGATGGAAGAAATTTTCTAGATGCTTTGAGACATAAGAATATGTGTTATGCTTTGATTCCTAAGAAACCTAAAACATTAAAGAAAGAGACTGGAGGAGAACAACCAGAGCAGATAAGAAAGTTGCTAATAGAGTATGAAGACATCATATCAGATAATATACCTAAAGGATTGCCACCTATGAGGAGTCTTAGTCATCACATGGATCTTATACTAGGAGCAAGTTTGTCGAACAAAGTAGCACACTGAATGACACCAACAAAGAATGAAGAATTGAATAGATAGATACAGGAGTTACTGAGGAAAGGTTTGATCAGAGAAAGTTTGAGTCCTTGTGTAGTACCCGTAGTATTAGTACCTAAGAAAGATGGAGAATGGAGAATGTGTACTGACTCGAGAGCAATAAACAAGATCATAGTTAAGTATAGATTTCCTTTACCTAGGATGGATGATATCATGGATTGTTTGAGTGGAGCAAGATATTTCACAAGGATAGACTTAAAGAGTGGATACCATCAGATTAAAATCAGAGAGAGAGATGAATGGAAGACTTCTTTTAAGATAAATGAAGGACTGTATGAGTGGTTACTGATGCCCTTTGGATTGACAAATGCACCGAGTACTTTCATGAGATTGATGAATGAAGTCTTAAAGAAATTCTTGGGTAAGTTTTTTTTTTATATACTTGGATGATATTCTAATTTTTAGTAAGACAAAAGAGGAACATTTGTGGCATATTAGACAAGTTTTGCAAAGGTTAAGAGAAGAGAAATTACTGGTAAACATCAAGAAATGTAGTTTCATGAAGGAAGAGTTGGTATATTTGGGATTTGTGATTTCTACATAAGGATTGAAGATGGACCATGGGAAGGAAAGAGCAATAGTTGAATGGCCTACACCAAAGAGCATTGGAGAGGTTAGATCATTTCATGGATTGGCTAGTTTCTACCAAAAATTCATCAAAAATTTTTGTTCAGTATGTAACCCTATGACAGAGACAATGAGAGGTGACATGAAAGACTTTAAGTGAACATCTGGAGCAGATAAGAGTTTTGAATTGTTGAAACAAAAAGTGACAGAGCAACCTGTTTTGGCGTTACCAAATTTCAATAAGGTATTTCAAGTTGATTTTGATGCAAGTGGAAAAGTGATTGGAGTAGTATTCGGTTAAGAAGGTAGACCTGTAGCATATTTCAATGAAAAGTTGAATGATGCAAAGAGAAGATATTCAATTTATGACCAAGATTTCTATGCCATAATTCAAGCCTTGAAGAAGTGGAGACATTACTTGTTGCCTAAGGAGTTTGTACTATATACAAATCATCAAGCTTTACAGTATTTGAATAGTCAAGGTAAGTTGAATTAGAGACATATGAGATGGGTAGAGTTCATTCAGATTTACACTTTTGTGTTGAAGCATAGGAGTGGAAAATAAAAAAAAGTTCTTGATGTGTTGAGTAGAAGAAGAAACTTGTTGACAAAAATGAGAGTTGAAGTGTTGGGTTTTGATGAATTGAAGAACATGTATGAGGGAGACACTAATTTTTCCAAACCTTAGAAAGCATGTAAGGAACCTATTGCGATAGATATGAATAAGTGGCTAGATTATTTCATTTAGGAAGATATGTTGTTTAGAGGAAGTCAATTGTGCATACCTAAGAGTTCAATGAGAGATAATTGATCAAAGAGAAACATAGTGGTGGATTGGTAGGACATTTTGGTATTGATAAGACAGTGGCTTTGGTAAGTGAAAACTACTTTTGGCCTTAGATACATAAGGATGTTAGGAAATATGTGCAAAGTTGTAGAATTTGTCGAGTTGCAAAAGGGAGTAGTCAGAATACTGGATTGTATAAAACTTTGACAGTACCAGAGAGACCTTGGGAAGACATAAGCATGGATTTTGTAATGGGATTTCTAAAGATAGAAAGAGGACATGATTCAATATTTGTAGTGGTTGACAGATTTTCAAAGATGGCTCATTTCATACCTTGTAAGAAGACAACTGATGCAATACATGTAGCAGATCTATTTTTCAAGGAGATTGTGAGATTACATGGATTACCTAAGAGTATAGTTTCAGACAGAGACACAAAGTTTGTTAAAACTTTTGGAAGAAGATGAAGATAGATTTGAAGTTTAGTTTAGATTTTCATCCACTGACTGATGGATAGATAGAGGTAGTGAATAGGAGTTTGGGAAACTTGTTGAGATGTTTGGTTGGAGAGAAGACACAAAGTTGGGACTTGATTCTTTCACAAGTAGAGTTTGCATATAATAATTTAGTAAATAGGAGTATCCAAAGAACACCTTTTGAGATTTTTACTGGAATAAATCCTAGAGGAGTTATAAAATTGAGAGACATTGGCATAGAAGAAAAGCAAAGTGCAAAAGCAGAGGAATTTACAGATCACATGAAGACAGTGCATAATCAGATGAAGAAGCATTTGGAGGATATGAACAGTAAGTATAAGTACAAGGAAGATGAGAAGAGAAGATACAAGGAATTTGTAGAAGGAGATGAAGTGATGGTATATTTGAGAAAAGAGAGATTTCTAGTTGGAATATATAACAAGTTGAAGATGAAGAAGTTTGGACCTTGTAAGATACTCAGAAAATTTGATTTAAGAAATGCATATGAAGTAGAGTTACTAGAGACATTGGGTATATCCCCTATTTTCAACATTGTAGACCTTTATCAGTATCATGAAGTAGAGTTTAGTGACAACATGAAAGAAGACCTGAAGAAGTAGTTACAACACAAAGCACTGGAAGAGATTGAAGACATTTTGGATAGCAGAGTTGGATGTAGCACTAGAGGAAGACAATACAAAGAATACCTTATGAAGTGGAAAGGTACACTGGAAGAAGATTTAGCATGGATTTCTCAGGTTGAGGTGGATCACCTTGGTTCTCCCCTAGCCCTAGCAAAGTGAGGGACTCACTTTTTCAATAACCCTAAATGTATGATGTAGGAGCATCCATGGTTCAAGAGAAATCTTGCATCAACCAAAAACATTTGCATTTCAATTTGCTTTAGTTCAATTTGTTTCATTTTATTTTCTAGTTTAGTTTAAGTAGTTTAGTTAGTAGCATTTTCTATATGTTGTTCCACATTCTACCGTAGTTGCATATCACATCTTGCAAAGCTAGACTTAGCATCTAGATTCATTCATCTAAATCATATCTAGAATTCAGAGCATTTGGATTAAGTACCAGAAAGATATCGCTATTAGAAGATCAACTATTTTCTTAGAATAGAGCATCCTGATAGTCTCTGATAATTAGCTAAAGGAAAAGACTTACAGAACATTCCTTGACTTGTGGAGCCCAATGACACATCATTCAATGATCTTTGGTTCATGGTCGACCTTCCCCAAGATCCACACATCATTCCATTCATTTGGGGAGGTGTTCTACATGATTAGGTCTGACCTATCTATGTACACACATTATAGCTCTTCATTGGAGTTTGTGACCTTCCTTGGCCGACGCAAAGGAATCTATTGTTCCAAAGATGATATATATTGATGTAATAGATCCCTAGGAAAGTAGCTATGATCATTAGCATAAGTTCATAGTTTAGATTTTGTGTGAAGGGGGACTTCAATGCTATATCAATTGCATATTCTAATATTCTGCAATCAGGCCTGTGAGCCTTAATTGTAAGCTCACATGGTGCTAGCTAGATTGTATTTGAATTCTATTATATACTAAATAAATGAATCTATACTTGTTTCATATCTTTGAGTTTTTCTGTTTTGTTTACTCTTGTTGCATGGCCTAGATAGTTCATTCTGTGAACCCTCCTACCGTGACTGTACCACACATACAACAAGTTGAAGATGAAGAAGTTTGGACCATGTAGGATACTCAAAAGGTTTGATTCAGGAAATGCTTATGAAGTAGATCTAATGTAGACATTGGGTGTATCACCTATTTTCAACATTGTTGACCTATATTAGTATCATGAAGGAGAAACTAATGACAACATTGGAGATAAATTGAACAAGTAGTTACCACAACAAGCACTAGAGAAGATTGAAGACATCTTGGACAATAGAGTTGGATGTAGCACCAGAGGAAAGCAATACAAGGAATATTTGGTATAGTGGAAAGGTAGACCGAAAGAAGTTTCATCTTAGAATTCTCAGGTTGATGTGGACCATCTTGGTTTCCCTCTAGCCCCAATAAAGTGAGGGACTAACTTTTTAGCAACCCTAAGTGCCTGATGTAGGAGCATCTCAAGTTGCAAAACAATCTTGCATCAACCAAAAATATTTGCATTCTTTTGTTTTCTTTTGTTTTCTAGTTCATTTCAGTTCAATCAGTTAGAAGCAGTTTCATTAGTTTGGTTTGCATTTTTCTACATTTTCATTCTAGAGCTTATAGAGTAGGACTTAGCATCTAGACATCATCATGCACATCATATCCAAATTTTAGATCATTTGGATTAGTTTTCAAAAAGATATTGCTATCAAAAGATCAATTGTTTTCTCATAACAGAGGATTCAGAATAGCCAGCTAAAGGAGAAGACTTGGGGAGCACTTCCATGACTTGTAGAGATAAATGAAACATCATTCAAGATACTTTGGGGCCTAGCTAACCTTCCCTGAGATCCACACCTTTTTCATTCAATTGCGGAGGAGTACAAGTTGCTTAAGGCCGACCTATCTGTGTACACATGTTACACCTTCATTGAGGACTATAACTTCTTCCTTGGCCAACTCGGAGGATTTCTTAAACTTGAAGATGATATATAGGCATGTATTAGATGCATAAGAAAGCAATGAATTATAATATGATGTTTTAGTTCATAGATAGTTTGTATTCTTTTAGAAGAGGTGCTTCAATGCCATATTATTCTCTTTTATAATCAGGCATGTGAGCCCTAATTTGTAAGCTCACATGTTGCTAGCATGTACACATTTGAATCTATGATATGTTGAGCATCAGAATCTATATTTTCATTCTATATTTGATTTGCTTCTATTGTTGAGCATGTACACTCTTACTGCATAGCCTAGTTTGTTCACTCTATGGACTCTCCTAACTATGACTCCACCATGGATGATGTTTGAAATTGATTTGAGGATTTAAAGTTTTAATATACAATTGATTCACCCCCCCCTCTTAGTTGTCTAGTGCATTCTAACACATATTAATTGTATGGTGAGTTCACAGTCATCTAATGCAAATTTTAGCCTCAAGATGAAGCATATAGAAGAGGAAAGGTTGATCAAATTTAGGAACACCCTAAACCTTGGAGATATCCACTAAACACCGCCCTTACAAACTTGGGTCTAGGGGCATCCTTTTCCCAAGGACTACCTACATACTAGCTTCCAAACAAGATCAAAGTTCCATGTAGTTCTCCTAGGATTTTAACTTCCATGATGTGGACATGCACTTTCCTAGGTTAAGATAACCTATACAGATACCAGACAATGCCACTCCTTTTACCCTACATCTGTTGGCAAGAGACACAGTGTAGCTTCATGAGTGTTGTCATTGATGGCAACAAAGTTCATCCCACCCATCTACAGGACATGGTGTGCCTATACCGGAAGTCAGATTGAAGAGTGTTATGGTTCGATAAGCAAGAATAGAGCATACTGCTAGGTCTGACAATTGGGTTTGGATCTCTTAGAGGGAGTATCTCAGCAAAGTACAGACTTGGGAAAGTCAAGAGGAATACCATGACTAATAGATTCTAGAGATTGAGCCTTCGGTGATGAAAGAGTGAGAAGATATGAACTCCTAAGTGTTGGGTTCTTGTTTGGCAGAGTTGACTGAGGAAGAACTAACTAGCAGAGCATCAAACCTTAATCCAGATGAATTATTGATGGTGATCAAGTTTCTTGAGGTATCATTCATGATTGGCCAACATGATTGATGACTTCTATAAGCATCTCTTTGATACACATCACTTGGTAAGCAAGGATTCAGCTAACAGACTAGAGTTTGGAAATATTCTGAGTTTTTTGGATGCCGACTAGAAAGTGGATGAAATCCCTGGTGCAGAAATATATACAAGATGGATTTGGATGCGAAGGTGTGTGTGGTGTATTATGTAGTGAAAAGAAAAGCAGAGAGCAGTGTGGAAGCAGTAATACAGGTCTGGTATGTGACAGGGCAGCAACACTAAAGAAGAGGAAGAATGAAGTGCAGTAGATCAGTGTATTGAGCCTAACTAGAACTGAACCTTAGCATATGTAGATGCTTCTCACTAGTTCAAGTACCTAGTTACTTTTCTTTGCATCTTGTAGGCAGTGAGCCCTAATTGGCAAGTGCCATTTTGTACTACCTTATTCTTTTAACAGAGAATATAATCTTGGGTTAGTCAGCCCATGGTTTTTCCCTTAACAGGGTTGTCCATGTCAAAATCATTATGTTATGTGTATTGAGTTCATTTCTTCTTTCTTGGTTATGCATGCTTATTTAATTTGAAGAACTTAAAGTTAAATAAATCAAGATAACTGATTCAACCCCCCTCTCAGTTATCAACAATTGGTATCAGAGCCAAGTCCCTCCAAACAGAGCCTAACAACTTGAGGACGATTTGGGAGTTCTAATGGATGTGTATGGTATGAGGGAACAACTTTAGTCTACCCTAGATGATCTTGAGAAATCTCACTCTGAAGTCAATGAATTGAAGGAAAGACTCAAACAAGCTGATGATTTCATAAATGAACTAAAAGGGAAACTGAGTATCTTTATGAAAAAGAGAAAGGAGCTACTTCGACAGTTAGCAAGTCAAAGTGAAGCCAATAATACTAATGAAGACCTAAATGAGAAGAATAAGTTATGTGAGAAACTATCAAAAGATGTCATTATGGTAAGACATGAAATGGAATTAGGGGTTATAAAATTTACCCAAGAAATTGAAGAGAAAAGAAAACTTGAAGATAATTTAAAACAATCTCTCAAGGAGAAGTCAGAAGACTACCACAACATGGATAGAATAATTAGGCATCTAGAATCTGATCTTGAAGAAGCTAGAGATAATAAAGAACAACTTGAGAATTAGATTGACACTCTAAAAAGGGATCTTCAAACAACAAATGAATATAAAGAGAAATTCAAGATAAGTTCTATTTAGCTTGAAGTTCTTCTTGAAAGCCAAAAGAGGGTAGATGACAAGCAAGGCTTGGGGTATGAGAAAGGTGAAATCTCTGGATCTGGTCAGAAGAACTCTAGATCAGGAAATCCAAGGAACAGGTCTAAAAGACCTCTGGTAAGGCAACCAAATGCTCAAAGATATCCATCCTTCAATGGATACTACCACAATTGCAATAACTTTGGTCATAAAGAAAATTAGTGTAGAAGAAGAATGAATCAGACTAATTCATCCTTCTCTAGACAGTGTTTCAACTACAAAAGGTATGGTCACAAATCTCATGAGTGTAGAAATATACAAATGAACAATTCATTCAACGGTAGATACTTTACATGCAATAGAATGGGTCATATGGCTAATCAGTGTAGATCAAGAGGATATCAGTCAAATATGCAAAAGAATGTTGTTTGTTACAATTGCAATAGATCTGGTTATATTGCCAAATTTTGTAGAAGTAAAAATTAGGACAAAAAGGGTCTGGTGCATCATAATCAAAACCAAGACAAAAGAAAAGGAAAAGTGAATGCGGAAGAAATTCAAAGGGAGATGAACAAGATTTGGGTAAAGAGGAGTACAGAAAATGTGTAGGATGGATCTACACCAGAATCTGGTGTTGACATTCCTTCCGGAAACTAAATAGATGAGCTCTGGCTCAGGGGGAGTCACAAAAGAAAACAATTTCCCCCAGCCAATCAATTGGTGCTTGAAATTGGCACATGGAAGGTTGCGGATTAAAAGGGTTCTTAGAGAAACATATAAATAACCCTTGGGAAAGATATGAGGTTAATCATCTAAGATTGATCTAGTTTAATAGTCATCCAGTAAGAAGCATGATCCGGTATGGTTTAAAATTGATGAATCTTGATATGCGGATAGATCAAATGATTGGGGAAAGAAAAATAGATTGTCATTAATCACTGAGAATAACCCTAAGTGCATCTTAGTGGTCTGGAAAAGATCTCTCAAAACAAGGAGAACAAGGCAATCGGAATGACTTAAGTTGTGCATTTATTGCAATATGGAATTAGGGTTTTCTTTGAGATCAAAGGATTCATTTGCTCATCATTTGCACATTTGCATTAGTGAAAAAGATAAGAAGAGCTTTGCAAACAAGTTTTCTTCATCTCTCTCAAGGATCAACCGCAGAATTCAAGTCAACCGCCGATCTTTTCGGCTCATTTCGTGAACCCTAAAAGTGTAAAAGGTATTCTCTGTTGTTGAAATCTCTCTTTGAATCTTTGAAAGATGACTACTCTGAATATTGTGAAGATCTCTGATAGGATGTGCCCTAAATTTAAGAAACATCCATACAAATCCCTAGAAGTTGATCCCCTAGGCGCATTTTCTAGCATTCCACATGGGGTTTTGCATGTTGAAGACATTAGGGCATATATTCATGCATACATTGAGGAATTTGGGGAATCCAAGTTAATGGATATCTATCACAATTAATTAATAGATGATGCTTTCGAACTCAAACCACAGTACAAGGCTATCCGGGACAAGCATTTTGGATATTGCATCCATTTCCCCTATTTTGTAGAAGATGAATGGGTCTGGTATGTTCTAAGTAGAATGCATGATAACTTTATATGGTGTATGAGGCCATTCAAGATAACCAACGATGCCATTAGGGAAGTTATCAGATTGCACTCATCCGGTGGGATACCTGCTCTCAAATCTGTCAAGAATCAGACAGTGAGTGAGGCAACCAGATCAAAATTTGACAAGAGAGCAATGACTATAGAAGATATCACTGATCCGGATATCAAGTTTGCATCTATGGTAATTGTCTATAAGATATATCACTCTAGCAAGGAGAATTTTGTATCCAAAACAGCTGTGTATACTGCTTATGAAATGCTAAGGAAAAATGCTGACTATGATCTCTGCGAACTTCTCCTGAGCCAACTATTAGAAAACTTACAAAGGATCAAGAAGGACAAGAAAAACTCATTCAAATATGGTGGTCTAATATTGTGTCTATTCTTTTACTTCATGAATGAGCTACCTGGATCCAGTGGTTGGATATAGCAAAATGATAGACCAGTAGCCATACAAATCAGGGATTATTTGCATGGAATTGGTGATGCCAAGGCACATAATACAGCACTCTGGGGCTACTTCAAGAATTTCTAGAGTATGATGCAAGCTAGAGAAAGGATCCCTAAATCATTAGTTGAGAAGTACAAGGATACAGTGTGCTTTATGGTGGACACTGATCAATGCCTGATGGATGCAGTGGAACCTAGAATAGTGTGGACCATGCCAATGGGGTATAAAGTAGATGAGAAAATTGTAGAGCTACATGTTCAACACATACTTAGTCAACCCAAGGATCCTAAGGTAGAAATGTTTGGAACCTTTGAAGAATTGAGTGTGAAGATTCATGTGGAGCTAAGACAACCAAAAATAAAAAGAAAAGTGAGGAGGGAAGTAGAAGAATTTTCCAAGAGGCATGGAATATCAAAAGAGGCCCTTGATGTAAATAGAGAGAAGATGGAAAGGGCAGAAAAAGAAAAGGAAGAAGCAGAAAAAGAAAGTGCTCTGGTAGAAGCCCCCTCCCAGACCAGATCCTCTAAGAGCTCTAAAAGCTCAAAGACATCAAAATCGGAAGCAAAATCATCTGATAAAGGAGAAAAGAGAACAAAGACAAAGGCTACAAGATCATACACAAGCCTCAAGGGTGATGAAGGGATAGAAATAGATGAGGAAGTAAAGAAAATGAAGAAGAAAAAGAAAACATCTGGTGAACCCTCTACCGGTCAAGACAAGGAAGAGAAGGCAGAAGAATTTGTTGAAAAGACTACTCTCTGCATTGATGATATAATCAAATTAGTCATTGTGGATGGGAACTTGAAACCAATGACTGAGTTTTACAATGATTATAGTGAAACTGATCAAAAGTTCCTGCAAGAAGCTATAGTCAGGTACTTAAACATCTACAACAAAGCATTCATTGAAATTATATCTCTGATTCCTAAGAGTCTAGAGAAGGAACTTGAAATAAGAAAGAACAATGCCATGGCAAAAGATCTAGAAATCTAGGAACAAATTTCTATCCAACTTTATCCCTCCATCACTCCAAAGAAAATAAACATGGTCTTCAAAGATTGCAAGGATGAGTTCCAGAGAAAAGCTAGAATGAATCAGCTTATGCTTGGAGAAACTGACAAAGTGGCAAAAGAAACTGAAGAGATCCTCAGGAATGCCTATAAAAGATTCAATATTCCTGTCATAGAGGACTTAGGTGATAAAACCTCTGCCATGGATGACAAAGAAGAATCCACTGAGGCAGTGGCAAAAGAGGCAAAGGAGACAAGTGAAGAGAAAGCTAAGGACTTAGATTCCTCTATTCCAGAAGAGGAAGTCCAAGAAGAAGTAAATATCTCTCATCCAAATTCCCCTGTAGACTCCAGATCTAAAGGAGAAGAAAGAATAGAGGAGAAAACTAGTCAAGAAGAAGAAGTAAGAGAAAAAGAAAAAGGCCAAATAGAGAAGACTCTGGGAGACAGTTCTGAGATTGCAAAAGGGAAGAAGACTCTGTCTCCAGCAAGAGACACTACAGAAACTGTCAAAGAATTCTTGACCAAAGAGATGATGGAATTTGATGAATTGGAACTCCTTCAAGGTCCATTCAATTTTGATTCCCTCTCCCCGGTTCAAACCATGAAGCTAGCATCCTTTACTCAAGCAAAGGCAAAAGAAAAATTGCTGAAGTCTCACATGGAAGACTGTGAGATCATAGAAACTGCAACCAGTGTATTGGAGAAGATCATGCCATCCTTCCAAAAGGATCCTTTGGCCTCCACATCCGGTAATCTAAAGTATCATGTAAATTTTGTTCATACGCATTTTAATTCCTTAGAGAAGTTAGCAGAAGAAAAGGTCTGGAAGGAGTTTTTAGGAAAGAGATTCTCTAAAGTACAAGGACTAATAACCAATGATAGGAGAGTTATGGATATTGGAATAAAGATCTTAGAAAATGCTCTTAAAAATGGTAGAGATATATATAAATTTTGTTTATCCTGGCCTAAAGTGACCAAGGACATTGAAAAGAAAGTAAAAGAGCAAGAGGGTAAACTATTAAGTTTATCTCAAAGTTTTAATCCTCTCTCCTCTTCCATAATAAATCAAGAGTGTCAGACTATTGCAGTCACTAATGAAATAAAGAAGCTTGAGAAGGAGAAGAAAAATAGAATAAATAGGTTAAGTGAACTTAGAGGGATCATTATCCCTAAGTTAGAGGCCATACATGAGGCCCTAACTAATGCTCAGACAATAGCCTGGACCAGTGATCCGATAGACCTAAAAAGGGCAGAAGCTTTTGTATTCTTGTTAAGTGGTCACATCTCAATTTTGAATAGGATGAAGAAGAGTTGGGTGATAGAAGTGGTATAGTTGAAAACCACTTTGCAGATATAATTCACTATATGTATGTAAAACATGTATATATGTTTTTGTGGCCAAGTATAGATTATTTTTGGTAAATTTTGGTTTGCAGACCCTACCCTTTTCCATTGATCTCAAACAGGGAGTGAGAAGTAGTGAAAAATGTGGAATCCAACTAAGGGGGAGCTCTGGTAAAATGCATATTAGAACAGAGCATCAGCTAAGGGGGAGTGTAGTGTGACACTTAGTCATTTCTCACTAAGTGTTGCCATCAATGCCAAAAGGGGAGATTGTTGGCAAGAGACATAGTGTAGCTTCATGAGTGTTGTCATTGATGGCAACAAAGTTCATCCCACCCATCCATAGGACATGGTGTGCCTATATCGAAAGTCAGATTGAAGAGTGTTGTGGTCTAGTAAGCAAGAATAGAGCATGCTTCTAGGTCTGACAATTAGGTCTGGATCTCTTAGAAGGAGTATCTCAGCAACGTATGGACTTGGGAAAGTCAAGAGGAGTACCATGACTAATAGATTCCAGAGATTGAGCCTCTGGTGATGAAAGAGTGAGAAGATTAGAACTCTTAAGTGTTGGGTTCCTGTTTGGCAGAGTTGACTAAGGAAGAACTGACCGGCAGAGCATCAAACCTTAATCCGGATGAATTATTGATGGTGATCAAGTTTCTCAAGGTATCATTCATGATTATCCAACATGATTGATGACTTCTATAAGCATCTCTTCAATATGCATCACTTGGTAAGCAAGGATTCAGCCGACAGACTAGAGTTTGGAAATATTCTGAGTTTTTTGGATGCCGACTAGAAAGTGGATGAAATCCCTAGTGCGGATATATATACAAGATGGATTTTGATGTGAAGGTGTGTGTGGTGTATTGTGTAGTGAAAAGAAGAGTAGAGTGTAGTGTGGAAGCAGTAATACAGGTTCGGTATGTGACAGGATAGCAGCACTAAAGAAGAGGAAGAATGAAGTGTAGTAGATCAGTGTATTAAGCCTAACTAGAACTGAACCTTAGCATATGTGGATGCTTCTCACCAGTTCAAGTACCTAGTTACTTTTCTTTGTATCTTGTAGGTAGTGATCCTCTTGTGAGCAGTGTGCTCGAGCAGTGAGCCCTAATTGGCAAGTGTCATTTTTTACTACCTTATTCTTTTAACAGAGAATACAATCTTGGGTTAGTCACCCTGTGGTTTTTCCCTTAACAGGGTTTTCCATATCAAAATCATTGTGTTATGTGTATTGAGTTCATTTCTACTTTCTTGGTTATGCATGCTTATTTAATTTGAAGAACTAAAAGTTAAATAAATCAAGATAACTAATTCACCCCCCCTCTCAGTTATCAACAACATCAACAAGGCATAGCCCTTTAGGATTCCTAATCTTGATATGTAGTTTCTCGAAAGAAGCCAAGGATTAACATAACCAAGTAAGATCATGTTGATGAAACAAATCACAATATACATGATTTTACCCAAATGAATAAATTCAACATGTTTATATGGCATAATACTAAGAACAAGGTTTCTAAATTATTGTATATACGATGGTCCCAATTATCAACCATCTATATACTTAGCTAAGCATTAAAATATCATCCACTTTAAATGATAAACCATAAATTGTAATAGTATCTCATAAGAACAAATTGTTAGAATCCAATCCAAACCGAAGAGAGTCATTCCCTAATAATTATATATCAAGGTTATCATGCAACATTTTGTACCCTAGTGATAACACCATACATATATCTATCACCAGCCTAGATCATCATATGAAGATACACACTCAATAGAAATATTTATAGTGTTCTTAACCTTCTAATATCATTTACTTTATGATGCAATCCAATATTCATATAATAGGCCAGTTCACAAATTAGATAATATTTGCACTTATCATTAACGTTCAATATAACCTTAACAGTTAACAATAAGTGATCTCTTATTGCATCTTTTTCTATGGAATTAACCTTGTCCTCGATTATCCAAAACTTATGTAACACTACCAGGGAATTTCCCCTATATCATTTCTATTGTCCCAAGTTTTATTTTATAGCTTCCTTAGATATACCATACAATGGCTTGTTGTATTAGAAGAAAATCCTTCATTACAAGGGAACATCACTTCTATTTTAGGGTGTTCTATTGTCATAGTCACAATAATTTTCCAACCATTAAGAATCTACCTCTCATGCTTTATAAATTAGCATTCTTCAAGTCTTATAAGACATTATAGAAAAATAATTCACTTTGTAGTATTAAGCTATTGATACTTCCACCAACACACAAAGTTTACATGGATGCTCTACATCAATTGTACACAAGTACTTCAAAATATTATTTTAATCAAAAGACTATAAATCAAAAATTAAGTTAGGTAGGATATCACTATCAGTAAACTATCATAGTATGCTAATTAACATACATTTATTCATGCTTATGGTAGTGACATCTACTTATGTCCCTGTCAATCCACAAATAAAGTGTAGGATTGTATATGACTAAGATATTCACCACCATTGCAATTCAAAGGATGACTTCATGAATTCATGGCCAATATGAGGCATTTGACAAAGAAAGAATTCTTATAACCTTTAATGTTGATTCTTAGTCTCACAACAAATATGCCACTTGCATCCTTAATAGATCATCACCATACTAACAAACATCAATGCATATTTCGACCTATGTACTAGATCATCTTATAGTTCCCTCTTATTAACCAAAAGGTGGACAAGGATAAATTGTTGAAATACTATCCAAAAGTTATCTATACAGTGATGGAGCTATGATTCTTACATCTATGGTTTTAATCAAGTTCAAGGCATTATGCTCATACAAATATCAACTTCTGTCAACAAATATTAAGTATAATGTATTTTTTCTTTTATAGAGAAAACCACATATACCTTAACTTTTCAAAATGATATTGTACTTGTATAACACTATCATGACAAAAAAATCATGTACATTTTGTATTTAGGTATTCATATAATCAATATCATAAATACTTCTAGAAATGTTCACCCTCTAAACTAATACTTCTTGAAGGTAACTGGTAAGGCCACCCAACATGATTTTTACTTTTATTTTTGTAAGATAATCTAAATTCTTGAGATTATAAAAAATTCTATGTTTAGAATACCTGTGGCTCATGGCTATGGTAATAGATAGATTCACTTCCATATAATAATGTCAAACCCAACCTCTTCCTATCCTTTAATTAATTTTCTTAGAAAAATAATAAATTTGTCAACATAAGTTGATCATGAAAGAGCACAAATATCAATCATGAGTGGAATGACTTCAGTCCAATCCTTACATTTTATCATTGATTTATTAGCAACAACAAATACAGACTATGAATGCATTTATGATATTCAAAATGCTATTTATGAGTCTTAAAATGCTTGCAATAGGTACAACAATCATATTTCATAATCCAC
Source organism: Cunninghamia lanceolata (assembly GCA_027924645.1). Taxonomy (NCBI): domain Eukaryota; kingdom Viridiplantae; phylum Streptophyta; class Pinopsida; order Cupressales; family Cupressaceae; genus Cunninghamia; species Cunninghamia lanceolata. The sequence goes on from BSBN01000379.1 coordinate 6,705,009, forward strand.
ACATAATTTTAATGAGAATAAATCCTCTCATTATCCTTCTCCAAGCGTCCAATTTTGAGCACAGGCAAGGAGGTTGCCATTTAACATTTTATTAAAAGCTTCTAAATAATTTTCAACAAACCCCTTTTACATTATTTTGCCACCATAGATTTCCATGATATCACATTTCTATGAGGCATTTTGTCAAACAACTCACATGCCTTGCCTATGTCTTCCTTTTTCTTTTTACACAACTCTACTACATTAAGCCTCAGTGAGAAAGAGACTAATAGTTTATAGATGAACATCCCAATGGTATTTTTTAGTTCATTTTTCCTACTGGCAATTTTGATTAACTCTTTTCATACACATCCCATAGCCAACTTTGAGAAGGCTATAACAGTGTTGGATAGGAGTTAATACCTAGTTATGCAACTCCTTTTTGCTACTCCAATATGCTATCCCCTTTAATCTACCACTTCCATGCCCCTACTCCACTCACTCCTTCCTTATTTACCCCTTCAACTTTTGTCAAACTCTTTAAATCACTTCTCCACTCCCTCATTGGGTGGAATGCTTGAAGAGTATGTAATGAATCTTCTTTCCTTTTATTTGGAATTCAAATTGAATTGGGTTTCAAGAAGCCAAATCCAAAGAGGGCATTGCAAAGTGCATTCACTATAACTATATCAAGGGTTGTTACACTTAAAATAAGCCCATTAGAAGTGCCCTCCCCCTACAGTATTGTCCAACATAAAATAAATGGATGGGGTAGGGAATACAATGTTTCATTAATCATGTAGTGAGAAATGCCTTCCTACTCAAAGTACCCTTATCTCATAGATTTGATCCTACATTTTTCTAACTTTTATTTTATTTTATGTCCTTTTCCTTTAATTTGTTTTGACCAACAATTGGGAGTTGGATCACGATGTGATAGGGTAGGTTAACCCTTCAGTTCACACTCCTTGTTTTTTTATTTATTTTCATACCTATATCAAATATGATAGAATGACAAGAAATATTTATTATATTACAATTTAAATTAAATATTTTATATTTATTAAATGTATTATTTAAAATTTAAATTATCATTGTATATTAATTCATTCAAGCAAGATATCCTTTTTGAGGTGTGGTCTTGACAACAAAAAGAGAAGATGATTTGTCATTTACGTCTTCAACAAACTATCAAACTTGAATCAAGCACACCTAGCCATTGACGAATCAACCAATACATTGATCCATGATACAGTAGAATGACTGTATGCAGGGGATGTGACACTTAAGCATCCCATGCTTCAAATCATAATCTCCTAATTCCCCATCTTGTCTCACTTTCCTTTCTTTGTCGTGAGGATTAGATCTTTTTGCATCTCTTTCATTGCCTAAAGTGCTTCAAGCTCTTCTTTACCAAACTTTTTCTAAATGAAGTGTTTTTTCAGGAACCCAAAGAATTGGAAATTGGTGCCTCATTTATATCAATGTGTATGGCATGCATATTTTCCAAATTTCCCTAACTTACATAGCTAAGTAACATCTATCAAACTTTTTTCAAATTTCATGTCTTCTGTGTGCAGTGTGTAGAGTATGTGAGGAATTTTGAAAGTATCAATTTTTTGTGCCTTTTCCCTCCCAATCTGACAAGAAAGAATTTATTGAATCCTCTAAACACCAAGATAGCAAGGCATAAAACTCAAACTCCCAATTTATTGTCAAAATTGAGGCACCATTTCTCACAAATCAAACAGTGTAAACTTCTTTGCACATTGTATTGCAAAAGAGGCTTTATACACCACATCCCTACAAATAATAAATACTAATCATAAATTCTTGTTGTTCTCCATGTCCACTACTTTTTACCACTTGTCAAGGTTATAAAAAGTACACTATCCCTATCATTATCAATCTAAACTTGTGATTTTCTTCTATTTCCCTCTGCATATTACAAGTAACCTTGTTCACTTCAGAATTTTCCACCTTTAGGTGGTGAATAAAAGATTCCATGTGGTAATGGAAGACAAGAAATGTATTCAAAGAATAATAAGTCAAAGATTCTAAGAGCGAATGGAAGATTGGAAATGCATCCAAATAGAGAGGTTTGGGTTGTTTACTTCTTCAATAAGGCCTAACAACTAAGGTCAGATTGAAGAAAATGAAATTCACTAAAAATGGTTGTTTTACATGTTACAAGGTGAAAAATTGCTCCATTCCTTGTGCAAAAGAGCTAGATTCATTAGTTATAGTTTAAAGTAGAATATGACAATCTCTTTTGTATCAGTCCTTTGCATTCTAAAATTACTCTTTTGTGTGATATAAGTATTATTGGGGAACATATAAAAATATGACAATTTGTTGAAATATCTTTCTTAATGAGATCTATTTTGGGGTAAGTCTCTATTTCTCTAGGAAATCAATCTCCTTTATGGTTAAAAAAGATTGACTCTTTTAATGTGGACCTAGCTAAACTTATAATGTCTAGAGTTGAGGCTTTCAAGTTTTAAAAAGGACCTGGACACTTTCTAAATTGGTCCCAAAGTATAGATACTAGCTACTTACCTTAGTAGTGGGAGGACCTCTCAATATGGAAAACTTATGTAGCCTTTATTTCAAAAAAGAAGATCAGCTTTGCCCATTAATATGTCTTTTACATTGTCCCGAATACAAATTATTAAATAAATTTATATAAGTTAAACCTTGTACGGATGTAGGAGTAGATATAGGCATCACAATAAAGAAATGCCCTAGAAATAAAAGATCAAAGCCCAAAAGAACAAATGATATGAATTAGAAGCAAGTTATTCTTTTTTCACCATTGGTTAAATTTATTTGCACTTACACAAACATAATGTGTAAGCCATTGCTATTTATTTTTGCCAAACGAAGAGTATAATTATCTCGTTGATTCATTGTTACTTATTGTACATGTTTATATCAAATTATGTCTCATACATTTACAATTTGTTCTACCAAGTAGACCTATTGATTAAAACAAAAATTTTAGTAGCAGTTGTGCCTTTTCTTTAGTTTAGGTGAAAAACTAGCTAATATAACATGATTTAGGATAGAAGCCTACACTCAACTTCGAGTTACCTCATTGTTAAAAGAACCATTTTACAATATTATCACATTGGTTATTCGTAAATGGAGAAATTTATATTTGTCTACATAACTAAAATGCTATGCTGAGAAAATCAATTAGCTTTGGGTCTGCTCTTATTGATTTTAATATACAAATTTGTAACCAATTTGTGCTATGTAAAGTAGGAAAGAACAATTCAATGTGTTTAAATCACTCAAATGCAAGCTAGCACACAAGTCATGAGTTTCTTACCACACTATAAAACCCTTAGAATTATACAATGTTGACGTGGAGTTAATACACAATGATGCATTATAGTCATAAAACAACTTCAACATTTGGCATATAGATAGGCCCACTTAGAAAATAATGTGTAATAATATGAGGTAATCAAACAAACTTCTTGCCTAACAAATGCTATGCATGGAAAATGTAACATCCATAGAACATGGTTAAAAGAAACAAGAGAAATGAGATTTGCTTCTACTATGGGGGAGCATTTCAAATAGTAGGAATCCTATAATTTGAAATGCTCCCCCATAGTAGAAGCAAATCTCATTTCTCTTGTTTCTTTTAACCATGTTCTATGGATGTTACATTTTCCATGCATAGCATTTGTTAGGCAAGAAGTTTGTTTGATTACCTCATATTATTACACATTATTTTCTAAGTGGGCCTATCTATATGCCAAATGTTGAAGTTGTTTTATGACTATAATGCATCATTGTGTATTAACTCCACGTCAACATTGTATAATTCTAAGGGTTTTATAGTGTGGTAAAAAACTCATGACTTGTGTGCTAGCTTGCATTTGAGTGATTTAAACACATTGAATTGTTCTTTCCTACTTTACATAGCACAAATTGGTTACAAATTTGTATATTAAAATCAATAAGAGCAGACCCAAAGCTAATTGATTTTCTCAGCATAGCATTTTAGTTATGTAGACAAATATAAATTTCTCCATTTACGAATAACCAAGGTGATAATATTGTAAAAATTATTACACATTATTTTCTAAGTGGGCCTATCTATATGCCAAATGTTGAAGTTGTTTTATGACTATAATGCATCATTGTGTATTAACTCCACGTCAACATTGTATAATTCTAAGGGTTTTATAGTGTGGTAAGAAACTCATGACTTGTGTGCTAGCTTGCATTTGAGTGATTTAAACACATTGAATTGTTCTTTCCTACTTTACATAGCACAAATTGGTTACAAATTTGTATATTAAAATCAATAAGAGCAGACCCAAAGCTAATTGATTTTCTCAGCATAGCATTTTAGTTATGTAGACAAATATAAATTTCTCCATTTATGAATAACCAAGGTGATAATATTGTAAAATGGTTCTTTTAACAATGAGGTAACTCGAAGTTGAGTGCAGGCTTCTATCCTGAATCATGTTATATTAGCTAGTTTTTCACCTAAACTAAAGAAAAGGCACAACTGCTACTAAAATTAGCTAGTAGATTTGCTTCTACTATGGGGGAGCATTTCAAATAGTAGGAATCCTAATATATATATATATATATATATATATATATATATATATATATATATATATATATATATATATATATATATATATATATATATATATATATATATATAAGGAGCTATCAATATGAGCAAACTCAAGTCTAGAAAACCCCCTATCATACATAATAAAAAATGTTTTTCTACAAAAAATTACCAAGAATAGAGAAATCAAAAGGATAAGAGATGCCCTGTAATGCGTAGCACTAAACATCATTAGCAATGTTCATGAAATAATTGGAAAGAGGAGGATCATTTAGTCTTTCATTGTCCTTGAAAATAAATAGTCAGCTTAGGTAAATGGGGTATGGCAATACTTGATACATTGAAGTGTAGATCAAATCTTTACACAGACATGACTTGTTGGAGTAGGTGTGTTGTACACCTTGCTTAACATTGATATTATTTTATTATGTAAAATAAATATTTATTTGTGGTGCATCCATGTGATGTGTTTATCCACATTAAATATTTATTTGGCACCACTTGTAATCATTGTATGTAACATTAGGTTAATTATTTATTTGTAATTATTTAATTATTGGAAAAACTTAGTACCAATAATTAAATGTGCGGTCAATGGTTTTGTAGACTCATGGTTTTGGGGAAAATGGTTTTACTATACCACATGTTGTATTTGTGTGAGCTTATGTCTATAAAAGAAAACATGTGCGTAGTTGTTGAGTAAGAGAGAGAGGTGAGGGCTTGTTACCTTTGGGTGGGTTTAGCTTGAGCATCTTTTACAGGTTACATTTGTGAGGGTTTGAAGCATGGAATTTGATGTATGGTTACATGTTTGTTCACATGGAGTGTAGGTAGAGATCTTGATGTTTTAGAGGTGATCTCTGCATTTGTATTTGTTGTTTTATTGCTGAATAATACATGAGAGATGCATGCTTTTAGAGGCTGGGTTTTTCCTTCTATGAGGGTTTTCCAAGGGCATATCTTGTGTTACCATTGATGGTATGATTGTCTATTTATTTTTCATGTGGATTTGTCATTTATTGCATATTAAATCTCTTATTGGGTTATGTGGAATTAGTCTATATGGCTACATATTTCCAACATTTGGTATCAGAGCTTTGTTGCCATGATTTGGGAAGAAATCCCTATTTGATAACCCTAGCAATGAGTGGATTTTTTTGTGTATAGTGGAATCCATGGCTTTTTAGGGAAGAATGAAGGAAATTTAAGGGTTACAAGGATGTTTGTAGACTTGGGTTGTTGCAGGTATAGGGTTTCATGGAGAATTGGCTTGGGGGTTTTTATTTTGGACTCTTTGTATGAGGGTTTTAGGGGGTGAGATTTTTTAGGAGGCCTCCTGGGAAAAATAGACCTTATGGTTAAGTCCAAAAGGCCTGAAAACCTATGGATCCATATAAAATTTGACATATTTTGTAGTTGGAAAATTTTTCACCATTTTTATGCTCTTTGGGAATCTTTAAAGAATCTATATGGCATGTACAGTCGAGTATATTCAATGTCTGCAGTCGAGTATAGTTGGCACATTCAGGTATGAAATCTACAAAATATTTTTTATTATAAAAAATAAAAATAAAAAAGAAGGGTTTGATTAGGGGGGTCGTACCCCCACCCCTATGCTGATAGGCATGTGGCCTACTATCCAGCCTAGTAGGGTCATGTTGGCCCTATCAAACAATGGAAGGCACTGGCAGGCCCAATGGCCCCAGTCTAATAGCCTAGCTAGCCGGTGAGCCAGCCTAGGGCCTTTATAAAATTTATTAAAATATTTCAAAATCAAAACATCAAACAAAATAATTTCAATTTAAACCTTTCAAACTTTATTTTTGATTCTACCACCCAAGCACCACCACTGCACCACCAGGGCATAGCTCACGTGCCATTAGCTAGCTATCTCCACTGGTGGGCCACTAGTGGGTTACCGCTTGGCCACCTAGCACCCACCTACCACCAGTTTTTTCTCTATAAGCCTAGTTGGGCAGATTTTTTCCATGGGACATAACTTTTGCCCAATATGTAAGATTTTCAACTTTTTATAGTCAACGGAAAGCTCTTTCCATGTACTATGTAGTGGTGATATAGAGTTTTCTATATTTTTACATTTTGACCAAGTTTTTCTAGTTGGAAGATAGGTGTTTGTTTTAAGCTTTGACTGGGCATAACAGGTGCATATGGAGTTAGATTTTAGACTTCTTATAGGTGTTGGAAAGGTATTTGTCATAAATATGTAGTGCAACATATTTAGAGGTGATATTTTGAGTTTTATTAAGTTTGTGTCATCTTGAGATTGTTTTGTTTCCTTTGACTTTTTGTGCATTTGTGAGTTGATGACAAATCAAATCTGGCATGATTTGGTGTTTAAGTCATTGTAGACTTATAGGCTTATATCTGATTATCCTTTGTTGATAGAATCATACATGTATTAATGAGTTTACATGTTGCATTGTGAGATCTACAAGTTGTGCAGTGTTGTAGGTTGTCTATGCTTACAAGTTACATTTATGACTTGGATGTGGGTTGTCTATGCCCATAGATGTTTTAGTGTTGATGCAAATTCTGTTTTGTGGCTTTGGTTAGTCACATGTTGCATTGGCTTGCTTATCATTATGAGATATAGAGATAGATGGTATTGCCTAATACAATCATGATATGGGACCTATGTTTGTTGACTATATGGTACAATTATGTGAGACTTGATGGGAGTTTGGTGTTGGTACATTGGGTACTGATCATGCTATTATAGATGTTCCTTGTTTGGTTGGGACTTTGGCATGACATGATTGTTTTATAGGTGTAGTTTTTGTTAAAAATGAAGGCAGAACTACTACTATAAACTTTAAAATTTTGTGCATGCAAAGCTGAAATAAAGATTAATTTGTAACAATTAATGAACAATTGATTTGCACATTCAATCCAATGTATAAGAGAAGATAAGAGAAGAGAAGAGAAAAAGCTTGCATAGTATTTACGTAGAGAAACCCTTTCGGGAAAAAACTCCACACTCAAAGATGTTTCCTTCTTGTATTAAATCTATTTGGAAAAGATTACATTCAATACTAAAATTCCTCTAAGTCCTTGATGCACTTCAAAAGCTTCTTCAATCTTCAAACCTATAAAAGAACTTCAAAAGCTTCTTACTTTTTTATTCTAAGTCAAAAAAGATTTTTTCTTTTTTATTCTAAGTCAAAAAAGCTTTTTGCTTTTTTATTCTAATTCTTTTACAAAAAATTTTTTCTTTTTCTTCTAAGTATTTTTCCTCAAATCAACTCTATGGAAATTGTATGGGGTTTTCAATTAAATCAAAAGTTTCTTTTAATTCAAAAGCTTGAAACTCAAATTACAATAAATTGTAATTAATAACATAGCTTCCAAAGCTCATGCAAAAATCAAGCTCACTAAAATTGAGAAGACTGAACTCAAACAAAGTCCAAGCTTTGAGTTAATTGCCCCTTCATGATGTGTGCACACAAGTATTCTAAAATTAGCTTTGCCAACATCAAACATATTTCCAAATAAAAGCAACAACAGAAAGTCCCAAGATTGTGTGCTCAAGTTAGCCCAATCTTTTTTAGTCAACTAAAGTGATCAACACACACCAATTCTCATGCAACAACTTGCACAATTGATGTCCCTAATGTTATTCTAAATTACCTTGTTCTATACATGCAAGTGACATGCAAACACTAGATCCAACATGCAACTGATACCCATTACCTGAAACACTAAGAAGTACCATCCTGCAACTTTCAGTAGTTGGAGTGTCTTGCAAGTAATATCTTAAAACTGACATGCAAACATTTTTAAGAACATGCAACTGATACCCATTTCTTGAATCACTGAGATGTACCATCCTGTAAGTTTCTAGAGTTGGAGTGTTCTACAAGTAATCTCATAAAACTAGCATACAACTACATGCAAGGTCATATAACTGACATGTAAGAACATGCAAGGTCATACAAGTCCATAGGAATGACATGCAACAACATGCAAGCACATGCATGTTCAACATGCAAGCACATGCTTCAGAAGAGCAATGTGTATTTTTTTAATACTCTGCTGATCTCTAGTGAAAAATCATTAATATTATTGGCTATGCTAAAGCTGATCTTCCTGCTATTTATCTTGGCCTACCTCTTATGGTCAAAGAAGTGTCTCAAGGATTTTGGAATGGAATTCTGGAAAGAACTTAGAAGAAGTTGGTTGGTTGGAAGGGGAAATTACTCAGTAGTGTGAGCAAATTACAACTTTTAAGGGCTTCTTTGCAAGGTATTCCTACTTACTTCTTGTCCATTTTCAAAATACCTAGGCTTGTTGCTGAGAAATTAGAACAAATTCAAAGAAAATTCTTATGGACAGGGATGGAAGACAAACAGAGAATGTCTTTGGTTAGTTGGGAGAAAGTTTGTCTTCCCAAATCTCATGGAGGCCTTAACATTAGATCTATTAGGAATATGAATAAGGCCCTCCTTTCCAAAATAAAGAGTGGGGGGACATTATGCAAGCCAAGTACCTTCAAGGAACAAATCACTTTAGTTTACTTCACCAGGAAGGGCTCCCTCATGGATTTGTTATCTGGAACAAAATGCTGAAGTCCAAAAGTCTACTCAAGCATGGGCTTAGATGGAAACTAGGGAATGGTAATTCTATTAACTTTTGGGAAGATATTTGGATGAATGATAAGGCCCTTGTTACTCAAGGAGACTATGGAGTTATTGCTGGCATTGCTACTTAGTTTTTTGGGGATAAATTTTGCCATTATATTCACAATAATAATGGTATTAGGAGTTGGAAAAACCTCTTGGATTGTTGTACTCATTGCCCTGAACTTACTCCTAGGATGCGGTCTATTCAAAGTCTTATATAGGGGGTCAGGATTCCACTTTTCCCTAGGGAAGATGAGTTGTTTTGGTGGCCGGACAAGAAAGGTCATTTTTCTATTAATTCTTCTTACCATCTGTTGATCCCTGATATCCATAAAAATGAAATTTGGAGGAAAGTTTGGAATCATAAACTTATCCCTAAAATCAACATGTTTTGGTGGGCAGTTGTTCATAAAAAAATCCTAACTCAAGATAACTTACAGAGGAGAGGTTTCACTTTGGTCAATAGGTGCTTTCTATACTTGGAGAAGGAGGAAACAATCTCTCATTTAATTCTCCACTGTGATTTTTCAGGGAAATCTAGACCATTATTTTAAGGAACTTTGGCATTCAATGGGTTTGTAATTATGATATTAGGGAAGTCATTGCCAATTGGTGCCCTACCTTCTATCATCCTTGGCTTGTTGAGCTTTGGAACCAAACTCTGCGCTATCTTGGTTGGACCTTATGGAAAGAATGTAATAATAGAATATTTAGGGATGCTGCTAGAGATACTTCTCAAGTTCTTCATTCCTTTTCTAAGATTCTCATGGAAAGTGTGACAAATTCTCACATCAAAATTGTGGAAAAACCTCTTTCTCAAGAAGAGGAGCACATTGTGACTAATTGGAGAATTCTAAACCAAATCCTGGCTCATAATAATTCCAAATAGTTACAGAGATTAAATACAAAATGGATTCCCCTGAAGCCCTATTGGCTCTAACTAAATTTTGATGGGGCATCTAAGGTAGATGCTAAGGCTAGCGGTGGTGGGATTATAAGGGATGACAGAGGGCAGTTAGTTGCTTCTTATATTGGTGGGATAGGATTTCAAAGAAATAATTATTATGAAGCATCTTCTCTTCTATGGGGGGTGAAGTTGGCTATTTCTCTAGATATTAGGCAATTGTATATTCATGGGGATTCTAAACCGGTTATTAATGTCAATAATGTGGCGGCTTGTGGCTAGAAACTGAAAGATATCATAGTGGACATTTAGATCCTTATGTAGTGGATTCACAGAGTGGATATATCTCATATCTATACAGAGGGAAATGGAGTCGCAGATGCTCTTGCTGACCTTGGACAACAATTTTCAAATTGGCATTGTTGGCGCCAAGTTAACAACATCCCTTTAAACATAAGGGACTTAATTCAAAAAGAGATGACATGTTAATGATGATTCAGTTTACTCAGAAAGATAGTTTATTCTGTCAGCTTTGTTGGAAGACACTAACGTGTATCTTGAAGTACGTGTTCTTTTGTACTTCATGGCTCAACGTCGTATCTACTTTATTACTCCCTTGTGTTAAGGCGAGTTGCTTATCTAATAATTATAGCGAATGCCAAAAAATCATGTCTGAGCATGGGAAGCATAGGTGTCAGGTGGCTCTCATTAATATTAATGTGCAGATATTTTATTATCATAATCCTCTATCAAGTGGTTAATTTTACCTTCTCTGTGAATTTCTAGTTTTGGGGATTCTGTGCTTTTGTCTGGAAGACTGAAATGGGGGGAGATAGGATTTGTACCAAGCCAGTTTCCTGTTGTAAGTTTAAAGACAATGTTGTGATTTGGCACTACTATAAGGAAGGCGGTATCAGTCCTTATTTGGAACACCTTAATGGCTATGATGAAAATCTATCTAAGCAATTTACTAGATCCTAGTAAAACCGTAGTCATAGTGGGGAGAATTGGGTTTGAGATTTTTGAGAAAGTTATTGCTATGGCATCCAACATGTCGACTATGGGGACCAAGCTGCAAAGGAAAGCTAAAGTGGTGGACCATTCTAACTAGAAGTTATTCCTTGGGGAAGGTGAAGAACTTGTTCCTTACCAGGGAGGATTCAAAAGGGCCAAATTGCCAGAACCATGGGATGAAATGTGTTTCCTCATAATGAAATATTTCACTCTGGAGGGGCAATTCACTAGGTTTTACAATTGTCATCTTCCTCTTCTGAATCATTTTAGGCATAATGCTCATATTAGTTTCCTATTTTATTTACTATCTTCCCTTGAGAATTCAATTTTTAGGGTTAGAGCAAAACTGGCTAAAAAACCGTCCAAGAAACCCATTCCCTTACACTAGGGTCTCATCCTTTGCTTATATAATTTCTACCTTGCTCTGGAGGCACCTAAGCCTACTCGGACTCATAGCGGGGAAATGTCTGCCAACCTTGATGATACTGTTGTTTCTAAAGAGCCTTGCCCTTCCCCTTTTTCTTTAAAGGGGTTTCTTTTTCTAATGAAGAGATTCCTATGGTGACCTCTACCCACACTTCGCTCTCCAAAAGCAGTGTGAAGAGCAGGAAGAGGAAAATAAGGGGGGTGGAAGAGGAAACTGTGGAGTTTGTTGTGGGGACCCCTAAAAATCTGTGCAGTACCCCTGAGGGATCGGGTAGTAAATCTAATTTGGTTGCTAAGGATTTGAATGAGGGATTTTCCTCTTGGGTTAGGAGGTTAGGGAGGATTGCTGGAAAACTTACGCCCAAAGCTAAACTTATTGATTATTCAGAAAGTGCATCTGAAGAGTCCACTCAGGGAGATGAGACCAAGGTTCTGGAAGTTTAGGAGATTTCTGAAGATGCTAAAGGTAAGAATGGTAATAAACTGACAGAGGCTTCTAGTGGTGTTGTTGGTGACTCTGCGGTTAATGCTAATGAAGGGGGGAAGATGTTTGTGGAGGAAGCTGCTAATGAAACAGAGGAAGAAGTTGGTTATAGGAATGACATTGTTGTCCTAAGGAGCCATGTTGAGAAGATGGAGCAGTCTTTTTCCACCATGCTTAGGCGTACTATTTTATTTAATCTCTCTGTGTTGCAGGATCTGGGGGCTATTGTTGTTGTTGACAAGGATGAGAATTTTAAAAAGTTGGATGAATTTCTTGAATCCATGGTTAAAAGATGGGAGAATCTATCTCCTTAGTTGTAGTTTCTTTTATATTGTTGATACTCTACTTTTCATATATTTTCTGTCTTTAGACCTATTGATGTATATGTTATTTATGCTGACTAAGCAGGTTATGTTGTGACTGTTGTGAGGCTCTTTTGTTATGTTGCCTCTGGGGTTTCTTTTTACTACTCTGTTTGAGTTTGGCGCCTTGTTTTAGCTACCTTTTATAATCAAAAACATGCAAGCACATGCAAGTGACATGCAACAACATGTAAGGTCATACAAGTCCATAGGAATGACATGCAACAACATGCAAGCACATGCAAGTGACATACAACAACATGCAAGGTCATACAAGTCCATAAGAGTGACATGCAACAACATGCAAGTCCATATGAGCAACATGCAACACCATGAAAGTCCATATGAGCAACATGCAACAACATGCAAGTCTATATGAGCAACATGTAACAACATGCATTAACATACAACAACATGCAAGTACATGCAAGTAATATGTAACAACATGTAAGTACATGCAAGCTCCATGCAAAGAACATGTAAGTCCATGCAAGCTATTCTGACCACATGCAAGAAAAATCCAAATCATGCATCTCTAATATTGTAGTTAACTCCAACATTATATCCATGCAAGGTGTCTCAACATTATCCACTCATGTACATAAAAAAGCACAACTCCAAGTCTATATATAAGTCCCCATCAAAAGGGGACACCCAAGTTTAACTCCCACTCACTAGGAGTTATCAAACTCTCAAAATAGACTTAGGAGAAGTCAACAAAGTCTTCATGACCCCATGCTAGAAATGGATGCCCAAGTTTAAACTTATCAATCAGGAATTGATTTCAAAAGTCAAAGTCATATAATTAATAAATAATTAATCTCTCAAAGTCTTAGTGTGTTGGGGAGCACATTCCATGAACTTTGGAGACACATGATATGGTTAGGATTGCAAGTTAATGGAAACTTATCCCAATAGTTTTTGTAGTGTTGGATTGATGTTTGGTTTATAGGTTTTGTTCATCTTCTTTGTTTGGAGATTATGGTTTACTCAACCTTTTGGGAGTTGTGTCATTACAATGGGATTTTTTTATTGTGTTGGGGTCATGGATGATTTTCATGTAGGAGATGGTTATCACAATGTCATGGATAACTTGATTACAGGTTTCAGTGGGATCTTTTGATAGTGATGGTTTGATATTTATGTTGTTGCCATGTATAGCTCGGTATCATGTTTTGGTGGAATCTTTGGTAGGATATGGTTATCTTCATGTGATTTGGATATGTTGACATGTTGGTACCATGGAGGACTCTTGGAGTCTTTGGTTGAGCTGTTGGTTATTGTTTGTCTATTTAGACAAGTGATCCTTTCTTATAGGATGGTTCATATTTTGTCTTGGTTTACTCTTGATTATGCATTTGAGTATTGGCATGATATAGGTTCTCTTGAGATAGGATGTGTCCATTGGTTCATGTTCTTCCTTTTAGGAGATGATTAGATCATGATGTCATGATATGTTCCTAGGTTATGTAGATGTGCAATGGGAGCTTTGACTATGATCTTGATGGTTCTCTTGGTATTGGGTACATTGGTCATGTGTTTGAGAGCTTCATGATGGTGTGGTTTTGCATTTGGAGTTTAGCATGGATTGATCATGGAGGTACTCATGGATACTTGGAGACTTAGGTGAGGCTTGAGTTCTCTTGAGATTAGAGACATGTGTTAATATGGTTACTCTTTGATGAGGATTTCAGTAGCAAGACTGAGGAGCCTACACCTTGGTTGGATGTGAGTCCAACATGGCCATGTTTAAATGATTGTTCTTGGAGAGAGCCTTCGAGGATTGGTGCATCCTGGAGGATCAGTCTCATCCCCACTCTTGGTCCACTAGACAGTGAATGATTTGATAGGTAGGCCCACCTAATTTTCAAATGCATTCTTTATTTGTATCTTATCTTCTCATGTTTGAGTCTTGAGCTATGGATTATGGTTGTGAGGACTTGGTTGAGGAGTAGATGCATGGATATGATTAGCTATCTCATTATGTTTGATCCTAAGTTGTTATAAGATCATTGTGTGTAATAGAGATGGTTAGTGGCTTTGGGCTTAATCCTAATTTGGGATGGTTATGAGTTTGATCTACCCTTTGGTTTGAGAGGATTGCATCTTGATTTGTTGGATGTTGAGGAGGTTTCTGTTGGAATTAGGTTGGACAACTAAGAGGGTGGGTGAGTTAGTTGTCCCACAAATTTAACCTTTTCTACTTTTAATCTTCTTTCACAACTTACAAATAGATTAATGATGTAAACATTAAAGCATGAATCAACAATACATGAGTAGAAACACAATTAACATACTTGACACCAAGATTTTTAACGTAGAAACCCGGTTAAGGGAAAACGATGGCGGGGGTTAACCCACAAGATTCGTACCCTGTTAAAAGTACTTAAAAGAAATGGGAAGGCACTTGCCTTCGAGTGCACTGCCTAGAGCCCATTGCTCAAAGAGGCTCACTACCTACAGGAGGCTCACTGCCTAGAAGATTTTATGTTTAATACAGAAAGAATGAACTAGGAAATAGCATCTTCTTCATGCCTGGTTCAATTCCATTGATAGCTCACAAAACTTCTTCTCTACCCCCAAACACTTGTTTTCTATATCTTCATCCTTTATTTCTCTTGTTCTTCTACTCCTCTTTTTCCTTGCTCTACCTCTATACTTTCTTAGGATTTTATCATTTTTGCACAAGGATAACTTTCCATAACCCATCCACAAGTATTTATATGCTTCATCAACCTTGGAATGAACATTAAGGTCAGATTGACTCAATACAGATCACAAACATAGTAGGCACACAATCTAGAGACCTCCACAAGGACATTGAATTCAACAATAACATCCACACTACTCCAAATCATCAAAATCACTTGCATCTTCATTCAGTACATCAAGAACACTGTCTGCCAAGACTATCACACTAGAAATATTGCTTGCAGACCTCCAAACCATGAACCATTTGAGTTGAGGATACATAGTGACTTCCCAAACATGCCTCTAGATCCATAAATCATAAGTTTTCATTGTGGAGCAATCTGGACCAATTTCCTATCACTTTGTCTCTTCTAAACATTGCAAAACCTGATTCTACTAAGATGGCCATAGTTTCTTCAAATCTCCATGTGACCTCTTAAATCTTAATTAGAGCTATTTCAAACAATCCTCTACATAGCCATATGGTCTGCATAATTTGATCTTCATTCCTCTAGAAATGCAGAGCAATCTACTTCACTGATCTGCATTATTTCCACTATTTCTGACAAAGGGATATGTTGACATCAATGACAACACATCATAGGCACATATTTGCAACAATCTCCCCCTTTACAGTCATTTATGGAAACATATAATGTAAAAAACTAATTCAACAATCAAGACAAGGATTTCTCCCCCCTTCTGCAACCACTTTCTTCACTATTCCCCCTTTCATCAGCAACTAGTTTTTCACTTGACTTCTCTCCCCCCTTTGACATCAATGGCAAAGGGCACATATTTGTAATCTTTTCTACCCCTTTTTATTTCAGACTAATTTCCAAAATTTGCCTACTGACTACTCCCCCTATGTAGTATCTCCTTAACATCAATCCAAATCACAATATATGACTATGAATTCCACCGGACTGATGCACACTAGTGCATCTTAGTTTTGAATAGGAGGGGTAATAACCCCTAGCTTCCCTTTGAGATACTCAAAAGTATTCTTAGGCAGAGGCTTGGTGAATATATCTACAATTTGATCCTTTGAAGAGACAAACTCCAATCTGACTTCATTCTCATTTACCTTCTCTCTCAAGAAGTGAAACTTGATGGATATGTGCTTTGTCTTTGAATGCAACATCGGATTCTTTGAGATGTTTATTGCACTCGAATTATCACAAAAGATTGTAGCAGGGTCTTCAAACACAATTATGATATCCTTCAACATTGACTTCATCCACAAGACTTGAGTACAATTGCTTGTTATTTCTATATACTTTGCCTCTGCAGTAGACAGAGATATTGCCTCCTACTTTTTACTCAACCAAGAATCTAATCTCCTTCCCAAGAAGAATGCACCACCACTAGTACTTTTCGTGTCATCCACATCTCCTACCTAATTAGCATCTGTATATGCATGAAGATTGAAGTCATTATCCTTTGGATACCATAAACCATAATCAAATGTTCCCTTTAGATATCTAAAAATTCTTTTGAATACTACAACATGGGATTCCCTAGGATCAACTTGAAATCTAGTAACAAGTCCAATTGCATTCATAATGTTAGGTCTGGTCTGAGTCAAATAAAGCAGTCCTCTAATCATTGATCTATACCTTTTCTAATCTACCTTAGGTGAATCATCATCTTTACTCAACTTGCATCTAGTTACCATAGGAGTACTTACTAGTTTTGTGTCCTCCATTCCAAACTTTTTCAACAATTCTCTCACATACTTAGACTGAGATATGAAGATACTTTTATCTAATTGAGTGATTTACAGACCTAAGAAGAAATTCATTTTGACAAACATGGACATCTCAAATTTGCTTTGCATTTGATCAATAAATTTCCTACACATGCTTCCATTTCCACCAAAAATGATATCATCAACAAATACCTCAACAATTAAGATGTGCTCATGATCAATCTTGAAATAAAGATTAATGTTAGCTATACCTTTGCTAAATCCTAGCTTTAGTAGATACTTATCCAATCTTGCATACCAGGCTCTTAGGGCTTGTTTAAGTCCATACAAAGCTTTCCTTAATCTACAAACAATGTCTTCTTGATCAGACAACTTGAATCCTTCTAGTTGCTCAATGTAGACTTCTTCCTCTAGCTCTCCATTAAGGAATGCTGACTTGACATCCATCTGGTAAACTTTGAAATCTTTGAAAGAAGTAAATGCAAGAAATAATCTGATTGCTTCAATTCTTTCCACTAGAGCAAATTTTTCTTCAAAATCAATTCCCTCTACTTGAGAATATCCTTTGCATACCAATCTTTCTTTTTTTCTCACAACTTCACCATTTTCATTTAGTTTATTTCAGAAGACCCATTTGGTTCCAATTACATTTTTGTTTTCAAGTATAGGAACAAGATCTCAAGTATGATTCTTTTCATTTTGCATTAATTTTTCTTCCATTGCTTTTACCCAAATTTTGTCATTACAAGCTTCATTCACTTTTTTTGGTTCAATCTTTGAAATCAAACAATATTCTATTTGGTCTTTAGCAATTCTTCTTCTAGTTTGAACACCTTTATTCTTGTATCCTATGATTTTATCTTTAGAATGATTCAACCTTACATACGTGGGGGTTTTGGGGGTTTCTTGAACTTCTGATTCTTGAGCTCGTTCCTCAACATTCACACTAACTTCTTGAGTCACTAAATTTTTTTGATCAATCTAGATCTGATCTGGGTTTGAATTTGCTTTTCTTGACTTTGACTTTCATCTTGATCATCTGAATCATATCCACAAGGCCTGGAAGGTCATTCTTTGCTCTCACCAACCTTGACATTAGCACTTTCAACAATTTTTTTCAATCTCTTGTTGAAACATTGGTAAGCCTTGCTTTGAGTAGAGTAACTCAGAAATATTCCTTCATCACTTCTTGCATCAAACTTTCCTAGATCCTCATCTCTTTTGATATAGCATTTACTACCAAAAAATCTGAAATATTTCACAATAGGAGGATGATCAAACCATAGTTCATAAGGTGTCTTACTAGAATTGCCTTTGATCTGCACCCGGTTAAGACTGTAGATAGTAGTACTCACAACTTCTTTCCAATAGACTTGTGGAACATTTTCTTCCATCATCATGGTCCTAGCAACTTATTGAATGGTCTAGTTCTTTCTTTCTACAACTCCATTCTGCTGAGGAGTCCTAGGAGTAGATAACTATCTTTTATTCCATGCTTTTCATAAAATGTATCAAACTTACCAGAGATAAATTCTCCACCTCTGTCAGATCTCAGACACTTTCTCTTCACACCAATCTCATTCTCCATCATAACCTTGAACACCTTGAATTTGTCAAGGGCTTCTGATTTTTCTTTCAAGAAAGTTACCCACGTCATCTTAGAGTAATCATCAATCAACAACATAAAATATTTGTCTCCTTGCACACTTCTAATTCTAACGGGACCACATAGATTAGTATGCACAAGTTCCAACAGTCCACTTGAAAATTGTTCTTTACTCTTGAATGAAGTTTTGTTTACCCAATTGACATTCTCTACACATGTTATCAGTAGGTTTCACAATTTTTTGAAGATCTCTCATAGCCTAAGTAGAACTTATGTTGACAATATTATCAAAATTCACATGACACATTCTCCTATGCCATGACCAACTCTAATCAATCTAAGCAATCAAACAACTTTTTCTGGTACCACTTAAATGAAAGATTTTACCTTTAGTTTGTGTACCTGATGCAATCACAGTTTCAGAGCTTGCTAAGATTTTGCATTTTCCATCCTTAAATAAGAGAACATACCCTTTGTCAACCAACTGTCCAACACTGAGAAGATTATGCTTCAATCCTTCTACATATAGAACATCATTAGTGTTATTCTTAGCATCAAAAGAGATGGATCCTCTGCCATGGATTCTGCCAACTGAATTGTCTCCAAACTTCACAATTCCACCTTCATATTTTTCTAAACTTATAAACTTATTTTTATCACCAGTCATATGATGAGAACATCCACTATTAATAACCCATTCATCTTTTTCTTCAACCTGAGCAGCCAAGGCACTTTCCACATTTATATAGCTAGTAGATTCAATAGACACCAGATCTTCTTCTTTGATAGAAATAAACACCCATTCATTTCCAAAATTACTTCCCATATCAAATTCATCATTAGTGACTTCTTCTTCATCTTCTTGGACATAGTAATATTTCTTTTGAGCTCTTGATCTATTTGAAAGGAAGCTAGATGTGTGGAAATCACTTCCTACACTAATCTAATGAGGGGAGAGCTATGCAAATTCAAATTAATCCTTACAATTATAGAAACATGAAACATATAATAGAGATATTTCAGCAATACACATAGAACCAGAAAGAAGACAAAAGAAGAGAGACAAGATATATCGTGGGGAAAACCCTTATCAGGTGAAAAACCTCACACTCAGAAACCTCCACAATGTATTAACAAAACTAAATATTGTTTACAATAAACTTGTAATGCAAGCTTCAATGGTCTTCAACACTCATGTCTAGAGTCAATCCAATAGCATAACAATACCTATCAATCACATAATATATCTCCTCCTCCAAGCACCTGTTTATATAGAATATACAATGCAAAATTGCCACTATCTTGAGATGGACGTCCAACTTGGCCTCATGGCCCAAAACCCATGCCTAAGGACACTTGGTCAACATTGTAGAATGTTCCTGACACTTGTCCATAGCTCCTATCCCAAAGAGATTTCCTATTTCTAAAATGGGCTATGACAGATGCTTTACGACTCTTACGACTGTCATAGAATCTGTTATAGCAGTTACAACTTACAGTTGTAAGAGAATTTGTCATACACAGGCTATAAATAGCATATTCTCTTACATGTCATAGTTCACCTTGGGACACCCAAATAAGCCTTTTTCAAAGATGCTTCATGACACATGTCTTCACCTATCTTACAAGCTTCTATTTCCAACTCTTACATGTCATAACTTTGTCATAGGAATCCGTCATAACCATTTCGGTCAACATTCCTTTACACAACATCCAAGATGCTAACACATGGAAAAATTCTTCTACCACAAAGTGGGATGCCTATCTCATCATGTGAGGACAAAATTACAAGTTGTCATCTTCCATGTAGGATGACAGATCACCATGCCACATCCCACAAAATGATAATATGGAATTTACAATTAATTTACAACATAGGCAATGAATAAATAAATACAATCATAAATAATGCAAGGAATTACCAAGGTTGAGACACCTTAATTCCTAACATTCTCCCACCTGTCGAACATCTTGTAAGAGCCAATAGACCAACAGGATTTAACTACTATAGGCCAAGAGGCCCATAGACTCCGAACACCATCTAAACTTCTCTATGCTCACTAGCTTTGTCAATGCATCTGCAACATTCTTCAGAGTATCTACCTTCTCCAAATTTACCTTCCCATCCTCTACCATGTCTCACACAAAGTGAAACTGTACATCAATATGCTTTGTTCTAGAATGGAAAGTTAGATTCTTTGCAATGCAAATTGTACTCTGACTATCACAACAAGTCGTAATCTATCTTGGATCAACACCAATATCTGAACACAATCTCTTAAGCCAAATGGGTTCCTTACAACCATGAGTTTCTGCCATATACTTAGCTTCTGTCATGGATAAAGTAACCATAGGTTGTCGCTTACTCATCCAACTAATAGCACCACCAAATAGTGTAAACACATAAGCACTAGTGGATCTCTTGCTGCCAATGTCACTTGCCCAATCTGAATCCACAAATCCATGATTATCAACAGAATGTGAAGGTCCTGTAACATTACCATAATAGCATATGGAATACTTAGAAGTACCCCTCAAATATCTGAACACTCACTTAATTTCATTCCAATGAACCCATCTAGGATTAGCGATAAATCAGCTAAGGACTCCCACTGCTTGGGTAATGCTTTTCTTGTGTAGATCATAGCATACATGAAACTGCCAACAACACTAGCATAAGGTACTCTACTTATGTCCTCCACCTCACTAGGAGATTTTGGACAATCATTAATAGATAACTTTGTCCCCAAAGAAACAAGAACGCAAAATGGTCTACAATCTACCGTGTTGAACCTATCCAACACAGTCTTCACATACTTACTCTAGCTTAATCAAAGTTTTATGTTAGTTCTGTCTCTTCTAATTTGCATTCCTAGAATGTACTTGGCTGCCCCTAAATCATACTTTTCAAACTGTGCTGACAACTAAGATTTAAAATTAGAAATCATATTCTTTCCCTTCCCAATGAGCAACATATCATCAACATATAGTGCAACAATGAGAATACGATCACCATCAAACTTAAAATACACATAGTAATCTGATTTGGTCTCACAAATCCAATTGAAAACAAAAAGGCATCAAACTTCAAGTACCACATCCTAGGAGACTGCTTCAAACCATACAAAGACTTCTTTAACTTGCAAACCAAATTTTCTTTACCTTTCACCATGTAATGCTCTGGCTATGACATGTAGATTTCTTCCTCCAAATCCCCATGAAGGAAAGTTGTCTTCACATCCATCTATTCTACCTCTAAGTCATAAACTACTGCAAGAGATAACAAGAATCAAATGTATGTCATCTTTGCAATGGAAGAGAAGATCTCACCATAAACTATACCCTCCACTTGCGAATATCCCTTCACAACCAATCTGGCCTTATACTTCTCAACACTACAATCTGCACCAAATTCCTTCTTGAATACCCATTTGCATTCAACGGGTTTCCATCCAGGAGGCAAAGGCACCAAGTCCCTAGTTTGATTCCTTTCCAAAGAAGCCATCTCATCCTCCATGGCCTCCTTCCAGAAACCTACATCTTTCATTTCCATAGCCTCTGATATAGTTTTAGGTTCATCATTGTTAGTAATCAAAGCATAAGCACAACTAGAATCAAGCAATGTAAAACCAAACCTTTCAAGTTGCTTTCTTATCCATGTAGACCTCCTCAAAGGCTAAGGTTGAGGTTCAGTTTCTTCTTCTGAGCTTTCAAAGCTACTAGAGCTCTCCTCATCATCAGGTCCAACACTATCTTTCTATTCAATCTTCTCAAGGGTAGTAGGAAACTGAACAATATCCTCTTTCTTTTATTTTTCTTCTGGCTGTAAAATAGTGGAAGAAGGTGTTAGATCTCTGAAGATGACACTTCAACTATACAACACTTTTTCAGCCACAGGATCCCAAAGCTTGTATCCTTTCACATTGACACCATAGCTAATGAAGATACACTTAATAGCCTTGTTCTCCAATTTTGACCACTTCTCCCTTGGCACATGTGCATATGCCTCACAACCAAAAACACAAAGATGCCTTACTGAAGGCTTTCTACCAGACCACACCTCCATGGGTGTCTTACCAACAAGAGATGATGTAGGAGATCTATTTACCAAATAGAAAGCAGTGGCAACAGCTTCAGCCCAAAACTTTTGTTCTAGGCCAGCTCCACTAAGCATACTCCTATCATTCTCCATCAGTGTCCTGATCATCCTCTCTGCAACTCCATTTTTCTGTAGGGTGTATGGAGTTATCTTATGTCTTTCAATCCCAAGTTCCTTGTAATATTTATCAAATTTTGTAGAACAAAACTCACCACCGTTGTCAGTTCTCAAACATTTAATCTTTTTACTAGTCTAATTTTTAGCAAAGGCCTTAAACTCCTTAATATTACTATAGACTTCAAATTTGCTTCTAAGAAAATAAATCCATGTCCTTCTACTATAGTCATCTATGAAAGATATAAAATATATAGATTTTGATAATGAAGGAACATTAATAGGACCAAATAGATCAGAATGAACAAGGTCCAACACACCAGAAGACTTATGAGAACTCGAGTAAAACTAAACATGGTTTTGTTTTCCATACATGCAATGTTCACAAAAGTCAAACTCAAAATTACAATCATCTAACCCCTCCACGAGGTTTTTATTTTTTAGGATTCTAAGACCCTTCTCACCAATGTGGCCAAATCTATTATGCCATAACATTGTCTTTTTAGCAGGAAGTTTAACTTTCAATGCACGATTACAACCATCAAAACTAGATACAATAGGTATCTTCACTGCTCATTTAGATGGTGGGGATGAAGTGACTGCTGCCCTCTTCCTTGAGTCAGAAGGACTATTGCATTGTGAAATGCATGCCTCTAGCTGAAATAGAATACCTCTCCTAGTACCCTTAGCAAGCACCATAGCTCCTCTAGTCATCTTGCATCCATCTTTCGAAAAGACAACCTGCACAACTACATCATTCAACATACTTACAGAAAGTAGGTTCCATGCTAAGCCTGGGATGTGCATAACCCTAGAGATCCCCTTCACTCATCCATCATGGAATTTTAGATAGAGACTCTTCTATGACCAACAATCTTCAAATGAGAGTTGTCACCCAGGTACACCTTTCCACCATTAAACTTTGCATACTTAGTGAACCAGTCTTGATGCGAGGTCATGTGGAATGATACACCAGAATCAATAAGCCACACATCATCTGATGCATAGATTGCCAGGGCTGTGATGAAAGCATCACCATCATCTTGTGACTTGTCAAAATCTAAATCAAGGTTCTTCTTCTTTTTCTTTTCCTCTTTGCATTCCTTTCAGAAATACCTAGATTTACCACAATTCCAATAGAGAGCCTTGGACTTTCTAGGAGATTTGGATCTACCCTTCTTAGCTTTCTTGTCCTTATTTTTCCCTTTCTCCTTGGGTCTTCCATGAACTACAAGAGCCTCTTTGCCTGTTTTAGAAGACTTTATCCACATCTCTTCAGACAATAGTGAAGAAACCACTTCATCCATTTTAAAATTGGATGTGGTGCTTCCAATAGCCATGACAAGATGATCCCATGAGTCTGGCAAAGAACAAAGAAAGGTCATACAATGATCCTCCTCCTCCATCTTCACGCAAACAGATGTCAATTGTGCAACTAGCATATTGAAAGCATTCATATGTTCTACAATGGATCCTCCATCCTCCATTTGAAGAGAATACTTCTTTCTAAGAAAAAGTTTGTTAACTAGGGATTTGGCTTGATACACATCTCCCAGCTTATTCTAAAGCAAGTTTGTAGTAGCCTCCTCATGGATATTTAACAAAATAGAATTAGCAAGGCTAAGTCTTATGAGACCCTTAGCATTCTGATCATTTAGATCCCAATTAGTTTGTGACATTGCAACTAGTTTTGTTCCACTGATAGTTTCCCAGAGGTCTCGATCAACAAGCATGTCTTCCATCTTGAGCTTCCACAGCTTAAAATTAGTGCCATTAAATTTCTCCAACTCTATCCTTCCAGATGTGGTTGCCATCTCCTTGCTACAATAACATTCAGAATACTCTGCACAGACTCCCACTCAACTTAAGATCAGCTCAAAAAACCCCTACCCAACAACTAGCACCAAAAGTGATCAAGCTCTGATACCAACTGAAAGGAAGCTAGGTGTGCGGAAATCGCTTCCTACACTAATCTAATGAGGGGAGAGCTATGCAAATTAAAATGAATCCTTATAATTATAGAAACATGAAACATATAACAGAGATATTTCAGCAATACACATAGAACCAGAAAGAAGACAGAAGAAGAGAGACAAGATATATCATGGGGAAAACCCTTATCAGGTGAAAATCCCCACACTCAAAAACCTTCACAATGTATTAACAAAACTAAATATTGTTTACAATACACTTTCAATGCTTCAATGGTCTTTGACACTCATTTCTGGAGTTAATCTAGTAGCATAACAGTACCTGTCAATCACATAATACATCTCCTCCTCCAAGCCCCTGTTTATATAGAATATATAAGGCAAAATTGCCTTTATCTTGAGATGGGTGTCCAACTTGGCCTCATGGCCCAAAACCCATGCCTAAGGACACTTGGTCAACATTGTAGAATATTCCTGAGACTTGTCCACAAATCCCATTCCAAAGAGGTCTCCTATTTCTAAAATGGGCTATGACAGATGCTCTTACAATGCTTACGACCATCATAGAATATGTCATAGCAGTTACAACTTATAGCTATAAGTGAATCTGTCATACATAGGCTATAAATAGTATATTCTCTTACAACATGTCATAGTTCACCTTGGGGCATCCAAATATGCCTTTTTCAAAGATGCTTCATGACACATGTCTTCACCTATCTTACAAGCTTCTATTTCTGGCTCTTGCATATTATAACTTCATCATAGGAATCTGTCATAACCATTTTGGTCAACATTTCCTTACACAACATCCAAGATGTTGACACATGGTAAAATTCTCCTACCACAAAGTGGGATGCCTATCTCATCATGTGAGGTCAAAATTACAAGTTGTCATCTTGCATGTAGGATGACACATCACTGTGCCACATCCCACAAAATGACAATATGGAATTTACAATTAATTTACAACATAGGCAATGAATAAATAAATACAATCATAAATAATGCAAGGAATTACCAAGGTTGAGACACCTTAACTCCCAACACTATTAGGGTTTGGCTTTGAAACCTTTTTCAGACACCTTGAGGCAAAGTGACTAATCTTATTACAAGTAAAACATTTGAAAGGCAACTTTACTTCATACTTACAAGATCCTCTTGGGAATCTTTTGGCAATAAGGGCTTCAAGTTCTACAGCCTCAATTTCATCATCTTCAAAATCCTTCCTTGCCTTTTCAAATCTATTTGATCTTCCTAAAGAGCTTTCACTCGGATCATATCTTTGTTTTCTATATACACTGGCCTTAAATGCAAATTTAGACTTAGGAAGAGAATCACCAAACTCATACATTTCAAATACTAAATGCTTACCAACCAACTAATCCCTTGTAATAGTTGTCATAGTCCTAATCTCTTCAATGGAAGCAACTTTATGCTTGTATGCCGCAGATAAGGATATAAGCACTTTGGCAACAATCTCTAATTCTTCCAATGTTCCACCAACACTTGTCATATCGGTCACAAGTTCATTGACTTTCTGCATGTAGGAGGTAATGTTTTCAGATCTTCAGTCATCACCAATCTTTCATATCTACCCTTCAAGCTCTATAGCTTCACACATTTGATATTTTTATCACTTCATACAGAATTTCCAACTTTTCCCAGATTTCATGAGGAATTTTTAATTCTAGGACATTTGTCATTTTAGTATCAGTCAGGGCAATTAATAATGCTTCTTTAGCTCAAATGTTGTATTTAGCTTCCTTGAGTTTGTCTATAGTTGAAGGGCCTTTCTCCAAAATCTTATACTCATTCTTAGTTATCAACCAAAAGGCATCACCCATACATTGAAAATGACACTGCATGTACACCTTCCAAAGGGAGTAATTTGTTCCATCAAATCTCAAACTTTCCTTCTTGTAAGTCAACATCTTAGATCTCATCAAGTGGTCAAGTTTCTTCTAGAAAAACTAACTCTGATATCAATTGTTGGAATTAGGTCAGACAACTGAGAGGGAGGGGTGAATCAGTTGTCCCATAAATTTAACCTTTTCTACTTTTAATCTTCTTTCACAACTTACAAACAAATTAATGATGTAAACATTAAAGTATGAATCAACAATAGATGAGTAGAAACACAATTAACACACTTGACACCAAGATTTTTAATGTTGAGACCTGGTTAAGGGAAAACCATGGTGGGGGTTAACCCACAAGATTTGTACCCTATTAAAAGTACTTAAAATAAATGGGAAGGCACTTGCCTTCATGCGCACTACCCAGAGCTCATTACTCAAAGAGGATCACTACCTACAGGAGTCTCACTACCTAAAAGATTTTATGTTTAATGCAAAAAGAATGAACTGGGAAATAGCATCTTCTTCATGCCTAGTTTAGTTCCATTGATAGCTCACAAAAATTATGCTCTACCCCCAAACACTTCTTAACTATGTCTTCATCCTTAACTGTTCTTGTTCTTCTACTCCTCTTCTCTACTCTGCTTCTATACCTTTCTTAGGATTTTATCATTTTCACACAAGGACAACTTTCCAAAACTCATCCACAAGTATTTATACACTTCATCAACCTTGGAATGAACATCAAGGTCCTTAATGCGGATCACCAACACAATAGGCACATGATTTAGAGACCTCCACAAGCACGCTAAATTCAAAAATAACATCCACACTACTCCAAATCATCAGAATCACTTGCATCTTCATTTGGTACATCAAGAACACTGATTGCCAAGACTATCACACTAGAAAGATTACTTGCAGACATACAAACCATGAACCATTTGAGTTGAAGATACAAAATGACTTCCCAAACATGCCTCTAGATCTGTAAATCATAAGTTTTCATTGTGGAGCAATCTAGACCAATTTCCTATCACTCTGTCTCTTCTAAACATTGCAAAACCTAGTTCTACTCAAATGGCCATAGCTTCTTCAAATCTTCATGCAAACCTCTCAAATCTTAACTGGAGATACTTTAGATAATCATCTACATAGCCATATGGTCTGTGTACTTTGATCTTCATTTCTCTGAAAATGCAGAGCAATCTACTTCACCGATCTACAATGATTCCCTTATTTCTGACAAAGGGATATGTTGACATCAATGACAACACATCATAGGCACATATTTGCAACACTTTCTTTTTTTGGTTGTAAAGGAGATCATACTTCTTCACAACTATAGCACATTAGTGTGGATAGAAGGACATGGTTATCATTTACAGATTCTCTCTTGATTGGTCTTATGCTTCTTACTGGATATTTGTGTTCATATGACATTTGATTTGAGATGTGTATGGAGCTGTTGAGTCTCTTGACTTCTTTCTCTTATGATGTGGAAAATTAGAGATAGATATGGACTTGAGGTGAGTTATGTTGTAGCTATTTATTTTGTATGTTTTGCATATCTATGTGTGTGTTCTTTGACACTATGTGATAGAGGATTCAACCACATCTTCTATGTGCATTCTATTAGTGGATCTTTGGATGCCTTGATCTATTTTCAGATTTGACATTTACTCATGTAGTGGGAGTATTAGGATGTATATGATTACTTTATTGGGTGTTCTCATTATGTTGTGGTATAGAGGATCTTGAGGATTTTCTATCACATGCTTTGTGTTGTTACCTTGAAGGACTTCTTTATGTAGGATTGATTCTATACATGGAGTTGTTATCATTGTGATCTGAGTTAGATATGTTGTTGGCATAACATCTACTTGTTATCTTTTGTATACCTTGGTTTGGAGGTATGGTTAGTTGATACATTACCAACTAGCTATGGTTACTATTTTAGCTATGGTGATTGATTCTTGTCAGCTACTCGACCCTATTTTTTACCATTAGATTTGGTGCTTGTGTGTGGATATCAGTTGATGCAGGTTTCTTGCTTCTATGTGACAGTTTAGTGTGGCATCTCTTTGGAGGATCTTATTCTTCATGGTTTGGCTATATGGAGGATGAGGGGATTCTTGTTTGAGATGGTGAACACCTTGATTATTGTTGCAGGTATCTTGGAGCACATGGATGGTTTCCCTTGATGTTTCAAGTTTACATGTTGATCCCTTATATAATGTATACAACAAGTGGGAGAATGTTGGAGTAGGTATGTTGTACACCTTGCATAACATTGATATTATTTTATTCTATAAAATAAATATTTATTTGTGGTGCATCCATGTGATGTGTTTATCCACATTAAATATTTATTTGGTTCCATCTTGTAATCGTTGTATGTAACATTGGGTTAATTATTTATCTATAATTATTTAAATATTGGAAAAACATAGTACCAATAATTAAATGAAGGGTCAATGGTTTTGTAGACTCATGCTTTTGGGGAAAATGGTTTTACCATACCACATATTGTATTTGTGTGAGATTATGTCTATACAAGTTTACACATGGGTAGTTGTTGAGTAAGAGAGAGAGAGGTGAGGGTTTGTTGCCTTTGGTTGGGTTTAGTTTGAGCATCTCTTGTAGGTTACATTTGTGAGGGTTTGAAACAAGGAATTTTATGTATAGTTACATGCTTGTTCACATGGAGTGCAGGTAGAGAGATTGATGTTTCAAAGGTGATCTCTACACATGTATTTGATGTTTTATTACTGAATAATACATGGGAGATGCATGCTTTTGGAGGATGGAGTTGTCCCTCTATGAGGGTTTTCCTAGGGTATATCTTGTGTCACCATTGATGGTATTATTGTCTATTTCTTTTGCATGTGGATTTTTGGTTTATTGCATATTAAATATCTTATTGGGTTATGCGGAATTAGTCTATATGGCTACATATTTCTAGCATGACTCTTGCGTACAATATTGTCTTTCAGAATGTAACAACCACCCTAGTTACTACTATTTTTTTGTACACATCAAGTACTAACTTAATCTACCAATCATCTTCTATCTGATTTAGAAGTGCTAACTTCAGAGACTTACCATCCAAAGTCATGGAAACAACTCTATGTCATAACTTCCATACTCACAATAGAGTATGGTAAGCTCCCAAGGTCATGGTCTATTGGCAAGAGACGTTGCATAGCATTGATAGGAGTTGTCATTCATGGCAACTAAGATTGTTCTCCACATCTACAATGCAGTGTCTAATCATACTAAAAGTTAGAATGATAATCTATCTAAGTTTGGGAGCTTGAAACAGAGTAGAAGCAAAGTCCAGTATTTTGGTCTGCATCTCTCTGGTCGAAAGGCACGATATGATGCAGATCTAATGTTGTTGACAACACAACAAATACACTCTAAATCTAGAGTTTTGTCATCGAGTGATGAAGGAATCAAATGTTATTATCATCTAGGTATCGGGTTCCACTCTGGCAGAGCAGATAGAAGAAGAATAGGTAGACCTTGCAAAAGATCTTGTTTCTAGATGAATGGAAGTTGCTTGTTGGGCAAGTGGTGGCATTCAGTAACCATGGCTAACATGAGTAATGATTTGCAAGAATAAGTTTTGATCCTTACTCCAAGTTATGCATAGATATAGCCAACAAGGAAGAACATTCTTAAGTGTTCTAAGTACTGTTAAAGATGACTGGTAGAATGATTATAGATCTTGTTGCAGATATATATAGTCAATGAATTTAGATGTTTAGGGTGTGTGGTGTGTATGTGAAGAAATTGTATATGAGTAGAGTAGAAATCTAAGGTGTGAATAAGAGAAGAACAGTAAGAAGAACAGAACAAGGATGAAGTGTGTAAGATCAATTTTTGTACTCAACCGGAACTAAAATTTCTGCATAAGTAGATGCTAGCATCATTTCATATCTCTATCTTTCATTTGTAATATTGTCTTAGGTAGTGAGCCTTCATTTGAGCATTGAGCTTTGGGCAGTGAGCCCAAATGCATGTGCATTCACATTTTGTATCAATACTTTTAACATGGTATTAAATTCTTGTGGGTTAACCCCCACTGTGGTTTTTCCCTTAACCGGGTTTCCATGTCAAAAATCTTTGTGTCAAATGTGTTATTTCATTTATGCTTATGTGATGTCTAAAATATTTATTTCATCAATCTGTTTCTAAATTGTAAAGGAAGATTAAAGAAAGAAAAGGTTAAGAATGTGGGACAACTGATTCACCCCCCCCGTCTTAGTTGTTCAGACCTAATCCAACAATTGGTATCAAAGAGAGGATCCTTAGAGAATCCTAATACCTTAAGGAAAAGATCTTGGAAGAAGGTTCAAATGGGTTTATTAAGGGATCTTCAATCAGCCCTATAAGAACTTGCTCGAT
Organism: Cunninghamia lanceolata; assembly: GCA_027924645.1. Taxonomy (NCBI): domain Eukaryota; kingdom Viridiplantae; phylum Streptophyta; class Pinopsida; order Cupressales; family Cupressaceae; genus Cunninghamia; species Cunninghamia lanceolata. The sequence continues at coordinate 6,735,851 of BSBN01000379.1, forward strand.
CTAGAACATAAATTAGTAATCTGAGAGGTGAACTTAAAGATGCTGATGACACCATTGAAATGTTAAAAGATAAATTAAAGAAATCTTTGCAAAGAAAAAAGGAGCTACTTCTACAGCTATCTAGTTTACCTAAAGAAAATGATTTGAATGAAGCTTTGAAAGAAAAAAACAAAAGAATGTGAAAAGATCTCAAGAGAAGTTGATGTTCTAAAAATTGAAATGGAATCTGGGGTGATGAGGCAAACCAAAGAAACTGAAGATAGAAAGAAGATTAAAGAAGATCTGAATCACAAACTAAAAGAAAGATCTCAAGAATGTTGCAGATTGGATGGAATAGCCAGCCATCTAGAATCTGATTTACAAGAAAGTAGAGACAATGAGAGAGAACTTGGAAGGAAAATAGTTATTCTCAGTCATGACCTAGATGTTGTAAATGAATACAAGAAGAAGTTCAAGATAAGGTCAGCTAAACTTGAAGCACTTCTTGAAGGGAAAAAAAGGGTCGATGACAAGCATGGTCTTGGATATGAGAAAGGTCAAAGCTCTAGATCCAGACAAAGAAACCCTCAACCTAAGAATGGGAAAATCAGACCTAGAAAACCTCCAGTAAGACAACCCAATGCACAAAGATATCCATCATTCAATGGAAATTATTTCAACTGCAACAAATTTGGTCATATAGCTACTTAGTGCAGAAACAAAGTAAATCAAAATGGTCCATCTTTCTCTAGTCAATGCTTCAAGTACAACAAGTATGGTCATAGATCAAATGAATGCAGAAGTAGGAAAATGAACAATTCCAATAATAGAAGAATTAGCAATTATTTCAATGGTTATTTCTTTACTTGCAATGGGTTTGGACATATTAATGCAAATCAAGAGAAGATCAGAAAAGAAATATTGTATGCTTTAACTGCAATAAATATGGTCATATTGCAAGATTATGTAGAAGTAATGACTATGGAAGAAGAGGTCCGGTAAATAGAAAACTAGATGAACAAAGACAAGACAAAGGCAAAAGAAAAATTGATACAAATGAGACTCAGGATGAATCAACCAAGATATGGGTCAAGAAAACCATTATGAATGACAATAATGGATTTGCGCTGCAATCTGGTGCTGATAGCTTCTCCGAGAATTGAGTTGGAAGTTTTAGCTTAGGGGGAGCAACATTGCAAATCAAAATTCCCTCAGTCAATAAGCATGTGCCTAGATCTGGCACATTATGAAAAAGTATCTTGAATGGAACCAAAATAGTTGGAAGGATTTTTGGTAGAAAAAGGTGGAAATGGCAATTTTTGGAAACAATTCATGTAAAACTATATAGTAAACAGAGTGACCAGATGTATTAGGGAAACACATTTATTACAACATCCAATTAGGTCTTGAAAAGGCATAAAAGGCTTTGTTATTCATTATTTGAATCATCTTGCTTTTTGGAACAAGGTAAAGGAGCAAACCCAAGAGAAAGTTCAAGAAATCCCATCTGACTACTCAAAGCGAAACCCTGAACTGAAAAAAGAGGTATTCTTTGCAAAACTTTTTGAATTTCATTATTGAAGATGGATACTCCACTGATTGTACATATTACTGACAGACCACACCCTAAATTCAAGAAACATCCATACAAATCTGTAGAAGTTGATCAAATAGGAGCCTTTTCTAAAGTTTTGTATGGAGTTCTACATGTGGAAGATATTAGGGTTTACATACACGCAAACATTGAGAAATTTAGAAACTCAAAACTTTTGGATATTTTTGATAACCATCTAAGGGATGAAAATTATGACATCAAACCTAAGTACAAAGCACTGGAAAGAAAACATCTTGCACATGTTATCCATTTTCCAATTTTTGAAGAAAATGAATGGGTCTGGTATGTTCTGAGCAGAATACTTGATAAGTTTATATGGTCGATGAAACCCTTCAAAATCACCAAAGATACCATTAGGGTTGCAACTAGATTACATTCAACAAGTGGACTACCTCTATTAAAGGTAGTGAAGAATCAAACTATGTTAGAAGTCATCGGATTGAAGTTTGAGAAGAGAGCTATGATGATTAACATCACCAATCCAGATGTCAAGTTTGCCTCAATGGTAATTGGCTATAAGGTCTACCACTCCAGTAGAGAGAATTCTGTCTCTAGAACAACCATTTATGCTACATATCAAATGATAAAAGAAAATACAGATTATGATTTGTGTGAGATGTTGCTGAACCAACTAATGGAGAATCTACAAAAAGTTAAGAAAGATAAGAAGAACTCCTTCAAATATGGTACACTGGTTATATGCCTATTCTTCTACTTTATGAATGAATTACTAGATTCAAGAGGCTTAATCTGGACAAATGACAAACCTGTAGCAATACAAATTAAATATTATTTGTACAACATTGGCAATGCAAAAGCCTAAAGAACTGCACTTTGGGGATACTTTAAGAACTTTTAGAACCTAATGCACTCTAGGGAACAGATCCCTAAAACAATAGTTGAGAAATATAAAGATACAATCTATTTCATGGTAGACACATATCAGTGTTTGATAGAGGTAGTAGAAGCAAGGATTGTGTGGGTCATGCATATGGGATATGAGGTTGAGGAGGAAGTATTGGAGCTGTATGCTTAACATTTACTAAAACAACCTAAGGATACTAAATTAGAAAGGTTTTGTACCTTTGAAGAACTAAATATTAAGATTCATATTGAGCTCAAGGAACTTGAAACAAAAAGAAAAGTGAACAAGCAGGTTGAAGCATATGTGGAGAGCATAGGTATAACCAAAGTAGCAGTAAATGCAAACAGGGAAAGGTGAGAGAAATTTGGGAAAGAAAAACAAGAGAAAAATCAAGGAGGTGATTCAGTAGAGACCTTTATCAAAACAAGAACAACTAGGAGCTCTATTGTAGCCCCTGTTCCTTCTAAGACTAAAGTAGAATCATCTAGTGAAGGAGGAAAAAGAAAGAAGACCAAAGCTACAAGGACTTACACAAGCACAAAAGATAATGAAGAGACAAAAAATGATGAAGAAGTAAAGGAAATGAGGTCAAAGAAAGAAAAGACTTCAAAGGCACCTGAAGATCAGCCTTCTGGAAGTAGAAAGGCAAGCAACAAGCAAGAGGCTGGTAAAGCTAGCATGACAATAGATCAAATTGTTGAAACCATTACTACTCATGGAAATTTGAGGCCTATTAAAAAATATTATGACAATCTTGATGAAGTAGACAAGAAAATTTTGGAGGATGTAATCATTGTATATCTAAATAAATTCAATAGAGTACTACTGGAAATCTTGGATGAATTTCCTACAAGTCTAAGAAAGATTTTGGAAGTGAGAAAGGAAGCAGCTAAGGTCAAAGACATTGAAATTAGAGAATATATTCTTTCAAGTCTGTGTCCCATAATATCTAAAAAGGAGATAGACAGAATCCTGAATGAAGTAAAAAATGATTTCAAGGGCAAGAAAAGAGTAAACAAGCTAATGCTTGGTGAAACTAAAGAAATTGCAAAGGAAACAAAGGAAAATTTGAGAAAGGCTGTAGACAAAAATAAGTACTACATTATCTCAGAAAAGCAAGATGAAGAAGACAATCCTTCTACTCTAGAAGAAAATACTGACAACGAAATCAATGATCAAAGTATCTCTCTAGATCCTCCGAATATTGATTCATCAAATCTAAATATTGAAAAAGTTTAGGAAGAGGAACAAGTCAATCAAGAATACATAGAAATGATAAATAGAATAATTGATGAAGTGATATCTCCTCTACCTAATCACTCTTAGAAGAAAGAAAACATTGCTATCACTCATAGCCCTTTGGATCAAGTAGCAAGTGGTGAGCAAATAGAAATGAGTCTCTTAGAAGAGAACACAGAGAAGGTGAAGGAAAAGGGAAAGGAAGACAAAGCAGAAGAAGATGATACAAATGTTGAATCACCTAAAGCACCCAAATCAGGTAATCAAAAAGATGACTCAGTAAATGTAGCAAGAGATGCTACAGTTACAGTAAAAGATTCTCTGAAAAAGGAAGTGATTGAGCTTGATGAGCCTAAACTACTCCAAGGAATAACCAATCTAAATGTGCTCTCTCCATTTCAATTGATGAAAATAGCATCCTTCACTCAAGTAAAAGCCAAAGAAAAGATGATGAAATTCCACTTAGAGGACAATGAGCTACTGGAGTTAGCAACCAGAGTGTTAGAGAAATTAATGCCAACTTATTAGAAGAACCAAAATGATTCTTCCTCTGGGCATTTAAAAAATCTTATAAGTTTAGTTGACTCACATTTTGAATCTTTTGAAAAGTCTGTGGAGGCAAAGGTTCAGAAAGATTTTTTGAATAAAAAATTTAATCAAGTTAAGAATCTAATAAGGAGTGATAGAGTGGAACTAAGCATCAACATAAAGAACATTTAGAATGCTCTAAGTGATGGAAAAGATATATATAAATTTTTTCTATCATGGATTTGTTGATCATGATGTTAATCATAAACAAACATAGAATAAAAGTACACATTAACCTTTATTCATCTTGAAAGATATGATGAATTCAGAGAATTCATGATCCCAAGTCTCCAGTGATTAGGTTTTAATCTTCTGACATTACTCAGAGGTTGATGTGTGTTGTTGTTTCCATTTTGGGGTCCTACGTAAGTCTCATTAGTAAGATAATGCTTCCTGTAATGATGCTACACAGATAGTTATTCTATACAAGATATACTTCAAATATTATGTCTATCTTTAGATATTTGCATGATATTTATCATTTCGGACATGCTTCAACTTCAAATATGCTGAATATGTTCAATTATCTACAAGATGTCTGCATATTTGTATTATTTGCTTAAGATTGTCAATTATTTGCAATTATGATGGTGAAATGTTCTGAAATTAAAAGGAATTGAAAGAAATACTTCAAATTAATGTTGAACCTTCAGCTATTGAACCACACATACATCACATACAATCATGAAGAAAAGAAATCAAACCATATGTTCACCAAGACATTCCACAACTAGATACAATCGATGCTAACTTCAAAGGGATTGTATGAAAACAACACATGTAAGCAGATATGTAATCCAAGAGATGCAGCAAATCACAGCATGTATCAAGATTTCATACACTGATTACTCAAGATTTGTTATGGATTGTAATCAAAACAGTCTTCTTCTTCATTAAGTATGCAAGAACATATATGTATACACTAACTTTCAAATGAGCCCTGAATATTTCAGCAAACATATTTCAATTAAGTTTCAAATGTTTCAAAATGAGGCATCCCTGCGCCTTTTATAGAACAAGATGAGGGAGCATTTACAATTGATCTATGATCAGGATTTATCCGTCTAAGATCTACAGTTCACATTTCTCTTTGACTTTTTCAACATTATCATGTGGCACAGGTTGCTAGCTGGCAACCATCTAGGTAACTCATATTTTCCTGAGTACTTGATGCATATGTTTCCTTTATGGCATACCTTCATCGGGTTCTTCATCATCATCATCATATGCATTAGGATCATCACTTTCAAAATCTTCATCATCCTGATGAGCTTCTCCTTGTACATGAACCTGCATGGATGTCTAGATATTTTCATGTGACTATACAATTTTATCTATCTCCCCGCCATCTTGAGTTCTTGCTTTGATGATGGTGTGCATGTACATTTGATATTTGCCTCAGAGATTCTCTAATTTACTTCTCTTGTTGTTGGATGTCTCATTATAATTCTCCATCTTGACCCTGATCCTCATGATCTTATCCATAGTTTCTTCTGTCAGGTGGTTTAAGGGATCATCAACTACTTGTTGGAAGTTGTTATGTAGAGCTTTAATGGCAAACTCTTCATCTTGATTTTCTATTTTGCCTTCTACCTTTCCCTCCAGTGCTTCCAAAATTTTAGCTTCATATGACAGCATATCATGTAGCTTCATGCTGGTATCTCTTAGTTTACTATTGCATCTTTTAAGCACATCACATTCAAATCTAATGTCTTTGTACCATATGTCTATCAACAATGCATTATTGTTATTTAGCACCTGGTTACTTATGAGAACTTGAGGGTCAATTCTCTTTATTTCCTCCAAGATAGTGAAAATTTTCTCCAACTGAAAAGACCTCTTCCTGATCTCCATTTGCAATTTATCAACTTTTCTCCTGGAGACACTTAAAGAATTCCACCTCTTTAAAGAGGCTTTTACTACTTCCTTTGCTTCGTCAAATGTGGATAACATCCACTTTCTCATTATGGATGACTCATGCTTCATGAGATCTAGTTTATTTACCTCATCCTAAGAAATAGCAGTCAATGGGACTGCATGACCATTAGATGTATCCTTAGGGTCAATTAACCCTTTTATGTAAGTATGCAACTGAGCAATATGCTCCTTGTGTTGTTTATTTTTCTCTTTTTCTCTTTTCACCTTCTGGGTCAATGAATCAATTATGTCCTTACCTTCTTGGCCTTCCTGATCTTCATTGGCAAATCCCAAATCTACTGTATTAATCTAGAATTCATCCAGAGTGATCTTGCCCTTTTCTTTATCTATTGTAGAAATTGCCACCTGGGCAGTCCTTCTACCCATGATAGAATCTCTTCTTATTGCAGAAGTTATTCTAGCCTTCCTCTTAGGCTTTATTAAAGTTTCTGAAAATAATGTGGATACATCAAATTTCTATACCTCTATACCTGACTCTACAATTTCTTTCTCGAGCCATCGAGGAATTGGATCGTTTGACTGTTGGTCTCCATCATCATCATGATGATCACCTTGATCTTCTTTATCCACCATCATGTTTGATGGGGATCATGATTTTCTTTTCTCCTCCTCATGATGCTCTTTATGAGGGCGATCTTTAGGTATATCCTCCTATTGAGGAACTTCTTTTTCTAGAAGGTGGTCCTGTTGATCATCTGCATGTTTATCATGATCCTGTTCTTTTGCTTCCTCCATGGGTATCTCATCCACCTTGGTGATTTCCTCATCATGAGGCATATTAGATTCTATGGATATCACTATATCTATCTTAGGTACACCGATCTGATCTGAAGCTGCAATCTGTTCCGCAGCTGTAATAATTACCTCTTGTACTTTTAGGGCAGGATCAACTGATGTATCCCTTTCTTCTCCTCCCTTGTCCTAGATTTCAACTATCTTGGGTCCAATAGGTACTTCCTTTTGTTGTTTCTCACCCATATGCAAAGTATGGCTTTCTATTTCTGTCATCTTCACTTCCTCAACATTTTCTTCTTTATTCGGAACACCTACTTGATTTTTAGGACTTGCATCCTGTCTATATGTAAGATCAATTACTGCAGGACTGGTTACCTGATCAATCAATGTATCAAGCCCCATCTCTTGGGCTACATTTTTTGGGCTCTTCTCTTTTCCTAATTCCACTTGCTTCATCTCCTCTAAAACTGTTTGTATTGATGGAGTTCCATGAGGAGTTATCCGAGTGCCAGCAGCAAGGGTTTCCATTCTTTGTGAAGCAACATCCTTCACCACCTCATCATCAGATAGGTCAACTATCTCATCTAATGAGATTAGACCACTTTGAAGTATTTTAGAGGTTTCTTTCACTTGTTCTCCTACAAGTTCAGTTTTAAAATTTACAATGGTGGGAAGTGGAATGTTATGCTGCAATTCCTTCTCAAATACTTCTCCACCTGCTCCCCTCAATATTATGGGAGTTTGTTTTATTTCACCTCTCATAGAAGTCCTTTGTTTCTTAGGTGTAGTGGCTACCATCTGAGGTGCTTTTCTCTTTCTTGTGAAGGATATAGGACCTTCTTCTTCTTCAAATTCTTCTTCTAGGGGGATATCCTTCTCTTTATTCTTATGTGAGGCTTGACCCTCCTCATATGCAATAGTAGGTTGTGCAGCTGGCCTCTGGATCTTTTTATCTTTTTGTTTATCCTGAGGAGGCTGTGTTGATGATGTTGATGCTTGTTCCAATTCTAGTGCATCTTCAGCTGGCACTATCACTCTTTCAATTATAACCCCTTTGGGTTCAGTATCAATTTTCTTACCTCTTGGAGGTCTTTTGCTTTTCTCAGGAGGTGGTACTCTTTCTCCTTTAGTCTTTCTCTTCTCAATTAAGAAGTCATCATATTCATCTTCAGCAATTTCTTGTCTTTTCTTCTTGTTGTCCACCGTGATGACAACACCCTTTTTCTTCAGTACATTTATCTGCTCATTCACCCAAGCTTGGGTTAGCTGTAATATCCTACCTGTGAATGGATCTAAGGAGATATCCTCTTGTATAGTGACATCCAGTGTAGAGATTGTATCATTATATATCTTCTTCTCTTCATATTCATCAGCCATTATCATTCCATCATCTTTCTTCAGTTGTGTTGGGATGGAGATGTAATCAAAGGTCTTGATTTGGTTAAGTGTTAACCTTTGATACCTTCTTCTTTGGGCTTCAGCTTCATCTTCACAATCTACCCAGAAATCTTCAAGATGCCTTCGGTGGATAGGTTTCCCCATGATCTTCTGCATCCTCCCATATGGATCATATGATCTTATTAATGGAAAAGGCTAGAAATTCATCATCACTAGACCATCTATGGCCTTCTTTATATTCTTAGAATCTGGGCACATATACCTGCCCATCGTAACTGGAAACAATACTGGTGGAAGCTTGTTGTTTGCCTTATAGGCATTCAGTATTGTAGAGATTTGTCTTAGAAACTCCATTAAGACAACCGCATCTGTAGGGTACCTTGGGAGCATGAGAGGCTCCCCCCCCAAAACCTTCAATCCTGATATAGGAGAAAGTGGCAAATTGGATAAACTATGCTCCATGCTTGTACATAACTTCCTAAGCCTCCATGCTCAGTCTCTTGGTTCTGTCGTCTTCCATTGTTCTCACCAGGTGCATAGAGAATGCATCATTTACCAGTTTGTAATCTTGGAGGTAATTCACTCTTTGCAGTTGGGGATGATGATCCCATATGTGTGCATCATTGGTTGTGCCACCAATTCTCCCAACTGTAGTGAATGCATCAAATGTACCTTTGTAGGCACATGAATAAACTATATATGAGGTCATATAGAAGGAACAATCTGGACCCCCTAAGTTCATCAGCTACTCATCTAGAGCATCACTTATCATCTTAGCCCACATTGGCTTACTATCTGTGTAAAGGCACATCAGGATGACTACATACATCCAGTCCTTAAAACTTCCAGCATCAGGCTAGCCTGTCACTCTGCTTAACAGTGCTATCATGTACTAGTACTCATCATCAAAGTCAAATTTATATAAATGTACATGAAGTTTAGCTGCTACAGGATAAGGACTATTCTTCGGCCTCCATTGATATATTTTCTTCCTAGCAGACTTCTTGTTATTCTCATATTCTGCTTCCGACTTCTTCAAATCTATGTTGGCAACTTTCTTGCCCAATGGCAAACTGAATGTGGCAACAAGACCCTTGATAGAGAGATCAGCATACACTCTACCATGCTTTCTACCCTCCTAGTTTCTGGGTTATAGTTTCTCACACATTCAATAACCAGCTCAAGGGTTTCCATGGAAAACTAGCTGCATTCCACATTCTAGATACAAAAATTGCATCCAACATGGTGCTATTGCTCTTCTCGTCACTCATCTTGGCTGACCATGCAGCCAGATCAATATTTCCCTAGTGTGTATCTGTAATGGCTCTGTATTTGAATTGAACACCCTTAGGATGAGAAAACATCAGTTTTAGGAATTCTGCCTCTGACTTAGCTAACCGCTTGTCTGCCATGAGTGCCTGCAATGGTATAAGGCTTGTCTTACAATTTTATACCACATGCATGCATATACGTTATATTTTTATTAATCATCATGCATATTATAGTTTTTCATCATCTAGTTTATCTTGATATGCATAATCTCAAACTAGTAAACACCATGATACCTGGATATGCAAAAGATGTCAACAAGAGGGCTTCAAATTACTTACCTGATGCACTTATCCTTTTGATTATGCTAATGATTGTCTAAAAGTGATATTGACACCGATGATTTTCGGTTGCTTCGTTCTACTGTAAACTGTGTGCGTCCGGATGTTGTTCGTCAGAGGGTTCAGAAGCTTAGTTCTCTATTAAAACTGGTTTATCTCAAGGTAAATGTAAAATGACTTGGTAAATTCATTTTAAACCTATGCATCAGGTCACTTAGGGTAAAATTAGGGCAAATTTAATTGAAACAGCTAATTTTCTGTACAAGACTTCCGGATCTTGCCAGGTGTATGTATTGGGTTCGTAGTCGGTGGGAACCACCTACCATATCTGCGTGCATTTAATGTCAAAGGTGGAAAAAGAGCGGGGTGATCTATACAGGATAGGATGATATTCAAATATTAGGTGATGTTCAGATATGATCTCCCTTGGACTAAAATGACTTCTCGTTGAAAAATTAGGATGACATCATCAGGATAATGACTTAGTTCGACATTGTAGCACAATGACATCATCGTCATGTTATGTAGGAAGGGTCATGTTTGGAAATATACCTCTGCGAGCTAAAAGGATGGTGATGTCATCATCATGTTTATTTCTACGTGCATTTAGTTTGGATGATGTCAGCAAGATATTGGTTTAGGATGATATTTTACGACAGGGTGATATTCAAATATCGGGTGATAGTAAGAAATATGATCCTTGCAAAATACATGACGTTAGATGGGTAAATGCGTCTATCACCTAAAATTGATGTCTGGACCTCCGGATAAATGATTTTATAGGGTGATAATATTAGATCATGGTGATCTTTTGTAAGATGACTGATATTGAGAAATATGATCCTCCCCCTACGAATATCAAGTTTGACCAGGATTTTGACCATTCATAACTTACACACCTTAAGGACTATCAAGATGATGTAAAAGGCAAACCTTCATGAAATTTAATGCTCTTTCCAACCATGAGGTTAATGATATGAAATAAAAATTTGACAAACTAACCTCATGATGATGACTTACCTCAGCGTTCTATGCAGGACATCTGTATGACTTACTTTTACCAAACCGCCAGAAAGCAGAAAAACACAAGCCAAGTGAAGCAAAAAGTTGGGTCCCTATTTTGTCAAGTCAAAATGGGGTGTGTTGTGTAACCACAGAACAACTTCCCACCAAAGAAAACACAAAATTCCAATGGTTCAAGTGATGTGATCACATCTATATATAGCATTCTAACTCTCTTCAAGCACAAGCATCATAATCTTTCTGAATGATAAAATGTCCTCATAGTAACAATGCTAACTAAGGATCAGTAGTGTGCAAATGATTAATTATCCTCATCTTGAAAGCAAGTTGAAAACATAAGTAACTGATGTTAAGCTACATAGTTGGAGATCATCCCTCATAGCCAACCTGGATAGAGCCTTGCTACCAGTAGGCATCCATAGCCCTGACAAGGTTATCTATACAATCCCCTTAAGTAGAGCCCCACTGCCAACAGGCATCTATAGCCCCAGTAGAGTTACTTAGATGGCCTAATTTTATTATATATATATATATATATATATATATATATATTTTGTTTGGTAAGTGCCATCATGGGGATGGCTCCCTTTGATATATAAAATAAAATAAAAGTGTCTTTTTATTTATTGGCTAATTCCTTCTAGGAATGCCATACTAAACAGCTTGCATATCTAGAACTAAATACTACTATGTCTTCAGCTTAAACCGCACCATCCTCTCCACCATCAGTTGAATAAGTTACATGATCTCGTGCATTATCATCATAATGCCTTCCGCTGTCTCTAGAAGCCTTCCTATCTGTCCGTCTGTAAATTCCCCTTTGTTTTCCTAAAGCATCTTATGGAAGATTTCCAGGTTTCTATTTTTGATGCCTTCCTTATAAGTAGCAAGGATGTCGCTGGCCTTCTTGGATCCTATTCCCCTTGCATAGGCAGATTTTAGAGTTTCCTCCACGTGGTCTCCTCCAAGAAAGTCAACCTCCCCCATCACTGCTGTGTGATTGGCTTGAGCCACCAACCACGCTCCCCAACACACTACATAGAATGAACTGCCCATGACCAAAGAGATATTGGCGAAGAAGAGTTGATATACTCGGCCATCATGTACATGTCCGCCACTCCACGACCCTCCCCCAATGATTTGCAAGATCACTATTCTGGCTACTTCTTCTCTTAGTTTAAACAAGCACCCCACCTGCTACTCCTTTCCTTCCTCCAGACATCGGTATTGCACTCCCATTATTCTGGCCATCTCTACCTCTTCTCACCGCACTATACCCAGGTAAGGCTTTGACTAACTTAAAATAGGTAAACTCGTTAACCCATTCATCATTGCTGAGCTAAAAATTTGAATTCTCATGGATATCCCAAATCATCCTAACAAATGTTTAGATGAAACTATCTAAACTCCACCGTCGGATGTTTGATTTCTCAGATCTTCCTCCTTCTGTGAATTCTCCTTGTCTGAGCAAAGTACCACGTCAAGCCCATTCCAGCTTGCTACGTCTGAATCACTGACGTCCTTACCTCCCCTTGTGACCCCTTGGTTAGCCAGGAAATCCGCGGCTTTATTTGCTTCTCTATATATGTCCTGATAGAAAAATCTAGATTTTGCAGGACGTCCTTGACTCTCTTCACTCCTTTTTTTAAAATCCAATTTGCTACATTTTTCCTAAGAATAGCATTTATAATTATTTGGGAGTCCCCTTCTATGTCTATGTTTGTCCATCCTTTCTTTGCGCAGTCCACCACACCTCTGGACAGTGCTTCAAATTCTGCCATATTATTTGAAGCCACTCCCAAATCACCCAACGCTGCCCAAACTAGATTTCCCCTCTCATTCCTAACAATATAACCATACCCTACTTTTCCCAGGTTGCCTGTGGAGGCCCCGTCAAAATTTAATTTGAGTCTACCCCTTGGAGGAGCCAACCACCTTGTTTGAGCTCTTGTTTTTTTCCCTCCTCCCAATCCTTTTGGTACTTTAAGGTCTAGCCAGATTTTCATGATTGCTTTATCCCAACTTGTAAACTTACATCCTCCCCTACTACTTGCTTTGGAGTTTAGGATTTCCACTAAGCCATTTTCTATTTTCTTTATTAGTTTATCTGTAGAAATTTCTTTTTCTTCAAATATTCATTGATTCCTTTCCTTCCAAATCTGAAAAACTATCATGGATGGCAAAGTGATCCAGATGCTCCCCCAGAAACCTTTCCTTTGTAGTATTGGCCAACTTTTCAAGAAGTCCACTATTGTTTGATTCATGGCTCCTTTCCATTCTAATAGGCTGAGGAAGTGCGTCCATATCTTCTCAGCTACCTGGCATCTTAAAAGCAAATGGTCTAGAGTCTCTTCATGTTGCTTGCATAGTGTACATATGTTTGGGCCAGAGATCCCTAGCTTCTGCAACCTGTCCCCCGTTAGAATCCTTCTATGAAGTACCGTCCAAAGAAAGGCTCCTGCCTTAGGCAGTACTTGGTTGTCCCAACAAATCTTTTTTGGCCAGTGATCTGATAAGTTGCTCTCTCTGTCTGACTTCAATAATTGATATCCTATCTTCACTGTGTATTGTCCAGACTTTGCACCACACCAGATGATCTCATCGATGGCATTGTTTTTCTGAATCTTCCTTTCATTGAGTAATTCTGCATACTTCTTTTGGGTGTCCGCATCTACATTGTACTTATTAGGGTCCACCTATCTGACTAAGCCTTCCCCATCTTCTCCTTCAAAGTAGTCCGCCACCTTTTCTCCTCGATCCTGAATCATTTGTTCTTTTAACCTTGATAATTCTTGAAAGCTATCTAGCGATGGCCATCCTTCCCATGAATCCGTCCAAAAGTTGGCGTTGCTCCCATTATTAATACTCCATGTCAAATGATCTAAAATTATAGGTTTGCATTTTTTGATGAAATTCCATATTGGCGAGCCACCCCCTGGATTCGCTATGGTCAAAGTCCTATTGGGATCCGAATCATCTAAGTATTTGCTTTGCATTATTCTACACCAAAGTTTATGTGGTTGTTTTGCCATTTTCCATACCAATTTTGCTCCCAGTACTTCATTCTGGAGCTTCAGTTCTCTCATTCCCATCCCACCCTTCTCTAATGGGCACGTGGCTTTGTCCCATCCAATTAATGGTATTCTTTTAACATCTCTCGATCCTTCCCACAGAAACTTTTTCCAACCACTCTCCAAGTTGCTTTTGGCCTTGTTTGGAACCTGAAGACAGGACATCATATGGATCAGGACTGCCCCTAGCACTGATTTTAGCATGGTAATCCTTCCTGCTAAGGTTAACCATCTTCCTTTCCAAGTGTCCATTTTATTCTTAGACTGAGCGATTACTTCCTCCCAAAGCTGAGACTTGTTTGGTCCACTGAACATAGGGGCCCCTAAGTGTTTGGTTGGTAAAGTATCTACTTGGCATCCCAGAATTTGAGATATCTGGTGTTGCCATCTTCAAGATGTATTGAAGAAAAACATTCTTGTCTTCTCTTTGTTTACCACTTGCCTTGATAGATTCGTGTAAGTGTCTAACACTCTTTTGATCGCCTCTGCTTCTGCTAGGTTAGCTTCCTTGAAGAGTAAAGTGTCATCTGCAAACTAAGTGTGGGTAACCAGTGCTAATCCATGACCTACCCTTATTCCTTTCCATCCCCCTGATCTTTGACAATGTTGAATCATTTTCCCCATTGCCTTAGCCATTAAAATGAAAAGGCACAGGGATAACGGGTCCCCTTGCCTTAAGCCTTGTGATATCTCAAAAAAGCCACACAGCTATCCATTCACTGCGACTGACATTCGTGGAGTGGAAATGCACTGGAAAATGCCTTCGAGCCATGACTTGCCGAAGCCCATTTTCTCTAAAATCCTTAGGAGGAAGTTCCATCTAACTCTATCGTATGCCTTGCTCACATCTAACTTAATTAGCATACTCTTCTGTCTATTTTGATTGATCGAGTGGATAACTTCGTTTACTAGGATAATGCTGTCCGCAATTTCTCTTCCTGGAGTGAAACCATTTTGATTTTCTGAAATAATTCTTCCCAAAATTGGTTTTAGCCTGATAGCGATTATCTCAGCGAGGATCTTATAAACCGTGTCACATAATGAGATTGGCCTGAAATCACTTACCCTCCTGCATTCTGATTTTTTTGGAATAAGCGCAATTACTATATTGTTTATTTCTTTTACAAATCTTTTCTTCTTTCTGAAATCTTCCACGATGTTCCAAACCTCCTTACCCACAATAGGCCAACACATCTGATAAAAAAGAGCGGAAAACCATCCAGGCCTGGTGCTTTATCCGGGTGTAATTGGAATGCTGCCTGCCTAACTTCTTCCTCTGTGAAAGGCTTTTCTAATTCTTCCTTTTCTTCATCGTTTAATATCTTGTCTATGCAATTTGTGGCTTGTTCTATATTTAGCCAATCAAAACCCTCCTCTGGTGCCAAAAAACCTTGAAAATAGTTGACTATTTCTTTTTCGATTTCTTCTTTTTTGTTTACTATAATACCATTCCCAATGGTCAACTCTAATATTTTGTTCGCCATTCTTCTAGATTTGACTGAGTTATGAAAAAATTTTGTATTTTTGTCACCTGCTTCCAGCCACACTTCTTTGGCTTTACTTCTCCAATATTCTTCTTCTCTGGCTAATAATTCATCCCATTCTACCAGAAGATCTTTCTCTTTTTTGTAGTCATTCTGAAACATCCCCTCCTTTATAACTTTTTGATTTAGCCCCTCCAGTTCTTCTTCAACTCTATTTTTTTCTGCAAATATGTCTTTGAAGGTGATTTTGTTCCATTCCTTCAATCTCTTTTTAACATGTGCTAACTTTTGACAAAATACAAAGCTTACTGAGCCTCCCCTTCCTCGTATCTCTAACCACCATTTCCCTATACACTCTATCAGTTCCTCTTTTCTCCACCACATTTTTTTGAATTTGAAATATGAATTTTTTGGCTTAATTAATTGGCCTATTTTGAGCTTTATGGGGTAATGGTCTGACAAAGAGCATGGCAAAATGCTCGATTCAATTCCTAAATCTGTTTCCAACCAGTTCGAGCTGCAAAGAAATCTATCTAATCTTTCAGTAATGTTTGTAAAGCCTTCCCTCCTATTAGTCCATGTAAAGCTTCCCTCTTTAGGAGGGAAATCAATTAACCTTCCTTCTTCTACAAATTCCCTAAAATCTTTTGTTGCATTGTTTACTGTTCTCAAACCTCCTCTTTTTTCTTCCAAACTTAGAATTGCATTAAAATCTCCTCCCAAAATCACCCTTTCTTCACCAAGTTCTCAGATTTTACCTAGTATGCTGTTCCAAACTTCTTTTTTTTCTTCTATCTTGGTTGTCCCATATACACAAAAAATTTAGAAAGAGATATTGAAATGATATAAAATGACTTTTCCTTTTATCCAACTTTGGCTTACCTCTACTTCCTTGATATCTACCTTGGAAGGGTTCCACATTAGGCCCACACCTCCTGCAGTACCCCTGGGTTCGCTGAAAATACCTATTAGAGGCCTACAATGTCGTGTAAATTTCTCTGCTTCTTCCTGCATCAACCTGGTTTCCTGTAGTAATATTATATCCAACATTAACTTAGAAAGGTGGCGCTTGATTGCACACCTTTTGTTAGGGGTGTTTAAGCCCCTAACATTCCATGAAAGTATCTTCATGGCTTCCCAAGGGAGGCACTTCCTCCCTTAGATCTTAGCATGTATTTCTTGATGCTCAGAAGTCCCTTATCTGCCGCATACTCCTCTCTTTTCTCCTTATCCGTTTTCCTTCCTAACTTCTTTCCATTGCCCATAGTGCTTCTTGCTCCAGTTTGGCTAATGTGTCGAGGGTCAATAATTCCAATTTCCTCTCTATCCTTAGTAGCCTCTTCTTCATCCAACCAATCATCGTTAGGCCCTTTTTCTGCTTCTAGCGTCTCTCTAACTATCTCTAGACTATAGTCATCTTTTTCTTCCTGCCTTTCAACTCTTGTCGAATCATTTGATTCTTCCGAAGATGCATTCTGCCTCTCCTCAATTTTCTTTGTGGTTTCCATATGGTGACCCTCTGATTTTGTTTCTGTGTCTGATTTTGGAGACTCATTTTCCTGAAGAATTGGAGAATTAGGGTTCCTGTTTGAAGATTCTACTAGTATTTATGATCCCCCTCCTATGCCCTGAAACCCTTGCTTTTTTTTCTGTTTGCTTCGATTTCTCCTCTTTGTCCACATTGTTATCTACTTTTTTCCCTGCAAAGATTTTAGGGCATCTTTTTTCCATATGACTTCTGCTTCGGCATTCAAGACAGAAATATTTTTTCTCCTCGATTTCTATAACTTGTTCCCAGGTCCCTACTGAAGTGATCAGCATTATCTTTCTTGGAATCTTTTTAATTGCTATCAAACTGATTCTTGCAAAATAAATTGAGTCATTATCTCCCATATCCAACTCTACTGTATTTCCTAGAGTGTCTCCAATTTGGTATAAACAACCTCCTGACCAATATTCAAATGGTAAATTGTATAATCTTATCCATATTGGTTCCTTATAAGGATCAAAATTATTTGGATTAAAATTCGGCCTCCATTTCTGTGTGTATATATAATCCAACCCTATTTTCCATGGTGAATTATCTAGAATTTTATCCCTTTCGGCCTCTTCTTGGAAATCGACCACAAAGAATTGTTTAGGTATGAAATGAATCATTTCTGCTTTTGCCCAGTTTTCTTCAATCCATTCTTTAATCTGTTGTTTGGATTTGTTTCTTCCTATCACCCTTCCTATCAGAGCTGTTTGTTCTAGTGCACCTATGTCTTTATCCACTTTGTCTTTAACATTGATTGTCACCTCTTCCTCCTGCTGCGTATCTATCTGCCTTTTGGTAATATCTGAGTAGCTTCTCCTTATTTTGTTTACTGGGACTGCGTTTACTCCTGTTGCAATGTATGTTGCATCCCCATTTTGTTTCCTTATCGCTTCTCTTCCTTCAATTTTTTTGCCACCTTTCGCTGTGGGAAAATCTCCTACCTGCTTATTCGCTCCTTCCTACTTTTTCGCTCCTTCCATCTTTTAAAAATATACAACTTCTAATATCATATATATATATATATTCTAACATTTATACCTCATATATATGATATTATCATGTAAGCTCAGAATGCAAGGTATGGTCACTTGCTGTTTTAGGTTGGAGATTGCATTGGTAGCAAGGGAGTCCCTTTAGATTTTTCACTTAACACCTATACTTGCATTTTCAACAAACCCAAGGATGTTAGGTGAGTCATTGTGAAGAAATCACTTTGGTTAAGAAAAGGCACCCTGATGAAAAGATATCACATACCTGATCGTGATGACTTTCTCAAAATGAGTCACAACCTATATATAAATGTGTTCTCATCACTTGAATCTTAACAATTTTGTTATTTTCTAGGGTGATGAGCTACATCATCTTAACTAACCAAAACAAAATTCAACAAGAAAACAAAGCAAAAGCAAAACAAAACACTATACAAACAACTATACAAATATACATTATGATACACATGACTGACATGAAGCTACTTAGGCTTGGAAATAATGTTTGAGGAACTGTCCATTAACTGGTAATGGAACATCCTCACCTGTCAAGTTCTTAAGCCTGAAAGTGTTGTCTCCCAATATCTCAAAAATTTGGAAGGGACCTATCCATAATTTGTCAAACTTACCATGGTCTCCTTTCCTCTCGTGGGCTTTATCCCACATCAGGACTAAATCAGATATCCTGAAGACTTTGACTTTGGCTCTTTTGTCAAACTAGCATTTGACAACCTAATGCTTGGCAAATTGATCAATTGCCTGACTTCTTTTCTCTTCTAGGTGCATCAGCTGAAACAACCTAACCTCTTGGTTATTGTCTATGCCTAGGTACTCTTAGGCAAACTGCAGGGTAGGAATCTTCAAGTTAACAGGGAGGATGGGATCCACCCCATAGACTAAATGATAAGGTGAGTTTCCTAATGCAGTTTTGTTTCTGGTTTTGTCTACCCATAAGGCATATTTTAGAAGTGTATTCCATTCCCTAGGGTTCTTGTCTACTAATTTCTTTATGATATTCAGCAAATTTTTGTTAGTGGATTTTGCCAATCCATTCCCTTGGGGATAATAATTATATGAGAATTTCAGTATGATCCCATAATCAAAGGCCCAACTTGACAATTTAGTTGAAGTGAAAGCAGAGCTGTTATCACTTACCAGAGCATAGGGAACCCCATACCTGGTAACTATGTTACTTTCCAGAAATCTAATGACATCTACATTGCAAGTCTTGCTGCTAGTGGCTTCAGTCCACCTAGTATAGTAATCAATAATGGTTAAAATGTACCTGTGGCCTGATGATGATGGAGGATTAATCAGTCCTATGAAATCCATACCCCATTGTGCAAATGGGTACGCTTCTATCACTGGCTACAAAGGTTGAGCAGTATACCTCTCTTTGTTAGCAACAACCTGACATACATGAAAACATTTAATATGTTCAGCAGTATCTTTGAAAATTGTGGGCCAATAATATCCTGCTCTGAGGATTGCATGTGTTGTTGCCAAGGATGAACCATGGGCTGTCCCAAACTTGTTATGTAGTTCTAATAAAACTTTATCTACCTCTGGCTTTTCTAAGCATCTTTAGTATATTCCTTCATAATTTTTCTTGAAAAGTATTCCTGATTTCATCATGTATTTCTGGGACTTAATTTTTAGGGCTCTTCTTTGTGAAGCCTGCAGTCTTGGAGGACATCTTCTGGTAATCAGGATATGCCTGATATCTGAGTACCACTCTTCACTATCCTTCTCATTAATAACATACTGCTGACTTGTGATCTTTGGATCAATTTCTGATATCATTTGGCTTAGAGCTTGTCCTCTTACCAATTTCATGGGTGTGATTTCCATGTCATATTTTTGTAGGACTGTGATCCACTTCACCCTCTTTTCACTAGGCTCACTCTGCATTAACAACATCTTCACCGTTGCATCAGGCACCACAACAATCACTTTGCTTCTCAGGATATAGTGCCTAAATTTCTTCACTGCTCTAACCAATGCAAGTGCCTGCCTTTCAACATCTACATATCTTAATTCAGCATCTTTAAATGGACAGCTCATGACTGCTATAGGTTTTTGTTCTTTTTCTTCATTCCTTTATGTCAACACTACTGTAGAGGTATGCTCTGAAGCAAATGAATAGATATAGAAGTCTCTGGTATAGTCTGGATTAATGAGGACTGGAGCTTCAGATATAGCTTTCTTTATGTCTTCAAAAGCAGCTCTTGCCTCTGGTGTCCACTCAATCTTTGCATCCTTCTTCAGCATAGCATTTAGTGATCTAACTATCTCAGCAAAGCCAGTGATGAACTTCCTAACAAAATTTATCTTACCAAAGTAAGACTTGAGCTCTTTTTTACTCCCAAGAAGTTGTAATTTCGTAAAGGAATTCACCCTATCAGGATCTATGATAATCCCATTTTTAGTTATTAGGTGGCCCAGTAACTTTCCTGTTGTCACCCCAAATATGCATTTCTTGGGGTTCAAGGATATTCCATACTCTTCACATTTTTTCAATACATTTCTGAGATCTGTCACATGGTTCTCTCTATTTTTGGAAAATACTGTTAAGTCACCCATGTATATGAATATACACTTTCATATTAAGCCCCTGAAGGCTATGTCCATTGCATGTTGTAATATTGCTCCAGCATTTATCAGCCCAAATGGCATGCGTCTATATGCAAAGATACCCCACTTGGTGGTGAAGGCAGTTTTCAGTCTGTCAATCTTATCAACCATTGCCTGATTATAACCAGAAAAACCATCCAGGAATGACATTGGTTTTGCTCTATTTACAATCTACAGAACCTCATCTAAGGAAGGTAAAGGATAATTGTCTTTCTTTGATGCTCTATTTAGGTTCCTGAAGTCCACACATAGTCTGATGTCTCCATTCTTCTTTCTCACTGGGACTAGATTTGCAACCCAAGTGGAGTGCCTCACAGGAAATATTATCCTGGCATTTAACAACTTTTTAACCTTCTCAAAAATTATAGGTTCTAGCAAAGCATTAACTGGCTTTTTCTTTTGTCTAAAAGGCTTAGCATCTGGCTTGAGAGGTATAGTATGAGTTATGACTGAGGTGTCATACATTTTCAACTCATCATAAGTCCATGCAATGACATGGATGTAGTCTTTGAGTGCCTAAGTTATTCCTCCTAACTCTTCTGGTGTGCAAACCTTACCAATCAAGACATTTCTCTTGTCATCATCTTGTCCAATATTCACTTGTGAATATTGCCCTCCATCATCCTTGGGAAGATCCTTCTACTTCAGCATATTATCCAAGTCAAAGGCTCTTTCTAATTCAATCATACCTTTGGGAATCCGGTTGCTAGGCAGCTCTAATATTTCCTCTTCTTCCCAAACATGATCTTCCACGTTGTTCTCATCTATGATCTGAGCATCAAATATATCTCTATTGGAGATGAAATCTAGGATATGTTGATCATCGTTGAATACCTAGAGATTAGTAATATTATCAAGTACTGAGGGCACTGATATTAGTTCTACTGAAAACCTCTTCAAACCTGAAATAGATAATGGCTCTAAGGTACTAGCAGCCTGGGCTAGAGCATCTGCTCTATGGTTCTAGTCTCTGGGTATGTGGGTGATATTAAATGCATCAAAGTCTTCAATCAGATCCCAGACCTTGTGTCTATAGTTAGACATCTTTCTATAATTACAAGAGTAAATTCCTCTCACCTATCTCACCACTAATTCTGAGTCTCCATAGACATGCAAAATTTTTACTTTCTTCTTATGAGAAAATAATATCCCATGTATTAGAGCCTCATACTCTACTACATTATTAGTACAAGGAAATTGCAGTCTGTAGGCTGCTAGGTAGGACTTTCTTGATGGATCAATGAGATCAATTCCTACACTAGCACCTTGTTTGGACTTGGATCCATCAAATCTAAGGATCCACGGTTTATCTTCAGCAGGAGGCTTAGTTGAGATTTCCCTCCTCTTTGCAGCTCTAGCAGCTGCACCAGCTAATATCCACTTTAACTTAGGAATTTCAGCCTTCTCAAACTTCATATTTCTTTTCTCTTGGGAAGCCGATTTATCTTCTTTCTTTTTATCACAAGGAGGATGATCCTCCGAACTAGGCACTATATGCCTCTTAAAAATATGTAAGCACAGTGAACAAGCAGTCCCTGAGTGAGATGCCTCATGCAATCTACACCATCCTCCAATTAGTGTATCTTGTGGCAATCTCTATTGTTCTATCATCCTTTTAATTTTTTCTGACAAAAACTTCTCAAATTTGGTCAAATTACTGCCTCTATCATCATCAGATAATTTGTAATCTGACTCCATCAGACAATCACTCCCAGGGGTGATCTTATCATTTCTATTACTCTTCTTTTTAGTGCATACTAGAATTTCTTTTGATTCCTGGATAAGATCCTCATTCTGACTCACATCTTCTCCTGTTCCTGCAGTAGACGAATAAAAATTAGTATGATCATCATCACCACATATGGAACTTACCTCTGATGATGATGATGATGACGCTTCATTGCATGTTTGTTCAAGCTCCATCATGTTGATGCATGCTTCACAAGTTTTCTCAGAATGTGCTTCATCATGTAATCTGCACCAACCATCAATCAAGATGTCATGAATTGGTACATCTAATAATCGACAGCATTCTACCTATTTAGACAAGTATATTTTGAAACTTTTGAAATGGTCCACTCATGTTTCATCTCCCTGATCATGATCAGGTCTTAAGACTACAGCATTATCGTCATGAAGATGATCATCACAATCATGATCATCATGAAAGTCATACATCAAACTTCCTCTATTTTGACAGTCTGAGGTCTGATGGAATATACTTTGGGTTCAACATTCACGTACATGATCTCATTTGTTTTGTTGTACTTGGTGATCATGTGTTTCATTCTTGGTTCAGCATCTACCCTTATCTGGTTTGGTATACCCTTCCAAGGCAACCACATATGACTGAAGTCGGTAGACATATATCCATTGAGGGTCTTGGACCAATCTCTACTAAGTAGCATACCGCATGTATCAGGTATATCAACTACCTGAATGTCAATATAATATTGGATCCTAGGGTCTGATGCCAGTTGCATGTCAATGTGAGTTAACTCCCCTATTACATTCACCTCTATTTTGTCTAGTTGGGTTACCTTCTTCAGAGATTTAGTAGGATGTAACCCTAGAGCATTACATATGGCTAAAGGCATGACATTCGTGGATGCTCCTGAATCCACTAGACAATTGTGCAGGTTTTTACTGAACATTCATATGGTTAGGAGGTGTAGACACCTAAAATTGGCTTAGGTTAAATTAAGTAAATATTCTCATATTTATCTTAATTCTTATTTTCTTCTGTCAATTAAATAAATATTATAAGTTTATTTGATTGGTTCATTATCCCATAATTAAATAAAATTATTTTATTTAATTAAATTCCCTAAATTCTTCTAATGTCTCAAGTCCTAAATCCACCTCATCAATCCACCTCACCATGTTGCACATATAATTAAATATTCTTAATATTTAATTAGCTAATATCCTCTATTATCTAGAATAAATATTTAATTCAATTATCCTCGACCAATTGAATTTTTAATTCAATTGTTCCCCACTATCCTCCACTAATTGAATTCTTAATTCAACTGTCCCCCACTATCCTCCACCAATTGAATATTTAATTCAATTGTTCCCCACTATCCTCCACCAATTGAATTCTTAATTCAATTGTTCCCCACTATCCTCCACTAATAAAATTCTTAATTCAATTGTCCCCCACTATCCTCCACCAATTGAATTTAAAATTCAATTGTCATAACCCACTCTTCTCAAAAAAGAATTTTTAATTCATCCATTATAAATTAAAGATTCACAAAAAATGAGAGCCATTGATTTCATCTTTTGATCCTCACCCTCCATTGCCTTTTTAGAAAATCTATAAATAAAACCCTTCTCTAAGCAATTAAGGGACTTCAATCTAGCATTCTTACCATGTCCAATTTCCTCTAGGAGGGACTTCATTCTAGTATCCTCATAATGCCTAATTTTCTCTAGGGAATCTTGTTCTGGCATCCTCAAAATGCTCAATTTCTTCTCAATTCTCCTCTTCATACCATCATAATGCCTAAATTATTCTAGCCGTCGCCATATCCTCCTCCATTGACATTGATGTTTGAGGCTCATCTTCAACACAAAGTATCTCAACCATTCCATTCTTGTCACCATCAACAAGCAAGCAAGCAAGGAAAGCTTCTGAGGGCTTCACAATCAAGATCAAAGAAAGATAGGCAAATAATGGAAAATGATAGGTGAAGGAGTTTGTAAGTATGTTCTTACTTGTTTTGGTTTAATTCTTCTTTGCTTTCAACTTCCATTGGTGTTTTGGTTTATTAAGTTTTCATTTATTTGACAAACTCACATTCTCCCCCTCAATTAAGATACTTAAACCCAAACATCAATGAAATATGCAAATAACAGCTATAAATAAATGAAGTACAAACTTACAAAACCTATTACCCTGCGGCTTCCATTGTTTGCCTATCTTTCTTTGATCTTGATTGTGAAGCCCTCAGAAGCTTTCCTTGCTTGCTTGCTTGTTGAAGATGATAAAGGAAGAATGGCTTTGATACCTGTTTGTGTTGAATGTGAGCTTCCAACACCTGATAATGGAGGATACTAGAAATGGAGAGAAGAAGAGAAATTTGGGTATAGTTATTGTGCAAGATGAAGTCCTTTTTTAATGGCTTAGAAGAGGGTTCTATTTATAGATTTTCTGAAAATAAAATGGAGGGTGAGGATCAAATGATGAGATCAATGGCTCTCATTTTTTGTGAATCTTTAATTCATAATGGATGAATAAAAAATTCTTTATTTGAGAAGAGTGGATTATGACAATTAAATTAAGAATTTAATAGTGGAGGATAGTGGGGAACAATTGAATTAAAGATTCAATGAGTGGAGAATAGTGGGGAATAGTTGAATTAAAGATTCAATGAGTGGAGAATAATGGGGAACAATTGAATTAAAGATTCAATGAGTGGAGAATAGTGGGGAATAATTGAATTAAAGATTCAATGAGTGGAGAATAGTGGGGAACGATTGAATTAAGAATTTAATAGTGGAGGATAGTGGGGAACAATTGAATTAAAGATTTAATGAGTGGAGAATAGTGGGGAACAATTGAATTCAATGTAAATGGGAAAATGGATTGATCAATAATGATAAATAAAACCCAAACATCAATGAAATATGTAAGTAACAAGAATAAACAAATGAAGTATGAAACTCATAAAACCTGTTACCCTGCAGCTTCCATTGTTCACCAATCTTTCTTTGATCTTGATTGAGAAGCCCTCAGAAGCTTTCCTTGCTTGCTTTCTTATTGAAGATGATGAAGGAAGAATGGCTTGTGATATGTGTTGTGTTGAAGACGAGCCTCAAACATAGGGACAATGAAGGAGGATATGGGACAGCTAGGATAATTTTGGCATTACGATGGTATGAAGAAGAGAATTGAGAAGAAGAAGATTCCCTAGAGGAATTTGGGCATTATGAGGATGTAAGAATGAAGTCCCTCCTAATTGCTTAGAGAAGGGTCTCATTTATAGATTTTATAAAAAGGCAATGGAGGGTGAGGATCAACAGATGAGATCAATGGCTCTCATTTTTTGTGAATCTTTAATTCATAATGGATGAATTAAAAATTCTTTTTTTGAGAAGAGTGGGTTATGACAATTGAACTAAGAATAAATGGTTGAGGATAGTGAGTTATGACAATTGGATTAAGAATTCAATAGTGGAGGATAGTGGGGAACAATTGAATTAAGAATTCAATGAGTGGAGAATAATGGGGAACAATTGAATTAAGAATTCAATGAGTGGAGAATAGTGGGGAACAATTGAATTAAGAATTCAATGAGTGGAGAATAGTGGGGGAAAATTGAATTAAGAATTCAATGAGTGGAGAATAGTGGGGGACACAATTGAATTAAGAATTCAATGAGTGGAGAATAGTGGGGGACAATTGAATCAAGAATTCAATTTTAGATAATAGAGGATATTAGCTAATTAAATATTAAGAATATTTAATTATATGTGCAACATGGTGAGGTGGAAGAGATGAGGTGGATTGATGAAGTGGATTTTGTGAGGTGGATTTTAGAACTTAGGACATTAGAAGAATTTAGGGAATTTAATTAAATAAAATGATTTCATTTAATTAGGGATAATGAACCAATCAAATAAACTTATAATATTTATTTAATTGACAAAAGAAAATAAGAATTAAGATAAATATTAGAATATTTACTTAATTCAACCTGAGCCAATTTTAGGTGTCTACATTTTGCCCCTCTTTGAAGCAATGTGTTTTATCACGTTGTTTCAAAGAATAAATAGTCTGATAATGATGCATGCCCCAGTTTGCCCCTGGTATAGGTTATGATGATATGATGCCCCCTTGGGAGATTGGATGGGGAGAAAGCAGCAGGCGTGAGACGGACAATCTCATGATAAGATATGTTGACAGGAAATGAAATGGTTGAGTGCAGAAGAAAGGGATGAATGATATGGAATGCAAGATAAAAAGATGACACACACAAGAAAGAAGCAAGTATGCACAAATGACACAAGCACAAACAAGGTATTGCCCCTGTCAAGCGGTAAACCCAGGATATAGATTGATGATGTCTGGTTTCAAGAATGAAGTATGTTGTATAAGACTCCGAGTCTGGTTTCGACAATACAACATCTTGTCTAAGACATTTGATATGATAACGATATATGACAGTGTTGTCATGGCGGGGAGTGATGTATCCCTAGACCAACACGAAGGATAGTTATGACTGATTGATATGGTTTACAACCGGACAAGGATCAAGACCACTGATTGTGATTGGATCATTTGACAAGATTGACTTGACTTGATTGGCATGGATTAAGGATAGACTTGCAATTGGATATGGTATGGATATGGATATGGATATGGATATGAGACGCAATTGGATATGGTATAGATATGGAAATGGATATGAACTATAGTTAGATACAGTATGGATATGGATATGGATATTTGTCACCTTGATATACCAAGTATTTTGAAGTGCTTTCATCATTGGGCTTTATTATGTTGTAAGAAAATACAAGCATCTAGGTATAATTAAATCGAGATGACCTGAGTATTACTTACATGGATTTTGATATAGCAAGTTAATACAAGCATCTAGTCAAAATTGAATCTAGATGACCTGAGTACTTCTTGCATTTTTTACCTAGATATGGAACAAACAATACTAATGACAAGGAACCACCACGGATATGTAGATGGATGGAAGATAGTAGATACAGATGGTTATGAGGATGGGCAATAGTGGATAGAAGGAAACAAGGATGTGATCTCCAAGGACTATGTCGCATAAGTGTAACATGCCCCATTGTAGGTAGAGTACGTAGGATTGTTCATGACAAGGCTAATGACAATAGGAGGATGAGAAGATAATGAATGATTTGCATGGTATGGAGGGATAACTTCTTGTGGATTAAACTTTAGTAATGCGATGATTTTTGTCTAACGACATGATCAAAAAAAGATCATCAAGGACTCTGAGGTCTAAACATGAAAAGGGGCAATCCTTGTCTGTTGAAACGTAAGAAGTACTTAGGTCATCTAGATTCAATTTTGGCTAGATGCTTGTATTAGCTTGCTAAATCAAAATCCATGTAAGTAATACTCAGGTCATCTTGGTTTAATTATACCTAGATGCTTGTATTTTCTTACAACATAATAAATCCCAATGATGAAAGCACTTCAAAATACTTTCTATATCAAGGTGACAAATATCCATATCCATACCATATCCAATTGCAGTTCATATCCATTTCCATATCTATACTGTATCTAATTGCAAGTCTATTCTTAATCCATGCCAATCAAGTCAAGTCAATCTTGTCAAATGATCTGATCACAGTCAGTGGTCTTGATCCTTGTCTGGTCGTAAACCATATCAATCAGTCATAACTATCCTTCATGTTGCTCTAGGGTTACATCACTCCCCGCCATGACAACACTGTTGTATATCGTTATCATATCAAATGCCTTAGATAGGATGTTATATTGTCAAAACCAAACACGGAGTCTTATACGACTTATCTCATTCCTGAAACCATACATCATCGACCTATATTGTTGGTTTACTGCTTGACAGGGGTAATACCTTGTTTGTTCCTGTATCATTTGTGCATACTTGCTTACTTTCTTGTGTGTGTTATCATTTTTATCTTGCATTCCATATCATTCATCCCTTTCTTCTGCATTCAACCATTTCATCTCCTGTCAACCTATCTCATCGTGCGATTGTCCGTCTCACGCCTTTTGCCTTCTCCCCGTCCAATCTCCCAAGGGGGCATCCTATCATCATAACCTGTACCAAGGGCAAACTGGGGCATGTATCATTATTAGACTATTCTTATTCTTTGAAACAATGTGATAAAACACATTGCTTCAAAGAGGGGCAAAATGTACACACCTAAAATTGGCTCTAGTTGAATTAAGTAAATATTCTAATATTTATCTTAATTCTTATTTTTTTTCTGTCAATTAAATAAATATTATAATTTTATTTGATTGGTTCATTATCCCATAATTAAATAAAATCATGTTATTTAATTAAATTCCCTAAATTCTTCTAATGTCTCAAGTCCTAAATCCACCTCATCTTTCCACCCCATCTCTTCCACCTCACCATGTTGCACATATAATTAAATATTCTTAATATTTAATTAGCTAATATCCTCTATTATCCAAAATAAATATTTAATTCAATTATCCTCCACCAATTGAATTTTTAATTCAATTGTTCCCCACTATCCTCCACTAATTGAATTCTTAATTCAACTATCCCCCACTATCCTCCACCAATTGAATATTTAATTCAATTGTTCCCCACTATTTGCCACCAATTGAATTTTCAATTCAATTGTTCTCCACTATCCTCCACCAGTTGAATTCTTAATTCAATTGTTCCCCACTATCCTCGACCAATTAAATTTTTAATTCAATTGTTCCCCACTATCCTCCACCAATTGAATTCTTAATTCAATTGTCCCCCACTATCCTCCACCAATTGAATTTAAAATTCAATTGTCATAACCCACTCTTCTCAAAAACGAATTTTTAATTCATCCATTATGAATTAAAGATTCACAAAAAATGAGAGCCATTGATCTCATCTTTTGATCCTCACCCTCCATTGCCTTTTCAGAAAATCTATAAATAAAACCCTTCTCTAAGTAATTAAGGGACTTCATTCTGGCATCCTTACCATGTCCAATTTCCTCTAGGAGGGACTTCATTCTAGTATCCTCATAATGCCCAATTTTCTCTAGGGAATCTTGTTCTGGCATCCTCAAAATGCTCAATTTCTTCTCAATTCTCCTCTTCATACCATCGTAATGCCAAAATTATTCTAGCCGTCACCATATCCTCCTCCATTGACATTGATGTTTGAGGCTCGTCTTCAACACAAAGTATCTCAGTCATTCCATTCTTGTCACCATCAAGAAGCAAGCAAGCAAGGAAAGCTTCTGAGGGCTTCACAATCAAGATCAAAGAAAGATAGGCAAATAATAGAAAATGACAGGTAAAGGATTTTGTAAGTATGTTCTTACTTGTTTTGGTTTAATTCTTCTTTGCTTTCAACTTCCATTGGTGTTTGGGTTTATTATGTTTTCATTTATTTGACAAACTCACATTCTCCCCCTCACAGGAGGAATGGAGGTGATTCACTTTTATCTCTATACAAGGTCATGTGAGAAGTATTTGCAGCTTGAACAGTAGCTCGGAATTTAGGTTTAACATTATTATCTCTAGCATCAAGATCCTTGGCTCCAGACTAACCTGATGGATGGATATCCTCTTTAGGAGGAGGATGATCTAGTGATTTCATAAATACTTTTTTTATAGCTGGAGTTTTTAGCAATTCTGACAAGGATAGGCTGATTTTGATTTTCTTTATTTTGTCAGCCAGATATGTGACTAACTTGTAGAACTCATGAGGCATGCTCAAGGCTTTTGATGCTGTGTTTTGTGGTGACAAATACTAAGCATTGACCTTAGGAAATCCTAGATTATTGCTTGCTTTGGGATCAGGAGGAGTATTAAAATTATTCGGGGGTAAAGAAGAGGTCAATGGACTAGTAGGTCTATTGGCATTATTTCTCAAGTTATAATTGTGTTTACCCTGGTACTACTGTTGGTAAGCATGTACCTTCTCAGGCTCATTTGATGGCTCATTGTCATCCTCAAAAGGAAAAACATAGTTTGACTCAAAAGTCATGGCTGATTCTTCACATGTCTGGGTATAATGCTGATGAGATGACATAGTCTGCTGATGAGGCTGATCAGTATAGCTTTCCAATACTAAAGCTGAATCATATCCACAAGGGACAAGTTCATTCCCCTCCACCTGATGTGGATTTCCTGTAGTATTGGATACCTCGGTTTGGAAGATACTTGCAGCAATTTGAAATTGGGGATAGTCTAGCTCTACATGAGCATTTGTATTGTGTATCCTACACCAATTAGTGAGGGTTGCTTCAGCAAGATTGACTCTGGTAGTCTGTTTAGCTTCTCCAGGAGGCTGATTATCTAAAGGTGATGGTAAGGAACCATTATTTAGTCTGGAGTTCCATACTTTGGGCTGCCTAGGGGGATTGTTATTACCACTGTTATTGTTGTAATTGTTGTTGTTAGACCCCCTGTCAGGATAATTTGGTCTATCATTGTTATAGCCTCTATTCTAGTTAGGCTCAGAGTAGAAATTTTGGCTTCTCAAATGAGTGATCTCAATTGTAAGCTTCCTTAGCTGAGCTGATATTTCTTTGATCTCTTCCTTTTCTTCCTAAATCTTAGCTACTACATTTTTTGTTGAAGGCTTGAAAAATGAGGATCCATTATTGTTATGGTTCTAGTCTATAACCTGAGGTTCTTGGACTTGTCCAGGATACTGTATCATTTGGCCATTTCCATTAGAAGGTGGCATTATACTCAATGGAGGTATCTGCAAAGGTACCAGCATCACAGCCAAAGGCATTGTAGCTTGAGGCATCATAGCTCCATTATATTGTGGCTGGGGAGGATATCCTGGATAACCAAGAAGTGTAGGAAAGGCTATGTTTGGTGTAGGAGCAGGTACCAGCTGCTGGTTGACTTTGATGGCCTCTTGAAAAGCTCCTGTTAATGTTGTGATTTTAGGATGAGCCCTCCTGATGAACATAGAAGTTAAAGGATCCAGAACTGAGTAGTAGATACTCCTGGTAGCTGCATCAGCTACAACATAAGGAGTGACTAACTTGGATAGCATTTTCTGAAACCTAGCATTAAAATTGGTAATAGGTTCTCCCTCAAACTGCTTAATTATGGCAAACAAGTGATAGTTCATAGAAGGATCAATAGGTACTTTGAACCTATCCAAAAATGCCTTTTCTAGGACATGCCATGATCTGATTGAGGATTGACCAAGACTAATATACCAATTGTAAGCTTCTTCCCCTAAGGAAAAGGGAAATAATCTACATACAACATCCTGATGTGCTATTCTGGCTCAACAATAGGCTTCTTTGAAGGTTCTGATATGATCATCCGCATCTTGATATGGATGATATTTTGGACAAAGTTTGTCCAGATTCTTTGGCAAATCATGATATGCAATAAAAGTCAAAGGTGATTTTACTGCAAAGAATGACATTGCAAACTGAAGGAGGTTGAACCTAGGGTTGACGCTAGATAGGAGGTGTCACAGATAGTCTAGAAGGTATTTGTAAACCAATAGGAGTTACAGGAGGAGGCTCTGGTGAAGCTCCTGATGTACTAGACTCTGGAGTGTGATGGATGTCCATAGTTCTAGGCCTGAATCCTCTAACAGGTAATTCATCAAAAGGTCCGGTGGATCGTGACCTGGTATTTATCCTGTGAGCCAGGATTTCTCAATTTTGAGGCAAATTGGCTAGAACTTTGTAAATATCAGTTGAAATTTACCAACAATGACTATATTTATGGTCAGGATTGGAAATTGACCAAGTATTTATGAAATATTTGCAGCTATACTGCAAATATGAGGTGATTTTTGGTTTGGCAACACTTGCAGGTTGATATCGGGTTTTTAACGTAGGATACCTGAAAGCTTAGACAAATTTACCTAGAATAAGGCTGATCTTTGCAAATGCATGATGATATACTGTAAAGATTGCAATATTTACAATTGATCTCAAAAACTTACACAGGATTAGCATTTATAAGCCCAGAACCACAAATATTTACTTCTAACTTGGAAATTAGCAGTGTCTACGCGTTACCTTACAATCTTTATCATCACCTGAAGTACTGATGATGATCCCTTAGCTCCTAGCCCTCCTTCTAGCACTAATTTATGTTGATCATGATGTTAATCATAAACAAACATAGAATAAAAGTACACACTAACCTTTATTCATCTTGAAAGATATGATGAATTCAGAGAATTCATGATCCCAAGTCTCTAGTGATTAGGTTTTAATCTTCTGACATTACTCAGAGGTTGATGTGTGTTGTTGTTTCCATTTTGGGGTCCTACGTAAGTCTCATTAGTAAGATAATGCTTCCTGTAATGATGCTGCACAGATAGTTATTCTATACAAGATATACTTCAAATATTATGTCTATCTTTAGATATTTGCATGATATTTATCATTTCTGACATGCTTCAACTTCAAATATGCTGAATATGTTCAATCATCTACAAGATGTCTGCATATTTGTATTATTTGCTTAAGATTGTCAATTATTTGCAATTATGATGGTGAAATGTTCTAAAATGTTCCAAAATTGAAAGAAATGCTTCAAATTAATGTTGAACCTTTAGCTATTGAACCACACATACATCACATACAATCATGAAGAGAAGAAATCAAACCATATGTTCACCAGGACATTCCACAGCTAGATATAGTCGATGCTAACTTCAAAGGGATTGTATGAAAACAACACATGTAAGTAGATATGCACTCCAAGGGATGTAGTAAATCACAGCATGTATCAAGATTTCATACACTGATTACTCAAGAATTGTTATGGATTGTAATCAAAACAGTCTTCTTCTTCATTAAGTATGCAAGAACATATATGTATACAATAACTTTCAAATGAGCCCTGAATATTTCAGCAAATGGATTTCAATTAAGTTTCGAATGTTTTAAAATGAGGCATCCTTGCACCTTTTATAGAACAAGATGAGGGAGCAGTTACAATTGATCTATGATCAAGATTTTTTCGTCTAAGATCTAGGGTTCACATTTCTCTTTGACTTTGTCAACATGTGGCACAGGTTGCCAGCTGGCAACCATCTAGGTAACTCATATTTTCCTGAGTACTTGATGCATATGTTCCCTTTATGGCATACCTTCATCAGGTTCTTCATCATCATCATCATGTGCATTAGGATCATCACTTTCAAAATCTTCATCATCCTGATGAGCTTCTCCTTGTACATGGACATGCATGGACGTATGGATATTTTCATATGACTATACAATTTTATCTATCTCCCTGCCATCTTGAGTTCTTGCTTTGATGATGGCATGCTTGTGCATTTGATATTTGCCTTGGAGATTCTCTAATTTACTTCTCTTGCTGTTGGATGTCTCGTTATAATTCTCCATCCTGACCCTGATCCTCATGATCTTATCCATAGTTTCTTCTGTTAGGTGGTTTAAGGGATCATCAGTTACCTATTGGAATTTTTTATGTAGAGCTTTAATGGCAAACTCTTCATCTTAATTTTCTATTTTGCCTTCTACCTTTCCCTCCAGTGCTTCCAAAATTTCAGCTTTATATGACAGCATATCATGTAGCTTCATGCTGGTATCTCTTAGTTTACTGTTGCATATTTTAAGTACATCACATTCAAATCTGATATCTTTGTACCATATGTCTATCAATAGTGCATTATTGTTATTTAGCACCTGGTTGCTTATAAGAACTTGAGGGTCAATTCTCTTTATTTCCTCCAAGATAGTCAAAATTTTCTCCAGCTGAAAAGGCCTCTTCCCGATCTCCATCTGTAATTTATCAACTTTTCTCCTAGAGACACTTAAAGAATTCCACCTCTTTAAGGAGGCTTTTACTACCTCTGCTTCGTCAAATGTGGATAGCATCCAATTTCTCATTATGGATGACTCGTGCTTCATGAGATCCAGTTTATTTACCTCATCTTGAGAAATAGCAGTCAATGGGACTGCATGACCATTAGATGTATCCTCAGGGTCAATTAACCCTTTTATGTAAGTATGCAACTGAGCAATATGCTCCTTGTGCTATTTATTTTTCTCTTTTTCTCTTTTCACCTTCTGGGTCAATGAATCAATTATGTCCTTACCTTCTTGGCCTTCCTGATCTTCATTGGCAAATCCCAAATCTACTGTATTAATCTAGAATTCATCCAGAGTGATCTTGCCCTTTTCTTTATCTGCTATAGGAATGGCCACCTGGGTGGTCCTTCTACCCGTGATAGGATCTCTTCTTATTGCAGAAGTTATTCTAGCCTTCCTATTAGGCTTTATTAAAGTTTCCAAAAATAATGTGGATACATCAATTTCCTATACCCCTATGCCTGACTCTGCACCAATTTCTTTCTCGAGCCATCAAGGAATTGGATCCTTTGACTGTTGGTCTCCATCATCATCATCATGATCACCCTGATCTTCTGTAGCCACCATCATGTTTGATGGGGAGGGTGATTTTCTTTTCTCCTCCTCATGATGCTCTTCATGAGGGCGATCTTTAGGTATATCCTCCTATTGAGGATCTTCTTTTTCTGGAAGGTGATCCTACTGATCATCTGCATGTTTATCATGATCCTGTTCTTTTGCTTCCTCCATGGGTATCTCATCCACCTTGGTGATTTCCTCATCATGAGGCATATTAGCTTCTATGGATATCACTGTATCTATCTTAGGTACACCAACCTAATCTGAAGCTGTAATTTATTCCGCAGCTGTAATAATTACTTCTTGTAATTTTAGGGCAGGATCAACTGATGTATCCCTTTCTTCTCCTCCCTTGTCCTGGATTTCAACTATCTTGGGTCCAACAGGTACTTCCTTTTGTTGTTGCTCACCTATATCCAAAGCATGGCTTTCTATTTCTGCCATCATCACTTCCTCAATATTTTCTTCTTTATCTGGAACACCTACTTGATTTTTAGGACTTGCATCCTGTCTATATGTAAGATCAATTACTGCAAGACTGGTTACCTAATCAATCAATGTATCAAGCCATCTCTTGGGCTACCTTTTCTAGGCTCTTCTCTTTTCCTAATTTCACTTGCTTCATCTCCTCTAACACCGTTTGTACTGATGGAGTTCCATGAGGAGTTATCCGAGTGCCAGCAGCAAGGGTTTCCATTCTTTGTGAAGAAACATCCTTCACCACCTCATCATCAGATAGGTCAACTATCTCATCTAATGAGATTAGACCACTTTGAAGTATTTTAGAGGTTTCTTTCACTTCTTCTCTTGCATGTTCAGTTTTAAACTTTACAATGGTGGGAAGCGGAACGTTATGCTGCAATTCCTTCCTAAATACTTCTCCACTTGCTCCCCTCAATATTATGGAAGTTTGTTTTATTTCACCTCTCATAGAAGTCCTTTGTTTCTTAGGTGTAGTGGCTACCACCTAAGGTGCTTTTCTCTTTCTTGTGAAGGATATAGGACCTTCTTCTTCTTTAGATTCTTCTTCTAGGGGGATATCCTTCTCTTTATTCTTATGTGACGCTTGACCCTCCTCATATGCAATAGTAGGTTGTGCAGCTGGCCTCTGGATCTTTTTATCTTTTTGTTTATCTTGAGGAGGCTGTGCTTATGATGTTGATGCTTGTTCCAATTCTAGTGCATCTTCAGTTGGCACTATCACTCTTTCAATTATAACCCCTTTGGGTTCAGTATCAATTTTCTTACCTCTTGGATGTTGTTTGCTTTTCTCAGGAGGTGGTACTCTTTCTCCTTTAGTCTTTCTCTTCTCAATTAAAAGTCATCATATTCATCTTTAGCAATTTCTTGTCTTTTCTTCTTCTTGTCTACCATGATGACAACACCCCTTTTCTTCAGTATATTTATCTGCTCATCCACCTAAGCTTGGGTTAGCTGTAATATCCTGCCCATGAATGGATCTAAGGAGATATCCTCTTGTATAGTGAGATCCGGCATAGAGATGGTATCATTATATATCTTCTTCTCTTCATATTCATTAGCCATTATCATTCCATCATCTTTCTTCAGTTGTGCTGGGATGGAGATGTAATCAAAGGTCTTGATTTGGTTAAGTGTTAACCTTTGATACCTTCTTCTTCAGGCTTCAGCTTCATTTTCACAATCTGCCCAAAAATCTTCAAGATGCCTTCGATGGATGGGTTTCCCCATGATCTTCTGCATCCTCCCGTATGGATCATATGATCTTATTAATGGAAGAGGCTAGAAATTCATCATCTCTAGACCATCTATGGTCTTCTTTATATTCTCAAAATCTGGGCACATATACCAGCTCATTATAACTGGAAACAATACTAGTGGAAGCTTATTGTTTGTCTTATAGGCATTCAGTATTGTAGAGATTTGTCTTAGAAACTCCATTAAGACAACTGCATCTATAGGGTACCTTGGGAGCATGAGAGGCTCCCCCCCAAAACCTTCAATCCTGATATAGGAGAAAGTGGCAAATTCGATAAACCAGGCTCCATGCCTGTACATAACTTCCTGAGCCTCCATGCTCAGTCTCTTGGTTCTGTCCTCTTCCATTGTTCTCACCAGGTGCATAGAGAATGCATCATTTACCAGTTTGAAATCTTGGAGGTAATTCACTCTTTGCAGTTGGGGATGATGATCCCATATGTGTGCATCATTGGTTGTGCCACTAATTCTCCCAACTGTAGTCAATGCATCAAATGTACCTTTGTAGGCACATGAATAAACTATATATGAGGTCATATAGAAGGAACAATCTGGACCCCCTAAGTTCATCAACCGCTCATCTAGAGCATCACTTATCATCTTAGCCCACATTGGCTTACTATCTATGTAAAGGCACATCAGGATGATTGCATACATCCAGTCCTTAAAACTTCTAGCATCAGGCTGGCCTATCACTCTGCTTAGCAGTGCTATCATGTACTGGTACTCATCATCAAAGTTGAATTTATATAAATTTATAGGAAGTTTAGCTACTACAGGATAAGGACTATTCTTCGCCCTCCATTGATACATTTTCTTCCTAGCAGACTTCTTGTTATTCTCATATTCTTCATCTGACTTCTTCAAATCTATGTTGGCAACTTTCTTGCGCAACAGCAAACTGAATGTGGCAGCAAGACCCTTGATAGAGAGATCAGCATACACTCTGCCATGCTTCTCTACCCTCCTAGTTTCTGGGTTATAGTTTCTCACACATTCAATAACTAGCTCAGGGGTTTCCATGGAATAAGGGAAACCATCTGCATTCCACATTCCAGATACAAAAATTGCATCTTGCAAGGTGCTGTTGCTCTTCTCATCACTCATCTTGTCTGACCATGCAACCAGATTAGTATTTCCCTAGTGTGTATCTGTAATGGCTCCATATTTGAATTGAACGCCCTCAGGATGAGCAAACATCAGTTTTAGGAATTCTGCCTCTGACTTAGCTAACCGCTTGTCCACCATGAGTGCCTGCAATGGCACAAGGCTTGTCTTACAATTTTATACCACATGCATGCATATACATTATATTTTTATTAATCATTATGCATATTATAATTTTTCATCATCTAGTTTATCTTGATATGCATAACCTCAAACCAGTAAACACCATGATACCTGGATATGCAAAAGATGTCAACAAGAGGGCTTCAAATTACTTACCTGATGTGCTTATCCTTTTGATTATGCTAATGATTATTTGAAAGTGATCTTGACACCAATGATTTTTGCTTGCTTCGTTCTGCTGTAAACTGTGTGCGTCTGGATGTTGTTCGTCAGAGGGTTCAAAAGCTTAGTTCTCTGTTAAAACTAGTTTATCTCAAGGTAAATGTAAAATGACTTGGTAAATTCATTTTAAACCTATGCATCAAGTCACTTAGGGTAAAATTAGGGCAAGTTTAATCGAAACAGCTAATTTTTTGTATGAGACTTCCAGATCTTGCCAGGTGTATGTATCAGGTTTGTAGTCGGTGGGAACCACCTACCATATACATGTGCATTTAATGTCAAAGGTGGCAAAAGAGCGGGATGATCTCTGTAGGACAGGATGATATTCAAATATTAGGTGATGTTCAGATATGATCTCCCTTGGACTAAAATGACTTCTCATCAAAAAATTAGGATGACGTCATCAGGATAATGACTTAGTCCGGCATTGTAGCACTATGATGTCATCGTCATGTTATGTAGGAAGGGTCATGTTTGGAAATAGACCTCCGCGAGGGAAAAGGATGGTGACGTCATCATCATGTTTATTTCTACGTGCATTTAGTTTGGATGATGTCAGCAGGATATTGGTTTGGGATGATATTTTGTGACAGGCTAATATTCAAATATTAGGTGACATTAAGAAATATGATCCTTGCAAAATACATGACATTGTTAGATGGGTATATGCATCTATCACCTAAAATTGACGTTCGGACCTCCGGATAAATGATTTTATCAGGTGATAATATTAGATCGGGGTGATCTTTTGTAAGATGACTGATATTGAGAAAAATGATCCTCCCCCTGCGAATATCAAGTTTGACCAGGATTTTGACCATTCATAACTTACACACCTTAAGGACCATCAGGATGATGTAAAAGGCAAACCTTCATGAAATTTAATGCTCTTTCCAACCATGAGGTTACTGATATGAAATAAAAATTTGACAAACTAACCCCATGATGATGACTTACCTTAGCTTTCTATGCAGGGCATCTGTATGACTTACTTTTACCAAACCACCAGAAAGTAGAAAAACACAAGCCAAGCCAAGCAAAAAGTTGGGTCCCTATTTTGTCAAGTCAAAATGGGGCATGTTGTGTAACCACACAATAGGACTCAAGTCAATCAAGATGTTGAGAAGAAGATAAAGGAAAAAGAACATAAAATATCAGTTCTATCCCAAAATTTTGATCTTCTAAATGCCTCTCCCATAAGTCAGGAATGTCAGATCATTACCCTGATAGATGAAATAAAGAGACTTTAAAAAGAGAAAATCAATACTATGAAGAGGATGTGTGAACTCTAGGGATTGATTACCACCAAGTTGGAAGCCATGCACAATGCCTTATCCGAAGTCCAGAATGCACTCTAGACAAGTGATCCTCTAGATCTGGCTAAGGAAGAAGTATATGCATTTTTGTTGAGTGGGCACATCTCACTCTTGGATAGAATAAAGAATACTCGGTCCTCTGAACTTGTGCAATTAAAAACTAGTTTTGTAGACATTCTCAAGTTCATGTGAACAAGACTTGATGATTTGTTGTACATACCCGACAATATAAACAATTTTTTTGGGGAATTTTGACTTGCGGACCCCACCCTTTGGCATTGATGTCAAAGGGGAAGTGAAGGGCAGTGAAAAATGAGGAGTTCAGCAAAGGGGGAGAATTGGAATAAGTGAAGAGCATGAATGCATAGACAAAGGGGGAGTTGCACTAAGACACTTAGTCATTTTTCACTAAGTGTTGCGATCAATGCCAAAGGGGGAGATTGTTGACAAGAGACACTGCATAGCATTGATAGGAGTTGTCATTAATGTCAATTGAGATTGTTCTCCACATCCACAATGTAGTATCTGATCATACTGGAAGCTAGAATGATAATCTATCTAAGTCTGAGAGCCTAAAATAGAGTACATAGCATAGTCTAGTATTTTTGTCTGAATCTCTTTGGTCAAAAGGCACAATATGCTATGGATCTAATGTTGTTGAAAGTACAAAAAATACACTCTAAATCTAGAGTTTTGTCATTTGGTGATGAAGGAATCAAATGTTATTAGCATCTGTGTATCAAGTTCTAGTCTGGT
The DNA here is from genome assembly GCA_027924645.1 of Cunninghamia lanceolata. NCBI lineage: Eukaryota > Viridiplantae > Streptophyta > Pinopsida > Cupressales > Cupressaceae > Cunninghamia > Cunninghamia lanceolata. The sequence continues at coordinate 6,776,001 of BSBN01000379.1, forward strand.
AGAGTAGACAGAAGAAGAACAGGTAGACCTTGCAGAAGATCTTATTTCCAGATGAATGGAAGTTTCTTGTTAGGAAAATGGTGGCATTCAGTAACTATGGCTGATATGAGTAATGATTTGCAAGAGTAAGTTTTGGTCCGCACTCAAAGTTACGCATAGATCTAGCCGACAAGGTAGAGCATTCTTAAGTGTTCTAAGTATTTTTTAAGCCAAATGGTAGAATGATTATAGATCTTGTTACGGATATATATAGTCGATGAATTCAGATGTTTAGGGTGTGTGGTGTCTATGTGAAGAAAGTGTATATGAGTAGAGCAGAAATCTAAGGTGTGAATAAGAGGAGAACAGTAAGAAGAACAGAACAAGGATGAAGTGTGTAAGATTAATTTTTGTACTCAACTGGAATTGAAATTCTTGCATAAGTAGATGCTATCATTAGTTCATATCTCTATCTTTCATTTGTAATATTGTCTTAGGTAGTGAGCCTTCATTTGAGTAGCGAGCTCTAAATAGTGTGTCTGAATGCATGTACATTCACATTTTGTATCAATACTTTTAACAGGGTATTAAATTCTTGTGGGTTAACCCCCACTATGGTTTTTCCCTTAACCAGGTTTCCATGTCAAAAATCTTTGTGTCAAATGTGTTATTTCATTTCTGTTTATGTGATGTGTGGAATATTTATTTCATCAATCTGTTTCTAAATTGTAAAGGAAGATTAAAGAAGAAAAGGTTAAGAATGTGGGACAACTAATTCACCCCCCTTTCAGTTATCCAGACCTAATCCAACAGGGTCATCCCTAGACCTAGACCTAAACCTTGAGGGTTCATTTGTAAGGGCCTTGCCTACGTATCCCTTCTTGGGAATCAGAGGCTCCATAGTTGATACACCAATAATAGAGAGGCTTCATCCTCCCCTTTGATAGGAGATATTTGATCTCACCTTAGATCACAACTTTTAAGTGAATCTTAGGATTCCAATTTAGTTCACAAGGCAATAGTATGATAGCAAATACATTCTAATAAAATGATAGGTCAATGACAACATCAGTGTATGAAAACACACAAATACACATAGTGACTAGCTCATAAAAATGTCACTTGTTTAGACATAGTGACTGGCTCCAATCTACATCACATGTACATAATGTGACTATCTATCACATGGGTCACACTGTTGATAACTGAGAGGGGGGGTGAATTAGTTATCCTAATTCTTTCTCTTTCTAAACTTTCTTAATAATCAATGCAACATTAATTCAAATAAGCAAACATAACCATGAAATGGAAATACACATGACACAATATTTCGACGTGGAAACCCTGTTAAGGGAAAAACCACGGGGTGATTAACCCAAGATTGTATTCTTTGTTAGAAGAATGGAAATACAAAATGGCACTTGCCAATTAGGGCTCACTGCCTGAGCACACTGCTCACAAGAGGCACACTGCCTACAAGAGACACACTGTCTACAAATTATAAAGAGTGTAATACAATACTTGAATTGATGAGGAGCATCAACATATGTTGTAGTTTAGTTCCGGTTAGGCTCTGTATACTGATCTGTTGCACTTCATCTTTCCTTTTCTTTTGTGCTGCTCTCCTTTCACATACTAGACCTTCCTTTCTGCTTTTATTTGGCTCTCCTGCTTTTCTTTGCACAACACTCCACTCCACAACTAAATCCATCTTGTATATATATATCCGCACAAGTGATTTCATCACTTTTCTAGTCGGCACCTGGAATAGTCAATATTTTCCACAAACTCTGATCTGTCGGTTGAATCCTTGCTTACTAAGTAGTACGGATCAAGGACATACTTGTGGAAATCATCAATCATGTCAGCCAATCATAATTTATGCCTTCATAACCTTTACCAACATCAGTAACACATCTGGAATAATGTCTGATGTTCTGCTAGTCAGTTCTTCCTCTGTCCACACTGCCAATCAGGAACCCGATACTCAAGTATTCATATCTTTTTCTTCATCTATCACCGGAGGCTAAATCCTTAGAGTCTCTCACTCAAGGTAGTCCTCTTGACTTCCTCAAAACCACACTTCACCAAGATACTTCCTCTGAGAGATCCAGACCTAACTGTCGGACCTCACCACATGCTCTGTTCTTGTTTACCGGACCACAACATTCTTCACTCTGACTTCCGGTAGAGACACACCATGTCCTGCGGATGTGTGAGATGAACTTTGTTGCCATCAATGACAACAATCATGAATCCATATAGTGTCTCTTGCCAACACACACATACACAGTGTGACTAGCTCAAAGTACAACCCATTTACACAATGTGAATAACTCATACAAGTGTCACATACACACAATGTGACTAGCTCCTACATACCCCATATGCATAGAGTGAATAGCTCATGCATGTGTCACATATGCACCATGTGACTAGATCATTCATACCACATATACATAGAGTGAATAGCTTGTGCATGCATCACATAAACACAATGTCGTTGGATCATATGCACACCATAGGTACATATAGTGACTGGGTAGTAAGAGGAAGTGGATGCAACCTACTACATGCATCTTCCCATTACCTAGTTCACTAACACATAATCTCATGTAATTACCTCCTCACAAGGAAAAGGAATGTTGGTGCATGTCATACTACACCATAGATCCCATCCTTTTTCCTAGTTTACAACCAAATGTGATGACAAGAAAGCATCCCATACTACTTGTTGCCATCACTGGCTAAGGAGTAGGTGTAACAACATACATATCCACAAACAACTATGATGACAAGCAAGCATCCCATACTACTTGTTGTCATCAGTAGCTAAGGAGTAGGTGTAACAACATACATATCCACAAGCAATTGTGATGACAAGAAAGCATCCCATACTACTTGTTGTCATCACTGGATAAGGAGTAGGTCTAACAACATACATGTCACATGTGGCCATTAATAAGATTTCCATAACTTGCTAAACAATTTGAGTCAATGGATGTTGGAATCTATCACCTCCATGCCATTAGTGAAAGTCAATCAAACTTGGTATGGGGTAGCTCCTATAATCTATCACCTGCATGGTAAAGATGAAAGCTAGCTAAACCCTATCATACCATTGGGTAGCTCATGGCATCTTCCACCTTTGTCCTACTAGAAAAAATCATCTAACCCTAAGATATGATGGATAGCACCTGGCATCTGTCACCTGTATGGTACTGGTGATAGTCAGCTAAACTACACTCGGATCATAAATTGGATGGCTCCTAGCATCATCACCTCCATGCTACTAGTGAATACTGACTCATCCTAAGATATGATGGATAGCACTAGGCATCTATCACTTGCATGATATTGGTGACAATTAGCTATCCATACCTATATCTAACTTAGTTCTAACACATGGGTCATCTTATAGCTAGGTACACACACACAATAAAGATATCACAAGGATTCACCAATGCTAGTCAGATTGAATTGGTTACATTACACTTAGCAGTCCATAAACTAATACATAGGGTCACACATGTCTAGGGGTCTTAATTATGGGTCACACACAATAAACATATTGGTCCCACATGAGCTAGATTCTATAGGTCACACATGCATAAACATACATAAACTCATAAAGTATTATCAATGACCATTCCATAGATTTAGTTGTCACTTGGAAACACAATATGCATTATACATAAGTTAAACCCACAATAGTAATACTAGACATTCTATTTCTAAGAGCCCAACATTTGTATAACACCAATCACACATCTTAGCATATAGTTTTACACCAACAAGTGTAAAGAAAAAACACCATACATAGTTGGTATTCATGACCATTAATTTCCCAAAGTGTTCAACACACAAAATTTTAATTATTTAAGTCCAGACAGGTCCGAAGGCACCTTCGTAAATTTGCATTAGAGACAAATCCAAGATCAAAGTAGATTCAGAGAGCCTAACCCAACAACCTCATTGTAAATGAACTTGGTGCTAATAGAGTGCCTTCTGCTGGCTCATGCCTATATAGTGGGACTTACTAATTGGAAGGTGAGTTCATGGCCATTTGATGTAGTTTCAGCCTCAAGCTGAAACATATTGAAGAGGGAAGGTTGATCAAGTTTAGGAACACCCTGTACCTTGGAGTCATCCCCTAAACCCCTCCCTTATAGACTTTAGGACCAAGGGTATCCTTCACCCAAGAACTACCTACATATCTTTTGGGATAAGTTGTCATTAACTTGCAATCCTAACCAATTCATGTGTCTCCAAATTTATTGGACTGTGTTCCCCAACACATAAGGACTTTGAGAGATTAATTATTATTTAATTATATCACTTGGCTTATTGTAATCAACCCCTGATTGATAGGGTCAAACTTGGGTATCCACTTTTGGAGTGGGGTCCATGAAGACTTGTTGACAACTCTTTGAAGTTTATTTTGAGAGTTTGACAACTCTGAGTGAGTGGGAGTTAACTTGGGTGCCCACTTTTGGAGGTGTATTATATTTAGACTTGGAGTTTTCTTTTTTATGTACATGAATGGATATTGTTGAAACACTTTGCATGGATATAATGATGGATTTAACATAGGAGTTAGAGATGCGTGATGTTTGCATGGACATGATATAGTAGTTAACAGTGGATTCAAAGATGCATGAATATGATGTGGCAGTTAACAATGAAGTTAGAGTTGCATGTTGTTTGCATGGACTTGCATGTTGTTGCATGTCACTTATATGAACTTGCATGTGCTTGCATGTTGTTGCATGTTACTTGCATGGACTTGTAAATTATTCCATGTTACTTATGTTGAATGACACAAGACAACTAAGAGGGGAGTGAATCAGTTGTATCAAATCTTTAACTTCTTTAAACCACAATTAATTTCACAATCACTTAACTTATTTCCTTATTCCTATTATGAGCATTAAATATGAATAAAAGAACCAAAACATGAACACATCAACACCACAAACACATGAACACCATATTTTTACATGGAAAACCCTAAACATGGAAAAATGACGGTGAGTGTTAGCTCACAATATAAATGTAGTAACAATAACAAATATCAAAAGGTGGCTCACTGCCCAAAAGGATGGCTCACTGCCAAGGGTGGCTCATTGTTGAGGGTTGGCTCACTGCCAAGGGTGGCTCACTACCAAGGGTTGAACTGATTTAGTAGCATCTACACCATGCCTAAGTTCAATTCCATTAAAGTGCAAAATATCTCCTCTTCTCTACTTTGCTTTCACACTTCGTACTTATCTTTTCATCTTTGCACACACACTTCTTTCATGACTTCATTACATATATTTATATAATTTATCAACCTTGGAATGTACATCAAGATTGGCATTACAAACATCAACCATTGGAAAAATCTCCAAGGTCAGCATACATATATACATGAAATTAGGACTAGACCTAAATAAACTTATGGACTGAATGAATAAAGGAGGAACACTTCATGCCTTGGCACAGACTCAAATATTACATCGTCACATGCTACTATATGCTTCTATAATTTAGGAAATTCATCCGCAAAGTCTGTTAATCATCCAGGTTGGCTAGACTAGTGTAGTCATCAAGAACACTTGAACACACACTTGCAAGATCTTTGAATTATAGCTTACAGATCAAGCACACACCTTTAATGTATTCAAGGGGCATCCATGAATATCATAGAATCATTTGGAAACTAGCAAAATCAATCACAATAGATCTCAACCTATTTCACTTGAAGGTGGATCACAGACTATTCTCAATCAAACACTGTCAAACTCTTCTAATTAGAAACTTTCTTTCTAGTTATTCAAATCACATATCCTTTTGAATGAAGATGAATAAGGACCTTAAGCTTAAACCCAAAACTACAAAGCCAAACTCCAATATGTGGAAAAATGGAAAGAAAAACACTTTCTCCCTGTCACTCTACAAACCTTGCCAGGCACAGTCTTCACACTGGTGAATAGAACTTTCTCTGCATAGTGATCTAGACCACCAAATTATAGATTTATCATCTTCAAACACTTCTATAAAACATATCCAAAGCTCATACTCCAGTCTTCAACACAAGAAATATGCAGAGCAAAATATTTAGACAGTGTTCTTCAATCAATCAACAAACAACAATGCCTGAAGATATAGTTGACACAAATGACAATACCAATTAGCACATACTTGCAACAATCTCCCCCTTTGTCATTGATGGTAACATATGATGTGAAAAACATGTTACACCATCAAGACACAATTATACTTTAGGATGACTCCTTTCATTTTATACTTCTGCACTCTTACTCCCCCTAAGTTTTTCACATGATTTCTCTCCCCCTTTGACATCAATGGCAAAGGGCATCACATCTCTTCTACTACACATACTTGCACAATACTACTCTGATTAGTCTAAAACCATTCTTTACTCCCCCTAAATGTAACAATCATCTCAAACCACTACCTACTCCCCCTGAGAGGTAGCCTCCAACATCAGTCCAAAAGATGAAATGTACCTTGAAGCACACTAGATTGATGCACCTCCTTATGCTTGTAGTTCAAGGAAGGAGGGGTAATAACCCCTAGTTTCTCCTAGAGATACTCAAATGTGTCTTTTGGAAGAGCCTTAGTGAATATATCAAGAACTTGATCTTTTGTTGGTACATACTCAAGGTTTACCTCATTCTCTACAACTTCTTACCTCAAGAAGTGATACTTGATTGAAATATGCTTTATATTTGATTGCATCACTGGATTCTTTAAAATATTTATGACACTTGTGTTATCACAAAGAATAGGAATTGGTTTGTCAAACTCAACTTGAATATCCTTCAAGGTATGCTTCATCCAGAGTAGCTGAGTACAACATGATACTGCAAAAATATATTCTGCTTGTATAGTAGACAAGGAAACTGATTCTTACTTCTTTCTATGCCAAGACACTACCCTATCTCCAAGGAAGAATGTACCTCCACTTGTGCTTTTCTTGCCATCAACACATCTAGCCTAATATGCATATGTATAGGTACTCAAAAAAATCATTGTTATTAGGATACCACAATCCATGATCATGAGTGCCCTTCAAGTATCTGAATATCCTCTTAACTGCCATCACATGTGATTCTCTGGGATCTGATTGAAATCTAACCACAAGACAAACTACATGCATGATATCTAGCCTGATAGTAGTTAAGTAAAGCAGTGCTCCAATCATTGATCTATACTTGCTTTGATCAGCCTTACGAGATTCATCATTCTTTCTAAATTTACAACTTGTGACCATATGAGTGCATACCAGTTTAGATTCCTCCATTCCAAATTTCTTCAACAATTCCTTGACATATTTTGATTGAGAAATGAAAATATATACCTTTGCTTGACTGATTGATTTGCAGTCCAAGAAAGAAATTCATCTCACCACACATAGGCATCTCAAATTCTTTTTACATTTCATTTGCAAAGTTCTTGCACATCTCTTCTTTTCCACCAAATATGATATCATCTACATAGACTTCAATAATTAGGATTTGATCTTTACTTACCTTGATATACAAATTATTGGTTGTATACCCTTTATTGAAACCCTATTGTAGCAAATACTTATCTAGTCTTGCATACCAAGCTCTAGGAACTTTCTTCAGTCCATATATGGCCTTCTTCAACTTACATACCATGTCTGCCTTGATATATAAATTGGTGGTTGCGGACCCTTTACTAAAACCCTGCTATAGTAGATACATATCTAGTCTTGCATACCAAGCTCTGGTAGCTTGCTTCAGTCCATACAAAGCCTTCTTCAACTTGCATACCATGCCTGGTTTGTCTAACAATTGGAACCCATTTGGTTTCTCTATGCAAACTTCTTCTTCGAACTCACCATTTAGAAAGGTAGATTTCACATCCATCTAATATACTTTGAAATCTTTGTGTACTACAAATACCAAAAATAGTCTAATAGCCTCTATTCTTTCCACTAGAGCACATGTCTCTTCATAATCAATACCTTCAACTTGAGAGTAGCCTTTACACAATTCTTGCCTTGTTTCTCATAACTTCTCCAACTTCATTCAATTTGTTTTGGAAAACCCACTTTGTTTCAATCACATTCTTGTTTGCAAGTATGGAGACAAGTTCCCAAGTCTTGTTCTTCTCAATCTATTATAGTTCTTCATTCATTGCCTTGACCCAATGCTTATCATTGCATGCTTCATTTACTATTTTAGGTTCTACTTTTCAAAGTAGACATAGATTTACTTGTTCCTTTGCAATCCTACTTCTTGTCATCACACCTTTCCTTTTGTTACCAATAATCTGATCTTCAAAATGATCTCTTTGCACATACCTTAGAGTTTTAGGAGTTCTTATCTAAGCCTCATCTTGAGTTTCTTCTTCTTTTGAAGCTTGTTCTTGAGTTTGAACTTCCTTTTCTTTGCCTTTTCCAACCTTTTCTATATCAGTAGGTTCATGTGACTCATATCTGTCTGGTTGGATGTCTTCATCTACCTTCACATTTGCGTTTTGAATGATCTTTCTCAATCTTTTGTTATAGCACTAGTAAGCCTTACTCTTAGTGGATTACCCAAGGAATATGACTTCATCACATCTAGCATCAAACTTTCCTAATTCTTCATCTCTTTTGATGTAGCATTTGCTTTCAAAAACTTTGAAGTATCTAACAATAGGGGCTCTACCATACCACAGTTCATAAGGTGCCTTTGTTTCTTCTACTTTGACTTGCACTCTATTCTAATTGTAGACAACAATATGTATTGCTTCTTTCCAGTACACTTCCCATAGGTCTTCTTCCTTGATCATTGCTCTGGCAGCTTCTTAAATAGTTCTATTCTTCCTTTCAACCACTTCATTTTGTTGAGGAGTCCAGGGAGCAGACAAATGTCTCTTTATTCCATGTTCTTCACATAAAGCATTGAACTCATTTGAAGTGAACTCACCACCTCTATGAGACCTTAAGCATTTGGATCTCAAGTCCAATTCATTTTCAACCATAGCTTTGAATGCCTTAAACTTATCTAAAGCTTCTATTTTTTCTCTAAGGAAAGTAACCCGAGTTATTCTTGAAAAATCATCAATAAGGAGCATAAAATACCTTTTAACTTGCAGAATTTTTGTTCTTGTGGGACCACATAGGTCTATATGCACCAGTTCTAGCAAACTAGTAGAGGATTGTTCTTTGATTTTGAAAGTAGTCTTTGTCATCTTCCCAAATTGGCATTCTTTGCATATAACATTGGCAAGCTTCACAATCTTAGGCAGATCTCTTGCAACTTGAATAGTGCTTATTCTCACTAGGTTATTGAAGTGAATGTGACACATTCTCCTATGGCATAGCCAGCATATGACTTAGCCAACAAGCAACAATTTTTAGCACCTTTCAAGTGATAGACATTACCATGTGTCTTCTTACTAGTAGCAATTAAGGTTCTGGAGCTATTCTATATCTTACACCCATTGTCCTTGAACACAAGATTATATCCTCTATCACACATTTGTACAATACTTAGTAGATTATGCTTGATGCCCTTGACATAAAGAACATCATCTGTATTATGCTTTCCATCAAAAGTAATAGATCATTTTCCACAAATCTTACCAGTTGCATCATCACCAAACCTAGTAAGTCTTCCATCATACTTTTCAAACTTAACAAATTTGCTCTTGTCTCCTATCATGTGGTTTGAGTATCTCCTGTCAATGATCCATTCATTTTCCTTTTTATCATGAAATGTAAACAACTCTCCTACAGTTTCTTCCTTCACACAACTTGCAAGATTAGCAGGAATAGGTTCTTCTCTAAGTGCAATAAACAAGAATTTACTACTATTGACATCATTAGAATTAGATTCATCATCAGTTACACCTTCATCATCTCTAACATAATAACTCTTTCTTACCATCTTTCCTTTCATTTCATTGATATTCAATGCTTTGTCAGGACATCTTGAAGCATAATAACCAATTTTACCACAATAGAAGCATTTGAAAGGTAACTTACCTTTGGATTTTCCTTTTCTACTCCTCTTTATTTTTCTTGCAAATTTGGCTTCTAGCTCTACAAATTCTTCATCGTCTGATTCCACAACATATTTCTCTAATCTAGTAGTCTTAGTTGCTTCCTTCACCTTGAAAGCAGTCTCAATTTTCACAGGGCCATCAGTAGTACCAAACTCTCTTATTTCAAAAATAGTTAGTTTACCAAGTAATTGATCTTTTATAAGCTTGCCCAATTCCAACAACTCTTCAATGGTAGATACCTTGTGACTATAAGATTTGGGAAGAGTTCTAAGTATCATATCTATGACATCCTCATCCTTTAATTCTCCACCAAGACCCTTGATGCTGCTGACAACTTCATCAATCTTTTATAAGTAAATTATTATGTTCTCATCTTCACCCATTTGCATGGTTTCATATGTGATCTTCAAATTCTACAACTTGGCCTTCTTGATAGATGTATCACCTTCATAGATTTTATTTAATTTGTCCCAAATCTCAGAAGAAGTTTCCAGATTCACAACTTTTGCCATTTCAGTGTTAGACAGGGCATTTTTAGCTTTGTGATTAGCCTCAAACTCTTTAATCTCTTCTTCAGTATCCAGATATCTAGGAACTATGTATTTATCTTTAACCATTGCCAAAAAATTATAACCAAGAAAAATAAGATAACTTTGCATTCATACCTTCTAGTATGCATAATCAATTCCATCGAACTGGGGAATGTCTTTCCTATGTGCCATCCCAGATCTACCTTAAACTATTAGGATTTCTTCAAGGAAACCTCACTCTGATGCCAATTGTGAATGGCACAAGACAACTAAGAGGGGGTGTGAATCAGTTGTATCAAATATTTAAATTCTTTAAATCACAATCAATTTCACAATCACTTAACTTATTTCCTAATTCTATTATGAGCATTAAACATGAATAATAGAATCAAAACATGAACACATCAACACCACAAACACATGAACAATCAATTTTTATGTGGAAAACCCTAAACAAGGAAAAACCATTGTGAGTGTTAGCTCACAATATAAATGTAGTAACAATACTGAATATCAAAAGGTGGCTCACTACCCAAAAGGATAGTTCACTGCCAAGGGTGGATCACTATTGAGGATTGTCTCACTATCGGGGCTAGCTCACTGCCAAGGGTTGAACTAATTTAGTAGCATCTACACCATGCCCAAGTTCAATTCCATTGAAGCACAAAATATCTCCTCTTCTTTGCTCTACTTCCACACTTCATACTTGTATTTTCATCTTTGCACACATACTTCTTTTAGGACTCCATTGCATATATTTATACAATTCATCAACCTTGGAATGTATATCAAGGTTGACATTACAAACATCAACCATTGGAACAATCTCCAAGGTCAACATACATATATACATCAAATTAGGACTAGACCTAAACAAACTTACAGACTAAATGAATAAAGGAGGAACACTTCATGCCTTAGAATGAACTCAATTACATCTTCACATGTTATTACACACTTCTACAATTCAAGAAATTCATCCACAAAGAGTGTTAATCATCTAGGTCGACCAGACTGGTGCAGTAATCAAGAACACATGAACACACACTTCCAAGATCTTCATTACAACTTGTGGATCAAGCACATGCCTTCAATGTATTCAGGGGACATCCATGAACATCATAGAATCATTTGGAAACTAGCAAAATAAATCACAATAGATCTCAACTTATTTCACTTGAAGATGGATTACAGATTGTTCTTAATCAGACACTGTCAAACTCTACTAATTAGAAACTTGCTTTTCAGAGCTTCAAATCACATATCCTTTACAATTAAGATGACTAAGGACCTTATAATCTTAAGTCCATAACTACAAATCCAAACTCTAATATGTGGAAAAATGTGGAGCAAAACATTTTCTCCCTATCACTCTAAAAACCTTGCAAAGCGCAATCTTCACACTAGTGAATAGAACTTTTTCTACATAGCGATCTAGACCACAAAATTTTGGATTTAGTATCTTAAAATACTTCTCTAAAATGTATCCAAAGATCATACTCTGGTCTTCAACACATGAAATATGTGGAGAAAAATATTCAGATAGTATTCTTCGATCCATCAACAAGTAACAATGCCAAAATATATAGTTGACACAAATAATAACACAAACATGTTAACATCAATGACAACACCAATTAGCACATACCTGTAACAAATTATATGGACTTGCATGTGTTTGCATGTGTTGCATGTTACTTGCATGGAAATGCATGTCATTGCATGTTGCTGATATGGACTTGCATGTTGTTGCATGTCGCTTATATGAACTTGCATGTGCTTGCATGTTGTTGCATCTCAGATATATGATCTTGCATGTTGTTGTATGTCAATTTTGAGAGGTTTCTTGCAAAACACTCCAACTCTAAAAACTTGTATGATGGTACATCTCAATGTTTTAGATAATGGGTATTAGTTGCATGTTGAAATAGGTGTTTGCATGTCACTTGCATGTACATAACAAGGTAATTTAGAATAACATTGGAGACATCAATCTTGCATGTTGTTTGCATGATATTGGTGTGTGTTGATGACTTTAGTTGATTGAAAGAGATTGGACAAACTTGGACACCTAATCTTGGGACTTTCAGTTGCTTTTATTTGGAAATGTATTTGATGTTGGCTAACTTTATTTGGTCAAACTTGGGCGCCCACATCCAGGACAGGTACTTAACAAGAAGCTTGACATAGTTTGACTTTTTTCTTCTCTATTTGGAGTGCTTGGGTTTTGCATGAGGATTTTCTCTCATGTTATCAATTACAATTGATTGTAACTTGAGTTTCAAGCTTTCCAATTAAGAAGCTTTTGAATTAAAAAGATTTTGTAATTAATTAAAAAAAAGCCCCATACATTTTCTAGAGAGTTGATTGTAAAAAGACTTATAAGAAAAAGCAAGAAGCTTTTTGAAGTTTTTATAGGTTTGAAGATTGAAGAAGCTTTTGAAGTGCATCAAAGAATCAAAAGATTTTAGTATTGAATGTAATCTTTCACAAGAGATTTAATGCAAGCATAAACACCTTTGGTGTGGAGTTTTTTCTCTTAAAGGTTTCTCCACGTAAATACTTGTCTTCTTCTTGCAAGCTATTTTTCTTCTACTATATTGGTTAAATTGGAGAAATACTCTAACATCTAAATTGAAAGTAATTTTCAAATTTACACATGTTATTAATTTTAGATTTGAAAACAATTTAAAAATTACATAGCTGCAACATTATCTTGTTCTCTCTCCCTTCTTCCAACAATATCTACTTCAAAATAGGATAAAAGATACTTGTAGTTCTCCTCACTTTAATCTCTTAGTAGTTAATAACATAGGTTCCTACCCTCAAGGTTTCATTTCCACAAAAGTAGCTTTCCTCCTAGATTTGAAATAGAAGAAATACTAAGGGAGGATAACAATTAAAGGGTTTAAGACCAAACAATATAATACATCACTATCTATCAATACCCATTCCAAAACAAACCATGAATCACCAAGTTCAATGATTAATAGTTCAAAATTCCCAATTCTTGGATTACTACTCCATATCTCAACAAGGTTCCTCTCAATGATCCCTAACATTCAAATAGTACTAAATAGTATGCAGGGAAACCCAACTGTATTCTTAGTTTAGAAAACTTGCTTTAATAGGGATAATACACAATTCATACCCAAAACAATCATTCTAAAATAACTACATATCCAAAATATCCTTCCACATTCAATATCCTGATGATTGCACCCTATATATATCACCTACCTCGTAGATCAATAAGACAATACCCTTTGATTAGGTACTTGAAATATAGTGTTAATTATAAGCTAGTTGATATCATATCATCTCATTCTATTCCAAGTGATCTCACAAATATCAATAGAAGAGAGCTACAAAATTGTATGTCATAATTCAATTGTATTGTTTCCATGTAATTTATCACAAGGAAATGAAATGAGCCCGATGTTTAACTATCCAAATTAGTTATCTATTTTAAGCATTGCACTACTCAAAATTTTAGAAATGGTAGCATGCTCCAAATCAATCACTGCATATGTTATAATATAAATAAAATTCAATTACATAATGTAAAATATTGAGACTAAAGTCACCTATAATTGTAACTTTTTGAAGGAGCAATGACATATACCCATATGTCATTTTATCTATTAAAATTTATGATTGACATGCACATACATCCACAACACTTATAACATTCCCTTAATCATATCCATACATAAAAATATGCATAACATTATCAAAATAAATCTAGTCATGACAGAGAACATGACTTCAATGGACTTAATATCTTCATAGTGCAACATATATGCAAAGAGTTGATGTGGCTCCATATGATGTCCTACTATATTATGGTTCAAGGATATCCAATGTTATAATCATATTATTGTTGCAAGTATGGGCCTAACTGGTGTTGTCATTAATGTCAACATATTTTTGTTGCATTAATGATAAGGATTTGATGAGCTATGAACTGAGGATATTGAGAAAATTAGTCTCAATCAGGAACAGTGAAGAACAGTGATGACAGTAAGGCAAAAGTCCAAGACAGGATGAGGATCAGAGGATGCGGATTAAAGGGTTTGTAGATATGTGTCTTAAGGTGGTCCAGCAGAGATTTCAGAGGTCTGCATGAAGAGATGAAGAAGTGGCTGCTCAAGTAAAACCGGTTCCGATAGGTGTTTAGAGGTAACAGAGTGTAACAAGAAAGGTCCGGTGAGATCCGAAAATGAAGTTTCCTATTCTGTGGATTTAATGGAGTGCTGAGGAAGTCTTTGTGGTGTATCAACTCTATTGGTTTATGGTTTGAAGATCCACAAGCATCTATTCCTTTGTGACAGTTATGACAAACTGTGTTCTTCAGGTTCCGGATGAAGGAGAGAAGGACTTCAGTAAGTAGAAGAAGTGTGGATGTTCTTGGTGATTTAGGCAAGCTTGTGGAGGTCTTTGGATTGTGTCTAGTTTGTGTTGGTGATCCACATTGAAGTTGGAGCTCGCAATTGAAGAGTAACTTTTGTATGATGGTGTTCTTCTTGAGACAGGCTGACTGGATGAGTTATGCATCTGTCAGATGATCTTATGAATGTTTGCTGACTTAGATGATCATTCCTAAGTTGATGCCTTGTATAAATAAGGGATTGCGAAGTCAGTTTGAATTGGCCTTTGGTGTGGAGATGAGAGTGTGGTAGAGAAGAGGAGAGAGAAAGGTAGAGTAGAAGTATTGAGCTTAATGGAACTGATTCAAACATGGTGAAGATGCTATTCTCCAGTTCATGTATGTGATACATATTTCTTTGTAGACAGTGTCTCTTGTAGGCAGTGAGCCTCTTGTGAGTAGTGTGCTCAGGCAGTGAGCCCTAATTGGCATGTGTCATTTTGTTCTTTCTATTCTTCTAACAAAGAATACATTCTTGGGTTAATCACCCCATGGTTTTTCCCTTAACTAGGTTTTCCACGTCAAAATCTTGGTGTCTTATGTGTTGATGAGTTTTTGCTTTTGATTTGAATGCATTATGTTTCATGTTTAATATACTGCTAATCACTAAGAGGATTTAAGTGTGTAAATTGGAGAAAGTTTTGCACAACTAATTCACCCCCCCTCTCTGTTGTGTGCCCTAAGTCTAACAATTGGTATCAGAGGTAAGTTCCTCTAAAAGGAGCTTAACCACTTGAGGAGATCCAGGATGTCACCTTACAAGAAGGATAGTCTGAAGTTTGATGGAACCAACTTTTCTCTTTGGAAAGGTCGAATGAAATGTCACTTGCAGTGTATGGGAATGGCGTACTAGTCCATGGTTACAAAACCATATGTACCTCCATAGGGTGGTCTGACAACCCTAAATAAAATCACAAATGCTGAAAATAATCTCCAGACTAAAGAGGCTCTTCTAAGCGCATTATCTGACTCAGAGCTCTCAAATGTTATTGACCTACCAACTTCCTTTGAGATTTGGAATAAACTGGAACTTTTGCATGAAGGAGACCAGTATGTTAAATGTGCAAGGTTACAGAGTCTAAAAGGGAAATTTGAAAAACTGAAGATGAGAGATGATGAAAATATTACCACTTTTATGCCAAGAGTGATGAGCTGGTTTGTGGAATTAGAAATGTTGGTGGAGTCTTGGATGAAAATGAGATTGTTGGTAAAATTCTTAGATCCCTTCCTGCTTCTTACAAAATCAAGGCTGCTCCCATTGAAGAATTCAGAGCCCATACAACTGTCAAAAGAGATCAATTGGCTGGGAAATTGGCTACATTTGAAATGATAGAGTTTGGAGATGACCCCCCCAAGACTAAATCTGCATTCAAAGCCAGAACCTTTGTTAAAGGTAAACAAAGGTTTCATCTGGGAGAGAATTCTTCAAGGAAATTGTCATGGTATGAAAAAGCAAGAAAAGATCTGGAAGAAGAAGAAGTAGAAACTTCTCAACTTGAAGCCCTTATTGCAAAAAGGCTGCCAAGAGGATCTAGTAAGTATGAAGGAAAATTACCTTTTAAGTGTTTTAACTACAATAAGATTGGTCATTTTACCTCGAGGTGTCCGGAAAGATTTTCAAGGCAAAATCCTAACAAGCCAAGGTTCCAAAAGAACTGTTACTATGTACATGAAGATGATGATAATGAAGGAGTAATAGATGATGAATCAGAGATAGGAAACAAATCCAGAAATGAATGGGTGTTCATTGCCATCAAGGAAGAAGATCCAATGTCCTCTGTATCTATCAATCTTAAGACTGTGGAAAGAGCTCTGGCTGCCCAAATTAAAGAGAAGGATGATTGGGTCATTGACAGTGGATGCTCTCACCATATGACAAGTGACAAAAATAAGTTTGTAGATTTGGAAAGGTATGAAGGAGGAGTGGTAAAGTTTGGTGGCAATTTTGCTGGTCGAATCAGAGGAAGAGGAACTATTTCTTTTGATGGAAGAAACAAAACTAGTAATGTACTGTATGTTGAAGGTTTGAAGTACAATCTTCTTAGTGTTGGATAGTTGGTGGACAAAGGCTATGATCTCCGATTCAAGGATGGAAAATGCAAAATCTTTGAAAGTTCCAGAACAGAGATTGCATCTAGTACTCAAACTAAAGGTAATATCTTCCACTTGGTTGGTACTGGGAAAAGCTGCTTATTTGTTCAAGTTGACCAGAGTTGGTTATGGCATAGAAGGAAGTGTCATGTGAACTTTGATAATATCATCAAGATAAGCAATACTTAGGCTGTAAGAGATCTCCCAAATTTGGTGAAACCTACTAACAACTTGTGCAAGGAATGTCAGTTGGGTAAACTGAGTAGAGTCATATTCAAAAGCAAGGAACTGTCTTCTACCAGATTATTGGACTTAGTTCACACTGATCTTTGTGGTCCGGCAAGAACCAGGAGTATTCAAGTTGATAGATACTTCATGCTGCTAATTGATGACTATTCCCGGATGATGTGGGTAACCTTTCTAAAGGAGAAATCAGAAGCTCTTGAGAAATTCAAAATATTCAAGGCTATGGTAGAGAATAAAATAGAATTAAAGTTGAAATGTCTGAGGTCTGATAGAGGTGGAGAATTCACATCTGGTGAGTTCATAGAATTCTATGAGAAACATGGAATTAAGAGATAGTTGTCTACTCCTAGGACTCCATAGCAGAATGGAGTAGTGGAGAGAAAGAACCAGACCATCCAGGAATCATCTAGGACCATGATGATGGAAGAAAATGTTCCTCAGATCTATTGGAGAGAAGATGTCAGCACTGCAGTCTATACTCTCAATCAAGTTCAAATCAGAAGCAATACCAGTAAAACCCCTTATGAACTTTGGTTTGGCATTACTCCTTTTGTAAGGTATTTCAGAGTCTTTGGTAGAAAATGTTACATCAAAAGAGATGAAGATCAAGGCAAGTTTGATGCTAGAAGTGATGAAGGATTATTCTTGGGTTACTCTACTCAAAGCAAAGCATACCAGTGTTATAACAAGAGACTAAGAAAGATGATAGAAAGTACAAATGTGAAGGTTGATGCAGGAATAGAGAAACCCTCAAGGTTTTATGAATATGATGAAGATGATCAGAATGGTGTTCTAATTCAAGGAGTTCAATCCTCTTCTGAAAGTCAGATTTAAATTGATCCAGTAAATCAGGAAGAAGAGATAGGTCTGAATGAGCCTGATCAAGAAGCAGAAGTGCAAGAAACTCCCAAAGTTCTAAGGTATGTAAGACTAAACCACTCTGAAGATCATATCATAAGTGACAAAAGCAAAGGTGTACTAACAAGAAGGAGAATTGCTCAAGATTCAGAAGAGTATTGTTTGATTTCAAAGATTGAACCTAAGATAGTGAATGAAGCTTGCAATGATGAAAACTGGACTAAAGCAATGGAGGAAGAGCTGGTGCAAATAGAGAAAAATCACACTTGGGATCTTGTTCCCAGACCTAGAAACAAGAACATGATTGGAACCAAATGGGTCTTCTGGAACAAACTAAATGAAGTTGGTGAAGTAATAAAAAATAAAGCTAAATTGGTCTGCAAGGGCTACTCTCAAATAGAAGGAATTGATTTTGAAGAAACTTTTGCTCCGGTGGCAAGAATTGATGCAGTCAGATTATTTCTTGCCTTTGCTTCCTTGAAGGATTTCAAAGTATATCAAATGGATGTCAAGTCTACCTTTCTAAACGGTGACTTAAAAGAAGAAGTGTATATAGAGCAACCGGATGGATTTCAGTTATCTGATCATGGTGATATGGTCTACAAGTTGAAGAAAGCAATGTATGGACTAAAGCAAGCCCCAAGAGCCTGGTATGAAATATTAGACAAACATCTTTTGAAGATTGGTTTCAACAAAGGTACTGCTGACAGTAATTTATATTTCAAAATTGATCATGAAAACATCCTAATTGTTGAAGTGTTTGTTGATGATATCATTTTTGGAGGAAGAGACAGTATGTGTAAAACTTTTACAAATCAAATGAAAAGTGAGTTTGAGATGTCTATGCTTGGTGAAATGAATTTCTTCTTGGGTCTACAAATTACTCAAACAAAGAAAGGAATCTTCATTTCTCAGACCAAATATGTGAAAGAATTGTTGAAGAAATTTGGGATGGAAGATTCAAATCCAATGAATACTCCCATGGCAACTAGATGTAAGTTGAGCAAAGATGATGACTCTCCTAAGGTAGACTAGACAAAGTACAGATCAATGATTGGAGGATTGTTGTATCTCACTCAAACTAGACCAGATATTATGCATGCTGTTGGTCTTGTTGCTAGATTCCAAGCTGATCCTAGAGAATCCCATGTCATGGCAATCAAGAGGATTTTTAGATATCTAAAAGGGATGGTTGAGTATGGTCTGTGGTATCCTAAAGATCATGATTTCTCTCTTCATGTATATACAGATGCTGATTGGGCAGGAGATGTGGATGATCAGAAGAGTACCAGTGGTGGAGCATTCTCTTTGGGGAAGAGATTGGTCTCTTGGCTAAGCAAGAAACAAGAGGTAATATCTATGTCTACAACTGAAGTAGAATATATTACAGCGGTAGGTAGTTGCACTCAAGTTTTGTGGATGAAGAAGATGCTAAGAGATATCAAAGTGGAGTATGAGGAACCCATCACAATCTTCTATAATAATTCAAGTGCTATAAGTATATCTAAGAATCCGGTGTTGCATTCAAAGACTAAGCATATATCTATCAAGTTTCACTTTCTGAGAGAGCAAGTGAACAAGAATGAAGTCAAATTGGAGTTTGTGTCATCCAAGGATCAGATTGCAGATATCTTTACTAAACCTCTACCTAAGGACACTTTTGAGTATCTTAGGGAGAAGTTAGGGGTTATTGCCCCTCCGATGATGAACTAAGGTGCACTAATGTGCATCAGTTCAGTGGGTATCACAGTCACATCTTGTGATCTAGATTGATGTTGGGGAGCTGCTACTCAGGGGGAGCAGCATGTATGATTATGAAGTGGTGAAATTGCAAGTATATGCCCTTTGCCATTAATGTCAAAGTGGGAGAGAAGACATGTGAAAAACAAGTGGTTTCTAATCAAAGGGGGAGCAATAAAGGGAGAGAAGACATGTGAATGATTGATGTTGATAGGGGGAGTTGTGACAATAAGGAGAAGTTCTTGTCTTGATGGTTTTTCACATCATATGTTGCCATCAATGACAAAGGGGGAGATTGTTATAAGTATGGGCCTAACCGGTGTTGTCATTGATGTCAACATATTTCTGTTGCATTAATGATAAGGATTTGACGAGCTGTGAACTGAGGATATTGAGAAAATTATTCTCAACTAGGAACAGTGAAGAACAGTGATGACAGTAAGGTAAAAGTCCAAGATAGGATGAGGATCAAAGGGTTTGTAGATATGTATCTTAAGGTGGTCTAGCAGAGATTTCAGAGGTCCGCATGAAGATATGAAGAAGTTGTGGCCACTCAAGTAAAACCAGTTCTAGTAGGTGTTTAGAGGTAACAAAGTGTAACAAGAAAGGTCCAGTGAGATCTAGAAATGAAGTTTCCTATTCTGCAGATTTAATGGTGTGCCGAGGAAGTCTTTGTGGTGTATCAACTCTATTGGTTCATGGTTTGAAGGTCCGCAAGCATCTATTCCTTTGTGACAGTTATGACAGACTATGTTCTTGAGGTTCCGGATGAAGGAGAGAAGGATTTTAGTAAGCAGAAGAAGTGTTGATGTTCATGGTGATTCAAGCAAGCTTGTGGACGTCTTTGGATCATGTCCAATTCATGTTGGTGATCCACATTGAAGTTGGAGCTCGCAATTGAAGAGTAACTTCTGTATGATGGTGTTCTTCTTGAGACAGGCTGACTGGATGAGTTATGCATCTGTCGGATGATCTTATGAATGTTTGCTGACTTAGATGATCATTCCTAAGTTGATGCCTTGTATAAATAAGGGATTACGAAGTCAATTTGAATTGGCCTTTGGTGTGGAGATGAGAGTGTGGTAATGAAGAGGAGAGCAAAAGGTAGAGCAGAATTATTGAGCTTAATGGAACTGATTCAAGCATGGTGAAGATGCTATTCTCCAGTTCATGTATGTGATACTTATTTCTTTGTAGATAGTGTGTCTCTTATAGGCAGTGAGCCTCTTGTGAGCAGTGTGCTCAGGCAGTGAGCCCTAATTGGCATGTGCCATTTTGTTCTTTCTATTCTTCTAACAGAGAATACATTCTTGGGTTAATCACCCTGTGGTTTTTCCCTTAACCAGGTTTTTCATGTCAAAACCTTGGTGTCTTATGTGTTGATGAGTTTTTGCTTTTGATTTGAATGCATTATGTTTCATGTTTAATATACTCCTAATCACTAAGAGGATTTAAGTGTGTAAATTGGAGAAAGTTTTGTACAACTAATTCACCCCCCTCTCAGTTGTGTGCCGTAGGTCTAACAATTATAGTATGACATCCTTTATAATTGGAACTCATCATGTTAGGATATCATCCATATCACACATGGTTCATTAATATATAATTGCCAAACACAAGGTTTTCATGTTCGAGAACTCATTTGTTGATCTTATGCTTGTTCTTTGACTTGTGAAATTAAACTTTGTATCATATGTCATTGTCATATAACTATTTCTAGTAAGTGTTATTTCCAATAGATCATCATGTTATTAATAATCATATTCTAAATCTTTTACTTTCATTTACCCTGTGCAACCCCTTATTCTTATAATAGTCTAATTCATGGACTAGATGATATACACACTTTCCACTTAAATTAAATATGATCTTAATGGTTAGTAATAATAAATTAGGAGATGCTATATAGTATGATCACAATTATTTTATCTTTTAACTCAATCTCAAAAACATCATCAAATTAAAGGACATATTTCCTTCCATTTAATCCACAATCATACAATAATCTGATACAACCATAGTACCCTTCCCTTAGTTCATGTAATAGAACTTCCAATATCAAGGATTCTTATACTTAAGATGGCATTAAGCATCATGCCTTCAAATAAATCTACTACCCCAAAACTAAAATGGGTCACCAAAAACATTGACCTGTAACATTAGAGATATGCTCAATGCAATGTAGTTCTAGTGCCACTAAATGAATTCATCAGTTCACTTACATCATTATGTGACTATAATACAAAGATTGTATTAAGTAAATCCCATTCTTAGTTCATAATATTAGATCTCTATGGCTATAGTATTAACGTAAACCCCATTTTCTACATACCTTTCTAGGGCCAAGCCCACAACACATCTCGCTCATAACAACTTAACTCATAGTTAGAAATGACGAATATGAATTACTTTTTGATCTTCTAAGGTCATAATAATATTTCATACAATGAACTCAACAAGAATATCACTAGCACTCTCAATCAACATATGGCTTAGTGTGCATAACATTGTGATCCTATCGGTATCAAATGTTGTTAACAATGATATTGTAATATCAAGACCTAATAAACAATGACTTAAGTGTTGTTGTTAAGTATAATGATTACTTGAAATTCATAAAATAATGTAATATGATCCATAATGACATGCAAGGTGTCATCCAATATTTTACCATGGTCTTTCTTTTAATTAAACAAAGATCTTATTGTAATTGTTGATTGCTACAACCATAAGATTCTTTTGACAATAACTTTGACCTCTTTAATGGCCATAAACAAAGGTCTAGCTAGATTAATTATTTCCAAATGCACAAATACATATTTTATTATTAAATAATATTTTAGAGAAGTTATGTGAAAGATTGTACTCATCTCTAGGAGAGATGTTGAAGATATTTCTTGTGTAGTTGCTGAAATATATTGGATTGAATTTCTCTTCCTCCTCCTTTACTAAGAACATGGCTCACTTATCTGCTTCTTCAAAAGATGGAAAGAATTTCCCTATGAGTTATTTTGGCTAGAGGACCTTGGTGCTATAATAATGCAAAAGAGAACCTCCAAGTTGTTATTCCTAAAATCCAAGAACCTCATATTCTTGGCTGCAAGCTTCCACAACAATCCTCCAGTTAATTCATTAGATGAAAGGTTTAGATGAGAAAGCATAGGAAACTCCTATATCCCTATTGAAATATTTCTTTCCATAATGAAGTCAATCCAAGACTAGACAACTTCTTAAATTTGGGAATCCAAGTGGAAGTGATGCTCATAATCAAGTGATTGGGAGATAATATAGCTTTCCAAAGATAGTCATATTGTCTATGATTATTATTATCATGTTTTCCTTCATTGTGTTCCCCTCACTACTAAAGAAAACTTCTCCTTATCCACCTCATCTTACTTGGCCTACTATTCTTCATCTTCCTAGCCTCTACCCACATGATGAATTTCGACTTAGTTGCAGGCCTAATCTGGATGAACACAACATTGATTTTGAGGTAGGGTGGTGAACATGTTGCACCACCCTACCAGAATCTACAACCACAAAAAAGGAAATAATATTCGAGTATACACATCTACCAAGGTCAGCCCATCATCTTGAGGCCTTTGCCTTAAAGAAATGAGAAGTAAAATGGTAATATCAGTAGTTAGTGTTGAAAATATTTTAACAACCACAAAATTGTCATGTTTATAAACATTAGTTAATGAACAATGGGAAGAAATGGTAGAAGAACTTTTGTTACTTTAGCAAAAGAAAAAATAAATATATATTTTTATCATTGTAAATAATGAATTAAAATTTAATATAAGATACTAATCTGCAACAAATAAAATCATTAAATTATTCAATATAATATAATAACACATCATAAAATAGTCAATGTTATTACTTTTTAATAATATTTTTAAATTTGAAAAAAAAATTATATAATTAGTTTGTTTACTATTCATTCTTATTTAAACTGATTGATAAAATATCTCTATTATAATAATTTTTTTTAAATTTGTACCCATATTAACAAAAATCCAATCCAATTTTTTTATCCTTTCAGTCAATTCCTTGTACCAACTCTATAGAATTCAATGGGAAGAAATGACATTCTTTAAAGACATTGTCCTACCGTATAAGGAAAGTTCTCTTTATGGAAATCTCTAGACTAACCTATTTTATTTTGTTCATATCTATATTGGTTAAAATCTGAATATGCAAATAAGATGAAAGCAATACAAAGTACAATGCAAATCACCTTCACACACACTAACAAACCAAATAGATTGAGTGTACCGCGATAGCACCCAAATCTCAAGTTGATTTGCTCTTTGCTCTTTGCAATGTCTATTTCTCTATATTTCCAAGCATAATATGTGATCTCCCAAGGAATAATAATGTCAGCATAAGTTTACTAAAATGAGAGGTGTTGAAGAATGGAGAGTGAGGTTTAATTTATAGACATATGAGATAGCATATCAATAGTAGAGGAAGACCAAAAAGATCAATGGTTGTGGATGGTTGAGAGAATGTGTGCAAATCAAAGAAGGACAAGTGTCTTGGCTCTTTCATGAATCAAGGGAGTTAACATACTTGATTGGAGAGTTGAATGAATAGATTGATCAAATGACTGGGTTGATTGATCAGAAGAATGAATTGATTGATCAAAGGACTCATTTGATTGATTCGATGACTGAATTGATTGATGAGTTAGCTCATTTGATTGATCTGTTAACTAATTTTGATTAGAGGAATTCATGGTGGGTGAGGTTTAATTTCATGAACAGATGGGATAATTGGATTAAATATTAAATTTAATTCATTTTGGAGGAAATAGAATATTTAAATAAATATTTTTGAATTTAGTTATTTAAAGTGGAGAGGAATTTGATTTATTTAAATAAATAATTTTGATTTATTTATTTAAATTTGGAGGAATAATGATTTAATTAAATAATTTGGATTATTTAATTAATATAGAGGAATATGATAATTTAATGGAATTTAATTAATTAGTATGGAATGATGAGAATTAGGAGATTTGACATGAATTAGTGTGAATACAGTGTGATGACATGAATTATGTGTTGGCAAATTTTAGGTGTCTACATTTTACCCCTCTTTGATGCGGTGTCCCGTTAGGTGGTGTTGGTTCAAAGAAACTGAATAAAGATGCCCCAGTCAATGATTGGAATGAAGAAGAATAATGGAAGCTAGTAGGTATGCTGGGTGCCCCCTCTAGAAAATTTTCAAAAAAATAAAACTAATTTCTAAAAAAAATTCTCGACAGGTGTGAATGAGGTTAAGATAGAAAAGTTGAACAAATAGAAGAAAAATGGAGAAAAAGTGGAGAAATAGGGGATAGGGGAGGGTGGGGTATGCGCAATGGGAAAATATAGGGATGGTGGGCCTATAAATAGTGGTAGGTGGGGCCATTCCAAGTCATTTTGACACCTAAGAATGGAAAATCCTATAGCAAGAAAAAGAGAGAGATATAGAGATAGCTAACAGGATCGTGGTCCCCTGTCATAGGCACTGAAGAGAGTGCATGTGATAGTACCAGAGCCCAAATGGCACAAGACTACTAGTAAGTGGCCTAATCAAAGCCTAGGATAGTTAGGAGGTAATTAATAGGGCATTAAGATAGGAAAAAGGTCAAAAAAACATGGCCGCACATTTATGAATGCGTGCGTATGCTAGACCATGGAGCACCTGTGTACCAAAATAGCATGCCTATGCAAAAGGTGTGCTCGTGTTTGGGAAGTGTGCCCACATGAGTAGATGGTGTGCCCATGTAGAGAAACAACGCACTTGCACAAAGAACAATTAGGGGGGAAACATGCCTATGCTAGAGATTAGTGTGCCTAGGTAGGAATTGGCGTGCTTTTGCATAAAAGCATGCCTATGGAGGAAAATTGCATGCCTTGTTGTGACGTTCACAACATGCCCCATTTTACTCCTTAGCAAAATGAGGACCCCTGCTTTGGCTTTTTGCTTTTTGCTTGTGTGTGTCGTTTTGCTTGGTGGTAAAGGGAAAAAGGAGTTAAAATTGCAAACCTTGTTAAAAATGGAGAAGAAATGCATTTCAGTATCAGTGCATAGTACGGTTAGATTCCTTGTCAAAAATGAGCTAGGGTTGCCTTTTGAACCATGTTAAAATTTGCCATATTTTGCAAGTTATGATCATTTTGGTAAAATGTACATTCAGGTTAGTATATCGCTTTGCATATATAGGGTCGTTTGTATATGCAAAGGGTTTTGTTTTTGGTACTTAGTCGCTTTTGCATTCGGGATCATATACAAGGTCATTTGTATGTCTTTTTTCCTTGTATACATTTGGTAGAGTTTATGCATACATACAAGATGGACCCGAGGTGGTTTTAGGATGAAATGAATAAATGTTTAAATCCATTGCATGCATCTCACGTTTGTATGTTTGGTAGGTCGTAACATACAATGCATTTATACAAGGGCCGAAATCGAAAAGTTATTAAGCAATGTTAATTCATTGTATATTTCGAGCTTGCATATTTAAACATATATTTGATATATACATTTTTAATGTGCAGGCCGCGGACCTGAAGGATCATGAAAAGGAGTTAAACTATTGTATGTTTTTCACTTGTATGTTTTTACATACAAACGAAATATACAAGTCAAGATACATGCAACGTTCATATGCATCACACGGACCTGAGGGAAGTATTAAAAGTAGTTAAATCCTTGTATGTTTCCACAATGCATATTTTGTAACATACAAGGCAGATATACATTACTTTATACATTGCTCGGAACTAACATTTTTATGAAACAGGGTTAATTTAATGTATATCGGGCTTGTATATTCTTATATACAAGGCCGACATACATTGAACTTATACAAGAGCCGGAATCCAAATAAAATAGAATCTGATTAATGCAGTGTATAAAGCCCCAATGTATATCATAATATACAAACTGATATACATTGTGCTCATACATTGCGGAACTCAGAGGCAAATTAAAAGCGGTTAAATGCTTGTGTCATGTCCGGCTTGTATATGGGATATACAAAGATTTAAACAAGGAAAATGAGTGGGAAAGCGAAGCGATGGAAATTTTGAAGCTTTCTTGGGCGCCCGATGCACGTTTCTGGTCAATGATGGTTGACCCGACTGGTTTTAACATTGTATATGCATTTTTTATGCTCGTTTTCCATGGTTTTTGAGCCCAATGGCTGTGTTTGTGCATTTGGAGCCTATTTTAATGCAGATGTTCATTTTTCCTACTGATTTATTAAATGATGGTGCTAATTCCTACTTGTTTATTGCAGATTGTTGGAGTAGCTGGGAAGAAGCAGAGTTGCCGACACAGTAACGGCGTGCAGGTGAACGCAAAGGCGGGGTTTTAAATGACGATGATGTCCCAGGCAGCGGGCCAGATCCTGAGAAGCCAAACACACCAGAAGGAGAAAAAGCTTTCAATGCGGGGGAGTTTGCAGATGGAAACATTATTGAAGGAGCAGCACCTTGTCTGGGTATGCTGCTCGAATTCTTGGTGGGATTCATTTCTCACCGTTGGATGCTACATTTCAAGATGTTGAATGTTGATCTCCTAGGGTTTTGGGGTGCCAGATTGGGGAAAAACTAGAGATATATATGTTGAGCCCCGGTACTGTAAAAAAAAGAGAGGAGGAGGTCCATATTACAAAAAAAAATCAGACCTGTAATAATTTTAAGAGAGATCAGATTACTGAGACTAGTGAGGGCTGGATTGTTGAAATAATCAAGGTCCTTTCCTCAGATCATTGTAAATGTACATGTTTTATGAACATACTGCATGGAGATGAAGTTTTAGACTATACCCTGATTGTAAACCTTAAGTAGTCTTCAAGTTGATTTCTGGATATGTACTGGTGAATGCTGTGTTCTATAGAAGCACTTTCATTTCATTACATGTTGTTGTCAACTTTTCCCCTGAAGATTTGCACTGAATCATGCAGATTTGTGGACTGTCCTGGTGAAGTATGATTTTAGTTTTCTTCTCTCCATTGCTGTATGGGAACATGTATGTGGATCAATGATCTCAGTCAAGTAATTTTAGGAATCTCACTCTCTAACCCTTTTTTCTCATTTTAATTTCATTGAAATCACTTTCATAACTGTACATCATGATGAATCAGAAGCAGAATAGAAAAATATGCTGACATCTTGAAGACAACTGAATATCATTAGCATATTTTGAGCTAAATGCATGTAGTATTGAAAATGTCATGCAGAGAATCACAAATAAGGGTAGAACTCATGCAAATATCAACTTAGACACATCATTTGGAGATATATGCTATGTAGAGTAACTTCCCTGTATAGCATAGTTGCAGAAACAGAATCTACTAATCTACATAAGGCCCCAAAATGGAAAATAGCAATACACATCAACCATAGAGTAACATCAGTAGATTATGAACTAATCGATGGGGACTTAGGGTCATGAATTCTTGGAATTCATCGTATCTTTCAGGATAAACAAGGGTTGTTGTGTGACTTTTGTTTCATGTGCTTGGTTGTGACTAACATCACAAACTGACCAACAAGAAAATGGTGCTATAAGGAGGGCAATTGACAAAGGAAACCATAGATTCCCGCATACATTGCTTAAGCATCCTAGTGGTTTGAATTCTGGCCATCAACTCGCCATTTTGCCTTAATAACTTGAGAAATCCTGGCTTTGAGGCCAAATACTAGGTCCAGATCTAGTGGACTCTTCGAAGAACTGCCTATCAAGGGATTCAGACCTAGGACTGTGGACATTCATCACACTCCTGATTCTAGTGCGACAGAAGCCTCACCAGAGCATGCTCCTATAACCCCTATTGGCTTTCAAATACCCACAAGACCACCTATCACACCTCAGGCCCAACCTTAGCCTGTCGTACCCCAGATCCAACCTCCACCGGTTGCAATGTCATTTTTCACAGCAGAGTCACCGCTGGCCTTCAATGCGTATCATGCTTTGCCTAAAAATCTAGATAAAATTTGTCCTAGGTACCATCCATATCAAGATGCTGATGATCATGTCAGGACCTTCAAGGAAGCTTGTTGTAGGGCTAGAATTGAGTATGAGGATGTGGTATGCAGATTGTTTCCATTCTCCTTAGGGGAAGAGGCCTATAACTGGTATACCAGTCTAGGTCAGGGTTCAATTCATTCATGGGATGTCTTAGAGAAAGCTTTCAAGGATAGGTTTAAGGTGCCTATTGATCCTTCAATGAACTATCATCTATTTTCCACCATCAAGAGGTACGAAGGAGAACCCATTGCAAAATTCAACGCTAGATTCTAGAAGATGCTGTCTAAACTGGTTGCTCCCTACGTTGTAGCAGATGAGGCTGCTAGGAGTATTTATTATTCAACTTTAGATCCCTTGACCTCCATGATTATCAGAAGGACACACCCTAGTGTAACAACTTTAGCACAAGCTTTTGAGGAAGCTATCAAAGTTAGTCAGCAATTGGCTCCTACTCACACACCAAATATTGCTTTCCCTACACTTCTTGGTTTTCTTACATATCCTATCCACCAATAGGCCAATGGAGCCATGATGCCTTCAGCTGTGATGCCAGCCCCTTTGCAAATACTACCACTCAATGTCATGCCCCCACCAAGTGGGAGTAACCAGATGTTACCATATCAAACACAAGTGCCTCAGGGTGTAGAACAATCCAACAATAACAATGGGTCTTCCTTTTTCAAGCCCCAGACAGAGAATGTGATGGCCAAGGTTAAGGAAGAGAAGGAATAAATCAAAGAAATATCAGCTCAGTTAAGAAAACTTACTACTGAGGTCACTCATCTAAGAAATTAGAATTTCTACTCTCAACCTAATCAAAACAGAGGTTATGCCAATGACAAACCTAATTATCCTAACAGGGGGTACAACAACAATTACAATAACAACAATGGCAACAATAATCCTCCTAGACAGCCTAGAGTGTGGAACACCAGGCCTAACAATGGTTCCTTGCCATCACCCCTAGACAATCAACCTCCTGGTGAACCTAGGCAGACCACCAGAGTAAACCTTGCAGAGGCAACACTTACGAACTAGTGTAGAATACATAACACCAATGCTCATGCAAAGTTAGACTGCCCTCAATTTAGGATTGCTGCTAGCATATTCCAAGCTGAAGTGGCCAGTACCTCAGGTAACCCACCTTATGCAGAGGGAAATGAAATTGTCCCCTATGAGTATGATTCTGCCCTAGTACTAGAAAGCTTCATGCATTGTCCTTATCAGCAGACAATATCATCACATCAGGATTACACTTCAACATGTGAGGAATCAGCCATGGCTTTTGAGTCTAACTATGTTTTCCCCTTTGAGGATGAGAATGAGCCATCAATTGAGCATGAGGAAGTCAATGCTTATCAACAGCAACCTCGGGGTAGGCATAACTACAACTTAAGGAATAACTCAAACAGATCTGCCAATCCTTTGACTACCTCATTGCCTCCAAACAGTTTCAATACTCCACCTGATCCCAAGGCAAGTAATAACCTTGGACTCCCCAAGGTTGATGCTCAACATCTGACACCACATAACACAGCATCAAAAGCTGCAAATCCACTTCCTGAATCTGACAAATTGGTTACATATCTGGCAGATGAAATGAAAAAAGTAAAGAGTAGCCTGCCAATGTCAGAGTTGCTTAAAACCCCTGCCATTAAGAATGCTTTCATAAAATCATTGGATGGTTCTACTCAAAAGGAAGATAGCCATACCCCGAGCCAATTTAGAAATAAAGATCATGATGCCAAGGACGTTAACATCAAACCTAGAACCCCAGCTACTATTCAAGCTGCAGATACCTCCCACGTGACCCTATACAAAGACAAGAGTGAGTCACCTCCCTTCCTCCTTACCACAAGGATGTTTGGTAAAAATTTGCACAACTGCTTAGTAGACTCAGGAGCATCTACCAATGTAATTCCCCTATCCATATGCAACGCTTTAGGGTTACATCCTACTAAATCATTGAAGAAGGTAACATAATTGGACAAAATAGAAGTAAGTGTGGTAGGAGAACTAACCCACATTCACATGCAGCTAGCATCGGATCCTAGAATCCAGCACTACATTGATATTCAGGTAGTAGATATACCTGATACATATGGAATGTTACTCAGCAGAGACTGGTCAAAAACCCTCAACGGATACATGTCAACTAATTTCAGCCATATGTGGCTACCTTGGAAGGGTATACCAAATTAGATAAAGATTGAAGCTGAACCTCGCATGAGACACATGATCACCGAATATAACATAACCAATGAAATCATGTATGTGGATGTGGAACCTGGATTTTACTCCATCAGACCTCAAACCGCCAGCTTAGAAGAAATCCTGATGCTTGACATAAATGATCATAATGGTGACCTTTGGAGTGATGAAATCAATTTAGAGCTTGATTGTAATCTTGGAAATAAAATAGAACTGGATCATTTCAAGAAATTTGAGATGCATTTGTTTAGACAGGTGAAACGATGTCAATTATTAAGTGTGCCTATTCACGATATTCTGATTGATGGATGGTGCAGGTTGCATGATGAGGCTCATTCTGAAAAAACTTGTGATGAATGTTTAGACATGTTGGAGTTGGAACAAGCATATGGTGAAGCATCTTCACCCGTGGTGAGTTCCACGGATAATGATAGTGATACTAATTTATGTTTGTCTCCTGCAGGAATAGGAGGATGCACACAGAAGGATGAAGGTTCTATCCAGATGATAGAAGAGATATTGGTATGCAATAGGGGTAATGATAAGAACAAGAAGAAAATCACCCCTGGGAGTGATTGTTTAGTGGAGTTAGATTACAAGTTATCTGATGAGGATAGTGGCAGCAATCTGTCCAAGTTTGAGGAGTTTCTATCAAAAGAAATCCAAAAGATGACGCAGCAACATAGGTCTCCCCAGGATGCCTTGATTGAGAAGTGGTGCAAGTTGCATGAGGCACCTCACTCAAAGACATCTTGCTCCTTATGCCTGCATATCTTGAGAAGGCATATGCTGCCTAGTCTAGAGAATGTTCCTCTTGGTGATAAGAGAAAAGAAGTATCAGGTCCTCATAAAGCTGATGAGGTGGTGTCTGAGAAAACTGGGACACCAAAGCTAAAATGGATATCCAGTGCTGCAGCTGCCAGAGCCAAAAGAAAGAAGGAAGCAC
Organism: Cunninghamia lanceolata; assembly: GCA_027924645.1. NCBI lineage: Eukaryota > Viridiplantae > Streptophyta > Pinopsida > Cupressales > Cupressaceae > Cunninghamia > Cunninghamia lanceolata. Next base: position 6,808,096 of record BSBN01000379.1, read on the forward strand.
CAGACAAGCTTTTAGCTGAGGATGAGCCATGGATCCTCAGATTTGATGGATCCAAGTCAAAACAAGGGGCTGGAGTAGGAATAGACCTCATTGACCCATCTGGAAAATCCTATTTGGCAGCATATAGATTGCAGTTCCCATGTACAAATAATGTGACAGAATATGAAGCTCTAATTCATGGGATACTGTTCGCTCTTAGGAAGAAGGTGAAAATTTTGCATGTCTATGGGGACTCAGAATTAGTTGTCAAATAGGTAAGAGGTATATACTCTTGCAATTACAGAAGGCTGTCGAATTATAGACATAGGGTGTGGGACTTAATAGAGGAGTTTGATGCATTCAATATCACCCATGTACCCAGAGAGCAAAACCACAGAGCAGATGCTTTAGCCTAGGCTACCAGTACTCTAGAGCCACTATCCATATCAGGTTTAAAAAGATTCTCAGTTGAATTAGTATCAGTGCCTTTAGTACCTGATAATGTAACTAATCTCCAAGTATTTGAAGATGATCAGCATATATTGGATTTTATTTCCAATAGAGATGTTTTTGAGGCACAAATCATTGATGAAAAGAATCTAGAAGATCATGTCTGGGAGGAAGAAGAAATCTTGGAGCTACCAAGTAACAAAATCCCTAGGGGAATGATAGAGCTGGAGAGAGCATTTGATTTGGACAACATGCTGAAACAAAGGGATCTTCAAAAGGTTGATGAGGGACAGTATTCGCAGGTCGACCTTGGGCAAGGTGATAGAAGAAGAAATGTTCTGATTGGGAAGGTCTGTATCGAAGAAGAGTTGAAAGGGATAACTCAGGTCCTCAAAGATTACATCCATGTCATTGCCTGGATGTATGACGAATTGAAAACTTTTGATACATCAGTCATCACTCATACGATACCTGTGAAGTCAGATGCCAAGCCTTTTCAGCAAAAGCAAAGACCCGTCAATGCTTTATTGGAGCCAATCATTTTCAAAGAAGTTAAAAGACTACTCGATGCCAAGATCATATTTCTTGTGAGACACTCCACATGGGTGGAAAACCTGATCCCAGTGAGAAAGAAGAATGGTGACATCAGACTATGCGTGGACTTCAAGAACTTGAATCGAGCTTCTGAAAAGGATAATTATCCTTTGCCTTCTCTAGATGAAGTCCTACAGATTGTGAACAACGCTAAGATGATGTCCTTCTTGGACAGTTTCTCTGGATACAACCAGGTGATGGTGGACAGAATTGACAGATTGAAAACTGCATTTACCACGAAATGGGGAATCTTCACCTACAGGCGCATGCCGTTTGGATTGATAAACGTTGGAGCCACATTTCAACAAGCAATGGACATAGCCTTTAGAGGCTTGATTGGTAAGTGCATAGTAATATACATGGATGACTTAACGGTGTTCTCCAAAGATAGAGCGGACCATGTAGAGGACCTGAGAAAGGTATTAAAGAAGTGTGAGTAGTACGAGATATCCTTGAATCCTAAGAAGTGCATATTTGGGATGACCATGAGGAAATTGCTAGGCCACTTGATAACTGAAGACAGGATCATCATTGATCCTGACAGAATAAAATCCATCATGAAGATATAGCTGCCTAGAAGCAAGACGGAGCTCAAATCTTACTTTGGTAAGATTAATTTCGTTAGGAAATTTATCCCTGGCTTTGCAGAGATAGTCAGGCCCTTGAACGCCATGCTCAAGAAGGATGCTAAAATTGAATGGACCCCAGAAGCTAGAGCAACTTTTGAAGACATTAAAAAGGCCATATCAAATGCTCCAGTCCTGATCAGTCCAAATTACACCAAGGACTTCTAGATCTACTCATTTGCTTCAGAACATACCTCTACAACAGTACTGACACAGAAAAATGAAGAAAAGGAAGAAAAGCCTATAGCCTTCATGAGCCGCCCTTTTAGAGATGCAGAACTCAGGTATATGGACGTTGAAAGATAGGTGCTTGCTTTGGTCTAAGCAGTCAAGAAGTTCAGGCACTACATCCTGAGAAGTAAGGTGATAGTTGTTGTACCCGATGCAGCAGTGAAAATGTTGCTAATGCAAAGTGAACCAGGTGAGAAAAGGGCTAAATGGATCACTGTCCTCCAGGAGTATGATATGGACATTACCCCTATGAAGCTAGTAAGAGGGCAGGCATTAAGCTAGATGATATCAGAGATTGATCCCAATATCCTGAGCTAGCAGTACGTCGTAAATGCAAAAGATGACGGAGAATGGTACTCAGACATTAGGCACATCCTGACCACTAGGAGATGTCGCTCAAGACTGCAAGCCTCACAGAGGAGAGCCCTGAAGATAAGGTCGCTGAAATTTATGTTAAAAGGAGGAGTCCTTTTCAAGAAAAACTATGAGGGGATATACCTAAGATGCCTAGAAAGATCAAAAGCAGATAGGGTGCTAACATAATTACATGATAAATTTGGGACTGCACATGGGTCATCCTTAGCCACCACTCATGCTATCCTCAGGGTAGGGTATTATTGGCCCACAATTTTCAAAGATACAGCTGAACACATCAAATGCTATCATATGTGTCAGGTTGCTGCCAATAGAGAGAAATATGCTGCTCAACCTTTGCAGCCAGTGATGGAGATGTGCCCCTTTGCTCAATGGGGAATGGACTTCATAGGACCCATCAATCCTCCATCATCCTTAGGCCACAGGTATGTTTTAACTATTACTAATTACTGTACCAGGTGGACAGAGGTTGTCAGCAGTAGGACATGCAATGCTGAGGATGTTATTAAGTTTTTGGAAACCAATATAGTGACCAGGTATGGAGTTCCATATGCTTTAGTATGTGATAATGGGCCTACTTTTGCTTCAATTAAATTGTCAAGTTGGCCTTTCGATCATGGGGTCATCTTAAAATTCTCCTCAAATTACTACTCCCAAGGGAATGGAACACTCTATTGAAATATGCCTTGTGGGTAGATAGAACCAAGAATAAAGCTGCATTAGGAAATTCACATTTTCACTTAGTATATGGGGTGGATCCCATCCTCCCTATCAACTTAAAGATTCCTACGCTGCAGTTTGCACAAGAGTACCTAGGCATAGATAATAAACATGAAGTTAGATTGCTACAACTAATGCACCTAGAGGAAAAAAGAACTATAGCAATTAACCAATTTGCTAAACATCAGGCTGTTGTCAAGCACTGGTTTGACAAAAGGGCCATAATCAAGTCTTTCAGGATCTCAGATCTGGTCCTGATGTGGGACAAAGCACATGAAAGGAAGGGTGATCATGGTAAATTTGACAAACTCTGGATAGGCCCCCTTCAAATTTCTAAAATTCTAGGAGACATCACCTACAGGCTCAAGTCCTTAACAGGTGAGGATGTTCCATTATTAGTTAATGGACAGTTCCCCAAACACTATTTTCAGGCCTGAGGATTGCATCATGACAGTCATGTGTATCATAGTGTACTTTCTGTGTATAGTTGTTTGTATAGTGGCTTTGTTTTGCTTGTTTTGTTTTGGTTGCTTTGTTTCCTCAGCAGGGATCTTTCTTTTGACTTGGAGTATTAAGGAGCAAGCTAACAACCATTGAAAACGGTATAAAATTTAGAATATTCAGGTTAATTATTTGAAATCTATGCATAATTTGTTGTGACTGTCATGAATGTGGAGGGTTGTTTAGCTTTTGAAATTTGGTATTCAATAATAGTGATTGAGAATTCAAGGAATGTTTCTCACAATGACACACCTAAAATCCTTGGGTTTGTTGAACCTACCAGTGTAGATATTAGGTGAAAAATTTGAGGTCACCCTTACTACCATTACAATTCTCAGCTTAATTTTAGCAAGTGTTGACTCCTTGCATCATGAAGTTACAACTACAATATCTTGTGAAATCTCTTTCAAAAATTAGAAAATATAAAAAATATCTATAAATAAAATGGAATATACTGAAAATCTAGATTAAGACATCTAAGTAACTCTACCGGGGCTATAGACACTCGCTTGCAGTGGGGCTCTACTTAGGAGAATTATAACGATAACCTTGCCGGGGCTATGGACGCTCGCTGGCAGCAAGGCTCTATCTAGTTGGCTATGAGGGAATGTCCTCACCTACGTAGTCTAATATTAGTCACTAGTTTGTTCAACTAATCTTCAAGATGAGGCTTATTAATCACGTGCACATACTTAAACTGAAAATAAAAATTCATGCACCCTTATTGAATACATTAGGTCTCAAGTTGAATAATAATTTGCAGGAAGGATATTTGGAAGTTATGGATTTATTTCATTTAGTTTTCTTAAATGCTTTGAGTTTAATTGTTTTGTTTGGTTGCTAGTTGTTGTGACGTTGACAACACATCCCATTTTACTCCTTAGCAAAATGAGGACCCCTGCTGTGGCTTTTTGCTTGTGTGTGTCATTTTGCTTGGTGGTAAAGTGAAAAAGGAGTTAAAATTACAAACCTTGTTAAAAATAGAGAAGAAATGCATTTCAGTATCAGTGCATAGTATGGTTGGATTCCTTGTCAAAAATGTGCTAGGGTTGCTTTTTGAACCATGTTAAAATTCACCATATTTTGCAAGTTATGATCATTTTGGTAAAATGTGCATTCAGGTTTGTATATCGCTTTGCATATACAGGGTCGTTTGTATATGCAAAGGGTTTTGTTTTTGGTACTTAGTCACTTTTGCACTTGGGTTCATATACAAGGTCATTTGTATGTCTTTTTGCCTTGTATACATTTGGTAGAGTTTATGCATACATACAGGATGGACTCGAGGTAGTTTTAGGATGAAATGAATAAATGTTTAAATCCATTGGATGTATCTCACGTTTGTATGTTTGGCAGGTTGTAACATACAATGCATTTATACAAGGGCCGGAACCAAAAAGTTATTAAGCCATGTTAATTCATTGTATATTTTGGGCTTGTATATTTAAACATACATTTGATATATACATTTGCAATGTGCAGGCTGCAGACCCGAAGGATTATGAAAAGGAGTTAAGCTGTTGTATGTTTTTTGCTTGATGTTTTTACATACAAATGAAATATACAAGTCAAGATACATGCAATGTTCATATGCATCACATGGACACGAGGGGAGTATTAAAAGTGGTTAAATCCTTGTATGTTTCCACAATGCATATTTCGTAACATACAAGGTAGATATACATTACTTTATACATTGCTCGGAACTAACATTTTTATGAAACAGGGTTAATTTAATGTATATCAGGCTTGTATATTCTTATATACAAGGCCGACATACATTGAACTTATACAAGAGCCAGAATCCAAATAAAATAGAATCTGATTAATGCAGTGTATAAAGCCCCAATGTATATTGTAATATACAAACCGATATACATTGCGCTCATACATTGCGGAACTCAGAGGCAAATTAAAAGTGGTTAAATGCTTTTGTCATGTCCGGCTTGTATATCAGATATACAAAGATTTAAACAAGGAAAATGAGCGGGAAAGCGAAGCGATGGAAATTTTAAATCTTTCTTGGGTGCCCGATGCATGTTTCTGGTCAACGATGGTTGACCCGACTGGTTTTACCGCTGTATATGCGTTTTTGATGCCCATTTTCCATGGTTTTTGAGCCCAATGGCTGTGTTTGTGCATTTGGAGCCTGTTTTAATGTAGATATTCATTTTTCCTACTGATTTATTAAATGATGGTGCTAATTCCTGTTTGTTTATTGTAGATTGTTTGAGTAGCTAGGAAGAAGCAGAGTTGTTGACACAGTAACGGCGTGCAGGTGAACGCAAAGGTGGGGTTTTAAATGACGATGACATCCCAGGCGGTGGGCCAGATCCCAAGAAGCCAAACACACCAGAAGGGATGAACTTTCAATGCAGGGGAGTTTGCAAATGGAAACATTATTGAAGGAGCAGCACCCTATCTGGGTATGCTGCTCAAATTCTTGGTGGGATTCATTTCTCACCGTTGGATGCTACATTTCAAGATGCTGACCATTGATCTCCTAGGGTTTTGGGGTGCTAGATTGGGGAAAAACTAGAGATATATATGTTGAGCCCCGGTACTGTAAAAAAAAGAGAGGAGGAGGTCCATAGTACCCAAAAAAAATAGACCTGTAATAGTTTTAAGAGAGATCAGATTACTGAGACTAGTGAGGGCTGGATTGTTGAAATAACCAAGGTCCTTTCCTCAGATCATTGTAAATGTACCTGTTTTATGAACATACTACATGGAGATGAAGTTTCAGACTATACCTTGATTGTAAACCTTAAGTAGTCTTCAAGTTGATTTCTGGATATGTACTAGTGAATGCTGTGTTCTATAGAAGCGCTTTCATTTCATTGCATGTTGTTGTCAACTTTTCCCCTGAAGATTTGCACTGAATCATGCGGATTTACGAACTATCCTGGTGAAGTGTGATTTTAGTTTTCTTCTCTCCATTGCTGTATGGGAACATGTATGTGGATCAATGATCTCAGTCAAGTAATTTTAGGAATCTCACCCTCTAACCATTTTTTCTCATTTTAATTTCATTGAAATCACTTTCATAACTGTACATCATGATAAATTAGAAGCAAAATAGAAAAATATGCTGACATCCTGAAGACAACTGAATATCATTAGCATATTTTGAGTTAAATGCATGTAGTATTTAAAATGTCATGCAAAGAATCACAAATAAGTGTAGAACTCATGCAAATATCAACTTAGACACATCATTTGGAGATATATGCTGTGTAGAGTAACTTCCCTATATAGCATAGTTGCAAAAACATAATCTACTAATCTGCGTAAGGCCCCAAAATGGAAAATAGCAATACACATCAACCACAGAGTAACATCAATAGATTATGAACTATTCGACAAGGACTTGGGGTCATGAATTCTTGGAATTCATTGTATCTTTTAGGATAAACAAGGGTTGTTGTGTGACTTTTGTTTCATGTGCTTGGTTGTGACTGACATCACAAACTGACCAACAAGCCTATGTAGGTGTTACCAATTTTTCACCTACATCTCAAATTGGTAGAGATGATACATTTTTCTATCTTAAGATGAAAGATTTTTAACATTTTTTACTATATTGTTTTTGCATAGTTAAGGTGCTTGAAAGATTCAGTTTTATCAATGCTATAATAGAGGAAAGAGATTTAGTTCATCATTCATTACATTGCAGAGTTTTCATGAGAGATATAAATTATTTCATTTCACATTACAATGATTATTCATTTGAAAAATGAGATATATACAATTGGAATAAACATTGCATTGAATGAAAGCAAGAGAGATCAAATGTCCCACACAAGTCATGGGAATAGATAAATCAGTACATTAGAAAAAATATATTGTGCATCTACAAAAGACTAAAGCAATGAAGTAAATAAGATAGAGCATATCTATCATTGCCTGTAAAGGTCTTGGATTGATCCCTATTGCAGCTTGCTCCTTGCCTCTGACCTTTGGATGAACCTACAAGAGATGGAGAGAGATATGTTAGAGCTCTAGATATGGTGTATCCTATGTACTTCATCAAAACAAAGACAGTACATTCTTTATGATGCACTAAGTCACAAGATCAAATCATCCATATGCAAGAGAGCCTGAAGAAATGAAACATTATTGAGCTTCACTATTTTTTAAACTAATATGTTTCTTTCCTATGTAGGTATAGAAGAAATTATGTTGTTGTTTTGAAGACATTTCAACATGTGGTGCAAAGTGAGCTCCCACAAGGGTAGAGCTAGCATGCTGCCCCTAAATCTCAAGGGGAATGGAACAAGAATACTTATTCATATTGATCAAATAGAATACATTCATCTAAAGGAGTGTCACCTCAAGTGAGTGTATGAACTTTAAGATCATTACCCTTCCATGATCATCAGCTCAAAGGATGAGATGATAACCATACAAGTGTAGTGAACTTGTCCAAGATAGTCAAATAAGGTGAAGGAATAGCTATATAAAAGGTGCAACCATGATAATGGACAGCAAAAGAATAGCTATCTTGTATGAGTGAAAAATCATTGTCAAGAAGAGAGGACATCAATACATAATAAAACAAGTATTTATCTTTTGTTGCTATGAAGTATCAATTTATTGATCAAATACAAAGATAGCAGCCAAGAGATCATGAGTCACAGATATAGCTACAATGTTTATGCCAAATGGATAGCCATTCAACCTTCATGATCAACTGTAGGACAATCAAACTGATGCCATGAAGATACAGTTCCAATACATATTCAGATATATTCATGCCTCAGCTAGTGAAGTGGAGGAGCCTCAACTATTCAATATGATATGTATGTAAGTGCATTTGATGTAATATAGTGAACTGAATTAATAGCAAATAAGTATGCCATGTTACAGATTGAGTATAACCATATCCAGTGTGTAAAGAGTAGAATAAAAAGTGTCATATTTAGTAAATGGAGTATCCACAAGTGTATAGATGTATAAGCTTAAGACATCAAGTACACTTTATCATTGCAAAAGGATGGAGTGTTAGTGATCATATTCATCTACAGAAGGAAATTGATGCAGGAGCATCCAGTGGTGTAAGGGCAATCTTGCATCACCCAAAAAAAGATGTGTTTCAAAATTGTTGATGTTCTTTCCATTTATTTTCAAAATTTGTGGTTTTGGTTCCATAATCACTTGAATAATGATGTACAATTTTTAGTTTTTCCAAACTGCTAAAAATAGTAACCTGCTATTTTTAGAAAGTTTGCATTTGGGCATGGATTTAAGTGAAAATTTATAGGAAGTTACATAACAAAAATATAAGACCTTTGGCAAAGGAATCACGCAAACATCATTTGTGAGCTGAAAGTTATTAAAGTTTTCGTTTCCTGAAAAATGCTTGAAAATTATTCAAACTCAAGTTTGAGGCACTAAACAACCCTGTACAGGCCCAAAATGGCCAGAACCGGCAAAGCTGGTTCTTAGCATGTAGAGTACTCTACAAGATTTTTGACGCATAAAACGGTTCATCAATCAAACACCCAGATCAAAAGTTATGGCTCCCGAAAGTTGACCTATTTTCGGAGGGAGATGTAAATTTCAAAATTAGGTTGTTGGTCACCAAAAAGTCTATTAATAACAATTTTTGGGAACCCTGGGTAGTAGTAGAGTTAAGGGGGGGAAGTGTAGAGTCAAGAATAGGTGGGAAAATAGAAACCCTAGCTGATTTGGGGTTACAAAAGGCAGATGATTCCAGAGTCTTGTGAGAGGAAGTTGTAATGTGTTGCAGCTTATGGGGGATTGATTCCTCTTATTGTAATTGAGCTTCTATAATGTAATGAGTTGCCCAGATCAATAAAAGAAAGTTCTATTTCTTATGTTCAATTTCTGTTGTTGTGTGTTTTGTGATTTACCCCCTTCATTAGAAATTGATATGGACATTGTCATCACAAAGTCAAATGGTGGTGCAGGAGCACCCAAGCCAATCTCGGCTTAATACTCAGCCAAAAAATGAATGTTCTAAAGGTTTCAAGGAAGTGAATTAGTCTTAGATCCAAGTCATAAGGTTCAAAAGAATAAATCCTTAAGTCTAGAATCATATTAGTGTGGTATTAGTTAAATCAAGGTGAAAACATATGCATAATACTTGTAATATTAGAAAACTCTTAACAAATGTTAGTTCCCAAAGGTTAGCTTGTGAAAAGATAGGGCATAACCAATGGGAACAAATCTAATTGTATTTAAGAACCTTCATTCTAGCCAAAAGCAAGGCAGAGAGAAATAGCATTTGTAAGAACAATTTGTATATATAAAATTATGTTTTCTATCATAATTTATGTTTTCCACATTGGTACAGACCCTACCATTCCTCTATATGGTACTGTTGTGTAATTATGTTTTCCACATTGGAAAAGACACTTTTTGAAGGCCTCCAAGGAGAAGGAACCATTGTAAAGGAGAAGTCTTTTCAAGACCACCTGTAATAGCAAAGGCAAAGTATGCAAGGTAGTAATTGATTTAGGCTCCACTAATAATATAGTATTAAAATTAATGGTAGAAAAGTTGATTTTGGTAAGAATTTCACATCAAACACTGTATAAGGTGTCATGGTTAAATAATGATTAGTCACTCCTAGTTAATGAGTAGGCCTTGGTTGAGTTTTAGATTGGAAAGTATAAGGATAGGATGCTTTGTGATATTCTTCCAATGCAATGTTGTCATTTGTTGCTTGGAAGGCCATGGCAATTTGACAAACATTCTATGTATGATGGATGGGCTAATACCTATCAAATTGAACATGAAGGAGACTCATTTACTTTACTTTCATTGCAAGAGGAAGTCAAGGAGAAGACCAGGGCAGCAAAGGTGATCATGATGGGTAGTAAGAAGTTTGTGAAGGTTGAGAATAGAGAATAAGAAGGGTGTGTTCAAAAAGAAGGTATCAAACCAATGGGTTTGCAAGTTGTCTCAGTATTGAAGAAGGAGAAGAATGTGATGATGACATAAGTAGGTAAAGAAGAGGCCAAACATGTCTTGAAGACTTTAGATAGTTTGGAAAAGTGTGAGAACATAATGGTAGGGACAATGGTTTGTCCACTTGTTGGAAGAAAAGTTGATGGGCAGATGTATTTTAACAATTCAAGGATTGAAAAATCTAATAGATCAGAGATCTTTGGGTCTAAGAACCTGAAAAATAGATGGAATGACACAAAGTACAATAATAAAAGGCAAGCATAAGAATGATTTCAAGCATGCAAGGCTGATGGAGGACAAAGTTCAAAAAACTAGAGGTCTAATTACAGAGATGAGGCAATGACATGGGACACACAAGTTCTACAATCCAAGATATGTAGCAAGGACCAATTTTCAAAGCTAAGGAGCACATGTAAGGCATAGAGATGTTGTGACAGAGACAAGTTTAAGGCAATTTAGTCCTCAAGGGACATGAGTTTCTTTTAGATGGGTTGCATGGTGCAGGAGCACCCAAGCCAATCTTGGCTTAATACTCAGACAAAAATTGAATGTTCTAAAGGTTTCAAGGAAGTGAATTAGTCTTAGATCCAAGTGATAAGGTACAAAAGAATAAATCCTTAAGTCTGGAATCATATGAGTGTGGTATTAGTTAAATCAAGGTGAAAACATATGCATAATACTTGTAATATTAGAAAACTCTTAACAAATGTTAGTTCTCAAAGGTCACCTTATGAAAAGACAGGACATAACCAATAGGAAAAAGTCTAATTGTATTTAAGAACCTTCATTCTAGCCAAAAGCAAGGCAGAGAGAAATAGCATTTGTAAGAACAATTTGTATATATAAAATTTTGTTTTCTATCATAATTTCCATTTTCCACGTTGGTACAAACCCTACCATTTCTTTATATGGTATTGTCATGCACTAATTCCAACTAAAGATGTTAGAGGGGAGTGTTAACTTCATTTAGCATTTCATTTGGATCAGATTCATCAAGATTTGAGGAAGAAATCATTGTTTTTCTGAAGACTATTCTAAAACAATATTTTTTCTGCAAACCTGACTGTTTCATACCATAGTACAGACATGTATTGCCTCTAAATAGTGTGATATTGGATTTTTTTGAAAGAGGGATGAACCAAATCTCATATGCAGCTAGGTTGGTGGTTTTTGATTAATATTTGAGAAAGTTATAGGCATTTTAGTGAAAATTATCTGAAACTATCTTTTTTTCTGCAAAACTCCTATTCCAGGCCATACCATGACCCTGTACGGTACTTCCAAGGAATGAACCCACTTGGAACAATTATAGGAAGGAGTCTTATATATTTTGAGTCTAATTGGAGCCAAACCCATTGCAATTGGAAGGAGAACCAAGCCTTTTTCTAAAACTATCTAAACCCTGATCTAGGGTTCCTAAGAGTTGACAAATGTGACTTTTGCCCTTTTAACTACTCAAACTCCCTCTAAACTAGTGGAATGGGATGCCCTGGGATAAATACACTTGTTCTAGTGCTTTGCAGAAGTGAAGGTGGGGTTTTAATCAACTTTGACCTTGTTTTGGCCTAATAAAACCATGTATTAGGCCTTAGAGTGGGACAACAATGAATTCTTGAGTTTGGATTGTTTAAGGGGGGGTGCGATTGGTCAAATTTTATTAGTTTTGATATGTTTAAAGATCCTAAGGTGAAAGGGGAAGTCTAGATTAGAATTGGCTACAAGTCCCTTTCTTAAGATGGCCTAATTAAGGCTTTAGGACTGATTTCAAAAACAAGTACATACAACCTAGGTAAGAAATCAAAGATGCCTAGTCAAATGAGTTAGTTGGAGCCTATTGACACCCCCTTATTACATCAAAGTGGTATCAAAGCATTAGGTTCTGATTTGGGAAGTGAAAAATCAAATTGTGAAGAAGGACTAGTCTAGACAAGATACATCCAAAAGCTAGTGCAATGGCCAAAGAGATAAGAGAGTTGAAGGAGTAGATACTCCAAAAGGATAGTCTCTATAAGGAGAGTCAAGAAGTTGCCTTAGCTAGGATAGCAGCCTTGGAAAAGAACCAAAGAAGAGGAGTGGTCAATGATGACCAAAGTGACGACAAGGATGAAGAAGAGAACCCTCCAATGGGAGACCATGATGAAGATGATGACTTGAACCCAGAAGAAAGGATGGTGATCAAGATGCTACAGGTAGTAAAAGGTGGCAACACTCCAAAGATGAAGGTTGAAGTACCTATGTACAATGGAAAGATGGATAGTGAGGAAGTCTTGACATGGATTGATGCTCTACATAAATTCTTTGAATTTGAAGAGATAGAGGATAGAAAAAAGGTGAAATATGTCAAGTCTAAGTTGAAGGGACTAGCCCTTACATGGTGGAACTTTGTTCAAAATGGGAGAGTCAAGAAGGGAAAGGGTAAGATCAATTCTTGGGACAGTATGGTGGCTAAAGTAAAGACACAATTTCTACTAGTAGACTATACCATACAAACCTTCATGAAATTACAAAATTTGAAGCAAAGAGACTTGGATGTGATGTCCTATACTGAAGAGTTTCATAAGCTATGGATTAGAATAGGTTACCATGAGAATGAGGTTGAAAAAGTGGCTAGGTACTTAAATGGTCTAAGATTGAACATAAGAGATGAAATTGACCTAACACCTCCTAGGACAATGGAGGAATGTTTTCAAATGGCATGTAGGCCAAAAGAAAGGATAAAGAGAAAGTAAGAACAAAGACAAAGGGGCAGAGGTAATGCATCTAGGGGCAGAGGATCATTTCCCAACACAAAACAAGCAAATGAGAGACAAGAAGAAGCAAATAAGGGTCAAGAGCAATCTAATTTCAAAAGTGGATGGAGAGACACAAAAGGTAGATTTAGTAGTGGAAGAAATTCAAATACCTTTACAAGAAGATGTTACAAGTGTAATGAGTTAGGACACCCCTCATTCAAATGTCTTAAAAATCAAGGATCTACATCAAGTGGTGGAGGGAGGAGAAGTGAAAGAAGGGCTCAATTAGTCGAAGAAGTTGAAGAGGAAAGTTACAATTCTCCAAGTCATGACTGTGGACCAGAAGTTGGTGAAACATTGATGATGCAAAGACACTTTTTGAAGGCCTCTAAGGAGAAGGAACCATTGCAAAGGAGAATTCTTTTCAAGACTACCTATAAGAGCAAAGGCAAAGTATGCAAGTTAGTAATTGATTCAGGCTCCACTAATAATAAAAGAAATGGTAGATAAGTTGATTTTGGTAAGAATTGCACATCAAACATTGTATAAGGTTTCATGGTTATATAATGATCAGTCACTCCTAGTTAATGAGAAGGCCTTAATTGAGTTTTAGATTGGAAAGTATAAGGATAGGGTGCTTAGTGATGTTCTTCTAATGCAATGTTGCCATTTGTTGCTTGGAAGGCCATGGCAATTTGACAAACATGTTGTGTATGATGGATGGGCTAATACCTATCAAATTGAACATGAAGGAGACTCATTTACTTTGCTTCCATTACAAGATGAAGCCAAGGAGAAGACCAAGGAAATAAAGGTGATCTTGATGGGTAGTAAGGAGTTTGTGAAGGTTCAGAATAGAAAACAAGAAGGGTGTGTTCAAAAAGAAGGTATCAAACCAATGGGTTTACAAGTTGTCTCAGTATTGAAGAATGAAAAGAATGTGATGATGACAGAAGTAGGCAAAGAAGAGGCCAAACATGTCTTGAAGACTTTATAAAGTTTGGAAAAGTGTGAAAACATAATGGTTGGGACAATGATATGTCTAATTGTTGGAAGAAAAGTTGATGGACAGTTGTATTTTAACAATTCAAGGGTTGAAAACTCTGATAGATCAAAGATCTTTAGGTCTAAAAATCTGAAAATAGATGGAATGACACAAAGTATAGTGATAAAAGGCAGGCATAAGAATGATTTCAAGCATGCAAGGCTGATGGAGGACAAAGTTCAAAAAATCAGAGGTCTGATTATAGAGATGAGGCAATGACATGGGACACACAAGTTCTACAATCCAAGATATGCAGCAGGACCAAATTTCTAAGCCAAGGAGCACATGTAAGGTACAAAGATGTTGTGACAGAGATAGGTTTAAGGCAATTTAGTCCTCATGGGACATGAGTTTCGTTTAGAGGGGTTGCATGGTGCAGGAGCACCCAAGCCAATCTTGGCTTAATACTCAACCAAAAAATGAATGTTCTAAAGGTTTCAAGGAAGTGAATTAGTCTTAGATCCAAGTGATAAGGTTCAAAAGAATAAATCCTTAAGTCTAGAATCATATTAGTGTGGTATTAGTTAAATCAAGGTGAAAACATATGCATAATACTTGTAATATTAGAAAACTCTTAACAAATATTAGTTCCCAAAGGTCACCTTATGAAAAGATAGAGCATAACCAATGGGAACAAGTCTAATTGTATTTAGGAAACTTCATTCTAGCCAAAAGCAAGGCAAAGAGAAATAACATTTGTAAGAACAATTTTTATATATAAAATTATGTTTTCTATCATAATTTATATTTTCCACGTTGGTACAGACCCTACCATTCCTTTGTATGGTACTGTCATGCACTAATTCCAACTATAAATGTTAGAGGGGAGTTTTACCTTAATTCTACATTTGATTTGGGTCAGATTCATCAAGATTTGAGGAAGAAATCGTTGTTTTTCTGAAGACTGTTCTAAAACATTATTTTTTTCTGCAAACCCGACCATTCTTGACCATAGGACAGATGTGTATGGCCAAAAAATGGCATGATATTGGAGTTTTTTGAAAGAGGGATGAACCATCTCTCATTTTCAATTGGTTTGGTGGTTTTTGATTAAGTTTTGAGAAAGTTATAGGCATTTTAGTGAAAACTATCTAAAACTATCTTTTTTTTCTACAAAATTCATGTTCCAGTCCATACCACAGCCTTGTATGATACTTCCAAAGACTAAAACCACTTGGAACAGTTAGAGGAAGTAGTCTTATATCTTTTGAGTCTAATTGAAACCAAACCCACTACAATTGGAAGGAGAACCAAGCCTTTTTCTAAAAATTGTCCTAACCCTGATCTAGGGTTCCTAAGAGTAGACAAATGTGACTTTCGCCCATTTGACTATTCAAACTCCCTCTAAACTAGTAGAATGGGATGCCCTAGGATAAATACACATGTTGTAATGCTTTGCAGAAGTGAACTTGGGGTTTTGACCAACTTTAACCCTGTTTTGGCCTAATAAAACTACGTATTAGGCCTTAGAGTGGGACAATGGTGAATTCTTGAGTTTGGATTGTTGAAGGGGGAGTGTGATTGGTCAAATTGTATAATTTTTGATATGTTCAAAGATTCCAAGGTGAATGGGGAAGTCTGGATCAGAATTGGGTATAAGTCCCTTTGTTAAGATGGCCTAATTAAGGCCTTAGGACTAATTTCAAAAACAAGTACATACAACCTAGGTAAGAGATCAAAGATGCCTAGTTAAATGAGTTAGTTGGAACCTATTGACACCCCCTTATTGCATCAAAGTGGTATCAGAGCATTAGGTTCTAATTTGGGAAGTGAAAAATCAAATTGTGAAGAAGGACTAGTCTAGACAAGATGCCTCCAAAAGCCAATGCAATGGCCAAAGAGATAAGAGAGTTAAAGGAGTAGATACTCCAGAAGGATAGGCTCTACAAGGAGAGTCAGGAAGCTACCTTAGCCAAAGTGACAAGGAGGATGAAGTAGAGAGCCCTCTAATGGGATTCCATGATGAAGATGATGACTTGGACCTAGAAGAAAGGATGATGATAAAGATGCTAAAGGTAGTAAAAGGTGGCAACACTCCAAAGATGAAGGTTGAAGAACCTATGTACAATGGAAAGATGGATAGTGAAGAAGTCTTGAGATGGATTGGTGCTCTAGACAACTTCTTTGAATTCGAAGAGATAGAGGACAACAACAAGGTGAAATATGCCAAATCTAAGTTGAAAGGACCAACCCTTACATGGTGGAACTTTATTCAAGATGAGAGGGTCAAGAACGGAAAGGCTAAGATCAATTCTTGGGATAGGATGGTGGTTAAAGTAAAGACAAAATTTCTACTAGTAGACTATGCTATACAAACCTTCATGAAATTGCAAAATTTGAAGCAAAGAGACTTGGATGTGATGTCCTATATTGAGAATGATGTTGAAAAAGTGGCTAGGTACTTAAATGGTCTAATATTGAACATAAGAGATGAAATCAACCTAACACCTCCTAGGATAGTTGAGGAATGTTTTCAAATGTCATGTAGGGCAGAAGAAAGGATAAAAAGAAGGCAAGAACAAGGCCAAAGGGGCAAAGGTAATGCATCTAGGGGTAGAGGATCATTTCACAACACAAAATAAGCAAATGAGAGACAAGAAGAAGCAAATAAGGGTCAAGAGCAATCTGATTTCAAAGGTGGATGGAGAGACACAAAAGGCAAATTTAGTAGTGGAAGAAATTCAAATACCTTTACATCAAGATGTTACAAGTGTAATGAGTTAGGGCACCCCTCATTCAAATGTCCTAAAAATCAAGGATCTACATCAAGTGGTGGAGAGAGCAGAAGTGAAAGAAGGGCTCAATTAGTTGAAGATGAAGAGGAAAGTTACAATTCTCCAAGTCATGACTGTGGACTAGAAGTTGGTGAAACTTTGATGATGCAAAGACACTTTTTGAAGGCCTCCAAGGAGAAGTAACCATTGCAAAGGAGAATTCTTTTCAAGACTACCTATAAGAGCAAAGGCAAAGTATGCAAGTTAGTAATTGATTTAGGCTCCACTAATAATATAGTATCAAAAGAAATGGTAGATAAGTTGATTTTGGTAAGAATTCCACATCAAACACTGTATAAGTTGTCATGGTTAAATAATGATTAGTCACTCCTAGTTAATGAGAAGGCCTTAGTTGAGTTTCAGATTGGAAAGTATAAGGATACGGTGCTTTGTGATATTCTTCTAATGCAATGTTGCCATTTGTTGCTTGGAAGGCCATGGCAATTTGACAAACATGCTATGTATGATGGATGGGCTAATACCTATCAAATTAAACATGAAGGAGACTCATTTACTTTGCTTCCATTGCAAGAGGAGGTCAAGGAGAAGACCAAGGCAACAAAGGTGATCTTGATGGACAGTAAGGAGTTTGTGAAGGTTGAGAATAGAAAACAAGAAGGGTGTGTTCAAAAAGAAGGTATCAAACCAATGGGTTTGTAAGTTGTCTCGGTATTGAAGAAGGAAAAGAATGATGATAGAAGTAGGTAAAGAAGAGGCCAAACATGTCTTGAAGACTTTAGATAGTTTGGAAAAGTGTGAGAACATAATGGTCGGGACAATGTTTTGTCCACTTGTTGGAAGAAAAGTTGACGGACAAATATATTTTAACAATTCAAGGGTTGAAAACTCTGATAGATCAGAGATCTTTGGGTCTAAGAACCTAAAAATAGATGGAATGACACAAAGTATAGTGATAAAAGGTAGGCATAAGAATGATTTTAAGCATGCAAGGCTGATGGAGGACAAAGTTCAGAAAATCAGGGGTCTGCTTACAGAGACGAGGCAATGGCATGAGACACACAAGTTCTACAATCAAAGATATGCAACAAGGACCAATTTTCTAAGCCAAGGATCACATATAAGGGACATAGATGTCTTGACAGAGACAGGTTTAAGGCAATTTAGTCCTCATGGGACATGAGTTTCTTTTAGAGGGGTTGCATGGTGCAGGAGCACCCAAGCCAATCTTAGCTTAATACTCAACCAAAAAATGAATTTTCTTAAGATTTCAAGGAAGTGAATTAGTCTTAGATCAAAGTGATAAGGTTCAAAAGAATAAATCCTTAAGTCTAGAATCATATTAGTGTGGTATTAGTTAAATCAAGGTGAAAACATATTCATAATACTTATAATATTAGAAAACTCTTAACAAATGTTAGTTCCCAAAGGTCACCTTGTGAAAAGATAGGGCATAACCAATGGGAACAAGTCTAATTGTATTTAAGAACCTTCATTTTAGCCAAAAGAAAGGCAGAGAGAAATAGCATTTGTAAGAACAATTTGTATATATAAAATTCTATTTTCTATCATAATTTTTGTTTTCCACATTAGTACAGACCCTACCATTCCTCTGTATGGTACTTTCATGCACTAATTCCAACTGTAAATGTTAGAGGGGAGTTTTAGCTTCATTCTGCATTTGATTTGGGTCAGATTCATCAAGATTTGAGGAAGAGATCATTATTTTTCTGAAGACTGGTCTAAAACACTATTTTTTTCTGCAAACCTGATTGTTCCATACCGTAGTACAAACTTATACAGAATCCAAATGGAATGATATTGGATTTATTGGAAAGACGGATCAACTAGATCTCATTTACAACTAGTTTGTGGTTTTTGATTAATTTTTGACAAAGTTAGAGGCGTTTTAGTGAAAACTATCTGAAACTGTCTTTTTTTCTTTAAAACTCCTGTTCCAGGCTGTACCACAGCCCTATACGGTACTTCCAAGGACTAAAACCACTTGGAACAGTTATAGGAAGGATTCTTATATCTTTTTATTCTAATTGGAGCCAAACCCATTGCAATTGGAAGGAGAACCAAGCCTTTTTCTGAAAACTATCCTAACCCTGATCTAGGGTTCCTAAGAGTAGACAAATGTGACTTTTGCCCATTTGACTATTCAAAGTCCCTCTAAACTAGTGGAATAGGATGCCCTAGGATAAATACACATGTTCCAATGCTTTGCAAAACTAAATGTGGGGTTTTGAGCAAATTTGACCTTGTTTGGGCCTAATAAAACCATGTATTAGGCCTTAGAGTGGGACAACAATGAATTCTTGAGTTTGGATTATTGAAGGAGGGGTGTGATTGGTCAAATTTTATCACTTGTGATATGTTTAAAGATCCCAAGGTGAATAGAGATGTCTAGATTATAATTGGCTACAAGTCCCTTTGTTAAGATGGCCTAATTAAGGCCTTAGGACTGATTTTAAAAACAAGTACATACAACCTAGGTAAGAGATGAAAGGTGCCTAGTCAAATGAGTTAGTTGGAACCTATTGACACCCCCTTATTGCATAAAATGGAGATAATGGTTCATCTTGCATTCTTATCCTTATAGTAATCATCATGTTGCTACAAGATAACAAAAAGAATTCAAACAAACTGCCATAAACAAAAGTCATAGAAGAGTTTGAGTTCAAAAAATGCTTTGCAAGTAAAGAAAAAATGATCAAGCCACAACCCAGTATACCAAAAGAAAAGCTTTGTTTTGCATTTTTAGTTAACAGATAGCAATTTAGTTTTTTATAGAAAATGATTAAAGAAAACCCAGTTCATTATTCTCAAGTGTTGCTGCACCAGCGTGTTTTATTATTTTACAAACCCATATCATATTTTGCATGGTGAAGATTAGATACAAAGGAGTTACATGGTTCAAACCCACAAGGGTTTGTTAAAGTATAAGAAATGATAAAGAACTAGTAATGGAGCCACAACTCATTGCAGTACCAGTTAGAAATGAAATATACAACCATGAAGCAACCGCAAACATGAAGGGTTTCAAAACCTCGAAGCTAGTAATCAAAGAATCATTTTACAAACCTTTATCATACTATATGCACTGAGATCAAATACAACAAAAGATATCAGGTTTCGAGCTTATGAGGGTTTGCTGAACCGAGAAATGTGAATTATAATGCCATCATAAGTCATGACTAGAAGGAGCCTTCTTTCTCACAGCTAAGTCAAACCCACTTGGGGTTTCATATTGAAATCATAGTCATAGAAGGTAGATACAAAGTTTGGATAGTTTTAATAAAAATGCTCAGAAATAGATATATGGTTGGGGCCTCTCAAGTGGAGATAATATACATAAACCTTTACAAAGTGCAAGATATTACCAGGTTTGACCAAGAGAAAGCTACAAAAATGAAGGGATGAATAGGTCGACAAACTCACCTTTGTTCTAAGTGGAGATGAATGCATGAGGCTGTGTGTTTTTACCCAAATTGTTTCTTTTATATTGCCTTCAATAGAGCTCAGAGATATCATTCATGGCAACCTAAAATATACAGACAGAGTGTGTCAACAAAGAAGACAAACATAGAACAAAAAGATGCATCAAAAAACTTGGTATGACCATGGATTTAAGGCTAAGTTTTTCCTTAGGACTGAAAGAAAAATGGATCAAATGTATGCAGAAGGTCTTACCTTTCACATTTAGAGAGAATCCAATGAAATCCATCAAAAAATGCTAGATAAATTGAGCATTTTCTAGTTCAAACCCTAGCACCATTGGCGGCAGCAGCAGAGCCAAAAATCCCAAAAGTTGTAAAGTGAAAATGGGCCAAAATGATAGGGTTCATGGTTTTGTTTTAGGGTTACCTTTTTCCCTAAGTTTGAATGTGATTTTTATCACATTGAATTGCATTTTCCATGCCATGAGTAATACCCATTGTGGTATTGTGGTCCACTTTACAAATGCCTAGTCCTCATAACTTAGAGTGTTATGCATTAAGTCTCTTTGCATGTTTGAAGCCTAGTCTTTATGCCTTAAGGCTATTTGATCACCTTTGCATAAACATTGCTAGAGAGTTCATTCAGTCCCTTTTGAGGATAAACACATAGGTCATATGCCTTAGAGACTATTTGCATATCAAACAAAGGATAAGTCTTAGAGGCTTAGAAAATCAAGTTCCATAGAATGTGTATAATTGGTGAAATGTTAAATCATAAGCCTTGTATAGTCTTGGCATAGTTATCAAAGCCTTGTATTTTTTTTTTTGTAAAAAATCAAATCAAGATCAAATCAGGAAAAAGATACAACTACAAATCCATGTAAAACAATATTTAAAGAAATATTTTATAAATTTCTTTTAAATATTTGTTATTATGCAATTAAAGCAAAGAAAATCTAAGCAAGATCTTATTTTGGATTTGATTTTTCTTCTGGGCGAAATTGGACAAATCTGGGCATTTTGGAGCTTTTTCTGATTAGGTAAAGCCTAATTTTGAGTGGATTTTGGTGGGACCACTTGAGGCATCATGTTGGCATCTTCCATTTTCACATTGGAGATATTGTAGAGGGATTTTTGACATCTTTTCTGTGGATTCTGAAAATGATTTGGATGTAAGCTTTTAGAGTGATTTTTGGCAGTTTTCCTTTTTTTCCATCTTGGAAAAATAGAGGATATATTTGAGAGAAAAAGTTTGTTTTTCTCAGTTCTAATTAATAGTTTCTTTCTCTTTGGCCCACTTGCAGAGATCATTGTAAACACATTATACTCAGTCTCATTTTGCATGCTCCTTTCAGATTAATACAAACAACAGAGTTTCCTTTCCCATTTTTGTCTCTTTTTGTTTTGTTGATTTGATGTTTCACTGTGATCAAAGAGTCAAATCCTTTGTTATGTCTCATCACTGCAAACTTAGGTACAAAAGTCTCATGTAATTGAGTTTGATTGCAAGCCTTCATAAATTACTCATGTGTTTCATATGTCAATTGGGATTGTGAAAGTACATGTTTTAAGAGTTTGATTGTGAGTAAAAGTATTGAAATAAGTTAGAATTTTTTTGAATCATCCTTAAATTTTTGAATTGCATTTAAGCTATCTTCTATCCCTTTTCCTCAGAAATTATTTAGATTAGGAGAGAGCTAGCTCACTCTAGAGGTTCACTCCATGTTTAGGCAACCCACAAGACTCAGAGTGTTCCCATGTGTCAACAAGTATTGAGGTGTGTATGGGTATGTGCAGGATCATGATGGGCCAAACTATACCTCTAAGTGGCAATGAAAATACAAAAAATCAGACTTTATCAAGTTCATGTGAAATTTTGAATGGATTATCTATACAATTTGGAAAAGATGTAAGAATGAAATTTTTAGAGAATTGAATCTAGTTTATAGGCTACTATTTAAAAAAAAAAAAACTAAATTTACTTAGTGAAAATTGAATATTTCAATGAACAACTATTAATTTTTTTAGAAAAAAATAAAAAGTGGGTGTTTGTCTAGCCAACCTAACTATGAGAAATTTTTTTTTTTTTGAAACTTTCAAAATAAGTAGAGGACTCATGTCCGGATGTGATGCATATTTATTTGAAAATTTTTTCAAATAAAATAATTAGTTATGATTTTTTTACTGTGACTTTTTTTAAAAAATAGAAAGTAATTTTCCAGCCAACCTAACTCGATAAAAAAAATCAAAATTCAAATATTTTTTTTTAACCTATAGCCAGAAAAGCATAGAGTGTGATGCAGGTTTCGGATCTCAAAAAGGTGAAATGGTTTGAAAGTTATGGATGTTTTTCAATCAGTGTGTCCATTAGGATTTCAGAGACACGGTATATTGAAAATTATTAATAATTATTTAATAAAATGATAACCAAATAAATCTTATATTTTTAGAAAGCTAACAATTTTTTCTATAAACCCTTTTTGTTTTATCAATTTTGCATAAAAAAAAAGTAGTCAGCACGAAGGGTGAAGTTTGAAGAAGAGACTGAAACATTAAAACACGTTACAATCCATAAAAAGTCAACAATCAAAACGGATATCTGTCTTGCTTTGTACCAAAGCAAGACAGATATCCATTTTTCTTCGGTAAAGCAACTAGAAATGGATATCCGTTCTGGAAATGGATATCCGTTTTGGAAACGGATATCCGTTTTGTTGATCTATGAAAAATTTTGTGCCATTGGTTTTGGATGAAGAGAAGCAACATATTTTGTACCATTGGTATTGTTTCACTGAAGATACAATCCATGGGTATATCATTTATGTATGCATGGACATTTAGTGTATATCCTGCTATCGTTTATCATGGTTGTAAATGGTGAATGTACATGTCAAAGGATACAAAGGTTGACCAGCCATATCGGGAAAATTGGGAAAAGATACATTAGTTGACCGGTGATAACAAGTCATGTTATGTATAGGCTAAATCGAAGACATCAGACTGACAATAGTTATCAGAGAGACAAAGTTCCATTGAGCTGACAACATTGATCTCACAGATCAAGTCATATCGAGGTGACAATCATTAAGTGTCACCGATGGGTTATTTATCGGCACATCGGAAGAACGGTTGAGAACTACACCGATAAGAGGGAGTCACACTGACAGAAGGAACATCAGAAAGAGATGGACTCTCGGAGGTGAGAAGAAAAGTGTCACTGATAGAGGCGGTCTGGCCGATGGTGTAGTTCGGTGTTTATTGTTTCGGTGTGAGATACGATATCAGAAATCGAAGACAATGTCTAACCGATGTAGAAGTCTTACCAATGACTAATGGACGGTAAACACATCGGGGAGAGTTATAACGTCAGAATGCAAGTAAAAAGTCTCACCAAGGGTATTGATCTTACTGATAGACAAGGATGGTGAATCTCACATCGGAGTAAGTGTGTATATATCCTGCAATCATCTTATTCCATGAGACCACATTTCTTTGAGGCATTTTTTCAAATAGTTCATGTGTCTTGTCTATGCTTCCACACTTTCTGTACATGTCTACCCGAGCATCTCCAACTAGAATATCTACAAAAATCCCACTTCCATTATGCTTTGATGAATGTCCATACCCTATTCCAAAGCTCCCATTTTGGTAGAGGTAGAGAGGATGTTGACAAAGGTTGTAGAATCTAGCTTTACACTTGCCAATTGCATTTGCTTGAAAATTTCTAAAGCCTTTTCAACAAACCTATCTATGCATATCCTACAATAATAGTAGTCGAGGAGACCACATTTCTCCAACTAGACTTCTACCAATTCAGAAAATGTGTGCTTCTGGACCAGTGTTTGGTACAAGAAACATACCAATAGAGTGGTGGCCATAATTCTCCCTCAATTGGAATTAAAATGTACCCTTTTTCCATCTAAAGGAGGTCTCTCCTTGTTATGCACTTTAAATCTCTCTTTTAGTTCTTTCAAGGGAAGGATTCCACCTTGGTTTGAGCAGTTGAAAGCGTTGAAGATACTTGACTTAAAAAGAAATGGACTAGAGGGTTCTATTCCCAAATCTCTTGCCAATTACTCACAACTTCACTGGAAAAGAATTTCACACAACTTGAAGGGGAGTATACTTGCAGAATTTGGTGGTCTGGGGAAGTTAGAACATCTTTGTTTGTCCTACAATCGCCTAAGTGGAAGCATTCCAAATTCTCTAGGAAACTACATGTCTCTAATTGATTTGTCCCTTTACAATAACCATCTCACAAGTGCTCTATTCTCATGTCTTTACTTTGAAGGGAGCATGCTAATTACTTCGATCCGTCCTCTTATACATATCAGAGAACAACGGAGGAGTCACACCAACAGCATAAGCCTGAGCGATGGATTCTACACATCGGCGAGAGGTCCCACATCAGGCTAACAAATTTGAAGGTTACCGATAATGATAAGTATAGCCGACAATAGAGAAAGGAAGAACATATGAAGCATAGTTCGATGAGACATTAGAAATGTCTTGCCGATAGTAAAGAAAGAGTGTATTTCGGTCTCGTTTGGACCTTAGGAAGGATATTTTAAAAGCTATTTGAGCAATTGGTGGGTTAATGGGTATTTTACACCTTGTTTGTAAGCTTTTGCTGTGTTGCTCTGCATCACTTGTCTACAACATACAAAGTTTACCTTTCTCACCCATACCTTCAGTATATAAAAGACATTAATAGGGAATTTGTAATTTCCACTTAGTCAGTGCAATCTAGGAGAGGATAGATTGTCTAAAGTTGTGATCTATTTCCATTTACACTTGCCATAACTACAAATGCTTAGTGTTTATTCTCAACCTCGGTATATGAATAAAATGTGACCTATGGTTCTAATAGGCCTATAGGGACAAAGAGGTGATAAAGCCTTTAATTTTAAACATGACATGGTTTTGATAACTTCCCATATTGGTAAGGTCCTGGATGACAATCCTTTGATGCACCTAATTATAATAGGTGTTATGATAGTCCTTGGTATCTTTTAATTTCTTTCTTGAATGGCCTGCAAATAAGACATAAGACATATTAGATCCTTCATAAATAAGAATTCTCATACATTACATTTAAACTTAAACTCCCTAAACATCCATCAATCCATCCATTAATATCAAAATGCCATGAATATCTTATGATCAACCATTCTAATTCCTAGGATAGTCATATATTGCAATTTTGCTTCTCTATACTAAAATAGCCCAAGGAATATCTAACCTCGAATTTGTATTTTAACAATCTAATGTCTTTACGAATAACATTGAGTCTTCTTTTGGGACAACATTTTTGCCTTTAGAAGCTCCTCATTTGATGATAGCCTAAAATCAAATAATGGCTTATATCCAGAGCTTTATTAAGTTGATACCTAGGTGGATTAGTGTGTAAACATTGAAATTAGATGGTAATTCACAAGTTTATTGAATAATACAATGAATCCCTAGTATAGAATCCAAATGTACATAATAAACTGGATATCTATTTTGCAGTAGGCATATGGACGTTGCAAGTGTCCGTTGCAAAGAATTGGGTTTTCCAAAATGGATATCCATTTTCAAAACAGATATCTATTTTGGAAAAGCAAAAAAAAGACAAAAGGAATATTTCTAGGCTTGACTTCCGCAACCAGAGACCCTCTGCTATCGAAATACTCGTGATTTCTAGCTATGACAGTGAAAGGAATATTTTTATGCACTTTTGGAGACACAATTTTCTTGTTACAATCATAAGGGTGATATTTTTGTTCCCCTAATGGGGAGCAACAGTTGTCGTAAAGCAAAAAGGAGGAGGAAAGTTACATTGGAGGAAATTGAAGCAATTAGGAAAAAAGATAGGGAAAGGAAGAGGATTGGAAGGGTGGGTTTGGCGGATGCTCATCAAGGTGAATCTTCTTCTTTACCATCTAATGACATGCAAATTGAAGATGTAAATTTTGATTATAATTAAATGTTAGATAAGAATGAAATTCACCATGATATTGCAAATGAAAATATTGAAAAATGTTATGAAACACCTATTCATAATAGCAATACCATGGACAAAGAAGAAGAAGAAAAATGAAGACGTGCACTTGAAGAAAGTGGATATGAGCATCATGATATTGAAATTGCACTCCATAAACCATTTGTTGATAAAATTGATGAGGTTGAAAACATGGATGAAACAAGAACAATCAATGTATCTCCAAATTTCATAAGAAGAGAGGACATTTGTCAAGAAGAGAATAACCATGATGAAATTGGAAAACACTCAAAAACCCCAAAATGGTTACTTGAAATAGATGAGAACATAATGGAAAAACTTGAAGGCAAGAGGTCATCACGAACGGTTCGGTTGTGGGCTACAAAACTCTTCAATGAATACTTTGAGAAGAAAACATTAACCGAACAATGCCAACTTTTTGTGCAATTATTAAAGATGTACAAAATGAGACCTTTACTAAAGAAATTAAAGATTCGGTTAAACAAAGTGTCCGATCGGAATAAAATTATTGTAAGAAGCCTTTTCAATGCAGTCAATTCTATTGGAAAGACTAGCAAGGAGAAAGATAAAAGAGCTGCCCATAGAGTAATAACAACCTTAATAGTAAGCAAACAATTAAGAAATGCTCGATTAATGAGGCAAACTTGTGTTGAATTAAGATTGAATCGTAAAACATTGTCAAAAGCACTAGCATTAAGATCAAGGCTAGATAGTCCTATTGCCAATGATACTTGGGCTTTCAGTGGTAGGCTTCCACGAGTTGACAAGAAGCTAATTGATAGCATAAAGGAAGAAATTGAATGATTTTGGCACACTAACTCTAGGGTATCACCGAATGCAAAAGATGTTGTAAAGTTAAGAATTGGTGATAAAGACCGCACACCACATCCTAAACATTACTTGGAATGTAGCCAAACAACATTGTACAAACATTATTGTGAAACTCACCCAGGTATGACAATCTCACAAAGAGCATTTGAATCTCTTAAGCCATTTTATTGTGTTCCTCTTAAAGTTCGTAATACATGTTGTTGCAAATACCATGTAGAATTTTCTATGTACCATGAAGAATTATGCAATATTCATTCTACTTTGGACACTAACGAAATGTTATAGGAGTGTGGTGCAATTCAACTACCAAAGTCATCTAGGGACTTATTGGATTTATTTCTATGTATTAGAGATGATGGTTGGATGTTCTACAAGAATGATTGTTTAAATGAAAAGTGTTTACAATGTGGTGGGTTATCAAAGTTTGTATCATGTTTTCATGAGGGCAACGAGCATGATTTTGGAAAGAGAATGGTTGAGAAAAAGAGATATGAGACAGTGAAATACAATTTGAAAAATGGAGGTGAAGGTTCTAGATGTGAGTTGATTGTAAGAGAGGTAAGTATTGCTGATTTTATTGATGATTTTAAGAAAAATCTTTTCTACAAGTATGTCAGACATAGCCACAGGTCTCGATGGTTAGATCAACAGTTCAGGATGTGTAAAGACTCTTTCTCGATGGGAACTATTGTCTTTGTAGTTGATTTTGCAGAAAACTATACATTACAACCCCAAAATGAAGTTCAATCCCAGTACTACAATTCTATTCAGATTGCTATTTTTGTTCACATCACATACAGACATGCCCTCGAGAGTACAGAAGAGAACAGGAAGATTGTCAGAGAATACCATTTTTACATGAGTGATGATCGATCTCATTCAGTTGAGTTTGTGCAATATTGTTTTCAACAATTTTATGGGTTCTTGCAAGAAAAAGATATTAGTATAGATCAACATCTCATTTGGTCAGATAATTGCACTGGCCAATTCAAGAATGCTCGTAATTTCTATTGGTTGAGCAAAATGCATGTAGAGAAGGGTATACCTCATATTTGGAATTTTTTTGAAGCCGGGCACGGAAAAGGTGAACATGATGGAGTAGGTGCATGCGTGAAGAGAGCTCTTTTTAAAGAACAACTAAAGATTAGAGGTGGTGCTACATTCAGTGATGCAGATTCCATTGTTAAGTGGTGTAACTATGCATTGTCATGAGGAGTGGCTCTTGATTCTGAAGTGCGCAGGTTCTTTTGGTTGGTTGATGATGGGATAGCGATAGAGAAATTGGAATGTCAGAGAATCAGTGAATCATCAAAGATGCATTCATTTCAAAGATCAAATGCAAGTACATGGACTATTTGGACACGAGAATTAGCTTGTTTTTGTCAGAGTTGTATTAAATGTAATTGGAACAATTGTGAGTCAAGTGAGTGGTAGATGCATGGATTCCACAATATTTAGTCCCTTTATATGAAGGTCAATCATCTTATGTCAATGACATGGAGAGCTCATTTGACTATGAACATCTTTCAGACCTTGTACAGCCAGGTCATGTTTATGTAGTTGTTGCACCGCATGGAAATGAAGAGAGGTCAGACTATTGGTTGGCACGATGTGTACAGGGAAAACAAAAGCTAACACAACTTATGACAGATGATGATGGGTTCACATATCCTACAGGATCAGTTGTTATTGCTGGGACTTGGTTACGAACATATATGGTTAAAAAGAATGGCATCCCAGCCTTTGAAGACTTTGAGAAGCATAAAACCATATTGATGTATTCTCACCTAGTTGTAGCAACAAATGTCAAGTTACTAAAGCATCGTGGAAGACCAAAATCAAAAGAACTATGGACAATTAGTAATGCTAATCATGAAGCAATATTGGATACTTTGAAGGTAAGAGATGACCCCTCAGGTACGCTTGACTAGCATTTAAACTTCCAGATGGACAGATATGACATTTTTTTATCTTAACTTGTTCTTGTTTTTTCTATTTTTTAGAATTGTTTTATTAAAAATCTTGTTACTTTAATAACTATAATGCATGCTTTTGACTATACAGGACAGTGAATAAAGTTATTTTAGATGGCATCGTAGATTATTTTGCATGGCATCATAAATTATTTTGTATGGCATCGTAGGTTATTTTGACTATATTCAAGGTATGATTTTTAGTTCTCATTTGTATTTCTTAATACTACACATTTGTGCCTTTTTCTACATAAGGCATTCCATGAGGTGACATGTATTTGATGTCTTTTGCCAAATAGTTCATGTGCCTTGTCTATGCTTTCACATATTACATACATGTGTCACATGGCAATTGCAACTACAACATCTGACAAAATTCTCATTTCTTTGAGGTATTCCACCAAACAGTTCATGTGCCTTGCCTATGCTTTCTTACTTTGCATTCTTATAAAAGTCCTATAACAGTCATAATTAATCTTCATAGTAATCTTGATAGTAATCTTGCCATCATTGTATTCCATGAGATGATAATCCTATAACAGTCTTATACATGTCTACTAGGATAGTTTTAACTACAACAGTCCTACAACAGTCCTAAAATAGCACTAGAACAGTCCTATAATAAGCGTAGCATTTAATGTACATATTTATGATATTCATGTTTACTTTTAAATCTGCTTGTTCATGCTTCTCACAGGACATCACCTCCCCTACCCATCCAGCTCTATAGAAGAAGAGAGACAATAAATGATCAAAAGGGATCACCAATTGGTGGTAAGTGATTGATTACTTATGTCATGTTATATATTTTGAATATTAAATTCTATATTAATGTGCATGTTGTTTGATTGTATTAATAGGTGGAAATTCAAAAATCTCTATCGAGGAGGTCTAGTCGATGAGCGATGGAAGATGAGTCATTGACTGGTTCACCATCTTCATGGCCTAGCAAGAGCCATAGATTATTTGATAGCAATCCATAGGAGATTTGATTTTGGGACATTTTGTTACATATGTGTATTTGTCTTTGTAAACATACTTTTGTATGTTATCGATGTATATCATTGTATATACCCATATGGTTTTATTTGTACATGTCTATATGGCTTGATATATACACTATACATTATTTTCATGACATTATGTGCATATATGTATATATAAGATCCTAATTTGGCACAAGTAGGGAGAATGCTTGCACAGGTTATGGAATTTGGTTTTAAACATTCCAATTGTATTTGCTTCAAAGTTTCTAAAGCCTTTTCAAAAAATCCATTTTGTGCATATCTTGCAATCATTGCATTCCATGAGATAGCATCTCTTTGAGGTGTCATGACAAACTATTCACATGCCTTGTCTATGCTTCCACACTTTGGATTTACAGCTGCCAATTGCATTTTCTTAACATTTCCTTTCAATCCTCATCAAAAATTCCATTTTGTGCACATATTGCAATCATTGCATTCCTTCATTTACAACACATGATTAAATAAGAAGATGCATATTTACAACACTTAAGACCTTCATGAAATGATACATTGGTTTCTTGATATTCAATCATGCATTGGAGATCTTCAAAGTGTTAAATATGTTTGAAGTGATGAAGAAACTTGTTATTTTGATGTATTTCAACTCCAAACTTCCGCCTAGAAATGAAGGCGCTAATCCTTTATCAAACTAATCTAAAAGTGCGCCTTGGTACTTAGGGCACTAGATTATGATTGATCAACCTAAAATGTGTGCCTAAGGCTAGATAGTGAATAGGAAGGATAAAATGCATCATCAAAGGAGTTTATAGTTATTGAAGGCATCAAATGATGACTTGGGCGCACATCTACCTCTCTACACCATATGTGACTAGTGCCAATTATTGAATAAACAACCTAGAATGAGTGCCTTACTATTTGAGGTGCTAGTTCATGTTTCTAGAACACCAAAAGTGTGCCTCGATGTTGAGGTGCTAGCTCTTGCTCAAGCAACCTTGAAAGTGCACTTTCACAAGGAGGTTAAAATGTATTATCAAAGGATTAAGTTGAATCAAGGAATCATCATTGAAGATAAGTAAAACATGACTATGAATGAGGCACACTTTTCATCATCTTAACCTCACAATTGCGCCTTCCATTGGAAGCTCATATTGTGCCTAAAGGAATAGTACTGAGATATCATCCATGTCAATGATTGAGAATGTGTCAACTGGAACAATATTTTTTGTTCTGCTCATCGTGGGGTCGAACGGACTATGCCAACGTGTCGGGGTGGGGGGGTAAATGCTAGGGGAGGTCTCGTTTTGTGCGCCAAGCATCCCAGTCATTTTGGGCAAGAGGCTACCGGCAAAGTCCCTTAAGATCCCTAAGACCAAAAAACTGCCAAACTTTGACCGGGCAGTTCTCAAAATTTGTGATAGTTGGGAATGCTCTGTTTGGACCTACAGGTGCATGTGACATCCTTCCACAATAACCTCTCTCATTTTTAGTCAACTACATTCCATTTGACCGTGCCGAAATCAAACACATTGGCACAAAATGCTTCAATTTGATGTAGTGGAAAGGTGCTAGGTGCGACATTTTTCATTCCATAGCTCGTGCGGTCGAACGAACTATGCCAATGCGTCAGGGTGGGGAAGTAAATGCTAGGGGAGGTCTCGTTTCATGCGCCAAGTGTCCTAGTCATTCCAGGCAAGAGGCTACCAACAAAGTCCCTTAAGATCCCTGAGACCAAAAAAATGCCAAACTTTGACCGGGCAGTTCTCAGAATTCGTGATAGTTGGGAATGCTCTATTTGGACCTACAGGTGCAAGTGACATCCTTCCACAATAACCTCTCTCATTTTTGGTCAACTCCATTTCGTTTGACCATGCCGAAATCAAACGCATTGGCGCAAAATGCTTCAATTTGATGTAGTGGAAAGGTGCTAGGTGCGACATTTTTAATTCCATAGCTCGTGCGGTCGAACGGACTGCACCAACACATCGGGGTGGGGGGTAAATGCTAGGGGAGGTCTCGTTTCGTGCGCCAAGCATCCCAGTCATTCCAAGCAAGAGGCTACTGGCAAAGTCCCTTAAGATCCCTAAGACCAAAAAAATGCCAAACTTTGACCGGGCAGTTCTCAGAACTCATGACAGTTGGGAATGCTCTGTTTGGACCTACAAGTGCACGTGACATCCTTCCACAATAACCTCTCTCATTTTTGGTCAACTCCATTCTGTTTGACCGTGCCGAAATCAAACGCATTGGCGCAAAATGCTTCAATTTGACGTAGTGGAAAGGTGCTAGGTACGACATTTTTCATTCCATAGCTCGTGCGGTCGAACGGACTGCGCCAACACATCGGGGTGGGGGGTAAATGCTAGGGGAGGTCTCGTTTCATGCACCGAGCGTCCCAGTCATTCCAGGCAAGAGGCTACCGGCAAAGTCCCTTAAGATCCCTGAGACCAAAAAACTACCAAACTTTGACCAGGTAGTTCTCAAAATTCATTACAGTTGGGAATGCTTTGTTTGGACCTACAGGTGCACATGACATCCTTCCACAATAACCTCTCTCATTTTTGGTCAACTCCATTCCATTTGACCGTGCTGAAATCAAACGCATTGGCGCAAAATGCTTCAATTTGATGTAGTGGAAAGGTGCTAGGTGCGACATTTTTCATTCCATAGCTCATGTGATCGAACGGACTGCGCCAATGCGTCAGGGTGGGGGGGTAAATGCTAGGGGAGGTCTCATTTCATGCGCCAAGCATCCCAGTCATTCTAGGCAAGAGGCTACCGGCAAAGTCCTTTAAGATCCCTGAGACCAAAAAACTGCCAAACTTTGACCAGGCACTTCTTGGAATTTGTGAAAGTTGGGAATGCTTTGTTTGGACCTACAGGTGCATGTGGCATCCTTCCACAATAACCTCTCTCATTTTTGGTCAACTCCATTCCATTTGACCGTGTTGAAATCAAATGCATTGGCACAAAATGCTTCAATTTGATGCAGTGGAAAGGTGCTAGGTGCGACATTTTTCATTCCATAGCTCGTGGGGTCGAACGGACTCTGCCAACGTGTCGGGGTGGGCGGGTAAATGCTAGTGGAGGTCTCATTTCATGCACCAAGCATCCCAGTCATTCCGGGCAAGAGGTTACCAGTAAAGTCCCTTAAGATCCCTGAGACCAAAAAACTGCCAAACTTTGACCAGGCAGTTCTCAGAATTCATGATAGTTGGGAATGCTCTGTTTGGACCTACATGTGCACATGGCATCCTTCCACAATAACCTCTCTCATTTTTGGTCAACTCCATTCCGTTTGACAATGTTGAAATCAAACGCATTGGTGCAAAATGCTTCAATTTGATGCAGTGGAAAGGTGCTAGGTGTAACATTTTTCATTCCATAGCTCGTGGGGCTGAACGGTTTGCTCCAACATGTCAGGGTGGGCGAGTAAATGCTAGGGGAGGTCTTGTTTTGTGTGCAAAGCATCCCAGTTGTTACGAGTTGTAAGCTACCGATAAAGTCAAAAGTTGCTAGGATTGAAATTTTGCATTCCACAAGTCCTGGGGCCAAACGGTTTGCTCCAACACGTCGGGGTGGGTGAGTAAATGCTAGGGGAGGTCTTGTTTTGTGTGCAAAGCATGCTAGTCGTTCTGAGCTGTAAGCTACTATCAAAGTCAAAAGTTGCTAGGATTGAAATTTTGCATTCCACAGGTCCTGGGGCCAAACGGTTTGCACCAACACGTCTGGGTGGGTGGGTAAATGCTAGTGGAGGTCTTGTTTCATGCGCCAAGTGTCCTAGTCGTTTTGAGCTGTAAGCTACCGGTAAAGTCAAAAGTTGCTAGGATTGAAATTTTGCATTCCACAAGTCCTGGGGCTGAACGGTTTGTGCCAACACGTCGGGGTGGGTGAGTAAATGCTAGGGGAGGTCTTGTTTTGTGTGCAAAGCATCCCAGTCGTTCTGAGCTGTAAGCTACTGGCAAAGTCAAAAGTTGCTAGGATTGAAATTTTGCATTCCACAGGTCCTGGGGCCGAACGGTTTGCACCAACGCATCGGGGTGGGCAAGTAAATGCTAGTGGAGGTCTTGTTTCATGCGCCAAGCATCCTAGTCATTTTGAGCTGTAAGCTACCGGCAAAGTCAAAAGTTGCTAGGATTGAAATTTTGCATTCCACAGGTCCTTGGGCCGAACGGTTTGTGCCAACACGTCGGGGTGGGTGAGTAAATGTGCCAAAATGAGAGAGGTTATTGTGGAAGGATGCCACGTGCACCTGTAGGTCCAAACAGAGCATTCCCAACTGTCATGAATTCTAAGAACTGCCTGGTCAAAGTTTGGCAATTTTTTGGTCTCAGGGATCTTAAGGAACTTTGCCGGTAGCCTCTTGCCCGGAATGACTGGGATGCTTGGCGCATGAAACGAGACCTCCACTAGCATTTACCTACCCACCCTGATGCGTTGGCAGAGTCCGTTTGACCCCACGAGCTATGGAATGAAAAATGTCGCACCTAGCACCTTTCCACTGCATCAAATTGAAGCATTTTGCGCCAATGTGTTTGATTTCAACACAGTCAAATGGAATGGAGTTGACCAAAAATGAGAGAGGTTATTGTGGAAGGATGCCACGTGCACCTGTAAGTCCAAACAGAGCATTCCCAACTTTCACAAATTCTGAGAACTGCCCGGTCAAAGTTTGGCAATTTTTTGGTCTCAGGGATCTTAAAGGACTTTGCCGGTAGCCTCTTGCCTGGAATAAATGGGATGCTTGGCGCATGAAATGAGACCTCCCCTAGCATTTACCCCCCCACCCCGACGCATTGGTGCAGTCCCTTTGACTGCACAAGCTATGGAATGAAAAATGTCGCACCTAGCACCTTTCCACTACATCAAATTGAAGCATTTTGTGCCAATGCATTTGATTTCGGCACGGTCAAATGGAATAGAGTTGACCAAAAATGAGAGAGGTTATGTGGAAGGATGTCACGTAGGTTCAGAGAGAGCATTCCCAATTGTCACAAATTTTGAGAACTGCCCAGTCAAAGTTTGGCAATTTTTTGGTCTCAGGGATCTTAAGGGACTTTGCCAGTAGCCTCTTGCCCAGAATGACTGGGATGCTTGGCGCAAGAAATGAGACCTCCCCTAGCATTTACCCCCCCACCTTGACATGTTGGCTCAGTCCGTTCGACCACACGAGCTATGGAATGAAAAATGTCGCACCTAGCACCTTTCCACTACATCAAATTGAAGCATTTTGTGCCAATGCGTTTAATTTCGGCACGGTCAAACAGAATGGAGTTGACCAAAAATGAGAGAGGTTATTGTGGAAGGATGTCACATGCACCTGTAGGTCTAAACAGAGCATTCCCAACTATCACGAATTCTGAGAACTGCCCGGTCAAAGTTTGGTAGTTTTTTGGTCTTAGGGATCTTAAGGGACTTTACCGGTAGCCTCTTGCCTGAAATGACTGGGACGCTTGGCGCACAAAATGAGACCTCCCCTAGCATTTACCCCCCCACCCTGATGCGTTGGCATAGTCCGTTCAACCGTATGAGCTATTGAATGAAAAATGTCGCACCTAGCACCTTTCCACTACATCAAATTGAAGCATTTTGCACCAATGCGTTTGATTTCGGCACAGTCAAACGGAATGGAGTTGACAAAAAATGAGAGAGGTTATTGTGGAAGGATGTCACATGCACTTGTAGGTCTAAACAGAGCATTCCCAACTTCACGAATTCTGAGAACTGCCTGGTCAAAGTTTGGTAATTTTTTGGTCTTAGGGATCTTAAGGGACTTTGCCAGTAGCCTCTTGCCCGGAATGATTGGGATGCTTGGCGCATGAAACGAGACCTCCCCTAGCATTTACCCCCCCACCCCGACGCGTTGGCCCAGTCCGTTCGACCCCACGATGAGCAGAACAAAAAATATGGCACTGGCAAGGTTTTTGCTCTTAGGATCTTAAGTGACTTTGCTCTTACAGAACAATGTATCGGCAAAGACCCTAGTTTTCATAAGAGGTGACATGTGATTTTAAGAGGTTTTTGGGAATGTGACTTTAGCCTTCCACTGCTTATCTAATGATGAGTTTATTCTCAGAGTTTGATGGCTTTTATGAGCATATACACGATGTTGTTTTAGGATAGTCATACTCTAATGTGTAAATAATAGTAAATAGAGAGCTTCCTGGCCATAAATGGGATTTGCATACACACACACACCCAACTAAAATAGTATCCTTATTGGCCTTATTGGCACCTCCCCCCAAGATGTAAGTTTTTTATGTTTGTAATGTGCCCCAGTGTCCTTGACATAGAGTTTCTTGACATTAATTTCATTCAAACATGTCTTCAATTCATCTTCAAAATGTTTTCAATACATCTCCAATGCCTTTTCCATGAAGGTTTATGCATATTTATACATTATTTGAGGGAAACCAATAGTCTCCAACTGACTCTTGAGTACTTGACTATTCATCTTCCATACTTTTGCATTTTTTTTACATTTTTCATATGACAACTTTGACATATTTACAAAATTTGACAAGATGAAGACTAAATACATGATGAAATGGTTTATCATAACCTTATTTGATTAGGGCATATATAAGGAATTTTTCATATTGATTCTATTGATCTAAAACCATTCTCTTGATCTAAAACCATTCTCAATGCTAAACATATCAGCAATGGACTAAAGAACTATCATCATAATGTATGGCATCATGGGAAGTATCATGACTTGCACATAAGGAATTTAAATTATATTGTATATCAAGGTGTATATACATTAAAATCTAGTCCATAATGGTAGACATATACAAAAATTTGGCAAATATGCCAACTCAAAATATTTTTTACAAAATGTGGCATATGCCATGTCTCAAAATCTATATACAATCTACATGCCAAATAGATACATCAACTACTACAAGTCCACTTGACCCTCAATCCGTGATGGATCCACAATCTGTGATGGATCCTAAAAAAGTGTCCTCTTTGTACCAAAATGTCTAGTAATTGATGGAGGTGAAGTTTCCTGCATTAACACGTCAAAACACAAGTTAAAGTTAGTAAATAGATTCTTATCTACTACAATTAAGAACTTTCATTTATTAACATACATCTAAATCACTACAATCAACTATAAGACCGCTAGATAAACTATCAATTATTTAGAAAAATTCAATTCAATTACCTCGACTCTATGTTGTTGTTCGGACAATTGTTCTGCAAATGATTTTCTCTTAAGATGATCAAGTGTCCTAGTGAAGCATGATGGCAAAGGTGGCACATCACTCACATTCTCAATAGACTACATAAAAGCAAAGTAACATTGAAATAAATTAATATATAATTATTAAACAAAATAGGAAATGCACTACACAAAAACTTATCTACTAGAAAACAAGCACATACCACCATCGAGGCCTCCTGCATCAATTAAAAAGGACAAGAATGTAAGACTCTAAATGACTATAATCAAATATTTAAGTTTTCTAAATTATCAATTAAAGTACAATTCAATCAAATTACCTCCACCCTTTGTTGGCGTTGAGAAAGCCGTTTTACAAATGATAGTCCCTTGGGTCGATCAGGAGTTCGAGAAAAGACTATTGGCAAAGATGCCACTTTATTCACATTTTTGATTGGCTATAAAATAAAATTAACATCAAGATATAAATTAATATATAATTACTCACAAAGAAATAAATACATTAAAAAAAGGTTAATGTGTACAACAAATTATACCGGCAAGTCCAAGCCAAATTGGATGGCAAACAAAGTTGCATGATGAACTTCTGTCAACTCCTCCTCTGTCATCAACTGTTATCCCACTTAGATACATTAGTACTAATAAAGTTGTTTATATATTCAAATGGAATAGACCATAAAATTTAACTTTAAATTTTACCTGCACAAAAGATTGCTCATGCATTTCTCCTTCTCTAATGTTTACTGATCCGATAGCTTCTACTCTTGTCTCTAACCCCTCAGCTTGAGTTCTGGACCCCACTACCTCATCTCGTGAATGGAGATCATACTCTAATGTGTTCAACGATGGCTCACTACTCTCCATAATAGGACCCAAGCATAAATGATTGCAAGAAATGTAATGATGGGGCACACATATATGTCTAGACGATGACGGTCTAGTGGTACCAGGTGATCCAATATCATCACCTTCATCATGTGCTTGTGCAAACTGAGATGTCTGTATAATCAAATGCTTGGTCAAAGAGTGTATGGCACTAAGGCCCTGTTGTGTTGCACTTGCAACAACATCTGGGTGCTGCATTGGGGGTGGAGAAGGGATAGCAGGAGGGGGAATATAGGGACCTTGTACTTGTATAATTGCCCCAGGTCTATCTTGAGGCATTCCTCTGCCCACTCCTTGAAACTCTCTAAAATCAAAATAATTAACATGTTGACCCATGACGAACTCTGCATAGAGTTTACGGAGGAAATACAAAGGCACATCTAAATTGTTGTTGGGTGGTTTATCAAAAACCACCCACCAACGATCCCAAAAGTTTTGACTAATGCCCTCATGAATACACCATTTGATTGAAAATTTGGGCTTACGGACATCAACATGCAATCCGGTTTTAGGATTGACAAAGTGTTGGGCCAACATAGTTTTTGTAATCTCTAAATCTTTGACTTCCTCATATGACAAACCGTCAGCATATTCGGCCTTCTTGGCTTCTCGCCATTGCTGAAATGATTCGTGTTGGGTGGACAAGGTTTGAATATGATTAATGATTCCCTCTAAATTCGATGTCATTATAGACAATCGAGGGTGGCGGCGATACATTTCTATGATCTTGCTCATATGATCAATATTTCTTTGAATATTCTCTTCTACTGTTGAAGGGGGAGGGTTTGGTGGTGGAGGGTTTGGGTTTTCATTTTGTGCATCCATTTTACCTAATTAAATTATAAAACATACCCACTTAGCATAAAAACCAAAAAAATTGCTTGAAAATACAAAAAAAACAAAAAAAATGCATGAAATCTTACCTCTTTGGATCAGATATCCGTTCCTCAGCTCTGATATCCATTTTTTTGAAGATGAGACTGTGTTTTTGCAAGCTGTGATTTTGCAAAAACGCAGTCTTTTTTGCTTTTTATGATCTCCAAAACAGATATCTATTTTGGAAACAGATATCCGTTTTCCTCTTCCTTATTGTATTCATTTTTTTTATTTTATTATTTTAGCATTGCATACATTTTAAGTATTTAGGCATTTTAGCTATAAAATACAAGCAAATTTATAAAGGATTATGATGATATTTAGGCATTTTAGCTATAAAATACTATCAAAATTTATATAGGATTATGATGATATATATATTTGATTTTTATATGATTTACTTATACTAAGGTATCTCATAGTATTTTAAAGGCACTTTTGAATAGATACAGGAGAGAGGTAGATGCGGGTTAGGGGTTAGGGATTAGGGCCATTATTTAGGGTTTACAGATTTAGAGAGAGAGAGACTACTTTTGACATGCAACCGTAAACCCTAAATAATGCCTCTAAACCCTAAACCCAATTAACCCTAAATAATTCTTCCAAATACTAAACCCTAACCCCTAAACCATAAACCCTAAATAATTCCCCTAAGCCCTAAACCCTAAACCTGAGAAAGGGAGTCCTAGTTTTCTTGTTTCCCTTTGCTTCGTCGATAAGGGAGAGGGAAAGATAGAGGGGAGAGATAGGATATATAGGAATGATAGGGGAATGACTGGGATGCATGATTAAACCTAACCCCTAACCCCTAACCCCTATTTCCTAACTCCTAAACCCTAAACTTGAGAAACCATAAACCCCTAAATCCTAAACACTAAACCCAAGAAACCCTAAACCTCTATCGAGCTCTATCTCCCTATCTCACTATCTCCCCATCACTATCATTCCTCTACCTCTCAATCTCTCTCCCTATGCTTTAGCCATGTCCCTCACTCTATATCTCCCTATTGGTCCTCTCTCTCTAAACACTAAACCCTAAACCTCTAAACCTTAACCCCTAAACCCTAAACATGAGCAACCCTAAACTCTATCTCCTATCTCTCCCTTATCTCCCTATCTCTATCATCCTTCTACATCTCAATCCTTCTCCCTATTTCTCTAGACATATCATTCACGCTCTATCTCCCTATCTCTCCCCTTTGTCACCTCTATCTCTCCCTATCTGTCTCCTCTCTCTTTCTATCTAGCTATCTCCAAAACTAAGAAACCCTAAACCCAATGACACCCTAAATCCAATCAACTCTAAACCTATGTCTCCCTATCTCTCCCCTATCTCCCTATCTCTATCATCCCTCTACCTCTCTTGATCTCTCTCCCTGTGTCCCTGGCCATGTGCCTCACTCTCTATCTCCTTATCTCTCTCCTCCATCTCCTCTCTCTATCTCCCTATAATTCCTCTCTATAAACCCTAAATCCAAAACCCTAAACCTCTAAACCTAACCCCTAACCCCTAAACAATTTAAATCCTAAACCGTAAATAATGCCCCTAAACCCTAACCCCTGACCCCTAAACCTGAGAAACCCTAAACCCCTAAACCTTAAACCCCAAACCCCTAAACCCTAAACCCAAGTAACCCTAAACCACTATCTGCCTATCTCTCCCCTATCTCCCTACCACTTGTGTCCCTCTACCTCTCAATTTCTCTCCCTATGTCTCTAGCCATGTCCCTCACTCTCTATCTCCCTATCCCTCCCCTCAGACTCCTCTATATCTCCCTATCATTCCTCTCTCTCTATAAACACTAAATCCAAAACCCTAAACCTCTAAACCTAACCCCTAACCCCTAAACAATAAATCCTAAACCCTAAATTATAATGCCCCTAAACCCTAACCCCTAACCCCTAAACCTAAGAAACCCTAAACCCCAAACCCCTAAACCCTAAACCCAAGTAACCATAAACCACTATCTCCCTATATCTCCCCTATCTCCCTATCACCTTTGTCCCTCTACCTCTCAATCTCTCTCGCTATGTCCCTCACTCTTTATCTCCCTATCTCTCCCCTCGGACTCCTCTATATCTCCCTATTGGTCCTTTATCTCTCTCTAAACCCTAAACCCTAGACCTCTAAACCTTAATCCCTAACCCCAAGACCCTAAACCCTAAACCCTAAATAATGCCCCTAAACCCAAGCAACCCTAAACCTCTATCTCCCTATCTCTAACATCCCTCTACCTCTCAATCTCTCTCTCTCTCTCTCTATGTCTTTGGACATGCCTCTCACTCTCTATCTCCCTATCTCTCCCCTCTGTCTCCTCTATCTCTCCCAAACTCTTTTAGTCCCCTCTCTCTATCTCTCTTTAAACTGTAAACCCTAAACCCCTAAACCTGAGCAACCCTAAACCTCTAAACCCTAAATAATTCCCCTAACCAACCTATAAACCACTTCTCTATATAGGTGCAACTAATACCACTTTTTCATTGTTCAACTTGATGTTCATCTTGTTGGTTCTATGTCATATAATGTTCCACATCGAGCTCTTTATCTCAGTCATCCGGTTGTTCTTTATCTTGCTCTTTATTCTCATCAACTGGATGTTCCTCTATTTCCTGATCTTTTCCAAGATCTAAATACACTTCCTGTTGTTCTTCTTGATGCTGGTCATAAGGATGTGTCACTTCACCTTGTTGCTTTTTAAAATAACCAAGAAGAGGCAACAAGAGGCAACAAATTGTTACTTTTCTTAGGCAAATTTAAGTTTTCTAATTACTACTGAAATCTTTTTAAAATAATGTAAAGAACATGTGAAGCTTCAAGGAATCTTTTTATGGCACCTGTGCTAGCTTTTGTCCTCAAGGATCCAACATTTTGGTATCCTCCTTTGTAGAAATTAGAACATCCTCTTGATGACAATGGGAAGAATAAGGATGCCTTGAGAACTTGGAGATTTTATGGAGAGTGTAAGAACCTTCAAATCCTTAAAATTGAAATGGAAAAGGCTCACAAAGTTAGGACTGTAAAAGTATAATAATTATTGTGGGGGTTGTAATGAAAATATGGCTTAACTCTTTTGAGGTGACTCACTATCCATGATGTGTTGGGATCAATGGAAAAGGGAATAAGAGATATTAACAAGAATTTGACATAAATGGAAGAAATGGATAGTCTCCCCTAAAAATGATGGCGAGAGATGTATTAATAGTAGAAGAAGCAACATGAATGGTGGGGTTGGTTGGGAGTGGACTAAAGAATTGATTGAGAGATTATAGAAGACTAATTGGGAGTGGACTAAATAATTGATTGAGAGATTATAGAAGACTTATTGGGAGTGGACTAAAGAATTGATTGAGAGTCAAGAGGATAGGAGAATTAGTTAGGGGAAGTAATGGTTCAATCAGGGGTGGAGAGAACTCTCAATCACAAGAATAAATGATGCCAAAATGGTTGGAACTAAAAGAAATCATGCATTCCAAAAGATGACAAGGTTGCCCCTTTCATATGATACAGTCTTTCTAAAATTTAGATTGTATTTTATAGCTAAAATGCCTAAATAGTAAAATGCTAAAAATGCTAAAATAATAAAATAAAAAACAATGAAAACAATAGAGAAAAAGAAGACAGATATCCGTTTTGATAACGGATATCCGTTTTCAAAGCGGATATCTGTTTTCAAAGCGGATATCCATTTTGGTTTGGTATCCAAACCAAAACAGATATCCGTTTCAAAGTCAAACTTTGCCAAGTTGCGAATTTGGCTAAGTAAAAACACAATTTTTTTCCTATTACCACTGTTTGGCCCACAATGATCCTACACATACCCGTATACACCTAAAATTGACATGACTCTACTTAAATAAATATTTTAAATATTTATTTCACCTTCACATTCTTCTATCAATAAAAAAATAAATTTATTTATTTATTTGATTCATCTCCTTTCATATTATTAAATAAATTACATTAATTAAATTAATTAAATTCATCTACATCAACTTCATTCTTCTAAATAATTAAATAATTTTAATTATTTAATTAAAATCTTTTATTCTTCCAAATTTAAATAAAATGCAATTTTATTTAAATAAAATCTAAAATCTCCACAAAATAAAATATATTTTGATATTTTATTTATTCCTCTCAGTTATCTACAAAATAATTAAATAAATTCATTTATTTAAATATGCTTTCTTATCTTCTCAAAAATCTTTCTTATCTTCTAAAAATACATTCCTCTTGTCATACAAAAGCAAAATCAGTTTTAAAGCATCTTTAAAGCAAACTTTCTCTTAAATTAGAAAAATAAATTCTAATTTAAGAAAATCAAAACTCATCCTCATCAACAAAGTAGTTAACTCAACAAAACTACTTTTCGAATGACACACGTCTTTCTTCCATTTGTTGCACATTCCTCAACAATCCTCCTCCGTCGATCTTCTCATTTCTTCTCAACCATTGATCTTCTTCCACACAACTCTATAAATACAACTTTTTCTTCATTTTATCATCCATCATTTGAGCAAACTTATGCTACAGAAACACAAGCATGCCTTTGGTACCTCATCTCACATAGCACTTCATAGCCTCCATCGTTAGTGTGTTGAAGCTCATCTTCAATCACACAAATATCATAGCCAATCTGTCTTTGTCATTTTCAAAAAGCAAGGGAGCATACTGTTAGTTTCCGTTGCACCAAAAGATAGACCTATTAATGCTTGATACAACCACTTGACTTAACAAGCATGAGAGGTGGTTAAGCCCT
This sequence comes from Cunninghamia lanceolata, assembly GCA_027924645.1. Taxonomy (NCBI): domain Eukaryota; kingdom Viridiplantae; phylum Streptophyta; class Pinopsida; order Cupressales; family Cupressaceae; genus Cunninghamia; species Cunninghamia lanceolata. The sequence goes on from BSBN01000379.1 coordinate 6,851,967, forward strand.
TGTCGCAAACCACCGCAGCACTGTGCTGAACAAGGAGACCAAGGGCTACACCTTGCAACAATCCCCCTTCCAGTGTAAGCACAGAGTTTGAACCCATGACCTCATCTCTGATACCAATTATTTGTTGTCGTTGCACTAAAAGATCAACCTATTAATGCCCGATACAACCACTTGACTTAACAAGCATGGGAGGTGGTTAAGCCCTTGTCGTAAACCACCGCAGCACTGCGCTGAACAAGGAGACCAAGGGCCAAACCTTGCAACACATACACTTCTTGAGGGCTTCATATTTATCAAGATCAAGAACATATAGGCAAATAATGGAAGACACAAGGTAAAAGGTGTAAGTATCTTCTCTGTTTTACTTTAAATATATCTTTTATCTTCAGATTTCATTAGTGTATTGGGTTTATTATTCATTTTGATTAATCCACATTTTGGCACCCACTGTGGGGCCCTTGCCCCTTTTTCTAATCTAAATCTAAGTTTTCTTGTAGATAGGTTCCATACAGGTGTTGTACAGGTTTATGACAGGTTTGTCCGATGCATGCACTCTTTGATTCGACGCATTTGACTCCTGTCGCAGTGCACACAGTACTTTGGTGCATTCAAACTTTAAACTAGTGCTTCTATCCTCTGCTTCAATGCTTACGATCATCTGGTGCATCCATACCTAGAGATGACACTCTTGTCCTCTACTTCGGCACTTATGGTCATCAGATGCATATACCTCTCCAGAAGGTGCTTATACTCTGTTTTACTGCGTATTTATCCATTTAACACATTTGCATCTCATTGTAGCACTTTTGACACATGTCTTAGTACTTTTGTACAATGGTACATGCAAGTTTTGTTTCTACGCATTCAAACTACATTGCGACGCTTCTGTTCTACACTCTATTTTTTGGGTTTTTGTCTGATTTTTATGTTTGAGCTAACAGTTGTCTTGCAGGGTTAGTGGTTGGATTAGATCATTTAGCTACTTTGTCTAGATCATTTAGACTAATTAGGGGAAAAGTAAACAAGTACATGCATTCAAATTTCACATAGCCTTTAACTAGGAAGAAAGTAATTGAACCATTGTTATATCTGCATATTGCTATCTTTTTTAGTTAAATCATTTTCTATCTCAAAGAAACAGGAATGAACATTGCTATGTCTTAAACATCTCAAAGTTAACAATTGCGTGAGTGCACAAGTAGAATAGCCCATTTAGTTTTTCTACTTTTAACTAGTTTTGGATTAATCAGTGTATTCTGTGATTGTGAATGACAATAGTCTTATGCTCTCCCCTTAACTGGGTAACCAAAACACTAGACTTGTCATTCCATTTGTTTAACCTTTAGAGGGGCCTACCCTTGGATGCATGCCTATCCAAGTGGGAATGACCCTGAGTGGTAATAGGATAAAGCCAAGCCCTACGAAGCCACTTAAAATAAATTGTGCTTGAGGTGAAAACCTCTTGTAATGAGTGCTGATGTGTTACACCGATGGCCAGCCTCCCCCAAAACCCTTTAAGGCATAACCCTTTAAGGCTGGGAGACTCCATAATGGAGAGTAGTGTTGCAGTACGTGTAACCCCTCGAACGATTGCCCTGACTATGAACCAATTGTTTAGCAAGGCAAAAACCCCTATTTGTTGATGCAAAGGGCAGAGCCTTTGAAGCGGCCTCGATTCATGTGACTCTTAGTAGAGGTACCAGGGACAATCCTAAGGTTCGATGGGAGTATGAGACTAAGGAAACCTAAATCTAGTATACGTGAGAAGTGAGTACCGTGGAGGGGAGTTGGTGCTACTAGATCCTAGAGCTACATGCTTTGAGTTTGTACAACTAGAGGATTTAATGAATATTATCCTATCTAGCCTAGGGTGTACTTGTTTTTGAGTCAAAATAGTCCAAAAATACAAAAAAATAACAAAAGATAAAATCATGAAAACTTCTATGTGTTTGCTATATTTTTGCCATAATTGAACATCAGAATTCTTAGAAACACCAAGTTTTTCAAACCAAAAAATAGAAAAAATCCTGAAAACATTCCAAAATTCTGTAAAACCAAGACAAAAACTAGAATTGTGCATCTGAAATGACTTACAATGCATTCAAATCCTATTGTAGCGCATTTGAAACAAAACTAGAATTGCACATTTGCCCTGACTAGCAGCGCATCTGCTGAGACTTGCAACACTTTTAAACTCTGTTACGACGCATTTGAAAAATAACCAGTGTTGCGCATTTACTCTAAATTTTGGCACATTTGAATTCTATTGTGGCGCATTTACTTCTGCATATTCAAACCAGAGAACTATTATGTACCTTCTAAGAGCAAAATTTTCAAACTTTTCAAAACCATTTCAAAATCTGTCTTAGTTTTCCAAAATCTGACTAAAATCTTGCAAGGCAACCATCTTCCATAACTATTCTACATCATCCAAATCTCATGATTTTCTCTTCCAAAACCCAACAAGATTAGAACCAAGTTATTCTTGATCACATCACATCTCAAACAAAACCTAGTGAGTCTCCCCTATTAAGGATCACTTATCCTTTCCTCTCAGAACTCTACTAGTGGATTGTGCTAGACTAGTCAACATCAAGTAAATAGGATTTCTATCATCCTTACTTTGACTATCATTTTGCACACCCAACTTTGTTTGACACCAACTAGATCTAAGAAGAACCTTGCTAAAATCTTGTCACATTCTAGCACCTTTCTCAAATTTTTGCTTCATCCCATCTCTAGTCGCTACTTGCATGGTTTTAACAAGATTACAAAAAAAAAAGATTGAAATGGATGACAAAATTATTCCAAATGCTCACAAAGGTGATGAAGAAATTTCTATGGAAGAGATCCTTCAATCACAGCATGACCCAAAATTTCAACGCCTATTAGAAGGGGTACTTGCCCAAGACCCTACTAAATTATTTTTGCACCTAGAAAGTCTAGGAGTCAAGCTCCCTAAAGATTATGACGTAGAGGCTCTAAAAGAAAGTGAGGAAGAAAGAAACCCTGAGGGAAGTAGACATGAAGAAACACCTTCAGACAAAAGCAAAACAACCACTGATGCTACGGATGCCCTAAGTCTAATGAACCAATGAATCCAAGCTTTACAACAAGAGTTTGTAGACATGAAAACATGAGCATCGACTAAACATTACACCCTAGATGATATTTCACCATATCCTTTTGATAGGACCCTAATCATGATACCTTTCCCCCTCTAAATTTGAGGTACCAAAATTTGATAAATATCAAGAAAAGGGTGATCCAAGGGACCATATTAGGGAGTTCAATGTTGCTTGCCTTGAGGTCACGCATAATGACACTTACCTTATGTGACTATTTCCAAGAAGCTTGGGAGGACAAGCCATGGAGTGGTTTTCTAGACTACCACCTGGCATTAAAACATTCAATGAGCTTGTCAACAAATTTGTCACCCACTTCTCTTGCAATATTGAGCACGACACCTCAATATTGGATCTTTGTAACACCAAACAAAAAGGTGGGGAATCTTTTGCCACCTTCTTACAAAGATGGAGATAGTTAGCAAGCAAGTGTCCGCACCAAATTCTTAAAAAATAAATGTTGGAGATGTTCATGCACAACTTACAAACTGACTTGAGCTATCAGATTCAAATCCAATGTCCTATGTCCTTTAGCAAGGTCATTGAGATGGATCTCATCATTGAAAAAGCTCTAATTGCCAAAGGTCAAATCAAGCTATATAAAGACACTCCTAGTACCAACACCAATAATGATAAACTGAGATTCTGGACAAAAAACAAAAACATTGTGAATGATGGGTTGGTGGATGCCAAGAATGCGGCACCCAAACAACTAATTTTCAATTTATCGGCTCCTCAGAACAACCCCCCACAAAACAAACCAAGGAACATAGAATCGAGGTTTACCAACTTTCAACCTAGGAGAAAGTTCACACCTTTGGGTGAATCATTGGAAACTGCCCTATGGAAGCTAATCACAAACAAGATCATAACACTTCCAACTACACGGGAGTATGAACCTAAGGTCAAACCTCATTGGTAGAATGACAACTTCTGTGAGTTTCATCAGAACCGAGGGCACAAAAATAATGATTGTATAGCACTTAAACACACGATCCAAGACTTGATAAAACAAAATAAGATATCCATTGACATACATACATCTAACAGTGATCATCAGGCATTCAAGGATCCTCTTCCCAACTACGAGTAGGGAGGACCTTCCAACAAAAATAATGGTGGCTCTAACAATGTAAATTACACAAACATTAGCTTTGACTATGTGGTTAACCATATCTCAAAAGGTGATTCACACATCAATGTGATCACTATAAATAAGGATCCAGATTGCAATGTTGTCACCTGCAGTAATAGAGTCACTCTTAGAGGAGCCTCCGCCACTCTGACTAATCAGTACAATATCTTGGATCAGCTACATAAGACATCTGCACACATCTCCATCCTGGAATTGTTACGTCTATCCCCATCTCATGGGGCCATTCTTGGCAAAGCCTTAGCAGAAGCCTCTGTTCCCACAAACCTTGCTGAAGAATAGGTCCAAACCATGGTCAGTCACATAACCTCATCTCATTCCCTATCATTCACTGAAAAGGATGATATGTCAATCACTCAACCCCATAACTCCTCTCTTCATATCGAAGCCTTCATACACAAACACAAGATAAAAAGGGTCTTAAACGATGGAGGAGCTGGTTTGAATATTTGCACCTTAAAGCTAATCCTTCCATTGGGAATTTCAAAGAAGGCTATAGATCCAAAAAAGAAAATAACTATCAAAGCCTATGATGAAGAGGAGAGGACTTCTAATGGAATTGTTACTTTACCGATCAGACTGGGACCTGTAGTAAAAGATGTGGCATGCCAAGTACTTGATATGGATCTAGCATATAACATCCTTCTTGGGAGACCATGGATTCATGCTTTAAAAGTAGTACCTTCAACATATCATCAGTGTATCAAGTTCCCCTATGAAGGTCAAGAGATCACTATACAGGGTGACCCCAATCCGTTTTAGTACTACAACTTTATCCAATCGAAACCTGAAGTTGTGATCCCAAATAACCGCACTTCTACTTCATCCTCTTCTCGTATTGACCCAGCTTCACTTGCTTCCACTTCAGAAGCTTCTCAACCTAAACTCAACCTCAAAGATAAGGGCTTGGGTGAGTACACAATTTCCCAATCTCTCTGCTTAGCACAACACCCCTTATCTTCTAGATCATATGGGAGACCTACTCTGAACAAACCTAAAGCAGATCAAGATACCAAAGGACCATTTGTCAAATGGGGAAGCCTTGAAGATGAAAGTGACGAAAAAGATATCCTACAATGGTTATACAAGGATGAAGGCAGTTCATCGACACAACATGACCATCCCACTATACAAACTGCACAATATGGTCAAGGTTTCCAAATGTTACAAAGAATGGGATATGAAGGACATGGCCCACTTGGCTCAAGAAAGGATGGTATCACTAAACCCATCCAACCTCTAACCTTGACAGCCCAAGACACTAGAGGGATAGGATATACTGGAGCATCAAGAAACAACAGGGGAAATAAAAATAAGGGTAAACAACCAGAAACATCTACTAGCAATCTGGTGGAGCAAATTCAACAAATGCAACTTCTTCATGGGAGTGAAACTAATTCAAATGAATATGAGTGGGATAGTCTATCGGAGCTATCTTGTGATGAAAAGGATATTGATGTTGTCCACAAGTATGACCCAACCCCTATAAATGAGAGACAAGGTCCAAGGGCTAGGCCGCTAAAGTCTGTACCGCATAATAACGATAGTGAAAGTCGTGAGGAAGGAATAATACCGCCCTTAATGGATTTGCTAATAGAGAGTACCATCGCAGACTTTGTCTGTGCTTTTAATAACTCTATCCTAACCATCAACGCCATTGAACTAGACCAACCCAATGATCCACTAGCTTTGGTGCACCCCAATCTCATAGATTGGGACCTACAAGGCACTACCCCTGAGCTTGATACCTTTGAGAATGACGAAGCCATTATAGACTATCTTGAGCTTAGAGATCATATACCCGTAGGAGACCACAGAGCTGGCTATGCTATAGAACTCAATGAGAAGGCCTATTTTGGAGAGAGTGCCAAGCCTTTCAGTCTAAAAAATGTCAAAATGAAAGAAAGATCTAATGGTGAAAACCATTTTGCGGCATTGTTAGATCATGAAAATAGTAAAAATAAAGATGTATCCAATGGTAAAATCCTCTCTAAGGTGCCAAAGGATGAAAGGTTTGACCCTCTACCCAATCTTACACATTAGGAGAGATCTTCAATCTTGATAGAACCAACAAAAGTGATCAACATCAACACAGATGATAACCCCATAATGGTCCACATGGCAAAGGCTCTCACAGAACAAGAAAAACCAGCATTTACTGACTTCTTCGAATAGAAACAAATCAACTTTGCTTGGACATATGCAGACATGCCAGGGCTAGATCCAAATCTTATAATGCATCATTTATCTTTGGCTCCAGAAGCTAAACCAGTTAAGCAAAAGCTCAGAAAGATGCACCCACATGTGGCCCTCATGGTGAAAGAAGAGCTAAAGAAATTGTTGGATATCAGATTCACCAGACCCATAGACTATCCAGAATGGGTTTCAAACATAGTACCAGTAGCCAAACCAGATGGTAGAGTTTGAATATGTAATTACTTTAGGGACTTGAACAAAGCTTGTCCAAAAGATGATTTCCCCCTGTCAAACATAGACATGATTGTAGATCTCATGGCAGGGTACACTATGTTGTCACCAATGGATGGTTTTTCTAGATATAACCAAATAAAGATTGCACCTGAAGATCAGCACAAGACTACATTTACATGTCCTTGGGGCACCTATTGTTGGTGTGTCATGCCATTTGGTCTAAAAAATGCTGGGGCAACATATCAGAGAGCCATGACCACAATCTTCCACGACGTGATGCACACTATAATGGAAGATTATGTTGACGACATTCTGGCAAAATCTCTCACAAGAGAAGGACACCTAGTAGTACTAGACAAAATCTTCAATAGACTAGAATAGTTCAATGTGTGCCTCAATCCAAAGAAGTGCGTGTTTGGAGTTACCTCAAGTAAGCTACTAGGATACATAGTGTCTACAAATGGTATTGAAGTTGATCCAGCTAAATTGAAGGCCATCATGGAAATGCCGCCTCCTAAAAATCTCACTTATCTAAGGTCCCTTCAGGGAAAATTATAATCTATTAGAAGGTTCATTTCTCAATTAGTAGACAAGTGCCACCCATTTTCTCACCTTCTACATAAGAATGTCCCTTTCAAATGGAATGATTCATGTGAGCAGGCATTTCAGCAGTTAAAAGAGTACCTAATGAAACCACCTATGTCGATGCCACCGATTCAGGGTAAACCATTGCTATTGTACATCTCAGCCACACCAACAGCTCTGGGAGCTCTCCTTGCACATCAAAATTATGATGGAAAAGAACAAGCAATATACTATATCAGTCGAACACTTGTTGGGTATGAACTGCAATACACGTCCATTGAAAGAGCATGCCTCACTGTGGTCTTTCCCTCACAAAAGTGGAGACATTACATGTTGTCACATTCTGTCAAACTGGTAGCAAAGATTGACCCACCCAAGTACCTACTCAACAAGGCAACATTAACAGGTAGATTATCCAAATGGGTCATGCTTCTCAGTGAGTTTGATATCGAATATGTAGATAGGAAAGCAATTAAGAGCCAAGTACTTGCAGATCAACTAGCAGATGCACCTCTCATAGACAATAGCCCTCTGAGCTTTGAATTTCTAGACGAGTCTATCTTTCACATAACCACAACAATCTAGAAAATGTACTTCGATGGATCATACACTCAGCATGGATCAGGGGCAGGTATCTTATTGATCACACCTAATGGAGACACCATTCCTAAATCATACAGATTAATGTTTCCCTGCACTAACAACATGGCAAAGTATGAAGCCCTAGTCATTGGTATCAAGCTAGCAGTTGAATGGAATATCAAAGAACTTTAGGTGCAAGGCGATTCATAGCTAGTCATAAATCAAGTGAATGACGACTACCAAACAAAAGATGAGAAATTGATCCCTTACAAGAGGATGGTAGATGACTTCAAAGAATATTTCGTCAAGATCTCTTTTGAATAGATACCAAGGATTGAGAACAAAGCTGCAGATGTCATGGCCATGATCGTCTCTCTCCTCAACATTCTAGAAAATCAATCACATTATGAGTTCTTAGTAGAGCCAGTATCCTATCCTGCATATGACACCCCTGAATCCCATATCATTTTCCATATCATCGGAACTGATTCCCCCCTCTATGGAAAAATATTTACCTATCTTAAAGAGAATACCCTCCCACCTAATCACTCTAGTAACCAAAAATGAACCTTCATCTGTTAGGCATCCCGGTATGCCATGGTCGCCAATACCTTATATCGTAGAGGTCTCGATGGTACTCTCCTTAGATGTCTCGATAGTGAGAATATCAAACTTCCCTAAGTGAAGTGCATGATGGTATATGCGAGAGGACCTACTCTAGTGGCTCTACCCTAGCCAAGAAACTCATACACATGGTATACTACTGACCGACTATGGAAGAAGACTCTTATCATTTTGTAAAGAAGTGCAAAAAGTGCCAAATCCATGGGAACCTGATACATGCACCAACACAGGAGCTACAATCGTTAATGACTCCTTGGCCTTTCTGTCAGTGGGGACTCGACTTAGTGGGAAAGATCCATCCCTCTTCATCAAGTGGCCATAAATTCCTACTTACTGCCATTGAGTACTTCATGAAGTGGATTGAAGCTGTGCCCTTAGCCAATATCATAGGCAAGCTGATTGCCTCTTTATTCCTAAACTATATCATTTGTCATTATGGTGTCCCTTCATCCATTATCATGGATAATGGATAACCCTTCAAAAATCAAGATGTTATGGAACTATGTGACAAATTCCATATCCAACACTGCTTTTCAACCCCCTATTACCCCCAAGGCAATGGCCAGGTGGAGGCATCAAATAAAACCATTCTAAAAATCCTAAAGAAGACTGTCAATGATTCTGGCTGCGATTGGCATGTTCAACTAAATCCAGCACTGTGGGTCTACCGTACAAGTATCCGCACACCCACAGGTGCAACACCATACTCCCTAGTCTATGGATCTAAAGCTATCTTTCCCATTGAAGTTGAGATCCCATCCTTGCGAGTTTTGTTAAAAGGCCTCATATCTAATGAAGAATACAAAGTGTCTAGACTTCAAGAATTAGAGCTGCTCGAAGAGAGAAGGCAACAAGCCTTTAACCACCTAAAAGCATATCAACAATGCATGTCCAAAAGCTATAATCACAAAGTAAAACCCCGAGTATTCTAAGTCAGTGACCTAGTCCTAAGAGAAAATCCTAGAAATCAGCAAGATAGAGAAAAGAAAGGAAAGTTTGAACCTAACTGGCTGGGTCCATATGTCATCATCGCAGCTTACAGATCGGGGGCATATCAATTGGCTACATCTGAAGGTGAACTACTCAATGATCCTGTCAATAGCATGCACCTTCACAAGTTCTATACCTGAAAAAACCTTAATGTAAGGGAGTCCTAACAAAATAAAAAAAAAAGAAAAAGTGATAAAAAACAAACAAAAAAAATTAAAAAATGGGAAAATAGCAAAAAATTGTCCTTTGGTGAAAACTTGGCAAATAGGCACCTTGAATAGGTACCATGATGAAAACCTAGCAAATAGGCATCATGTGTACTTTTAGCTTCCATGCAAATAAAAGCAAGTGGTGAAAACCTGGTAAATAGGCACTATCTATGACAAAGCACTTCCTCCATCTGTTGTGTCTTCATATCTCTTGTGTCCATCATATCATTTATCTCAAATACTCCTTTGAACCATTGTCGAACTACGTCGCCTCTAAGTTATCACATAGGCAAGGCCATTCTCAATGTGCCCCCAGGATCCACTTCACCCCGCTTCCTTGTCCCATCTGTCCATGTCTGGTCCTTCTATCTATCTGAGTCCATACCATCTTTGCATCTTTGCCATCACCTAGGTCTTAGCTCCATCAGGGTTTACCCTAAACTATGTTGCCTCTGCATCATCACGTAGGCAAGGCCATTTAGCAATGAGCCCTCGAGGCACTAGGTCAATCCCTTAGGGTCTGTCTCTCCATGTCTGTTTGTCCTATCACCCATAATAAGTTGATCCTTGTCTAAACTGGGGCAACTCCTTGACCTAGTTGTAGATTTGGATTCTTGAATGCCACTGATCTAAGAGGATGCTAATAAAGGATTGTGATATCTTTCACTAGAAAAGCAAGTGCAGCAAAAACAAGCTACCCAAACCAAAAATTCTTAATGCAAAACATCAACCTATTCCAAAGCAGAGTCCCATACCGAAACACTTCAAACAATTCTATATCAATTATGGCAAAATGACACATCTAATGCAAGAATACTTTTGTGAGTAGGTTAACTTAATAAAGTCTTGGATTTTTGGTCATTATGTCTTCCTATGCTACTCAAGGATGCCAAAAGCTAGAGATGCTATGATGGGAGCATAATATTTTCTTTGTCTGCTACTTGTGGATTAAACTTTAGTAATATGACGACTTTCTGTCTAACGACATGATCAGCAAAAGATCATCGAGGACTTTGAAGTCTGAACATGAAAAGGGGCAATCCTTGTCTGTTGAAACACAAGAAGTACTCAGGTCATCTAGATTCAAGTTTGACTAGATGCTTGTATCAACGTGCTATATCAAAATCCATGTAAGGAATTCTCAGGTCATCTCGGTCTAATTATACCTAGATGCTTGTATTTTCTTACAACATTTCAAAAAGTGAAAAATACCAAAAAAGTGCCCAATGATGAAAGTAAAATCTTGTAGGATGACACTCCATATCCATCCCATATTCAAAAGTCCATATCAACTATGCAATAAGAACATCCTGCAACATATCAAACAAAAGTTAGTATTTCTTCATCTCTTCTTCCGCCTATCTGCATCATCTCTGTGTCGACTGAGTACATTTGGACATATCAAAAACACAACATAGGTTGCATATCATATCGCATGAGATAGTCATTTACAGGATTACATTATTTGCATACATAATAATGTGCATTAGGTTATCCATAGACATTCACATCCACATATCACATCAAAAATAAAAAACATAGACCAAATACATATAGAGCTGCATAATCATATCCATAAACATTTGCATATCACATTATTCTAAATTCATCTAGTGTGCATCACATATACAAATACATCATGAAATAGATTGCATCCATAGCATATCCACATAAGGAAAAACAAGAGCATATAGAACATCCATAACTACATCATCATATAGAATCATCAAAACATGTCCAAGTGTACAATATATCAATCATCTGTCCATCTCTTAGAGTCACATCATAAACTGTATACAATATACAACAAAAATGGTGATACATGTCTCAGGGCAAAAATAATACATATATAGGCTATCTCAGCCATCAAAAATATGTCCCTCAAATCCACAAATCTGTACAAGTAGCTAGGTCTAGCTAACCCTGTTGTCGTGGAGCACTACTCCCTACACTAGCCTCTCCTCTATCTCCCCCTGACTAATCCCATAGATCAAGACCCACCTGTCCTCTAGGATGCCCCTGACTGGCTCCTAAAGCTGGGTGTATGATGCTCTACTGATACTGCTCCATGATATAAACCCCTGTAGTATTGCAGCTAAGCCTGCGCTCTGGTGAGCTCACTCTGCACCTGGGCTAACTATGTCTATGCCTGCTGCACCTATGAAAGAAAAAAGATAGATGTACCATCTGTGCCCATAGCTATCACAGTTGCATCTCTCTCTGCCCTCATAGCCCACATGCTATCTAAGGCTACGTCTTTCTCTCTGGTCAACTCTGATACCCATCTCGCATCTACATCTCTACTACTCTTAGATGGGCCCTCAGCTGCCTAATCTGACCTCGTAGTGCAACCATCACCTACTGCTATAAATTAGGATGTGGAGCCTGCTCTCCCTATCCCAGTGCCATCTACTATGCTAGCACCTATCCCTATACTTGCTGCTATGCCACCTACTATAGTGGCAACCTCTGCCTCTACAGTAACCCTTGCTGCGCTGGCACCCATGCCTATATCTGTCCTACAGCCTACGGTTGTGCAACTACCTGCTGACCCAAAGGTCCCTCCCCAGACCTCGTCCTCTGTCTCAGTCTACCACCTCCTCCTCCTACATTGTCTCCTCTCCTCCTCCATCCTCCCCTCCTACCAGCTGCACCCTCATCATCTAAATCCTCCTCATCGATACAAGGAGCCAACTCTCCAGGTCCTGAGTATCTAGGAAAGGGATGAGCATTGAACCACTCCTCATAGTCTGGCGTCATGATAGCATCCACTATCTCCCTCCTCATGGGCCATGCTACATAAGGGATCTACTAAAAATCTACCAAGGCCTCCTCATACGATGCCATAGGACCCCACTTGAACCTCTCTGCATGAGTCCTAGCAAAACATGCTTGTCCCTATGGTCTGCCCTGCACTCTGCCAAAATGCCTCTAGACCATGCTAACAAACTGTTGTTCCAGAATATGCCTAGTCCTACCAATCAACCATCAAGTCTAAAAGCAATAGGGAAGCTCATCTGCCTCATCATCCCATACATCGTAGTCTAGGTATGGGTGCCAGATAACTGCATCCAAGTTATCGAATGCATGTCTCCAGTACTCCAGCTTCCCCAGCCTGTGTTGGGAAATCACACCTGTATAGCCGTAACTATAGGGCTCACCCCTATGCCTGTGAAATAGACACTCCGATCATGTGATAGCTATGTGCTCCCACAACCAAAACTGCAAGAGAGATACACCTGCTGATAAACTGGATCCTCTATGGTACACTACCTGATGCATATCTCTGTATAAGTGTGCCAGCATGCACACACCCCATGTGTACCGCATTCCATCCATAATCATACTCTCTAACACCCTCCCCTAGCTGATCAAGAAGCCGTGTGACCTCCTATTGGGGCATGCTACACCACCGATCAATCCTACCACTATGCCTAGGAAGTAGTCATAGTAGTCATGTATGTCCTACCACAAAATCACTTGCTCCACCAACTCTGGGTCATTGAACACGCGTCGGCACTCCAAGCCAACATCCTATTGTGGCTCATACTCGACCAACTCTCCCTGAATAGGAAGGTGTAGAATCTGATAGACATCCTCAAGAGTGATCGCTGCCTCCCCCGTAGGAAGATGGAATGTGCCATCCTCGCTGTGGAATCGCTCCACTGCTGCAGTCAACATGGACCGATTCGTGCGAACCTCAGGCATGAAGCAAACATAATGCAGACCCATAGCACATAGCTGTTGCAAGTATGAGGTTAACCAGTGTTGTCATTGATGTCAACATACTCATACTGCATTAATGAGAAGGATTGAATGAGCTTTGTGCTGAGGATATTGAGGAAATTAGTCTCAATCAGGAATAGTGAAGAATAGTGATGAGAAGAAGGCAAAAGTCCTTAATAGGTTAAGGATCAAAGGATACGGTTTAAAGGGTTTATAGATATGAATCTTGAGATATTCCAGTCAAGATTTCAGAGGTCTACATGAAGATCTGAAGAAGTTATGATCTCTCAAGTAGAACCGGTTCTGGTAGGTGTTCAGTGGTGACAGAGTGTCACAGATTGATCCGGTGAGTTCCGGAATTGCATTTTCTCATTCTACAGATTGGAGAGACTGTTGAAGAAGTTAGTGTGAAGTGACAACTAGATTTATTCATGGTTTGGAGGTCCGGAAGCACCTTTTTCATTATGACAGTGATGACAAACTATGTTCTTGAAGTTCCAGATGAAGAACAGAAGAATTCTAGTAAGTTGATAAAGTGCGGATGTTCTTGATGACTCAGGAAAGGTTTTGGTGATCTTTCAATCATGTACAATTCTTATTGGTGGTTTGCATTAAAGTTTGAGTTTGCATTTGAAGAATAACCATGAATATTGGTGTTCTTCTTGAGACAGGCCGACCGGATGCATTACACGTCTTGCGAATGATCTTGTAGGTGATTGCCGACTTAGATGATTGTTCCTAAGTGAATGCCTTGTATAAATAAAGGTTTGTGTATTCATTTTGAAGTGTGTCTTGGTGTGGATGAGAGTGGTATAGCAAAGAGAAGTGTGAAAGGCAAAGCAAGAGTTTTTTGGCTTACATGGAATTGATCTAGGCATGGTAAAGATGTCAATCTCCAGTTCAAGTGTGTAATACTTATTACTTTGTAGACAGTGTGTCTCTTGTAGGAAGTGTGCCTCTTGTGAGCAGTGTGCTCGGGCAGTGAGCCCTAATTGGCATGTGCCATCTATTTTTCTTATTCTTCTAACAGAGAATAATCCTTGGGTTAATCACCCCGTGGTTTTCCCCTTGACTGGGTTTTCCACATCAAAATCTTGGTGTCTAATGTGTTGATGTATATCTGCTCTGATGTTTATGCTTTATGGTTTCCTGAGTGATTGATTGATATGCTATTAAATAACAAAGAAGATTTAAGTGTTTGAAAAGAAGCAAGTTTTGTACAACTAATTCACCCCCCTTTCTTAGTTGTGTGCCCTAGATCTAACAATTGGTATCAGAGCCAAGTTCCTCTAAAAGGAGCTTAACCGCTTGAGGAGATCCAGGATGTCGTCATACAAGAAGGATAGTCTGAAGTTTGATGAAACGAACTTCTCTCTTTGGAAAGGTCGCCTGAAATGTCACTTGGAGTGTATGGGAAAAGCTTACTTATCCATGGTCACAAAAGCATATGTACCTCCACAGGGTGGTCCGAGAACTCTAAATGAAATCACAGATGCTAAAAATAATTTACAGACTAAAGAAGCTCTTCTAAGTGCATTAACTGACTCAAAGCTCTCAAATGTTATTGACCTACCAGCTACCTATGAGATCTGGATTAAACTGGAACTTCTACATGAAGGAGATGAGTATGTTAAGAGTACAAGGTTGTAGAGTCTCAAAGGGAAATTTGAAAGATTGAAAATGAGAGATGATGAAAATATCACTACCTTTATGCCAAGAGTAAATGAGTTGGTGTGTGGAATTAGGAATGCTGGTGGAGTTTTGGATGAAAATGAGATTATTTACAAAATTCTCAGATCCCTTCCTACTGCCTACAAAATCAAGGTTGTTGCCATTGATGAATTCAGAGCCCATACAACTGTCACAAGAGACCAATTGGCTGGCAAACTGGCTGCATTTGAAATGACCGAGTTTGGAGATGATCCCCCCAAGACTAAATCTACATTCAAAGCCAGTGCCTATGTGAAAGGCAAACAAAGATTTGATCTGGGAGAAAACTCTTCAAGGAAGATGTCATGGTATGATCAAGCAAGAAAAGACATGGAAGAGGAAGAAGTAGAAATAGCTCAACTTGAAGCCCTCATTACAAAAAGACTGCCAAGAGGATCCGGTAAGTATGAAGGAAAATTACCCTTTAAGTGCTTCAACTGCAATAAGATTGGTCACTTTGCCTCAAGATGTCTGGAAAGATCTACAAGATCAAATTCTAACAGACAAAGGTTCCAAAAGAATTGTTATTATGTTCATGAAGAAGATGATAATGAAGGAGTAACAGATGATGAATTAGAGATAGGAGACAAATCCAGAAATGAATGGGTGTTTATTGCCATCAAGGAAGAAGATCCAATATCCCCTGAATCTATTAATCATAAGATTGTAGAAAGAGCTTTGTCTGCCCAAGTTGAAGAAAAGGATGATTGGGTTATTGACAGTGGATGCTCTCACCATATGACAGGTGACAAGAAAAAGTTCTTAGATTTGGAAAGGTATGAAGGAGGAAGGGTAAAGTTTGGTGATAATTCTATTGGTAGAATTAGAGGTAGGGGAACTATCTCTTTTGATGGAAAGAACAAAACCGGTAATGTACTGTATGTTGAAGGATTGAAGCACAATCTTCTTAGTGTTGGTCAGTTGGTGGACAAAGGCTATGATCTCCAGTTCAAGAATGGAAGATGCAGGATCTTTGAAAGCTCCAGAACTGAGATTGCATCTGGTACTCAAACAAAAGGTAATATCTTTCATCTAGTTGGTACTAATAAAAGTTGTCTGTTTGTTCAAGTTGATCAAAGTTGGTTATGGCATAGAAGGATGTGTCATGTAAATTTTGACAACATCATCAAGATAAGCAATACTCAAGCTATAAGAGATCTTCCAAAGTTGGTAAAACCTACAAATAGCTTGTGCAAAGAATGTCAGCTAGGTAAATAGAGCAGAGTCTCATTCAGAAGCAAGGATCAGTCCTCTACTGGATTATTGGAATTAGTTCATACTGATCTATGTGGTCTGACAAGAATCAAGAGTATGCAAGGTGATAGATATTTCATGTTACTGATTGATGACCATTCTCAGATGATGTGGGTTACCTTTCTGAAAGAGAAATTAGAAGCTTTTGAGAAGTTCAAAATCTTTAAGGCTATGGTAGAGAATCAAACCAGATTAAAATTGAAATGTCTGAGGTCTGATAGAGGTGGTGAATTCACATCCGGTGAATTCATAGATTTTTGTGAGAAGCCTGGTATAAAGAGACAGTTGTCTACTCCTAGGACTCCACAATAGAATGGAGTAGTTGAGAGAAAGAACCGAACCATCCAGGAAGCATCTAGGACAATGATGATGGAAGCAAATGTCCCCCAGATGTTTTGGAGAGAAGCTATCAGTACTGCAGTCTATACTCTCAATCGAGTTCAAATAAGAAGCAATACTGGTAAGACTCCTTATGAACTTTGGTTTGGCATCACTCCTACTGTGAGATATTTTAGAGTATTTGGTAGCAAATGTTACATTAAAAAAGATGAAGATCTAGGAAAGTTTGATGCTAGAAGTGATGAAGGAATTTTCTTGGGTTACTCCACTCAAAGCAAAGCATACCGGTGTTACAATAAGAGACTAAGAAAGATGATAGAAAGTACAAATGTGAAGGTTGATGAAGGAATTGAGAAGCCCACAAGGTTTTATGAGTATGATGAAGATGATCAAGATGGTGTTATGGTTCAAGAAGCTCAATCCTCTCCTGAAAGTCAGATTCAGACTGATCCGGTAAACCAGGAAGATGAGATAGGTCTGAATGAGCCTGATCAAGAAACAGAAGTACAATAAACTCCCCAAGTTCTAAGATATGTAAGACTGAACCACTCTGAAGATCAGATCGTAGGTGACAAAAGCAGAGGTGTGCAAACTAGAAGGAAAATGGCTCAAAATTTAGATGAATGTTGTCTGATTTCAAAGGTTGAACCTAAGACAATAAATAAAGCCTACAATGATGAAAATTGGACCAAAGCAATGGAGGAAGAGTTTATGCAAATTGAGAAAAATCACACTTGGGATCTTGTTTCTAGACCTAGTAACAAGAATGTCATTGGAACCAAATGGGTCTTTAGGAACAAGCTAAATGAAGTTGGTGAAGTAATCAGAAATAAAGCCAGATTAGTCTACAAAGGGTACTCTCAAATAGAAGGGATTGATTTTGAGGAAACCTTTGCTCTGGTGGCAAGAATTGAAGCAGTCAGACTATTTCTTGCATTTGCTACCTTCAAAGATTTCAAGGTGTATCAAATGGATGTCAAATTTGCTTTCTTGAATGGTGACTTAGAAGAAGAGGTGTACATTGAACAACCGGATGGATTCTAGTTATCTTATGGTGATATGGTCTGCAAATTAAAGAAGGCACTATATGGTCTAAAGCAAGCTCCAAGAGCATGGTATGAAAGGCTGGACAAACATCTTTTGAAGATTGGTTTCAACAAAGGTACTGCTGAACGTTTATTTCAAAATTGATCATGAAAACATCTTGATTGTTGAAGTATTTGTTGATGATATCATCTTTGGAGGAAGAGACAGTATGTGCAAAATCTTTGCAAACCAAATGAAAAGTGAGTTTGAAATGTCAATGCTTGGTGAAATGAATTTCTTCTTGGGTCTACAAATTACTCAGACAGAGAAAGGAATCTTTATCTCTCAGACTAAATATGTGAAAGAACTATTGAAGAAATTTGGAATGGAAGATTCAAAGCCTACGAACACTCCCATGGCTACCAGATGTAAGATGAGCAAAGATGATGACTCTCCTAAGACAGATTAGACAAAGTACAGATCAATGATTGGAGGATTATTGTATCTCACTCAAACTAGACCAGATATAATGCAGGCTGTTGGTCTTGTGGCGAGATTCTAGGCTGATCCCAGAGAATCTCATGTCATGGAAATCAAAAGAATTTTTAGGTACTTGAAAGGAACAGTTGAGTATGGTCTATGGTATCCTAGAGATCATAATTTTTTTCTTCATGCATATACAGATGCAGATTGGGCAGGAGATGTGGATGATAGGAAGAGTACAAGTGGAGAGTATTCTTTTTGGGAAAAAGGTTGGTTTCTTGGCTAAGCAAGAAACAAGAGGTAATATCCCTATCTACAACTGAAGCTGAATACATTGCAGTAGTAGGAAGTTGCACTCAACTTTTGTGGATGAACCAAATGCTAAGAGATATTCAAGTAGAATATGAGGAGCCTATCACAATTTTCTGTGATAATTCAAGTGTAATAAATATTTCTAAGAATCTGGTGTTGCATTCTATGACCAAGCATATATCTATCAAATTTCACTTTCTGAGAGAGCAAGTGAACAAGTGTGAAGTCAGATTGGAGTATGTGCCCTCTAAGGATCAGCTTGTAGATATTTTTACTAAACCTCTTCCTAAGGACTCTTTTGAGTATCTCAGGGAGAAGTTAGGGGTCATGGCCCCTCTGGTGATGAACTAGGATGCACTGATGTGCATCAGTCTGATGGACATCACAGTCATATCTTGTGATCTAGATTGATGATGAGGAGCTACTACTAAGGGGGAGCAGCTGGTATGATTCTGATATATTAGAATTGCAAGTATGAGCCCTTTGCCATTGATGTCAAAGGGGGAGAGAAGACATGTGAAAAAAAAATGGTTGATGATCAAAGGGGGAGCAGTAAAGGAAAAGAAGACATTTGAAGAGTTGTTGCTGATAGGGGGAGCTGTGACAAAAAGGAGTTCTTGTCTTGATGGTTTTTCACATCATATGTTGCCATCAATGACAAAGGGGGAGATTGTTGCAAGTATGAGGTTAACCAGTGTTGTCATTGATGTCAACATTCTCATACTACATTAATGAGAAGGATTGAATGCGCTGTGTGCTGAGGATATTGAAGAAATTAGTCTCAATTAGGAATAGTGAAGAACAGTGATGAGAAGAAGGAAAAATCCTCAATAGGTTAAGGATCAGAGGATGTGGTTTAAAGGGTTTATAGATATGAATCTTGAGATGTTCCAGTCAAGATTTCAGAGGTCCACATGAAGATCTGAAGAAGTTATGATCACTCAAGTAGAACCGGTTTCGGCAGGTGTTCAGTGGTGACAGAGTGTCATAGATTGGTCCGGTGAGTTCCAGAATTGCATTTTCTCATTCTACGGATTGGAGAGAGTGTTGAAGAAGTTCATATGAAGTGACAAATAGATTTGTTCATGGTTTGGAGGTCCAAAAGCACCTTTTTCATTATGACAGTGATGACAAACTGTGTTCTTGAAGTTCTAGATGAAGAACAGAAGAATTGCAGTAAGCTGATAAAGTGCAGTTGTTCTTGATGACTCAGGAAAGGTTTTGGTGATCTTTGGATCATGTAAAATTCTTATTGGTGGTCCACATTAAAGTTCAAGTTTACATTTGAAGAATAACCACAGATATTGGTGTTCTTCTTGAGACAGGCCGACTGGATGTATTACACGTCTTGCGAATGATCTTGTAGGTGATTGCCGACTTAGATGCTTGTTCCTAAGTCGATGCCTTGTATAAATAAAGGTTTGTGAATTCATTATGAAGTGTATCTTGGTGTGGATGAGAGTGGTATAGTGAAGAGAAGTGCGAAAGGCAGAGCAGGAGTTTTTGGGCTTACATGGAACTGATCCAGGCATGGTAAACATGTCAATCTCCAGTTCAAGTTTGTAATACTTATTACTTTGTAGACAGTGTGTCTCTTGTAGGCAGTGTGCCTCTTGTGAGCAGTGTGCTCGGGCAGTGAGCCCTAATTGACATGTGCCATCTATTTTTCTTATTCTTCTAACAGAGAATAATCCTTGGGTTAATCACCTCATGGTTTTTCCCTTGACTGGGTTTTCCACATCAAAATCTTGGTGTCTAATGTGTTGATGTATATCTGCTCTGATGTTTATGCTTTATGGTTTCTTGAGTGATTGATTGATATGCTATTAAATAACAAAGAAGATTTAAGTGTTTGAAAAGAAGCAAGTTTTGTACAACTGATTCACCCACCTTCTCAGTTGTGTGCCCTAGATCTAAAAATAGCACCTCACGATCTATCTTAGTTAGCATGTACCGCTATAGCAATGACAACAGGAACTGCTCTTGTGACATAAGGACATCTTGAATATCCTCCTGCAACCAAGCAAAGCATAACATCAAAGAAATCCATATCCAAGAAAACCTACTCAAAGAAATCAAACTATCCTATCAATGACTTAACATATCAAATTAATCAAAACAGCATATCATCTCTTGACTAGATTCTCGGCAATCTCAGAGATTGCTTATCAATTGACGCATCAATCAAGGTGCCAATTGGGTTAATTTCGTTAAGTCAGTTGATTTTTCCTAGTGCAAATGTGCCAATCCAGGTGGCAAATTCACCGATCCATATCACATGCGCCGCTTCACTGTGAATGCACCGCCCTTTGACATGTATGCATCATTTTGGCACATGCATCGCCTCTTATGTCACATGTGCCTAGTATTTTTTCCTAGCCATTAATGAGCCTAATAAATGACTTTTTGCAAGTTTGGTGAATTACATACCAGGGGTCCTACCTCCGTTGGTCGATCAAACCGTCGGACTCACTCAAACCAGTGCTCCTTGCGTGAAATATCCATCTCTCTGGCTGCCATGCTCTCCTAAGCTCTCAAGAGGCCAATCAACTAAGGACAAGTGTGCAAATGAATAGAACTTGTGGACCCAGCTCATATTTATAGCAAGTGAACCATATCAGACTGTATGACAACTGTGACTACTTCCCATGTCTGTTTCTCTAAACCATTTCCCATTTTTCTCCATCCTAACCCATTTTTCTCCATCCTAACCCATTTTTCACCTTCTTCTTCGGGAGATTGTCCATCTCACACCTTCTGCCTTCTTCCCATCCAATCTCCCGAGGGGGCATCTTGTCATCAAACTTGTACCAGGGGTAAACTGGGGCATGTATCACTTATTAAAAAATCTTATTCCTTAAAACAATGTGATCAAACACATTGCATCAAAGAGGGGCAAAATGTATACACCTAAAATTGACATGACTCTACTTAAATAAATATTTTAAATATTTATTTCACCTTCATATTCTTCTGTCAATAAATAAATAAATTTATTTATTTAATTGATTCATCTCCTCTCATATTATTAAATAAATTACATTTATTTAATTAATTAAATTCATCTACATCAACTTCATTCTTCTAAATAATTAAATAATTTTAATTATTTAATTAAAATCTTTTATTCTTCCAAATTTAAATAAAATGCAATTTTATTTAAATAAAATCTAAAATCTCCACAAAATAAAATATATTTCTATATTTTATTTATTCCTCTCAGTTATCTACAAAATAATTAAATAAATTCATTTATTTAATTATGCTTTCTTATCTTCTCAAAAATCTTTCTTATCTTCTAAAAATACATTCCTCTTGTCATACAAAAGTAAAATCAGTTTTAAAGCATCTTTAAAGCAAACTTTCTCTTAAATTAGAAAAATAAATTCTAATTTAAGAAAATCAAAACTCATCCTCATCAATAGAGTAGTTAACTCAACAAAATTACTTTTTAAATGACACGTCTTTCTTCCATTTGTTGCACATTCCTCAACAATCTTCCTCCCTCAATCTTCTTATTTCTTCTCAACCATTGATCTTCTTCCACACAAGTCTATAAATAAAACTTCTTCTTCTTCATTTTATCATCCATTGTTTGAGCAAACTTATGCTGCAGAAACACAAGCGCACCTTTGGCACCCATCTCACATAGCACTTCATAGCCTCTATCGTTAGTGTGTTGAAGCTCATCTTCAATCACACAAATATCATAGTCATTCTGTCTTTGTCATCTTCAACAAGCAAGGGAGCATAGGATTCTGAGGGCTTCATATTTATCAAGATCAAGAATAGATAGGCAAATAATGGAAGACGCAAGGTAAAAGGTGTAAGTATCTTCTCTATTTTACTTTAAATATATCTTTTATCTTTAGATTTCATTAGTGTATTGGGTTTATTATTCATTTTGATTAATCCACATTTCCGCATCACAGGGTGTATACTTTGATTGACAATAGAAGGAAAAAGGTGCGTTAGCACAAGAATGTGCATCAAAGGATTGAAAATGCATGCCTGTGTCAAATGACTAAGTAGCAGATGAAACATAGAAATTTGAGAAGAGAAGAAAAGTGAGCAATCCTAGGAACCCAAGTAGTTGATTTAGTTGATTTAGGGAGGAATTAGAGGAATTAGGGATTTAACTTTTTTTAACTAGTTTATGACTAACACATTCACCTATTTATGATGGATAGCAGCGAGTGCCACTAATTTGATCATGCGTACAAAGGCTATACACGATGAGGCTAGAGCCGAGGTTCTCATATATAGACAAAGAGTTCTTGGATGTTGTTGGTATGCTACACATAGCTTGATTCATAGAGATTTGAGCCCATACTGCTATGATGACCTCATTGATAGAGTGGTGGCATAGTGAGAGGAGTGCCTTCCTTCTCTTGATTGGGGAGATGATGGTCACTTTAGAGGATGTTTGGACTATACTACAAATTCCTATTCATGGATCCCTAGTATGGTATGATCTTCACACAAGCACTCAGGCCTTAGAGAGAGTATTTTTAGGTGACAAACTCCCTATAGAGGGTACATAATTAGATTTGACCCAAGTTATTGATGATGCCCCACTACCACTATTTATCATGGGTTTGATTAGTTACGTGTTGGTGCCAGGGAGATGATCCTGACATTTTTCTATCGGTTGGGGAGATGTCCTGGAATAGATGATGGATGGAGAGGTTTTTACTTGGGGGTCATGTGTGTTAGCACACTTCTATAGAGATTTGCATAGTTGTGTATATAGTAAGAGTCAATACATGGGTTGTAGCATAATGCTTCTACATATATGGACTTGGGAGCACATACCAGTTTTGCTGCTGATGTGTGACAAGGTGAGGGCAACAGAGCACCCTTATTTTTGGTTATATGCAAGTGTCCTTCATTAAAGGAGGACAAGAGACATGTCATACTAGAGACGCATTATTGATGAGATGGACGAGGTGGTTTGAAGATCATGGAGGGCATGTGAGGTGTGGTTGGATGACCATTGGGAGTTGCCCTATGTGAGGGAGATCCATTATCTCATGGGGAGGGTGGTGACTATTATTGAGAGATATATGCCTAATAGGGTTATGAGGCAGTTTGGGGAGCTACAAATAGTTCCCATGCATGAGGTAATTTTTCTGAGGGTAGTTAGAGATGTAGGTGCCTGAGAGCACGTATGGATAGATATGTAGTAGAGGTAGAGATCAGAGCACTACAGCCTGTTTCATGGGCACCACCAACTGCGACCATAGAGGATTTAGGGACCAGCCCTAATTTTGATGCTTGGTGGGCTACTCACAAGCTTGTGAGATTGACATCGCTAAGGACATAGGCAAGACAAGTGCTAGATCCTCTCGTCAAGCAGTGATGGGTGAGACAGTGAGTTGTAGTGGGACATGTAGCTATCCCTCCAGATGTAGGGAGAGGAGGGGATGGAGGAGGACAGGGACTATAGGTAGTAGCAGGGGGAGACATGGGATAGGTACACGATGGAGGAGGAGGAGATGGAAACAAGGGATAGGTGCAAGCTAGAGGAGGAGGAGATGGAGAGGATACAGACACACTACAAGCCTCCTAGGATAGTTTACAGTTGGAGGTAGAGCAGTTATAGGGCCTGTTAGATCTAGGGCACACAACTGAGAGGGGGGGTGAATCAGTTGTACAAAAACTTGCTCTACTTCAAACACTTGATTCTTCTTTGTTGTTTATTAACATATCAATTAACCATTCATGAAAGCATAAAGCATAAACACCAGAGCACATACACATCAACACATTAGACACCAAGATTTTGACGTGGAAAACTCGGTTAAGGGAAAAACCACAGGGTGATTAACCCAAGGATTATTCTCTGTTAGAAGAATAAGAGAAAAAGGATGGCACATGCCAATTAGGGCTCACTGCCTGAGCACACTACTCACAAGGAGGCACACTGCCTACAAGAGACACACTATCTACAAGATAACAAGTATTACAAACTTGAACTAGAGAATGACATCTTTACCATGTCTGGATCAGTTCCATTTAAGCCCGAAACACTTCTGCTCTACCTTTCACTCTTTCGCTATACCACACTCATCTGCTCCACGACACACTTCAAAATGAACTCACAAACCTTTATTTATACAAGGCATCGACTTAGGAACAATCATCTAAGTTGGGAAATAACCACAAGAACATTTGCAAGATGAATAACTCATCCAGTCGGCTAGTCTGAACAAGAACAACTTCATCTGGAAGAACTCATCTGGTCGACAAGCAAGAACACCTACATCCGGAAGAATATCTCCAATTCTGGGCTCTAACACTAATGCATACCAACAACATAACCTCAACATGATCCAAGAACCTTCACAAGCTTGCTTGAATGGCCAGGTACATCCGCACTTCCTCTACTTACTAGAATCTCTTCTCTTCTTCATCCAGAACTTTAAGAACATAGTCTGTCGCCACTGTCACAATCACAAAGGTGCTTCCGGACCTCCAGACCATGAACAAATAGAGATGACACATCACAAGGACATCTGAAACAGTCCTTCCAATCCGCAGAATAGGAAAATGCACTTCCGGATCTCACTGGACCTTTTTGTAACACTCTGTCACTCTGGAGCATCTCCCGGAACTGGTTCTACTTGATTGATCACAACTTCTTCATTTCTTCATGCAGACCTCTGAAATCTTAATTGGATCATCTAAAGACTCATATCTAAAAACCCTTTAATCTGTATCCTCTGATCTACAACCTATTGAGTACTTTTGCCTTCTTCTCATCACTGTTCTTCACTGTTCCTAATTGAGGCTAATTTTCTCAATATCGTCAGCACACAGCTCATCCAATCCTTCTCATCAATGCAATATGAGTATGTTGACATCAATGACAACACTGGTTATCCTCATACTTGCAACAATCTCCTCGTTTGTCATTAATGGCAACATATGATGTGAAAAACCATCAAGACAAGAACTTCTCCTTTCTGTCACAGCTCCCCCTATCAACAACAACTCTTCACATGTCTTCTCTTCCTTTACTGCTCCCCCTTTGATCATCAACCACTTGTTTTTCACATGTCTTCTCTCCCCCTTTGACATCAATGGCAAAGGGCTCATACTTGCAATTCTAACACATCAGAATCATACCAGCTGCTCCCCCTTAGTAGCAACTCCCCATCATCAATCCGGATCACAAGATATGACTGTGATATCCACCAGACTGATGCACATCAGTGCATCCTAGTTCATCACCGGAGGGGCCATGACCCCTAACTTCTCCCTGAGAAACTCAAAAGAGTCCTTGGGAAGAGGTTTAGTAAAAATATCTACAATCTAATCCTTGGAGGGTACATACTCCAATCTGACTTCATCCTTGTTCACTTGCTCTCTTAGAAAGTGAAACTTGATAGATATGTGCTTGGTCTTAGAATGCAACACCGGATTCTTAGAGATATTTATAGCACTTGAATTATCACAGAAAATTGTGATAGGCTCCTCATATTCTACTTTAATATCTCTTAGCATTTGCTTCATCCATAAGATTTGAGTGCAACTACCTACTGTTGCAATGTATTCTGCTTCAGTTGTAGATAGAGATATTGCATCTTGTTTCTTTCTTAGCCAAGAAACCAATCTCTTTCCCAAAAAGAATGCTCCACCACTGGTACTCTTCTGGTCATCCACATCTCCTACCCAATCTGCATCTGTGTAAGCATGAAGAGAGAAATTATGATCTCTAGGATACCACAAACCATACTCCACTGTCCCTTTTAGATATCTAAAAATTCTCTTGATTGCCATGACATGAGATTCTCTGGGATTAGCCTAGAATCTAGCAACAAGACCAACAACTTGCATAATATCTGGTCTAGTTTGAGTGAGATACAACAATCCACCAATCATTGATCTATACTTTGTCTGGTCTGCCTTAGGAGAGTCATCATCTTTGCTCAACTTGCATCCAGTTGCCATGGGAGTATTCATTGGCTTTGAATCTTCCATCCCAAATTTCCTCAACAATTCTTTCACATATTTGGTCTAAGAAATGAAGATCCCTTTCTTTGTTTGAGTAATTTGCAGACCCAAGAAGAAATTCATTTCACCAAGCATAGACATCTCAAACTCACTTTTCATCTGATTTGCAAAAGTTTTACACATACTATCTCTTCCTCCAAAAATGATATCATCCACAAACACTTCAACAATCAAAATGTTTTCATTATCTATTTGGAAATATAGATTACTATCAACAGTACCTTTGTTGAAACCAATCTTCAAAAGATGTTTGTCCAGCCTCTCATACCATGCTCTTGGGGCTTACTTTAGACCATACAGTGCCTTCTTTAATTTGCAGACCATATCATCATGCTCAGACAATTGAAATCCATCCAGTTGTTTAATGTACACTTCCTCTTCCAAATCACCATTTAGAAAGGCAGACTTGATATCCATCTGATATACCTTGAAGTCTTTGAAGGCAGCAAATGCAAGAAATAATATGACTGCTTCAATTCTTGCCACCGAAGCAAAGGTTTCTTCAAAATCAATTCCTTCTATTTGAGAGTAGCCTTTGCAGACCAATCTGGCTTTGTTTCTTATTACTTCACCAACTTCATTTAGTTTGTTCCGGAAGACCCATTTGGTTCCAATCACATTCTTGTTTCTAGGTCTGGGAACAAGATCCCAAGTATGATTTTTCTCAATTTGCATCAACTCTTCCTCCATTTCTTTGGTCCAATTTTCATCATTGCAAGCTTCATTAATTGTCTTAGGTTCAATCTTTGAAATCAGATAGTATTCATTTGAATCTTGAGTAATCCTACTCCTTGTTTGTACCACTTTGCTTTTGTCACCTATGATCTAATCTTCAGAATGGTTTAGAGTTACATACCTTGGAACTTTGTGAGTTTCTTGCACTACTGTTTCTTGATCAGGCTCATTTAGACACACCTCTTCTTCCTGATTTACCAGATCAGTCTGAATCTAAATTTTAGAGGAGGATTGAGCTTCTTGCACCAGAGAATCTTTCTGATCATCTTCATCATATTCATAAAACCTTGAGGGCTTCTCAATTCCTTCATCAACCTTCACATTTGTACTTTCTATCATTTTTCTCAATCTCTTATTGTAACACAGGTATGCTTTGCTTTGAGTGGAGTAACCCAAGAAAATTCCTTCATCACTTCTAGGATCAAACTTTCCTAGATCTTCATCTCTTTTGATGTAACACTTGCTACCAAATACTCTAAAATATCTCACAGTGGGAGTTAAACCAAACCAAAGTTCATAAGGAGTCTTACCGGTATTGCTTCTGATTTGAACTCGATTGAGAGTATAGACTGCAGTGCTGACAACTTCTCTCCAAAACATCTGGGGAACATTTTCTTCCATCATAATTGTCATGGATGCTTCCTAGATGGTCCGGTTCTTTCTCTCAACTACTCCATTCTGCTGTGGATTCCTAGGAGTAGACAACTCTCTCTTTATACCATGCTTCTCACAAAAGTCTATGAACTCACCGGATGTGAATTCACCACCTCTATCAGACCTCAGACATTTTAGTTTCAATCCGGTTTGATTCTCTACCATAGCTTTGAAGATTTTGAACTTTTCAAAGGCTTCTAATTTTTCTTTTAGAAAGGTAACCCACATCATCCAGGAATGGTCATCAATCAGTAACATGAAATATCTATCACCTTGCATACTCTTGATTCTTGTTGGACCACATAGATTAGTATGAACTGATTCCAATAATCCGGTAGAGGACTGATCCTTGCTTTTGAAAGAGACTCTGCTCTGTTTACCTAGCTGACATTCTTTGCACAAACTATTTGTAGGTTTCACCAATTTTGGAAGATCTCTTACAGCTGGAGTATTGCTTATCTTAATGATGTTATCAAAATTTACATGACACATCCTTCTATGCCATAACCAACTCTGATCAACTTGAACAAATAAACAACTTTTGTTAGAACCAACCAGATGGAAGATATTACCTTTTGTTTGAGTACCAGATGCAATCTCAGTTCCGGAGCTTTCAAAGATCCTGCATCTTCCATTTTTGAACTGGAGATCATAACCTTTGTCTACTAACTGTCCAACACTGAGAAGATTGTGCTTCAATCCTTCCACATACAATACATTACCAGTTTTGCTCTTTCCATCAAAAGAAATAGTTCCTCTACCTCTGATTCTACCAGCAGAATTATCACCAAACTTTACCATTCCTCCTTCATACCTTTCCAAATCTAGAAACTTGTTTTTGTCACCTGTCATATGGTGAGAGCATCCACTGTCAATAACCCAATCATCCTTTTCTTCAACTTGGGCAGTCAAAGCTCTTTCTACAACCTTATTATTGACAGATTCAAAGGACAAAGGATCTTCTTCCTTGATGGCAATAAACACCCATTCATTTCCAAATTTGTTTCCTATTTCTGATTCATCATCTATTACTCCTTCATTATCATCTTCTTCATGAACATAATAACAATTCTTTTGGAACTTTTATTTGTTAGAATTTGACCTTGCAGATCTTTCCGGACATCTTGAAGCAAAATGACCAATCTTATTGCAGTTGAAGCACTTAAAGGGTAATTTTCCTTCATACTTACCAAATCCTTTTGGTAGTCTCTTTGCAATGAGGGCTTCAAGTTGAGTTGTTTCTGCTTCTTCCTCTTCCATGTCTTTCCTTGCTTGATCATACCATGATAGCTTCCTTGAAGAGTTTTCTCCTAGATCAAATCTTTGTTTGCCTTTCACATAGGCACTAGCTTTGAATGCAGATTCAATCTTGGGGGGGATCATCTCCAAACTCGGTCATTTCAAAAGTAGCCAGATTGCCAGCCAATTGCTCTCTTGTGATAGTTGTATGGGCTCTGAATTCATCAATGGCAGCAACCTTGATTTTGTAGGCAGTAGGAAGGGATCTGAGAATTTTGCAAACAATCTCATTCTCATCCAGAACTCCACCAGCATTCCTAATTCCACACACCAGCTCATTTACCCTTGCCATAAAGGTAGTTATATTTTCATCATCTCTCATCTTCAATCTTTCATTTTTCCCTTTGAGACTTTGCAACCTTGCACTCTTAACAAACTCATCTCCTTCATGCAGAAGTTCCAGTTTAGTCCAGATCTCATAGGCAGTTGGTAGGTCAATAACATTTGAGAGCTCTGAGTTAGTTAATGCACTTAAAAGAGCTTCTTTTGTCCGCAGATTGTTTTCAACATCTGTGATTTCATTCAGAGTTGTTGGACCACCCTATGGAGGTACATATGCTTTTGAGACCATGGTCAAGTATCCTTTTCCCATACACTCCAAGTGACATTTCGTGCGACCTTTCCAGAGAGAGAAATTGGTTCCATCAAACTTTAGACTATCCTTCTTGTATGACGACATCCTAGATCTCCTCAAGTAGTTAAGCTCCTTTTAGAGGAACTTGGCTCTGATACCAATTGTTAGATCTAGGGCACACAACTGAGAGGGGGGGTGAATCAGTTGTACAAAAACTTGCTCTACTTCAAACACTTGATTCTTCTTTGTTGTTTATTAGCATATCAATTAACCATTCATGAAAGCATAAAGCATAAACACTAGAGCACATAAACATCAACACATTAGACACCAAGATTTTGATGTGGAAAACCTGGTTAAGGGAAAAACCATGGGGTGATTAACCCAAGGATTATTCTTTGTTAGAAGAATAAGAAAAAAGGATGGCACATGCCAATTAGGGCTGGGCTCACTGCCCGAGCACACTACTCACAAGGAGGCACACTGCCTACAAGACACACACTGTCTACAAGATAACAAGTATTACAAACTTGAACTAGAGAATGACATCTTTACCATGTCTGGATTAGTTCCATTTAAGCTCAAAACACTTCTTCTTTGCCTTTCACTCTTTCGCTATACCACACTCATCCGCTCCACGACACACTTTGAAATGAACTCACAAACCTTTATTTATACAAGGCATTGACTTAGGAACAATCATCTAAGTCGGTAAACAACCACAAGAACATTCACAAGATGAATAACTCATCCGATCGGCCAGTCTGAACAAGAACAACTTCATCTAGAAGAACTCATCCGATTGGCCAGCAAGAACACCTCCATCTAGAAGAATATCTCCAATTCTAGGCTCTAACACTAATGCAGACCAACAACACAACCTCAACATGATCCAAGAACCTTCACAAGCTTGCCTGAATGGCTAGGTACATCCACACTTCCTCTACTTACTAGAATCTCTTCTCTTCTTCATCTGAAACTTCAAGAACACAGTCTATCACCACTGTCACAATCACAAAGGTGCTTCCAGACCTCCAAACCATGAACAAATAGAGATGACACATCACAAGGACATCCCAAACACTCCTTCCAATCTGTAGAATAGGAAAATGCACTTCCAGATCTCACTGGACCTTTTTGTAACACTCTATCACTCTAGAGCATCTCTTGGAACCGGTTCTACTTGATTGATCACAACTTCTTCATTTCTTCATGCGGACCTCTAAAATCTTAACTAGATCATCTCAAGACTCATATCTACAAACCCTTTAATCCGTATCCTCTGATCCACAACCTATTGAGTACTTTTGCCTTCTTCTCATCACTGTTCTTCACTGTTCTTGATTGAGGCTAATTTTCTCAATATCCTCAGCACATAGCTCATCCAATCCTTCTCATAAATGTAATATGAGTATGTTGATATCAATGACAACATTGGTTATCCTCATACTTACAACAGGGCCATGTACAAGATATCATAGCAGAGAGAGATATCACCCTCCTGTAGATATAGACTCTATAGACACATGTACAGGGACTACAAATATAGCTATAGGAGATTACAGGGGAGAGGGATACAATGAGGGCTGTGACTACCTAGGTACAGTAGAAGTTGGATGCAGCCCACAGAGTCATATCAAGTAGGAGCATGTTACAAATGTGGACTAATATGATGGCAGTGCCAGACATGTTGGCACATGTAGGGCAACATGTAGAGTACTATCAAGGGCTCTATGAGAGTGCAATCCTAGCATCATAGAGGGCTCCTAGTTTTAGCATGTGGAGCAGGGCAAGGGATTCTAAATTAGCTTATTCAGGACCATTAATGATGGGGCTGCCAAGGGCGAGTGCAAGGCATGAGTCACAGGGCTAGGGGTAGTCATCAAGATCACAGAGACATCCTCAGCCACCTCTAGGGCCAAACTAGCAACCAACACCTTCAAAGGGGGAGCTTGACATGATATCTTATTTTGATGTAGACACCTAATTTTGATGATGTATATTTTTATATTTTGATGCCTGTGGGCTGATAATGTAGTCATATGTATATGGATATTTTATTTTGTATCATGGACCTTGTATTGTGATGGACACTTTGTATAATGGAGTCTTTATTATGGATATTTCTATGATATATACATGTGATGCCTTGATTTTTTAGATATATTATGATGTTTTAATGTTTATGATGATTGTGATGATATGATGGATGTATGCATATGTAATACAAATGTAGCATAGATGTTTATGTGATGATTTCCATGGTGAGTTTATGTGATAATGTAACATGACTGATGAAATGAATAAGTTAGATGAAATAACAAATGATGATAATTGATAGCACAAATGATTAACATAGATATAATAATCAAATGAAACAAATGATTAACTAAAAGATAATCAAATGATGATAAAACAAATGATTAATTATAATATGATAATCAAATGAGAAGAAAGGAAATGATGAGACATATGGTTAACTAATACTAAAAGAATGTGATGAACAATCTTAATAACAGATAGTCAACTAATAATGGCAGAATGCGATGAAACAAATGATTAACTAAGAAAAGATAATTAAATGAAAATAAACTGATGAAACAAATGACTAACAAAGAGATGATAATCAAATGGTAATAAAATGATGACACAAATGATTAACAATGATATGATAATCAAATGTAAGAAAGAAAATGATAAAACAACATGATTATCAAAAATATGATAATCAAGTGGTAAGAAAATGATGAAACAACATGATTGATAAAGATATGAATTGGTATAGAAAAGAACATTTTACATTAGATAAATGGAAACATTTGGGGGAAGATAAGCTTGTCATGTAAAAATAGAGAAACCATTTATTTGATATAGGATATGAATATTATGCACCAAGGTGGTTATGTATCCCATGCATAAGAAAGTTGACTCTGCAAACAAATAGTTTGATTTTATTACTACTGGGTGTAATAGAACCTTGTCAGATAAGTGAATAGAAGATAGTCTTGTTGGCAAGAGACACTGCTCTAGAGATAATCTATGTCTTGTCATTGATGGCAACAAGGCAAAGAGAATTCATCAGCGTGGTAAAGAGACACTACTCCGATAGACAATCTTGAGTTGGCAAAAAGGCACAAAGTATTTTGGTCCAAAAGCCCAAAATGGCTAAGTATGGAAGTATTCTGAGTAAGCAGTAGAAAGTAAATTAGTATGCCTCCACAATTCAAGACTTACAGATGTGGTTTAGGTGTGATGTTTATATCTACCTATTGCTGTTATATTCTAGTGATCAAGATCTGACTTCCTCTGGAAGTCATCTGATGAGAAGGCTAAGTCTGGGTCAGCAGAAGTAAGACATAAATAGTGAACAATGCAGAATGAAGTGGTCCGTATTCCTCCACATTAACATGTTTTGTCCTATAGCTCTAAAGTAAGATAGAGACAGGTCATGACTATTACAATCCAAGTTTGTAGCTTTGAAAGTACAATAGATCTTACTCTATAGGCTCTCCAATACAGGCATCTAGTATGATAGTTTTACAGTGTGACAAGGCAATAGTTCTAAGGTCCACATTTTGGCATACAAATTTATCTTGTTCTATGGAGTTGAATACATGTCAAGAGATCAATAATGATTGATGAATATGATTCATGAAGTTCATATCTGGTTTGCAGCATGAGTTGTGATGTGACAGAGGAATCTATCATATATGTTATTAAGGAACAACCAGACAGGTTGATTGAATCCTTATACAAAGAAGAAATATGAGTTGGATGATAAATGTAAGTAGTTTTATGATTAGAGCTGACACATGAAGATATGCACATGATGGTTTGGATCTGCATTGAATATTTAACACAAGAACAAGCCAACATGATATAACACTTGGTATACACATTTAACAATTTGCTTGTCGACCTGATCATGAGAAAGATTTAGTTGTGGATATAAATAGAGAATGGATTTTAGTGTTTGAGTGGGTTTTGTGTGATGTGATGTGTGTGGATGCAAAATACATGAAGATAGAGTGGCCGTAGTAAATGAAGGGAGATCTTGAGCATATGTAAGAGTAGAGCAGAGAAATAAGGGTAGACTAAAATGAAGAGTTCTAAGTCAGTGTTTATAAGCTTAATTGGAATTGTAACTATGCATATGTAGATGCAATCACAATAGTTCATCTTTGGGAGTGAGTCACACTTCTTTCTTCTTCTAATTGGCAATGAGCCTTTTCTCTTGAGCAGTGAACTCCAAGCAGTGAGCCTCTTGTAACTCGATATTGTGTTATAATAATATATTGTAAGCTAACACTCACTGTGGTTTTTCCCTTTTTGGTTTTTTCATGTAAAAAATTGGGTGTTCATGTGTTATGTCTTTTTAATTGTTGTTTCTATGCTTATTCTTCTTTCTTTAATTAACTTTGGAATTTGGGTTAATAGAATTATTAAGAAGTGGTTTTGTGGAATACTGATTCACCCCCCGTCTCAGTATTCCTTGCTATCAACAATGTGTATCAGACCAAGGTTCCTTGGAAGAAGCCTAATAGCTTGAGGAAGATTTGGGGAGGTTCACTCATAGTATGACAAAGGTATCTCACTTATCTTGAAGCAAATCCTCCTAGTAGCATTAAGATTGGCAATCAAGTATATGCCAATAATGAGCAATTTGAAGCAGCCTTAGAAGATCTTGACAATGTTGGCAAAAGACACTGCATAGCATTGATAAGTGTTGTCATTAATGGCAACTAATATTGTTATCCACATCCGCAGTATACTATCTGATCATACTAGAAGTCAGAACAATAATCTATCTAAGTCTGGGAGCCTGAAATAGAGCATATAGTAGAGTCCAGTATTTTGGTCCAGATCTCTCTGGTGGAAAGGTGTGGTATGCTATGGATCCAATGTTGTTGACATCATTGAAAACACACTCTAAATTTAGAGTTTTGTCATCTGGTGATGAAGGAATCAAATGTTATTAGCATCTGTGTATCAGGTTCTAGTCTCACAGAGCAGACATAACAAGAACATGTAGACCTTGCAGAAGATCTTATTTCCAGATGAATAGAAGTTGCTTGTTGGACAAATGGTGGCATTTAGTAACTATGGCCGACATGAGTAATGATTTGCAAGAGTAAGTTTTTCTCCACACTCCAAGTTATACATAGATCTAGCTGACAGGGCAGAGCATTCTTTGGTGTTCTAAGTACTTTTGAAGCCAACTGGTAGAATGATTATAGATCTTGTTGTAGATATATATAGTTGATGAATTTGGTTGTTTAGTGTGTGGTGTATATGAAGAAATTGGATGTGAGAAGAGTAGAAATTTAAGGTGCGAATAAGAGAAGAACAATAAGAAGAACAGAACAATGATGAAGTGTGTAAGATTAGTTTTCGTACTCAACTGGAGATGAAATTCCTACATAAGCAGATGCTAACATCAGTTCATATTTCTGTCTTTCATTTGTAATATTGTATTAGGTAGTGATCCTTCATTTGAGCAGTGAGCTCTGGGCAGTGACCCCAAATACATGTGCATTCCCATTTTGTATAAATACTTTTAACAGGGTATTAAATTCTTGTGGGTTAGCCCCCACCGTGGTTTTTCCCTTAACCAAGTTTCCACGTCAAAAATCTTAGTGTCAAATGTGTTATTTCATTTATTCTTATGTGATGATTGAAATGTTTATTTCATTAATTTGTTTTTAAGTTGTAAAGGAAGATTAAAGAGAGAAAAGGTTCAATATGTGTGACAACTGATTCACCCCCCCTCTTAGTTGTCTAGACCTAATCCAACAATTGGTATCAGAGCCAAGTTCCTTTAAAAAGTTTAATAGCTTAAGGTAGATCTAGGAAGATAGTAGGATGGATGAATATGATCTTCAAGGGCAACTTAATCTCGCTCTAGATGATCTCGAGCAGTCCAAGGTAGAAGTTCAAGAACTGCAAGACAATCTCAAAAAGGTAGAAGACTTCATTAAAATTTTAAAAGAGAAATTGAGAAAATCCAATGCAAAGGGAAAGGAGAAACCTCTTCAATTGGGAAAACCTTAAGACAAAGCCCTGGATGAGAAAACAAAGGAATGTGAAAAGTTGGCTAAAGAAGTTACTATTATAAAAAATCAGATGGAAATTTGGGTGATGAGACTAACCAAGGAAATTGAAGATAAGAAGAAAGATGAAGAAGAGTTAAATCACAATCTAAAAAAGAGTTCTAAAGAATGTTGTAGATTGGATGTGATAGCTAGTCTTCTAGAATATAATCTACAAGAAAGAAGAGAAAATGAAAGAGAACTTGAAAGAAAGATCATCACGCTTAGGTATGACCTAGAGATTGCAAGTGAGAATAAGGAAAAGTTCAAGATAAGCTCAACTAAACTTGAAGCACTCATTGAAGGGCAGAAAAGGATGTTGATAATCATAATCTTAGGCATAAGAAAGGTGAAAGTTCTGGATCTGGAAAGAAAAATTTTCAACTAGAGAATGGGAGAAACGGACCTAGAAAACCTTCGGTAAGATAGCCAAATGCTCAAAGATATCCCTTATTCAATGGAAACTATTTCAACTGCAACAAATTTGGTCACAAAGCTACTTGGTGTAGAAATAGAGTAAATCAAAATGGTCCATCCTTCTCCAGTCAATGC
This sequence comes from Cunninghamia lanceolata, assembly GCA_027924645.1. Taxonomy (NCBI): domain Eukaryota; kingdom Viridiplantae; phylum Streptophyta; class Pinopsida; order Cupressales; family Cupressaceae; genus Cunninghamia; species Cunninghamia lanceolata. Next base: position 6,888,437 of record BSBN01000379.1, read on the forward strand.
TTTAAGTGTAACAAGTATGGTCATAGATCAAACGAATGCAAAAGTATGAAAATGAATAACTTGAGTAATAGAAGAATTAGCAATTCCTTCAATGGTTACTATTTTTTTTTGCAATGCGTTTGGACATATGGCTAATCAGTGTAGATCAAGAGAAAATCAGGTTTATAAGAAAAGAAATATTGAATGTTTTAATTGCAATAAATCTGGTCATATTGCAAGATTCTATAGAAGTAAAGACAATGGAAGAGAAGGTCTGGTAAATAGAAAATTGGATGAGTAGAAACAAGACAAAGGCAAAAAGAAAATTGATGTGGATGAGATACAAAATAAAATGAATAAGATTTGGATAAAGAAAGATACAGTAAACAATGATAATATGTTTGCACCAGAATCTGGTGTTGACAATTCCTCTGGGAATTAAGTCAGAAACTCTAGCTTAGGGGGAGCTGTATAGAACATCAAATTCCCCTAGTCAGTAAGTGGGTGCCTAAATATGGCACATTAACAGAAAATACTCTAAATTAGTTCAGAACCTATGAAAGGATTTCTAGAAGAAAAGTTGTTGAGAGGAAATCTTATGGATTGATATAGGAAGAACTATGCAAATAATGTAATTGAATACATGATGATTTCATTTGGCTATGAAAACTATTCAAGATTACCAAGAATCCTATCAGAGATGTAACTAGTATAAACTCAACTGGAGGATTGCCCAGGTGGAAAGCTGTGAAAAACTAGACAGTAACCGATGTCACCGGAGCTAAGTTTGATAGAAGAGTAATGACCATAAATGATATCATAGAGTTGGATATCAAATTCACCTCCATGGTGATTGGGTACAAGATTTACCACTTGAGCAGAGAAAATTTTGTTTCTAGAATGGCCATATATGCTACATACAAGATGATAAAAGAAAATGTTGATTATGACCTGTGTGAACTGCTATAGAATTAATTGAATGAGAATTTAAACAAGATCAAAAGGGATAAGAACACTTTCAAGTATGGTACACTAATTCTATGTTTATTCTTTTACTTTATGAATGAGGTACCTAGGGTAAAAGGTGTGCACTGGACTAAGGATGAGTCAGTTGCCATTCAAATCAAAAAACATCTTTGCAGCATTAGTGACTTCAATGCTCAGAAAATGACAATATGGGGTTACTTCAAGAACTTTTAGAATATAATGCACTCAAGGGAAAGAATCCCCAACTCAATTGTTGACAAATACAAAAATGAAATATGATTCATGGTTGATACTGATCAATGTTTAATGGAAGCAGTGGAACCCAGAACTGTTTGGATCATGCCCATGGGGTATGAAGTAGATGAAAGGATCTTGGACATGTATGCTCAACACTTGCTGAGAAAGCCCCAAGACACAACAGTAGAAAGATTTGGAACTTATGAAGAATTGAGTTTAAAGTTGCATACTAAGCTCAGAGAACCTAAAACCAAGAGGAGAGTAAGAAAAGAAGTTGAGCAGCTAGCTAAAAATCTTGGCCTAACCAAAGACGCTGTGATGAAATTTAGAGAAAGAACAAAGAAGGAAGAAAAAGAAAAACAAGATGAGAATCAAACAAGTGATCCAGTAGATTTCTCTTCCACATCAAGAACTACTAGAAGTTATACTCCTTCGAAAAATACAAAACTGAAAGCAAAGTCATCTGGAAAATGGGAGAAAAGGAAGAAAAAAAAAGCTTCCTAGACCTATGAAAGCATATGAGAAGAGGAAGAAGATACAAATTATGACATAGAAATCAAAGAAGTAAAAGCCATCAGAACAAACACTGCTAACAAAAAGCAACCGATAGAGACATATGAGGAATATGTTGAGAAGCCCACACTCTCCCTAGAGGATGTGATAAAATCTCACTATAGATGGTAATCTAAGATCCATGACTAAATTCTATGATGAATACAATGATGCAGATAAAAGGGTGTTTGAGGAAGCAATAGTTAGATATCTTAACATTTATAACAAGGCACTAATTGAGATAAATTCTGAGTTACCACAAAGTCTATTTGATATTCTGGAGTTGAGAAAAGAAAATGCCAAGTGCAAGGACTTAGAAATCAGAGAACATGAACTGATAACCTTGTGTCCTCAAATTTCACCTAATCAAATCAATATGATATTTAGGGAAGTCAAAAATGACTTTGGAAGAAAAAAGAGAATGAACAAGCTCATGATGGGAGAAACAAGCGAAATTGTTGAAGAAACTTAAGAAATTCTTTAGAAAGCACTGAAAAAGCACAATTTTCCGATAGTCACAAAAGAAATTCCAGATGGAGAAAAAGAGAATATGTTTGAATAGAATTGGATGAAGCTTCTATTCTGGAAGAAGAACAAGCAAATCAGGAGGACACAAAATTGTTGGACAAAGTAGTTGATATACTAGATACTCTTAATCCACCGGATATGTTAGAAAAATGAAATAATATTACTTCATAGAGCCCTCCAGATTAGGTAGCTAGTGGTGAACAAGCATTAGAGAGTCCCTCTACAAAGAGCACATAGAAAAATAATGTAGAAAAAGAGGAGGAAAGAGAAAAGAAAGATAAAACAGAAGAAGAGGGTACAAATGTTGAAGCACCTAAAGCATACACTAAGAAGTCTGAAGAACAAAAGGAAAGTTCAGAAAATGTTGCAAGAGACACTACAGAGGCAGTAAAAAGTCTTCTTGGAAAATAAGTGTATGAGCTTGATGAGTCTAAAATACTCCAATGTCTAGCCATCCAGATGCTCTCTCTCTAATTTAGCTGATGAAGATAGCATCTTTCACACAAGTAAAGGCTAGAGAGAAGATGTTAAAGTCCCACATGGAAGAGAATGAACTACTGGGACTTACAACTAGAGTTTTAGAAAAATTAATGCTAAATTATCAGAAGAATCAAAATGATTCCCTCTCTAGGCATTTGAAAAATCTTGTAAGTTCAGTAAACTCACATTTTGAATATTTTGAAAAGTTTGCAGAAGTAAAAGTTCAGAAAGAATTCTTAGATAAGAAGCTTTCTGAAATAAAAAACCTGATAGGAAATGATAAAAGAATACTTGATATTAGCATAAAAAGTATTCAGAATGCTTTAAATGATGGAAGTGACATTTACAAAATATGTCTATCATGGCCCAAAGTTAATAAGGATATTGAGAGAAAGATAAAGGAGCAAGAATAAAAATTGACAAATCTCTCTCAAAATTTTGATCCCCTAACAATTTCACCCATAAGTCAAGAATGTCAAGTAATTAACTTGACTGAGGAAAAAAAGAAATTTTCCAAAGAGAAAAGAAACATTATGAAAAGAATGTGTGATCTCTGGGGATTAATTGCCCCTAAGTTAGAAACAATGTATAATGCCTTATCTGAAGCTCAGGATGTTGTTCAGACCAATGTTCCATCGGATTTGTCAAAGGTAGAAGCTTACTCATTTGTGTTAAATGGGAAAATTTCAATTTTGGATGGAATGAAGAGTACTTGGGCCTCTGAAGTTGCGCAAATAAAAGCCAGTTTTGTAGACTTCCTCAAGTTCATGTGAATGGAAGTTTTGGTAGCTTGTACATATGCGACGATATATATAGAAATTTTGGAGTATTTTGATTTGTAGATCCCACCATTTGCCATTGATGTCAAAGTGGGAGTGAAGGGCAGTGAAAAATGAGGACTTCAGCAAAGGGGGAGAACCAGAATAAGTGAAGAGCACAAATGCACAAACAAAGGGGGAGTTGCACTAAGACACTTAGTCATTTTTCACTAAGTGTTGCCATCAATGCCAAAGGGGGAGATTGTTGGCAAGAGACACTGCATAGCATTGATAAGTGTTGTCATTGATGGAAACTAAGATTGTTCTCCACATCTGCAGTGTTGCAAGTATGGGCTTAACTAGTGTTGTCATTAATGTCAACATACTCCTGTTGCATTGATGGTAAGGATTGGATGAGTTGTATGCTGAGGATATTGAGAAAATTGCTGAGGATATTGAGAAAATTAGTCCTATGAAGACAGTGAGGTAAAGATCTCAACTAAGATAAAAATAAAAGGATGTGCATAAAAGGGTTTGTAGATATGCGTCTTAAGATGATCCAGTAAAGATTTTAGAGGTCCGCATGGAGATCTGAGGAAGTTATGGCTGCTTAAGTAAAACCAGTTCTAGCAAATGTTCAGAGGTGACATAGTGACACAGATAGGTCTGGTGAGCTCCAGAAATGCAATATCTTGTTCTGTAGATTTGGTGGAGTGTTTAGGAAGTCGATGTGAATTGACAACTCAATTGGTTCATGATCTGGAGGTCTGTAAGCATCTTTTCCAATATGACAGTGATGACAAACTGTGTTCTTGAGGTTCTGGATGAAGGAGAGAATGATTTCAGTAAGCAGATGTAGTGTGGACATTCTTGGTGATTCAGGCAATCTTGTGGTCTTTGGATCATGTCCAGTTCATGTTGGTGGTCCGCATTAGAGTTTGAGCTTGCAATTGAAGAATTACTTCTGGATGATGGTGTTCTTAAGTTTGGCCAACCAGATAAGTTACACATCCTACGAATGATCTTGAAGATGTTATGTGAAGATTGGCGTGTTCCTAAATGAAGATTGAAGTCTTAGATTTGTGTGGCCGACAGTGTGTTGATCTGTGTGAAGTCTTTTTGTAACTAGTCATGTTGTATTTATGTATTTGCTCTGTAATGAATGCCGATTTGGATGATTATCCCTAAGTTGATGTCTTATATAAATAAGGAGTTATAAAGTCATTTTCAATCATATCTTGTGGAGATGAGAGTGTGGTAGAGAGGAGGAAAGTGAAAGGTAGAGCAAAAGTTTTGGGCTTAAATGGAATTGACTCAAGCATGGTGAAGATGCTATTCTTCACTTCAAGTATTTAATACTTATTATTTTGTAGACAGTGTGTCTCTTGTAGTGGGCCTCTTGTGAGTAGTGTGTTTGAGTAGTGAGCCCTAACTGGCATGTGCCATTTTGTTCTTTCTCTTCTTCTAACAGAGAATATAATATTTGGGTTAGTCGCCCCCTGATTTTTCCCTTAACCGAGTTTTCCATGTCAAAATCTTGGCGTCTTATGTGTTAATATGTTTCTACTCTTGATTTAATGCATTATGTTTCCATGCTTGATTTATTATGCTGCTAAATTACAAAGTGGATTTAAGTGTTTAATTGGAAGAAAGTTTTGGACAACTGATTCACCCCCCCTCTCAGTTGTTTGTCTTGAATCTAACAATTGCTATTAGAGCTAAGTTCCTCTAAAAGACGTTAACCACTTGAGGAGATCCAGGATGTCATCCTACAAGAAGGATAGTCTGAGGTTTGATGGAATCAATTTTAGTCTTTGGAAAAGTTGCATGGAATGTCACTTGTAATGTATGGGAATGCAATATTAGACCATGGATTCAAATAAGTATACTCCTCCACAAAATGGTCTGAGTACCATAGATAAAATCAGAGATGTTGAAAACAATCTGCAAAATGAAGAAGCTCTTCTAAGTGCCTTACCTGATTCAGAGCTGACAAATATTGTTGACCTAAAAATTGCCCATGAGATTTGGAAAAAACTAGAGCTTCTGCATGAAGGAGATAAGTATGTTAAATATGCCAAGTTACAGAGTCTAAAAGGAAAATTTGAAAACCTAAAGATGAGAGAAGATGAAAATATCACTACATTTATACCAAGAGTAAATGAGCTTGTTTGTGGCATTAGATGTGTTGGTGAAGTCTTGGATGAAGATGAAATTGTTGGCAAAGTTTTCAAATCCCTTCCTGATTCTTACAAATATAAGGTTACTACCATTGAAGAATTTAGATCCTATTCAGGTATCACAAGAGATTACTTGGTTCTGCATTTGAATTGACCGAGTTTGGAGATGCCCCCCCAAGATTTAATCTGCATTCAAAGATAGTGCCTCTATAAAAGGAAAACAAAGGTTTGATCCAGGATAGAACTCTTCAAGGAAACTATCATGGTATGAAAAAGTAAGAAAAGATCTGGAAGAAGATGAAGCAGAAGCTTCTCAACTTGAAGCCCTTATTGCAAAAAGACTACCAAGAGGATTTGGTAAGTATGAAGGGAAATTGCCTTTTAAATGTTTCAACTGCAATAAGATTGTTCATTTTGCCTCAAAGTGTCTGGAAAGATTTTCAAGGCCAAACCATAACATATCAAGGTTCCAAAAGAAATGTTACTATGTGCATGAAGATGATGATGATGGAGTAACAGATGATGAATCAGATACAGGAAATAAATTTAGAAATGGTTGGGTGTTTATTGCCATCAAGGAAGAAGATCCAATGCCCTCTGAATCTGTTAATCATAAAATTGTAGAAAGAGCTCTGGCTATCCAAGTTGAAGAAAAGGATGATTGGGTCATTAATAGTGGATGCTCCCACCATATGATAGGTGACAAAAATAAGTTCATAGATTTGGAAAGGTACAAAGGAGGACTGGTAAAATTTGGTGATAATTCTACTAGTAGAATCAGAGGTAGAGGAACTATTTCTTTTGATGGAAAGAACAAAATTGGTAATGTATTGTATGTTGAAGGATTGAAGCACAATCTTCTCAGTGTTGGATAGTTGGTGGACAAAGGCTATAATCTCTGACTCAAAAATGGAAAATGCAAGATCTTTGAAAGTTTCAGAATAGAGATTGCATCTGGCACTCAAACTAAAGGTAATATCTTCCACTTGGTTGGTACTGGTAAAAGTTTCTTATTTGTTCAAATTGATCAAAGTTGGTTGTGGCATAGGAGAATGTGTCATGAATTTTGATAATATCATCAAGATAAGGAAGACTCAGGCTGTAAGAGATCTTCCAAGACTTGTGAAACCTACTAATAGATTTTGCAAAGAATGTCAGTTGGGTAAGCAGAGTAGAGTCACATTCAAAAGTAAGGAATAGTCTTCTATTGGATTATTGGACTTAGTTCACACTGATTTACATGGTCTGGAAAGAATCAAAAGTGTGCAAGGTGATAGATACTTCATGCTATTAACTGATGAGTACTCTCAGATGATGTGTGTGACTTTTCTGAAAGAGAAATCAAAAGCTCTTGAAAAATTCAAAATATTCAAGACTATGGTAGAGAATGAAACTGGATTAAAATTGAAATGTTTGAGGTCTGATAGAGGTTTAGAATTCACATCCAGTGAGTTCATAGAATTCTATGAGAAACACAGAATAAAAAGATAGTTGTCTACTCCTAGGACTCCACAGTAGAATGGAGTAGTGGAGAGAAAGAACAGAACCATCCAGGAAGCATCTAGAACCATGATGATGGAAGCAAATGTTCTTCAGATCTATTAGAGAGAAGTTGTAAGCACTGTAGTCTATACTCTCAATCGAATACAAATCAGAAGCAATCCTGATAAGACTCCATATGAACTTTGGTTTGGCATCACTCCCACTGTGAAGTATTTCAAAGTTTTTGGTAGCAAATGTTACATTAAAAGAGATGAAGATCTAGGCAAGTTTGATGCCATAAGTGATGAAGGAATATTCTTGGGTTATTCTACTCAAAGCAAAGCATACTATTGTTACAAGAAAAGATTGAGAAAGATTATAGAAAGTACAAATGTGAAGGTTGATGAAGGTATTGAAAAACCCTCAAGGTTTTATGAATTTGATGAAGATGATCAAAATGATGTTTTTGTTAAAGAAGTCCAAGCTCCCTCTAAAATTTAGATCTAGATTGATTCGATGAATTAGGAGTAAGAGATAAGTTTGAATGGACCTATTCAAGAATCAGAAGTGCAAGAAACTCCCAAAGTTCCCAGGTATGTAAGATTGAATCACTCTAAAGATCAGATCATAGGTGATAAAAACAAAGGTGTACAAACAAGAAGAAGGATTGCTCAAGATTCAAAAGAGTATTGTCTAATTTCAAAGATTGAACCCAAGTCAGTAAATGAAGCTTGCAATGATGAAAGTTGAACTAAAGCAATGGAGGAAGAGCTGATGCAAATTGAGAAAAATCTCACTTGGGATCTTGTTCCCAGACCTAGAAACAAGAATGTGATTGGAACCAAATGGGTCTTCCAGAACAAACTGAATGAAGTTGGTGAAGTAGTCAGAAACAAAGCCAGATTGGTCTGCAAGGGTTACTCTCAAATAGAAGGAGTTGATTTTGAAAAAACTTTTACTCTAGTGGCAAGAATTGAAGTAGTCAGATTATTTTTTTCTTTTGCTGCCTATAAGGATTTCAAAGTATATTAGATGGATGTCAAGTCTGCCTTCCTGAATGGTGACTTGGAAGAAGTATACATTGAGCAACCAGATGGATTTCAATTATCTGATCATGGTGATATGGTCTACAAGTTGAAGAAAGCATTGTATGGACTCAAGAAAGCCCCAAGAGCCTGGTATGAAAGATTGGATAAGCATCTTTTGAAGATTGGTTTCAACAAAGGTACTACTGACAGTAATTTGTACTTCAAAATTGATCATGAAAATATCTCGATTGTTGAAGTATTTGTTGATGATATCATTTTTGGAGGAAGAGATAGTATGTGCAAAACTTTTACAAATCAAATGAAAATTGAATTTGAGATGTCCATGCTTGGGGAAATGAATTTCTTATTGGGTCTACAAATCATTCAAACAAGAAAAAAATCTTCATTTCTCAGACCAAATATGTAAAAGAATTGTTGAAGAAATTTGGGATGGAAGAATCAAAACCAATCAATACTCCCATGGCAACCAAATGTAAATTGAGCAAAGATGATGACTCTCCTAAGGCTGATCAGAAAAAGTACAAGTCAATGATTGGAGGATTGTTGTATCTCACTCAAACTAGACCTGACATTATGAATGTTGTTGGTCTTGTTGCTAGATTCCAAGTTGATCCTAGAGAATCTCATGTCATGGCAATCAAGAGGATTTTTAGATATCTAAAAGGGATAGTTGAGTATGGTCTATGGTATCCTAGAGATCATGATTTCTCTCTTCATGCATATATAGATGCAGATTGGGTAGGAGATGTGGATGATCAGAAGAGTACCAGTGGTGGAGCATTCTTTTTGGGGAAACCAAGAAACAAGAGGCAATATCTCTGTCCATAGCTGAAGCAGAATATATTGCAGCAGCAGGTAGTTGCACTCAAGTTTTGTGGATGAAGAAAATGTGAAGAGACATCAGAGTGGAGTATGAGGAACCTATCACAATCTTCTGTGATAATTCAAGTGCAATAAATATTTCAAAGAATCTGGTGTTGCATTCAAAGACTAAACATATATCCATCAAGTTTCACTTTTTGAGAGAGCAAGTGAACAAGAATGAATTCAGATTGGAGTTTGTGCCTTCCAAAGATTAGATTGCAAATATCTTTACTAAACCTCTACCTAAGGACTCTTTTGAGTATCTCAGGGAGAAGTTAGGGGTTATTACCCCTCCAGTTCTAAATTAAAGTGCACTATTGTGCATCAGTTCAGTGGATCTCACAATCATATGTTGTGATCCAGATTGATGTTTGGGAAGCTACTACTCAGGGGGAGTAGCCAGTATAATTCTGAAGTGATGCAAGTATGTGCCCTTCTCCATTGATGTAAAAGGGGGAGAGAAGACACATGAAAAACAAGTGTAGTTGCTAATCAAAGGGGGAGAAGTAAAAGAAAAGAAGACATGTGAATGGTTGTTGTTGGTAGGGGGAGTTGTGTCAGTAAGGAGAAGTTCTTGTCTTGATGTTTAACACAATTTTTCACATCATATGTTGCCATCACTAAAAAAGGGGGAGATTGTTGCAAGTATGGGCCTAACCGGTGTTGTCATTGATGTCAACATACTCCTGGTGCATTGATTGTAAGGATTGGATGAGTTGTATGCTGAGAATATTGAAAAAATTGCTGAGGATATTGAGAAAATTAGTCCTGTGAATATAGTGAGGTAAAGATCTTAGCTAAGATGAAAATCAGAGGATGTGCATCAAAGGGTTTGTAGATATGTGTCTTAAGATGATCCAGTAAAGATTTCAGAGGTCCTCATGAAGATCTGAAGAAGTTATGGCTGCTTAAGTAAAATTGGTTCTGATAGATGTTTAGAGGTGACAGAGTGAAACAAATAGGTCTGGTGACCTCTAGAAATGCAATATCTTGTTCTACGGATTTGGTGGAGTGTTTATGAAGTCAATGTGAATTGACAACACAATTGGTTCGTGATCTAGAGGTTCGCAAGAATCTTTTCCAATATGACAGTGATGACAGACTATGTTCTTGAGGTTTGAAATGAAGGAGAGAATGATTTCAGTAAGCAGATGTAGTGTGGATGTTCTTGGTGATTCAAGCAAGCTTGTGGAGGTCTTTGGATCATGTCTAGTTCATGTTGGTGGTCCAAATTGGAGTTTGAGCTTGCAATTGATGAATTACTTCTGGATGATGGTGTTCTTCTTAAGTTTGGCCGACTGGATAAGTTACACATCTTGCAGATGATCTTGCAGATGTTATGTGAAGATTGGCATGTTCCTAAATGAAGATTGAAGTCTCAGATCTGTGTGGCCAATACTGTGTTGATCTGTGTGAAGTCTTTTTGTAACTAGTAATGTTGTATTTATGTATTTTCTCTGGAATGAATGCCAACTTGGATGATTATCACTAAGTCGATGTCTTGTATAAATAAGGAGTTATAAAGTCATTTTCAATCGTATCTTGTGGAGATGAGAGTGTGGTATAGAGGAGGAGAGTGAAAGGCAGAGCAGAAGTTTTGGGCTTAAATGGAACTAACTCAAGCATGGTGAAGATGCTATTCTTCAGTTCAAGTATGTAATACTTATTATTTTGTAGACAATGTGTCTCCTGTAGGGAGTGGGCATATTGTGAGCAGTGTGCTCAGGCAGTGAGCCCTAATTGGCATGTGACATTTTGTTCTTTCTATTCTTCTAACAGAGAATACAATCTTTGGGTTAGTAACCTGTGGTTTTTCCCTTAACCAGGTTTTCCACATCAAAATCTTGGTGTCTTATGTGTTAATGTGTTTCTGCTCTTGATTTAATGCATTATGTTTCCATGATTGATTTATTATGTTGCTGAATTACAAAGTGGATTTAAGTGTTTAATTGGAAGAAAGTTTTAGACAACTGATTCACCCCCACTCATAGTTGTTTGTCCTAATCTAACACGCAATACAATATCTGATCATACCGGACGTCAGAATGATAATCTAAGTCTGGGAGCATGAAATAGAGCATATAGTAGAGTGTGGTATTTTGGTCTGTATCTCTCTGGTAGAAAGGCATGGTATGCTACGGATCCAAGGTTGTTGATAGCATCGCAAACACATTCTAAATCCAGAGTTTTGTCATCCGATGATGAAGGAATCAAATGTTATTAGCATATGTGTATTAGGTTCCAATCTAATAGAGCAGACATAAGAAGAACAGGTAGACCTTGCAGAAGATCTTGTTTTTGGATGAATGGAAGTTTCTTGTTGGAAAAATGGTGGCATTCAGTAACTATGGTTGACATGAGTAATGATTTGCAAGAGTAAGTTTTGGTCCGCACTCCAAGTTATGCATAGATCTAGCTGATAGGGTAGAGCATTCTTAGGTGTTCTAATTACTTTTGAAGCCAAATGGTAGAATGATTATAGATCTTGTTGTAGATATAAATAGTCGATGAATTTGGTGTTTAGTGCGTGGTGTATGTGAAGAAAGTGGATGTGAGTAGAGCAGAAATCTAAGGTAGGAATAAGAGCAGAATAGTAAGAAGAATAGAACAAGGATGAAGTGTGTAAGATCAATTTTTGTACTCAACTAGAACTAAAATTCCTGTATAAGTAGATGCTATCATCAGTTCATAATTTTGTCTTTCATTTGTAATATTGTCTTAGGCAGTGAGCCTTGATTTGAGGAGTGAGCTCTGGGTAGTGAGCCTTCATTTGAGTAGTGAGCTCTGGGCAGTGAGCCCGAATGTATGTGTATTCCCATTTTGTATAAATACTTTTAATAGGGTATTAAATTCTTGTGGGTTAAGCCCCACCGTGGTTTTTCCCTTAATCAGGTTTCCATGTCAAAAATCTTGGTGTCAAATGTGTTATTTCATTTCTACTTATGTCATGACTGAACTGTTTATTTCATTAATTTTTTTTTAAGTTATAAAGGAAGATTAAAGAGAGAAAAGGTTCAGTATGTGTGACAACTGATTCACTCCCCCTCTCAGTTGTCCAGACTTAATCCAACATATAACTCCAAGGTTGATATCAAGGGTTTAGAGGAGAGTATCAAAGAAGTTGATGATTGCATTCTGAGATTAAAAGAGCAAATCAATAAATCTTAGGAAAGAAGAAAATAATTATGTGAGAAAATAAAACAAGAAAATGAATCCACAGAGAGTCTTCTTAGGGTGATTGAAGAAAAAACTAAGAATGAGGAATGTCTAAATCACATTGTGAAGGAAAAGTCAGGGGAATGTGAAAAACTAGGGAAAGAATTTTTGCTCTTGAATTCGATCTAGAAGTAGCCAACAACTACAGAGAAAAATTCAAAATAAGCTCTGCAAAACATGATGAGTTGTTGGCTAGTCAAAAGTATCCAAATGATAAACAAGGCTTGGGATTTGAAAAGGGAGAAAGTTCAAACTCAGGGCAAGTCAGATCCAAAGTAGAAAGAGGCAGAGACCATATGGTAAGGAATCAAAGAAGAAGACCTAAAGGACCTCTGGTCAAAAAACCAAACGCACAAAGGTACCCATCCTTCAATGGTTATTGTTTCAAATGCAATAAGTATGGTCATAGAGCTACTCAGTGTAGAAGTAGAATAAATCAAAATGTTCCATCTTTCTCTGGTAAATGTCTTAATTGCAACAAAGTTGGTCATAAAGTAAATGAGTGTAGAAGTGTGTCAAGAAACAATCCAAGTAATCCAAGAAACATCCAATTCTTCAATGGAAAGTGTTTTGCATGCACTAGATTTGGGCATATGGCTAATCAGAGTAGATCAAAACCAATTCCCAATTACAAAAGAAATCAATGTCAGAGAAATGTTGTTTGTTTCAACTATAACTAACCCGGACACTTTGGCAAATTCTAGAGAAGCAGAAATGTAACAAGAAACTATCCTATAGGGAAGGGGAAAATAGAGCAAAGAGATGTCAATGGCAAGAACAAGGCTAATCCAATAGAAACCAAGAATGAGATGAGCAAGATCTAGATCAAGAAAGATGTTAATGAAGTCAAGAATTGGTCCACACCAGTCTCTAGTGTAGATACTTCCTCTAGGAAGTAAATTGAGAGTTCTGGCTCAAGGGGAGTAGTGTTAAAATCTAAATGCCCTAGCCATAAAGTTGGTGTTGGAATCCAGCATGGAGATATGCAGTGGAATTTGACAAGATAAATCCACTGAAAGAAAAACTAGAAGAGAATAAGATAATGTGAAACATTGCGGAGCAATTTCAATCGATTGTATCTATCAAAAGGGTGATAGATAGATTTTTTGAACAAGCATTAATGATGATTATGTTAAGTCATGTAGAGGATAAAATGGAACTAGTTTAGTCTCAAAATTACTTTGCACTTGAAGCTATCAGGTGTTCAGAGAGATTGAAGCAGAATTTGAGCTACGACAACCAAGATTTGAAGAACTTGGAGTAATTCGAAGAAAGGAAACACTAACATAGTAGAACAAGGTATTTTCATTAAAAACCCATTAGAAAATCTAATTAAAATTCTAAAATGGAAACTCTACAAGTGGTTGATATTACTAAGCGACCTTGACCTAAATTCAAGAAACATCCTTTCAAAGCATCTGAAGTTGATCTAATGGGTGTATTTTAAAAAATATCATACATAGTTTTGTATGTGGAAGACATTAGGGCATATATCCATGTTGCCCTAGATGAGCTTGATGGAGACAAATTCTTAGATCTATACTTGAAGTTTCTAAGAAATGATCAATTTAACCTAAAGGAAGAATATAAAGTGTTAGAAGAGAAGAAATTCATCTAGTATGTAGAGTTTGTTGTTTTTGCAGAGGATGAATGGGTCTGGTATATCCTAAGTCAAATTCACAATGAATTCATGTGGTTAGGCAGCCTTTCAAAATCATGAAGGAAGCAATTAGGGCACTAACAGGGTTAAATTCCACCAGAGGTGTACCCTTGTTGAAAGTTGTGAAGAATCAAACTGTTACAAAGGCCACCGGAGCTCAATTTGACAAGAGGGAATTAACCATAAATGACATCATAGACCATGCAATAAGATTTTCTTCTATGGTCATAGGCTACAAAATATATTTCTCAAACTAAGAAAACTCTGTCTCTGATACTGCAATATACACTGTATATAAAATGGTTAAAGAGAATGTTGAGTATGATTTGTGTGAGTTGTTGAGAATCTAACTACTAGAGAATCTAAAGAAGATCAAGGAAAGCAAAAACTACCCATTTAAATTTGGTACATTGATCATCTATCTACTCTTTTATTTTATGAATGAATTACCAAAGATGAAGAATTTGTTCTGGTTAAATAGCAAACCAGTAGCTATTCAAATTAGAAATCTTTTAAGTAGCATTGGAAACCATGATGAGCAAAAGGCAGCATTATGGGGATATTTAAAAAAATTTCAAAGCATGATGCAATCAAGAGAAAGAATCCGAGAGAAAATTGTTGAGAAGTATAAGGATACCATATGTTTTATGGTTACAAAAGATCAAGCTTGATGGAAGATGTGGAGCCCAAGATAGTCTGGATTATGCCAATGAGTTATGAGTTAGATGGACAAATACTTGAAAACTATGCCTAGCACCTACTCAACAAACCTAGAGACACTAAGAAAGAGAAGTTTGGGACTTATGAAGAACTAATTTATAACTTCATGTTGATCTCAGGAAGCTAGAATCCACCAAGAAGGTGAGAAAAGAAGTAGAGGAAATTGCTACTAGATATGGGTTCACAAAAGAACAAGTGACAAAGGCAATGGAAATAACACAAGCTACTAAGGAAGTAGAAGAAAAGAGAACAAGTGAATCAAGTGGAGCTCCTGAAGAACCCAAGGGTGAACTAAAAAAGCCAGAGGTCTCAAGAAAAAGAACCAGAGGATCCACCTCTGTAGAAGCTACATCCATTCCCTCCAGTTCCACACCATCTGCAAGTGTGGAAACCCTTGCCTCCAGTTCGAAGAGAAAGAAGACTAAGGCCAAGATAATGCATGTAAGCATAGCTGTTCATGAAGATGCAACATAATCAAATGAGGAAGTAAAGAAGATGAAAACTAAGGCTACGAAAGTCTCCGTAACTAGAAAAATGAAACCCTCTAGTAAGAGTCAACCTAGGAGAAGGCAAAAGAAAGATGTGCCTCAAACAGAGGAAGCAACTATAAGTCTTGAGGATGTGCTCAAATCCATAATAGTAGATGGCAATCTAAAGCCAATTACACAATTGAATGATGAATATAATGATCCATACAAAAGGATCATTGAAACTACTATGGTAGAATACCTAAACATCTACGAAAGGCCCTAATTGAAATAGTTGATGATCTTCCACATTGCCTGGCAAGTTTAATGACTACAAGAAAAGAAGCGGGTATGACAAAGGATATTAACCCTAGGGAATACTCATTGATAAGATTATGTCTAGAGATGACCCCCGAGGAGAAGGCCAAAATCTCTAAAGAGATCAAGGATGCCTTCAAGACCAAGAGAAGAATGAACTCATTGATGTTGGGAGAAATTGATAAAGTGGTCAAGGAAACAAAGGAGATCACTTTGGTAGCATTAAAGAAAAACAATATTCCTACTATCTATGACAATGAAGGAGCAAAAGATGAAGACACATCTTTGCCAGAGATAAGCCAAGATCAAGGACTGGAACAAAGTGATCAAATCCCTAACACAGACACATTGGATATGTTAGATCAAGGCAAAACCAAAACTGAGCTGCCTCCTAAGAAATAGGCTGAGGTTGAAGAGAATAGGGAACAGATAAGGAGCCTTGCACTAGAACAAAAACATTGATCAGCAAGAAAATATAGACATGGATCCTTCGGAACACGGTCAAGAAGAAGTATCTGAGAGAACAAGAGACACTACTTATGTCTTAGTTGGTTTTGAAAGACAACATGATACAGACGAGTTTGAACTTCTTCAAGGACCAATCAACATGGCCTCATTGTCACCTCTACCAAAAATTTAATTAGTATCTATTGTCCAAGAAAAGGCACAGGAAGAAATGTTGAAATCACATGACCAAGATAGTAAATTGATCAATGATGCATCCAACATTCTAGAAAAGATGATGCCAATAGTTCAAAAAGATATCTCATTATCCTCTGCTGATCAGCTCAAAGGGCTATTAAACTCTGTAAGTACACATTTTGAGTCTTTTGAGAAATCTACAGAAGCAAAAGTTAGAAAAGAGTTTGATGAAAATAGATTGGTTGAGTTAAAGGCTATGATAGAGAAAGATAAAACTATTTTAGATAATGGAATAAAAGGAATACAAAGTGCCATTGAAGAAGCTGGTAAAATATACAAATTTTGTCTATCTTGGCCAAAAATCACAAAGGAATTAGAAGATAAAATCCAATACTTGGAACTCAAACTGTTTAATATCTCTAAGACATATAATCCAGTAGTTGAGTCAATAAATGCCAAAGAAACACAAGTTGTAAATATTCACAATGATTTGAACACTTTGATGAAGAAAATGGAAGAAATCAAAGATAGGCTGTGCTAGTTAAGGGGATTGATAAGTCCAAAAATTGATTTCATGACCAATCTGGCAGATGAAGCCTTGAAATCACAAGCACTAGTTGATACACCATCAAATATGCAAAAGGCAAAGAAGTTAGTTTTCTGATAAATGGCAAAATCCATATTCTAGAAAGTGCAAGAAATAGATGGAATGGAGAGATAGCTCTGATAAAGACTATCTATAATGATATTCTACCTTCAATGACAAATTAAGATGAAAATGTGTATCTGTATATATGTGGTAGAATATAACAGTTTTGAACATTTTTTTGACCAACTTTTTTTGAAGCCACATCCTTTTCCATTGATGTCAAAGGGGGAGAGAAGGTCAATGAAAAATGAGAAAACATCTGAAGGGGAGAAGGAATATAGAAGTGTATATAGAAAGGGGGAGTAGTCAAGGCAACATTTTTCACTAAGTGTTGCCATCAATGCCAAAGCAGGAGATTGTTGGCAAGAGACACTACTTTAGATATAATCTATGTGTTGTCATTGATGGAAAAAAGGCAAAGAAAATCCATTAGTATGGCAAAGAGACACTACTCCAATAGACAATCTTGAGTTAGCAATAAGGAACAAAGTATTTTGGTTCAGAAGCCCAAAATGTTTAAGTATGGAAGTATTCTGAGTAAGGGGCAGAAAGAAAATCAATATGCTTTCACAATTGAAGACTTGTAGATGTGGTTTAGGTGTGATGTTTATAGCTACCTATTGTTGTTATATTCCAGTGATCAAGATCTGACTTCCTCTAAAAGTCATTTGATGAGAAGGATAAGTCTAGGTCAGTAGAAGTAAGACATAAATAGTGAACAGTGCAGAATGAAGTGGTCTGCATTCCTCTGCATTAGTATGTTTTGTCCTATGGCTCTAAAGTAAGATAGAGATAGGTCATGATTATCATAATCCAAGTTTGTTGCTCTAGAAGTACAATAGATCTTACTCTATAGGCTCTCCAATACCAACACCTAGTATGATAGTGTTATAGTGTGACAGGGCAACAGTTCTAAGGTCTGCATTTTGGCATACAAATTTATCTTATTCTATAGAGTTGAAGACATGTCAAGAGATCAATAATGATTTATGAATATGATTCATGAAGTTGCATCTAGTCCGCAGCATGAGTTGTGATGTGACAGAGGAACCTATCATATATGTTATTAAGGAACAAGGCGACATGCTGGTTAAATCCTTATGCGGAGAAGAAATATGAGATGGATGATAAATGTAAGTGGTTTTATGATTAGAGATAACACATATGAAGACATGTACATGATGGTTTGGATCAGCATTGAAGATTTAACACAAGAACAAGCCAACAGGATATAGCACTTGGTATACACATTTCACAGTTTGCATATGAAGGGAGGTCTTGAGCATATGTAAGAGCAGAGTAGAGAAACAAGGGCAAACTAAAATGAAGAGTTTTGAGTCAGTGTTCATAATCTTGATTGGAACTGTAACCATGCATATGTAGATGCAATCACAACAGTTCATCTTTGGTAGTGAGCCACCCTTATTCTTCTTTCTTCTTTTAATTGGCAGAGTCTTTTCTCTTGAGCAGTGAGCCTCTTGTAACTCAGTATTGCGCTATAATAATAGATTGTGAGATAACACTTACCATGGCTTTTCCCTTTTTTGGTTTTCTATGTAAAAATCCTGGTGTTCATGTGTTATGTCTTTGTGGTTGTTGTTTCTATGCTTATTCTACTTTCATATTATTAACTTTGGTATTTGGGTTAATAGACTTATTAAGAAGTGTTTTTGTGGAATACTGATTCACCCCCTCTTAGTATTCCTTTCTATCAACAAGTCTTAGCATAGAATAGTCTTAATACAAAGAAGGTCTTTGCAAATCCTTAGATGTAAAAGATATTGATATGCAAGATGTTATTCCCAACATGCACAAGATAGATATTACACCTAATAGGATAATAAACTCATCCCTCAAACACAACATATGAAAGAAATGATTATGTCCCAATTTATATAGTATCGCCACATATGAAGATATAAAAAGATTAGGGTTGTTTTAAATGTGTATTTAAAAAGGAAAAAAAGATAAATCAAAAAGAAAAAATGACCAGTTGATAAAATAGATAGACAAACAATAGGTTTTCTTGCCAAAAGAGGATATTATCATAGGAAAGATGTATCCATTAAAGGCTTTAGATCTAGGATGCATGGATATACCTAGATATAGGCTAATGGTATGTGGGGAAGTATTACCTTATAGGAGTATGTTGGAATTAGTCCAGACAATTGAGAGGGGGGGTGAATCAGTTGTCCCACAATAATTAATCTTTTCTGCTTTTAATCTTCTTTAACAACTTTCAATCAAATAAACATTAAAGCATGAATCAATAACACAACACACATAACACCAAAAATTTTATGTGGAAACCTAGTTAAGGGAAAACCATGGTGGGGGTTAACCCAAAAGAATCATACCCCATTAAAATTACTTGGAAGAAAAGGGAAGGCACATGCCTTCAGGCTCACTACCTAGAGCTCACTACTCAAGAGAGGCTCACTACCTACAAAATTTATGTTTAGTATAGAAAGAATGAACTATGAAATAGCATCTTCTTTATGTCTGGTTTAGTTCCTTTGAAAGCTCACAAAACTTCTGCTCTACTCCAAATACTTCTTCTTTAGCTCTTTGTCTAAGCAGATCTTGTTCTTCTACTTCTCCTCTACTCTACTCTACCTCTGATCCTTTCTTTGGATTTTATTATTTTTGCACAAGGATGATTTTCCACAACTCATCAACAAGTATTTACACACTTCATCAACCTTGGAATAAACATCAATGTTGGCACTATAAACATCTGACTTAATGCGAATCACTAAGTTGTCAGCCAAACATAACTGGGACTCAAATCTTCCTCAATCAACACACCATGCTCCATAGAAATGCTCTTAGATCATCCACAATATGCATGAATCATCCGGTCGGCTAGGACTGGGAAGGACATCAACACTAAGAAGGAAATCTTCATTAACAAGCTCAAACATCAATACAGACCTCCAACATAGTAGTCACATGATCCAGAGACTTCCACAAGCATATTGAATTTAACAAAACATCTGCACTCCTCCAAATCATTAGAATCACTTGCATCTTCCTCCAGAACCTCAAAAACACTATCTGCCATGACTGTCACATTAGAAAGATTGCTTGAAGACCTCCAAACCATGAACCACTTGATTGGACGATACACACTAACTTCCCAAACATGTGTCTCGATCCACAGATCATCATTTGACATATCCAGAACAATCTGGACCTCTTTCCTGTCACTCTGTCTCTTCTAAACACTGCAAAGCTGGTTCTACTCAAATGGCCATAGCTTCTTCAAATCTTCATACAAACCCTTCAAAACTTAATTGGATATTCTTTAGACAATACTCTACTTAGCCATATGGTCTGTATACATTGATCCTTATTAATTTTCTTAATATCCTCAACAATCCAGTCTTCTATACAGGCAACAAAATAGGATACAGTTGACACCAATAGCAACAAGGATATGTTGACATCAATGACAACACCACTTAGGAACATATTTGCAACAATATCCCCCTTTGTCATTGATAACAACATATGATGTGAAAAACTAATTTGACCATCAAGACAAGACCTTCTCCCCCTTTCTCTTATCACTTCTGGAATCACTTTCTTCACTCATCCCCCTTTCATCAGCAACTAGTTTTTCACATGAACTTCACTCCCCTTTTGACATCAATGGCAAAGGGCATATCTTTGCAATCTTTTCTCCTTATTTTTTTTTAAGAGAAAACTCAAAAATTACATCCAAACTACTCCCCTTGAGTAGTGCCTCCTTGACATCAATCTGGATCACAAGATGTGACTATGAATTCCACCGGACTGATGCACTCTACTGCATCTTAATTCTGATTAGGAGGGGTAATGACTCCCAACTTCTCTCTGAGATACTCAAAAGTATCCTTGGGAATAGGCTTAGTGAAAATATCCACAATCTAATCCTTTGAAGACACAAATTCCAACTTGACTTCATTCTCATTTACCTTCTCTCTCAAGAAATGAAACTTGATGGATATGTGCTCTGTCTTTAAATGCAACACTAGATTCTTTGATATGCTTATTTCACTTAAATTATCACAAAAGATTGTGACATGCTCCTCATACACAATTCTGATGTCCTTCAACATTTTCTTCATCCAAAGAACTTGAGTACAATTGTTTACTACTACTATATACTCTGCCTCTGTTGTAGATGGCAATATTGCCTCCTTTTTTCTCAGCCAAGAAACCAATCTACTTTCCAAGAGGAATGCACCACCACTAGTACTTTTCCTGTCATCCACATCTCCTACCCAATCAACATCTGTATATGCATGAAGAGTGAAGTCATTGTCTTTTGGATACCACAAGCCATAATCAAGTGTTCCTTTGAGATATCTGAAGATTCTTTTGACTGCTACAACGTGGGATTCTTTAAGACCAACTAGAATCTAGCAACAAACCCAACTGCATTCATGATATAAGGTCTAGTTTGAGTCATATAGAGCAGTCCTCCAATCATTGATCTATACCTTTTCTTATTTGCCTTAGGGGAGTCTGTTGGAAACAATGTAGATAACTGAGAGGGGGGGTGAATAAGTTATGTTATATCTTTTCTATTTTC
Source organism: Cunninghamia lanceolata (assembly GCA_027924645.1). Taxonomy (NCBI): domain Eukaryota; kingdom Viridiplantae; phylum Streptophyta; class Pinopsida; order Cupressales; family Cupressaceae; genus Cunninghamia; species Cunninghamia lanceolata. Next base: position 6,909,784 of record BSBN01000379.1, read on the forward strand.
TTACTTTTTCTTAACTAATCATTTAATGTTATGTCAAAACAAGACAATCATAAGAGATGAAAAGAAATTAACACATGATACAAGGATTTTTATGTGGAAACCCTGTTAAGGGAAAAACCATGAGGTGACTAACCCAAGATTGTATTCTTTGTTAAAAGAATGAGTACAAATTTGGCACTTGCCAATTAGGGCTCACTGCCCGAGCACACTGCTCACAAAAGGCTCACTGCCTACAAGAGACTTACAATCTACAAATGCTTACAGAAGATACCAAGGTATTTTAACTAATGAACAACATCTATGCATGTAGGATTTTAGTTCTGGTTAGGTACAATATACTAATCTGGCACATTTCATTCTTCTTCTGCTCAATATAACTTTCCTGTTACATTCCAGGCTTGAATTACTACCTTCACACTTATCTCTACTTATCTTTACACTTAACCATACATACTATTCACTCCTCACACTCATAGGCTTGAATCTATCAAGTATATATATCGACATCAAGGATTTCCAACAACTTCTTAGTTGGCAACAAAAACACTTGAGATATTTGTAAGTTATTGATCTGTCGACTGAATCCATGCTTGATTAGTGATGTGCATCAAAAATAGAGGCATATAAGTCATAAATCATGTCTTCCAACAATGTTTAATATCACAAATTGCTTGATCAACACCTTTTACACATCCAGATTGAAGTCTAATATTCTGTCAGTCAGTTCTTCCTCTGTCTGCTTTGCCTGATTAGAATCCAACACTTGGATACTCATATCTTTTTCTTCCTTTATCACCAAAGGATAAATCTTTGGAATATAGTAGTCATGATACCCCTCTTGACTTGTCCAAGTCTGTAACTTACTGAGTTAAACCATCTGAGAGATCTGGACCTGATTGTTGAACCTTGTAACATACTTTGTTCTTGTTCACCGGACCAAGACAATCTTTAATCTAACTTTTGGTATAGACATATTATGTACTGCAGATGTGTGGGATAGACTTTGTTGCCATCAATGACAACACTTATGAATCCACACAGTGTCGCTTACCAATAATCTCCTCGTTTGGCATTGATGGCAACACTTAGTGAAAAATGGCTAAGTGTCACAGTAACTCCCCCTTGGCTGATGCTCTATCTTTTGCACTATTTTACCAGAGCTCCCCCTTAGTTGGACTCCACATTTTTCACTACTCTTCACTCCCCCTTTGCCATCAATGGCAAAGGGTAGAATCCACATACCAAAATTTTGCAAAAATTATTCTATACATGGCCACATAAGTATATATAAATCATATATTATACTTACATATACTTAAGTATATCCACAAAGGTTGTCTTCAACTGGATGATTTATGTGGCCCAACTCCTCTTCATTCTATCTAAAATGGAGATGTGTTCACTTAATAAAAATGCATATGCTTCTACCCTCTTTAAGTCTATTGGATCACTAGTCTGGATTGTATTTTGTGCCTTTGTCAAGGCATCATGTATTGTCTCTAACTTAGGGATGATTATCCCTCTGAGCTCACCCATTCTATCGATTATGTTCTTTTTCTCCTTAACCAGTTCTTTAATTCCATTTATTATAGCAATAGCTTGACATTCATGATTCACCAGAGAGGTAGTAAGGGGATCAAAATTTTGAGATAAACTTGATAGTTTTCCTTCTTGTTCTTTCACTTTCTTCTCAATGTCCTCTATCACTTTGGGCCAAGATAAACATAATTTACAGTATATGTCCCCACCATCTTTAAGAGTGTTTTCAAGGCTCTTTATGCAAATGCCTAAGGTTCTTCTATCATTAGTAATTAGCCCTTGTACTTCACTAAACCTTTTTCCCAAGAACTCCTTCTAGACCTTAGTTTCTACTAATTTATCTAAGGATTCAAAATGAGTGTTAACAAAATTGACTGAGTTTTTTATATTACTAGATGGAGAGGCAAAAGGATCCTTTTGATAGTTTGGCATGATCTTCTCTAGCATCTAGGATGCAATCTCCAATAGTTCACAGTCCTCCATGTGAGATTTCAAGAGTTTTTCTTTTTCTTTGGCTTGAGCAAAAGATGTTATTTTCATTGTCTGAACCGCGGAAAGAGAGTCAAAATTGATTGGTCATTGAAATAGCTTAGGTTTATCTAGCTCCATCATTTCTCTATCTAAGAAGTTCCTCACTATCTCTACAGTGTCTCTTTCTAGAGATTGAGACTTGTTTTCTTTTGAAATATCAAAATAGTCATCATTAGTCTTTTCTGCTTGTTCTTCTTCTTTTCCCTTGTCCTCTTTTCCTTGAATCTTCTTCTCCTCTCTTCTACCTTCCCCTTCAACTTAAGAGTCTAGAATGTTTGTCATAGATGTAGTGGGATCTGGAGGAGAGATGTCACCTGTGTTTACTACTTCATGAACTTCCTCTTCCAGAACTGAGGAGTTTAAGTTCTCAGAGATTTCTTCATTTATTTTCTTTAATCCTTTGGCATCCTTGTTGAAAGGTTTTTCATTGACATCATTTGATCCTTCAACATCCATGGTAGAAGGTTCTTCATCTATTTCCTCTACTATAGGAAATTTGAATCTCTTTAAGGCATTTAGGAGGATATTTTTTGTTCCTCTTGCTACTTGGTTAGTGTCTCCAAGCATGAGTTTGTTCATTCTTGCCTTGCTCCGGAACTCATCCTTACAATCCTTGAAGATCATACTCATTTGTTTTGAAGTGATGGAAGGATAAAGCTAAATTTCTATCTGCTCCCAAATCTCTAAGTCTTTTGCCTTTGCATTCTCTTTTCTTATCTCAAGCACCTTTTCTAGGCTCTTAGGAATTGATGATATAATTTCAATAAAAGCTTTATTGTAAATGTTCAAGTACTTGATAGTACCTTCTTCCAAAATTCTCTTGTCAATATCATTGTATTCATCATAGAACTCTGTCACCAGCTATAGGTTCCCATCCACAATAACTAGCTTGATGATGTCATCAATGGAAAGAATGGGCTTTTCAACAAATTCCTCTGCCTTCTCTTCCTCATTTCTGTTAGCAGAGAACTTCCCAGATGTTCTCTTCTTCTTCATTTTCCTGATTTCTTCATCTAATTCTGTTTCTTCATCATCTTTATGGCTTGTATATGTCCTTGTGGCTTTGGTCTTCATCCTCTTTTCTCCTTTTTTGGATGTCTTGACTTTCGGTTTGGTAGATTTGAGATTTTGGAAGTAACAGGAGTAGAGCTTTTGGAGGATCTAGTCTAAGAGAAGGTTTGTATAGGAGCACTTTCTTTCTTTGCTTCTTGTCTTTCTTTCTCTGCCCTCTCTATTTTCTCTTTGTTAGCATCTATAGCCTCATTTGATATGCCAAATCTTTTGGCAATTTCTTCTTCTTTTCTTACTTTCCTCTTCATCTCTGGCTATCTTAACTCAATATGTATTTTTATACTTAGCTCTTTAAAGGTACAAAACCTTTCTGCTTCAGTGTACTTAGGCTGGCTCAGCAAGTGTTGAATATGTAGCTCCAAGATTTTTTCATCGACTTCATATCCCATAGGCATTATCCATACAGTTCTTGGCTCAATTGGCTCCAATAGGAATTGATCAGTGTCAACCATGAAACAGACTGTATCTTTGTATTTGTCAACTTTTGTTTGTGGTATTCTTTCTCTGGCTTGCATTATGCTTTGGGAATTCTTAAAGTAACCCTAGAGGGCTGTGTTTTGGGCTTGAGCATCACCAAGTCCATACATGTAATTTCTAATCTGAATTGGAATAGGTTTATCATTTTTCCAGACTCAACCATTTGATCCAAGTAGCTCATTCATATAATAGAAGAATAGACATAGTATTAGACTACCATATTTAAAGGAATTTTTCTTATCCTTTTTGATCTTCTGCAAGTTCTCCAACAACTAATTTAGAAGAAGCTCATAAAGATCATAATCTACATCTTCCCTCAACATCTAATATGCAGTATAGATTGTTGTCCCAGACACATAATTCTCCTTGCTCAAATGGTATATTTTGTAGCTCATTATCATTGAAGAAAACTTGACATCTGGATCTATGATGTCATCTATAGTCATTGCTCCTTTGTCAAATTTTGATTAGGTGGCTTCAGTTACCATTTGGTTCTTCACAGATTTGAGTGGAGGTAACCCACCTGATGAATGCGGTCCAGTCACTACCATGATGGCATCTTTAGTTATCTTGAATGGCCTCATTAGCCACATAAAATTATCATGTATCCTACTTAGAACATACCAGACCCAATCATCTTTTGGAAAACATGAAAAATGTATACAATGTCTGAAGTGTTTGTCCTAGATGGCCTTGAATTCAGGTTTGAGTTCATAATTCTCATCTATTAGTTGTTTGTGATAAATATCCATCAATTTTAAGTCTTGAAATTCTTTAATGTTTGCATGGATATAAACCCTAACATCTTCAACATGTAAGACTCCATGTAGAATGCTAGAAAATACACCCAAGGGATCAACTTCTAGAGATTTGTAAGGGTGTTTCTTGAATTTAGGACTCAGCCTATCATAAATATTGACAACCATTGGAGTATCCATTTTGCAAGAGATCCGGAGAGAGTCTTCAGAAGGGAAATACCTTTTCATGCTTTAGGGTTTGAAGCAGAAACCAAAATGATTCTCTGGTTGAATTCGATCTTCAGTTGAACTTGAGTGAATTGTAGGATCTTCTTTGCAGAGCTCCTCTTTTCTTCTTCATGAGTGCAAGTGTGTAAATAATGAGTGAAATAACCCTTTTATCCTTGCACAAACCCTAATTTCCTTTTGTGGTAAATGCACAACTTAAGGTATCCAGTTGCCCTATTTTAAGAGAGATTATCTTGAATAACTGTGTTGAACTTAGAATCATTGTTTGTGATGATTGACAACATATCTTCAATCATGCCATGGGTCCATAGATCAAAGCATTTCAATTTTGAATCATATTGGATCTGTCTGTGAAATTTTGCTTTACCAAATAGCTATCAGAACCGAATTAACTTGAGTAGTTATAAATCTTACAAAACTCCATGTAGACCTTTCACATTTTGACTGAAGGATATTTGGAGGTTTTTTTGAGAACCCTTTAATCCATAGCATCAGATGTTAACCCAAGGTGCTAAATGTAGGCACTAGCTGACTAGCTGGGGGAAATTATTTTTCTCTTTGACTCCCCCTAAGCCAGAGCTCACCTTTTTAGTTTTTGGAAGGAATATCAACACTAGATTCTGGTACGGATCCATCCCCAATATTCATTGTACTCCTTTTTACCCAAATCTTGCTCATCTCCTTTTGAACTTCATCCACATTTACTTTACTTTTGCCTTTATCTTGTTTCTGATCATGTTCCACCAGACCTTTTCTATCCTGATTTCTACTTTTGCAGAATTTGGCAATATGACTGGATCTTGTTGGGATAAGGTGCCATTAACCTTGTAAATCCCAATATTGTATTTATTCCATTTATTATTTGTAATTTGTAATTTGTAATTACCCATAACAGATGTACAAGTTTCACCAGCAGTGGTAAAAATTATTTATTGTCCACAGTAATTATGAAGTTACTGCACGGTATGTCCCAGAGTTACTGGCGGTAGTTACAGGATGTCGTTGGTCAAAGTGGGGTACACATGTGGAGGAATAATCTATTTTTAGTGTTATGATGCATATCATAGATGCTGTAAGAAGGTGTAAGAGATTCTATGACAACTGTAAGTTGTCATAAGAATCTATGACACTTATAATAGCATATGACGTGTCATAAGATGCTATAAGTGGCTATTTTTGGTCCCAAGGCATTCAATTTTGCATGGTCACATTTTTTCAAGTGTAGGATGCATGTATGACAACTTTTATGACCCTGTAAGAGCTTATTCTTGGCCATGGATGCCCAAGGTTGTATTTTTGACTTTTGACAAGTGTTATGGGCTTGTAAGAAGTCATTTAATGTCTTGAGGTTGTGTAAATTCTATAAAAACCATAGCAAAGTAGATGAGATGCATATAAAAATTTACATGTACCCAGGTTCTGCTGGAGTGAAGGTTGGAGGACAGAGGAAGTGAATGTATTTGTAATCTCCTTTTGTGAAGATAATACAACTTGGCCTCTTTTGTTGGTGGAGTTTTTTACCCACAAGGGTTTTCTCCATGTTAAACACTTGTGTTATGTGCTTCATTCTACTTCTGGTATATTTTTGTATTATGGGTTTATGTTTTGTTACAATCTCCATTAATAACACAGTTAAAGTTTGTTGAAATTTATTTGAATTAGATTTCCATTGAAGTAGTGTTGCTTTCATTTCTAACATTTGGTATTAGAGCCTAGCCAACTTTGACTCTTGGATGGTAGTGTGGAAGCTATAACTACAGTGGGAGATTTGGTTGCATTTGTTTTGTAGATCTTGTGTTATTATTATGGTTGCATGCACCATTGCATCAACCTCTAGAATGGACATTGAGAAGTTCAAGGGAACGGGGTATGAGTTGTGGAAGCTAAAAATGAAAGATTTGTTGGAATAAAGAAACCAATGGTTGGCTGTCCAAAAAGAAAAGAAACCTGACAATTTCTCTCAAGATGAATGGGATAGACTAGATAAGAAGGCATGGGGAACCATTTGGTTGTGTCTTTCAGACTCTATCCTATTGAATGTCACAAAGGAAGAGACTACATACAAGTTGTGGAAACAGTAGGGTGAGATCTATCAAGCCAAGAGTATGGTAAATAAACTTTATTTAAAAAGAAAATTGTTTTCCATGAAAATGCAAGAAGGTGAATCAGTTGCAGAGCATTTAAATTTTTTTAATTTGTTAGTGAGTTAGCTTGATTCAGTAGATGTTGAGGTTAGTGAGAAAGATAAATGTATCTTACTTCTATGTTGTTTACCTAAGTCTTGGGAGAATGTTATCCTTGCTCTCACTGCTAACCTTGCGGATCCAAAGTTGGATGCTCTTGTTTCAGTGCTACTATCACATGAATTGAGGAAGAAGAGTTTGGATAGTTTAGGGGATGCTCTCAGTATGAGGGGAAGGTCTAAGGAAAGGGGACCTAAAGGAGATCAGAAAGGGGCTAAGGACAAGTCCAAGGGCCAGTCTAAGACTCTTGGTAAAAAGAATAGAGTTAAGTGTTGGAACTACAGTAAAAGGAGACATGTGAAGAAGGAGTGCAGAAACCCCAAGAAATAGTGGGAGAGTGCTTCAAATAAGTCCTCGAATGCAAGTGAAGAAGTTTTACTTTCTACATGTAATCTTGTTTCTAATGATCACTAGTTGGTTGACTCAGGATGCTCGTTTCATCTGACTCCACATAAGGAATGGTTCTGCTCATATGAAGAATATGATGGAGGTAATATCTATCTTGGTGACAACTCTACATATCCAATTGTCAGGAAAGGAAAGGTATTGTTGTGTTTCAGTGATGGGAGGATTAAAACCCTCCTTGGTGTTTTGTATTGAAAGGAAGCTAGGTGTGCAGAAAACGTTTCCTACACTAATCTAATAAGGAGAGGGCTATACAAATTCAAATTATCCTAACTATTACAGAAATGTTGAACCATTAACATGAGATATTGTAGCAAAACACAAGAACTAGAAAGTAGACAGAAGAAGAGAGACAAAGATTTACGATGGGGAAAACCCTTATCGGGTGAAAAACTCCACACTCAGAAACCTGCACAATGTATTAACAAATCTGAAAGAATGTTTACAATACACTTGCAATGCAAGCTTCAATGGTCTTTTACACTTATGTCTAGAGTTAATCCAGAAGCATAACAATACCTGTAAACCTGTGATAGAAACTCCATCTCCTAGTACCTGTATAAATAGGAAATTGTTGGCAAGAGACACTATATGGATTCATGATTGTTGTCATTGATGGCAACAAAGTTTATCTCACACATCCGCAGGACATGGTGTGTCTCTACCGGAAATCAAAGTGAAGAATGTTGTGGTCTGGTAAACAAGAACAGAGCATGTGTTGAGGTCCGACAGTAAGGTCTGGACTCTCAGAGGAAGTATCTTGGTGAAGTGCAGTTTTGAGGAAGTCAAGAGGACTACCTTGAGTGAGAGATTCCAAGGATTTAGCCTTCGGTGATAGATGAAGAAAAAGATATCAATACTTGAGTATCGGGTTCCTAATTGGTAGTGTGGACAGAGGAAGAACTGACTAGTAGAACATTAGACATTATTCCAGATGTGTTACTGATGTTGGTAAAGGTTATGAAGGCATAAATTATGATTGACCGACATGATTGATGATTTCCACAAGTATGTCCTTGATCTGCACTACTTGGTAAGCAAGGATTTAGCCGACAGATCAGAGTTTGTAGAAAATATTGACTATTCTGAGTGCCGACTAGAAAAGTGATGAAATCACTTGTGTGGATATATATATACAAAATGGATTTAGTTGTGAAGTGTAGTGTTGTGCAAAGAAAAGTAGGAGAGCCGAATAAAAGTAGAAAGGAAGGTCCAGTATGTGAAAGGAGAGCAGCACAAAAGAAAAGGAAGGATGAAGTGCAGCAGATCAGTATACAGAGCCTAACAAGAACTGAACTACAACATATGTTGATGCTCCTCATCAGTTCAAGTATTGTATTACACTCTTTATAATTTGTAGACAGTGTGTCTCTTGTAGGTAGTGTGCCTCTTGTGAGCAGTGTGCTCGGGTAGTGAGCCCTAATTGGCAAGTGCCATTTTGTATTTCCATTATTGTAATAGAGAATACAATCTTGGGTTAATCACCCCATGGTTTTTCCCTTAACAGGGTTTCCATGTCAAAATATTGTGTCATGTGTATTTCCATTTCATGGTTATGTTTGCTTATTTGAATTAATGTTGCATTGATTATTAAGAAAGTTCATAAAGAGAAAGAATTAGGATAACTGATTCACCCCCCTCTCAGTTATCAACAATTGGTATCAGAGCCAAGTTCCTCCTAATAGAGTCTAACAGCTTGAGGAAGATCTGGGAATTCAAATGGATGCATATGATTTAAGAGAGCAACTCAAGACTGCCCTTGATGATCTTGAACAGTCAAACTCTGAAGTCAATGAGTTAAAGGAAAGACTCAAACAGGCTGATGATTTCATGAGAGAACTAAAAGACAAATTAAGTCTCTCTATGAAAAAGAGAAAGGAGCTACTTCAGCAACTGGCAAGTCAAAGTGAAGCCAATGATACAAATGAAGATCTGAAGGAGAAAACTAAGTTATGTGAAAAGTTATCAAAAGAAATCATTATGGTAAGACATGAAATGGAATCAGGAGTTATAAAGTTTACCCAAGAGATTGAAGAGAAAAGAAAAACTGGAGATAATCTAAGATAATCTCTCAAGGAGAAATCAGAAGATTACCACAAGATGGATAGAATTATCAGACATCTTGAATCTGATCTTGAAGATGCTAAAGATAATGAAGAAAAACTTGAGGATCAAATTGTCTCTCTCAAAAGGGATCTTCAAACAATAAATGAATATAAAGAGAAATTCAAGATAAGTTCTCAACTTGAAGTTCTTCTTGAAAGCCAAAAGAGGGTAGATGACAAGTGTGGTTTGGGATATGAGAAAGGAGAAAGCTCTGGATCCGGTCAGAAGAATTTTGGATCAGAAAATCCAAGGAACAGGCCTAGAAGACCTCTGGTAAGGTAGCCTAATGCTCAAAGATATCCATCCTTCAATGGATATTGCCACAACTGCAATAACTTTGGTCATAAAGCTAATCAGTGCAGAAAGAGAATGAATCAGACTAACACATCCTTCTCTGAATAGTGCTTCAACTGCAAAAGGTATGGTCACAAATCTCATGAATGTAGAAATATGCAAATGAACAATTCATTCAATAGTAGATGCTTTGCATTCAATAGAATGGGTCATATGGCTAATCAATGCAGATCAAGAGAATATCAATCAAATATGCAAAGAAATGTAGTTTGCCAAATTTGCAATAGATCCGATCATATTGCAAAATTCTGTAGAAGCAAGAATCAGGACAAAAGTGGTTCGGTATATTATAATCAGAATCGAGATAAGGGAAAACAAAAAGTGAATGCGGATGAAGTTCAAAATGAGATGAACAAGATTTGGGTGAAGAAAAGTACAGAGAATATAGGGGATGGATCTACACCAGACTTTGGTGCTAATATTCCTTCCGAAAATTAAAAAGTGAGCTCTGGCTTAGGGGGAGACACAAAGAAAACCTTGTTCCCCCAGCCAGTCAATTGGTGTCGGAACTGGCACAAGGAGAGTTATAGATTAAAGGGCTCATAAGAGAAACATCTAAGTAGACTATGGTTAAGATTTGGATGATCCACAAGATGTTTACAATCAAGATTGATCCAGTTCTTCAAGTCATCTGAATAAGGAAAACCAGAATGACTTAGGTCGAGCATTTATTGCAACTTGATGCTAGGGTTTGCAGAGCAATATAAGGGTTTTATTATTAAGCATTTGTTCATTCTGCATTCAAGAAGAAACGAAAAGAAGCTCTGGAACAAAAACTCCTCAAGCCCATCAAAGATCATTTGTAGAATCTGATTCATCCAACAATTGATTTGGCTCACTTCATGAAACTGAAAGGTGCAAAAGGTATTCTCCATTATCAAATATCTTTCTGCAAATCCTTGAATAATGGATACTCCAAATATTGTGAAGATCTCTTATAGACCTCGCCCCATATTCAAGAAACATCCATATAAATCCTTGGAAGTGATCCCCTAGGAGCATTTTCCAGTGTTTCACATGGTGTATTACATATAGAAGATATTAGGGCTAACATGCACGCGAATATTGAAGAGTTCAAGGAATCCAAACTAAGTGATATCTATCATAAACAATTGATAGATGATGCTTTTGAACTTAAAACCCAATATAAAGGCATCCAGGAGAAACATTTTGATCAGTTCATTCATTTGCCCTGATTTGAAGAAGATGAATGGGTCCAGTATGTATTGAGTAGGATGCATGACAACTTCCTATGGCTGAACAGACCTTGCAAAATCACTAAGGAGGCAATTAGGGTAGTAACCGGTTTATACTCCTCCAGAGGGATACCTGTCCTCAAATCTGTCAAAAACCAAATTGTGACTGATGCCACCAGATCAAAATTTGATAAGAGGGCAATGACCATTGAAGATATCACGGACCTAGATATCAAGTTTGCATCTATGATAATAGGGTATAAAATATATCATTCTAGTAGGGAGAATTCAGTGTCTGGAACTGCAGTGTATACTGCCTATGAAATGCTGAGAAAGAATGCAGAGTATGATCTATGTGAACTTCTTTTAAGTCAATTGACGGAGAACATGCAAAAGATCAAAAAGGACAAGAAAAATTCCTTTAAATATGGTGGACTGATATTGTGTTTATTTTTCTACTTCATGAATGAGTTGCTCGGATCCAATGGATGGGTATGGCAAAATAACAAACTGGTAGCAATACAAATCAGATATTACTTGCATGGACTTGGGGATGCCAAGGCAAGGAATATAGCTCTGTGGGGGTACTTTAAGAATTTCCAAAATACTATGCAAATTAGAGAAAGAATCCAAAAATCATTGGTTGAAAAATATAAAGATACAGTGTGCTTCATGGTAGACACTGATCAATGCCTAATGGAGGCAGTAGAGCCAAGGATAGTCTGGATCATGCCTATGGGGTATGAAGTTGATGAACAAATTATGGAGCTGCATGTTCAACACATGCTAAGTCAGCCAAAGGATCCAAAGGCAGAAAGGTTTGGAACCTTTGAAGAGCTAAGTGTAAAAGTTCATGTGGAACTCAGACAACTGAAAGTAAAGAGGAAAGTAAGAAAAGAAGTTGAAGATGTTGCAAAAGGCTTTGGCATATCAAAGAAGGAACTCGATGCCAATAGGGAAAAGATGGAAAGGGCCGAGGAAGAGAAGAAAAAGGCAAAAAAGAAAAGTAAGGAAAGTGCTCTGGTAGAATCTTCCACCCGAACAAGATCATCAAAGAGATCAGCACCTATCACAGCCAAAAGCTCAAGGACATCAAAACTGGAAGTCCGGGCATCTGGAAAAGGAGAAAAGAGAACAAAGAAAAAATCAACAAGGTCCTATGTTAGCCTAAAGGATGATGCAGAAACTGAATCAGATGAGGAGATAAAGAAACTAAAGAAGAAGAAGAAATCATCCAGTGAACACTCTATCGGTCAAGGAGAAGAAGAGAAGGAAGAGGAATTTGTTGAAAAACCCACTCTATCCTTAGATGTTGTAGTAAAAGCAGTCAATGTGGATGGGAACTTGCAACCCTTAACAGAATTCTATAATGCATATAATGAAGCAGATAAAAAGATTTTGGAGGAAGCCACAGTTAAGTTTTTGAACACTTACAATAAAGCTTTTATTGAAATTATCTCTCTAATTCCCAAAATCTTAGAGAAAAGGCTTGAAATGAGGAAGAACAATGCTCAAGAAAAAGATCTCAAGATTCGGGAACAGGTCGCCATTCAGCTCTTTCCTTCAATCACTCCATAGCAAATGAATATGATCTTCAAAGATTGTAAGGATGAGTTCTGGAGCAAAGCCAAGATGAATCAACTCATGCTTGGTGAAACCGACAAAGTGGCAAGAGAGACTGAAGAGATCCTCTGAAATGCTCTTAAAAAGTTCAACATTCCCATCACAGAGGACTCTGGTGAAGGTAAAGACAAGGGCTCAGAATCCTCTACTCCGGAAGAGGTGGCTCATGAACAAACAAATATCTCTCCTCTGGTTTCCCCTACAGTCTCTGGATCGAAAGGAGAAGAAAGAATACAGGAGAAAGAACCAGAGGTGAATAAAAAAGAAGGTGACAGTACCAAGGTTGCAGAAGGAGAGAAGACTTCAACAGAGAAGACCACAACTACTAGTGGTAAGAATGTAGAAGGAGAGAAAGCTCCAAGAGACAGCTCTAAGAATGCAGAAGAAAAGAAAAATCTATCTCTGGCAAGAGACACTGCAAAAACTATCCAAGAATTCTTGAACAAAGAAACAATGGAGATTGATGAACTGGAGCTTCTACAAGGACTATTTAATTTTGATTCCCTTTCTCTGGTACAGACAATGAAGATAGCTTCATTTGCTAATGTAAAGGCTAAAGAAAAACTCCTAAAGTCTCACACGGAAGACTGTGAGTTGATAGAAACTACTTCCAAAGTGCTAGAAAAGATTATGCCATCGTTTCAAAAGGATCCCACAGCCTCCTCATCTGGTAATCTCAAAACTCTAGTCAATAGTGTTAGCACACATTTTGATTCCCTAGAGAAGTCAGCAGAAGATAAAGTCTGGAAGGAATTTCTTGCAAAAATATTATTAGGGGTACAAGGGTTGATAATTAATGATAGGAGAAATATGAATATTGGGATAAAGAGCTTAGAAAATGCTCTTAAAGATGGCAGAGAAATGTACAAATTTTGTTTATCATGGTCCAAAGAAACATTGGACATTGAGAAGAAAGTAAAAGAATAAGAGGGTAAACTGACAAATCTATCAAAGAATTTTGATCCTGTCTCATCCTCCATAATAAATCAGGAATGTTAGACTATTGTAGTTTTGAATGAAATTAAGAAGCTTGAAAAAGAGAAGAAAAATAGAATCAATAGGTTGAGTGAGCTCAGAGGGATAATTGTCCCTAAGTTAGAGGCCATGCATGAGCCATAAAAGAAGCTCAAATCACAGCCCAGACCAATGATCTAATAGATCTAAAAAGGGCAGATGCATTTACATTCCTATTGAGCGGTCATATATCAATTTTGGATAGAATGAAGCAAAGTTGGGCTACAAAATTCATTCAATTGAAAACAACTTTTGCAGACATACTTCAGTATATGTAAGTATTCCATATGTATATACTTATGCGGATAAATTTTTTAAAAGTTTGGTATGCGAACCCTACCCTTTGCCATTGATGTCAAAGGGAGAGTAAAGAGTAGTGAAAAATGAGGAATCCAACTAAGGGGGAGCTCCGAAAACTGTATATAAAAATAGAGCATCAGCCAAGGGGGAGCATAGTGTAAACACTTAGTCATTTTTCACTAAGTGTTGCCATCAATGCCAAAGGGGGAGATTGTTGGCAAGAGACACTATATGGATTCATGATTGTTGTCATTGATGGTAACAAATTTCATCCCACACATCCGCAAGACATGGTGTGTCTCTACTGGAAGTCAGAATGAAGAATGTTGAGGTCCGGTAAACAAGAACAGAGCATTTGGTGAGGTCCGATAGTAGGGTCCAGATCTCTCAGAGGAAGTATCTTGGTGAAGTGCGGTTTTGGGGAAGTCAAGAGGACTACCTTGAGTGAGAGATTCCAAGGATTTAGCCTCCAATGATAGATGAAGAAAAAGATATGAATACTTGAGTATCAGGTTCCTAATTGGCAGTGTGGACAGAGGAAGAACTGACTAGCAGAACATCAAACATTATTCTAGATGTGTTATTGATGTTGGTAAAGGTTATGAAGGCATAAATTATGATTGGCCAACATGATTGATGATTTCCACAAGTATGTCCTTGATCTGCACTACTTGGTAAGCAAGGATTCAGCCGACAAATTAGAGTTTGTGGAAAATATTGACTATTCCGAGTGCCGACTAGAAAAGTGATGAAATCACTTGTGTGGATATATATATACAAAAAGGATTTAGTTGTGAAGTGTAGTTTTGTGCAAAGAAAAGTATGAGAGTCGAATAAAAGCAGAAAGGAAGGTCCAGTATGTGAAAGGAGAGCAACACAAAAGAAAAGGAAAGATGAAGTGCACCAGATCAGTATATAGAGCCTAACCAGAACTGAACTACAGCATATGTTGATGCTCCTCATCAGTTCAAGTATTGTATTACACTCTTTATAATTTGTAGACAGTGTGTCTCTTGTAGGCAGTGTGCCTCTTGTGAGCAGTGTGCTCGGGCAGTGAGCCCTAATTGGCAAGTGCCATTTTGTATTTCCATTCTTCTAATAGAGAATACAATCTTGGGTTAATCACCCCGTGGTTTTTCCTTTAACAAGGTTTCCACATAAAAATATTGTGTCATGTGTATTTCCATTTCGTGGTTATGTTTGCTTATTTGAATTGATGTTGCATTGATTATTAAGAAAGTTCAGAAAGAGAAAGAATTAGGATAATTGATTCATCCCCCCTCTTAGTTATCAACAGAAATACAAGGCAATATTGGACCTATTGGCAAGAGACACTATATGGATTCATGGTTGTTGTCATTGATGGCAACAAAGGTCATCCCACATATCCACACGTCATGGTGTGTCTTTACCGGAAGTCAGAATGAAGATTATTGTGGTCCGGTGAACAAGAACAGAGCATGTGGCAAGGTCTGACAGATAGGTCTGGATCTCTCGGAGGAAGTATCTTGGTGCAGTGTAGATCTGGGGAAGTCAAGAGGACTACCTTGAGTGGTATGTTCCAAGGATTTAGCCTCCGGTGATGGACAAGGAAAAAGATATGAATAGTTGAGTACCGGATTCCTGAGTGACAGTGTGAACAGAGGAAGAACTGACTGACAAAACATTGGACTATTTTCTGGATGTGTTACTGATGATGGTAAAGGTTGTGAAGGCATGAATCATGTTTGGCCGACATGATTAATGATATCTACAAGTATATGCTTGATCCGCATTACTTGATGTGCAAGGATTTAGCCAACATAACAAAGTTTGTGAGAAGATAGACTATTCTGGGTGCCAACTAGAAAGATAATGAAATCACTTGTGTGGATATATATATAGGATGGATTTAGTTATGAGAAGGCATGTTATGAGAGGTGATATGTGAATAAGAGTAGAGTAGAACAGAAGCAGTAAGAAAGATCTGGTATGTGAAAGAAGAGCAGAATAAAGAGAAGAGGAAAGATGAAGTGCAGCAGATCAGTGTACTGAGCCTAACCGGAACTGAACTCCAGCATATGTGGATGCTTCCAATCAGTTCAAGTATTGTATAACATTCTTTTGTAGACAGTGTGTCTCCTTGTAGGCAGTGTGCCTCCTTTGTGAGTAGTGTGCTCGGGCAGTGAGCCCTAATTAGCAAGTGCTATTTTGTAATTCGTTATTCTTCTAACAGAGAATAATCTTTGGGTTAATCACCCTATGGTTTTCTCCCTTAGCAGGGTTTCCACGTCAAAAATATTGTGTCATGTGCTTTTCATTTCATGGTAATGATTGCTTGTTTGAATTAATGCTGCATTGATTATTAAGAAAGTTCAAAAAGAAGAAATAATTAGGATAACAGATTCACCCCCCCTCTCAGTTATCAACAATTGGTTTCAGAGCCAAGTTCCTCCTAATAAGAGCCTAATAGCTTGAGGAAGATCTGGGAGTTCAAATGGATGCATATGGTTTAAGGGAGCAACTCAAGACTGCCCTTGAGGATCTTGAACAGTCAAACTCTAAAGTCAATGAATTAAAGGAAAGACTCAAACAAGCTGATGAATTCATGAGAGAACTAAAAGACAAATTAAGTCTCTCTATGAAAAAGAGAAGGGAGTTGCTCTAGCAATTGGCAAGACAAAGTGAAGAAAGTAATGCAAATGTAGAGTTGACTGAGAAAACCAAGCTATGTGAAAAGTTATCAAAAGAAGTCATTATGGTAAGACATGAAATGGAATCAGGAGTTATAAAGTTTACTCAAGAGATTGAAGAGAAAAGAAAAACTGAAGACAATCTAAGACAATCTCTCAAAGAGAAATTAGAAGATTACCACCAGATGGATAGGATTATCAGACATCTTGAATCTAATCTTGAAGATGCTAAAGATAATGAAGAAAAACATGAGGATCAAATTGTCTCTCTCAAAAGGGATCTTCAAACAGCAAATGAATATAAAGAGAAATTCAAGATAAGTTCTGCTCAACTTGAAGTTCTTCTTGGAAGTCAAAAGAGGGCAGATGACAAGTGTGGTTTGGGATATGAGAAAGGAGAAAGCTCTAGATCTGGTTAGAAGAATTTTGGATCAGAAAATCCAAGGAACAGGCCTAGAAGACCTCCGGTAAGATAGCCCAATGCTCAAAGATATCCATCCTTCAATGGGTATTGCCACAGCTGCAATCACTTTGGTCACAAAGCTAATCAGTACAGAAAGAGAATGAATCAGACTAATTCATCCTTCTTCGGACAATGCTTTAACTATAAAAGGTATGGACATAAGTCTCATGAATGCAGAAATATGCAAATGAACAAATCATTCAATGGTAGATGCTTTACATGCAATAGAGTAGGTCATATGGCTAATCAATGTAGATCAAGAGGTTATCAGTAAAATATGCAAAGAAATGTTGTTTGCCAAATCTGTAATAGGTCCGGTCATAATGCAAAAGTCTGCAGAAGCAAGAATCAGGACAAAAGAGGTCCAGTATATAATCAGAATCAAGACAAGGGTAAACAAAAGATGAATGCGGATGAAGTTAGGAATGAGATGAACAAGATTTGGGTGAAGAAAAGTTTAGAGAAGGTAGAGGTTGGATCCACACCAGACTCTGGTGCTGATATTCCTTCCAGAAATTAAGAAATGAGCTCTAGCTCAGGGAGAGACACAAAGAAAACCCTGTTCCCCCAGCCAATCAAGTGGTGCCGGATTAGGCACAAGATGCAGAGTAAAGGGTTTGTAGATATGAGTCTTGAGATGATCCAGCTAAGATTTTAGAGGTCCGCATGAAGATGTGAAGAAGTTGTGATCGATCATGTAGAACCTGTTCTGGGAAATGCTCTAGAATGACAGAGGATTACAAAAAGGTCCGGAGAGATCCGGAAGTGCATTGCCTTATTCTGCGGATTGGACAGAGTATTTGGGATGTCCTTGTGATGTGTCATCTTGATTTGTTCATGGTTGGAAGATCCACATGATGTTCATAGATCAGGACTGATCCGGTTCTTCAAGTCATCTGAATAAGGCAAACTGGAATAATGTAGGTCAAGCATTTATTGCAATCAGATATTAGGGTTTGCGGAGCAATATAAGGGATTTCTCATTAATCACTTGTTCATTCCGCACTCAAGAAGAAACAAAAAGTGGAGCTCTGCAACAAAATTCATCAAGTTTATCAAAGATCACTCATAGAAGTTATTACATCCAGAAATCAATCAAACCAACTTCGTCAACCAAAGGCACATAAGGTATTTTCTGTCTTCAATATCTCACCACAAATCTTTTGAAAAATGGCTACTCTGAATATAGTTAAGATCTCTGATAGACCTCGCCCCACATTCAAGAAACATCCATACAAATCTTTGGAGGTAGATCCCCTAGGAGCCTTCTCTAGTGTTCCGCATGGTGTATTGCATACGGAGGACATTAGGGTTTACATACATGCAAATATTGAAGAATTTGGAGAATCAAAATTGATGGATATCTATCATAAACAATTGATAGATGATTCCTTTGAGATTAAACCTCAGTATAAAGCCATCCGGGATAAGCACTTTGCACAGTGCATTCATTTCTCCTATTTTGAAGAAGATGAATGGGTCTGGTATGTACTCAGCAGAGTGCATGACAATTTCCTATGGTTGAACAAGCCTTTTAAGATCACCAAAGATGCAATTAGGGTTGTAACCAGTCTACACTCATCCGGTGGAATACCTATCCTCAAGTCTGTCAAAAATCAGATAGTTAGTGATGCAACCGGATCAAAATTTGATAAGAGAGCTATGACAATTGAAGACATCACTGAACCAGATGTCAAATTTGCATCTATAATAATTGGTTACAAGATTTATCACTCCAGTAGGGAAAATTCAGTGCCAGGAACTGCAATTTACATAGCATATCAAATGCTAAAAGAGAATGCAGACTATGATTTGTGTGAGCTTCTTCTAAACCAACTTTTGGAAAATCTATAGAAGATTAAGAAGGACAAGAAGAACTCCTTCAAGTATGGTAGTTTGATCCTTTGTCTATTCTTTTATTACATGAATGAGCTTCCCGAATCCAGTGGATGGCTATGGCAGAATGATAGACCAGTTGCCATCCAAATCACAGATTATTTGCATGGACTTGGAGATGCCAAAGCAAGAAATACAACCCTATGGGGATATTTCAAGAACTTTCAGAGCATGATGCAAGCAAGAGAAAGAATTCCCCAGTCTCTTATTGAGAAGTACAAAAACACAGTATGCTTTATGGTAGAAATAGATCAGTGCCTAATGGAGGCAGTAGAGCCAAGGACAGTCTGGATCATGCCCATGGGGTATGAGGTTGATGAACAGATTGTAGAACTGCATGTTCAACACATGCTTAGTTAGCCCAAAGATCCAAAGGCAGAAAGGTTTGGAACCTTTGAGGAGCTGAGTGTGAAGATCCATGTGGAACTCAGAGAACCTGAGATAAAGAGGAAGGTGAGAAAAGAAGTAGAGCATATTGCTCAAGGCTTAGGCATCCCAAAGGAGGCACTTGATGCCAACCAGGAAAAGAGGCGAAAGGTTGAGGAAGAGAAGAAAGAGGCAGAAAAGAAAAGCAAGAAAAGTACTCCAGTGGAAACCTCAACCCAGACTAGATCATCAAAAGGATCTACACCTGTCACAACCAAAAGCTCAAAAACATCAAAACTGGAAGGTTAGACATCTGGTAAAGGAGAGAAAAGGTCTAAAATAAAAGCCACAAGGGCTTATACAAGTCAGAAAGATGAAGAGGAAACCAAATCAGATGAGGGGGTAAAGGAAATAAAGAAGCAGAAGAAGAAAGGATCTGGTAAACCCTCCACAGGCCAAGACAAGGAAGAAATGGCAGAGGAATTTGTTGAAAAGCCCACCCTGTCTCTAGAGAGTGTAATCAAATCAGTCATTGTGGATGGAAACCTTCAAGCAATGGTTGAATTCTATGATGACTACAATGAGGCTGACCAAAAGATCCTGCAGGAAGCCACAATCAGGTATCTGAACATATACAATAAGGCTTTCATTGAGATTATATCTCTAATTCCTAAAAGCCTAGAAAAGGAGTTAGAAATAAGAAAGAACAATGCCTAGGCAAAAGATCTTGAGATCCAGGAGCAGATAGCTATTCAGCTATATCCTCAAATTGATCCCAAGACAATGAACATAATATTCAAAGACTGCAAAGATGAGTTCAGGAGGAAAGCAAGGATGAATCAACTCATTCTTGGTGAGACTGACAAGGTGGCCATGGATACAGAAGAGATCCTTTGGAAGGCCTTCAAAAGGTTTAATCTTCCTGTTGTAGAGGACTTGGGTACTGTTCCCTCATCCACAAGTGTTGCAGAAGAAACTTCTGAGAAAGTAATAGAAGAGATGGGCCCTAAACAAACCAACATTTCTCCTCTGGTTTCCCCTACAGTTTCTGGATCCAAAGAAGAAGAGAAATTACAGGAGAAAGAAGCAGTGGTAAAAGAAAAAGAAGTTGACAATACCAAGGTTGCAGAGAAAGAGAAGACCCCAACAGAGAAAACCACAATTGATAGTGGTAAGAATGTAGAAGGAGAGAAAACTCCAAAGGATAGCTCCAAGACTGCAGAAGAGAAGAAACATCTGTCTCCAACAAGAGACACTGCAGAAACTGTCCAAAAATTTTTGAGCAAAGAAACAATAGAGATTGATGAACCAGAGCTTCTACAAGGTCTATTCAATTTTGATTCCCTCTCTCTGGTACAGATAATGAAGATAGCTTCATTTGCAAATGCTAAGGCAAATGAAAAACTCCTAAAGTCTCATATGGAAGACTGTGAGTTGATAGAAGCTGCTTCCGGAGTGCTTGAAAAGATTATGCCATCGGTCCAGAAAGATTCCACAGCCTCCTCTTCTGATAATCTCAAAACTTTAGTCAGCAGTGTTGGTACACATTTTGATTCTCTAGAAAAATCAGATGAAGAAAAGGTCCGGAAGGAGTTTTTGGATAAGAGACTCTCAGAGGTACTAGGATTAATCTCTAATGATAGGAGAAATATGAGTATTGGAATAAAGATCTTAGAAAATGCTCTTAAGGATGGAGGTGACATTTACAAATTTTGTATCTCCTGGTCAAAAGCAATAGTAGAAATTGAGAAGAAAATAAAAGAGGAACAGGACAAACTACTGAGTTTGTCTCAAAGTTTTGATCCTCTCTCTTCCTCCATAGTAAATCAAGAATGTCAAACTATTGCAATCACAAATGCAATAAAGAACTTTGAAAAGGAAAGGAAGAATATAATTAACCGGATGGGAGAACTTAGAATGATTATTATCCCTAAGTTAGAGACCATGCATGAGGCCATAAGTGATGCTAAGACTACCGCCCAAACCAATGATCCGACAGATCTTAAGAGGGCAGAAGCTTTTGCATTTTTGTTGAGTGGTCACATTTCAATTTTAGATAGAATGAAGCAAAGTTGGGCTACAGAACTCATCCAATTGAAGACATCCTTTGCAGACATTCTTCAGTTTTTGTGAATATGTAATATACAGCCAAGTATAGTAAAATTCTTGGAAATTTTGGTGTGTGGACCCTACCCTTTGCCATTGATGTCAAAGGGGGAGTAAGGAGCAGTGAAAAATGAGGAATCCAACTAAGGGGGAGCTCCGGAAAATGTATGTAAAGACAGAGCATCAGCCAAGGGGGAGCATAGTGTAAACACTTAGTCATTTTTCACTAAGTGTTGCCGTCAATGCCAAAGGGGGAGATTGTTAGCAAGAGACACTATATGGATTCATGGTTGTTGTCATTGATGGCAACAAAGGTCATCCCACATATCTGCAAGTCATGGTGTGTCTCTACCGGAAGTCAGAATGAAGATTATTATGGTCTGGTGAACAAGAACAAAGCATGTAGCAAGGTCCGACAGACAGGTCCAGATCTCTTAGAGGAAGTATCTTGGTGTAGTGCAGATCTGGGGAAGTCAAGATGACTACCTTGAGTGGTATATTCCAAGGATTTAGCCTCCAGTGATGGACAAGGAAAAAGATATGAATAGTTGAGTACCGGATTCCTGAGTGACAGTGTGAACAGAGGAAGAACTGACTGACAGAACATCAGACTATTTTCTGGATGTGTTACTGATGATGGTAAAGGTTGTGAAGGCATGAATCATGTTTGGCTGACATGATTAATGATATCTACAAGTATATGCTTGATCTGCATTACTTGATGTGCAAGGATTTAGCTGACAGAACAGAGTTTGTGAGAAGATAGACTGTTCTAGGTGTCGACTAGAAAGATAATGAAATCACTTGTGCGGATATATATAGGATGGATTTAGTTATGAGAAGGCATGTTATGAGAGGTGATATGTGAATAAGAGCAAAGTAGAACAGAAGCAGTAAGAAAGATCTGGTATGTGAAAGAAGAGCAGAATAAAGAGAAGAGGAAAGATGAAGTGCAGTAGATCAGTGTACTGAGCCTAATCGGAACTAAACTCTAGAATATGTGGATGCTTCCAATCGGTTCAAGTATTGTATAACATTCTTTTGTAGATAGTGTGTCTCCTTGTAGGTAGTGTACCTCCTTTGTGAGTAGTGTGCTCGGGCAGTGAGCCCTAATTGGCAAGTGCCATTTTGTAATTCCTTATTCTTCTAACAGAGAATAATCTTTGGGTTAATCACCCCATGGTTTTCTCCCTTAACAGGGTTTCCACGTCAAAAATACTGTGTCATGTGCTTTTCATTTCATGGTAATGATTGCTTGTTTGAATTAATGCTGCATTGATTAATAAGAAAGTTCAAAAAGAAGAAATAATTAGGATAACTGATTCACCCCCCTCTCAGTTATCAACAGGACCTATCTTGGAATGGGCGTCCAACATGGCTTCTTAGACCAAAACCCACACCTAGGGACACTTGGTCAACATTGTAGAATGTGCCTGACACTTGTCCATAGTTCCCATCCCAAACAGGGCACCTATTTCCAAAATGGGCTATGATAGATGCTCTTACGACACGACTGTCATAGAATCTGTCATAGTGGTTACAACTTACAGCTGTAAGAGAATCTATCATACACATGCTACAAATAGTATATTCTCTTACAACATGTCATATTCCACCTTGGAGCACCCAAATATGCCTTATTCAAAGATGCTTCATGACACATGCCATCACCTGTCTTACAACCTTCTATTTCTGACACTTACATGTCATAGATTTGTCATAGGAATCCATCATAACCGTTTCAGTCAAACATTCGTTACACAACATGGAAGATGCTGACACATGGTAGAATACTCCTACCACTAAGTGGGATTCATATCTCCTCATGTGAGGACAAAATAACAAGTTGTCATATTCCATTTAGGATTGACACATCACCATGCCACATCCCACAACATGACAATATGGAATTTCTAAATATTTACAACATAGGCAATTAAATAATAAATACAAACATTACAAATGTAAATAATTACCAAGGTTGAGACACCTTAATTCCCAACATTCTCCCACTTGTTGAACACCTTGTAAGAGCCAATAGAAAAATAGGATTTAACTACTATAGGCCGAGAGACCCATAGATTCTGAACACCATCTAAACTTCTCTATGCTCACTAGTTTCATAAATGCATCTGTAACATTCTTCAAAGTATCTACCTTCTCCAAATTTACCTTTCCATCCTCAACCATGTCTCTCACGAAGTGAAACTAAACATCAATGTGCTTGGTTCTAGCATGGAAAGTTAGATTCTTTGCAAGGCAAATTGCACTCTGACTGTCACAACTGATCGCAATCTGACCTACATCAACACCAATATCTATACACAATCTCTTAAGCCAAATGGATTTCTTACAAGCATGAGTTGCTACCATGTACTCAGCTTCTTTCTTGGACAAAGGAACAACAGGTTGTCGCTTACTCATCCAACTGATAGCACCACCAAAGAGTGTAAACACATAAGCACTAGTGTATCTCCTACTGTCAATGTCACCTACCCAATATGAATCCACAAATATCAACAAAATGCGGAGGTCTTGAAACATTACCATGATAGCAAATGGAGTACTCAGAAGTACCCCTCAAATATTTAAACACTCAATTAACTACATCCCAATGAACCCATCGAGGATTAGCCATAAATTGACTAAGGACTCCCACTGCTTGGGCAATGTCTAGTCTTGTGCAAACCATAGCATACATCAAACTACCAACAACACTAGCATAAGGTGCTCTACTCATGTCCTCCACCTCACTAGGAGATTTTGGACAATCCTCAATAGACAACTTTATCCCTGAAGAAATGGGAACACACAATGGTCTACAATCTCCCATGTTGAATCTATCCAACACGGTCTTCACATACTTACTCTGGCTTAACCAAAGTTTTCTGTTGGTTCTATCTCTTCTGATTTCCATTCCTATAATGTACCTAGCTGCCCCTAAATCTTTCATTTCAAACTGTGCTGACAATTGAGATTTAAAATCAGAAATCATATTCTTACCCTTCCCAATGAGAAACATATCATCAACATACAATGCAACAATGAGAATACGATCACCATCAAATTTATAATACACACAGTGATCTGATTTCAATCTCACAAATCTAATTGACAACACAAAGGTATCAAACTTCAAGTACCATCTCCTAGGGGCTTGCTTCAAACCATACAAAGATTTCTTAAGTTTGTAAACCAAATTTTCTTTACCTTTCACCATGTAATGCTCTAGCTGTGACATGTAGATTTCCTCCTCCAAGTCACCATGAAGGAAAGCTGTCTTCACATCCATCTGTTCTACCTCCAAGTCATAAGCTACAACGAGAGACAACAAGAATTGAATGGATGTCATCTTTGCAATGTGAGAGAAGATCTCACCATAATCTATACCCTCCACTTGTGAATACTCCTTCACAACCAATCTAGCCTTATACTTCTCAACACTGCCATCTGCACCAATTTTCTTCTTGAACACCCATTTGCATCCAATGGGTTTCTATCTAGGAGGCAAGGGCACCAAGTCCCAAGTTTGATTGTTTTCCAAAAAAGCCATTTCTTCCTCCATGGCCTCCTTCCAGGAACCTACATCCTTCATATCCAAAGCCTCTGATATAGTTCTAAGTTCATCACTATAAGTAAGAAAAGCATAAGTACAACTAGAATCAAGCAATGTAAAACCAAACCTTTCAGGTTGGTTTCTTATCTGTGTATACCTCCTTAAGAGCTGAGGTTGAGGTTTAGCTTCTTCATCTAAGATTTTAGAGCTTCTAGAGCTCTCCTCATCATTAGGTCTAACATTGTCTTTCTGTTCAGTCTTCTCAGGGGTGAGAGGAAACTAAACAACATCCTCTTTCTTTCCTTTTTCTTCTGGCTACAAAATAGTGGAAGAAGGTGTAAGCTCTCTGAAGATGACACTTCTTCTATACAGTACTTTTTTAGCCACGGGGTCCCAAAGCTTGTATCCTTTCACACCAACATCATAGCCGATGAAGATACACTTAACATCTTTGTTCTCCAACTTTGACCACTTCTCCCTAGGCACATGTGCATATGCCTCACAACCAAAAACATGAAGATGCCTAATTGAAGGCTTTCTACCAGACCACACCTCCATGGGTGTCCTTCCAACAAGAGATGATGTAGGAGATCTATTTACTAGATAGCAAGCAGTAGCAATAGCTTTAGCACAAAACTTTTGTCCTAGACCAGCTCCACTAAGCATACTCCTAGCCTTCTCCATCAGTGTCATGTTCATCCTCTCAACAACTCCATTTTGCTGTGCGGTGTATGGAGTTGTATTGTGCCTTTCAATCCCAAGTTCCTTGCAATACTTATCAAATTATGTAGAATAGAACTCACCACCATTTTTAGTTCTCAAACATTTAATCTTTTTACCAGTTTGATTTTCAACAAAGGCTTTAAACTCCTTAAACTTGCTATAGACTTCAGATTTGCTTATGAGAAAATAAATCCATGTCCTTCTACTATAATCATCTATAAAAGATACAAAGTATATAGATTTTGATAATGAAGATGTTGCAAGTATGAGGTTAACCAGTGTTGTCATTGATGTCAACATACTCATATTGCATTGATAAGAAGGATTGGATGAGCTGTGTGCTAAGGTTATTGAGGAAATTAGTCTCAATCAGGAACAGTGAAGAATAGTGATAAGAAGAAGGCAAAAGTACTCAATAGGTTGAGGATCAGAGGATGCAAATTAAAGGGTTTGTGGATATGAGTCTTGAGATGTTCCAATTAAGATTTCAGAGGTCTGCATGAAGATCTGAAGAAGTTATGATCGATCAAGTAGAACCTGTTCCAGGAGATGCTCTAGAGTGACAGATTGTTACAAAAAGGTCTGGTGAGATCCGGAAGTGCATTGTCCTATTCTGTGGATTGGAAGGAATGTTTGGGATATCCTTGTGATGTGTCATCTCGATTTGTATATAGTTTGGAGGTCCAAAAACACCTTTTTCAGTATGATAGTGGTGATAGACTGTGTTCTTGAAGTTCCAGATGAAGAAGAAAAGAATTCTAGTAAGTGGAGGAAGTGTGGATGTACTTGGTCATTCAGGAAAGCCTGTGAAGGTTCTTGGATCATGTTGAGGTTGTGTTGTTGATCCGCATTAGTGTTAGATCCTGGAATTGGAGATATACTTCCAAATGAAGATGTTCTTGTTCAGACTGGCCGACCAGATGAGTTATTCATTTTGAGAATGTTCTTGTGGATGATTGCCGACTTAGATGATTGTTCCTAAGTCGATGCCTTGTATAAATAAAGGTTTGTGAATTCATTTTGAAGTGTGTCATGGAGCGGATGAGAGTGGTATAGTGAAAGAGCGAAAGGCAGAGTAGGAGTGTCTTGGGCTTAAATGGAACTGATCCAGACATGGTAAAGATGTCAATCTCCAGTTCAAGTTTGTAATACTTGTGATCTTGTAGACAATGTGTCTCTTGTAGGTAGTGTGCCTCCTTGTGAGCAGTGTGCTCAGGTAGTGAGCCCTAATTGGCATGTGCCATCTATTTTTTTATTCTTCTAACAGAGAATAATCCCTGGGTTAATCACCCTATGGTTTTTCCTTTGATCGGGTTTTCCATGTCAAAATCTTGGTGTCTAATGTGTTGATATTTATCTACTTCGGTGTTTATGCCTTATGCTTTCATGAATGGTTAATTGACATGCTATTAAATAACAAAGAAGAATCAAGTGTTTAAAGTAGAAGCAAGTTTTTGTACAACTGATTCACCCCCCTCTCAGTTGTGTGCCCTAGATCTAACAATTGGTATCAGAGCCAAGTTCCTCTAAAAGGAGATTAACCACTTGAGGAGATCCAAGATGTCATCATACAAGAAGGATAGTCTGAAGTTTGATGGAACCAACTTCTCTCTCTGGAAAGGTCGCATGAAATGTCACTTGGAGTGTATGGGAAAAGCATACTTGTCCATGGTTACAAAAGCATATGTACCTCCACAGGGTGGTCTGACAACTCTAAATGAAATCACAGATGCTGAAAACAATCTGCGGACAAAAGAAGCTCTTCTAAGTGCATTAACTAACTCAGAGCTCTCAAATGTTATTGACCTACCAACTACCTATGAGATCTGGATTAAACTGGAACTTCTGCATGAGGGAGATGAGTTTGTTAAGAGTGCAAGGTTGCAAAGTCTCAAAGGGAAATTTGAAAGATTGAAGATGAGAGATGATGAAAATATCACTACATTTATGCCAAGAGTAAATGAGTTGGTGTGTGGAATTAGGAATGTTGGTGGAGTTCTGGATGAAAATGAGATTGTTTGAAAAATTCTCAGATCCCTTCCTGCTGCCTACAAAATCAAGGTTGCTGCCATTGAGGAATTCAGAGCCCATACAACTGTCACAAGAGACCAATTGGCTGGAAAACTGGCTACATTTGAAATGACCAAGTTTGGTGATGATCCCCCCAAAATTGAATCTGCATTCAAAGCCAGTGCCCTTGTGAAAGGCAAACAAAGATTTGATCTGGGAGAAAAATCTTCAATGAAGATGTCATGGTATGATCAAGCAAGAAGAGACATGGAAGAGGAAGAAGCAAAAACAGCTCAACTTGAAGCCCTCATTGCAAAGAGACTGCCAAGAGGATCCGGTAAATATGAAGGAAAATTACCCTTTAAGTGCTTCAACTGCAATAAGATTGGTCATTTTGCTTCAAGATGTCTAGAAAGATCTGCAAGGTCAAATTCTAATAGACAAAGGTTCCAAAAGAACTGTTATTATGTTCATGAAGAAGATGATAATGAAGGAGTAACAGATGATGAATCAAAAATAGGAAACAAATCTAGAAATGAATGGGTGTTTATTGCCATCAAGGAAGAAGATCCAATATCCTCTGAATCTATCAATCATAAGATTGTAGAAAGAACTTTGGCAGCCCAAGTTGAAGAAAATGATGATTGGGTTATTGACAGTGGATGCTCTCACCATATGACAGGTGACAAAAACAAGTTCCTAGACTTGGAAAGGTATGAAGGAGGAATGGTGAAGTTTGGTGATAATTCTACTGGTAGAATCAGAGGTAGGGGAACTATTTATTTTGATGGAAAGAGCAAAACTGGTAATGTAATGTATGTTGAAGGATTGAAGCACAATCTTCTTAGTGTTGGATAGTTGGTAGACAAAGGTTATGATCTCTGGTTCAAAAATGGAAGATGCAGGATCTTTGAAAGCTCCAAAACTGAGATTGCATCTGGTACTCAAACAAAAGGTAATATCTTCCATCAAGTTGGTTCTAATAAAAGTTGTTTGTTTGTTCAAGTTGATTAGAGTTGGTTATGGCATAGAAGGATGTGTCATGTAAATTTTGATAACATCATCAAGATAAGCAATTCTCAGGCTGTAAGAGATCTTCCAAAATTGGTGAAACCTACAGATAGTTTGTACAAAGAATGTCAGCTAGGTAAATAAAGAAGAGTCTCTTTCAAAAGCAAGGATTAGTCCTCTACCAGATTATTGGAATTAGTTCATATTGATCTATGTGGTCCAACAAGAATCAAGAGTATGCAAGGTGATAGATATTTCATGTTACTGATTGATGACCATTCCCGGATGATGTGGGTTACCTTTCTAAAAGAGAAATTAGAAGCCTTTGAGAAGTTCAAATTCTTCAAGGCTATGGTAGAGAATCAAACTGGATTGAAACTGAAATGTCTAAGGTTTGATAGAGGTGGTGAATTCACATCCGGTGAATTCATAGACTTTTATGAGAAGCATGGTATAAAGAGACAATTGTCTGCTCCTAGGACTCCACAGTAGAATGGAGTAGTTGAGAGAAAGAACCGGACCATCCAAGAAGCATCCAGGACAATGATGATGGAAGCAAATGTTCCCTAGATGTTTTGGAGAGAAGCTATCAGCACTACAGTCTATACTCTCAATCGAGTTCAAATCAGAAGCAATACCTGTAAGACTCCTTATGAACTTTGGTTTGGTATAACTCCTACTGTGAGATATTTTAGAGTATTTGGTAGCAAATGTTACATTAAAAGAGATGAAGATCTAGGAAAGTTTGATGCTAGAAGTGATGAAGGAATCTTCTTGGGTTACTCCACTCAAAGCAAAGCATACCGGTGTTACAATAAGAGACTGAGAAAGATGATAGAAAGTACAAATGTGAAGGTTGATGAAGGAATTGAGAAGCCCTCAAGGTTTTATGAATATGATGAAGATGATTAGAATGGTTCTCTAGTGCAAGGAGCTCAATCCTCCTCTGAAAGTCAGATTCAGACTGATCTGGTAAATCAGGAAGAAGAGGTTTGTTTGAATGAGCCTAATCAAGAAACAGTAGTGCAAGAAACTCCCATAGTTCCAAGGTATGTAACTCTAAACCACTCTGAAGATTAGATCATAGGTGACAAAAGCAAAGGGGTACAAACAAGGAGGAAAATTGCTCAAAATTTAGATGAATACTATCTGATTTCAAAGATTGAACCTAAGACAATAAATGAATCCTACAATGATGAAAATTGGACCAAAGCAATGGAGGAAGAGTTGATGCAAATTGAGAAAAATCACACTTGGGATCTTGTTCCCAGACCTAGAAACAAAAATGTGATTGGAACCAAATGGGTCTTCTAGAACAAACTAAATGAAGTTGGTGAAGTAATCATAAACAAAGCCAGATTGGTCTACAAAGGCTACTCTCAAATAGAAGGAATTGATTTTGAAGAAACCTTTGCTCTGGTGGCAAGAATTGAAGCAGTCAGATTATTTCTTGCATTTGCTGCCTTCAAAGACTTCAAGGTATATTAGATGGATGTCAAGTCTGCCTTCCTAAATGGTGATTTGGAAGAAGTATACATTGAGCAACCAGATGGATTTCAATTGTCTGATCATAGTGATATGGTCTGCAAGTTGAAGAAAGCACTGTATGGATTGAAGCAAGCCCCAAGGGCTTGGTATGAAAGGTTGGATAAGAATCCTATGCAGATTGGTTTCAACAAAGGTACTGCTGATAGTAATCTATATTTCCAAATAGATAATGAAAACATCTTGATTGTTGAAGTATTTGTTGATGATATCATCTTTGGAGGAAGATACAGTATGTGTAAAACCTTTGCAAATCAAATGAAAAGTGAGTTTGAAATGTCAATGCTTGGTGAAATGAATTTCTTCTTGGGTCTGCAAATTACTCAGACAAAGAAAGACATCTTTATCTCTCAGGCTAGATATGTGAAAGAATTGTTGAGGAAATTTGGAATGGAAGATTCAAAGCCAATGAACACTCCTATGGCAACCAGATGTAAGTTGAGCAAAGATGATAACTCTCCTAAGACAGATCAGACCAAGTACAAATCAATGATTGGAGGACTATTGTATCTCACTCAGACTAGACCAGATATAATGTAGGCTATTGGTCTTGTGGCAAGATTCCAGGCTGATCCCAGAGAATCTCATGTCATGGCAATCAAAAGAATTTTTAGGTACTTAAAAGGAACAATTGAGTATGGCCTATGGTATCCTAGAGATCAGGATTTTTCTCTTCATGCATATACAGATGCTAATTGGGTAGGGGATGTGGATGATAGGAAGAGTACAAGTGGAGGAGCATTCTTTTTGGGAAAAAAAATTGGTTTCTTGGCTAAGCAAGAAATAAGAGGCAATATCTCTGTCTACAACTGAAGAAGAATACATTGTAGCAGCAGGTAGTTGCACTCAAATCTTATGGATGAAGCAGATGATAAGAGACATTAAAGTAGAATATGAGGAGCCTATCACAATTTTCTATGATAATTCAAGTGCAATAAATATTTCTAAGAATCTGGTATTGCATTCTAAGACCAAGCACATATCTATCAAGTTTCACTTTCTGAGAGAACAAGTGAACAAGGATGAAGTCAGATTGGAGTATGTACCCTCCAAGGTTCAGATTGTAGATATTTTTACTAAACCTCTTCCCAAGGACTCTTTTGAGTATCTCAGGGAGAAGTTAGGGGTCATGGCCTCTCTGATGATGAACTAGGATGCACTAATGTGCATCAGTCTGGTGGATATCACAGTCATATCTTGTGATCCAGATTGGTGATAGGGAGCTGCTACTTAGGGGGAGCAGCTGGTATGATTCTAATGTGTAAAAGTTGCAAGAATAAGCCCTTTGCCATTGATGTCAAAGGGGGAGAGAAGACATGTGAAAAACAAGTTGTTGATCAAAGGGGGAGCAGTAAAAGAAAGAGAAGACATGTGAAGAGTTGTTGATGATAGGGGAAGCTATGACAGAAAGGAGAATTTCTTGTCTTGATGGTTTTTCACATCATATGTTGCCATCAATGACAAAGGGGGAGATTGTTGCAAGTATGAGGTTAACCAATGTTGTCATTGATGTCAACATACCCATATTGCATTGATAAGAAGGATTGGATGAGCTATGTGCTGAGGTTATTGAGGAAATTAGTCTCAATCAGGAACAGTGAAGAACCGTGATGAGAAGAAGGCAAAAGTACTCAATAGGTTGAGGATCAGAGGATGCGGATTAAAGGGTTTGTGGATATGAGTCTTGAGATGTTCCAGTTAAGATTTCAGAGGTCCACATGAAGATCTAAAGAAGTTATGATCAATCAAGTAGAACCAGTTCCAGGAGATGTTCTATAAAAAGGTCTGGTGAGATCTAAAAGTGCATTGTCCTATTCTACGGATTGGAAGGAATGTTTGGGATATCTTTGTGATATGTCATCTTGATTTGTACATAGTTTGGAGGTCTGGAAGCACCTTTTTCAGTATGACAGTGGCAATAGACTGTGTTCTTGAAGTTCTGGATGAAGAAGAAAAGAATTCTAGTAAGTGGAGGAAGTGCGGATGTACTTGGTCATTCAAGAAAGCTTGTGAATGTTCTTGGATCATGTTGAGGTTGTGTTGTCGGTCCGCATTAGTGTTAGAGCCTGAAATTGGAGATATACTTCCAGATGAAGATGTTCTTGTTCAGACTGGCCGACCAGATGAGTTATTCATCTTGCGAATGTTCTTGTGGATGATTGCCAACTTAGATGATTGTTCCTAAGTCAATGCCTTGTATAAATAAAGGTTTGTGAATTCATTTCAAAGTGTGTCATGGAATGGATGAGAGTGGTATAGCGAAAGAGTGAAAGGCAGAGTAGAAGTGTCTCAAGCTTAAATGGAACTGATCCAAACATGGTAAAGATGTCAATCTCTAGTTCAAGTTTGTAATACTTGTGATCTTGTAGACAGTGTGTCTCTTGTAGGTAGTGTGCCTCCTTGTGAGCAGTGTGCTCAGGTAGTGAGCCCTAATTGGCATGTGCCATCTATTTTTCTTATTCTTCTAACAGAGAATAATCCTTGGGTTAATCACCCCATGGTTTTTCCCTTGACCGGGTTTTCCACATCAAAATCTTGGTGTCTAATGTGTTGATGTTTATCTTCTCCGGTGTTTGCCTTATGCTTTCATGAATGGTTAATTGACATGCTATTAAATAACAAAGAAGAATCAAATGTTTAAATCAGAAGCAAGTTTTTGTACAGCTGATTCACCCCCCCTCTCAGTTGTGTGCCCTAGATCTAACAGAAGGAACATTAACAGGACCAAACACATCAGAATGAATTAGGTGCAACACACCAGAAGACTTATGAGAACTCAAGTAAAACTGAACATGGTTTTGTTTGCCATAAATGCAATGTTTGCAAAAGTTGAACTCAAGATTACAATCATCTAACCCCTCAATTAGGTTCTTATTTTTTAAGGTACGCAGACCCTTCTCACCAATGTGGCCAAATCTCTTATGCCATAACATTGTCTTTTCAGTAGGAAGTTTCACTTCCAATGCATGATTACAACCATCAAGATTAGAAACAATAGATTTCTTCACTGTTCATTCAGATGGTGGGGATGAAGTGACTACTACCCTCTTACTTGAGTTAGAAGAGCTATTGCATTGTGAAATGCATGCTTCTAGCTAAAACAGAGTACCTCCCTAAGTACCCTTAGCAAGCACCATAGATCCTCTAGTCATCTTACATCCTTCTTTTGAAAAGACAACCTGCACACCTGCATCATTCAAAATACTTAAAGAAAGTAGGTTCCATGCTAAGCCTAGGATGTGCATAACCCCATAGATCCCCTTCACTCGACCATCGGGGAATTAGATAGAGACTCTTCCATGACCAACGATCTTCAGATGAGAGTCATCACCCAGATACACCTTTCCACCATCAAACTTCTCATACTTAGTGAACTAGTCTTGATGTGAGGTCATGTGGAATGATGCACTAAAGTTGATTAGCCACACATCATCAGATGCATGGGTTGCTAGGACTGTGATGAAAGCATCACCATCATCTTGTGATTTGTCAAAATCTGAATCATGAGCTTTCTTCTTTTTCTTCTTCTCCTCTTTGCATTACTTTAGGAAATGTCTAGTTTTGCCAGAGTTCCAACAACGAGCCTTGGACTTTCTAGGAGATTTGGATCTCCCACAGGATTTGGAACTACCCTTCTTAGCTTTCTTGTCCTTCTTCTTCCCTTTCTCCTTAGGTCTTCCATGAACTGCAAGGGCCTCTTTAGCTACCTTAGAAGACTTTCTCTGCATCTCTTTAGACAACAATGAAGAAACCACTTCTTCCATTTTGAATGTGGATGTGGTGCTTCCGATTGCCATGACAAGATGATCCCATGAGTTTGGTAGAGAACAAAGCAGGGTCATACACCGATCCTCCTCCTCCATCTTTACACCAATAGATAATTATGGAACTAGCATGTTGAAAGCATTCATATGTTCTACAACGGATCCTCCATCCTCCATTCAAAGAGAATACAACTTCTTTCTCAGAAAAAGTTTATTGACTAGGGATTTGGCTTGATACACATCCCCCAACTTCTTCCAAAGGAGCTTTGCAGTAGTCTCCTCATGGACATTTAGCAACACAAAATCAGCAAGACTAAGTCTTATGAGACCCTTAGCCTTCCGATCCTTTAGATCCTAGTCATCTTGTGACATTGCAGCTGGTTTAGTTTCATTCACACTATCCCAATGGTCTTGGTCAACTAGCATGTATTCCATCTTTAGCTTCTACAACTCAAAATTACTGCCATTGAATTTCTCTACTTCAAATCTTCTTGATGTGCCTACCATCTCCTTGCTACAATAAGATACAGAATGCTCTACATAGACTCCCACTCAACCTAAGATTAGCTCAAAAAACCCCTACACAACAACTAGGACCAAAGGTGATCAAGCTTTGATACCAATTGAAAGGAAGCTAGGTGTGTGGAAAACACTTCCTACACTAATCTAATGAGGAGAGGGCTATGCAAATTCAAGTTTATCCTAACTATTACAGCAATGTTAAACCATTAACATGAGATATTGTAGCAAAAAATAAGAACCAGAAAGTAGATAGAAGAAGAGAGACAAAGATTTACAGTGGGGAAAACCCTTATTGGGTGAAAAACCCCACACTCAGAAACTTGCACAATGTATTAACAAATCTAAAAGAATTTTTACAATACACTTGTAATGCAAACTTTAATGGTCTTTGACACTTGTGTCTAGAGTCAATCCGACAGCATAACAGTACCTGTAAACCTGTGATACAAACTCCATCTCCAAGCACCTGTATAAATAGGAAATACAAGGTAATATTGGACCTATCTTGGAATTGGCATCCAACATGGCTTCTTGGACCAAAACCCATGCCTAGGGACACTTGGTCAACATTGTAGAATGTTCCTGACACTTGTCCATAGCTCCCATCCCAAAGAGGTCACCTATTTCCAAAATGGGCTATGAAAGATGCTCTTACGACTGTCATAGAATCTGTCATAGCAGTTACAACTTATAGCTGTAAGAGAATCTGTCATACACATGCTATAAATAGTATATTATCTTACAACATGTCATATTCCACCTTGGGGTACCCAAGTATGCCTTATTCAAAGATGATTCATGACACATGTCATCACCTATCTTACAACCTTCTATTTCTGACTCTTACATGTCATAGATTCATCATAGGAATCCGTCATAACTATTTCGGTCAAACATTCCTTACACAACATGGAAGATGCTGACACATGGTAGGATATTCCTACCACTAAGTGGGATGCCTATCTCCTCATTTGTAGACAAAATAACAAGTTGTCATATTCTATGTAGGATTGACACATCATCGTGCCACATCCCACAATGTGACAATATGGAATTTCCAAATATTTACAACATAGGCAATTAAATAATATATACAAACATTACAAATGTAGAGAATTACCAAGGTTGAGACACCTTGATTCCCAACATGCATGTTCATAGATTAGCTAGAAATCTAATTTCAGTTTCAAAGTTGAATGATTTGGGAACGCATGTGACATTTGACAAGCATGGCTGTAGATTGGTGAGAGGGAACTTGGTGGTAGCGAAAGGGAAGAGATCCAAGAACTTGTTTAAGCTTGAAGCCACTATAGTTTGTAATGCCTCCTATGTATCTGAGGCCACTACTGAAAATACATGTATGTTGTGGCACCATAGATTGGGCCACACAAGCAATAATGTAATGAAAACTATTAAGAATAAAAATTTGTTGGACAGTTTCTCTTATTCTGATGAGCACTTTGATTTATGTGAGAATTGTGTTTGGTAAACAAAATATAAAATTATTTCCTTTAGGAAGCAATAGAGCAAAAGAGAAGTTAGAAATTATTCATACGGATGTGTTTGGACCTGTGGATAATGAATTTATTAGAAAATCTCATTATTTTGTAACCTTCATTGATGATGCATCCAGATTTACATGCATTTATTTTATGAAGCATAAATCTAAAGTTTTCACTAAGTTTATGGAATTTAAAGTCTTAGTAGAGAACCAATCAGGTGTAAAGATAAAAATATTAAGATCTGACAATGGAGGGGAATATTGCTCTAAGGAATTTGATGAGTTTTGCAAGCATGAAGGTATAATCAGATAGAAGACAACTCCGTATATACCACAATAGAATGGTGTTGTAGAAAGCATGAACTGAACAATTATGGAAAGGGCTAGAAGTATGCTTAGTGATGCACAGTTGGATAAATACTTTTGGGTAGAGGCTGTGTGTACTGCTTGCTACTTGATAAATAGATCTCCTTGTAAGGCTCTTGATTCGACACCTTATGAAGTGTGGATAGGTAAGAAACCTTTTGTTTCACATTTAATGGTGTTTGGTTGTGAGGCTTTTGTTCATGTGCCTAAGAAAAAGCGATCTAAGTTGGATCCAAAGGCTGAAAAGTGTACATTCATTAGATATGGTGATAATGTGAAAGGTTATAAGCTTTGAAATCCACTAACCCGCAAGATTATCTTTTCTAGAGATGTAATTTTTAGGGAACTTAGAGATATTTTTGAACCTGAGTAGCCAAAAGAAAAAGATGAAAAGGTAAAGAGAGTGCACTTTGAGTTAGAGCAGCAAGATGCACCTCAGGAAGAACAAAATGATGGATTAGGGGGTGAAGAAGAAGAAGAAGATTCAAGTAGTTCTGATGAAGATGAATCTATTGTGATAGAAGAAGTTGGTACAGATGATCATGTAAAAGAACAAGTAGAGTCTCTTACTCCACCCTTGAGGAGATCCACAAGACAACATAATCTAGTTGACAGGTATAGCCCACTAGATTTTAATTGTATATATACTTTATTGAGTACTAACAATGAACCTATATCCTACAAGGAAGCTATTTCTGCAAATGATAGTGAGTCTTGGCAGCTAGCCATGCAGGAGGAGATGATGGCTTTGGACTCTAATAGCACCTAGGATCTTGTTCATTTGCCCAAAGGAAGAAAGGCCATAGGATGGAAGTGGGTCTTCAAGAAAAAGTTTGGAGCAGATGGGTCATTGGAGAAGTACAAGGCTAGACTAGTAGCCAAGGGCTACTCCCAGAGAGAGGGAGTTGATTTTGGTGAGATATTCTCTCCTGTTGCTAAATTGACTTCTATTAGATTTCTCTTATCAATTTCTGCAACTTATGATTGGGAGATTGAGCAAATGGATGTTAAGACTGCGTTCTTGCATGGAGATCTTGAAGAAGAAATTTATATGCAACAACCTACAAGTTTTGAGCTAAAAGGAAAAGAACATTGGGTTTGCATGTTAAAGAGGTCTCTTTATGGTCTGAAATAGTCCCCCAAAATGTGGTATCAAAAGTTTGATTCATTTGTTTTGAAATTGGGTTTTGTTAGAAGTGAGGAGGATCAATATGTTTACATTCATTGTGTTGATGATTCTATACTAGTTATTGCTTTGTATGTTGATGACATGTTTTTCAGCAATACTAAGGGTATGGTCAGTGAGGTTAAAGCCCAAATTTTAGGTGCATTTGAGATGAAGGATCTTGGTGTTGCAAGGCATATTTTGGGAATAGAGATCAGAAGGGATAGAGTTAATAGAAAGCTTTGGTTGTCACAAAGTAAGTATGTGAATACTATTTTGTAGAGGTTTAGTTTGCAGAACTATAATCCAGTTAGAGTTCCTTTACCCATTAGTACTAAGCTTTCATTAGATATGTGTCCAAAGACTAAGGATGATCTTGAGGATATGTCTAATGTTCCATATGCTAGTGCTATAGGGAGTTTGATGTATGCAATGGTTTGCACTAGACTAGATATTGCCCAAGCAGTGGGAGTTTTGAGCAGATTTATGGCTAACACTGGTAGACAGCATTGGAACTATCCAAAGGGGGTGTTTAAATATCTTATAGATACTCCTGATCATTTTTTGGTTTATTCTAGTATTGATAGTGCTAATAAATCTTTGGACATATAGGGTTTTGTTGATGCAGATTGGGCAGGTGACTTGCATAGTCGAAGGTCCACTAGTGGCTATGTGTTTACTCTGTTTGGAGCTGCAGTGAGTTGGATGAGTAAGAGGCAACCTATAGTTGCTTTGTCCACCACAGAAGTAGAGTATATGGCTGCAACTTATGTCTCTAAAGAGGTAGTTTGGTTGATAAGACTATGTACATGTATTGGTTTTTGATGGCAGGAATATTTAGATTGGTTGTGATAGCTAGAGTGCTATTTGTTTGGCTACGAATCCCACGTATCATGCTCAAACTAAGCATGTTGATGTTCAGTATCAATTTGTTTGAGAGTTGGTTACAAATTGAGAGATTGAGTTGAAGAAGATAGACAATCAGGAGAATGTTGTAGATTCATTGACCAAGCTTGTGAGCATAGAGAAGTTTGTGTGGTGTAGAGAGGCCATGGGCCTTGTTTCTAGTGCCTGATTATTTTTCATTTGATTTCCTATGGGTTGATTTAGAATGTATAATGTCAAGTGGAAAAATGTTGGGATAAGGTGCCTTTAACCTTGTAAATCCCAATATTGTATTTATTCCATTTATTATTTGTAATTTGTAATTACCCATAAGGGATGTACAAGTTTCACCAGCAGTGGTAAAAATTATTTACTATCCACGGTAATTATAGAGTTACTACACGGTAAGTCCCAAAGTTATTGGCGGTAGTTATGGGATGTCATTTACTATGGTAAATGGTAATTGGTCAAAGTGGGATGTACATGTGGAGGAATAATCTATTTTTAGTGTTATGATGCACGTCATAGATGCTGTAAGAAGGTGTAAGAGATTCTATGACAACTATAAGTTGTCATAAGAATCTATGACACT
The DNA here is from genome assembly GCA_027924645.1 of Cunninghamia lanceolata. NCBI lineage: Eukaryota > Viridiplantae > Streptophyta > Pinopsida > Cupressales > Cupressaceae > Cunninghamia > Cunninghamia lanceolata. Next base: position 6,948,772 of record BSBN01000379.1, read on the forward strand.
TATAATAGCATATGATGCGTCATAAGATGTTGTAAGTGGATATTTTTGGTCCCAAGGTGTTCAAGCTTGCATGATCACATTTTTTCAAGTGTAGGATGCATGTATGACAGTATTTGTGACCCCGTAAGAGCCTATTTTTGGCCATGGATGCCCAAGGTTGTATTGTTGACTCTTGACAAGTGTTATGAGCTTGTAAGAAGTCATTTAACATCTTGAGGTTGTGTAAATTCTATAAAAACCATAGCATAGTAGATGAGATGCATATAACAGTTTACAGGTACCCAGGTTCTATCGGAGTGAAGGTTGGAGGACAGAGGAAGTGAATGTATTTGTAAACTCCTTTCATGAAGATAATACAACTTGGCCTCTTTTCTTGGTGGAGTTTTTTACCCGCAAGGATTTTCTCTATGTTAAACACTTGTGTTATGTGCTTAATTATGCTTTTGGTATATGTTTGTATTGTGGGTTTATGTTTTGTTACAAGCTCCATTAATAACACAAAGTTAAAGTTTGCTGAAATTTATTCGACTTAGATTTCCATTGAAGTGGTGTTGCTTTCATTTCTAACAGATCTATCACAATTGTAACACACAACATTTCTTTGTTTATTTGAATGATATCCTCTTGATCTGCACTCATTAGCCATATGTCCAATCCTATTGCATGCAAAGCATTTACCATTGAAAGAATTGTTCATTTGCATATTTCTGCATTCATGAGATTTGTGACCATACCTTTTGCAACTAAAACATTGACCAGAGAAGGATGAATTGAATTAATTCACTCTGTTTCTACACTGGATTGGTTTGTGACCAAATTTGTTACAATTGAAGTAGTATCCATTGAAGGATGGATATCTTTGAGCATTAGGTTGCCTTACAAGAGGTCTTCTAGGCCTGTTTCTTTGATTTCCTAATCCAGAGTTCTTCTGACCAGATCCAGAGCTTTCACCTTTCTCATATCCCAAGCCACGCTTATCATCTACCCTCTTTTGGCTTTCAAGAACAACTTCAAGTTGGGCTGAGCTTATCTTGAATTTATCTTTGTATTCATTTACAATTTGAAGATCTTGTTTAAGAGTGTCTATCTGATTCTCAAGTTGTTCTTCATTGTCTCTAGCTTCTTGAAGATTAGATTCAAGATGCGTGATTATTCTATCCATTTTGTGGTAGTCCTCTATTTTCTTCTTGAGGGATTGTTTTATATTATCTTCAATCTTTCTCTTTTCTTCAATTTCTTGGGTGAATCTCATAACCCCTGATTCCATTTCATGCCTTACCATAATGACTTCTTTTGACAGCTTCTCACATAGCTTATTTTTCTCATTTAGATCTTCATCAAAATTACTGACTTCACTTTGATTAGCTAATTTTTGGAGTAGTTCCTTTCTCTTTTTCACAAAAATAGTAAGTTTTTATTTTAGCTCATTTATGAAATCATCAGCTTGTTTGAGTCTTTCTCTCAAATTATTGACTTCAGAGTGGGATTGTTCAAGATCATCTAGGGCAAACTGAAGTTGTTCCTTCGTACCATATGCATCCATTGAGATTCCTAGATCATCCTCAAGATGTTAGGCTTTGTTCAGAGGAACTTAGCTCTGATACCAATTGTTGGAAACAATGCAGATAACTAAGAGGGGGGGTGAATTGGTTATCTTATATCTTTTCTATTTTCTTACTTTTTCTTAACTTATCATTTAATTTTATGTCAAAACAAGATAATCATAAGAGTTGAAAAGAAATTAACACATGACACAAGGATTTTTACGTGGAAAACCTGTTAAGGGAAAAACCATGGGGTGACTAACCCAAGATTGTATTCTCTATTAAAAGAATAAGGAGTACAAATTTGGCACTTGCCAATTAGGGCTCACTACCCAAGCACACTACTCACAAAAGGCTCACTACCTACAAGAGACTTACAGTGTACAAATGCTTACAGAAAATACCAAGGTGTTTGAACTGATGAATAGCATACTAATCTGGCACATTTCATTCTTCCTCTACTCAATATAACTTTCCTGTTACATTCTAGCCTTGAATTACTACCTTCACACTTGTCTCTTCTTATCTTCACACTTAACCATACATACTATTCACTCCTCACACTTACAAGCTTGAATCCATTGGGTATATATATATGCATCAAGGATATCCAACAACTTCTTAGTTGGCAAAAAAACACTTGAGTTATTTGTAAGTTATTGATCTGTCAGCTGAATCCATGCTTGATTAGTGATGCACATCAAAAATATAGGCATAGAAGTCATAAATCATGTCTGCCAACAATGTGTAATATCACAAATTGCTTGAGCAACACCTTTTACACATCCAGATTGAAGTCTGATATTATGTCGGTCAGTTCTTCCTCTATTTGCTCTGCCTGACTGGAATCCAACACTTGGATACTCATATAATTTTCTTGTTTTATCACTAGAGGCTAAATCTTTGGAATACAGTAGTCATGATACCCCTCTTGACTTATCCAAGTCCATAACTTAGTAAGTTACACCATCTGAGAGATCCAGACCTGATTGTCGAACCTTGTTACATACTATGTTCTTGTTCAGCAGACCAAGATAATCTTCAATCTAATTTTTGGTATAGACATATTATGTACAACAGATGTGTGGGATAGACTTTGTTGCCATCAATGACAACACTTATGAAGCCACATAGTGTCTCTTGCCAACAGAGTCATCATCTTTACTCAACTTACATGCGGTTACCATAGGCGTACCTACTGGCTTTAAATCTTCCATTCCAAACTTCTTCAACAATTATTTCACATAATTAGACTGAGATATAAAGATACCTTTATTTGATTAAGTGATTTGCAGACCTAAGAAGAAATTCACCTCACCAAACATGGACATCTCAAATTCACTTTGCATCTGATCAACAAATGTTTTGCACATGCTCTCATTTCCACCAAAAGTGATATCATCAACAAATACCTCAACAATCAGAATATTCCCATGATCAATTTTGAAGTAAATATTACTATCAGTAGTGCCTTTGTTATATCCTAGCTTTAGCAAATACCTATCTAATCTTGCATACTAGGCTCTTGGGGCTTGTTTGAGTCCATATAATGCTTTCCTCAATTTGTAGACCACATCTTTTTGATCAGACAATTGAAATCCTTTCGGTTGCTCAATGTAGACTTCTTCTTCTAACTCTCCATTTAGAAATGTTGACTTGACATCCATCTGATAGAATTTGAAATCTTTATAAGCAACAAAATCAAGAAATAATCTAACTGCCTCTATTCGTGCCACCAGAGCAAACGTTTCTTCAAAATTGATTCCTTCCACTTGAGAATATCTTTTGCATACCAACCATGCTTTATTTCTTACAACTTCACAATCTTCATTTAGTTTATTCCGGAAGACCCATTTAGTTCCAATGATATTTTTGCCCTCAGGTCTAGAAACAAGATCCCAAGTGTGAATCTTTTCAATTTGCATTAGTTCTTCCTCCATTTCTTTTACCTAGTTTTCATCATTGCAGGCTTCACTTACTAATTTTGGTTCAATCTTTGAAATCAAACAAATCTCTTCTTGATCTTCAACAATTCTTCTCCTAGTTTGAACACCTTTAGTTCTATCTCCTATGATTTGATTTTCAAGATGATTCATCCTTACATATCTAGGAGTTTTTTGATTTTCTTAAACTTCTATTTCTTGAACTTGTTCCTCAACTTCTGCATTATCCTCTTGAGTCACTAGATTTTTTAGATGAATCTAGATCTAAATCTGAGTTTGTACTTGCCTTTCTTGACTTGGATTTTCATCTTGATCATCTAAATCATATCTGCAAGACCTGAATTGTCCTTCTTTGCTCTCATCAACTCTAAGATTAGCACTTTCAACAATCTTTTTCAACCTCTTATTAAAGTGTAGGTATGCTTTGCTTTGAGTAGAGTAACCCAAAAAAATTCTTTCATCACTTTTTGCTTCAAACTTGCCTAGATCCTCATCTCTTTTGATATAGCATTTACTACCAAAAACTCTAAAATATCTTACAGTAGGAGGATGACCAAACTAGAGTTCATAAGGAGTCTTACTAGAATTGCATTTGATCTGCACCTCGTTAAGAGTGTAGACAGTAGTACTCACAGGTTCTCTCCAATAAACTTGTGGAACATTTGTTTCCATCATCATGGTCCTGGCAGCTTCTTGAATGGTCTAGTTCTTTCTTTCCATGAATCTATTTTGCTGAGGAGTACTAGGAATAGATAACTATCTTTTTATTCCATGCTTTTCATAGAATGTATCAAACTCACCAGAGGTAAACTTTCCACCTCTATCGGATCTATCTCAGATACTTTATCTTCACACCAATCTCATTTTCCATCATAACTTTGAACACTTTGAATTTGTTAAGATCTTCTGATTTTTATTTTAAGAAGGTTACCCACATCATCCGGGAGTAATCATCAATCAGAAAAATAAAATATCTATCTCCTTGCACACTCCTAATTCTAGTAGGACCACATATATCAATATGCACAAGTTCCAATGGCCCCCTTGAAAATTGTTCTTTACTTTTGAATGATGTTTTATTCTATTTACCCAATTGACATTCTCTACACATGCTATCAAGTTTCATAAGTCTTGGAAGATCTCTCATGGCTTGAGTAGAACTTATCTTGACAATGTTATCAAAATTCACATGACACATTCTCCTATGCCACAACCAACTTTGATATATCTATGCAATCAAACAACTTTTACTAGAACTACTTAATTGAAAGATGTTACCTCTAGTTTGTGTACTAGATGCAATTTCAGTTCCAGAGCTTTCCAAGATTATGCATTTACCATCCTTATCCAACACTAAGAAAATTATGCTTCAGCCCTTCCACATACAAAACATCATTTGTGTTATTCTTACCATCAAAAGAGATGGATCCTCTGCCACGGATTCTACTAGTTGAGTTGTCTCCAAATTTCACAGTTCCACCTTCATATTTTTCAAAGTTTATAAACTTAATTTTATCACTAGTCATATGATAAGAACATCCACTATCAATCACCCATTCATTCTTATCAACAACCTAAGCAACCATGGCACTTTCCACATTTGCATAGCCAGTAGATTCGGTAGATACTGGATCTTCTTCTTTGATAGCAATGAACACCCAACCATCTTTAGTGGCACCTCCATGATCAGATTCATCATCTATGACTCCTCCAACTTTTTTGACATAGTAACATTTCTTTTGGCCTTCATATCTATTAGGGTTTGGCTTTTAAAATTTCTCTAGACATCTTGAGGCAAAATGACCAATCTTATTACAAGCAAAACATTTGAATGACAACTTTCCATCATACTTAGCAGATCTCTTGGTATTCTTTTGGCAATAAGAGCTTCAAGTTCTATAGACTCAATTTCATCATCTTCAAGATCCTTTCTTGCCTTAGTAAATCTATTTGATCTTGTAGAAGAGCTTTCACCCAGATCATACTTTGTTTTCCATGTATACTAGCCTTAAAAGTAGATTCACACTTAGGAAGAGAATCACCAAACTCATTAATTCAAAAGCTGAATTTTTGCCAACTAGCTGATCTCTTGTCACTTTTGAGACAGTCCTGATTTATTCTATAGTAGCAACCTTATGTTTGTATGAATCAGGTAAGGATCTAAGCACTTTTGTCACAATCTGTAATTCTTCTAAAGTTCCACCAGCACACCTGATGCCACACACAAGTTTATTTATTTTTTGCATGTAGATTGTGATGTTTTCATCTTCATTCATCCTCATATTTTCAAATTTTCCTCTTAAACTTTGTAGTTTGGCACATTTGACATATTCATCGCCTTCATAAAGATTCTCCAAATTCTTCTAGATTTCATTCATGTAGTGTTTAGTCTAAAGACATTTGTCATTTCTGAATCAGTCAGGGCACTCAACAAGGATTCTTTAGCTCGAAGGTTATTTTCAACATCTTTGATTTGATATAGAGTTGAAGGACCTTTCTCCAAAGGTTTATACTCATCATTGGTTATCGCCCAATAAGCATCACCCATGCATTACAAATGGCACTCCATGCAACTCTTCCAAACACAGTAATTTGTTCCATTGAATCTCAGACTATCCTTTTGTAAGTCGACATCCTGGATCTCCTCGGGCGGTTAAGCTTCTTTTAGAGGAACCTTTCTCTAATACCAATTGTTGGAATTAGTCTAGACAACTAAGAGGGGGGGTGAATTAGTTGTCCCACAATAATTAATCTTTTCTTCTTTTAATCTTCTTTAACAACTTTCAATTAGATAAATATTAAAGCATGAATCAATAACACAAGAGCAGAAATAAATTGAGCACACATAACACTAGAATTTTTATGTGGAAACCTGGTTAAGGGAAAACCATAGTGGGGGTTAACCCACAAGATTCATACCCTATTAAAAGTACCTAGAAGAAAAGGTAAGGCACATGCCTTCGGGCTCACTGCCTACAGAATTTATGTTTAGTATAGAAAGAATGAATTGTGAAATAGCATCTTCTTTATGCCTAGTTCAATTCCTTTGAAAGCTCAAAAAACTTCTACTCTACTCCAAATAATTCTTCTTTAGCTCTTCGTCTAAGCAGCTCTTGTTCTTCTACTTCTCTTCTTCTCTACTCTACCTCTAATCCTTTCTTTGGATTTTATTATTTTCGTACAAGGATGATTTTCCACAACTTGTCAACAAGTATTTATACACTTCATCAACCTTGGCATGAACATCAAGGTTAGCACTACAAACATTTGACTTAATGAGAATCACTAAGCTATCAGCCAAACATAACTGGAACACAAATCTTCCTCAATCAACATGCCATGCTCCATAGAAATGCTCTTAGATCATCTGCAATACACTTGTCTCATTTGGTCGGCCAAGACTGGGAAGAACATCAACACCAAGAAGGAAATCTTCATTGGCAATCTCAAACGTCAATACGGACCTCCAACATAGTAGTCACATGATCCAAAGACTTCAACAAGCATATTGAATTCAATAAAAACATCTGCACTCCTCCAAATCATCAGAATCACTTGCATCTTCCTCTGGAACCTCAAGAACACTATCTGCCATGACTATCACATTAGAAATATTGCTTGCAGACCTCCAAACCATGAACCACTTGAATGGATGATACACACTAACTTCCCAAACATGCCTCCAGATCTGCAGATCATCATTTGACATATCCAGAACAATCCAAACCTCTTTCCTATCACTGTCTCTTCTAAACACTGCAAAATTGGTTCTACTTAGATGGCCATAGCTTCTTCAAATCTTCATGTGAACCCTTCAAAACCTAACTGGAGCTTCTTCAGACAATCCTCTACTCAGCCATATGGTAAGCATACATTGATCCTCATTAATTTTCTCAATATCCTGAACAATCTAGTCTTCTATACAAGCAGCAAAATAGGATACAGTTGATAGCAATGGCAACAAGGATATGTTGACATCAATGACAACACCACTTAGGCACATATTTGCAATAGAGTAGTCTTATTTTTATTTCAAATTTGACAAGTACTTGTATCTTCCAAAAAGAAGCATAGTTTTGGTCTTTCTTGAGTTAGTCACGTCTAAGTGGTAAATGGATAGGGTGGATTGTGGTAAAATGGATGAAGTGACAAAGATGAATTTATTATGGGTTGAGATGGATGATGGGGTGAATCATATGTGCCTGAGTACTGGATACTTGCTTTGTATTCTAGACTACCTACAAACCCTATATCCACAGGATTAAGGCACATTATGATGATGATGATGATGATATGTAGTTTTGGGTGATGTGATGAATGTGTCGATTGATGAGATGTGATGAGAAAGGTGATAGATGAGCAACACCTTTGGAAAATGAGTGAATTTGTGATAATTGCCCCAATGTAAACAAGGATCCATTCCTAGCCTTAGGTTAAGGAAAATTGCTCCCATTCCAATAAAGGGTTTTATTTTGGAGAAAGGTGACTGATCAAGGATGGATGAGACTAGGTGAACTAACTTAGGATAAGTGAAATTGGATGGACTTACTATGGATGAGACATGGATAGAATGCTTGACACTAATAGATTTCCAAACCATGATAGATGGACAATTGGCAATGCAAGGGTTAATGAGATTTATTATGAATGGCATGGGATTTTATTATGAAAGTGAGATGGATGGATGGGAAGACTTAATATATGGTAGTGCTTACTCTTACACATAGTGCATGTTTGCCAGGTTTCACTATAGTACTTATCCAAGGCACATGTTTACCAAGTTTTCACCAGAGGATGAACATTTTTTTGGCGTTTCTATTTTTTTAAATTTTTTATTATTATTTATTTTTTTGCTAGGATAATACCAAGGACTAGACATAGAATTTATTGAGATGAACACTATTTATGGGTTCATCAAGATGAATTCCTTCAGGTGTTCCTAGGGCATAAGCCCCTAATCAATCTATTGCTATGATGATGAAAGGTCCCAACCAGTTAGATTCAAATTTACCTTTCTTTTCTCTATCTTGCAAGTTTCTCTGATTTTCTTTTAAGACTAGAACACCCACTTGGAAATGCCTTTCCTTGATTCTTTTGTTGTAACTATGGCATATGTAATTCTGATACAACTAAAGGTGTTTTAATGCTGCAAGGCATCTTTCATCTAGGAGCTACAATTCATGTAGACTGGATATTTTGCATTCCTCTCTATCAATTAGATGCAGCATGGAGACATAGAGAGAGGGTATCTTGACCTCTATAGGCAAAATAACTTCAGTTCCATGTACTAAAGAGTAGGTTGCGGCTCCAATTGGGGTTCGAATACTTGTTCTATAGGCCCAGAGGGTGGGATTAAGATGGAGATGCCAATCATGGCTAGCTTCATTGACTATCTTTTTGAGCATTTAAGGATTGTTTTGTTTGAAGCGTCAACCTAGTGGTTGCTTTGGGCATTACAATGTAGAAATTTGATATTGGATATGATATTGTATGCATAAGGCATGGACATCTTGGTTTTTGAATGGTTATCATTATTAGTTACTATAGCCATGGGGATACCATACTAGTAAATGATATAGTTTAGGATACATTTAGCAATTTGTTTTCTGGTTATGTAGGTCATGGGAATAGCTTCCACCCACTTTGTAAAATACTTAATGGTAGTAATTATAAATTTGTGGTTGTTGGAAGAGGAGAGATGTATATTGCCTACAAGGTTGAGTCCCCACTATGAAAATGGCCATGGAGTGATCACTGGTTGCAGTTGATAAGCAGAAACATGAATCAAATTTCCATGTTGTTGACACTAAAGACATTTTTTGGCCAACTGATTGGCATCTTGTTCCATTATGGGCCAAAAATATCCAGTTCTGAGCAACTTCTTTGCTAGGTTGGGACTGGTGGAATGTGCTCCACAGATACCCTCATGTATATCTCTTAAAGAAGTTTTGGCTTCATCCAAGTTTAAACAACTAAGGAGGATACCATCAAGACTCTGTTGGTATCTAGTGTATCTCCTAGGATGGCGAAATAGGAGGCTCGACGAATGAATGCTTTCTTGTGTTGATGTCAGATCAGATTGGAGGGTGTGGTTATGAAAGTAGTTGTATATATCCTTATACCATGTTGAGTTGGGACCAACAAGCTCACAGATGATTTTGGTTTGCAGAATATCAACAGATAGTATCAGTAATTGTTCTACCAAGAACTCACAGTTTTGTATGTTGGCTGGCATGTCTAGAAGAGACCCAATGATCACCATTGCATCAATAACCTTGTTATTGAATCTTGGGATTTGATCAAAGTAAAGATTTCAAAAGTGTTGTTTATAGTTATCCATCATCTTTTTGTAGGGCATCAACTTGTCATCCTTAGTTTGATATTCATATGTGACTTGATGAATGACAAGTTGAGAATCTCCATAAAAATGAAGCTATTTGATGTTCCACTAGATAGCCATTTGGAGACCTCTTAGTAATGATTCATACTTAGCTATGTTATTAGTACATGGGAAAGCAAGCCAATATGATTTAGGGATACAATCACCTTGTGGGGTTATAAAAAGAATCCCTACTCCAAAACCATGTTGAGTATATGACTTGTCAAAGTATAGTTTTCACTTGACTGATGTAGAGAGGTTGAAGATCCCTTCATCTAGAAACTCAGACAGCATGGGGTGTGTATCTATTAATAGTGCCTCAGCTAGTTGGTCTACAATTTCTTTCCCTTTTATAGCTTTATGATCCATATATTTGATGTCAAACTTAGTTAGGATCATTACCCATTTTGCTAGGCATCCCATAAGAGTTGCTTTGGAAAGCAAGTATTTCAAAGGATCTATATTAGATATAAGCTTTGTATGTTGGTTCAACATATAGTGTCGTAACTTTTGGGAAGAAAACACTACTGCTAAGAAAGCTCTTTCCATAGGGGTATGGTTGAGCTCATATGCCACTAAGGTGCAACTAATGTAGTAAATTGCATGTTCCTTACCTGAGTCATCATTTTGTGCAAGGAGTGCCCCAAGGCTACTGATATATTGGATATGTAAAGAAAAAGAGGCTTCCTGGCTATTGGAGGCATCAACATTGGCTGTCTAGAAATAGAATCTTTGAGTTGTTCGAAGGCATCTTTGCACTTTCTATCCCATTTGAATGTGACGTCCTTATCGAATAAGTACAAGAAGGGTTGACATTTGTTTTCTGGTTGTGAGATGAACTGCGGGATGGACTATAACTTTCCCTGAAGACTTCTTAACTATTTGAGGTTACCAGGAGGAGACATTTCAACAATAGCTTTGACCTTTGTAGGGTCAACCTCAATGCCTCGTCGAGATACACTATATCCCAGTAGCTTGCCAGATCTCACACCAAAGACACACTTCCTTGGATTGTGCCTTAAATGATATTGCTCTAGCCAATCAAATATCTACCCCAACACATTCAAGTGAGCTTCTCTTGTAGATTTACCTAGGAGGTCATCGACATAATCTTCCATAATAGTATGAAATATATCGTGGAAGATTACTGTCATTGCTCATTAGTAGGTAGCACCAGCATTTTTGAGGCCAAAAGGCATGACTTGCCAACAATAATTCCCCCAAGGACATGTGAAAGTCATTTCATCTTGGTCCTCAGGTGCAATCATGATCTGGTTGTTGCAAAAAACACCATCCATGAGAGAAAGCATTTCATGGCCCACCATTAAATCCACTATGATGTCTATGCTAGCCAGTGGAAAATCAACTTTGGGATAGGCCTTAATTAATTCTCTGAAGTCTTCAAAAATCTGAATGGCTCCATTTGGCTTAGAAATAGGTAACAGATTAAAGACCCATTATGTATAATCCACTGGATGTATGAACTTGACATCGAGTAGCTTCTCAAGCTCAACTTTGACCAATAAAGCAATTTGTGGGTGCATCTTGCACAATTTCTACTTGATTAGTTTAGCTCCTAGTGAAACTAATAGATGATGGACTACTAATGCAAGATCCAATCCTGGCATGTTGACACAAGTCCATGCAAAATTATGTGCCCTTTTTTTAAAGAACTTTGTGAAGTCCTTATTTTCCTGTTGAGATAAAGAAGATGCCAATAATGTAACCTTTAGATTTGAGACGTGCCAAGGTTCATTTCTTGTGATTTTTCCACCAATAAAGAAGACTTCTCCTGGTATTTTAATGGTGGGGGAAGGTCAAATCCTTCATCCTCATGTGCCTTAGAGAGGTTTTCACCATTGGATGCATCCTTTCTTTTTTACTATTTTCAAACCAGAAGATGCCTTGGAGAGGTTTTCACCTAAGGATTGATTTATTTTATTCATATTTTTGCAACTAAAAGATTTGACATTCTCCCTAAAATATGCAATAGGAGAGAGATCCATGACAAAACCTACCTTATGGTTGACTTGGGGTATGCCATCTCTATGTCCTAGGAATTCTGTAAGAGCTTCATTGTTCTAAAAAGTATCCAGGATAGGAGGCCCTTATTGGTCCCAATCGATTAGTTCTAGATATACAAGGGAAATGGTTTGTGTTTTGGTCTTTTAGGTAAGGGAAATGGATGAGACCATGAAGATGGATGATTCCTGAAATAAATCAGTGAGGTGAAGGTGAGAATCATCAATGGTATCCTCCATATAAGTTTCAACTATGGGAAAAGCCTTTGCCACTTCATCGAGTATAAACTGTATATCAGAGGAGTAGGGTACCTCCTTACATACTAAATCCCAAACAATATTTATTCAGTTTTCTAGTGACAGATATGGGTTCTAGAGTTCTTTTCTCATGGAGTCCAAGTCCACCTTGTCAATTATATCCCATATTTTTTATAATGTGATGACCATTGTTGTACTTGTCCACTGGTAGTATGATTGGTTCCTTCTCATCTTGAAAAAGCCAAGAGGATATGTCTTCAATGTGTTCATGTTCTAGATTGTGCTCATGTATGAATACTATTTGGGGTATAGGTTTGATGGCCTTCTTTTTACTTGCTTTCACCATAGGAGGTTTTCCATAAGACTTCGATGATAAGGGCAAGTTCCATACACAATGTCATGTCCCCTTTATAGTAAAAAATAAATTGGTGAAATTATTAGTCCATTCCCATTTTCCCATGGGCTAATGTAAATCAGAAGGGAAAATATTTTATTTAATATTTTAGTTGTAATCCTACAAATTAAGGATTTATTATTTTCGAGAGCAATTAAATATTAAATATTTTTATTTAATTGCACAAGTAGGGGAATGGGGTTTAATGAGGTGTAATTATAAATCCCAAGATAGAGTTTAAAAGATTTTAAGATAGTTATGACAAGTTTCTATGACAACATCTATGACAGGTTGTCATAGTGGGAGTTATTTTCTATTTTTAGAGAAGAATCTTGCATGGGCTATTTTGGTGAGCATATTTGGAGGGAATTTGTTGGAAATTAAATTATTTTAATTTAATTTCCAAGAGATGGATGTTTGGATTTGGATCCATTATAAATATGCATGTATCTTCTTTCACGGGGGCTTTTTGATCATTTTACAACCCAAATTTCTAAATTTGAGCACTTGTGCTTGGATATTTTATAGTAGACGAAAATCCATTGGAGTTTGCATCTGTGGACGGAAACCCATTGGTTTCTTGGATCAGAGTATGAAAAACCTTTGGTTCTTGAGGGCATTCTCACATAGGGAGTGCATTGGAGCTTCAAAGAATTCATAGATTTCTATAGTTTTTGTGTAGTTTGCTTGCAGGTGGATTTATATGCAGTTTGATGTTACCTGGAGCATTTTGAAGTATTGTAAGTTTTTGCAAGGGTGGAATTCATGGTTTTCTATTTTTTTACTATTTTTGTATCAGTATTTGTGCTTGTGTCCATTTATATTAAGATTTGGTGTTGTCTTTGTGAGTTTGGAGCAGTTTCAGTGTATCTTGGAGTTGGGGTTTTGAGCAATTAATAGTTTATAGTTGTGGCTTTGTTATTAGAGTCTGCTACTATTTTTATTGGTCATATCAGACCTGATATCAACTGTATTTCATCAGAAAATCATATAATTTAATATTGAGTTCATCAGATATCATTTATGTGCTATCGAGTGAAATCAGGTGAAGTGAAATTGTTAACTTTGTATGCAGATTTGTATTTTTTATTAAATATGGTAATTTTATGATATACTACAGAAAGAGGCCATACATTTTCTGTTATTTTATATTAATTATCATAAATTTAAGTTTGGAAAAGATTTCCTTTGATTTGGGCAAGAAATTGTCAATTTCAGGTACCATTTGTGTAGTGAAATTGGGTATTTGTGAAGATAATTAAAACATACAATTTTAGATTTGATATAGTTGCAAATACTTTTGTTAGGGACATTACAATGGTATCAGAGCATGATCTTTCCATCCTGTAGGATATAAAGCTAATTTTTATACAGAAAGATGAAGACATTTCAGGAATCCATGATGGAAATAATGCAAGAATTTCAAAAATCTCAAAAGAATCTATTAGCATTGATGAAGGATCCAGAAATAAAGATAATATTTTGGAAGAAAAAAATAGTGAATTTTGAAGAAAAACTAGAAGAGATAAAAAATAAGTCCATAGAACTAGAAGAGGTGATCGATACATCAGAACTAGAAAAGGTCAAGGAAGAAATGGTGAAGGTGGAGCATAAAGAAAAATTGGATTTGCAAGAAATTGAAATGAAGCAAAACTTGGAGAAATCCACCATAAAATTTGAAGGTAAAAATTGTTTGGAAATAGAAGATGTTTATTTTACTTCTAATGATTGTACATGTCAAGAAAATATTCATGAAGTTGAGGAGGAAAAGTCATCTATTGTTAGTTGTGAAGAGCCCAAGATGGATGGACATGCACCAATTCATGCACTATCTTCTAAACATCCAAATGGTGAGCCATTGTTTGATTTGCACAATAGCATTGTAGATGGGTATGCATTTGAGAAGAATATTTTGGATAGTCCTAATTCAAGGGTTTTGAATCACAAAAATGGAGTTGTTGAGTGTATCTCAATGAACTCTCTTTCAGAAAATAAGGATGAACATCTTATTTGCAGCCCAAGGTATGAAAATATTTCAGATTTGTCTCCTTCTATGTCACTACAAAATTCTTGTCATCATGGAAAGCATGCTAAAAAAAGTGATAGAGTGAGGGATACAACTTGCAGTATAGGGCATGAAGACTCTTTGAGTCAAGTCCAAAATTGTGTTTTATATGGGATCCAGGTAATCTCTTGAGGATTAAAGTAGTTAGAGGCACTAATGAGTTCTCCATATCTTCTATTTGGAATGAAATGAAGTTTATGAGGATCCATATAGGGTTTGGTGTGCTTTCTAATCACATTATGAAGGGTCAATGTTCACATTTTATGGATCACTTGTGCAATCCAAGTACCACACTTGAAGAAAATATTTTGTGTAATGGTCAAATGGAGATAGGCAAATTGAGATGCTTATCATGGCAATGTGGTAAGGAAAGAAGGTGTCAATTTGATGTTGACAATTTTATTACTAAGCATGGCATGGTACTTTCAGGACCAAGCTTCATATAGGTTTTCTACCATTAGATGTATGGAGGAGTTTAAAAGAAGGATAAGATTCAAAAAGATGGCCTCATTGTTACTAGCATCAAGAAGGTTGCAAATTTATCATGCTTGGATCATATCAATGGAACTTCAAACATGAAGGAGAATAAAATGCAAGAAGTATTTGATGAGCCAATGAAGGCAACCAACTCATATCTTTCTTTTTCGTTTCAGATTTCTGATATCCATTTGTGGAAGGATATGATGTTTCAGGGGAAGGTGATTGGGCTTAATTAATGCAAAGGTGTGGCTTCATTCAAATTGAGAACATGAAGTTGACAGTTGTAGGAAATGGGTTTTCTATTTATGTCATAAGATTCTAGTATGTTTTAGAGTTTTCTATGGGTTGCATTGAGTATTTGTGCTTAACACTTGCTGCACTATGTGTTTATGATGAGGAGTTCCAAGATGACCCTATTGGAGAATATGCACACGAAATGGACATCTTTCTAGATATATATGTCAAATTTCAGCTTGTCAAAAATTTCAAATCAGCAACCTATGCAGGAAATATCAATTTGATCATACATGAGCATGAGAAAAATAATGTGAAGGATCACATGGTTCTATGGTTGCAGCCTAACAGTCAAATGCAAAGAGCCATAGGATGTCACTTTCGATATTACTATGGTAATGAAGCAATCTTGAGTTCCAGTAAGAAATACAATCTACTTTATGTTATTTAATTTCTTTGAAATCCACAAAGAATGGTGTTTAGTAATATGTTCCTAGGATCACCATTAGATAGAAGATTCCAACATGTCGTAGAGTTGGAAATTGATTTTCATCAGAAAAATTTGAGGAAGAATGATGTCACATACTGGGGCCATGTCACTAGTGCTCAGGGCATACATGAGGATGCAAGACAAGAAGCATTGGAAGGGATTGAAAAGGTAAACAACTCATGTTATGTACTTATAATTTCAGATTTCTTACAAGCATTGTTTATAGGAGGTGATGATTTAGGAAAAGGAGCTATTTTGGTTATAATGCAAAGGAGAAACTCCATAAAATTTGAAAGCATGAAGCACAAAGATTCAGGAGATAGTCTCAAGTTCTTCTCAAATCCACTTGTCTTGTATGATCAGAAATAAAAATAGAATTTCAAAAGTATACAAATATTTGTGGAGAGATTTTCAGTCCTTTCATGGTTTTCCACCAATCCTACATTAGTCACATTGATGATTATTACATAGGTTTGCCATTTTTGTAGTTGTTACATCATTTGCATGTTGTTGATTTTGATAAATTCAGTTATGAACAACTATAGATTGATGTGTTTGGAGGAAGTATCCTTGCATGATGATATGACAATAAGGTCTAAAATATTAGTGAACACTAATCAATCCATCATAACACTAATTTGGAGAAGATTCAAGGAAGTTGTTCCAGTAGTGCACTATGTGAGTGTTGCTTATAGGTTTCCAATGAAGTTGTGTGAAGATTTGTGGGTTTTGTGTATTGGGGAATGTGCTGCTATTGTAGATAAATTTCATGCTACTATAGATCATTTCATATTGTTATTTTCCCCACTCATATCATCTTTAGAAGTTGAGGTTTTCATCTTTTAGTTTGGAGCAAAACAATGTTGGCAATATTGTGTGATTTGGAGTTTTTATTTGATATTCATGGGATTTTTATGTTATGAACATCATAACATGATTCCTGCATTGGTGTAAATGAAAATGTATGGTAATCCTTGGAATAAGAGTGATGAGTCATAGAAATGGGCTGACAAGTTGGTGCTTGTAGATGGTCTTATTTGGCACAAGGATAGAATCTTTCCAAAATTTTACACTAAAATGAAGCAGAATATTTTGTGGAGGAGTCTTGAAGAGGAAGTTCTCAAAAATTCCAAGGAGTACAACATCTTCCATAACAATATGGTAAATCATGTTGTTCTAGTAAGTTTGTTGCAGCCATTGCTTACCTCTTATCAAGATTGGAAAAGTGTTTACATGGACATCATCTTCTATTTTGATGAGTTGTTGTTTGGAGATTCATTTTTTTATGATTTGTGGTGTATATGTTGGTGTTATATGATGCTAATTGTTGCTCCTCTACTGAACACTTGCTGTTATAAATCAGTCCACGAATCTGAAAGTAACACCTCTCAGGTTGAGGTAAAAGTATGGGCCAATTGTTGTGCACTCCTGCAATGTATATTTTAGTACTTTGGAGGTAAGAGAAGTAACTATTTCTCAGTTTCATATTTGCTGTAATGGAGAGTGCATTGATAGTTATATCAGTCCTACAAGAAGAAAAAAAAACATATTTATATCATTGGGAGAAGTTGTAGGAGTTTCAATTTTATCTTATCTCATGCTAGTGCATTTGACAAGTTTACTAAATCTTTGTGGGAATATGTGGATCGGTTGGAGTATGAGAAAGAATGCATCAAATACTTACATATTCAAGATCTCAAATTGCATAGATATTGTTGTTTGATTCATGGCATTGGTAGAAATGAATCTGCATTTTTAGGTTTTCACAGTGTTCTATGGCAAGAATTGCAACATCTCATAGGTATAGAATTAAGGCTTTCTATGCAGTATAACATAATTTGGAAGCATCATGGTTTTAATTGCTTGAGGACAAGCAATTTTGAGGAGGGGAGATTTGTCATGTCCCCTTTATAGTAAAAATAACTGGTGAAATTATTAGTCCATTCCTTATTTTCCCATGGGCTAATGTAAATCAGAAGGGAAAATATTTTATTTAATATTTTAATTGTAATCCCACAAATTAAGGATTTATTATTTTCAGGAGCAATTAAATATTAAATATTTTTATTCAATTGCACAAGTGGGGGAATGGGGTTTAATGAGGTGTAATTATAACTCCCAAGATAGAATTTAGAAGATTTTATGACAGTTATGACAAGATTCTATGATAGCATCTATGACAGGTTGTCATAGTGGGAGTTATTTTCTATTTTTAGAAAGGAATCTTGCATGGGCTATTTTGGTGAGCATATTTAGAGGTAATTTGTTGAAAATTAAATTATTTTAATTTTATTTCCAAGAGAGGGATGTTTGGATTTGGATCCATTATAAATATGCAAGTATCTTCTTTCACGAGGGCTTTTTGATCATTTTACAACCCAAATTTTTGAATTTGATCACTTGTGCTTGGATTTTCTTTAGTGGATGAAAACCCATTGGATTTTACAGATGTGGATGGAAACCCATTGGTTTATTGGATCATAGGATGAAAAACCTTTGGTTCTTGAGGGCATTCTCACACAGGGAGTGCATTGGAGCTTCAAAGAATTCATAGATTTTGGCAGTTTTTGTGTAGTTTGATTATAGGTGGATTTATATGCAGTTTGATGTTACCTAGAGCATTTTGAAGTATTGTAAGTATTTGCAAGGGTAGAATTAATGGTTTTCTATGTGTTTACTATTGTTACACCAATATTTGTGCCTATGTCCATTTGTATTAAGATTTAGTGTTGTCTTTGTGAGTTTGGAGTAGTTTTAGTGTATGCTGGAGTTGGGGTTTTAAGCAGTTAGCAGTTTATAGTTGTGGCTTTGTTATCAAAGTTTTCTACTATTTTATTGGTCATATAAGACCTGATATCAACTATATTTCATTAGAAAATCTTATAATTTAATATTGAGTTCATCAGATATCATTTCTGTGCTATCGAGTGAAATCGGGTGAAGTGAAATTGTTAACTTTGTATGCAGATTTGTATTTTTTATTAAATCTGCTAATTTTATGATATCCTATAGAAATAGGCCATACATTTTCTATTAATTTTTGTAAATTTAAGTTCAGAAAAAATTTCCTTTGATTTGGGCAAGAAATTGTCAATTTTGGGTACCATTTGTGTAGTGAAATTGGGTATTTGTGTAGTGAAATTGGGTATTTGTGAAGATAATTAAAAAATACAATTTTAAATTTGATATAGTTCCAAATATTTTTGTTGGGGACATTACACACAATAAGAGTTCTGCAAGTCATATTCTCTGAACCCTACGTTATTGTACTGAAAAATGACCTTGGGTATGTCTGTCTTAGGAGATTTTGTAGATAATGTGGTTAGCTCGACATATGCAGATGAAGGATGAGCTACCTCATTTTTAGGTACTTGGTTTTAATTCAAGTATCTACCTTGCATGGTGTGGTAGAATTTGAAAGGGTTCATATCTCCAGGAATGGTAATTTCTATACCATTCTAGAGGAGTTTCAAACATTGGTGATATGTGGAGGGGACAACCTACATGGTGTTAATCCATGGGTGACCAAGTATAACATTGTAGGGGAGGTCAAGGTCCAATTCTTGACATCAAGTTTCCACTAAGGTAGGCCCCACTTTGATAGGTAAATGAATGACCCCTTTAGATTCCCTTTCAGCATCATCACAAGCCTTGATTGTCATTATGTTGGAAGAGTCAATAGAATTGGTAGAATATCCTAACTATTTTAATAGCTTCAAAGAACATTTATTGAGACTAGAACCACCATCTATAAGGACTCACTTGACTTTAAGTTGGTGGATGTACGTTTCAATGTGTAAGGCTTCATTATGACATGAATTTTGGAAAGAGATATCTTTCTCTATAAATACCAAGTGGTGTGGAGAGGTGATGTGTCCTGTCATGGCTTTAAATTGTACAGTGTCAATGTTGTCAGGCATGGATTACTCTTTAAAGGATTTTCTAGGATGTCCCTATGCTCAGGTGAAGTGTAGAGAAGGTCAAGAATGGATATGAGTGATGATGTTTTGCCCAAATGATCTAGTAGATTATACTTAGAATTGGGTTGATTGTCTGAGGTTGACCCACAAAGGGTAACATGACCTTGACAAGTAGTTACTGTACAATCAAGAGCTTTACCCTTGATTATAATAGTGGATACAAAACTTTTGCTAAAATGACCAACAATAGAATTGTATAGTACTGACAAATTATTGACACCTTTACCTTTATTATTAGAGTTGTTTTTGTTTCCATGAGGAGGGAATGGATCCATATAAACACCAAGGTCTTTATTTGTTGTGGGTTGAAGAGCGCCATCGATGACAACATCTCCTCGATCAATGAGGTTTTGTATGACATTTTTCAACTTCATGCACCCTAGAGTTTTATGTCCTTTTGCCTGGTGAAATTCATAGTATTCATTGTCCTTGTACCATGTGGGTTTAAAATCTGGTTCATTGTATTATCTAGTTTCAGGAAATGTGATTAAACCACTTTGGACAAGCTTCTTACGTATAGATTCAATGGGTTCTCCCAAGGGAGTAAATCTACATTTGGGTGCAAAGTCTTGTTTGGGCTAGTCCCTTTGAGGGGGAGGATTATTCTTTTGTGGTGTTTGGATGTTAAGATGGGCTTGGACTATTTGAACATGCTTGGCATCCACAACACCATCTCCAACAACATTTTTATTTTTATACCAAAAGCAAGCTTGTCACATGATGTAGGAGTGTTGTATTTTGTTTCTTTGAAGATTTTCACAAGTCCTTTAGTGATGAGGGATTTTTCTATGTTGATCCCTTTTGAAATGATTTCATTAAAAGAGTTAGTACATTGTATTTGTAGATGAAATCCAAGTTCCTGATTCAAATTTTGGACAAATATATGTACTAACTGTTTCTAAGGTAGATGCCAAGGGAATTTTCTAGCCATATTTCTCTACTTTTGTAGGAAGGAGATGAAGGTTTCACTATTTATTTGTTTAGTATTACACAAGTCTATCATGGTTGTTGAAAACAAGGCAGATAATTGAGAGGGGGGGTGAATCAATTATCTCAAAATTTCCTTAATTTTCTTTTCTTTTATTATCTCATATTCAGTGTTATATCAAAACATGAAAGCATATGTAATCATAAGGATAAAAATAGAATCAAAACACATAACACAAGGATTTTTACATGGAAATCCTATTAAGGGAAAAACCACGGGGTGACTAACCCAAGATTGTATTCTCTTTTAAAAGAATAGAGTAGTACAAAATGGCACTTGCCAATTAGGGCTCACTGCCCACAAGAGGCACACTGCCTACAAGAGACTCACTAGCTACAGAACTTATAGAAGATAATCAAGTGTTTGAACTAATGAGAAGCATCTACAAATGAAAGAGTTTAGTTTCGATTAGGCATAATATACTGATTTGATGCACTTCATTCTTCCTCTATTCAATGTTGTTATTCAGTCACATACTAGACTTGAATTGTTGTTCACACACTTATCCCTACTTTTCTTCACACATTATTTCTTCACATCTTCAACACACACACTTACATTCTAGAATCCATCTGTTATATATATCCACATCAAGGATTTTCATCAACTTTCTAGTTGGCAATAAGAACACTCAAGATATTTGCAAGTTATTGATTTGTCAACTAAATTCATGCTTGATTTGTGATGCGTATCAAAAGATTAAGTATAGAAGTCATTAATCATGTCTATCAACAATGTATAATCCCACTTATTGCTTTCTCAACACCTTTTACTCATCCAGATTGAAGTCTGATACTTTGCCAGTCAGTTCATCCTCTATCTGTTGTGCCTAATTGGAACACAACACTCAAATGCTCATATCTTTTTCTTTCTTTATCACCAGAGGCTAAATCTCTAGAATACAGTAGTCATGATACCCCTCTTAACTTGTCTAAGTCTGTAACTTACTAAGTTACACCATCTGAGAGATCTGGACCTAATTATCAAACCTTGTTACATACTTTGTTCTTGTTCATCAGACCAAAACAATCTTCAATCTGACTTCCGATATAGGCATATTATGTACTGCAGATGTGTGGGATAGACTTTGTTGCCATCAATGACAACAAAACAACAACCATGATACACTTGTGTAATACTAAACAAATAAATAGTGAAACCTTCATCTCCTTCCTACAAAACAAGGCAGATAATTGAGAGGGGGGGGTGAATCAATTATCTCAAAATTTCCTTAATTTTCTTTTCTTTTATTATCTCATATTCAGTGTTATATCAAAACATGAAAGCATATGTAATCATAAGGATAAAAATAGAATCAAAACACATAACACAAGGATTTTTACATGGAAACCCTATTAAGGGAAAAATCACGGGGTGACTAACCCAAGATTGTATTCTCTTTTAAAAGAATAGAGTAGTACAAAATGGCACTTGCCAATTAGGGCTCACTGCCCACAAGAGGCACACTGCCTACAAGAGACTCACTAGCTACAAAACTTATAGAAGATAATCAAGTGTTTGAACTGATGAGAAGCATCTACAAATGAAAGAGTTTAGTTTCGATTAGGCATAATATACTGATTTGATGCACTTCATTCTTCCTCTATTCAATGTTGTTATTCAGTCACATACTAGACTTGAATTGTTGTTCACACACTTATCCCTACTTTTCCTCGCACATTATTTCTTCACATCTTCAACACACACACTTACATTCTGGAATCCATCTGTTATATATATCCACATCAAGGATTTTCATCAACTTTCTAGTTGGCAATAAGAACACTCAAGATATTTGCAAGTTATTGATCTGTCAACTAAATTCATGCTTGATTTGTGATGCATATCAAAAGATTAAGTATAGAAGTCATTAATCATGTCTATCAACAATGTATAATCCCACTTATTGCTTTCTCAACACCTTTTACTCATCCAGATTGAAGTCTGATACTTTGCCAGTTCATCCTCTATCTGCTCTGCCTGATTGGAACACAACACTCAAATGCTCATATCTTTTTCTTTCTTTATCACCAGAGGCTAAATCTCTAGAATACAGTAGTCATGATACCCCTCTTAACTTGTCTAAGTCCGTAACTTACTGAGTTACACCATCTGAGAGATCTGGACCTAATTATCAAACCTTGTTACATACTTTGTTCTTGTTCATCAGACCAAAACAATCTTCAATCTGACTTCCGATATAGGCATATTATGTACTGCAGATGTGTGGGATAGACTTTGTTGCCATCAATGACAACACTTATGAAGCCACATAGTGTCTCTTGCCAACAATCTTGCCCTTTGGCATTGATGGAAACACTTAGTGAAAAATGGCTAAGTGTCACAGTAACTCCCCCTTGGCTGATCCTCTGTCTTTTGCACTATTTTACCAGAGCTCCCCCTTAGCTAGATTCCACATTTTTCACTACTCTTCACTCCCCCTTTAAGATCAATGGCAAAGGGTAGAATCCACATACCAAAATTTGCAAAAATTATTCTATACATGGCTGCATAAGTATATATAAATCATATGTTATACTTACATATATTTAAGTATATCCGCAAAAGTAGCCTTCAACTGTACAAACTCTGTGGCCTAGCTCTGCTTCATCCTATCTAAAATAGAGATGTGACCACTCAACAAAAATGCATATGCTTTTGCCCTTCTTAAATCTGCTAGATCACTGGTCCAGGCTGTGGTCTAGGCATTTCTCAATGCCTCATGCATTACCTCTAGCTTAGGGATAATTATCCCTCCGAGTTCACCCATTTTGTTCATTATGTTCTTTTCTTTACCCAGTCTCTTTATTTCATTTATTACAATAATAACCTAGCATTCTTGATTCATTAAAGAGGAGGAAAGAGGGTCAAAATTCTGAACTAGGCTTGATAGTTTTTCTTCTTGTTCTTTTACTTTTTCCTCAATATCTTGTCACTTTCGGCCAAGTTAGACAAAATTTGAATAGATTTCCACTATCTTTGAGAGCATTTTCAAGGCTCTTTATTCTAATATCTGGAGTCCTATCATTTGCAATAAGTCCTTACACCTCAATGAATATATTCCCCAAAAACTCCTTCCGAACCTTTGCTTCTGCTGATTTCTGTAGAGATTCAAAATGCGTGTTAATAGAATTTACCAAGTTTTTCAACTTACCAGATGGTGAGGCCAAAGGATCCTTTTGATAGGATGGCATGATCTTATCCAATATCTTGGATGCAATCTCCAATAGTTCACAGTCCTCCATGTGAGATTTTAAGAGTTTTTCTTTTGCTTTGGCTTAAGCAAAAGATGTTATTTTCATTGTCTAAACAGGGGAGAGAGAGTCAAATTTCAGTGGTCCTTGAAATAGCTCAGGTTCATCCAGCTCCATCATTTCTATGTCTAATAAGTTCTTCATTGTCTCTACAATATCTCTTGCTAGAGATTGAGACTTCTTTGAATTATCAGAAGATTCATTGTTAGTCTTTTCTGCTTGTTCTTCTTCTTTTCCCTTAACCTCTTCTCCTTGAATATTCTTCTCCTCTCTTCTACCTTCTCCTTCAGCTTTAGAGTTTGGAATGTTTGTCATAGCTGTAGTGGGATCCAGAGGAGAGATGTCACCTATGTTTACTGCTTCATGAACTTCCTCTTCTGAAACAAAGGAATCTAAGTCCTCAGACTTCTCTTCATCTATTTTCTTTAATCCTTCTACATCCTTGTTAGAAAATTCTTCATTGATTACATTTAATCCTTCAACATCCATGGTAGAAGGTTCTTCATTTGTTTCCTCTACAATAGGAAGATTAAATCTCTTCAAAGCATTCTAGAGGATATCTTTTGTTTCACTTGCTACTTGGTTAGTTTCTCCAAGCATGAGTTTATTCATTCTCACCTTACTCCAGAACCCATCCTTACAGTCCTTGAAAATCATGTCCATTTGTTTTGGAGTGATACAAAGGGTAAAGTTGATACATTATTTTCTCTCATATTTTTGAGTCTTTATCCATTACATTCTCTTTTCTCAGCTAAAGTACCTTTTCTAGGCTCTTAGGAATCAATGATATAATTTCAATGAAGGCTTTATTGTTGATGTTCAAGTACCTGACAGTAGCCTCTTCTAGAATTCTCTTGTCAGCATCACTGTATGCATCATAGAACTTAGTCACCAGCTCCAAGTTCCCATCCACAATAATTTCCTTGATGATGTCATCAATGGAAAGAGTGGGCTTTTCAAAAAATTCCTCTACCTTCTCTTCCTCATTTATGCTAGCAGAGAACTTTCTGGATGTTCTCTTCTTCTTCATTTTCTTGATTTCTTCATTTGGTTCTATTTCTTCATCATCCTTATGGCTTGTATATGTTCTTGAGCCTTTGGTCTTCATTCTCTTTTCACTTTTTCTAGATGGCTTGACTTCTGGTTTGGTAGCCTTTGAGCTTTTAGGAGTGACAAGTGTAGAGCTCTTGGAAGATCTAGTCTGGGAGGAGGCTTGCACCAGAACATTTCCTTTCTTTGCTTCTTGTCTATCTTTCTTTGCCTTCTCCATTTTCTCTCTATTTGTATCTACAGCCTCCTTTGATAAACCAAATCTTTTGGCAATTTCTTCAACTTCCTTTCTTACTTTCCTATTTATCTCCAGCTGTCTTAACTCAACATGTATTTTTACACTTAGCTCTTGAAAGGTTCCAAACCTTTTTCCTTCAATGTCCTTGGGCTAGCTCAGCAGGTGTTGAATATGTAGCTCCAAGATTTTTTCATCAACTTCATATCCCATAGGCTTTATCCACATAGTCCTTGGCTCAACTACCTCCATTAGACATTGATCAGTGTCAACCATAAAGCAAATTATGTTCTTCTATTTCTCAACTATGGACTATGGTATTCTCTGTCTGGCTTGCATCATGCTCTGGAAGTTCTTGAAGTAACCATGGAGAGCTATGTTTTGGGCTTGAGCATCACCAAGTCTATACATGTAATCTTTGATCTGAATTGCAATGGGTTTGTCATTTTGCTAGACCTAGCCATTTGATCCAGGTAGCTCATTCATGTAATAGAAGAACAGACATAGTATTAGACTACCATACTTAAAGGAATTTTTCTTATCATTTTTGATCTTCTACAAGTTCTCCAACAACTGATTTAGAAGAAGCTCACATAGATCATAATCTGTATCTTCCCTTAACATCTGATATGCAACATAGATTGTTATACCAGACACAAAATTCTCCTTGCTCGAATGATAGATCTTGTAGCCGATTATAATTGAGGCAAACTTGACATCTAGATCTATGATGTCATCTATGTTCATTGGTCTTTTGTCAAATTTGGATCTAGTGGCTTCAATTACTATTTGGTTCTTCACAGATTTGAGTGCGGGTAACCCACCTGATGAATGCAGTCCGTCACTGCCCTGATGGCATCTTTAGTTATCTTGAATGGCCTCATTAGCCACATAAAATTATCATGCATCCTACTTAGAACATACTGGACCCAATCATATTCTGAAAAATAGGGAAAATGTATGCAATGTCCAAAGTGTTTGTCCTGGAGGGCCTTGAATTCAGGTTTGAGTTCAAAATTCTCATCTATTAGCTATTTGTGATAAATGTCCATCAATTTTGAGTCTCCAAATTCTTCAATGTTTGCATGGATATAAACCCTAACATCTTCTACATGCAATACTTCATGCGGAATGCTAGAAAATGCACCCAAGGGATCAACTTCTAGAGATTGTAAGGGGGTTTCTTGAATTTAGGTCTTGGCCTATTAGATATATTGACAACCATTGGAGTAGCCATTTTTCAAGAGATTCAAAGAGAGATTTTCAGAATGGAAGAACCTTTTCATGCTTTAGGGTTTGAAGCAGGAGCTAGAACAAATCACTAGCTAAATTCATTTTTCAGTTGATCTTGAGTGAATTGTAGAATCTTCTTTGCAGAGCTCTTCTTTTCTTCTTCGTGAGTGCAGGTGTGTAAATAATGAGTGAAAGAACCCTTTTATCCTTGCACAAACCCTAATTTCCTTTTTGTAATAAATGCATAACTTAAGTTATCCAGTTGCCCTGTTTTGAGAGAGATTTTCTTGAATCACTGCCTAGAACTTAGAATCATTATTTGTGAGGATTGACAACATATCTTATTATCTTCAATCATGCCATGGGTCCGTAGATCAAAGCATTTCAATTTTGAATCATACTGGATCTGTTTGTGAGATTTTGCTTTACCAGATAGCTGTCAGAACCAGAATAACTTGAGATGTTATAAATCTTGCAAAACTCCATGCAGACCTTTCACATTTTGACTGAAGGTTATTTGGGGTTTTTTATAAGAACCCTTTAATCTGCAGCATCAGCGATTTACTCAATGTGCCAAATTTAGGCACTAGATGACTGGTTGGAGGAAATTGTTTTTCTTTGTGACTCCCCCTAAGCTAGAGCTGACCCATTTTAGTTTTTGGAAGGAATATCAGCACCAGATTCTGGTGCGGATCCATCCCCAATATTCATTGTACTTGTTTTTACCCAAATCTTGCTCATCTCCTTTTGAACTTCATCCACATTTATTTTACCTTTGCCTTTATCTTGTTTATGATCATGTTCCACCAGACCTTTTCTATCCTGATTTATGCTTTTGTAGAATTTGGCAATATGACCAGATATATTGCAATTGTAACATACAACATTTCTTTTCTTATTTGATTGATATCCTCTTCATCTGCATTGATTAGCCATATGTCCCATTCTATAGCATGCAAAGCATCTACCATTGAATGAATTGTTTATTTGCATATTCCTGCATTCATGATATTTGTGACTGTACCTTTTGCAATTGAAACATTATCCAGAGAAGGATGGATTATTCTGATTCATTCTCCTCCTGTACTGAGTTGCTTTATGACTGAAATTGTTGTAATTGAAGCAATATCCATTGAAGGATGGATATCTTTGAGCATTTGGTTTCCTTACCAGAGGTATTCTAGGCCTATTTCTTTGATTTCCTGATCCAAATTTCTTCTGATCAGATCCAAAGCTTTCACCTTTTTGATCTCCCAAGCCACACTTATCATCTACCCTCTTTTGGCTTTCAAGAAGAACTTCAAGTTGGGCTGAGCTTATCTTGAATTTTTCTTTGTATTCATTTGCAGTTTGAAGTTCTTGTTTAAGAGTGTCTATCTGATTCTCAAGTTGTTCTTCATTGTCTCTAGCTTCTTGAAGATTAGATTCAAGATGCTTGATTATTCTGTCCATTTTGTGGCAGTCCTCTATTTTCTCCTTGAGGGATTGTTTTAGATTATCTTCAATCTTTCTTTTTTCTTTAATTTCTTGGGTGAATCTCATAAATCCTTATTCCATTTCATGCCTTACCATAATGACTTCTTTTGACAGCTTCTCACATAGTTTATTTTTCTCATTCAGATCTTCATTAGTATCATTGACTTCATTCTAATTGGCTAATTTTTGAAGTAGTTCCTTTCTCTTTTTCACAGAGATACTAAGTTTTTCTTTTAGCTCATTTATGAATTTATCAGATTATTTGAGTCTTTCTCTCAAGTTATTGACTTCAGAGTGGGATAGTTCAAGATCATCCAGGGCAGACTAAAGTTGTTCCTTCATACCATATGCATCCATTGAGATTCCCAAATCTTCCTCAGGGTGTTAGGCTTTGTTCAAAGGAACCTTGCTCTGATGCCAATTGTTGAAAACAAGGCAGATAACTGAGAGGGGGTTGAATCAGTTATCTCAAAATTTCCTTAATTTTCTTTTCTTTTATTATCTCATATTCATTGTTATATCAAAACATGAAAGCATATGTAATCATAAGGATAAAAATAGAATCAAAACACATAACACAAGGATTTTTACATGGAAACCCTATTAAGGGAAAAACCACGGGGTGACTAACCCAAGATTGTATTCTCTTTTAAAAGAATAAAGTAGTACAAAATGGCACTTGCCAATTAGGGCTCACTGCTCACAAGAGGCACACTACCTATAAGAGACTCACTATCTACAGAACTTATAGAAGATAATCAAGTGTTTGAACTGATGAGAAGCATCTACAAATGCAAGAGTTCAGTTCCGGTTAGGCACAATATACTGATTTGATGCACTTCATTCTTCCTCTGTTCAATGTTGTTATTCAGTCACATACTAGACTCAAATTGTTGTTCACACACTTATCCTTGCTTTTCTTCGCACCTTATTTCTTTACATCTTCAACGCACACACTTACATGCTGGAATCCATCTGGTATATATATCTGCATCAAGGATTTTCATCAACTTTCTAGTTGGCAATAAGAACACTCAATATATTTGCAAGTTATTGATCTGTCAGCTGAATCCATGCTTGATTTGTGATGCGTATCAAAATCTTAAGCATAGAAGTCATTAATAATGTCTGCCAACAATGTATAATCCCACTTATTGCTTGTTCAACACATTTTACTCATCCGAATTGAAGTCTGATACTTTGCCAATCAGTTCATCCTCTATCTGCTCTGCCTAACTGGAACCCAACACTTAGATGCTCATATCTTTTTCTTTCTTTATCACTAGAGTC
The DNA here is from genome assembly GCA_027924645.1 of Cunninghamia lanceolata. NCBI lineage: Eukaryota > Viridiplantae > Streptophyta > Pinopsida > Cupressales > Cupressaceae > Cunninghamia > Cunninghamia lanceolata. The sequence goes on from BSBN01000379.1 coordinate 6,978,086, forward strand.
TAAATCTCTGGAATACAGTAGTCATGGTACCCCTCTTGACTTGTCCAAGTCCACAACTTACTGAGTTACACCATCTGAGAGATCCGGACCTAATTTTTGGACCTTGTTACATACTCTGTTCTTGTTCACCAGACTAGAACAATCTTCAATCTAACTTTCGGTATAGGCATACTATGTACTACGAATGTGTGGGATAGACTTTATTACCATCAATGAAAACACTTATGAAGCCACATAGTGTCTCTTGCCAACAATGGTGACTTCATGTTTGATGTTAAAAGAGAAATGGGTGACAAACTTCTTAGCTAATTCACTAAAGGATCTTATACCCAAAGGTAAGTGTGAAAACCATTCCATGGCTTGTCCTTCGAGACTGTGAGGAAAAAGATGCAAGATGTATGTATCATTTTGAGCAACCTCTAAACAAACCATGTAAAATTCCCTTAAATACTCTTAAGGATTGTCTTTTCCTTTGTACTTGTTGAATTTGGGTACTTTGAAGTTTTTGGGAAAAGGGAGCATGGGAATAGAGTAATCAAAATGATATGGGCAAACTTCTTATAATGAGAAAGTCTTTTTTATATTTCTGAGTGAAAGGTTGGAAACCTATTTTTGTAAGTTGTGGAGTGTAAGTTCAATTCTAGATGGTGGCAGTGGTGGTGCAAAATTTTGTTGAATGTTGGAAAATGAGGCTTGTTGGTGTGTGAAGGTTTCTTGGAGGGATGATGAAGGTGGTTGTTGATATTGATTTGGTGGTTGTTGGTAATTGATTGGTGGTTGTTGATATTGGTTGAGTGGTTGTTGATATTGGTTGGGTGGTTGTTGATAGTGAGGTGGTTGTTGTTAAAGTTGGAATAAGGAAGTATATTGGTGGTTTGGTGGTTGTTGGGATGTGTTATAGAGGTTTGTGTTATTTTGATATGAAGCATGTTGGGATGGATTGATGTACATTGGTTATAGAAGTTTGAAGTTGGGAAACTTGTACAGGATTTGTACAAGTATTGTTTGGAAGAAACGAAGATGAGAGAGATGTGTATGGTGGATTAGTATATGGATTGTTTGGGATAGAAGATGCTTGCTATGGATTAGTAGTTGGATTGTTTTGGATGGAAGTAGTGGTGTTTGAGGAAGGTGGCTTTTGTGATTTAGTAATGAGATTAGTTTGACTAGAAGAAGGTCATTTAGTGATTTACTAGGGGGTTTGGTTAGACTTGAAGAAGATTGTTGATTTGGAATATAAAATTGGTGTTGGAATCTTATGTATGATGGTGTAAGGAGTGGTTCAAATGGTGATTTAGTGATGAGGTTTGTAAATGGAAGATCATCATAAGAGGGTGGATTTGGAAAAGAAGGTGGTAATGTGGATGTGGCAAGTAATGAAGATGGATGCCTTCCACCCATGGTGGCCATGGAGGTGTTAAAGATATATTTTTCTTGGATTTGAGAAGTATCAAAATTGCAAGGCAATTTAGCTCCATTTTGAGCAAGTAGATGTAAGTAATGATCATGGTGTTGGTTCCCAAATCAGCAAAGGGTTTGCCACTTACTATGCTCTAGTTCAAACTGATTCAACCAACAAAGATGAGAAGTTGTGTGAATGTGCCTTCCCTTCACTTTAGGTTCTACCACACCTAGGGGGTATCCCTTCTACAAAATATCTATCTTTGACTCACTTATAACTGAGAGATTTCACTTTTCAATTAAGGTAGAATGCTCCCATTATATGGACCAAGATGTATAAGATAAACCTAGATTAGCAATGTTCTTGGACTATCTAGTTGGCTGAAAATGAGAGCATGCAACTAAAACCCTACTCCTAAAACCTAAAAGATTCAAATTTTGAAATGATTTTGCTTTTAATGTATTTGGATTTTCTTGGACCCTTTAGACAAGCAAATCCTTAGAGCAATACTTTATCAGGGCAATAGAGTCAGACCCATTACTATAAATGTTCCTTCATGACAACAAAACTTCATATCCAGAGGACCCAAAAGAAAATATTACTGCCTAATAGTAACATGTCCAAGAAAGAGTATTACCTATAATTCTAAGCTTCAATAATCCCTTGACACAACAAATTTCCCCTATTCTTCACTCAAAGCAAGTTAATCCATTCCTTGAATGGATGCAATGAATTAGAAATATCATATAGCAAATGTATATAAAAAAGTTTAGAAACCCTTAGCAACTTCACTTAAAAAGAAAATGCTCGTATCCAAGGAGACAATCATAAATAACATACACAAACAATATTTTCTCATATAACTCGATCTGGATAGAATATTGTCATTCAGAAATTTATACATCTACAAAATTGAAAATACCTCTACACCTAGAAGAAGAGCCCAGTCTACAATAGAAAATGCCTTCCAAAATGTGGATACCTTGTATCGAAGGTCAAAAGGAAAAAATCCTGTATAGAATGGACCTAAATTCCTTTTTAAAGGAGCAACAAGCTTCTAGCCACCTACATTCTAACAAACTACTTAATGAAACTAAAGGATCCTTACATATTTTCTTTGAAACAATCAGATATTCAATTAAGGCAGTAGCTAAAATAGTTTGATTTCTTGGTGAAGACACACAGTTGAAACAACCTAGACACCAAACAGATGAGTAGATTTGATAACCTATCCATGGCCATGTAGTAGATTCATTTAATGCAAAGTGGGAAGCATGTAGAAATGGCACCAACAAATAGTTGCTCCAAGATTTAAACCTCAACCATAGATTCGACCTCCCCTTTGTGAGATTGATGGTCGCGAGCTACCCATGAAGACTAAAAATCCATGTTATTCCACTTCAAAGTCCACCACCAATAGAAATGGGCCACGTCAGATACACTCCTTTTGCTGACTACATCACCACTTTTATTGATCTTGCCACATGGCGCCATTTCACGGCCTTGCAGCTGGGAATGGTCCACCACCAAACTGCCCTATGCAGGTGTACAAAGGCCACCATGCTTCCACCTCTTCATTTGCTTTCATTTCTCTATTGGGATGCAGCCACGTGTCGCCCTATCATGACTATGCAGTGAATATTCTTTTCTGATGAGATCCTCCTAAGCACTTGCACAATCACTGGATCCTGACTCCTCCTGTAGATCTTGTCTTTCTTTGACACTTGGCAGTGAATAGTTCATATGTAGGACCCCTTGACAATAGGTCCCACCACCTGGATAGATGTCACTTTATCATGGCTATGCAGGGGAAAGGTGATGTCACTAATGACGCACTGCGATGTTGCAATATTCATTTAACAAGGCTCCCAAACTTAGGACTTAAAGTATACTTTTTCATGGGTGGCAGCGGGTAAGGTAAAGATAAGGGGCTGGTCACTTGACAAATATAAAGGGTTCAGGTTGTGACTTAAGTGATCAGGGACCTATTGCAGGTGGTCAACACAGGAATAGAAGATAAAACTCTCATAACTTTGGGACATAAGAGCTTAAGGTTTTAGGGGTTTAAGGAAATAAAATGAAGACTTATAGATGCAACTTAAAACCCTAGACCTAGGTAGGTACCACCATTAGCTCTTCCTCAGGGATGGATTTTTCTTGTAGGCATGGTGAGATTCTAGTTATCTCTGGGATGTAGACCAGGTGCCTACTTCATTAGGCTATAGAGTCAATATTCCATTTTGCATCAAAATTCATATCTTCAAACTTAATTTGGGTGGGCCTGAGCCCCCCAAAATGAAAAACCATTACTTTCCTCTATCAAACACTTGGTTATGATCTGACAGCCCCAGACTACAATTGAAAACATGACTAAAATCTGCCCACAAATTAACCTTGTCATCGACATGTTTGACCATATCACTGAGGCTGCCACTGTCATCATAACCTTCATCATTCTACACTTTAAAATTAGTCACAGATCCACACATATTATCACATCCTTCAGCATCAAGTAGTATATGAATATCATATTCATCAAACAATGTATCCTCATATGAAATATAGCACTTTTCACCATCTATGTCACCATTATGCATTATAAAGTGATCTCCTAGTTGAATTGAAAAATGAAAGGACTCATAATCTACGATATAGGTAGGATCATTAGGTCTCATGTCATCATAAGTTTGCATATCAAAAAGGAAACTATCATATTCATTTTTGTCCAACTCATGTAAACAACCTTTAGTTGTGTCAAACAGAAAAGGTTCATACTCTGACATCTCTCTGAACTAGATATCATTATGCTAATAAGAGCCTACATCCAAGAATGTTAGCTCAACTACTCCATAATACCCTTCAATATTTTGGAAATGACACTCATCTATATCATGGATGCTCCACAAATCAACAAGCTTGTCTAAATTAACTTCAAAGTCTTTCCTCATCTCTATATATACATTTTAAAAAGAAGGCTCATACAAGTCTAAATATACTCCATCATAATGGTCATCAAATGAGCTTCTTAGAACTTGACCATCTCTACAATGAACTTCATGATATACATTGGTCTCTCTTTCAACATTATAAAATTTGGAATCCTCATCAATAATAATGCTTTGATTTTTATCATACTCAACCAAGTCCTCATCATCATATGTATCATCCACTTGGAAAAGGGCTGATTCATGTGTTTTAGATTCATGGACAACTGAACATGCATCTCTATTGTCACATACACCAATGAATCCCTTGAGTGGAGGTGTATCAACCTGTGTGTCATAAACAAAATTATAATTAACAAAAGAACAATTATATTCAGCACTAGTGCTTGATTCAATCTTTGATTTCTCTTCATCATCTCCTTGCATCTAAATATAAAAAGGCAATGATTCAAACATGGAACTGCCCTTTTGTTTGCTTATTTCTTCTTTGTCCTACACACAATACTCACAATCATCTCCACAAACCCATTCTAAAAAATACTCATTGCTTCTCATAACCTCATTATTGTTTTTAGAACCAGATACCTCAACCCTGAATTAGGAGTCATCATTGATCCTCTTATTGGCATCCTTTACTGGTGAACAATCTAATTGAGTATGGTCATCAACATTATTTTCAAACACAACATTCTCAACTTCTATCTTCTCATTTGCATATTTATCATCAAATGATGCCACAGTCACATGGTCATTTACAACCACATGGCTACTCTTTATACCAATGCTTGTGGACAATGAACCTTGTATGTGCTCATCCCTCATTTTCTCTACATGATCTAAAACTTGTATGCCATATGCATATCCATTATTTTAAATTCTTTCACCAATGCACTAGAGCCCTCCTCAAAGGCCTCCAAGTACATAATAATGCAGGTTGGAGTATCAGGTCTGAAATCTTTAGGGATTTGTTAAAGGGCAATTGCAAATCTATGACTGAAATAAATACTGGGCTCTTCATCCTATCTCCTAACTTCTATTAACCTTGCAACAAGATCAGCAGGTTCTTTTGCAAATTCCATTTTTAAAATTATCCACAAGTTCATCCTAGTAGGCAAAGGATTTCTTAGGAAAGCTCGAATACTAGTCACTATCTTTTGCACCAAGGGATCTAACAAAAAAGCTCATCCACATGTCCTCATCTCCAAATGAATGTTTCTCCATGAAGCTGTGAAAGTCTTGGATATGTGCATTCCCCTCATACACACTATGTCCACCAAATCTAGGCATTTGATTGTAAATCTGAGTTGGCATGCTTTCAACTTCATAGTCAACCCATGACAAGTCTAATTGGTCACACAAAGGATCAAAAGAGTTGACAAGAGGTTTAGCATTTTGGCTAGTATACATAGCATGATTATTATTTAATTGAGCCTGCTGGGCTTCTAAGGATATTAACCTTTTGTTAAGGGAAAATTGGATCAACAATGAATAAACAATAATAATCAATATCAAGTTACCCAAAACTTCAATGAAATGGTGAACAAAGAAGATTCAATAAAATAAAGCAATGAACAACAAAGCAAACCTCCTTAATTCGAATCTTCCATTGATTGCCTATCACAATCATTCTAGCATGTATGAAATAGGGCCCTCAGAGAGTTCACTTCCTTGCTATGCTTCAAGAATGTCAATTGAGAATGGTAGTGATAATATCACAATGAAGAGGAGCTTCACAACGACGGTAGTAGTGCGTAGTAATGAATGTGATCAAAAGCAATGAAGGAATTGGTACCAAAGGTGCGCTGTAATTCCTGCAAAGTAACAATACTTAAAACTTGGATGATTGAAATGGAAGAATAAGGTTCAATTTATAGACTTGCGAGAAAGAAGATCAATGGTATAGAAAGAATGAGAAGATCAATAGTTGAGAATAGATGAGGAATGTGCGCGATTAGAAAGAGGACATGTGTCACATAAAAGTAATTTTATTTGAGTTAACTACTTTCTTTTCTAAAGATAAGACATGCTTTTCATAAATTAGAAAGTTATTTTTCTAATTTAAGAGATATTGATAAAAACAAAGTTGATTGAATAGATAACTCTACTTGAGATTTTATTTTGCATGATTTGAGAGACATTAAATAATAAATTATTTAATTTTGTGTGCATGAAGAAGAAGACTTATTTTTAGAAGATTTGGATGATATTTGAAGAATTAAAAGATAAGAAAGCTAATTAAATGAATAGATTTTTTTAATTGTTGTCCATGATTTGGAAGAATAAATAAAATATTTGATTGTATTTTTTTTTGGAGATTGAGAGAATTTAAATAAATTTGATTTGATTTATTCAAATTTGGAAGAATGAATTTGATTTAATTAAATAATTAAGAATTATTTAATTGTTTGGAAGAATTTAATTAAATAAAGGATTTTATTTAATTTTGACTTTAGAAGAGATAATTAAATATTTTGATATTTAATTAATTAGAGGAATATGAATCAAATAAATAAATTTGATTATTTATTTATTGATAGAGCAATTAGAAGGGAATAAAATATTAAGAATATTTATTTAGACTGAATTGTGTCATTTTTAGGTGTATACATTTTGCCCCTCTTTGAGGCAATGCAGTTTACGGCGTTGCTTCAAAGAAATCGATAGTCTAACAATGATACATGCCCCAGTTTGCCACTGGTACAGGTTATGATGATAGGATGCCCCCTCGAGAGATTGGATGGAAAGAAGGTAGAAGGCGTGAGATGGACAATCTCACGAAGACGAAGGTGAAAAATAGGTCAGGATGAAGAAAGAGCTGAATGATACATGATGCAAGATAGAATGATAACACACACAAGCATGGACAAATGATGCAAGAACAAGCAAGGTATTGCCCCTGTCGAGCAGTAAACCCATGATATACTGATAATGATTACGACAGTGTTGTCATGGTGGGGAATGATATATCTCTAGACTAACATGGCAGGCGTGTTGTCATGGCGGGGAATGATATATCCCTAGAGCAACACGAAGGATAGTGTCTGGTTTCAGGAAAATGGAACATGTCATGTAAGACGCGTGTTGGTCTAATTTCGACAGTGCCACATCCTGTATAAGACAATTGATTGATTAACTGATCAATTTGGTTTACAACCAGACAAGGATCAAGACCACTAATTGTGATTGGATCATTATGATGATAGGATGCCCCCTCGAGAGATTGGATGGAAAGAAGGTAGAAGGCGTGAGATGGACAATCTCATGAAGACGAAGGTGAAAAATAGGTCAGGATGAAGAAAGAGCTGAATGATACATGATGCAAGATAGAATGATAACACACACAAGCATGGACAAATGATGCAAGAACAAGCAAGGTATTGCCCCTGTCGAGCAGTAAACCCATGATATACTGATAATGATTACGACAGTGTTGTCATGGTGGGGAATGATATATCTCTAGACTAACATGGCAGGCGTGTTGTCATGGCGGGGAATGATATATCCCTAGAGCAACACGAAGGATAGTGTCTGGTTTCAGGAAAATGGAACATGTCATGTAAGACGTGTGTTGGTCTAATTTCGACAGTGCCACATCTTGTATAAGACAATTGATTGATTAACTGATCAATTTGGTTTACAACCAGACAAGGATCAAGACCACTAATTGTGATTGGATCATTTGTGCAAGATTGACTTGACTTGATTGGTATGGATTAAGGATGGATTGGCATTTGAATCACTACTCAAGTTGACTAGACAAGGATGAAAAATAGAAAAATGACCCAACAGAAGAACTCACAAGCTTTTATTTGTATTGATACTCTACATTGTTGGATCTTTATTACATGGGATATGCATGTATGGATGTGTAATGGATGCTTTTCTTTTGACATCTTAATGGTGCAAGTATTTTGAAGTGCTTGTTTCATCATTGGGCAATTTTTTTCGGTACTTTTTCTGAATGTTGTAAGTTAATACAAGCATCTAGGTATAATTGAATTGAGATGACCTAAGCATTGCTTACATGGATTTTGATTTAGCAAGTTAATACAAGCATTGAGGTATAATTGAACCAAGATGAGCTGAGTGTTTCTTGCATATCAACAGTCAAGGATTGCCCCCATTCATGTTAGACCTTTGATGTCCTCGATGATCTTTTGCTAATCATGTCATTAGACAAGGCTTCACATTACTAAACTTTAATCCACAGACAACAAACAAAGAAATTAATCATGCCCTCATTATAGCATCTCTATCTTTTGGCATCCTTGAGTAGCATAGAAAGACATGATAGCAAAAATCAAGACTCTATATTTTAACCAAGTTTCCAATCCACAAAACATTTTTGCATTTAGATGTGTTTGTTTCTTGCCATAATTTGGGTAAAATCATTTAAAATGCCTTAGGTGTTTGTTTGCTTTGCTTTGGATAGGTTAATGTCTTGCATTAGGATTTCTGCTTGAAAAGAGTAGGTTTTGTTTGTGCTTGCTTGCTTGGTGAGAAGATTCCACAATCTTTATTGGTGAGATGGACCCTAAGGGATTGACCTAGTGCCTTGGGGGCTCATTGCTAAATGGACATGCATACGTGACGACGTAGAGGCAACGTAGTTCAGGGTAAACCCTAACGGACCTAAGACCTAGGTGATAGAAAGTGGAATGGACTTAGATAGATAGAGGGACTAGACATGTGATGAAGGGGACCATGGGAGCCTCGGGGGTACATTTGAGAAATGGCCTTGCCTACATGAAAACACAGAGGCAATGTAGTTCATGGTGACTTCAATGGACCTAAGATATGGATCAGATATGGAACACATATGGATCAGATAAGAGATGATATGGAACAAATAAGACATGATATGGAATGGATATGGATCAGATATGGAATAGATATAGATTAGATAAGACATGATATGGAACATATATGGATCGGATATGGATCGGGTGATACTGATGACAAGGAAACACCATGGATAGGTAGATGCATGGGTGATAGTAGATACAAATGGTTAGGTTGAAGGAAACAAGGATGTGATCTCCAAGGACTATGTCACATAAGAATAAAATGCCCCATTGTAGGTAGAATACGTAGGATTTTTCATGACAAAGCTTACGACGATAGGAGGATGAGACGGAAATGAAGGATTTGCATGGTTTGGAGGGATAAGGTATGTCAAGAGACATCTAAAACATTTGTCAACATTGTGCCCCCAATATTTATCAAGACCAAAGAAATAGAGGAAAGGAAGATTAGGATGGATAGACTAGATAGTATAGGTAGGATAGGATAGGAAATGGTATGGAAGGGAACTAATAGGAGAAGAGTGATACGCTGATGAGACAAGGTGCCCCCAAGTGTAGGTGATGTAGAAGATCAACTTACACATGATGCATGTTTGCCAGGTTTTCATCATGGTACTTATCTGAGGCACCTGTTTGCTAGATTTTCACCATTGGATGAAGGTTTTTTTCTTTATTTTTTTCATTTTTTCATTTTTTTTTGGACAAGAGAAGGTGGAATATAGAAGAGAGGGACCCAAGTGCCTAGTTCCATGAAAGGTGATAGTCCCACTAGAAAGGTGTCATTGCATGGACCATGCTGAGTGCTCTCATAGATGTTGGTAGGAGATTGCATGACAATGAGATGGGAAAGGTAGATGGCGGATTGCGGAAGGTGTAATAGTGGATGATGATGCAAAATATGGAGGGAAGGCTTATGCAAAAGCATGGACCATAGGAATAAGATGAGAAATACATGTAGGATAATAGTGGAAGGAAGGGGAGATGGAGGTATATGAAAATGTTGCAGAATGGAAGGGAATCATGACCAATGGTTGCACATATCATGATAAACATTGAAGCCGGTGATGGGAAGTTAGTGTAGGAAGAAACAGAGACTTTTGATTGTGGATGAATGACTTAGGCATGTAGGGATCCACATAGACTAAGTATTTTACTAATTTTTGCTTATCATGTGGGATGGAAGAATTTGAGACTTTTGGATGGAATGGGAGAAAGTGGATGGTTGAGATTCTTGAGAGGTAGATGCCTCATGTAACTTGAGGGATTTTTGCTTAGGTACCCAAACCATTTAACTTTTAGATAATACCAGTGAATGTATGGGCTTGGGTGTATGTAGCTTTTGTGTAGCTTCGAAGGTAATTATTTGTTGGATGCGGACCCACACCTTTTTTAGCTTGGCGTATAGGTGTGTGGGTGTCTACATATCTTGAGAAGGATGTTACTTTGATTCTTGGTTTTTGTATCCTAGGTCATGAGGACTCTTAGGATTTTTGACTTTATAGGTAGAGGCATCCAAATTTTTACTATTAAAATCCTTTGGGATGGTGGAAGTGGGGTTGGAGGAAGTTCTTTGTTTAGACAACATGTGCATTTGTTGGCCATGATTGGGATTGTTAGAAGATTCATAGATGGATGGATAAGGTGTTGGGAGAAGTGGTGGTAAAATGCATGGAGGGATATTAGGAGTTGGAAGTAGCAGAGGTAGATTAGATGGTGGAAGGTGTATGGTCACATGCTTTTGACAATTGTAGGATGATGGAGGTGGAAGGTGACATATGTTTCGGGGATATGATAGGGTTTGCGATGGAAAGTCATGGACTTTGGAGGAGTGGAGGAAGTACTAACATCTTGAGACTATTCACCTTGGGGTATGTATCCAAGACCATATGAAGGAGGAGGAATATTAACATGGATGGGCTCCAAAATACCTTGTTCGTGAAGGCCTAAGCCATGACCTTGATAGTTCATATGTTGGAGTATGTGGTGGACAATGGGATTATGTGTAGGTGGAACACTAGACACAAGTTATTTATTACATGTAGAAAGTGAGATAGATGATCATGGTTGCTGGTGTTCTAAGGAGGAGCACTCATGAATGAAAGTGGTAAGACCAAGGATATATGGTGGGGCATTTGTAGCATGGTCAATAGTGGTCGGCAAAGGAGTATTTTTGGTTTGATCTTCTATGCTTGCTTGGGAGGCAAGTGTCTCATCAAAGGAAGAGGAAGTTGTTAGATCTTGGATGGGATTAGATGGGGTTATAAGCCTGGGACCATGGAATGCATAAAGTGGGCTAAGAGGATCATCATGGTCTGTTTGATCATAGATAGACTCTTGATCATAGATAGGATTTAGAGTGATGGAATTAAGGTGCTCTTGTATATGTTCTTCATCAATGATAATATCTTGATCATGGAAAGGTTGGAATTTGATCTCTTGTTCATGTATAGGATCAAGTTGCTCATGGATAGCTTCTTCATCAAAGGTATCTTGATCATAAAAGAGATATAGGTTATGAATGGTTTGAAATTGGATTTCTTGCTCATGTATAGGTATAGGATCATTGAAAATATAAAAGTGATGTAAGGGTCGGATGGGAGTGCTTTGATCTTGATTTAGACAAGGGGTTGATTTTTCAACATGTTCTAAAGTGTGCTCTTGACATAACTCTTGGGTTGTTTGAATTGAAGTTGAGGTAGAAGACTCTTGGATAGGCTCTTGGTCAACAACATGAAGGTGAGATGGACCTTGACTTTGGTGCATGGTAGGAGGTTCTTCAATATGCTCAAGGGGTTGCATGTTATATAAAGGGGTTGTAGGATTTGACATGTTTGGAGACTCTTTGATAAGGTCAAGGACTGAAATTTGGGGACATGGTTGACTCTCTACTAGTAGCCCTTGGATCACATCCTGCATAGGTGTATGGGTAGATGAATGAGGTAATGGATGAGTGGATTTGGAGTTCTCCCTAGCTTTTCTTTTGTTGTGTAAATCTAGAAAACATCTTTCCCAAAAATCATCTGAGGCAATTTTTGGTTGTCCATTTAGAGCTCAGGGAACTCGATGGCAGTGTTGGTGTAGGATTGGTATGCTTTGGGATATGTTTCTTAGAATATGGTGAAGGAGGACTAGTAGATAGAGTGGTATACAATTTCCAACTTGAGGTGGTGCTTGCCTTGTCATGAGCATCATTAAGACGGGAAATAGATGTATGAGTTTGGGTGATGTAGAGGCATATGGGATGCAAGGAAGAGGAATCGATTCAACAAGGCTCAACCACACCTATAGGTCCAAAACCAAGTCCTTCATGGAAAAGTGGGAACAATAGAAAGGAATCTTTGTTTGCCCATGGAAAGGTTGTATTGGGGTACCAAATGACTCATCCCACCTATTGGTTAAGGAAGATCACTCTCGGAACATGCACTTACTTCACAAATCCTCTAAATGGTTTGTATCCCTAGAAAAAGAGAACAGTCCTCTTATCTTTTTGCACAAACCTTCAAATGTTAACCTAAGACATGCATTAGATACCCATTATGCCTCCCCATAGAATACTCCAAGATGGGTATAGGTTACTTTAGAAAATGTGCTCTAAAAATGGACTGGTAATTCTGCTACAAGGGTTCAAACTCAGAAATTTCACTGTGAAATGCCACGAACAGTCATTCATAACTTCCACACGAATAAAAATGAAGTCAACCACTTTAGTCAGATTGTAGATAACATAGGTATAGACATTTTCACCAAGTTACATAAAGATCTAATGGTGGAAACAAAAGTTATGGCATTTTTCCCAAAATGGGTTACCCTAAATCAGGGTTTTGATAGTTTTTACTAAAAATGCAATAACTAACTTAAAACAAAGCTAATCTGCATGAAACAAAAAGAAAATGGAGGGTGATTGTCTACACTATCACTTACATACACTTGCACATGCCTATGTGTCCGTACAGATCCGTACAAGGGCTGAAAACAGTGAATTTCTGAAGAAGAATGTAGAAAAATAGTGCTTTTTATTATTCCATTTCATTCCTTCAATCACCCACGAGTTTACAAAGGTTACAAAGCCTATTTAAAGGAACTACACTCATATCTCTTCAATTTCCAACTGATTTCTAACTTGCTCCAAGTGAATGACCCTCATGACCTTTCATCTTCCATATGTTGCATTGCAACTTTACAACTTGCAAGGTTTGTATTTGTGATACCTTTACATTTTACAAAAATTAAACACAAGACTTGAACCTAAACATATGTGAACTGGTCCAAATGACCTTGTTACAAGGTAGAAACATCAATTTGTCAAGGTGCTCCTGCACCATACAACCAACCAACAAAATTTCCAAGTCCCTTGGAAATGTATCTGCAACAAAAGTGTTTTCTGCATCTCCTCTGGCTTTAATCTTCCAATCTTAAGATTAATAGAAAGGTGACCAACCAACCAACAAAATAAACTACCATCTTCTTAGAGCATCTTTAGGCTCCTTCTACTCCCATTAGTGGAGTACTCTTCAGGCTGCAACATCAAGTGCTTCTTCAGTCAAGTATCCATCTCTCTCACTGCCTTAACAACAAACCAACTCACCAAACCATTCATCTCACCCAACAGTAGATTCAGGTGATGCACCTACCACTCTCTCCTTAGTGGTTTCTCTATGCACCCTTATCCAGCCTAATCTCCATTGGAGAATGGTCATGATAGACCTCCTCTTGTCTGCCCACACACACCTCAGAAAACATCCTTCTGCAGCTAGATGGATAAGCACCTGCAACCAAACAGATTAGCAATAAAACAATAATGATCACCAACACAATCATATTCTTTAGTTCTTCACCTGTCTTCTCAGTGAAAGGAACAAATACAACATCTCCTCCCAGAGTTTTTACTAGCTCTAATACTAAAAATGATGCAAAGGCATATGGGATGCAAGGAAGAGGAATCGATTCAACAAGGCTCAACCACACATATAGGTCCAAAACCAAGTCCTTCATGGAAAGGTGGGAACAATAGAAAGTAATCTTTGTTTGTCCATGGAAAGGTTGTATTGGGGTACCAAATGATTCATCCCACCCATTGGTTAAGGCAGATCACTCCCGGAACATGCACTTACTTCACAAATCCTCTAAATGGCTTGTATCCCTAGAAAAAGAGAACAATCCTCTTATCTTTTCGCACAGACCTTCAAATGTCAACCTAAGACATGCATTAGATACCCATTATTCCTCCCCATAGTATACTCCAAGATGGGTATAGGTTACTTTAGAAAATGTGCTCTAAAAACAGACTGGTAATTCTGCTACAAGGGTTCAAACTCAGAAATTTCACTGTGAAATGCCACGAACAGTCATTCATAACTTTCACACGAATGAAAATGAAGTCATTCACTTCAGTCAAATTATACATAACATAGGTATAGACATTCTCCCCAAGTTACATAAAGATCTAACGGTGGAAACAAAAGTTATGGCATTTTTCCCAAAACGGGTTACCCTAAATCAGGGTTTTGACAATTTTTACTAAAAATGCAATAACTAACTTAAAACAAAGCTAATTTGCATGAAACAAAAAGAAAATGGAAGGTGATTGTCTATACTATCATGCACATACACTTGCACATGCCTATGAGTCCGTACAGATCTGTACAAGGGCTGAGAACAGTGAATTTCTAAAGAAGAATGCAGAAAAACAATGCTTTTTATTATTCCATTTCATTCCTTCAATCACCCACGAGTTTACAAAGGTTACAAAGCCTATTTAAAGGCATTACACTCATATCTCTTTAGTTTCCAACTAATTTCTAACTTCCTCCAAGTGAATGACCCTCATGACCTTTCATCTTCCATATGTTGCATTGCAACTTTACAATTTTGCAAGGTTTATATTTGTGATACCTTTACATTTTACAAAAATGAAACACAAGACTTGAACCTAAACATATGTGAATTGGTCCAAATGACCTTGTTACAAGGTAGAAACATCAATTTGTCAAGGTGCTTCTGCACCATTGGGGTGAGGCATAGCTAGCATTGACACGTTTAGTTTGTTAGATTGTCATTTCTTGTTGTATGATTTGGAGTTCTTGAGAAATTGCTATATGATCTTGGGGTGAGGCGTTGATGTCTAATTACTCTCGTAGGTATTAGAGTTCTTGATCAATTACTACTAATTGGTTTGTCATTTCAACAAAACTGACACAAGGCTGAAATGGGTACCTAGAAAACTTGAAATTTTTCTTTGAAAAGATGTTGAAGTACTCACTGTTATGCATGCACATAACCATATGAGAAACAACAAAGGATACAAGCGTAGAAAGTTGACACAAATGTGCAGTACTGGTAAAAAGTAGATGTGCAGTAATAGGTGATATAAGCATAACAAGTTGGTACAAATGCACAGCCAGTCAGAACAAATGCGCAACAGAAAGTTGTAAAAGCGCAGCTCTGGTTTTTTTTAGTGTTTTTGCAAAGTTTTGGCAATTTTCTGATCTTTTTGGTTTCTTTTGTTGCAAGATGGTCTCTTTGATCTGATTTTCTAAAATTATGGCAAGAAGACATAGCAAACACAAAGACTGTTTTTATGGTTTTTTATTTTTTTGTGATTTTTTTTACTCTTTTTGGACTAAAAAAGAAAAGCAAGTACAATCCTAGGCTTCAAATGGATTACATGGGTTTTTGGCCACTAGAACAAAGGATGAGTAATAAAGGCAACCAGTCGAGTGGTTATACATGCGGCAGCACTACTCTCTGTTATGAAGTCTCCCAGCCTACAAGGGTTGCGCCTTGGAGGGTTTTGGGGGAGGTTGGCTGTCAGTATAACACAACTGCACTCATTGTTCGAAGCTTTCACTCCAAACACAATTTATTTATAGTGGCTTGGAAGGGCTTTGCATCTAGCCTATTACCACTTAGGGTTATTCCTACTTGGATGAACGGTATCCAAGAGCAGTTTCCTTTAAAGGAAAAACACATGCAAAAATGATATGTTTGGCATTTTGGTCACCTAAGATAGGGGAGAGCATAGGCCTGCTATCATTCCCAAAACACATAATACAATGGTTCTTTTCCCCTAGTTAAAATGAGAAAAACTAGATGAGCTATCTACTTGGGCAAGCATAGAATTTTGTTAACTTTGAAGTGATAACAAGATAGCAATGGTCCAATTTTACCAAGATAGCAATGATGAGTTTAATTTTATCCCAGATAGCACGAATTGTTAACTTTGAAGTGAAGATCAAGATAGCAATGATTTAGTTTTACCTAGATAGCAATGATGAGTTTAATTTTATCCAGATAGCAATGAGTTGTTATCTTTGAAAAGAAAGAAATATAGCAAAGATTCAATGATATGCAAGATAACAATGATTCAATTACCGCCTTCCTAGTTAAAACTATGTGAGATTAGCATGAGCATCCTTTTTACTTTCTCGTTAGACATTGAAGTGTGAGTTAACAAGTGCAACTATATGATTCTAAACCAGTACCTAGCCTACAAGTGGATCCAAGAATATTCCTGCGAAAAACTGTTAGTGTTAGCAAAACTACAAGAAAACTCAAAAAGTGAATGTCAGAATCAGATGTGCAGGTACAGAGCTCATATGTGCAGAAACAAAGGTCATATGCACAGATTCAGAGCACATATGCACAGAAATATAGGTCATATACGTAGATTTACAGATGCGTTGAATCAGAGGACATATGTGCAACTTTACAGATGTGTTGAATCAGAGGACATATGCATAGAAAGAATGATCAAATGCATTGAAACAATGTTCTAAAAATTCATTACAAAATAGATGTGCTATAGGATGGAATAGATGCATTGTAGGATGGAATAGATGCGCTGTAGGATGGAATAGATGCATTGCAGGAAGGAATAGATGCACTGCAGGATGTAACAAATGCGCAAAATCAGTAAATGTGATGTATCAGAGGTCAGATGCACCGAAACAAAGATTGTATGCACCAAAATAACATATGTTCCATTCCATATGATAAATGTACTGTAACAAAGTATGTATACACTGTGGGAACGTATGTGTCGTGACAGGTAATAGATGCATGTTAGGATGTGACAAATGCGTTGTTTCCTCCTATGTATAGCTTTCTAAAACATTAAAAATTAGTTTTTGGATTAAACTTGGGGCTAGGCCCCATGGTGGGTGCCAAAAAATGTTAAGGGAAAATTGGATCAACAATGAATAAACAATAATAATCAATATCAAGTTACCCAAAACTTCAATGAAATGGTGAACAAAGAAGATTCAATAAAATAAAGCAATGAACAACAAAGCAAACCTCCTTAATTCGAAGCTTCCATTGATTGCCTATCACAATCGTTCTTGCATGTATGAAATAGGGCCCTCAGAGAGTTCCTTTCCTTGCTATGCTTCAAGAATGTCAATTGAGAATGGCAGTGATAATATTGCAATGAAGAGGAGCTTCACTAATGAATTTGATCACAAGAAATGAAGGAATTGGTGCCAAAGGCGCGCTGTGATTCCTACAGAGTAACAATACTTAAAGCTTGATGATTGAAATGGAAGAATAAGGTTCAATTTATAGACTTGCAAGAAAGAAGATCAACGATATAGAAAGAATGAGAAGATCAATGGTTGAGAATAGATGAGGAATGTGTGTGAATAGAAAGAGGACATGTGTCACCCAAAAGCTATTTTATTTGAGTTTACTACTTTCTTTTCTAAAGATAAGACATGCTTTTCATAAATTAAAAAGCTTTTTTCTCTAATTTAAGAGACATTGATAAAAACAAAGTTGATTGAATAGATAACTCAACTTGAGATTTTCTTTTGCATGATTTGAGATAAATTAAATAATAAATTATTTAATTTTGTGTGCATGAAGAAGAAGACTTATTTTTAGAAGATTTGGAAGATATTTGAAGAATTAGAAGATAAGAAAGCTAATTAAATAAATAGATTTATTTAATTATTGTGCATGATTTGGAAGAATAAATAAAATATTTAATTGTATTTTATTTTTGGAGATTGAGAGAATTTAAATAAATTTGATTTAATTAAATAATTAAGAATTATTTAATTGTTTGGAAGAATTTAATTAAATAAGGGATTTTATTTAATTTTGACTTTAGAAGAGATAATTAAGTATTTTGATATTTAATTAAATTAGAGGACTATGAATCAAATAAATAAGTTTGATTATTTATTTATTGATAGAGGAATTAGAAGGGAATAAAATATTAAGAATATTTATTTAGACTGAATCATGTCATTTTTAGGCGTATACACCTTTTATTTATCTCTTGAATTTTTTTAGATAACATTGCTTTCCCCTCTTGGTTGAGCATGGGTATATACATATTTGGATTCATGTAATTTTCATTTTTAGACATTTTATATCTACCTAAGTCCTCAAGGTTCCCTTGGCATTCAACTTGCACAATAGAACAACAAATAGAAATGGGAAGAAATTGTGTACCTTTTCACATCTAGCTATTGTAACTTTGAAAAGAATACTTTTAGATCACAATAGCATACACCAACCCTTCATGTGTATTAAAACTTTTTAGCAGAGTCGCCACCTCTCTTCACAGAGGACAATAGGTTTCAATCCAAAGATCTTCAAAGCTGCAAATTATTTTTCTGAGTTACCTCTAGTATAGGATTGATATACAAGCAACACGAGGCTCCTTACAATATTTCTTTCATTCTAGGTTTTTCAACAATAGAGTCACCTGAAAACTTCTTCAAATATGTCACAACAAAGGTTGTCTAGGTCTAAAACCTTCAATATCTAAAACAAATATTTTGATTCATTAAATTATTTGACTCTTTTCTAATACATTTGTCATTGATTCCTAGTAGAGTCACCAGTTTTTTTGGTTCCCAAATCAACAAAGGGTTTGCCACTTCCTATTTTATAGTTCAAACTGATTCAACCAACAAAGATGGGAGGTTGTGTGAGTGTGCCTCGCCTTTACTTTAGGTTCTACCACACCTAGGGGGGTTATCCCTTCTACAAAAGATCTATCTTTCACTCACTTCTAACATAGAGATTTCACTTTTCAATTCAGGCAAAATGCTCCCATTGTATGGACCAAGATGTATAAGATAAACCAAGATTGGCAATGTTCTTGGACTATCTAGTTGGATGCAAATGAGAGCATGCAACTAAAACCCTACTCCTAAAACCTAAAAGATTGCGATTTTGAAATGATTTTATTTTTAATGTATTTGGATTTTCCTAGACCCTTTAGACAAGCAAATCCTCATACCAGTACTTTATTAGGGCAACATAGTTAGACCCATTACTGCAAATGTTCCCTCATGACAACAAAACTTCATATCTAGAGGACCCAAAAGAAAATATTACTACCTAACAGTAACATGTCCAAGAAAGAGTATTATCTATGATTCTAAGCTTCAATAATCCCTTGACACAACACATTTCTCCCTATTCCTGACTCTAAGCAATTTAATCCATTCCTTGAATGGATACAACAAATCAGAAATATCACATAGCAAATGTATATGAAAAAGTTTAGAAACCCTTAGCAACTTCACTTAAAAGGAAAATGCTCATACCTAGGGAGACAATCACATATAACACACACAAATAGTATTTTTCATATAACTTGATCTAGACAGAATATTGTCATTCATAAATTTATATATCTACAAATAGAAAATACCTTTGCACCCAGAAGAAAAACCTAGTCTGCAATAGAAAATACCTTCCAAAATGTGGATACCTTGTATCTAAGGTCAAAAGGAAAAAAAATCATGTAGAATGACACTAAATTCCTTTTTAAAGGAGCAACAAGCTTTTGGCCACCTACATTCTAAGAAACTACTTAATGAAACAAAAGGATCCTTACAGATTTTTTTTGAAACAATTAGATCTTCAATTAAGGGAGTAGTTGAAATAGTTCAATTCATTGGTGAAGACACACCATTGAAACAACCTGGACACCAAACATATAAGTAGATTTGATATCCTATCCATGGCCATGCAACAGATTCATTTAATGTAGAGTGGGAAGCATGCAGAAATGGCACCAACAAATAGCTTCTCCAAGCTTTAAATCTCGGTCATAGATTCGGGCTCCCCTTTGTGAGATCAATGGTCATGAGCTACTTGTCAAGACTAAAAATCCATGTCCTTCTACTACAAAGTCCATGGGTAATAGAAACAAGTTGCGTCAGACACACTCCTTTTGCCAACTACATCACCACTTTGACCGACCCTGCCATGTGGCACCATTTCGCGGTCTCACAACCAGAAATGGCCCACCACCAAACTACCCTGCGTGGGTGTGCAAAAGCCACCATGCATCTGCCTCTTCATTTTCTTTCATTTATCTACTAGGATGTAGCCACATGTCACCCTATTGTGACCATGTGATGAATATTATTTTCTGACAAGGTCCTTCTGTGTGCTTGCATGATCGTTGGATCCTGACTCCTCCTACAAATCTTTTCTAGCTTTGACACTTAGCAGTGCATGGTTCATATGCAAGACCCCACAACAATAGGTCCCACCACCTAGACAGATGTCAATTTATCACGGCTACACTAGGTAAAGATGATGTCATTGATGATGCACTGTGATGCACTGCGATATTCATTTTACAAGGCTCCCAAACTTAGGACTTAAAGTTTAATTTTTCACGGGGGGGAGCAAGTAAGGTAAAGACAAGGGGCCGATCACTTAACAAAAAATAAAGGCTTCGGGTTGTGACTTAAGTGATCGGCGACTTGCTGTAGGCAGTCAACACAAGAATAGAAGATAAAGTGCTCATGACCTTGGGACAGAAAAGCTTAAGGTTTTAGGGGTTTAAGGAAATAAAATGAAGACTTAGAGACCTAACTTAAAACCCTAGACCGAGGCAGGTAACACCACATGGTTTGAATCCAAAAGTTTACTAATTCACTCCAAGATCTTGGGATTTTGGAGGTCTTCATCTTGGTCTTTAGATTCTTCTTGATGTTGTGGACTGAGATTTTAGGATGAGGAAGTCCCTGCTATATACCCTTTCGGGACAAAAATAGAGGAATCCATACCTGTGGTGAACTTGGATGCATCAATAAGGATTTTGGGAATTGGTAGCTTAGGATTGCCTTGTGGTGGATTGGGAGTGGTGTCCATGGTCTTGTTGTGTAATGATCAAGTTACAGGCATATGAAATGAAAATGGGGATGGATGATGAAGCAAATGACATCTGATTGATGTGTTTAGACTCATTCTAGGATCAAGATTTTGAGACAAGATGATTTGGATGGATGAATTGCTTGGTTAAGAGTTTAAGACCTAGATTAATAGATTTTTGGCTGGTGTGATTATGATTATCTACCCCAAAATAGACTAATGATTTCAAAGTGAGATAAGATAAGGCTATAGTGAATTTGACTATCTTAAAGGAGCTCCCCTTTTTGAAGGTAGTTTTTTTACTAGTTGGTTTGATACTAATTGGTCTGTAAATTTAGGAAAGGTAGTTTCTTAAGCTATAAGACAAATCAGGGATGAAAAGATGTTGGGATGCTTGTGATAACCTTGGAAAATGATTATTGTATGCCTCAAAAGAATGAACTTTGGAAAATCCTAAGGCAAGATGAAAGAAAGATGAAAGTGGATGATCTATGGAGCTATGTAGAAATGGATGGAAGAGTCTAAATTTTTGGATTTTTTTGGATTCTTTGGCAAATGGAAAATGCTAGGAAGGAAAGTCTAACACTATGTTTATTGGATTTTTGGGATTTTTGACAAGGAAAATGTAATGCAGGAGCATCCCTAGTTCAAGACCAATCTTGCATCAACCAAAAAAAAACATTTTCATTTCAGTTTGTTTGCATTTTTGTTTATTTCTTTTCATTTTTTAGTTCAGTTCAGGTAGTTTAGTCAGAAGTAGTTTCTATATTTTGGTCTGCATTCTACTATAGTTGCATTTCATACCTTGTGAATCTGGACTTAGCATCTACATTCATTCATCTACATCATATCTAGAATTCAAAGCATTTGGATCAATTACCAGAAAGTTATCGCTATTAGAAGATTAGTTATTTTCTCAGAACAGAACATCCTAACAGTCTCAAACAATTAGCTGAAGGAGAAGACTTGTGGAGCATTCCTTGACTTGCAGAACTTGATGACACATCATTCAATGATCCTTGGTTCATGGTTGACCTTCCTTGAGATCTACACATCATTCCATTCATTTGCGGAGGTGTTCTATGCATTTAGGTCTAACCTATTCATGTTCACACATTATAGCTCTTCATTGGAGTTTGTGACCTTCCTTGGCTGACATAGAGGAATCTATTGTTCTAGAAATGATATATATTGATGTAATAGATCCTAGGAAATAAATTTATCAAGTTGTGATTATCTGCATAAGTTCATAGTTTAGACTTTGTACGAAGGAGCTTCAAAGCTTTATTTTGTGTGAGTTCTATAATTAGGCCTATAAGCCCAATTGTAAGCTCGCATGTTGCTGGCCAATCTATATTTGAATTCTATTATATATTGAATGACTAAATCTACATTTGCTTCATTTCTTTGAGTCATTTTTGTTATGTTTACTCTTGTTGCACAGTTTGGATAGTTCATTTTGTGAACCCTCCTATCGTGACTGTACCAAGTGGTATCAGAGAGAAAGTTCAAATCTTTGGGAGTGAATTAAATGAAGTTGGCAAGGAAATTCCATAAGATCTTGTTGTGGATAGATTGCCAAATTGAGGTAGGTTGCTTGTGTTGCAACCAATTTCCAATTGAGAGGTAGTTGTCACCTTGTAAGCTAATCACTAAACTTGAGGTAGTTTACACTTGATCCTAGGAAGAATGCCACCAAGGAGAATTGTTGTTGTTGGAACAATGGCTGGTAGAATGGATGATGATGGAGATGATGAAAACAATGCAAATTTGTTTGGATGCTATTGAAGAAGATAGACAAAGAGGATTGACATCGAGACCTAATGTTGAAAGCGATGTGGAAGAAGAATTTCAATCTGTTGAACAAACTGAAGAAACCCTAGTAGGTGATGAAGAAGAAGAATTAGATCAAGTAAAGATGCTACGAGCTATTTCAAAGATTGGAAAAAGACCTAGAGTTGATGTGCTAAACTATACTGGTAATTTGAACCCTAAAGAATTGATTGACTGGATAAATGACATAGAAGAATACTTTGAATATGAGGAAATTGAAGATTCGGAGAAGGTGAAATTTGCAAAGAAAAAGATGAAAGGACATGTTGCTATATGGTGGAAAGAAGTTTAGTTGGAAAGAAATAGAAGAGGAAAAGAAGAGATTACAAAATGGGAAAGGATGGTGACAAAGTTGAAGAATCAATTTATACCTACTAACTATGAGTTGGAACTATTGAAAAGATTGCAAAACCTGAGACAAAAGGAGAAATCTATGAAGGAGTACACTAAAGAATTCCATAAAATGATCATAAGGATAGGATATAGTGAAGAAAGCAAGGAGAAAGTGGCTAGATACATCAATGGACTGAGCTTGAACATTCAAGAAGAACTAAGCTTGGTAAGGATGACATCTTTGGAGAAAGCATATCAGTTTGCCTTGAAAGTTGAAGAGAAGATGAATAAGAGGTAGGATTAGAGACAGAGAGGTAGAGAAGGTAAATTTTAGAGAAGAACATTTTCCAAAGGATATAGATCATATCTAGAGAAAAAAAAGTTTGACAGCTTGTTTAAGAAGGGTGACATAGATAATAATGCTTACTGGAGAGATGACATAAATTTTTATTGGAGAGGAAACCCTAGTGCATATTGGAATGAAGGATATAGAAGAGAAGGAATAGGATTTGATAATAGAATATTTAGAGGTACTTGTTTCAAGTGTGGAGGTGAAGGACATAGAGCATTTGAATGTAATTAGGGTAGTACAAGTAAGAGAACCAAAAATAGTGGAAGAACAACATATGTGGAAGAAGAACCTATTGGATCACCCAGTTCAGTTGGCAAACCTAAGAAAGGAGAATCACTTGTGATGAGGAGAGCACTATTTCAAGTAGAGACAAATGAGGAACCACCGCAGAGGAAGAGTTTGTTCATAACTAGATGCAAATCAGGAGGTAAGTGTTTTAAAGTTGTAATTGATAGTGGTAGTTTAGATAACTTAGTTTCAGAGGAGATGGTGACTAAGCTGAAGTTGGAAAGATTGAAACACCCTAAGCCCTATTAGATAACATGGATTAGACTAAGATTGAACATTCAAGAAGAACTAAGCTTGGTAAGGATGAAATCTTTGGAGGAAGCATATCAATTTGCCCTAAAAATTGAAGAGAAGATGAATAAGAGGTAGGATTAGAGACAGAGAGGCAGAGGAGGTAAATTTTAGAGAAGAACATTTTCTAGAGGAGATAGATCATATCTGGATTAGAACAAGTTTGACAGCCCATTTAAGAAGGATGACAAAGATAAAAATGCTTACTGGAGAGATGACATAAATTTTGACTAGAGAGGAAACCCTAGTGCATACTAGAATGAAGGATACAGAAGAGAAGGAAGAGGATTTGATAAGAGAACATTTAGAGGTACTTGTTTCAAGTGTGGAGGTGAAGGATAGAGCATTTGAATGTAATCAGGGTAGTACAAGTAAGAGAATCAAAAACAATGGAAGAGTAGCATATGTGGAAGAAGAATGTGTTTGATCACACAGTTCAGTTGGCAAACCTAAGAAAGGAGAATCACTTGTGATGAGGAGAGCATTATTTCAAGTAGAGAGAATGAGTAACCACTATAGAGGAAGAGTTTGTTCAGAACTAGATGCAAATCAAGAGGTAAGTGTTGTAAAGTTGTAATTGATAGTGGTAGTTCAGATAGCTTAGTTTTAGAGGAGATGGTGACTATGCTGAAGTTGGAAAGATTGAAACACCCTAAGCCATATTAGATAGCATGGATTCAAGATGATCATAAGGTACTAGTGAGTGAACAATGTTTGGTGAAATTTCATATTGGATCTTATCATGATGAAGTCTTGTGTGATATTATGCCTATGGATGTTTGTCATATCTTGTTGGGTAGCCCTTGGCAGTATGATAGAAAAGCTATACATGATTGGAGAAAGAATACATATACTATAATATCAAATGGAAAGAGAATTACTTTGATTCATTTGGAGGATGATCCTAAGAGTGAAGTATGTGGAAATGCTAGAATATGTTTGGTAGATGGAAGAAAATTTCTGGATGGTTTGAGACATGAGAATATGTGTTATATCTTGATTCTTAAGAAGACTGAAACATTGAAGAAGGAGATTGAAGAGACATAACTAGAGGAGATAAGAGAGTTGCTAATAGAGTATGAATACATCATATCAGATAATGTACCTAAAGGATTGCCACCTATAAGGAGTATCAATCATCTCATGGATCTCATACTGGGAGTAAGTTTGCCTAACAAAGAAGCACATAGAATGACACTAGTAGAGAATGAAGAACTAAATAGACAAATACAAGAGTTGTTGAGGAAAGGTTTGATCAGAGAAAGTTTGAGTCCTTGTGTAGTACCTGTAGTGTTAGCACCGAAGAAGAATAGAGAATTGAGAATGTGTACTGACTCTAGAACAATAAACAAGGTCACAGTTAAGTATAGATTTCCTTTACCTAGGATGGATGATATCATGGATTGTTTGAGTGGAGCAAGATATTTGACAAATATAGATTTGGAGAGTGGATACCATCATATTAGAATCAGAGAAGGAGATGGGTGGAAGACTACTTTTAAGAAAAATGAAGGATTGTATGAGTGGTTAGTGATGCCCTTTGGATTGACAAATGTATCTAGTACTTTCATGAGATTGATGAATGAAGTTTTGAAGAAATTCTTGGGTAAGTTTGTGATTGTATATTTGGATGATATTTTGATTTTCAGTCAAATAAAAGAGGAACATTTGTGGCATATTAGATAAGTTTTGTAGAGACTAAGAGAAGAGAAATTGTTGATAAACATCAAGAAGTGTAGTTTCATGAAGGAAGAGTTGGTATATTTGGGATTTGTGATTTTTGTGGAAGGATTGAAGATGGGCCCTGAGAAAGTGAAAGCAATTCTTGAATGGCCTACACCGAAGAGCATTGGAGATGTTAGATTATTTCATAGATTGGTTAGTTTCTACCAGAAGTTCATTAGAAATTTTAGTTTAGTTTGTAACCCTATGACAGAGACAATGAGATGTGGTAGAAAAGATTTCAAGTGGACATCTACAGTAGATAAAAGTTTTAAGTTGTTGAAGAAGGTGACAGAACAACCTATTTTGGCATTACTAGATTTTAATAAAGTATTTCAAGTTGATTGTGATGCAAGTGGAAATTCAATTGGAGTAGTGTTAAGTCAAGAAGGTAGACCTGTAGCATATTTCAATGAGAAGTTGAATGATGCAAGGAGTAGATATTCTATTTTTGATCAAGAGTTGTATGCCATAATTCAACCCTTGAAGAAGTGGAGACATTACTTGTTGCCTAAGGAGTTTGTGTTGTATATAGTTCATCAAGCTTTGCAATATTTGAACAATTATGGTAAGTTGAATAAGAGACATATGATATGGGTAGAGTTCATGCAAAGTTATACTTTTGAGTTGAAACATAGGAGTGGAAAATCAAATAAAGTTGCTAATGCATTGAGTAGAAGAAGAAACTTGTTGACAGAGATGATAGTTGACATGTTGGGTTTTGATGAATTGAATGACATGTATGAGAGAGACATGGATTTTGTAAAACCTTGGAAAGCATGTAAGGAACCTATCAATGATAGATAGGAGTAAGTGGTTGGACTATTTAATTCAAGAAGATATGTTGTTTAGAGGAAATTAGTTATGCATAGCTAGAAGTTCAATGAGAGATAATTTGATCAAGGAGAAGCATAGTGGTGGATTGGTAGGACATTTTGGCATTGATAAGACAGTGGCTTTGTTGAGTGAAAACTAGTTTTGGCCTCAGATACATAAGTATGTTCAGAGATTTGTGTGGAGTTGTAGAATTTGTCAAGTTGCAAAAGGGAGTAGTCAGAATACTGGATTGTATAAACCTTTGACAGTACTAGAGAGACCTTGTGAAGACATAAGCATGGATTTTGTAATGGGATTGCCTAAGACACAGAGAGGACATGATTGAATATGTGTAGTGGTTGACAAATTTTCAAAGATGGCTCATTTCATACCTTGTAAGAAGATAACTGAAGTAGTGCATGTAGCTGACCTATTTTTCAAGGAGATTGTGAGATTGCATGGATTACCTAAAAGTATAGTTTCAGACAGAGATACAAAGTTTGTTGGATACTTTTGGAAGACACTTTGGAAGAAGAAGATAGATTTGAAGTTCAGTTCAACTTTTCATCCACAAATTGATGGATAGACAGAGGTTGTGAATAAGAACTTAGGAAACTTATTGAGATGTTTGGTTGGAGAGAAGACATGAAGTTGGGATTTGATTCTTTCACAAGTAGAGTTTGCATACAATAATTTAGCAAATAGGAGTACCGGAAGAAAACCTTTTGAGATTGTTACTAGAGTGAATCCTAGAGGAGTAGAAGAATTAAGAGATATCAACATAGAAGAAAAGAGAAGTGCAAAAGTAGAAGAATTTACAGATCACATGAAGATAATGCATAATCAAGTGAAGAAACAATTGGAGGATATGAATAGTAAGTATAAGGAAAAGGTAAATGAGAAGAGAAGACATAACGAATTTGAAGTTGGAGATGAAGTGATGGTGTACTTGAGAAAAGAAAGATTTCTAGTTGGGACATAAAAAGTTGAAGATGAAGAAGTTTGGACCTTGTAAGATACTCAAGAAATTTGATTCAAGAAATGCATATGAAGTAGAGTTACCAGAGACCTTGGGTATATCACCTATTTTCAACATTGCAGACCTTTATTAGTATCATGAAGAAGAGTTCAATGACAACATGGAAGAAGACTTGATGAAGCAATTACCACAACAAGCACCGGAGAAGATTGAAGACATCTTGGACAATAGAGTTGGATGCAATACTAGAGGAAGAAAATACAAAGAATATACTTTGAAGTGGAAAGGTAGATTGGAATAAGATTCATCATGGATTTCTTAGGCTGAGTTAGACCGTCTTGGTTCTCTCCTAGCCCCAACAAAGTGAGGGACTCACTTTTTCAATAACCCCAAATTCCTAATGCAGGAGCATCCCTGGTTCAAGAGCAATCTTGCATCAACCAAATAAGAACATTTGCATTTCAGTTTGTTTGCATTTTAGTTTATTTCTTTTCATTTTTGAGTTCAGTTCAGGTAGTTCAGTTAGAACCAATTTCCACATTTTGATCCACATTCTATCATAGTTGCATTTCACACCTTATGGATATGGGCATAGCATCTACATTCAATCAGCTACATCATATCTAGAATTTTGAGCATTTGGATTAGCTACCGGAAAGTTATCACTATTAGAAGATCAGTTGTTTTCTCAGAACAGAACATCCTGACAGTCTCAAACAATTAGCTGAAGGAGAAGACTTGCGGAGCATTCTTTGACTTGTGGAACTTAATGACACATCATTCAATGATCCTTAGTTCATGGCCGACCTTCCTCGAGATCCATACATCATTCCATTCATTTGTAGAGGTGTTCTATGCACATAGGTTCAACCTATCTATGTTCACATGTTACAAATCTTCTTTGGAGTTTATGACCTTCCTTGGTTGACACAGAGGAATCTATTGTTCCAAAGATGATATATATTGATGTAATAGATCCTAGGAAATAAAGTTATCAAGTTGTGATCATCCACATAAGTTCATAGTTTAGACTTTGTGCGAAGAAGCTTCAAAGCTTTATCTTGTGTGAGTTCTGTAATCAAGCATGTGAGCCTAATTGTACACCCACATGTTGCTCACCAATCTATATTTGAATTCAATTATATACTAAATGACTGGATCTACATTTTCTTCATTTATTTGAGTTGTTTCCATTGTGTTTACTCTTGTTGCATGGTCCAGACAGTTCATTCTATGAACCCTCCTACCGTGATTGCACCATAATGTGAAAAGGGAAAGTCTAACACTATGCTTTTAGATTTTTGGGATTTTGTGAAAAGGAAAATGCTAAAGGGAAAGATTAAGGCTATGTTTTTAGGTTTTGATTTTTTTGAAAAGGAAAATACTAAAAGGGAAAGTCTAATCACTATATTTTTTGGATATTTTGGGATTTTGGATTCTTGGATTTGCTTTTTGACAAGAAAAACAGAATAGGCAATAAACACAATGACTATTTACAACAAAAGAGTGTATGTTCAAGGCATATAAAAAGCCCAAATTTTCATAGGTATAACATAATTGAAAACAAGTCAAGCACAATTTATGCCTAAGGACATAGCTTCACTATGATAAATTATCCCACACATGGAATCTCCATCAACTCAAATGTCATCACACGTAATGTGGGTGTGTACATTTTTTTGTCTTTGTGAGAGAGGATAGATAGGGAACTCTAGGACTGGAAGGATGACCCAATCACTCTTTCCTCAAAAAGCTACAAGTAGCTTATGCTAAGCTGAGGATTTCTATCTCATCTCAAGGGAGCCTTAAGGTGAGTTATCTTGGGGGCATTGTACCCTTGCACTAAAAATTACTGCAATGTTCGGAGGTGGATTGAGTGGTCACTAACTATGAGGTTGTTAGTCACTTCTTTAGGGGACCAATGCCTTGTGAGCATCTTGAAAGCTACTAAAATCTTTAACCAATTTTACTAGGAGTCTCATATACCTCACACAAGTGCAAAATTTCTTTCAGAAAGTGTTGGTATGCCTCCTTTCAAGTTGGCACCATATAGCAAAGGCTAATGCTAGTTAGGTCTTGGCTTTTGCCTCAACCAATTTCTATAGTGGTCCGAAGGAAAGATCCACTTAGGGTTGTCCCTCTTAGATGAAACACAATCCAAAAAGTAAGTGCTTCTAAAGGAGGATATCATGCATGGAAAGCCATAAAATGAATGACTTAAATGTTTTTGATTCCCAAGGTCACATTGTCGTGCCAAGGAAGAAAATACACATTTAAGAAATTCCAAGCATAGAAAATACACATAAATTCCTTTAAGAAAAATGAACTGTGTGTCCTAAGATTTAAGCAATTCCAAGCACAGAAAACACATGTAAATTCCCTTAAGAAAAAAATGAAATGTGTGTCCTAAGACTTAGTGATAAAAGATTTTGTCTTTGGCATGCGTCCTGCACCAAATCACATTAGTAGTCTTAAATTTATTTTCTTCTTTGGTTGAGGTATAAGATGCACATCATTAGTTCCAACAACAAAGAAGAAGGTAAGGAAAAACCCAAAATAGTGGACAAAAATAGAAAGAATAGAAGATACAGAATTGATAAATGAGAAGAACACATAGAAAACAATAGAAAATAGAAAGAAATTGATTTTTTTTACCTTCCCACATAGGCACGTTGAAAGAGAGCACATGCGCATAGATCAACAACATAAGCACACTTTTAGGAATTTGGATTTGACAACCACAGGCATGGTTTTAGACATAGGCATGTAGATATAGGATACACACACACTTTATCAGTGCACAGGCATGCATACGGAACAATGAATGGAACCTACCTAAAAAATAGAGGATGATTTTCCAAAAATAATTGATTTGATGAGGTTTGAGGGATCTAATGTCCTAGGATGTTGGATCTAGGGAGGTGATCACCAATCACTATTGATCCTTACACAGGCATGCTTTTGTTGAGCAAAGGCATGCTTTTACATAGGAAGCCTAAGAATTTATGAAAAACAATGTCTAAACTTGCCAAAGAGTGAATCTAAAAACATGAACAGAGATATATAATTATTAGGAAAACCTAGGAAACAAAAAATAAGTGAGATCCACTGAAAACAACTCCAAATCTACAAAAACAATTATCAAATGATCATAAACAAAGACACATAGATATCAAGCAAGAATGCATCGACCTTCTGCATAGGTGCATCGACCTACTGCATAGGCACACCGACACTTGATGTAGGCACATGTTAATAGTTAAGGGTGTGTTTTGGTTCTTGTGTAAAAATTTGTATGGAAAACTCTACAAAAATATTAGTTTTTAGGGACATGGGTCCCACCAACTGTGTCAAAATGTATTGGTTAATATCTGAATATGTAAATAAGATGAAACCAATACAAAACACAATGCAAATTACCTTCACACACACAAACAAACTAAATAGATTGAATGTACTGAGATAGCACCCAAATCTTGAGTTTATTTGCTCTTTGCTCTTTGCAATGTGGATTGCTCTATATTTCCAAGCGTAATATGTGATCTCTCAAGGAATAATAATGTTAGCATAAGTTTACTAAAATGCGAGATGTTGAAGAATGGAGAGTGAGGATCAATTTATAAACATATGAGATAGCAGATCAATAGTTGAGGAAGACTAGAAAGATCAACACTTGTGGATGGTTGAGAGAATGTGCACGAATTAGAGAAGGACAAGTGTTTTGGCTCTTTCATGAATCAAGGGAGTTAATAGACTTGATTGGAGAGTTGACTCAATAGATTGATCAAATGACTAGTTTGATTAATCAGAAGACTGAAATTGATTGATCAGAGAATAGATTTGATTGATTAGATGACTGAATTGATTGATGAGTTAGCTCATTTGATTGATCCGTTAACTAATTTTGATTAGAGTAATTTATGGTGGGTGAGGATAAATGGGAAATTAAATAAATAAATATTTAATTTCATGAGCACATGAGATATTGAATTAAATATTAAATTTAATTCATTTTGGAGGAAATAGATTATTTAAATAAATAATTTTGATTTATTTATTTAAATTTGGAGGAATAATGATTTAATTAAATAATTTGGATTGTTTAATTAATATATAGGAATATGATGATTTAATGGAATTTAATTAATTAGTGCAAAATGATGAGAATTAGGTGATTTGACCTAAATTAGTGTGAATGGAATGCAATGACATGAGTTATGCATTGGTGAAACCAAATTACCTCTTCCATCACAACTCTCTCAAATGCATAGAAAGACTCGGAGCTTCTGATTGGAAAAACAATAGTTTTAATTTTCATTAAGGATGAAAAGCAAAATGGTTGTCAAGATGCTTGGACCTACCTATACTCCCTGCAGTAGAAGGGTATGTGTATGGCCAACAGAGAAAGATATTGAATTTGAAATTGTGTATCTTGATATAATTAAAGGGGAGCAGAAAAAACTAGAGTTCATGGCCTTACAAGTAGGGGACCTTTCTTATAATATAAAATTTTTTGGTTGTTGTTTTTAACATGGCCCATTTATATAGTTATTAGATTATGTTCTCATGCAGCCCTTTGGAAAAGTTCTAGTGGTCTAGGATGGAGATCTCATGTTGTTTGGTAATGATATTAATTGTATATTATATTTACCCATTATATGGGTAGTCTAGACTATTGCTTTCAATTTGAAATATTCATTTTATATAGATAGATGTGATTTGGCTAACATAGATTATCATCTTCCTTGTGATATATTGACTATATATATAAATAGTGTATAGGGGAAAATTATCACTTCCCATGTGATATATTAATTGTATTAATTAACCTAGTTTGGGGGATGTAGATTATCAATTTGTGGTATGAAATTCAATTTATTTATTTAGAACTAATTTGGGTAGTGTCAATTTATTTATTTAGATTATCACTTCCCAAGTTTTTAAGTTGAATGGGTACCACAATAAATGCATCTCTGGAGCCTTCAACCTTACTAAAAGTGTAGTTAACCTCAATCTAAAGACTATAGTTCCAAGTTTTACTTGGGTTGCCACCCTCTCCTACATAGAGGGCCTCTCAATTAAAATCTCCAAAAGCCTTAGCAAGAATGTCCTCTTATGTACTTTCAAACCCATCTCCACCCTCAAAAAACTCATCCCTTTTGCTAAAGATCCTAGAAAGAATTTGTTCAACTCTAGGGTCTAAAGATTGCTTGCTCCTGTGGGACTCCATACATTGGTGAAATAGGATGATCCATTAGCACTAGGATCAAAGATCATAGTGTAGACATCAAGCATGATCATATCTCAAAATCTATCACTCCCACAATACTAACCACAACATTTGTCTTGGGAATACCTAAGTTTTGGTTAAGGAAGATTAGTTTTTCAAGAGAAAACTGCAAGAAGCCATCCTCATTAGAAGTCATCCCTCCAATCTTAATCGTGATGAAGGGTGGCACCTCAACCAAACCTAAGAACCATCATTGTAATCCCTCCAATTGCACCCTTATCTATCCTAATTTACCCACCACCACCCACTAACCTTCCCTCCTCCTCCTCCTCCTCCTTCCCTAGCTTCCTCCCTCTTCTTTGACCTCATTAGCCAATGCTCTCTCACTAACTTCACTTTACTCCCTCCTCCACCCCTACCCCACACCTTTTCCTCTCCTTTATGGTTACCTCAGATTTAGCTCCTACTTCCCCCTCTCCTCGTTCACCTTTACTAACTTGGTTTCTTGTCCTCTACTTCCTTGGCCTCCCCTTGTGTTTTTACCATTTGGTTCTCCTTTCTTTAGGCATGTGCTTTCTCACTTCCTTTCTTAACACATGCATGCTCATGTGTGTGTGTGTGTGTGTGTGTGTGTGTCTATGTGGGTTTATATAGATGTGTATTTATTCAATATAATATATATGTGTATATAATATAATATAATTTATTATATATATGTGTATATATTGTTAGGTCCAAGCTATGTGTGTATTTGTGTAAATATATTTTAAATATATTTGTTTATATATGTATGTGTGTATGCAAGAATTATATATCTTTCTTTTAACATTGGTTATTTCAGACAATCTCTATTCTAATTTGTAATTTTGTGTTTCTAACATACATTCTTTTACTACACTTATGCATCTCATGTTTTTTGTTTTATTTTTTATTTCCTTGCCTCCTCTCCTACCTTTTGTTTTTCCTTCCTTTGATAACCTCCTGATGCAGAGGCATCCACACTAAAACCTTGACATACAGCATGTATGTCTACAACCCATCATCATCATCATATTTTCTGTTAACATTGTTAGCATCATCATATTTTCTCTTGCCGATCGATATCCTCCTGCAGACAAACCTTCGACCTTTCACCTGTCAGCAGCATCATCATATCCGGCTATCGGCAGCATCATCATATTCGGCAAGCGCAATCATCCTCCTGATGATCACTGTTCATCTTACCACCAAACGCTTTCTGCAGCATCATGATGTTCGACATCATGTTCATCAGCAGGATATAAAATATCTGGTTCCTCCCATATATCCTGATGACGACAACTTCATGCACCTTTCCTTTAGACGCTTACGTCACCCCGATATCTGACCCACTTAAACAACAGCATCAGGATATGACTTATCCGGTCATATTGAAACATCCCGATGATGATACTCAACTTTATACTGATGACGAATATTCTGCCGAATACCCTCCTCCCGATCCACTCAACTCCTTGATGCCTTATGCCAATACCAAAACACTTAGGGTCAGCAGGATAAACCTTTATCATGTGATATTTTAGAATGTCCTGATGACGATTATCCTGATGATGATGACGTCACATGCATTCCCTCTAATATCCTGCTCATCGGCCAAACATAACATCATCGGCCCGCGACGGAATTGTCAACCCGATCAACAAACTTATGCTGATATGCTCTTCTTCGGCAACACCCTGCGATCATCACCCCAATGCGCGTTCACCTTATGTAATCTTACTGCATCATGTTCACCTCCATCTACTCAGACGATGCACGATGTAACTGCAGGATATACACAGAAATATCCTGATGATGCAGATGTGAAACCTTAGCGAATTCTGATTCACCGAACCTCCTGAGGTGACCTGATCCGCTTCCTGGATGATCTTCCAGACTCTAACAACCAGCACGACCTAGCACATACCCATGCTAGGGTTCTCAACACCTCTCGACTGCGATCCTACAAACATACATGTGAACAAATAGAAAATGCAAACTAAATCCTAAACTATTGTACATAGCCATTCCACCGATTCGATGAATCAACCGGTGGAATGGATCAGTGAATCCATGTAACCACCAGAACAGCAACTCGATTACACAATGGAATCCAAACAGAAAATTGACACAAACAGGATCTCTTTATTGATTTCAAAAGATGCAAATACAGTACTCTGTCTCACTCTGAAATCTAACTCCTCAATCTGTATCTATCTCTCTATCTCAATCTGTCCTAAGACCAACCGATCCTAATACATAAATAGGATCTGCTTGCGAGTACTACCACTTGATTCCCAGCGGCTGGGAGCTTCCAAGCGGCTGGGAGGATCCAACTGAACTAACAAACTATACAGCTGTCATCAGCTGTCATAACAAACTACCTAAAAATAGAAAAGCACGATCAACTTGGACCTTATTACATGCATTGGTCTTATAAGAACTTCTTGGAAACATTAACAAGACCTATAACAAACTAACTGCCTCATGGAGGCTAGCTGTCAGGTAGGTGCTCCTGCACCATACTCCCCAACAGAAAAGAACTCATGTCCCATGAGTTAGGATGTGGAAGTCCTCCACCTTTACACTTTGTCATGTCAGTGTTCTGACCTGTTCTAGCTTTGTCCTCTGCTGGCTCTCGGCTGCTCCAAGACTTCTAAACTGTAACTTGCTTTCTTGCAAGTAAATCCTCATGCCTGTCAATGTAGGCCCTTCTCTCACATACCTTGTGTTTGTCAGGTTGTCTGACTAGAACCTCTGTCTGAACTGCCTCTTGAACTTCTGCAATGTTCAACTCTGTCTTTCTTTCAACCTTTATAGGACAAACAATAGTCCCAACTATGACAACATCCTTGTCATTCCTCTCAACTGGTTGCTGTTTGCAAACCTGTTTCTGAACCTGCTGTTAACCTCTGTCAGTCAAAACTGAAACTGTCTTCAAACTGTTGTCCTTAACAACTTCTTTCCCTGCAATGTCCTCAACTACCTTTATGCCTGCTCCTATAGGCTTCTGCACAAATTCCTTCTTTCCCACTAAAATGATTTTGGCTACCCCCTGTGCTGCAGCATCTTCCTACAATGGCATCAACATAATAGTTTTCCCATCTTTCTTGATGGTGTAGGTATTAGCATACCCATCATACAGTACCCTCCTATCAAATTGCCATGGTCTACCCAACAGTAGGTGACAACATTCCATGGGCAAAATGTCACACAAAACTCTATCCTGATATGCTCCAATCTGAAAATCCACATATGCCTGTTCATAGACAAAAAGTGATTGACTATCACTCACCCAAGATGCCTTGTAAGGGTGTTGGTGTGGAATCCTTTCCAAATTTAGTTTATCTACCATTTACTGAGATACCATGTTGTCTGTTGAACCAGTATCAATGACAACCTTACATACCTTACCTTTGCTCTTGCATGTGGTCTTGAAAAGAGCTCTTCTTTGCATCATATCCTTTGATGCCTGCAAACTAGTTCTCCTTAGCATCAATGCTTCTCCCTCCTCAGGATACCCATAATTGTCAGGAACTCTATCTTGATAAGTGTTTAAACTTTGCACACTTTGCTCTACTTTCTCTTCTTGCACAAGTTGTACTCTCTTGTCATTCGTTCTGTCATTTCTAGACGATGAACCTTTGCTTTCTGGACATTTGAAAAATGGATGACCAAACTCACCACAGGTGTAACACTTTCCTGAAAATGTAGTAGAACCTCTACCACTTCCAAATCTGCCCCTATTACCTTTCCATCCACCTCTGAAATCAGACTGTCCCTGTCCTTTACCAGTGTCTTCTTGACCCTCATTGGTTTGCCTTGTTGTAGGGGCTGATCCTCTTCCCCTCATATTGTTTCCTCTTCCTCTCATGGACTTATCTTGTCTTCTATTCACCTTTTCTTCAATCCTGATTGCCATTTGATAACAATCTTCCACATTCTTAGGGTTAGCTAAAACTAACTCATCCTGTATGTTAAATCTCAAGCCAGCCAAGTACCTAGCCACCTTTTCTACCTCATTCTCATGATGACTAGATCTCATACTCAATTTATAAAACTCCTCAGTATATGCCTTCACATCCATTTCCTTCTGCCTTAAAAATTGCAGCTTCTTAAACATCTGAATTTCATAATCCTTGGGCAAGAATTTACCTTTGATCCTTGCTACCATTTTATCCCATGAAGTGATCTTTGACTTTCCTTGTTTCCTTCTCTCGGATTGTACATAATCCCACCATACCAAAGCATGACCTCCTAACTTGGTCTTTGCAATCTTTACCTTCTGATCCTCAGCAACATCTTCACATTCAAAGTGATTATCAAGTGCAGCAATCCAATCCAGTAACTCATCTTCATTCAAACTTCCATTATACTTGGAAACATCAACCTTTACCTTAGGTTTATCACTCTGTACTGCCTTTAACAGTTTTGCAAATCTCTGGTCTTCAGCATCCAGACCTTCAGCTACCTCTTCATACTCTTCAACAGCATCTTCATCTTCTTCTGACTCACTGTCTTCCACTTCCCTCTTTTTGTTCTTTTCCAGGGCTACAAGCCTGGCTTGAAGTGCTTCAGCAAGCTCCTTCATCTTCCTCATCTCTCTGGCATGTTTTTCCTTCATCTCCTGCAATTCCCTTGCAGTACCATTACCTTTTGGAGGCATTTTGTCAACCTCTCACTCCTCTACCTCTGTCCTTTCGGTGACAGAGTCAACACACAATAGCCCAGACCTTTTGCTAAGCTCTGATACCACTATGATGTAGAGGCATCCACACTAAAACCTTGACATACAGCATGTATGTCTACAACCCATCATCATCATCATATTTTCTGTTAACATTGTCAGCATCATCATATTTTCTCTTGTCGACCGATATCCTCCTGCAGACAAACCTTCGACCTTTCGCCTGTTAGCAGCATCATAATATCTGGCTATCAGTAGCATCATCATATTCGGCAAGCGCAATCATCCTCCTGACGATCACTGTTCATCTTACCACCAAACGCTTTCTGCAGCATCATGATGTTCGACATCATGTTCATCAGTAGGATATAAAATATCCGGTTCCTCCCATATATCCTGATGATGACAACTTCATGCACCTTTCCTTCAAACGCTTACATCACCCCGATATCTGACCCACTTAAACAACAGCATCAGGATATGACTTATCCAGTCATATTGAAACATCCTGATGATGATACTCAACTTTATACTGATGACGAATATTCTACCGAATATCCTCCTCCCGATCCACTCAACTCCTTGATGCCTTATGCCGATACCAAAACACTTAGGGTCAGCAGGATAAACCTTTATCGGGTGATATTTCAGAATGTCCTGATGACGATTATCCTGATGACGATGACGTCACATGCATTCCCTCCAATATCCTGCTCATCGGCCAAACATAACATCATCGGCCCGCGACAGAATTGTCAACCCGATCGACAAACTTATGCCGATATGCTCTTCTTCGGCAACACCCTGCGATCATCACCCCAATGCGCGTTCACCTTATGCAATCTTACTGCATCATGTTCACCTCCATCTACTCAGACGATGCTCGATGTAACTGCAGGATATACACAGAAATATCTTGATGATGTAGATGCAAAACCTTAGCGAATTCTGATTCACCGAACCTCCTGAGGTGACCCAATCCGCTTCTTGGATGATCTTCCAGACTCTAACAACCAGCACGACCTAGCACATACCCATGCTAGGGTTCTCAACACCTCTCGACTGCGATCCTACAAACATACATGTGAACAAACAGAAAATGCAAACTAAATCCTAAACTATTGTACATAGCCATTCCACCGATTCGATGAATCAACCGGTGGAATGGATCAGTGAATCCATGTAACCACTAGAATAGTAACTCGATTACACAATAGAATCCAAACAGAAAATTGACACAAACAGGATCTCTTTATTGATTTCAAAAGATGCAAATACAGTACTCTGTCTCACTCTAAAATCTAACTCCTCAATCTGTATCTATCTCTCTATCTCAATTTGTCCTAAGACCAACCGATCCTAATACATAAATAGGATCTGCTTGCGAGTACTACCACTCAATTCCCAGTGGCTGGGAGCTTCCAAGCGGCTGGGAGGATCCAACTGAACTAACAAACTATACAGCTGTGATCAGCTGTCATAACAAACTACCTAAAAATAGAAAAGCACGGTCAACTTGGACCTTATTACATGCATTGGTCTTATAAGACCTTCTTGGAAACATTAACAAGACCTATAACAAACTAACTGCCTCATGGAGGCCAGCTGTCAGGTAGGTGCTCCTGCACCACCTCCTCTCTACTTCATTTTTTAAAAAAGGTCCGTCCAAACTACTATATAAACCATAACTCTCCTCTTCTTGATGATGGATTATTGAGTATGAGTCAAAACATTGAAGCAAAAATATACACAGTCGAATCCAGAAGAATTCTCACATTATTGTCATGGACTGTGGAAAACCCATGCCTACTAAAGTAAATTTATCATTTTTCATGTACTTATATTCATTACATATTATGTTTAAACATAATGTGGGTACTGTCGATTATCACTTCCATGTGATATATTTAATGTTTGTATTCAAAACATATGGGGGTAGTGTAGATAATCACTTTCCATGTGATACATTTATTGTATATGTTCAAAATTTATTGGTTAGTGCATCTATAGTGATATATTTAGTGTATACATATAGATCTGATTTGGGTAATGTAGATCTGACTTTCTATGTGTTTTCTTCTATACATATAGATCTAATTTGGGTGATGAGATTTGACTTTCTATTTGGTATGTATAGAGTCAAGGGCTATCATAAGGTACTATGCGGAAAACTATGCAGGGTAGGGGACTTGTCTGCTAGGCAAGACTTTGGAGGAGAGAGCATTGATTGAATCATGGCTTGAAGTTGAAGGACAAAACTTTGGTCCTCATGTTGATGCATTAGTTTATTAGCTGAACTTCATCCCAAAGGTTAATGTGCCTCAGGACAAGATATTTATTGAGAGAAGTGCCCAAAATTTGGGTGAAGTGTTAGATGTGTATGAAGAGACGATGTACTTGGTAGGGGACTTTTACAACCATGCTGACCTGTAGCATATTCCATATACTGAGTATATAATGAACGCTACTGAGAATGGATATTTGATTAGGAATAGGAAACATGTGAATGCATGGTGGGAGGATGTTTCCTCCTCCTCCAGACCTACATGGAAGAAGGTTTTGGCTATGTGAAACCATGGATCATGTGGCCAAGGTTTCAAAATTTTGGGAAATAATTCCACTGTCATGTACTTTGTAGATAATGGAATATCACCTAAATTTGTGTATTGGGAGTTTATGTTAACAAAAACTTCATACCAACATAGTTCCTCCCAAAATTGTCAGGGTGGTCTAGGTATATTGTTGGGCATAATATTATGTGGGCTTGTTAGACATGCAATATAAGAGGTGGTCCCTTACCATAGTATAAATTTTAAAGTTTTGGTTGTTTAGACTCTGAAACTAGAATTGGAATTACTTTAGACAGATGATAGAACAAATAGTTATCAAGTTGGAAGAAACATATTTGTGAAGATAAGGTGTATGAATAGATGGTCTCTTTTTGAAGGCATTGGTCAAATACTTTAGCTAGCTTCAGTACTTCACGCATATCTAATTATGAAGAGAAAAATTCTAAGGTTCTGCCATTGTATGGTGGATCACAACCTTGTGTGAAAAAAGTGGCTATTTACTCAGGCGTTGAAGCCTCAATAACCTCAGTAAAATGTCAAATTGTCTTGTCTAATATTGTCCTTGAACTAGAAAATGATGGGATTGAAGTAGTTGCTAACATTCCCTGCACCATAGTAGACAAAGCATTTCATACCTTGTATGCCAAGGTATATTGTATTGGGTTTTCTAATGTTGTTTGTTCAATTTCTCTAGAGCTTAAGTTAATTTTTTTAAATTTCTCTGGCACAAATTAGAGAACTTATTCACACCCTATAATTGTTGCTTAAACCACAACAAATTAAGAATGTAAAACAAGTATAGATATCTAGTTGTGGAGCCATAATATCCTAAATAGTCTATCTTTAGACTCCTTTGCTTAAATCAAAACTTGCTTAAATCAAAACTTGCAATGGAAGTTTCATTATTTAACCCATGTTTTTGAACACTTTTACTAACAACGCCCTACTTTCTTTCCTTATTTGGGAGGTGGGGAAATTTATAGTTAGATTTACAAATATTAAAAACTCTTCCTCTGCGAATCATGTGAATATGAAAGAACAAAGGAGAAAGGTAGATATCATGCCATATTAAACATAGACTATAAAGAAAAGATATCAATCACTAGATGAATAGAAAATAGTTGAATGTTCAGTCAGAGAGCCAAATTATCACCAAGATATATGGACCTCTCAATAGTTTTGATGAAGGAAAAATAAAATTATAGACATCAATGTTTTTGTAATAATCATATTGCTTACTACTATTTTTTAAGCACTTCAAATAGTACTTAATCAACCAAGCAATCTTTATTCAACATAGAGGTTTATCTTCATAATCTTATAAACCATATTTGTGGCATCAAGTTAGTTCCATTCATCTCATTTATTCACACTGCATATGGTAAGATCCCAATGCCAAATTCATCCCTAAACCAAGACCTAAACCTCAAGGGTTCATTTGTAATGGCCCTACCAACATATCCCCTCTTGGGAATCAGAGGCTCTGTAGTTCGTACACCAACAATAGAGAGACTTCCTCCTCTCTAGTGACATGAGATATCTAAGCTCACTTTTAAAATAATAGCCCTTAACTAAATCTTATCATTCTAATTCAGCTCATACTTAATAGGGTGACAGAAAATGTATTCCACTCGAACGTTGGTTCAATACCAACATCAATGTATGAACATACACAAACCACATAGTGACTATCCTATATAGACATCACATGTTCACACATAGTGATTTTCTCAAACATGTACATCACATACACACAATGTGAATATCTTATTCATGCATCACATATACATAGTGTGACTATTGGGAATTAATGTGTCTTAACCTTTACAAATTCCTAGCATTGTTAATTTAATTGTGTATTTATTTATTGCCTAATTTTGTATTTACTTGCACATTCAGTTTGGTCACTTCGTTGAAGTGGTATTGTGACATATCATCCTACTTGGAATGTGACTTGGATGGTCAAGTAAAAATCACATGGATTTGGGTGTCCCATTTGAGGTGGCACTAATATGACATGTGTCGGCATCTTGTGGTATGTGGAAGAGGATATTCCATATGACAGAATCTATGACTTGTAAGAGCAAGCATAGATATTCCTACGACAAGTGGGGAGAAGTGTCAGAGAGTATCTTTTCATGAGAGAAAGGCATCTTTGGGTGCCCAAGTTGGGCTATGACATGCTGTAAGAGGAATATGCTATTTTTAGTCATGTATGATGGATTCTCTTACAATATTAAGTGTTGTCATGTTGCAGTTTTTTATGATAGCTATAAGATGCGTAAGAGCATCTATCATTGCCTATTTTTTGCATGGAGCACTTTATCCTTGGGAAGTCAAATCTTCCATGTTATTGTTCGAAACAAGGTAGATAACTAAGAAGAGGGGTGAATCAGTTATCTTATATATCTTAACTTTCTTTTCTTCTTAACAATAGTGCAACATCAAAACATTTAAGCATACATAATCATGAGAGTAGAAATAAAATCAACACACATAACACAAGGATTTTTACATGGAAAACCCTGTTAAGGGAAAAACCACAGGGTGACTAACCCAAGATTGTATTCTTTATTAAAAGAATAAGAAGTACAAAATGACACTCGCCAATTATGGTTCACTACCCGAGCACACTACTCACAAGAGGCACACTACCTACAAGAAACTCACTATCTACAAAACTTATAGAAGGTAACCAGATGTTTGAACTGAAGAGAGGCATCCATATATGTTGAGGTTCAATTCCAATTAGGCTCAATATATTGATCTAATGCTCTTCATTCTTCCTTTGCTTTAGTGTTGTTGTTCTGTCAGATACTAGACTTGTATTTCTGCTTCCACACTTCTCTCTGCCTTTGTTCGCACACTATATCATCACACACAACTTCATACTAAAATCCATCTAGTATATATATCTGCATCAAGGATTTTAACATCTTTCTAGTCAGCAACCAGAATATTAAAGATATTTATAAAACACTGATTTGTTGGCTGAATCCATGCTTAATATGTGATGCATATCAAAGACATAGACATAGAAGTCATCAATCATGTCGACCAACCATGTATGATCCCTTAAATAGCTTGATCACCATCAATTTCTGATCTGGATTAAGGTCTAATGCTCTGATGGTCAGGTCTTCCTTAGTCTACTCTGCCTATCAAGAACCCAACACTTAGATGCTCATATCTTTTCAATCATTCATCACCGGAGGCTCAATCTCTAGAATGTAGTAGTCATGGTAGTCCTCTTGACTTTTCCAAGTCAAAAACTTGCTAAGATACACCATCTGAGAGATCTAGACCTAATTGTCAGACCTTCCTACATTCTCTGTTCTTACTCATCGGACCAAAACACTCTTCAATTTGTCTTCCGGTATAGACATACTATGTGTTGCAGATGTGTGAAATAGACTTTGTTTCCATCAATGACAACACTCATGATGCCACACAATGTCTCTTGCTAACAATCTCCCCTTTTGGCATTGATGGCAACACTTAGTGAAAAATGACTAAATGTCAGAAAACAAACCCCCCTTGGCTGATGCTCTATCTTATGCACTATTTTACCAGAGCTCCCCCTTAGCTAGATTCCACATTTTTCACTACTCCTCACCCCCCCTTTGACATCAATGGCAAAGGGTGGAATCTGCACACCAAAAATTGCAAAAATCATCCTATACATGGCCGCATAAGTATATATACATGTTATACTTACATATACTTAAGTATATCCCCAAAGGTGGTCTTCAACTGTAAAAATTCTGTCACCCAACTCTGCTTCATCCTATCCAAAATTGAAATGTGACCACTCAACAAAAATGCATAAGCTTATGCCCTTCTTAAGTTTGCCGGATCATTGGTCCGGGCTGTGTGCATGGCCTATAACTTAGGGATAATTATCCCTCTAAGTTCACTCATCCTACTTATTATATTCTTCCTCTCCTTTTCAAGCTTCTTTATTTCAATTATTATGACAATAGCCTAGCACTCTTGATTCATTATGGATGTGGTGAGGGGATCAAAATTCTGAGATAAACTTGATAGTTTACCTTCTTGTTCTTTCACCTTCTTTTCAATATCCTCTATCACTTTAGACCAGGATAGACAAAATTTATACATTTCTCCACCATCTTTAAGAGCATTTTCTAGGCTCCTTATCCCAATATCCAGGGTCCTCCTGTCATTAGCTATGAGTCCCTGTACTTCAGTGAATCTCTTTCCCAAAAATTCTTTTTAGACTTTCTCTTCTGTTGATTTCTCCAAAGAATCAAAATGGGTGCTAACAGAGTTAACTAGAGATTTCAAGTTACTGGATGAAGAGGCTGAAATATCCTTTTGGAAGGATGGCATGATCTTCTTTAGCACACCAGATGCAATCTCTATTAGCTTACAGTATTCCATGTGAGACTTCAGAATATTTTCTTTTGCTTTAGCTTGAGCAAGAGATGCTACCTTCATTGTCTGGACCGAAGAGA
Source organism: Cunninghamia lanceolata (assembly GCA_027924645.1). Classification (NCBI taxonomy): domain Eukaryota; kingdom Viridiplantae; phylum Streptophyta; class Pinopsida; order Cupressales; family Cupressaceae; genus Cunninghamia; species Cunninghamia lanceolata. The sequence continues at coordinate 7,022,961 of BSBN01000379.1, forward strand.
GGGAACCAAAATTTAGAGGTCCTTGGAATAGTTCCAGTTCATCTATCTCCATCATCTCTTTGGTCAAGAAATTCTTCACTGCTTCTATAGTGTCTCTTGCCAAAGACTGGGTCTTCTTTTCTTTTGTAGCCTCAGAGCTGTCATTAGAGATCTTTTTTATTTGTTCTTCTTCTCTTCCCTTTACCTCCTCTTCTTGACTCAATTTCACCTCTTTTCTTCTTTCTCCTTTAGTTCCTGAGTCTAGAGGGGGATCCAAAGGAGAGATGTTAACTTCTTCATGGACTTTCTCTTCTAGAATAGAGGAATCCAAGTCCTTAGACTCTTCTATGTTTTTTCTCAGTAGATTCTTCTTTTGATGCACTTAATCCTTTGACATCCATGGTAGAAGGTTCTTCATCTATTTCCTCTATAATAGGAAGATTGAATCTCTTGAAGGCATTCCAGAGGATGTCTTCTATTTCTTTTGCTACCTGATCCATCTCTCCAAGAATAATTTTGTTCATTCTTGCTTTGCTCCAGAACTCATCCTTGCAGTCCTTAAAGATGATGTTCATTTGTTTTGGAGTAATGGAAGGATAGAGTTGAATAGCAATCTGTTCTTGGATCTCTAAGTCCTTTGCCTTAGCATTCTCCTTTCTAAGTTCAAGTACCTTCTCTAGACTTTTGGGAATTAATGAAATGATTTCAATAAATGCTTTATTATAAATATTTAGGTACTTGACTATAGCTTCTTCCAAGATCTGTTTGTCACTGTCACTATACTCATCATAAAATTCTGTTATCGGTTGCAGATTCCCATCCATAGTGATTGCCTTGATGACATCATCAACAGAAAGAGTGGGCCTTTCAACAAATTCTTCTGCCTCTTCTTTGTTTTTACTGACAAAGGATTCCCTGGATGTTTTCTTCTTCTTCTTCATTTTCTTAACTTCCTCATTAGACTCTGTTTCTTCATCATCCTTTTGGCTCATGTAGGACCTTGTGGCCTTTGTTTTCATTCTCTTCACTCCCTTTCTAAATGTCTTGGTTTCCAGTTTTGAGGCTCTTGAACTCTTAGAGGTGGCAGGTATAGAGCTTTTGGAGGATCTAGTCTGGGTGGAGGCTTGCACCAGAACACTTTCTTTTTCAACTTCTTGTTTCTCTTTCTTGGCTCTTTCAATTTTTTCTCTATTTGCAACAACTGCCTCTTTTGATATGCCAAATCTTTTGGCAATTTCCTCTACTTCCCTTTTGACTTTCCTTTTTATTTCTAGTTGTCTTAGTTCAACATGTATCTTTACACTTAATTATTCAAAAGTTCCAAATATTTCTACCTCAACATCCTTTGGCTGACTCAACTAGTGTTGAACATGTAGCTCCAGAATTTTCTCATCTACTTCATAGCTCATTGACATTATCCATACTATTGTAGGCTCAACTACCTCCATTAGGCATTGATCAGTGTCTACCATAAAACACACTGTATCCTTGTATTTTTCAACTATAGATTGAGGAATTCTTTCTTTGGCTTGCATCATACTTTGGAAGTTCTTAAAGTATCACAGAGTGCAGCACTTTGCGCCTTGGCATCACCAAGCCCATACATATAGTCTCTGATTTGTATGGCAACTAGTCTCTCATTTTACCATACCCAACCACTTGATCTAGGTAGCTCATTCATGTAATAAAAGAGTAGACACAGTATTAGCCCACCATACTTGAATGAGTTCTTCTTATCCTTCTTTATTTTTTGCAAGTTTTCTAATAGTTGATTCAGAAGAAGATCACATAGGTCATAATCAACATTTTCCCTTAGCATTTGATATGCTATATAAATTGTAGTTCCAAACACAGAATTCTCCCTACTAGAATGGTAGACTTTATAACCAATTATCATAGAGGCAAATTTCATATCCGAATCTATGATATCCTTTATTATCGTTGCTCTTTTACCAAACTTAGATCTAGTAGCTTCACTTACTGTCTAGTTCTTGACAGATTTGAGTGCAGGCAACCCACTGGATGAGTGTAATCCATTTACTGCCCTAATGGCATCTTTTGTTATCTTGAAGGGCTTCATCAACCACATGAAGTTGTCATGTATTCTACTAAGAACATACCAGACCCATTCATCTTCTACAAAATAAGAAAAGTGGATGCAATGTCCAAAATACTTATCCTGGAGGACCTTGTATTGAGGTTTAAGTTCAAACATTTCATCTATTAATTGTTTATGATAGATATCCATCAGCTTGGATTCCCTAAATTCCTCAATATTGGCATGTATGTACACCCTAACATCTTCTATGTGTAGAACCCCATGCAGAATGCTAGAGAAGGTGCCTAAGGGATCAACTTCTAGGATTTGTAGGGGTGTTTCTTGAACTTTGGACGCAGCCTATCAGTGATCTTAACAACATTTGGAGTAGCCATCTTTGTAAAATATTCAAAGAGATATTAAAAAATGGAAATACCTTTTTACGCTTCTAGGGTTCACAATATGAGCTGAAAAAGATCGCTGGTTGAATTAGATTCTGCAATTGATCTTTGAGAAGTTTGAAACAATCTTGATGGAAATCTCTTCCTTTCTTCTTCTCAAATGCAAATATGTAAATGATGAATAAAAAAACCTTTTATCTCTGTGCACACCCTAATTTCCTATTGCAATAAATGCACAACTTAAGTTATTCCAATTGCCTTGTTCTGAGAGAGATCTTTCTGAATCATTGAGATACACTTAAAATTATTTTTGGTGATAACTGACAATGTATCTCCTTTCCTCCAATCATTCCATTTATCCATAGATCAAGATATTTCAATTTTGAATCATATCGGATCTAACTGTGAAAATCCTACTTTTACCAGATGGTTGTCAAACCAGATCAATCTTGGATGATTAAACTCTTCAAAACTCCTTACAGATCTTTCATATTTTTACCGAGGGTTATTTAGATATTTCTCTGAGAACCCTTTAATCTACAACATTCCATGTGCCAAATTTAGGTACCAATTGACTGGCTTGGGGAATTTACTTTCCTTTGTGACTCCCCCTGAGCTAGAGCTCATCTATTTAGTTTCTGAAAGAAATATCAGCACCAGATTTTGGTGCAGATCCATCCCCAACATTATCTATATTCTTCTTCACCCAAATCTTGTTCATCTCCCTTTGAACTTCATCCGCATTCACTTTGCCTTTTCCTTCATCTTAATTTTGATTATGATGCACCGAACCCTTTTTATCCTGATTCTTACTTCTGTAGAATTTGGCATTATGATAGGATCTATTGCAATTGTAGCAAACAACATTTCTTTGCATATTTGACTGATATTCTCTTGATCTACATTGATTAGCCATATGTCCCATTCAATTGCATGCAAAGTATCTACCATTAAATGAATTGTTTATTTGCATATTCTGCATTCATGAGATTTGTGACCATACCTTCTATAGTTGAAACACTATTTAGAGAAGGATGAATTAGTCTGATTCATTCTTCTTCTACACTATGTTGCTTTATGACTGAATTTGTTGCAATTGTAGAAGTATCCATTGAAGGATGGATATCTTTGAGCATTTGGTTGTCTTAGCAGAGGTCTTCTAGGCTTGTTTCTTTGATTTCCTGATCCAGAGTTCTTCTGACCATATCTAAAGCTTTCACCTTTCTCATAACCCAAACCATGCTTGTCATCTACCCTCTTTTGGATTTCAAGAAGAACTTCAAGTTGAATTGAGATTCTCTTGAATTTTTCTTTGTATTCATTTTTTGTTTGAAGATCTTGTTTAAGAGTGTCTATTTGATTCTCAAGTTGTTCTTCATTATCTCTAGCTTCTTCAAAATCAGATTCTAGATGCTTGATTATTCTGTCCATTTTGTGGCAGTCCTCTGACTTCTCCTTGAGAGATTATTTAAGATTATCTTCAAATTTTCTTTTCTCTTCAATTTCTTGGGTGAATCTCATAACCCTTGATTCCATTTCACGCCTTACCATAATGATCTCTTTTAATAGCTTCTCACATAGCTTGTTTTTCTCATTCAGATCTTCATTAGTATCATTGGCTTCACTTTGACTTGCTAATTGTTGAATAAGTTCCTTTCTCTTTTTCACAGAGATAATTAGTTTTTCTTTTAGCTCATTTATGAAATCATCAACTTGTTTGAGTCTTTCTGTCAAGTTATTGACTTCAGAGTGAGATTGCTCAAGATCATCTAGGGTAGACTGAAGTTGTTCCTTCATACCATACATATCCATTGAGATTCCCAGATCTTCCTCAAGATGTTAGGCTCTATTTAGAGGAACTTGGATCTGATACCAATTGTTGAAAACAAGGCAGATAAATGAGAGGGGGGGTGAATCAGTTATCTTAAATATCTTAACTTTCTTTTCTTCTTTAACAATAATGCAACATCAAAACATTTAAGCATACATAATCATGAGAGTAGAAATAAAATCAACACACATAACACAAGGATTTTTACGTGGAAAACCCTGTTAAGGGAAAAACTATGGGGTGACTAACCCAAGATTGTATTCTCTATTTAAAGAATAAGAAGTACAAAATGGCACTTGCCAATTAGGGCTCACTGCTCGAGCACACTGCTCACAAGAGGCACACTGCCTACAAGAGATTCACTATCTAAAAAGCTTAGAGAAGGTAACCAGATATTTGAACTGAAGAGAGGCATCCATATATGTTGAGGTTCAGTTTCAGTTAGGCTCAATATACTGATCTAATGCACTTCATTCTTCCTCTTCTTTAGTGTTGTTGTTCTGTCACATACCGGACTTGTATTACTGCTTCCACACTTCTCTCTGGCTTTTCTCTCACACTATATCACCACACCCACCTTCATACCAAAATCCATCTAGTATATATACCCGCATCAAGGATTTCAACATATTTCTAGTTGGCAATCAGAATATTCAAGATATTTATTAAACACTGATCTATTGACTAAATCCATGCTTAATATGTGATGTGTATCAAAGACATAGACATAGAAGTCATCAATCATGTCAGCCAACCATGTATGATCCCTTAAATAGCTTGATCACCAACAATTTCTCATCCAGATTAAGGTCTGATGCTCTGCCGGTCAGTTCTTCCTCAGTCTACTCTGCCTATTAGGAACCCAACACTTAGATGATCATATCTTTTCAATCATTCATCACCAGAGGCTCAATCTCTGGAATGTAGTAGTCATGGTACTCCTCTTGACTTGTCTAAGTCCACAACTTGCTGAGTTACACCATCTGAGAGATCCAGACCTGATCGTCGGACCTTGCTGCATGCTCTGTTCTTGCTCATCAGACCAAAACACTCTTCAATATGTCTTCTGGTATGGACATACTATGTGCTGCAGATGTGTGGGATAGACTTTGTTGCCATCAATGACAACACTCATGATGCCATATAGTGTCTCTTGCCAATAGTTATGATAGATGTAAGAGAGAGAAAATATGTTGGACAAGTGTCCTTGGGATGTATGAAATGGCCATGTGGCCAAGATGGACGCCTACCTCTAGAGGCTTCTCAATATTACATTGTATCTTATATATTACATAGTTTTGGAGTTGTAGTTGCATAGTTGATGTACATGTACTATTATGCTACCGAAATCACTCCAAAAATGACATTTGAAGACTCTTGGAAGAACTTGCATTGCAAGTGTATTGTAAACTATTATTGTTTCAATAATACATTGTGTAGGTTTTAGAGTGTGGGGTTTTTCACCTGAAAATGTTTTCCCCATGATATATCTTGTGTCACATATTTTCTTGTGTTTGTGTTTGTTGTTGTAATATCTCTATTATATGTTTAACATTACTGCAATTGTAAGGATTTCAAAGAATTTGCATACATCTCCCCTTATTAGATCGGTGTAGGAAGCGCAATTTCCATGTACCTTGCTTCCTTTCAGTGACTAACCCATGAATGCAACATACATTCCCATATAATTAACTTACAAAGACATCACATATAGATAATGTGATTAGCTCATTCAGGTGTCACATATACATGTAGTGACTAATTCACTCAGATCACATATACACAATGTGACTAATTCATAGATGCATCAAACCTACAAAGTGTGATTGTCTCATATACACAACATATGTACACAATGATTAGATAGAAAATGGAAGTGGTTGCCACCTTAGTGCAAGAATATTTCCCTTTACCTAAATCACTAACATATAAGCTCATAAGTATAAGAAATACATCTCATGCTACCTTGTGGGTTCTGTCACTTCTTGGTTCATTACCAACTGTGATGATAAGAAAGCATCCCATACTACTTGATGTCATCACTTATAAGGGGTAAGTGTGACAACATACAACACATGAGGGCACTAATAAGATTTCCATAGTTGACCAAGCATCCACAACATCTTACAACTGGATAAACATAATCATGGACTTATGGATTCACCTCAACTAAAACTAGTACCTATACTCTTTAAATAATTGGACTAATTTAACAATTGGAATCTTTAGAAACATACTTCACATAGACACAACATTGGAAGAACACATAATCAGTTTGATACCCTAATGCCAACTCTAAACACTAAGATGGGTAGATACTAGCATCCTTCACCTACATACCACTAGAGAAAGCCAGACTAGTACTGACATCTATCACCTGCATTCCATTGGTGAAAGCCTATCTATATCTATACCCTATGAAATCATGTAGCTCCTAGCATCTATCACCTACATGTAACTAGTGGAATCCTACTAACCCTATGATACAACTGAATTCTTCTTTAGGCAGAGCATGCTCCCTAACTCCTATCAAGATGGAGCAATGGTAAGGTTATCTATAGGGAGGTCATAAGATTTATAATCTTGGTGATTACCATGAAAGGAGTGGAACAAGATACATTCTAGGAGGTATTGCATACCACCTACCTATGCCCTCATAGAGACCTTACTCCAATTGTCATCTTATGTGAAGAAGTTGGCTCCTATATTGATCTCGGTTCATCATTCTGACATTTAAAAGGTATAAGGACATGGATCTAAAACATACTGTTCCAAGGGTTTACACCTTAAGCTAGTTAATCAGGTTACAATTACCTCATAGGTACCCATAACCCTATACACATGGTCTTATAGGTCTTGGGGTTAAAACTACCTGTAGACACCCAAAATTCACTCATTATCATTAGCAATCAAACATCGCATTATTCATCATCTGTATTTGTCTAACACACTTGAGCAATATCCCTAACACATATGTTTCTTCTTTTAATTAAATGAATTTTTATTTATTTAATTAATTCATTAGCTATTTCTTCTATTTCCTCTAAGCTATAATTAAACAATCTTTTAATTATTTAACTATCTTCTTTCTATCTATTTTTAATTAAATAAATCTTATTTATTTAATTAAAAAATTCCTTTCATAAATCCACTTTCTAATTAATTGAATAAATTTTATTTATTTAGTTAATTTCTCTTATCATTTATCTCATGAGCTGACATGTGTGCCTCTTTCATTTAAAAAGATAAGTGGTACTACATACTTTATTTAATATCTTTCACATGTAAGTACTTTTTATGTACACAAGCACAGATAAGCCTTATTTTCCCTCCACTTGTCATCTTCACATTCACCTATGTGTATCATTTAATCTTAGCCATTCACATAGCCATGGAATCTCAACTATTGATTGATTTTGGTTGAGTTATATATAAACACCCTCTCATTCCATACTACAAAAAAATCTAGCATTCATATAGCGTCTACATTTTTATCCTGAGCATATTAAGCATTTGAGTATTCATAGCATCCATTGAGCTTATCATCATTATCATCCATCCATCATGGCAGCTTTTATCTTCATAATTGTTCATTGTTTAAGAAACAATCTACATCATAAACAAGGAATCACACAATTTAGGTGATATTGTGCTTGAATTGTATACTTTTGGTTTCATTTGGATTAGATTCTTTGATAATGGTAGGGTTAGGCTTTCATGGCTATGCTTGATCTTATTAACCTAATTTTTTACCTATCACATTTTGGCATGCCCGGTGGGACTCACATCCTTGATTAACTTTGCTATTTAAAGTTGTTTTTGTGAAGATCATATTTTCTAAGCACTTATGGCAAGTTCCAATTGCTTTTGAGTGAAGACCAATTGCTGTCTGAATATGCACAACACTTTTGAGTTGAAACCTACCCCTTTTAGCATTTCTAGATCTCTTATGAGCTAACAGTAGTTGCTTCCTATCTATTTTGCATCGCATATATGCTAATAGTGGTCACTTATGCCTTTATTTGAATTTCTTTTAATCTAATAGTGATCGTCTTTAGCTAATTGAATCACTTATTGCAAAACTAGGATTTTTGTTGTATTTTGTTTTTCTTGTAGATATGAGTCACTTATGATCTGTAACCAGTCGCTTCTTACATTTTCGCATCACTTGTATGCTTTATCAATCCACATCTGGCATTATCAACACTGCTTATGATCTATAACATTTCACCTGTGGCTGAATATAGTTCACTTTTGATCAATAGTTGATCACCTTAGTAAACTGTGTCATTTTCAGTCTTTATCATTTGCAGTTTAGTTTTCTTGGTACTAATTGGGTATTTGTACAACATCTTATCGATTGTCTAAGAAAAGGAGGTTATGAAACTACTAACATATCTGTTACAGCTTTGATCGGTTCAAGACTTGTGGTTTTTCAATAAATTAGGAATATTTGGGCTTGGTGCTTAAAATGAATCATTGCTTATTTGGTGCTTGATTTATCTTTTTTGATTGCTTGCATGTGCTTGATTGTAACCCAAATTTAATAACAAAATTATCCTCTCCCCTTGCATATCAAATGGATCTTCAGTGTATGAAAACTAATTATTATCTTTAGAGGGCCTACCTTCTTGCTGTGAGAAGGGATACGACCCAAGCGGTAATAGGCTAAAGCCAAGTCCTTTCGAACCACTATATAAGAAAAGTGTTTGTGTTGAAAGCCACAAACAATGGATGTTGCTGTGTTATACTGACAACCAACCTCCCCCAAAACCCTCCAAGGCATAACCCTTGAAGGCTGGGAGACTCCATAATGGAGAGTAGCACTGCCACATGTATAGCCACTCGAATGGATGCCCTTATTTGCAACTTTGTGTAATAGCAAAAAACCTTCTATTTGTTGACGCAAAAGGTGGGACCTTTGAAGCTAGCTCAATTCATGTGGTTCTTAGAAGAGATAGCAGAGACAAATCCTAAGGTTTGGTGGGGGGACAAGCCTTGGGAAACCTAGATCTTGGTATGCATGAGAAGTGTGTGCCATGGAGAGGAGCTGGTGCTACCAAGATCCTGAAGCTATCTACTTTGAATAAGTATGACCAAGGAACTCAACAAATAAAGTCCTTTCCTAGCCTAGGTTGTACAAGTTTATGATTGTTGTGAGTGTGAGTGACTACAATTACTATTTTCTTGTCAAAAAAAAAACACAAATCATACATATTTCCTGGTAGACACAGTCACTTTTGAGCTTAAACTTCTCGCATATAGACAACTGAATCACCTTTAAACAATAGTCAGCCACTTTTTTCCTAAACTAGATCATCTTTAAACAATAGTTAGTCACTTTTTGCCTAAACTAGGTTGCTTTTAAACAATAGTCAATTGCCTCTGGTCTAAACTACGTTGCCTTTGATTAACAGTAAATCACTTTTAAGTCAATACTAGTCACTTGTGGAAAATTGGCTCGCCTCGGGTTAACATTGTAACCTGCTGTCCAAACCAAAACTAGATCGCATTTAAGCTATTACCATTCACTTTTGGCCTTTTTTGAACCGCATATGAGATATTACTTGTCTCCTGTGGTCAAATACTAGAAAATCTTAGTGACTCAGTCAAATCAGCCACAAGTCCAACTTGTTTAGCCTCAGCATTAGCTTTCAGACCTGTCTCTGATCATTAGCAGATACCTGGACTTTGTTTCCTGCTTTGAGTCTACCAACCAATTGAATTTAATGAGCTTTTCATCTTCTTGAGATCCCAAACCAGCAAACCAAATATCAAATCAATCAATCTGATCAATCAGCAAAATGTCATCTCTTGGCTTTAGCTTTAGCAACATTAGCAACATAGCAACCTTAGCAAACAACTTTTCCTTTGAGTGTGTGAGGTATTCTCTAGGGAAGTCCAACCAACAACAAAGCAACCAAGCAACCCAACAACAAAGAAAACAACCAACTAACAATAAAGCAACCAAGCAACCCAACAACAAAACAAATAGCCAACCAACAACCAGCAACCAAACAATCAACAAACTATCATCTTTTTGGGTCTCAAAACCTTGAAAAGCTAAAGTTTAGTTTTAAACATCATTCATCATGCCTCAAACTAGGGTCAATATAGAGCTGAAATGGAAGCCAAATTGCGAGCTGAGATGGAATCTAAGATGCAACAATCTAGATTAACACCTCTTAGAGACGCAACTCAATTTATGATCGATATGCCTCCTCATATGCTTATGCCTCATGGGTATACCATTGGAGAGTCATCTTCACAACAAGTGCAACCTCAAACATTTTTGGAGACTTATGAGGAACAATCCCAAGAAGACTTATCAAAATTTTAGGATACACATGTATGGGATCAAGTTGAGAGACTTGTCTTATCTAAGCCTAATCGCTACTTCTTGCAACTTGTTCTCATGGGCACTAAATTACTAAGAGATTTTGACATATCTGCTATTAGAGAGCATGATCCAAACACTCCTACTATTGTTGCAAAGGGACCATCCACTATAGTCACACCATCCCCTATCATATCACAAACTCCATCTTCCAACACATCTCTTTCACTGCCTATTGTTACTTCATTTGATCCACCATACTCGAAGTACACTCTAGAACCTTTGATAATGCCAACCAATGTGCTCCCTTTCATTTCAAAAAATTTGAACATTCCACCTTTCCATGTTCCTCAACATACTCCTTCTCCTACCATGACCATTTCCATGCCTCAAGTAACATAGGCTATCCATGTGGGCCAAGTGTAAACACCCCAAACATCACAAGGTATCCCCATATCCCATAGTGTACAAGCTTCCAAAACTATCCAAACAACACCAATGGTCCAAGCTTTACAACCATCACAACCCACTATATCCCATATGGATACCACATCTCATATACCTATTGCTAATATGCTTTCCACTATCTCCACTAATCCATCCAATACATCATATAATCCCAATTTTAGTCTCATTGACATGAGTGACCTTCCTATTGTTTCTCAAGCCAATCCTAGCACTACGGTCACTTAAGTTGAGCAACTTACATCATCTTCTTACAATCCTTCACAAACCATCAACCCATCTTATGCTACCCAAGGTTTGCCTATTGTCACACAACACATGACATATATCCATCCTCATGTTGTCCAAAATACAAATCCAAGTGTCTATCCTTTTTTCGTATCCACCAATCCTTCCATCACTTACCATGTCACAAACCCAACTCCAAATTCACAACCACTAACTAGTGTCAATCCATCTTCCACTTCTCATGTGATGCAAAATCTTGGTGCCAATTCATCATAATATACCCAACCACCGCTTGTGTCTCAAGGACAACACTCTTCAACCACATATGTGTCACATACCAATCTTTTGACATACATTGTGAGTACGCAACCTCAACAAATGGTCATGACTTCATATATCCCACAACAACAACCTCAATATACGTCATACCATGTTTCACCCCCTTTGCAACAACAACAATTATCTCCAGTGGATGTTCAACAAATGATCAACCAAGTGGTACGACAAAGCACAAAGACATTTTCCTTAGAAAACACATGCGCTTATTCGTTTGACAAGTCACTTCATATGACACCTTTTCTGCCACACTTTGAAATTCCACAATTTGACAAGTACAAAGAAAAAGGAAATCCAGAAGACCATCTTAGAGAATTCTTTGTGGTATGTGTTGATAACTGAGAGGGGGGGGTGAATCAGTTATCCTAATTATTTCCCTTATTGAACTTTCCTTTTAATTGAAGCAGCATAAAATCAAACACAAAACATTAACCATGAAATAAGAAACACATGACACAGTATTTTTGACGTGGAAACCCTGTTAAGGGAGAAAACCACGGGGTGATTAACCCAAGCATTATTCTCTGTTAGAAGAATAGGAAATTACAAAAATGGCACTTGCCAATTAGGGCTCACTGCCCGAGCACACTGCTCACAAGAGGCCCACTGCCTACAAGAAGACACACTGTCTACAAAGTGATGAGAATCACAGTCTTGAACTGATTGGAAGCATCTGCATATGCTGGAGTTCAGTTCCGGTTAGGCTCAGTACACTGATCTGCTGCACTTCATCTTTCCTCTGTTCTTTATTCTGCTATCTTTCACATACCAGATCCTTTTTGCTATCTCTGCTCTTTCTCTGGACTTATTCGCATTTATCTCCACACTAACACACATTTCACAACTAAATCCATCCTCTATATATATCCGCACAAGTAATTTCATCACCTTTCTAGTCGGCATCCGGAACAGTCTAGTTTCTTACAAACTCTCATTCTGTCGGCTGAATCCTTCCTCACCAAGCAATGCGGATCAAGCATATACTTGTAGATATCATTAATCATGTCGGCCAAACATGATTCATGCCTTCACAACCTCTGTCATCAACAGTAACACATCCGGAAAGCAGTCTGATACTCTGCCAGTCAGTTCTTCCTCTGTTTTCACTGTCTCTCAGAAATCCGGTACTCAACCATTCATATCTTTTTCTTTGTCCATCACCGGAAGCTAAATCCTTGGAATATACCACTCAAGGTAGTCCTCTTGACTTCCCCAAATCCGCACTGCACCAAGACACTTCCTCTGAGAGGTCCGGACCAATCTGTCGGACCTTGCCACATGCTCTGTTCTTCTTCACCGGACCACAACATTCTTTATTCTGACTTCCGGTAGAGACATATCATGTCTTGCGGATATGTGGGATGACCTTTGTTGCCATCAATGACAACAACCATGAATCCATATAGTGTCTCTTGCCAACAATCTCCCCCTTTGGCATTGATGGCAACACTTAGTGAAAAATGACTAAGTGTTTTCACTGTGCTCCCCCTTTGTTGATGCTTTGTCTTTATATACAATTTCCGGAACTCCCCCTTAGTTGGATTCCTCATTTTTCACTGCTCCTCACTCCCCCTTTGACATCAATGGCAAAGGGTAGGGTCCGCATATCAAAATTTTCAAAAATTTCTTATACTTGGCCGCATATTTACATACTCACATATATTGAAGAATGTCTGCAAAGGATGTCTGTAATTGAATCATTTCGGTAGCCCAACTTTGCTTCATTCTGTCCAAAATTGAAATGTGACCACTTAACAAAAATGCAAACGCTTCTGCCCACTTGAGATCTGTCGGATCTTTTGTTTGGGCGGTGGTCCTAGCATCACTAATGGCCTCATGCATGGTTTCCAACTTAGGGATTATAATCCTTCTAAGTTCTCCCATCCGGTTGGTGATGTTCTTCCTTTCCTTCACAAGATTCTTTATTTCGTTCAAGACTGCAATAGTCTGACATTCTTGATTTATTATAGAGGAAGAGAGAGGATCAAAACTTTGAGATAAGCTTTGTAGCTTATCCTGTTCCTCTTTTATTTTCTTATCAAATGCTGCTGTTGCCTTTGACCAGGATATACAAAATTTATAGATATCACCGCCATCCTTAAGAGCATTCTCTAAGCTCTTTATTCCAATGCTTACAATCTTCCTATCTTTAGAAATTAATTCTAATATCTCTGAAAATCTCTTATCCAAAAATTCCTTCCGGACCTTTTCTTCAGCTGATTTTTCTAGAGAGTCAAAATGTGTATCAACACTGCTGACTAAGGTTTTTAGATTACCGGAAGTGGAGGCTGTCGGATCTATTTGGATTGATGGCATGATCTTCACAAGTACTCCGGAAGCAGCCTCTATCAACTCACAGTCTTCCATATGAGACTTCAGGAGCTTTTCATTTGCCTTGGCATTTGCAAATGAAGCTATCTTCATTGTTTGTACCGGAGAGAGAGAGTCAAAATCAAATGGACCTTTTAGAAGCTCCGGTTCATCAATCTCTAGAGTTTCTTTACTCAAAAATTGTTGAACAGTTTGTGCAGTGTCTCTTGCCAGAGACAGATGTTTCTTTTCTTCTGCAGTCTTAGAACTGTCAACCTCTTTGTCTTTCACCACTGCTTCCTTCTCCTGTAGTTGCTCTTCTTCTTTGGATCCGGAGACTGTAGGGGAAACCGGAGGAGAGATGCTAACTTGTTCATGGGCCACTTCTTCTTGAGTAGAGGGTCCCAAGTCCTCACTTGTCTGTTCAGGGCTCACTTCTTCCGGAACAGAAGATTCCAAATCAGCAGCTGTTTCTGCACCTAAGTCCTCTACAACAGGAAGATTGAACCTTTTGAAGGCCTTCTGGAGGATCTCTTCTGTTTCTTGGGCCACTTTGTCAGTCTCACCAAGCATGAGTTGATTCATCCTGGCTTTGCTTCTGAACTCATCTTTGCAGTCCTTGAAGATAATGTTCATTGTCTTGGGATCAATTTGAGGATATAGCTGAATAGCTATCTGCTCCCGGATCTCAAGATCTTTGGCATGAGCATTATTCTTTCTTACTTCCATTTCCTTCTCTAGGCTTTTAGGAATGAGAGATATGATCTCAATGAAAGCCTTATTGTATATGTTCAGATATTTAACTGTGGCTTCCTGCAGAGTCTTTTGGTCTGCCTCACTGAAGTCATCATAGGATTCAGTCATTGGTTGAAGGTTTCCATCCACCGTGACCGACTTGATTATGCTCTCTAGTGACAGAGTGGGCTTTTCAACAGTTACCTTTGCCATTTCATCCTTGTCTTGGCCTGTGGAGGGCTTACCAGATCCTTTCTTCTTCTGTTTCTTTACTTCTCTTACTCCCTCATCTGATTCTGTTTCCTCTTCATCCTTTTGGCTTCCATAAGCCCTTGTGGCTTTTGTCTTGGATCTCTTACCGGATGCCTGGACTTCCGGTTTTGAACTTTTGGTTGAGGGAGGTGCAGATCTCTTTGTTGATCTGGTCCGGGTGGGAGCTCCAACCGGAGCACTTTCTTTGCTTTTCTCTTCTTCCTCGGCCTTCCTCCTCTTTTCCCGGCTGGCATCAAGTGCCTCCTTTGAGATACCTAGGCCTTGAGCAATGTGCTCTACTTCTTTTCTTACCTTTCTTTTAATCTCAGGTTCCCTGAGTTCTACATGTATTTTTACACTCAGCTCCTCAAAGGTTCCAAACCTTTCTGCCTTAGGATCTTTGGGCTGACTTAGCATGTGTTGAACATGCAGCTCCACTATCTGTTCATCAACTTCATACCCCATGGGCATGATCCAGATAGTCCTTGGCTCCACTGCCTCCATTAGGCACTGATCAGTGTCAACCATAAAGCACACTGAGTCCTTGTATTTCTCAATGAGAGACTGAGGAATTCTCTCTCTTGCTTGCATCATGCTCTGAAAGTTTTTGAAGTATCCCCATAGAGCTGAATTTCTCGCTTTTGCATCCCCAAGTCCATGCAAGTAGTCTCTTATCTGGACTGCAACAGGTTTGTCATTCTGCCATACCCATCCACTTGTTCCGGGTAGCTCATTCATGAAGTAGAAGAATAGACATACAATAAGAGTACCATACTTGAAGGAATTCTTCTTATCCTTCTTGATTTTCTATATGTTTTCCATTAATTGGCTTAGCAGTAGTTCGCAGAGGTCATATTCTGCATTTTTCCTTAGCATTTCAAAAGCAGTGTATACTGCAGTTCCGGATACAGAATTCTCCCTGCTGGAGTGATAGATCTTGTATCCTATTATCATTGATGCATATTTGATATCCGGATCCAAAATATCTTCAATGGTCATTTCCCTCTTGTCAAATTTTGATCCGGTGGCCTCTGTTACAATGTTGTTCTTGACAGATTTGAGGATAGGTACCCCTCCGGAAGAGTATAGGCCAGTTACTGCTCTAATTGCCTCTTTTGTGATCTTACAGGGTCTATCTAGCCATAGAAAGTTGTCATGCATCCTGCTCAGTACATACCGGACCCATTCATCTTCTTCAAAGCAGGGGAAATGAATAAATTGCTCAAATTGTTTCTTCTGAATATCCTTATACTCTGGTTTAAGCTCTAAAGCATTGTCAATCAGCTGCTTGTGATAGAGGTCTCTTAATTTGAATTCCCCAAATTCCTCAATGTTTGCATGTATGTAAACCCTAATGTCTTCAGTGTGTAAAACTCCGTGAGGAACACTAGAGAAGGCTCCTAGTGGGTCTACCTCCAATGATTTGTAGGGATGTTTCTTGAATGAGGGGCGAGGTCTATCGGAGATCTTAACTATGTTTGGAGTAGCCATTCTTCAAAGATTTGCAGTGAGGTAATGAAAAACGGAGAATACCTTATGCGCCTTCGGTTTGCACGGAGTGGTTGGATTGATTTCTTTATCCAATAGCTTCGTCAGGAGATCCTTGGTGTGCTTGAAGAACCTTGTTGCAGAGCTCCACTTTTCGCTTCTTCTCGAGTGCAGAATGAGCAAATGACCTTTGAGAAATCCCTTAAATTGCTCCGCGAACCCTAATACCTGTCTGCAATAAATGCTTCACCTACATCATTCCGGTTTGCCTTGTCTGGATAGCTTGGAGTATCCCGGATTAGTCCTGATCTGTGGATATCATCCGGATCTTTCAATCATGAATAAATCGAGGTAGCATATTACAAGATCATCTCAAACACTCTGTCCAATCCGCAGAACAAGATAATGCATTTTCGGATCTTTCCGGACCTTTTTGTAATCCTTTATCATACCGGAGCATCTCCCTGAACAGGTCTTATTTGATCGATCACAGCTTCTTCATAACTTCATGCGGACCTCTGAAAACTTGACTGAAGTATCTCAAGATTCATATCTACAAACCCTTTGATCCGCATCTTGTGCCACATCCGGCACCACTTGTTTGGCTGGGGGAACAAGATTTTCTTTGAGTCTCCCCCTGAGCCTGAGCTCACTTTTAATTTCCGGAAGAAATATCAGCACCAGAGTCTGGTGCGGATCCAACCTCTACATTCTCTGAACTTTTCTTCACCCAAATCTTGCTCATCTGATTCCTAACCTCATCCGCATTCATCTTTTGTTTACCCTTGTCTTGATTCTGATTATACACCGGACCTCTTTTGTCCTGATTCTTGTTTCTGCAGACTTTAGCATTATGACCGGACCTATTGCAGATTTGGCAAATAACATTTCTTTGCATATTTGACTGATATCCTCTTGATCTGCATTGATTTGCCATATGACCTATTCTATTGCATGTGAAGCATCTACCTTTGAATAATTTGTTTACTTGCATAATTCTGCATTCATGGGATTTGTGTCCATACCTTTTGCAGTTGAAGCACTGTCCGGAGAAGGATGAATTATTCTGATTCATTCTCATTCTGCACTGATTAGCTTTGTGACCAAAGTGGTTGCAGTTGTGGCAGTATCCATTGAAGGATGGATATCTTTGAGCATTTGGCTGTCTTACCGGAGGTCTTCTAGGCCTGCTCCTTGGATTTTCTGATCCAAGATTCTTCTGACCGGATCCGGAGCTTTCTCCTTTCTCATATCCCAAGCCATACTTGTCATCTGTCCTCTTTTGACTTCCAAGAAGAACTTCAAGTTGAGCAGAACTTATCTTGAATTTCTCTTTATATTCATTTGCTGTTTGAAGGTCTCTTTTGAGAGAGGCAATTTGATCCTCAAGTTTTCCTTCATTATCTTTGGCATCTTCAAGATCAGATTCAAGGTGTCTGATAATCCTGTCCATCTGGTGGCATTCTTCTGATTTTTCTTTAAGAGATTGTCTTAGATTGTCTTCAGCCTTTCTTTTTTCTTCAATCTCTTGAGTAAACTTTATAGTTCCTGATTCCATTTCATGTCTTAACATAATGACTTCTTTTGATAACTTTTCACATAACTTGGTTTGCTCAGTCAATTCCTCATTTGTATTGCTTTCTTCACTTTGTCTTGCCAACTGTTGAAGCAGCTCCTTTCTTTTTTTCATAGAGAGACTTAATTTGTCTTTTAATTCTCTCATGAATTCATCAGCCTGTTTGAGTCTTTCCTTTAATTCACTGACTTCAGAATTTGACTGTTCAAGATCCTCAAGGGCAGTCTTGAGTTGCTCCCTTAAACCATATGCATCCATTTGAAATCCCAGATCTTCCTCAAGCTGTTAGGCTCTATTAGGAGGAACTTAGCTCTGATACCAATTGTTGATAACTGAGAGGGGGGGGGTGAATCAGTTATCCTAATTATTTCCCTTATTGAACTTTCCTTTTAATTGAAGCAGCATAAAATCAAACACAAAACATTAACCATGAAATAAGAAACACATGACACAGTATTTTTGACGTGGAAACCCTGTTAAGGGAGAAAACCACGGGGTGATTAACCCAAGAATTATTCTCTGTTAGAAGAATAGGAAATTACAAAAATGGCACTTGCCAATTAGGGCTCACTGCCCGAGCACACTGCTCACAAGAGGCCCACTGCCTACAA
Source organism: Cunninghamia lanceolata (assembly GCA_027924645.1). Lineage (NCBI taxonomy): Eukaryota > Viridiplantae > Streptophyta > Pinopsida > Cupressales > Cupressaceae > Cunninghamia > Cunninghamia lanceolata. Next base: position 7,041,548 of record BSBN01000379.1, read on the forward strand.
GAAGACACACTGTCTACAAAGTGATGAGAATCACAGTCTTGAACTGATTGGAAGCATCTGCATATGCTGGAGTTCAGTTCCGGTTAGGCTCAGTACACTGATCTGCTGCACTTCATCTTTCCTCTGTTCTTTATTCTGCTATCTTTCACATACCGGATCCTTTTTGCTATCTCTGCTCTTTCTCTGGACTTATTTGCATTTATCTCCACACTAACACACATTTCACAACTAAATCCATCCTCTATATATATCCGCACAAGTAATTTCATCACCTTTCTAGTCGGCATCCGGAACAGTCTAGTTTCTTACAAACTCTCATTCTGTCGGCTGAATCCTTCCTCACCAAGCAATGCGGATCAAGCATATACTTGTAGATATCATTAATCATGTCGGCCAAACATGATTCATGCCTTCACAACCTCTGTCATCAACAGTAACACATCCGGAAAGCAGTCTGATACTCTGCCAGTCAGTTCTTCCTCTGTTTTCACTGTCTCTCAGAAATCCGGTACTCAACCATTCATATCTTTTTCTTTGTCCATCACCGGAAGCTAAATCCTTGGAATATACCACTCAAGGTAGTCCTCTTGACTTCCCCAAATCCGCACTGCACCAAGACACTTCCTCTGAGAGGTCCGGACCAATCTGTCGGACCTTGCCACATGCTCTGTTCTTCTTCACCGGACCACAACATTCTTTATTCTGACTTCCGGTAGAGACATATCATGTCTTGCGGATATGTGGGATGACCTTTGTTGCCATCAATGACAACAACCATGAATCCATATAGTGTCTCTTGCCAACAGTATGTCTTGATGTTGCTCATGATGATATATATCTTTTGAGACTATTTTCTCAAAGCTTAGCAAGACAAGCTCTTGAATGGTTCTCACATTTACGTTCGGGAATTAAGTCTTTTTCAGAGTTCAAAAATAAGTTTTGATCACACTTTGCTTTTAACATTGAACATGAGGTAAACATGAATGACCTTGTCAATAATAAATAGCACAATGGTGAAGCCTTTTCTTCATTTACTCAACGATGACATAATATGGCTAGCAAACTATCATGGGAAATACCTGAGAAGCAACAAATCGATATATTTGTTCAAAATATTGATCCTGAGCTATCATTCCAACTACAATTGCAAAGTGCTAGCACCCTTGATGAACTTGTTTCCAAAGGAACCATCATTGAATGAGCTTTAATTGCTAAAGGTACTATCAAGATCTTTCGCGATAATAAAGACTATCCCCAAAACTCTAATGATAAATCTCACTTTTGGAACAAAAATAAGAATGTTGTCAATGACGGTGTTGTGGACGTAAAGAACATACAAACTATGAAATCTCCAATTAACATTCAAGCTGCTTCTACAACAACACAACCTTTTCAACGAATGTAGCAATGACAAACTTCAAATCCTCGCCGACAATTTACACCATTAGCGGAACCTATGGAAGTTATCTTTCGAAAGCTTCTCCATGCAGGTGATATTATGTTACTAGATGCACCACCCAATGGTGAACCGCTCTTCAAAGCTCCTTGGTCCAAAGAAAATGAGTATTATGATTACCATAGAGTTAAAGGACACAAAACGAATGGTTGTATATGCTTAAAGCATGTTATCCAAGATTGCTTCGATTAAGGTTTAATCAAAATTACACCTTCAACAAATCAACCTAGACAACAATCGACATCAAACTATGATCTAGATGCTTTCAAGAATCCACTTCCATCTCATGACAAATCAAGTAACCCTCATGCTGGGAATGCCATTCAGTACAACTATGAATCATCTACTATTGGCCGCATTGACCATGCTCAAATTTCTACCAGTACTATCCAAGGTAAAGCACCTGACTGTGCTATAACCACTCAAAGAGGTCAAGTCACCATTCAAGGAGCACTTGTCCATCCTCCTCGACTGTTCTCTAACTATAATATCCTGGATCACCTTGGCAAAACAACTGCACACATATCCATTCTTGAGTTGCTTCGCATATCCCTTGCTCACAAATCTATCCTTGATAAAGCCTTACAAGAATCTTTGGTGCCTAACCATATTGATATCACACAATTCCAATCTATGGTCGCTAGCATTGCAGCCCCTTGTCATTTAGCCTTTTCTGAAAAAGATCTTCAGCCCTCCACATTGAAGTGTTTGTTAAACAACGCCGTATCAAACAAATCTTGGTAGATGGTGGAGCTGGTCTTAATATATGTTCCTTAAAATTAATAAAAACAATTGGGATATTCTGAGAAAGATGTTGACACCTCCAAGGTCATTACTATCAGAGCATATGATGATGTTGAGAGAGATACTGAAGGGATTATTCACTTGCCTATCCAAGCTAGGCCGGTCACTACTGAAACCCATTGTCAGGTTCTTGATATTGACCTTCCTTATAATATCATCCTCAGTCATCCATGGATACATGCCCTCGAGGTAGTTCCTTCTGCATACCATCAATGTCTTAAATTTCCACACAACGGTGTTGAGATTACTATCCATGCTCATCCTAATCCATTTGAATTTTGTCATGCCTTTCAAGCTAAATACCAGAGTCTGAACCATATTCCTATCAACACCGAGGCATATCCATCTTCATCCTATATAGACCAATCCAACCTACTCAAGCCATCATCTAGCAAAGCTACTTCCAACCTCTGTATCATGTGTACACCAAACATGGTCCTAGTGAATACACATTGCAAGAATCTTGTTGTGTTGACACCCTTCCCTTATCTCCCAAATCTCATGGTAAACTTTCTACATCCAAGCCAAATTCATCCCTAGCTGTCATCAAAGCCCCACCCACAGTATTCATTAAAGGTGGATTCCTAGATGCTGAAGACATTAAAGATATCAACTCTTGGATATTCTTTGATGAAAATGACCAATTACAACTTGAAGTGGAGAGATATAACAATGGGTTCTGCATCATAAAGAACATGGGCTATAAAGGACATGGTGGATTGGGATCACAGTAACAAGGACCTATTGAACCCATTATTGTGTCTAAGAAGTTTAATAAGCAAGGCCTTGACTATTAGCCAGAGATACCGCAACCCAAAGACATTAAGTGTATTTCTAATATTGACACTGGACCCTCCTCGGCAGGAGTGACTTCTAGTTTGGATACTATTGATGACTCATTCCTTCATATTATTGACCTTTTTCAAGAAAACTCCATCTTCATAATTTCCAAAACTTCCTCTAGCCACAACCATTCCTCCATTACCCTTTCACTCGTATATCCTAACCTCGTTGATTGGGACCAACAGGGGCACTAATATTATATACATTTGAAAAAGATGAAGCTATCATAGAATTCATGGGCTTATGACAAGGCATTCCATTGGGTGATCAAAAAGTAGGTTTCATGATGGATCTACCTAAACTAGCATATTTTGGCACAAGTATCAAATCCTTCAGTTGCAAAAGTGAAATAAACAAAATCAAACAAAATAGGTCACTAGGTGAAAATCGAAAGGTGCCTCTTGACCATGAAAAAGTAAAAATAAAGGACGTATCCGAAGGTGAAAACCTCTCTGAGGCACCTGAGGATGGGGGATTTGATCTTCCTATTGCCACTAATTATCATGAGAAATCAATTGTGCTAGTTGAACAATCACAAGACATGAACTTGGGTACAGAGCAGAATCCAAAGATCACTTTTTTGGTAGCATCACTATTAGAGAAAGAAAGAAAGAAGAGACTTCACATCATTTTTTATGAAAAGAGCTATAAATTTTGTATGGACTTATGCTAACATGCCAAGTCTAGATCCATCACTTGTGTTACATCATCTAGCAGTATCTCCTAATGTAAAACTTGTTAAACAAAAATTGTGCAAAATGCATCCACAACTAGCTTTATTGGTTAAGGCAGAGATTCAGAAATTGTTAGAAGCAAAATTCATAAAGCCTATTGATTATCCATAATGGGTTTCAAACTTGGTACTTGTAGCAAAATCTGATGGATGAGTTTGTTGTTGCACAAACTTTAGAAATCTTAATAAAGCATGTCCTGAGGATGACTTTTGATTACCAAGCATAGACAACATTTTAGATCTTATAGCTGGACATGAAATGCTATCTTTGATGGATGGATTTTTTGGGTATAACCAAATCAGAATAGCAGAGGAAGATCAAGTAAAACATCATTTATTTGTCCATGGGGCACATACTACTGGGTTGTAATGACTTTTGGTCTCAAGAATGCTTGAGCTACTTATCAACGAGCTATGACAGTTATTTTTCATTACCTTTTTCACACTATCATGGAAGACTATGTTGATGACATCCTAGGAAAATCTAAGGCAAGAGAAGGACATCTACAGGTATTAGCACAAATCTTTGATTGATTAGAAAAGTATCAAGTCAGACTGAACCCAAAGAAATGTGTATTTGGCGTAACATCTGGAAAACTGTTGGGATACATTGTGTCTCAACGAGGGATAGAAGTAGACCCAACTAAAGTAAAATCTATCATGGAAATGCCTCTACCAGCAAATCTCAAGCAGCTTCGCAGTCTACAAGGAAGGTTACAGTCTATCCACAGATTTATTTCACAACTAGCAAATGAATGTCATCCTTTTCAACATCTTCTTTGTAAGGGTAAACCTTTTAAGTGGGATGAAAAGTGTCAACAGGCCTTTGATAAAATAAAGGAATATCTGGCAACACCTCCTGTGTTAGTACCTCCTGTGCTTGACTGCCCATTATTGCTCTACATATCATCAACAACAATAGCATTAGGTGCCCTTCTAGCTCAACATGATGATTCAAGAAAAGAACAAGCCATCTACTACATCAGTAGAACTCTTGTGGGATATGAACTTAATTATTCATCTATGGAAAAAGCATGTTTAGCATTAGTGTTTGCTTCCCAAAAGTTGTGACACTATATGTTGAACCAAACAACAAAGCTCATATCTAATGTGGATCCACTCAAATATCTTATTTCTAAAGTAATCCTCATGGGAAGATTAACAAAATGGGTCATGACCTTAAGTGAATTTGACATACAATATGTCAATTGAAAATCCATTTAAGGATAAGTCATCACTGATCAATTGGTTGTAGCACCCATCACAGATATTCACCCAATGTATCCAAAATTCCCTGATGAAGGGTTGTTCCATTTAACTTCCCCAGCATGGTGGCAGCTATATTTTGATGGATCTTACACACAACATGGATTAGGAGTAGGGATATTGTTTGTTACCCCTCAAGGAGATTATATACCCAAATCATACAGAATTGCATTTCTGTGTACCAATAACGTAGCAGAGTGTGAAGCTTTAATCACAGGATTATGCATGGCAGTACAATGGGCTATCAAATAGTTACAAGTCTTTGGTGATTCTCAACTAGTTATCAAATAGGTCTTAGATGAATATCAAACAAAAGATGAGAAGCTTCTTCCATACAAGGTGATGGTTGATGATTTTAAAAGGTATTTTGACAATATCACCTTTGAACACATCCCAAGACTACAGAATAGAGCAGTAGATGCCATGTCTATGATTGGGTCTCTTCTAGACGTGCCATCTAATACACAAAAATGTGAATTTCTGGTTGAACAACTTTTAATTCCAGCATTTGAAGTACCAAAACCTGAGCTTATATGTGAAATTGTTGGTCCCAATTTGCCGTGGTATGAGGATTTATACGAGTGTCTCTATAATCAAAGCTTTCCATTTCAATTATCTAACACCCAACGCAAAACCTTTATTTGTCGAGCCTCTCGTTACACTATTTTGGGAGACACCCTTTATCACCAGAGTCTTGATGGCATCCTTCTTAGGTGCCTTGATTCCAAAGAAGCAAAAGTGGCCTTACATGATGTACATGAAGGTGTCTGTGGCTCGCATTCTACTGGCCCTGGCCTTGTTAAGAAACTTCTATGAGCATGATACTATTGGCCAACCATGGAAAAAGATGCACAACAATTTGCAAAGAGATGTCTCCAATGTCACAAACATGGAGATTTAATACATGCACCAACACATGAGCTTCAGCCTATCATTACTCCATGGCCTTTTTTGTAGTGGGGACTTGATCTCATAGGAAAAATCCATCCTACTTCATCAAATGGTCATAAGTTCATTATCATTGCCACTGAATATTTCACAAAGTGGGTGGAAGCCATACCAATGACTTATATCACTGGCAAGCAAATATCCAAGTTTATCCTACACTATATCATTTTCTGTTATGGAGTTCCTCAAGCTATTGTCATGGATAATGGTCAGCCCTTCAAGAACCAAGAGGTTAGAGATCATTGCAAAAAGTTTCATATCCAACATTGATTCTCTACCCCTTACTATCCTCAGAGCAATGGCCAAGCTGAGGCTTCTAACAAAACAATCATCAAAATTCTCAAAAAAACAGACAGTGAAACTAGTCAGGATTGGCATTTACAACTCCATCCTGCATTATGGGCATATAGAACAAGTATCAAAACTCCTACCGGAGCTACACCTTATGCTCTTGTGTATGGCACTGAAGCTATTTTACCTATTAAGGTTGAGATCCCCTCACTATGAATATCCCTACAACATACCATCTCAGAGGAAGAATATCGAGTATCTAGACTCCATGATCTTGAGCTTCTAGATGAATGGTGTCTTACAGCACTCAACCATCTCCATGTCTATCAAAACTGTCTACACTGCATCTACAATAAAAAAATCAGAGAACGCAGATTTCAAGTTGGAGATCTTGTCCTTAAAGACAATAAAAGGAATCAGCAACATCATGAGAAATAGGGCAAGTTTGAACCAAATTGGCTTGGTCCTTTCATCATCACAGCGGTTTATGGATCAAGTGCATATACTCTTTCAACACTTGAAGGCATTCCATTGGATGAACCAGTCAACAACATTCATCTCAAGAAGTTTTATCCTTGAATCTCAGCTATCCCAAAAAAAATAAAAATAAATAAATAATAAATTAAGATAAATAATCCGTCCTCTGGTGAAAACTTTGTAAACAGGCGCCTTGGATAAGTACCATAGTGAAAACTTGACAAACAGGCGCTATGTGTAGTGACCAACCTCCATTATCTTCTTGGTTTGTTTGATCACCACTCTTCCTAGCATACTTCACCATCTTATCCCACATAATCCATATCATAGTAGCTTTTCCATCTTTGCCTCTATCAATGCTAGCTATCCTACTTGAGATATTGTTGCAATAACTATACCTTTTGGCACCTTAGCATCTTGACCGCACGCACTCTCCATTGTCATTTCTTCATAATAAACCTCATTCTGCACTGGGGGCATTTGTTGAGTCTTATTTTGAAGTGGATACCACTAGCTCTAGCACATAACACATCAAACACTTTAGCTCATAACACAACAAACTTTCAACTTTAACCATAGCATCCATCCAATGGTAAACATGGCAAACCCTTGCAACTAGGATCCATATCTTTGTAATTAATTCACGCGCAACCGACATCCGAAAATAGAAAACGTTGCCAATGTAAACATTCAAGAAATAAGTTGATTTTTTTTTCAACATCACTCACCAATGTAACAAGCAAGAACTACATCCCATCTCTATTATTAAAGACTTGATCCCATGGATACAGGGTATGTAGGCAATTAAAGATGTGAAGGAAGTACTCTGATTTAGGCTAAGACGATAGCCCCTTCTTTTCATCATCTATCTTTCATCTTTCTTATAATCATCCTTCAATCTTTCATCTCACAATCTTCTATTTTTCATCACATACATCATCAATAAAACCCAAAACTACATATTCATCATGTCTCATCTTCATTGTAAATGTGCTTTGATCCCATGGATACAGGGTATGTAGGAAGTCTAGAATATGAAGGAAGTTTCTAGTACTCAAGCATAGATGATCCACCCCATCTTTGTTATCTTCTCTTTATCTTCCATTTTCTTCTCTTTGATCAGCTCAAGTAAGAAGAAAACTATGTGTATACTGAAAACTCTAACACTTTAACCAATCAAGAATAAGCCAGAAGCTATTTGTCCACATGCCTTAAGCCAAAATTTGCTATAGCAGTTTATCAACATCTGTAGACTTCAACAAGATGCAACTTTCCTCTTAACAAGGCCCCAACTTAAATTCATCTAAGAGCACCTAAATTTGGCAAGAGAACTTGATGACAGTATCTTTTGTTTAATCTTTTGATTTATCTTTTGTCCCTTTTTATGACTAATCAAGACTGCCTTGGTCTATTTATATCTTGGTATGTGGCAATGAAGTAAAGAATGGGGCATGGTCTTATTGCTTTCGTATGCCATGTTTGTAGGATGATCTTATTCTCTTCCTAAGTGTATTGGTATCTTGTATGTGTTGGGATTAGCATCTTACATATCAATATCTCTAGCATCTGAGAAGCTAAACAGTCTCTTATGCACTTGAGACTATTCTATGTCAAGACTAGCTCCATACATATAACTAACAAGGTGTCACTATGCGTAGTGGAGATAAACTCAAACCATGGCTTGTAGTGTCAAAGTCCATCTCGAAACACTAGTTGTTATTCATATCTTGTGCATGTTGGCTCACCATCTTGACCTCATGTTTTCAGACAAGATTGTAGCATGCTAGTTTTGCATTGGATATCTTGACACCTTGGTCTTCTGTACACTAGTGCATAACATCCACATGCTATATCAAACATAAGGATTGCATTTTTTTTCATTTTGAGCAATTACTTAAAAAGCTACCCATTGTACCATCTATTCATCCTATTATTTGTCTATATAGTCCTCAACTAAGATCAAATATTTCTATTGTCTTTCTTCCACACCTCTTATCCTACAAAACAAGTGTGTTAGGTATACATAAGTCCATCACATATCATCTCATTACCATCTATCTATATGCATAAGTCCATATCATATCATTACCATTTAAATATTTGCATTATCATACATTTCCATTCATCTCACTTGCTTAAACATCCATACATAATCCATGAAAATACAAATACAACATGCATAACCATCATAATACTAATAGTGCATCATCATGTAGATAAGCAATATGCCATCATATATATGTACATGTGTCAATATACAAGTGTCTACATATACATGCTAAGCCATAAAGAGTGTATGTACAAGAGGCTCTAGGCTTCATCATGATGCAACATAATCTACATAAACAACGTAGCCCTAGTGACTACTAGCAGCTCCCTTGCCCTGACCACCACTAGTGGATCCTACACCTATTCCCCTATTTCTCGATGGCCCTATCACTGAGGCTACAGATCGAGATCCACCTATCCTCCATGAACCTGAAGCTCCTGATCTGCTCCTAAAGCTAGGCTACCTCTGCTCTGCTAGCACAACTCCATAGTAAAAACCCCTATAATACTCCATCTCACCCTGTACTCTCCGTAACTCTACTTGTACCTATGTCAACTATGTGGCCAAATACATCATAGCCCCATTTGTACCCAACACAGCCACTACTCTATCCTGCTCACTAGTCATCCCCTGTAGCTGCTGCATAGTAGTATCCCTCTCTCCCCACTGCCATACAACTAGTTGTAGCCCCTCTCTCTCAGCCAAAACCATGTCAACCACAACCTCCAGCCCCCAATCAAACACCTCCTGTCTAGTCCTTAAAAATGGCATCCCCAACTGGTACTGCCTGTGGTAACCCAAATTGTCTCAAAACCCTCTTGAGCAAATAGTGCTCTGTAATGTATATCCCACATCCAAAAATATATCTTGCCTGCCTAGCATAGACAAGCTCAGTATCTTCCTCATTCCATATCTCACATCCCAGCCATGGCCTCCATATAAATCTATCTACCTCTTCTAACATCCTCCGCTAGTACACTAGTCCTCTGCACTACTAGTATGTCAAAGTTCCTCTATACATCCTAGCATAAGGCTCTCCTGCTGCTCTAACCACCCATCCCTCCGGTCTCGTCACTGGAATATGCTTATAAGCCCACACATGTAAAACTATAACTCTTGTAAACTTACTAGCCCTGAACATAAATGCACAATCATGCAAGAAATGATAGAGCTGTCCAAGCACACACTTCACCCATGCATATCTCATCCCATCGGAGAACATCCCCTTCATCACTATCCCCCATCCAAATGGAAACCCTCTCACTCGTCTATCTCCCACCAGCCATCTGATAATAGCTACTACCACTTGCTGCAATCTGTCACATAACTCTTCCATCCTCACCATAGGAATCTCTGAGCCCTCTACTCCAATGTCTGGTGTCCCGAACAATCTCCTGAATGCAGCTAGACCCATATTAGGATCATAATCTACACAGTACCCATCTATAGGAATCTGCAGAATTTGAAACACATCCTCTAGTGTGATCATAGCCTCTCATGTCAGCAACAAGAAAGAACTATGCTTGCTTATCCATCGCTCCACCATCACTGTCATTAGTCCTCAATGTGCCTGCACTAGCTCCAATCTAGACACATGCTCTAACCTGAGGATCTCTAACACTAGCCACTCCTCTGCATCCAGCAATCTCACCAACTGCAAATCCCTAGGATGTGGCTTTCGTGATAACAAAGGTGGTAGTATATCCTGCATCATTTCACTCATCATGTCAGTCTCTTCTACTACATACAACTGCTATTAAAACTACATCACTTATTGCTATACCAGCTTCTATCTACTGTAACCAACTCATTTTTCCATATGCACTTATTTGTTGCTCGCATGCAACCTACTTTTTTATATGCACTTATTTCTCGTTTACATGTGACTTACTTTCCCTATGCGACTGCTTATTGACTAAGTGCGAGTTCTATTTCTATATGCATATACCTTTTTCTTATAAGCGATCTCTATCCTACAAGCGAGTATCTTTTCTTTACAAGCGCACTGAACCTATGTATGCACCTATTTTTAGCCCATAAGTGACTTTCTTTTAACTATATGTGCATTTTGCCTCTATTTGTCTAGCTGACTACAAGCGACCTGTTATTTCCATATGTGACCAAGCCATGCCTATAAGCAACCTCAACTACCTTACATGACTTGTTTCTCTTCCTAAGTGACCTAAACTGCCTATCCTACGACCTAGTCGCTTATGATGACGTGTGTACATTTATGACACTTCTAGCCTATCAAAATCATGCTTTTAGCAAAAGTTTTGATACATACCAATACGCCTACTCCCTCTTGTCATCCATGTGTCCTCACTTGCTCAGCACAATGACCTCTGCATGGAATCACCATCCTAATAGCTCTCCAACTCTCATCACACACCAACTCTAAGGAGCTCTCAATCTCTATAGCTTTCTGAACACAACTAAGCACAAATGAGCCTATTTTCCATTGAAGAACCTACTCATAGCCCCTATCCAAACCCTAATTATTCTATGCCAAAGCCTATTTTCTTCTACCTCATCCCATTTTTTTCTGCCCAACCCCTTTTTCTTCATGTCAACCTTGTGTCCTAGCTTTTTCTTCTATCATGAGCCAACGCAACCCTTCCTGGTTAGCATGGCTTACCTCTCAAGGGGGCACCACCTACCAGTTACACTTGGGCATAACCTTGTTTATCAAAGGAATATCGTATCTTCTTTGACGCAACGCTCTATCAAACATTGTATCAAAGAGGGGCAAAAAGTAGACACCCAAAATTGATTCATTATCATTAACATTCAAATATCACATTATCCATCATCTGTATTTGTCTAACACACTTAAGCAATATCCCTAACACATCTATTTCTTCTATTAATTAAATAAATTTATATTTATTTAATTAATTCATTAGCTATTTCTTCTATTTCCTCTAAGCCATAATTAAGCAATCTTTTAATTCTTTAATTATCTTCTTTCTATCTGTTTTTAATTAAATAAATCTTATTTATTTAATTAAAAAATTCCTTTCATAAATCCACTTTCCAATTAATTAAATAAATTTTATTTATTTAGTTAATTTCTCTTATCATTTATCTCATGAGCTGACATGTGTGTCTCTTTCATTTAAAAAATATAAGTGGTACTACATACTTTATTTAATATCTTTCACATGTAAGTACTTTTTTATGTACACAAGCACACATAAGCCTTATCTTCCCTCCACTTGTCATCTTCACATTCACCTATGTCTATCATTTAATCTTAGTCATTCACATAGTCACCAAATCTCCATCGTTGATTGATTTTGGTTGAGTTCTATATAAACACCCTCTCATTCCATACTACAAAAAGATTTAGCATTCAGATAGCATCTACATTATCATCCTGATCATATTAAGCATCTGAGTATTCATAGCATCCATTGAGCTTATCATCATTATCATCCATCCATCATGGCAACTTTTATCTTCATAATTGTTCATTGTTGAAGAAGCAATCCACATCATAAACAAGGAATCACACAATCTAGGTGATATTGTGCTTGAATTGCATGTTTTTTATTTCATTTGGATTAGATTCTTTGATGATAGTAGGGTTAGGTTTTCATGGCTATGCTTGATCTTATTAACCTGATTTTTTACCTATCACACTACCAACATGCAAGTGACACATTATATCCATAGAAGTTGGGTCACATAAACCAAACAAAATAGCTCATAAAGAGTAATCTCAAATGTCATTCACATCATTCCATTGTTACTCAAAAACATAGTATTTATAAGATAGAAACTCAAACCCACAATAGGACTATTATACAACATTCTACTTATGAGTACGTAAAATTTACATATTACCAATCATATAGCTTAACATACAATTACCCTCCAAATTCAAATAAAGGGAAACCAAAATACCATATAAACATTTGATAATAATTATTGTTAGTTGCTCGCATTTGGCAAAGACAATTATAAGGAATTTCATCCTAACTCAACAGAAATCTAGGAACATATTAGAGCAAGAAAATAATTGACACCTATGAAGAGTTGTTCACACCCTTATACCATAATGGGTCAGTTCAATATCAACATTAAATGCAAAATTAGCACATTCCCACAACTCATTCATAACCCTGTCATGGCCAAGTTTATCACCCTTATTTCTTCGAAGAATAGAGCTAGCTAGGGTCTTGAGTTAACTAGTACCTTCATAAACTTATCACTAAGCCTAGACACAATGTCATAATGTTCATCATCCAAAACTCTAATAGTAGATTAGTTTTGACAAGTCTAGAGGCATTCTCATGCATTCACGTAAGAGAATAACCATGATGACTGTGACTATAAAAGTTCATCTAATATTAGAGAAGATTGTGGAAGCCATAATCCACAAAGCTCAGAGTAGGTAAGATTGACAATAATGGAGTGCCTTTATCGACTTAGGTCTATATAGTTAGGACATATTAATAGGAATGTGAGTTCATAGCTTTATGATGTAGTTTCACCTCAAGTTGAAACATACCAAGGAGGGAAGGTTAATCAAGTTTGGGAACATGCCATACCTTGGAGTCATTCCCTAAAACCCTCCCCTATGGACTTGAGGCCTATGGGCATCATTTGCCCAATAACTACCTACATACCTGCTTCCAAGCATGATCAAAGTCACATGTAGTTCTCCTCACATAAACTCTCAAAAGCTCATAGCTCATAGAGTTTTAATTATTAATATTGTATACCCCCAACAAGTTCTTTTAAATGATTCCCATCAATTAAAAATGTTTAATAGTAGATCAGAAAATCCACTAGGTTCACCATTTAGCAAACAAGTACTAAAGAACTTCAAAGGACTGCAAGGTCTCAATTTAGACCTCTCCACCACCATGATTCAAAATTAGGCTTAAACATGCTAGAACCCTTATGGGTTCATCTTGTTAACACAGGCTAGGCTAATTACCTACCAACATGTAATTCTCTTTGCTTACATAGTCATATTGTGACCAATATCATATACTGTAATAATTACATAGCTAAAGCAATTACTAGTTCAAGATTACCTGTTAGGGTAGCCTATGCAAATACTAGACACAACCATTTCATCACAAACATGGGCAAGGTATAGCCCTCTAGGATTCTAAACAATAATAGATAGTTTTCCTAAAGATGTCGGGGACTAGCTTAACCAAGGAAGATCATGAAGATGATACCAAACACAACTATATATTAGTTTATTCAAATGAATCAGTTCAATATCTGTGATAACATATTACTAAAAAGAAGGCTCTTGAACTACCCCTACATACAATGGTTCTAATTATCAACCTCTTTTTATTTAGATAAGCATTAAAATATCACCCATCTTAAATGACATACCTTAGACAATAGTGTCTTATAAGGACTAATTGTCCAAATCAAATCCATACACAAAATTTATGCATAACAACTTAGTTGATATAAAATAAATCCAATCATGTTAGAGAATAGGGTAGTAATAGTCAAAATATCATCCCCATGCAACAATTATGCAAATGCCTTGACATTACTCCAAGTGATGTCCTAATTACAATATGATTCCAAGATAGTAAGCATTATAATCATATTATATTATGAACTCTGTCAAAATTGGAGTAGATCCTATCGACATATCAAACCGCATCATACAAGGTTCCTTAATAAATAATTGCCAAACATAGGGGACTCATGTTTGAGAACCAATTTATTGATCTTATGCATATGATTCGACTTATGGATCTGAAGTTGGTACTATACATCATTGTCCTATAACTATCACTGGCAACACAATTTCTAATATATTATCATAATATTAATAATCATATTCTAAATATTTTGTTCTCATTCAATCATAAGTCAAGGTAAGCTGGCACAAACTACATTGATTGCTTTAATGATTAGAGAACTAAAGAAACACTTTTATTTTCTACATGCAAATGACACTCAAAAAAAAATATTAGCTCAACACCCATCGTATAGATAAGTCTTTAGAAGTTGCATAAGTGAGCTTACCATCCCTAATGGTTACACATAACTAATATTAGTGTCTCTGGGGATGTTTGGAGTGTACTTAGCTCGATAGATGATGTTGAAGATAGTTTTGATGTAAGCGTTGAATATGCTTTACTCTCCCTTCTCCCCATCTTGACCTATATTTCTTTTCTAACTCCAAATAGAATAAGTTGCTTATTTCTTCATCAACCTGTGCCTCTACAACTAGGAACCCCACAAGCAGAGGAATCAGATCTGCCTCGATTATAAGCTCGATATCATGGTGGGTGCCTGCTGTAATACTAGAGATTGTCTTGCACACCTCAATCTGAACATCTCTCATTCTATTGTCATTGCCTGAGATAATGGAGAGTAATCGTGAAAGGGCTCGGTTGTCCATAACCTCTTTGTAATTCCCAAACTCTACAATTTAGACAACTATTTTTATGACAGGGAGAAACATATGTGGAGAAGAATGGAAGGGAAGTTCCCATCCAAATGAAATTCGTCCATGATCCTCTCTCCTATTCAGGTTGTGTCTCTTCTTAACTTGTGCAACAACATGCCTTCATGGCTGTGCCTTCTCCAACATCATTGTTCCTGAATGGACCCTATCTGCACTTCCTTTTTCCTCTTTTGGTTTCACAGGCGAGAGAAGATCTGAGCGCCAAGCATTGCTGAGAGGAATGGATAAGCGGAGGGCAAAGACCAGGAGTAGGAGTTGACATTTGAGAGATGAAGAGTATAGTCTGAAGTATTAGGAGTACGAAGAATATGCCGCACAAGAGGGCTCACGCTGCTGGGCTGGCCAACTGGGGAGAGTTCAGTTGTTGGTTCAGTGGAGCAGAGCGAACCTGCAGAAGGTTGCGATGAGGGGTGGGGACTAGGCACGGAGGTATTTGTCAGATCAACCTCAGAGTCTGAGTGACACAATGAGACGGGGGGGAAGGAGGTTTGGCGACAACAGGTCAGTAGGATAAGAAATGGAGCACAATGATGATTGCAGGGGGACAGGGAAGTGTGGGCCGAGGGGTGCACCCACTGAGTCAAGTGTCCTGACAGGAGAAGAAGTTTGGTTTGGAAAGGAATCCCACGACCAGGAAATGCCAATGAAAGGAGGGCCATGATGAACCAGGGGAGGAGGAAAAGATGGGTGAAGTTTGTTGTTGCCTTCTTTCGCATTCATCTTTGAGGCCTGTGGCTCTTTCTTGTGAAGAAGTGTATGACTCTTATCGTCCAAAGAGTCTACTCCCCACATCTATGATGTTCCAAAAATCCAGAAAGCTGGCATCCCTCTTTGCCCAATTGTGGACACCATTGGCTCACCCACTTACAAGCTTGCCGCCTACCTAGGTAAGCTAATCTCTCCTCATTTAGGTAAGTCTCCTTCCTTCATCAAGAATTCTGTGCATTTTGTAGAATTCATTGAAGATAAAAAGTTAAAAGAAAACGACCTCTTGGATAGCTTTGGTGTGGTCTCACTTTTCACCAAGGTCCCTATCCTTGACTCTATTGAAATAATTAGATGCAAGATTAATGATGAGATTGCCTCCTTGGTAGAGCTATGCCTTCGATCCATCTTTTTCAACTTCCAAGGCATAGTTTATGAGCAATTAGATGGAGTTGCTATGGGATCACCTCTCTCCCTAATTGTTGCTAATCTTTACATGGAGCACTTCGAAGAAATCACCCTTCATTCATTTCCCCTCAAACCAAAAGGGTGGAAATGCTATGTTGATGATACCAATATATGTTGACCCCATGGCACCAAAAAATTTGAGGAATTCCACTCACACTTTAACCACATAGCTCAATGTATCTCCTTTACCAAAGAGCTTGAAAATGATAACAAGCTCTTGTTCCTTAACATTCTTCTCATTAAAAAACTAGACTGCTCCTTAGATTGTCACATCTTCTGTAAAGCTACCCACACTGACCTTTACCTTCACTCCTCTTCACATCACCACCCCGTCCAAAAAACTGGGATCTTTAAAACTTTAGCCACTAGGGCTTTTCATATTTGTGATGGTGAAAACTTAGACCAAGAGCTTGCCACCTTACCAAAGTTTTTGAATTAAATGGATACAAAATACAACACATCTTGAGAGCTTTCAAGCAAGCCAAGACCCACCTAAGTTCTAAGCCCAAGGAGGCCAACCTCCTACATTGAAGGCCCATCTAACAAAATTTTTAAGATTCTTCTTAAAAAGGGCCTCTAATGTACCTTCAAACCCATTTCCACTTTGAGAAACATAATCCATTCTCCTAAAGACCCCAAAGACCTCTTTCTTAACTCTGGAGTTTACAAGATTGTTTGCTTGTGTGACACTCCATACATTAGTGAGACGAGATGTTCATTTAACACTAGAATAAAAGAGCATAGTGTAGACATTAGGCACAAATAGGTTCACAAATATGTCCTTGCAAAGCTCTCAACCTTAACCAAACACCACATATGCTTAGAAGACACTCAAATCTTAGTTAATGAAGACAACTACTTCAAGAGAAAACTTAAAGAGGCCATAGAGATTAACAAACACCCATCTAATCTCAATCATGATGATGGATGGAGTTTAAGTTTTTCTTGGAATCCCCTTTTAACCCAACTCAAAAATTACTCCCACCCCCCTCATGACCTCTTTTGTTCTTTTTTTTTCCTCCTCTTCCTCTTTTCTCCTTGCTTCCCCCTCTTCCCCCTCTTCCCCCTTCCTTTTCCAAGTCACCTATCCCTCCTCCATTTCAAACATGTTTTTCTCTTGTTCTCTTTCTCCTGTAGGTTTTTGATTGCTTATGTACTTATACATATGTATAGGTATGCATATATATATATATATATGCTCTTACATATACATATACATACCCATATACATATACTTATACCTATAATGTTTCATATACATATACATATACATACTCTTATACAATACTTATACACATTCTTATACATATACATATACTTTCATTCCTAATTCTTTCTCTTATTTTGTCCTTTTGTTCTCCTCCATGCTCCCATTTGTTTTCATTCTTTATTCATATTCTTTTGTATGAGTTTTTAGTCCCTTTTTCTTAATTAGGCTTTAGTGTTTTGGTTGTTCTATTTTTAGGTGCATGATCCTCTATCTTTTTTTGGTCATTTTTATATCTTTTATCTTGAGCATTTGGTTACTCCAATACACACCCTATATGCTAAATCCTATTATTATAATTTCCTAAATTATATATATTAGCTCCATAATAATTTGTCATATATATAATGTTTTTGTTTCTTTTTTACCATATTTTTTTGTGCATAGTGTGGTCCTATGCTTTGTATTTTTAATAATATTACCTTATTTTTTCATTTCCTTTTATTTATATCATTTTCCTATTCTGATTACATATAATTAACATTATGCCATTGTCTTTTTGATATATACATGTGTGTGTGTGTGTGTGTGTGTGTGTGTGTGTGTGTGTGTGTGTGTGTGTGTGTGTGTGTGTTTGTATAATGTATATTGGGTGTTTCTTTCTATTTATTGTATTTACATTGTTGTTATTTTGAGGATTTATGGGTAAAAGCAAGAAGTTGGGTCCACATGTAGGGGAAGTCACGTGGGTAAAAAAATTCTCGATAGGAATGGGTACTCGATTTAAAGAAATGGGTACCCATTAGTAAATGGGCACATGTTATAGAATGGGTATCCATTTTGAAAATGTATATAATTTTAAAAAAAACCCTACAGGCTCATTTTCATCCACAGGTTGACATGGACAACGACATATGAGAACAGGTACGCGTTGTTGAAGCTTTTATCACAAATCTATTGTGTTTTTTTCCTTCTCACCTCCTCCTACCACTTCATCAGTTCTAAAGATCTCCAACTTGGTTTCTTGCTTGTTTTTTATGCATTTTTTTATGATTGTAGTTTTAAATTGAAATATTAGGGTTTAAGTAAAATTATGCTATGTATATTTTTATAAACCCTAAAAATATGTTACTATACACCCTAAAACGCTAAGCATAACTATAAACCCTAAAACTATGATCAATAGACAATTATATACCCTAAAACTATGACCAATAAACAACTATAAACCCTAAAACTGTGAACTTGATAAACCCTAGAAAACTAAACTTCAAACTATAAACCCAAAAACTATGAACTTAATAAACCTTGAAACTAAGCTATAAACCCTAAAACTAAACTATAAACCTTAAAACTTCAGACACACTACCTATTACATCCCAACCATGACTTGTTATAGAAACAATAAATAACATATCTCATAGGGATGAAAATAACATGATCTATGCATAGATAATCAATCATTAGTAACTTATCTATTTGTTCATTAAACATTTTCCATTCCCTACTGCCATTAGCATTTTTCTAGTAACTAGCCACCAAACTACCATACCTCTTTGTCATAACTTATTCTAACCTAGCACAAGGATGACCAACATTCAAAGGAGAACTTAGGATCTAACCTGGTCTTCCAAAAACTTGGAAATAGTATAAGGATAGGGGTTCATTTGTTTTGGATTCATTATTCACTTGCATGTTTGGAGTTAGAGAGCTAGAGTAGAAGATGAAAAGTTGAAGATAGTATTGTTCTTGAGTTAGATTTGTTGTTTTAGAAATAATATTAGAAGATTTGGAATGCTTTTAAGAGATTGTACAAGGGGAATGTTGTGTTTGGAGCAATAATAAAGAACTTTGTTTAAATCTTGTTTTAGATTTAGATCTTAATGTGTTGAGGTAATATTCTTTATTTTAGGTTGTATTTATTTTGGATGTTTCTTTATTTGCATGGTACTTTAAATGATTTGTTGTCATGGATGTGCTTATGAGTGTGTTAAAAGATATTCTTAATCTCTTTTATTTGTGTGATGGGAGAGAAAGCTTAAGATGCGTTAATGGAGTTCTTATGAATGGTATGAGAAGAACTATGAGTATGCATTATAATTTGTAGAAAAAGAGAAGTTTAATTGCTTTGTATAATCAAAGGTGGGTAAAATGCGAGGAAAGGTGATAAAGCACTAAACTCGAATAAAAAGGTTTCCAAATCTTGAATTACAAGAAAAAGTGCCTTTCTTAATCCATAATGTCACCTAAACATAGCATATACATCAATTCGCAAAATTAATAGAAATTCAAAAAATCCCCAATCTAGGGAAGAGGAGGAAGAAAAGGTATAAATCTAGAACACCAATAGTCACACCTTAACAAGTTGCCAACAATTTGTCAATAGTGATGTTTTCTCAAGTCTTGATTCCATGCACAACATAGGAGAATAAAACGACACTCATTATGAAGTCAATATTGACATCAAACAATGCATATATGATCCAGAGAAGGAGTGGACAACTCCAAACTAATCTCAATAAACCAAACT